>CM046874.1:488609723-489972426 GCA_025667525.1 Glebionis coronaria
AGTTTTAAAATCTTTTGGTTTGTAAAATTCATGTTCTGATTTTTAAAGGAGTGTTTAGGTTTGGGGTTTAAACAATTGTGAGTGACACACAAAGTTCTTTAAAACCAGTCAATACACTTTAACAAGTAGAGTTAAGACATTTTGGTGCTTGTTTTTCAGTTTGGTAGTATAAGAAGAAAGTTTGCATGATAAAATGGGTAGAAACATTCAGCAGACTATTAATTAGGTTGTTCTAGTGTTTCAAGCACTCTAATCTTGGTAATCAGTAGGATATAGGTCTATCTAGGGTTTGCAGCTAGTTTTTAGTTGTTTGGTAATATATTGAGTAAGTTTGATAGCTTTGAAATTAGTTTTTGTGCCATTTGCACCAGTCCACTGTTCATCAGAAACCTTCATAGCTTAACAGTGACAATTTTGGCCGTTTTGTGTGCATAGTTTGTGAACAACTTGGTAGGTTTATTTGTTTATCTGACTCCCCACAACCCAACTGGTTGTGTGGGTGCCTTTGGATCCAAAAGAAACCAAGCCAATCTCAAATTACAAGCTAATCATTGCCCAAACTTTGTTTTTGTACTGTCAGTGGGAACTAAGTTCCCCGTGCTAGTGCATTTGTTGGCACTGCCAAGCTAGCAGACAAAACAATCCAAGGTGTCACTATCATATTCTTCCTTTTTTGTCTTTAGTGGGTAAAAATAGGAATTAGAACTTGAAACCAATTTTATAATTTTTCTTATTTTATTCTTGATTTTTCTGTCTAGTTTATTTTCTGTCACTGCTCATCTATTATTTTTTAGATTTAATTGCTTTTTAAATTACTTTTTAATTTTCTGTTTTTGTCTTTTAGTGACAAAAATTTATATTTTTCAGTTTTAAAAATTTTCCTAGACTTAGAAAAAATAGTTTAAGATTTTTAGTTTAAAAAGATTTTACTGTTCATATTTTCAAGTAAATTTTAGAATTAAATTTAGTTTAATTAGGGTTTAATTATAATTAGTTTTCTCTTTTAGTTAAATTTTTTTTTCAAACTTTTTCATTTTTTGCTGTTCATTATATAATTTAGGATTTTTAAAATTGTCAAACCATTTTTAGCATTATTTTATTATTTTTTATGATTATTTTAGTTTAAAAATAGTTTTTAGTGATTTAAAAATAGAAAAATAGTTTTGAAAATTTAGGAAAAATACTTTTTAGTCTTTAAATAACATAAGTGATTTATTAGTTCAATAAAATAATATTTTGGGCTTTTTCTTAGCTATATTTAATTATAGGGCTTTAATTAGCATTTAAAATTGAATATTTAATTAATAAAAGGTTTTTAAATATATTTGTTGGATTTTTATTCTTATTTATATTATTTTAGACTTAGTTTAAACTTTTAATTAATTTTTAGGTTTAATTTTTAATTTTGTCACGTTTTACGTGATTACGTCATCGTTTTACGTCATTACGTCGTAGTGTAATCGTAGTCGTAGCTCGTCTTTACTTTTTCTCTTCTAAACCAAAAACGTCACTAATCCAAACTTTGATTTTATATATTGGCACAATTAATCCACACACCTCCTTCGAGAACGAACCAGCATTTATTCGGTTTTACGGTTTTAAATTAAATCGTAACGCTTAGTACTTGCCACTTATATTCCTTTTTCCTAAAAGGGTATAAAAAATACACTATCAAATGGCGCCGCTGCCGGGGAGGTGTTTTTAGTGTGCCATTATTACTATCGTGTTTGTGTGAGTAGTGCGTTTTTGCTTTTAAATTTTTGGAAAGCGTAAATATCGTACATGCTCCTTTTTGTTATTTTTCCTTATTATATTATAGTATCCAAATAAATCGTGTTTAATTTTCCTAAATTAAACACACAACAATCATTTTACTATATTGTAGATATCCCATTATCGTTTCATTTTTCTTGTGAATATATTACTATATTGTACTTACGTAGAACAATAAATATACGAGTACTCCAAAAGCGTGAAAACGCAACCTTGATTCGGGATTTCATCACTCGATCATTGTATTCGAATCCAAAGCAAAAGTTTAAAGGCAAAATAGATAAATACTTTCGTGAGGCTTAATTTCAATTAACACAAACTATAAGGTGGGTATAAGGCGGTTGTATTTCACGACCTAAGGGAAAAAGGCTCTTAAGTGCTTAGCGCCGCCTCGTTTCCCCCGCTCGCTTGTGCGTGTTTTGAGAAAGAGAGCCAATCGAGGGTTTGTCGCCCAAGTATTATCTACATATACTATATTTGCTTGTTTTCAAGATTAAACACTCTTGAATGTTTTGGTGTTCCACCAACGTTCTAAAGTCATCGAGAACGTTCACTCCACGTGATCGTTTTCATTCTTTGAGGCTCCTTTAATCGAGAAGATCGATTGGAGGAGAGATTTGTAGATTTGAGTCTACGTTATACAACAAAAATCCAAAATAATTAAAAAAACCAATCAAAAAACAAAAAAAATTGAAAAATCGAAAAACCGCAAAAAGAATCTTCTTTGCTACCACCCATTCTACGCTTAGTGCATGCGCACTCGATCGAAGGATTATTCTAATTCTAGCGACGCTTCGAATCGACGCAATCGTAATCGAAGGAATCGACGACGTAGACGAGAATTAGAAACCGACGTTCCTAATATCGTTGTTGAAGAAACCGTAGAGGAGATGGCCGACAATCGTTCGATAATGGAATTGCTCCAAGCGCCCACCGAGGGTTATGGAGACGCGATCGTAATTCCCGCTATCGAAGCGGAGAATTTTGAGATTAAGAGCGGAATGCTTTCATTGATTCAAGCTACGAAGTTTCGAGGTCGTGAAGCCGATAATCCTCACGACCATATTCGTAATTTTGATCGACTTTTAGCCACGAGCAAGTTTAAGAACGTCGACACCGATGTCGTCAAGCTTATGATTTTTCCGTACTCGCTCGATGGTGCCGCCAAGGATTGGTACGAGAAAAAGCCACCTAATTCGATAACTACGTGGAAGGATCTCGTCTCCAAGTTCGTTAATTATTTTTTCCCACCGTCTAAGACGACGTTTTTCAAAAATGAAATTACGAAATTTGAGCAAAAACCGAATGAATCTTTTAGAGATGCGTGGGATCGTTTTAAGGAATTGCTTAGGCAGTGTCCTCATGATAGGTGTGTAAACACCCATCCTTTTTACCACTTAATTACAATAATAACCGGTCCAAAACGTAATTTATGTCGGAATTATGCGTGGTTTGTGTTTTTGTTGTGATTTAGGACGAAAAGGTGAAAAGTGGAGAAAATACGGCCATTTACGGACTTTTATTGAAGAAAAAGATGAAAGACGAAGTCAAGAAGTCATGAGTGCAAAAAGAACGGAAGTCCAAGACCAATTCTGAAGATTTATCGAAGAAAAAGTCAAAAGCCGGAAGTTTACTAAAAGCCGAAGAACTCAAGTCTTATTTATTGAAGAATTAAAAGACGAGTTCGAAAGAAATCCCGAGCCAAAAGTCATTAAAGTCCAAGATTAAAGAGATTCAAAGGCTTAAGGACTAATGGTGCAATTAAATGAAGATTAAGAAGAAAAGGACTAAGATGCAATTAAGAAGAAAGGAAGGAGGGGAGGAAGCTTCCTCTAACCATCTCCCTAATCTCCTATAAATACCCCTCATTTTCATTTCATTAGTTTTGTTGGCTAAGGTGACAATTAGTCTTCCACCATTTTCATATCTTGTCATTTACTTTTCATGTCATTTAAATACATGTTTTGCACCTTAATTATCTTTTAATTCCAAGTAAGTGTCCTTTAATTTTCTTGCTTTAATCTTCATTTATCTTTGATCAAGTTTACTTTTGTCAATCTCATTCTTCTCTTCTCATTTTTTTTGTTTCGGTTTAAATTTCGGATTAAGCAAAGTTTTGCTTAATCCATTTACTTATTTGATTAAAAGACTTATCTTTTCTTTTTACTTTTAAGTCTTCATACGAAATAGCCATAAGTTTGACAATCTTATGTGCTTATTTTGTATTTGGCTTAATTGATTTCAAAGTTTTCTTAAAATTTTTACTTATCAAGTTATTTTCATTAAGTTTCGTCTTTTTAATTTTGAAAGATTTTAACTTTTTAGCTTTTTGTCTCGCCTTGTTTTCATTTCATTCAAGTTCTTTGTTACTGCTTATTAGAATTAGCTTATTTGGATTTGAGCTTATTACGAATTTGGTACTCCATCGGAAAGAAAGGTAAACACACATTGCGACGGGTGCATTCTCCACATTCCGATCGTGAAAGGTTTGGACAAAGGACTGCATTCCGATCCGGGGTTGCGATAGAAGTAACATCCCCCTCATTTCGATCTGGGATTGCGATCGCACATTGCGATCGCATATTCCGACGGCTCTTGAGGTTTACTTAGTCGAAGTGCTGCCCAATTTTCCTAAGCAACATTGCGATCTGAACTGCATTGCGATCTGGACCATATTCCGATAGGTTACATTCCGATAGGTTGCACCCTTTATTCCGATAGAACATTCCGATCTGGATTCCAATGGTATGGTGACAGCATTCCGATAGAGAATTCCGATGGTTATGGGTTTGGATTTTAATTTTGCTTTGTTTAATTTTCAAGTTACATTTTAATACTTTGTCATATTTTAATTTCCCGTCATTTAGTTATTACTTTTCAAAGTTTTTAAATATTGCACCCTTTACATTATGATAGAATTAGATTTACTTTAACGTCATTTTAAATTAACACCATTTTAATTTTACGTCATTTACTTTAAAAATCTTTGCACATTTTAATACTGCAACGACAACACTTTTGTTCCACCAAAGACGACTGAGTCGCACATAAAACTCCTTTTTCAATTCGAAGAGACATACTTAAACGAATATTTTTAACCTGAGTAAAATCGAGTTATATCCTCACCATGGTTTTTCCGAGTTAAACCAAATCGATACGTTTTACAACGGTCTTAATTTTCAAGAACAAGATTCGTTGAATTCTGCCGCCGGTGGCAACTTTTTGTGTAAAACTCCGAAAGATGCATTGATAATTATCGAAAACCGATCCAAGGTTTACCAACTCCGAAACGCACCGAGTGTTGCCAATGTCGCCAATGTTAGTAGTTCTAATCGCGACATTGAGAGAGTTGATGCGAAAGTCGACAAGTTGACGAATGTGTTCACGTCTTTTCTCGTTGAAATGCAAAAGAAAGACGCTCCCGCTACGGTGAAAGCGGTTGAGGTTTCGTGTAAGTTTTGTGGTGGACCTCATAATTATTACGAGTATGCGGCTACGGATGGCCAAACGTCGAATGTGAGTGCGTTAAATGGAAACAACAATTTTCAAAATCAAAATAACGCGGGTCCATCACAACAAGGCAATTATAACCAAGGCAACAATTTTAATCAAAACCGAAACAATTTTCAAGGAAACAATCAACAAGGAAATTTTTCGAATCAAAATCAAGTTTATAATCAAGGTCGGAATTTGAATTTGCAAAATCGAGACAATAACCAAAACTAGAATTTTTCAAACAACAACAATCAAGGAAACAATTTTTCAAGTGGGAATCAAAACAATTTTCAAAGAAGTAATCAAAACCAAGGGAACTTTAATTCTAATCAAAATAGTTCGTCAAACGATTTTCAAAATTACATGAAAACGAATGAGGCTAATATGAGACGATTAGAGGGAGAAATTGGTACTTTGAAAAACGACTTTACAAATACTTTGAAATTGTAAAACACGAAGATTGAGCAAGGACAAATTGATATTAAAAAGATATTTTCGGCTATTATGAACAAAGCCTCGGGTGCTTCGTCGAGTTTGTTACCTAGTGACACCGTTGCAAATCCGAAGGAACAATGTAAAGCCGCCTCGTCTCGTGAGAAAGGTCGTGTGATTACCCCTAACCTTGAAGGATTTCAAGTTGTTCCTTCTTCTCAACCCTCTACTTCTAAGACGTCTTATTGTTCTAAAGTCGATGGGCTGAACGTGGCGACCAAGGAAATGAGTGCATACCCTCGTGTACCTCAAATTCCATCCACGGTTCAAAAAGAGAGCTTTATCGACCTAACCAAAGTAACCCTTGAAGAAACTTATGCATCGATCCTTCTTAAAAAACTTAAAAGGCATATGCCGAGAAAGGAAGAGGATCCGGGCCAATTTCTATTACCTTGTGATTTTTCCTAGATTGAGGGATGTTTAGCCCTTGCCGATTTAGGGGCTAACATCAATCTCATGCCTCATTCTCTTTGGAAATTGATGAGATTGCCTAGACTTACCCCCACGAAAATGACAATCGAGCTTGCACATTGTACACCACTTATACCAATTGGAATAGCCGAGGATGTCTATGTTAGGATTGGAAAGTTCATTTTTCCCGCAGATTTCGATATATCCGATTACGAGTGTGACCCTAAATGTCCCATTATTTTAGGCCGACCATTCTTATCGACGGCTCGAACCGTAATCGACGTTCACGAGGGGAGACTTACTATGAGATATGGGGATGATAAAATGGACTTTTTCACGAGTAAATCCCAAGTGTTTAATTACAATGAAAAAACCGAGGTTTCAAAACCTAATGTTTCTAAACCTAATGATTTAAAAATGTTCACTTTAGCGGAAAGAATGAGGCTTAATGCATGTTTTGAAAAAAATTAAGAAGAATGGTTTTAAAGATGAGGATTTTAATGATAGAGAATACGTGTACCTAATTCAAAAGGGTATGTGTAAATTTATGGATGAAAACTCACTTTGGGATGAATTCGATGAAACAAGTGAAATACCAATTCCGAAGGGCGATGTTAGTGCCATCACGACAATGAACAAAATGGACTCGTCTTCACCACCTTCGAAGGAGCACGTCTTTGAGGCTTCAACTTCTAACTCCATCGAAGTGCCTCCTTTGCCTAGCCCAACACCCGTTGAGGCTAAAGGTTTTATCGACATCGATCCTCTCATCTTAGAAAAGTCACCTAAGCATAGTCATTCGACTTGTAAGACCATGGTTGTGAGTACTCACATCGACTCTTTCTTTAACGATGACGATGGCGATTTTGCCGAGATTGATCACGTACTTCGAAATCCACATGCAATTTTTGATTCTCCTAAAAAGAAACATGTGAAGTACGATGATTATGAGTTTGATCCCGAGATTGAGGAAATCATTGAACGAGAGCTAGCTCTTATGCCTTCACTTCCACCTACGAGTGAGGTCGATCTTTCCAAAATCGGGGATGAACTTAATGAGTTGGAACGTCTTATTTTCGATGACGAGCCAACTCATGTGACCAAAAATCCAATTCTCGAGGAATTACCTAATCAACACTCCTCAAATGAGAATTACGTTTACCATATTCGTGAGGATTTAACTTATCAACAATCCCCACAAATGGATGATGGTTTCGTGCTTGATCGTGATCTTTTCGAGAGAGTTTCTAAGATACTCAAGGAGGGGAATGACAAACCTTGGTTTGACAAGCCTATCTTTGATGAAGAAATCGATGAGATCAACGTTCATGAGGATGACGAGTATGTTGACCCCGAGGGGGCGGTGTTCTTTATTGAAAAACATTTTGAGAACTTATATAATCCGCCACCCCCTCCCACCAATGACTTAAATGTGAGGATTTTTAGCGCGACTAATTTTGAATTTGACACACCAAATATTTTCGACATTATCAAATCGGGTTTTCATAAAGAGTTTTTAAACGATGAAAAAGGAAAAGATTTTAAAAATGTTTTAAAAGATTTTTCTACAAGTTTAACTCCATCATCACCGCGTTTTATGAGTGATACCACCTCGTATACTCCTTTTGACGACGGTTGGTGTGGATCTAGTGTGGGGGAAGCCCCTTATGTTCCCTCACATTTCTCCACCGAGGACGAGATTTACGATCCCGGAATTGCTTGTAAATGGAAATCTCGGTCTTCCACTGATGCAATAAATTGAAATCTTCTTCATTTGCTTGGTGTAAGTCTACCTCGAGTAGCTCATAAGTTTGACTTACCAATTGCCCCACCTTTCTACTTCTCTTCTATTTTCTTCTACCCCTTTGGGGTTCGAGCATGTTTTGAAGTGGGGTTGGTTCGTTTAGCCCATGAAAACGAGGACGCCATCTTCGACCCCGGTATTCGTGTATCGGGTTTCTAAAGTACTCCACGTACTTTTGGGAATTGTTTATCATGTAAGCCCCACCAAAAATGACCATACCAAGATTATCCCTAAATGATCACATTTACGGGGATTCGAGTCGAGCTTTTGACTCGGTTATCAAAAACAAGGTGCCTCGTGGGGGATTCTCATGCTTATCCTTGTAAATATTATCGCTTTCTTAGTTTAATGTAACGAGGGGACTTGTGCTCTTCCAACCTTTGTTCCGTGGTTGTTTGTGATTGTGATTTATTAGGTTCATCGTCATCATTGAAGCCTCTCGTGTTCATTTTACGGATCACTCGAGCTTCGATCGTTGCCTTTGGAGATTCCGATATCCGATTATATCCTTTTATGTTCTAACGTTTATCTTATTAGCATAATTCGTAAACGGCTTTTAGATTATTCGTTTTACCCTTCCCATGCTCGAGATTAAGCATTCGACTCCGTCTCTAGTATGGGGGTGTTTTTACCCCTAGACTCGAAACATTGCGGAGAATGTTTAATTTTAGTATGGGGGTGAGTAGATACTTCACCTTGCTTACGTCACCACGCAATCCAATATTTATCTTTTTGTTATCGTTTTGTTGCAAAATAAGGCTAAAAATGGCCAAATTTTAAAAATTTTTATGTTTTTCATAAGTGTTTAAGACACGAATGTAGGTTTTCCGATGGTGAGAATAACAGTAATCTTTGACTCGACCGTGCGTGTTGAGCACTTAGCTTCGATTCCTTAACTTTTTAGGCTAAGTCTCTTAAATGAGGACGAGAAATGATAGAGTTATTTATAAGTCTCGTAATCGTCACGATCTCATGTGTAGTAATTATTAGCTTATTCTCCCGACGCTTTTGTATAATAAATTGTTAATAAATATTGATTTAGCGGTTTAGTCACTATTGTTGGTTTCTAATTTGTTTTAGTAGCTTCCATGTAATTAAATTGGGAAAACATTAAGGTATCGCCAGCGTCGCGGTTTTGAAGTATTGGCACCCGAATAATCGAAAGCTTCACCTAATAATAAGATTTCAAGTGCTCACCTAAATTAAGCAAAAATTTGAAGCTCACAAGGCCGAAAAATCTATGCCCAAATTGAAAGTGAATCAAGCCTTAATCTTTGAAGCTTTAAAGATCCAAAATTCACTTTAGCGTGAGGATATACGTCTTTGGCTAATAAAACCACCGATGAGGCGGATAATAAAAGGCAAGGCAAGACCGAAGTCATAATAAAAGCTTCATGGCGAAGTTGAATAAAAGATGGAGGTAAATCATGATAATAAAACCACCGATGGTGGCGGATAATAAAAGTCATGGTAATAAGTCTCATGTTCAAAACCGTTATAAAACCGTGTTTATCGATCCTTCTTGTTGAATTAATTTTTTGACATCGTTGTCTATTAGGATGAATTATTAATTTAATGATTTTGGTTACACCGTTAAAACTCTATTTTTGGACTTAATCTCTATTCACGCATAAGTCAATGATGTATCCTCGTGATCATTAAGACAAAATAAAATATAAGAGATACCAAGTAGGAATAAGGGAGTTTAGGTTCGTAATTAACACTTATGAGATATGATCGTGTTGCTAACTTATAATAACAATGATCTTGTTACACGCTTAGCATGGAATTGGGTGAAAATCAAGGATGACGAAATTATTTTTAATGAAGCATTCACGTGTTCTTGTTCTATGATCCTAAAAGTCACTTTCTCGTGATGAAAACAATACATTATGTCTAAAACGCATGTAGTAGTTTATTTAAGTTTACGTCTTCAATAAATGTCATCATAAAATAAATTTTGGAAGTGCTAATATACTTAATTCTAGCATTGCGTGGGGACACGACAATAGTTTAGTATGGGGGAGTGATGAGACTGTATTTATACATAGTCTCATAGTCTAAATCGGGCTTAAAACGCTAAAAATATCATCAAAATACCCAAATATATGCTTGCGTTTGTTCATTGTGTATTTTAGGTACGGATATCGTGAAATCAACAAAAGATCACAAGAATAAAGCAAAAACGAACACGGGAAACGAAGCCGTACAAAGAACCGGGCCCAAGTATGGAATTTCCAATAATACCCTTGAAGAATGAAGAATTGGCAACTTTGGTCCCTCATATTTGAAGACTTGTCACAAATGACCCTCCACTAATTCATTTGTACAAGTTACATCCTTGATATTTGAAGACATGTGCAAAATTTGCCCTTGAAGAATGGTGAAATGGCATTAAATACCCTTTGAATGGTTTTTATAAACTTTTTGTGGTCAAAATATAAGTTTTTAAACTTATATTACAAAGGGAATGCACTTTTGGCTGATGAAACTCTAGTTGACAAGAGATTGGGATTTGAGGGACTTAATATTTCCAGACAAGAAACATTATCCCACCACTCATGAGCCGCCATGTCACCCCATTTCCTCAAACCCACCAATCACCTTCACTCCTTCTTCCACGTCTGATTTTCATCACTAAACTTGTTTTAATTTATAAATTCAGTTTTAAAAACGATTTTATATACTTAAAATGGGAGGGAAACATGTGCTAATTGCTAAAACTAATCAAATCCACCCCCAAACCCACCTATGAACCCTAGAAACCACCCAAAACTAATTACCATAACCATGAAGTAATTCCCCAATTAACTTTGGGGGTTCTACTCTTTACCCCACACCCAACCATCCCATGTGACCAGAAAACGACCCCTCATCCCCATTGTTCCCCACAGCTCAACAAGGTATCACGTTCTTCCCTTTCTACTGACACCTTGGACCGAATCAACGAACCATAAGCTTTTCCTTGCTCCCCACAACTAATTAAAGGCCAAGATCACTCAGAAGCTTCAAGAACAATTTTTGAATCAAGCATATACCAAGGAATATCCAAGGGCAGATTTGGAAACTCATTTAGCTAGGGTTATGTTTTTTATGCTTCTTGTAGTAGTATAAAAGGAGTATACAACATGTGTATCACCCTTTGTTCCAGAATTTTGTAAAATTTTATCTTGATGAATATTTAAAGTATTTTGGTTTAATATTGCAAATTCTGAGTTCCCATTTAAATTCTTGTTTTCTTTAGTTAAAAGATTTCCTCATCCTGTTATTAATTTAGGTTATCAAAAAGTTTTGTTCAAAGAAAGTTTTTTTTTGGCAAAAACAATTTTGAGACCCACAGATTGAGCATCCAAAAACAGACCAAAGTGAAAGTGGAGGTCTGTTTTTGGGTTCTTGGTTGGTGTTATTTAACTGTCTGGTTAAAATAGATCAAAGGATTTCAAGAAAAATTTGTTTCCTTCATAAAAACTTAAATCAACAACATCAAACAAGGAAATCAGTAATTACTCAACCCTAGAACAAAACCTCAGAGCACCAAGTCCTAAACAAGTAATAGGGTTCAAGCCAGGTTTTACCTTGTGGGACCTACAATCCAGACCCTACCATGGCTGATAAGCCATCTCCCTTCAGGCTCCGGCCTGAGCTGAACTAGTTGGGCTGCTGATATAAAGATGATGGTGAGTGGATTGTTTAAAATCCACCACCCAATATATCTTGGACTATATGAAACCTGCTAAGATGATACAAGAAAAGAAAATATCCAAGTGCCAAAAGACTAAGCTAAAGCTATTGTTAGCAGCCTATAGCTTAAGCTTTATGTCACAGTTAGATTCCAACAAAAATTTGAAAATGGAAACTTGAAAACTGATTTTTTGAAACAAGAGTTGAAACAAACTTGGTATCTTAAAACTGAAACTAACCAAACCACCACAATCCTTGTGAGAGGTAATTGTCAATCACACTCACAAAACTTATACTAGTTTGGGATCTCAAAAAATTGATTAGTCAAAAACCTTTGAACCATATATTTTTTTTGATAAATCTTAGACTATTTTGCAAGAAAATATAAACTTTTACACTAAAACAAGACAAAGTAATGTGGAACTCAGTAATATCTCAAATGCAAGATTTTATAAACTACTTTGAATATTCCATAAATAAAAGTTTACAAAATGAGGTAAAAACCGGAACAAGGGTTCATCCACAGCTTGGAGACTCCTTTTATACTAGTGGATAGAAGTTTCTTCTTGGTCAAAAATCGTCCATGTGATCTCTGTCCATGGAGAGTGATGTGCCAGCCTTGCAATTTGATCTTGGACCGTTTATCATGCCTTTGGGAGGAAGGATAACATGTGGGGCGTTGATCATGTCCCCTTTTGGGGTTTTGTGTGAAAGAGACGGGGCAGGGGAACCATGGGGGACCCTCTTATGGTCACGGGGTAATGTTTTTGGAGGTGGGTTTGGTTTGTGAGGGTGTTAATTGCTAATCTGGAAAAGATCAAACGAAAACCCTTTGTTTATGTGGGTAATGGGATTAGGGTTTATGGGGATTAAGTGGGGTGAAGAACTGGTGTTAGATTATTTTAGAAACTAATCAAGTTTAAAAACGTATTTGCCTCCAAATTTTTAATCAGTTTTTAAAAAAAGGAGTGGAAACATGACGTGGGGGAAAGGGAGGATAGGATTGGTGGGTTTTGAGGGAAGGGGTGACGTGGTGGATATTGAGTGGGTGAGGGATTAAGGTTGTCGGGTGATTAATAGGGGTAGGTTAAAAAGTTAATGGGGTTAGTTAAATAGTTTGGTAAGGTGGCATGAATGGTCCCCCTGGTTAAGTACCTCCTTTGTATCAGTTTGCATCCAAGCTCCCTACTCAATTACACTATCCGTCCTTCCTTTGCATTGTTAGTCCTCCACAAATTTCAAACATAGTCCTTAAGTTAACAACTTATAGAATGAGGACTAATGTTGTATATTCTTCAAACTTTAGAGGCTGATCTTGTAAAGCATTCAAACTTTAGGGACCCCATTCATATTTTGGATATTTGAGGGGTATAAAGTGTCATTCTTCAAAAGTTGAGGGACCAAACTTGACATTCTTCAATTCTTCAAGGTCAACTTTGGAAATTCCATTCTTGGGCCCGGTTCTTTGTGCGACTTCGTTTCCCGTGTTCGTTTTTGCTTCATTCTTGTGATCATTAGTTGATTTCAGAATACCCGTACCTAAAATACACAATGAACAAACACAAGCATATATTTGGTTATTTTGACGATATTTTAAGCGTTTTAAGCCCGATTTAGACGATGAGACTATGTATAAATACAGTCTCATCACTCCCCCATACTAAACCATTGCCGTGTCCCCACGCAATGCTAGAATTAAGTATCGTAGCACTTCCAAAATTCATTTTATGATGACATTTATTGTAGAAGTAAACTTAAATAAACTACTACATGTGTTTTAGACATAATGTATTGTTTTCATCACGAAAAAGTGACTTTTGGGATCATAGAACAAGAACACGTGAATGCTTCGTTAGAAATAATTTCGTCATCCTCGATTTTCACCCAATTCCATGCTAAGCGTGTAACGAGATCATTGTTATTATAAGTTAACAACACGAACACATCTCATGAGTGTTAATTACGAACCTAAACTCCCTTATTCCTACTTGGTATCTCTTATATTTTATTTTTGTCTTAATGATCACGAGGATACATCATTGACTTATGCGTGAATAGAGATTAATTCTAAACATAGAATTCTAACGGTGTAACCAAAATCATTAAATTAATAATTCATCCTAATAGACAACGATGT
Organism: Glebionis coronaria; assembly: GCA_025667525.1. Classification (NCBI taxonomy): domain Eukaryota; kingdom Viridiplantae; phylum Streptophyta; class Magnoliopsida; order Asterales; family Asteraceae; genus Glebionis; species Glebionis coronaria. The sequence goes on from CM046874.1 coordinate 488,623,517, forward strand.
CAAAAAATTAAGTCAACAAGAAGGATCGATAAACACGGTTTTATAACGGTTTTGAACATGAGACTTATTACCATGACTTTTATTATTCGCCATCATCGGTGGTTTTATTATCATGGTTTACCTCCATCTATTATTCAACTTCGCCATGAAGCTTTTATTATGACTTCGGTCTTGCCTTGCCTTTTATTATCCGCCTCATCGGTGGTTTTATTAGCCAAAGACGTATATCCTCACGCTAAAGCAAATTTTGGATCTTTAAAGCTTCAAAGATTAAGGCTTGGTTCACTTTCAATTTGGGAATAGATTTTTCGGCCTTGTGAGCTTCAAATTTTTTCTTAAATTAGGTGAGCACTTGAAATCTTATTATTAGGTGAAGCTTTCGATTATTCGGGTGCCAATACTTCAAAACTGTGACGCTGGCGATACCTTAATGTTTTCCCAAGTTAATTACATGGAAGCTACTAAAACAAATTAGAAACCAACAATAGTGACTAAACCGCTAAATCAATATTTATTAACAATTTATTATCAAAAGCGTGGGGAAAATAAGCTAATAATTACTACACATGAGATCGTGACGATTACGAGACTTATAAATAACTCTATCATTTCTCGTCCTCATTTAAGAGACTTAGCCTAAAAAGTTAAGGAATGGAAGCTAAGTGCTCAACACGCACGGTCGAGTCAAAAATTACTCTTATTCTCACCATCGGAAAACCAACATTCGTGTCTTAAACACTTATGAAAAATAAGGAAAATTTTATAATTTGGCCATTTTTAGCCTTATTTTGCAACAAAATGATAATAAAAAGATGAATAATGGATTGCGTGTTGACGTAAGCAAGGTGAAGTATCTACTCACCCCCAATACTAAAACTAAACATTATCCTCAATGTTTCGAGTCTAGGGGTGAAAACACCCCCATACTAGAGACGAAGTCGAATGCTTAATCTCGAGCATGGAAAGGGTAAAACGAATAACCTAAAAGCCGTGTATGAATTATGCTAATAAGATAAACGTTAGAACATAAAAGGATATCATCGGATATCGGAATCTCCAAAGGCGACGATGGAAGCTCGAGTGGTCCGTAAAACGAATACGAGAGGCTTCAATGATGAGGATGAACCTAATGAATCACAATCACAAACAACCATGAAACAAAGGTTAGAAGAGCACAAGTCCCCTCGTTACATTAAACTAAGAAAGCGATAATATTTAAAAGGATAAGCATGAGAATCCCCCACGAGGCACCTTGTTTTTGATAACCGAGTCAAAAGCTCGACTCGAATCACCATAAATGTGATCATTTATTGATAATCATGGTATGGTCATTTTTGATGGGGCTTACATGATAAACAATGCCCAAAAGTACATGGAGTACTTTAAAAACCCGATATACGTATCCCGGGGTCAAAGATAGCGTCTTCGTTTTCGGATGAAAGACGAAACGACGCCACTTCAACACGTGCCAAAACCCCAAAGAGGTATAAGAAAATAGATGAGAAGTAGAAAGGTGGGGCAATGGGTAAGTCAAACTTATGAGCTACTCGAGGTAGACTCACACCAAGCAAATAGATAGTATTTCCATTTATTGCATCGGTGGAAGACCAAGATTTCCCTTTACAAGCAATTCCGGGATCGTACATCCGTCCTCGGTGGAGAAATGTGAGGGAACATAAGGGGCTTCCCCCATACTAAAACCATACACACCATCGTCAAAAGGAGTAGACGAGGTGGTAGCACTCATAAAAAGCGGTGATGACGGAGTTAAACTTGTAGAAAATTCTTTTAAAACATTTTTTAAATCCTTTCCTTTTTCATCGTTTAAAAACTCTTTATGAAAACCCGATTGAATAATGTCAAAAATATTTAGCGTGTCAAATTTAAAATTAGTCGCGCTAAAAATCCTCACATTTAAGTCTTTGGTGGGAGGGGGTGGCGGATTATATAAGTTTTCATAACGTTTGTCAATAAAGAACACCGCCCCCTCGGGGTCAACATATTCGTCATCCTCATGAACGTCGATCTCATCGATTTCTTCATCAAAGATAGGCTTGTCAAACCAAGGTTTGTCATTCCCCTCCTTGAGTATCTTAGAAACTCTCTCGAAAAGATCACGATCAAGCAAGAAACCATCATTCATTTGTGGGGATTGTTGATAAGTTAAATCCTCACGAATGTGGTAAACGTAATTCTCATTTGAGGAGTGTTGATTAGGTAACTCCTCGAGAATTGGATTTTTTGTGGTCACATGAGTTGGTTCGTCATCGAAAATAAGACGTTCCAACTCATTAAGTTCATCCTCGATTTTGGAAAGATCGGCCTCACTCGTAGGTGGAAGTGAAGGCATAAGAGCTAGCTCTCGTTCAATGATTTCCTCAATCTCGGGATCAAACTCATAATCATCATACTTCACATGTTTCTTTTTAGGAGAATCAAAAATTGCATGTGGATTTCGAAGTACGTGATCAATCTCGGCAAAATCGCCATCGTCATCGTCAAAGAAAGAGTCGATGTGAGCACTCACAACCATGGTCTTACAAGTCGAATGACTATGCTTAGGTGACTTTTCTAAAACGAGAGGATCGATGTCGATAAAACCTTTAGCCTCAACGGGTGTTGGGCTAGCAAAGGAGGCACTTCGATGGAATTATAAGTTGAAGCCTCAAAGACGTGGTCCTTCGAAGGTGGTGAAGACGAGCCCATTTGGGTCATTGTCGTGATGGCACTAACGTCGCCCTTCAGAATTAGTATTTCACTTGTTTCATCGAATTCATCCCAAAGTCAATTTTCATTCATAAATTTACACATACCCTTTTGAATTAGGTACACGTATTCTCTATCATTAAAATCCTCATCTTTAAAACCGTTCTTCTTAATTTTTTTAAAACATGCATTAAGCCTCATTCTTTCCGCTAAACTGAACATTTTGAAATCATTAGGTTTAGAATCATTAGGTTTTGAAACCTCAGTTTTTTCATTGTCACAAGACACTTGGGATTTACTCGTGAAAAAGTCCATTTTATCCTCCCCATATCTCATAGTAAGTCTCCCCTCGTGAACGTCGATTACGGTTCGAGTCGTCGATAAGAATGGTCGGCCTAAAATAATGGGACATTTAGGGTCACACTCGTAATCGGATATAACTAAATCCGCTGGAAAAACAAACTTTCCAACTTTGACATAGACATCCTCGGCTATTCCAATTGGTATTAAAGGCGTACAATTTGCAAGCTCGATTGTCATGTTCGTGGGGGTAAGTCTAGGCAATCTCATCAATTTCCAAAGAGAATGAGACATAAGATTGATGCTAGCACCTAAACCGGCAAGGGCTAAACATCCCTCAATCTCGGAAAAATCACAATGTAATAGAAATTGGCCCGGATCCTCTTCCTTTCTAGGCATATGCCTTTTGGGTTTTTAAGAAGGATCGATGCACAAGTTTCTTCAAGGGTTACTTTCGTAAGGTCGATAAAGCTCTCTTTTTGAACCGTGGATAGAATTTGAGGTACACGAGGGTGTGCACTCTTTTCCTTGGTCGCCACGTTCACCCCATTAACTTTAGAACAATAAGACGTCTTAGAAATCGAGGGTTGAGAAGAAGGAACAACTCGAAATCCTTCAAGGTTAGGGGTAATCACACGACCTTTCTCACGAGACGAGGCGGCTTTACATTGTTCCTTCGGATTTGCAACGGTGTCACTAGGTAACAAACTCGATGAAGCACCCGTGGCTTTGTTTATAATAGCCGAAAACATCTTTTTATTGTTGATTTGTCCTTGCTCAATCTTCGTGTTTTGCAATTGCAAAGTATTTGTAAAGTTGTTTTTCAAAGTACCAATTTCTCCCTCTAATCGTCTCATATTAGCCTCATTCGTTTTCATGTAATTTCGAAAATCGTTTGACAAACTATTTTGATTAGAATTAAAGTTCCCTTGGTTTTGATTATTTCTTTGAAAATTTCCTTGATTCCCACTTGAAAAATTGTTTCCTTGATTGTTGTTGTTTGAAAAATTCGAGTTTTGATTGTTATCTCGATTTTGCCAGTTTATATTCCGACCTTGATTATAACCTTGATTTTGATTCGAAAAATTTCCTTGTTGATTATTTCGTTGAAAATTGTTTCCGTTTTGAAAATAGTTGCCTTGATTATAATTGCCTTGTTGTGATGGACCCGCGTTATTTTGATTTTGAAATTTTTTGTTTCCATTTAACGCACTCACATTCGACGTTTGGCCATCCGTAGCCGCACACTCGTAATAATTATGAGGTCCACCACAAAACGTACACAAAACCTCAACCGCTTTCACCGTAGCAGGAGCGTCTTTCTTTTGCATTTCAACGAGAAAAGACGTAAACACATTCGTCAACTTGTCGACTTTTGCATCAACTCTCTCAATGTCACGATTAGAACTACAAACATTGGCGACATTGGCAACACTCGGTGCGTTGCGGAGTTGGTAAACCTTGGATCGGTTTTCGATAATTATCAATGCATCTTTCGGAGTCTTACACAAAAAGTTGCCACCGGCGGCGGAATTCAACGAATCTTGTTCTTGAAAACTAAGACCGTTGTAAAACGTATCGATTTGGTGCAACTCGGAAAAACCATGGTGAGGACATTGCCTAAGCAATTCCTTAAAACGATCCCACGCGTCTCTAAAAGATTCATTCGGCTTTTGCTCAAATTTTGTAATTTCATTTTTGAAAAACGTCGTCTTAGACGGTGGGAAAAAATAATTTACGAACTTGGAGACGAGATCCTTCCACGTAGTTATGGAATTAGGTGGCTCTTTCTCGTACCAATCCCTGGCGGCACCATCGAGCGAGTACGGAAAAAGCATAAGCTTGACGACATCGGTGTCGACGTTCTTAAACTTGCTCGTGGCTAAAAGACGATCAAAATTCCGAATATGGTCGTGAGGATTATCGGCTTCACGACCTTGAAACTTCGTAGCTTGGATTAACGAAAGCATTCCGCTCTTAATCTCAAAATTCTCCGCTTCGATAGCGGGAATTACGATCGCGTCTCCATAACCCTCGGTGGGCGCTTGGAGCAATTCCATCATCGAACGATTGTCGGCCATCTCGTCTAAGGTTTCTTCAACAACGATATTAGGAACGTCGGTTCCTAAATCTCGTCTACGTCGTCGATTCCTTCGATTACGATTGCGTCGATTCGAAGCGTCGCTAGAATTAGAATAATCCTTCGATCGAGTGCGCATGTACTAAGCGTAGAATGTGGGGTAGCAAAGAAGATTCTTTTTGCGGCTTTTCGATTTTTCAATTTTTTTGGTTTTTGATTGCTTTTTAATTTTTTTGGATTTTGGTGTATTACGTAGACTCAAATCTACAAATCTCTTCTCGAATCGATTTCTCGATTAAAGGAGCCTCAAAGAATGAAAACGATCACGTGGAGTGAACGCCTTCGATGACTTTAGAACGTTGGTGGAACACCAAAACGTTCAAGAGGGTTTAATCTTGAAAACAAGAAAATATATATGATACGTATATAATACTTGGGCGACAAACCCTCGATTGGCCCTCTTTCTCCAAACACGCACAAGCAAGCGGGGGAAACGAGGTGGCGCTAAGCACTTAAGAGCCTTTTTTCCTTAGGTCGTGAAATACAACCGCCTTATACCCACCTTATAGTTTGTGTTAATTGAAATTAAGCCTCACGAAAGTATTTATCTATTTTGCCTTTAAACTTTTGCTAAAGATTCGAATACAATGATCGAGTGATGAAATCCCGAATCAAGGTTGCGTTTTCACGCTTTTGGAGTACTTGTATATTTATTGTTCTACGTAGATACAATATAGTAATATATTCACAAGAAAAACGAAAAACGATAATGGGATATCTACAATATAGTAAAATGATTGTTGTGTGTTTAGTTTAGGAAAACTAAACACGATTTATTTGGATATTATAATATAATATAGAAAAATAACAAAAATGAGTATGTATGTTATATACGCTTTCCAAAAATTGAAAAGCAAAAACGCGCTACTCACACAAACACGATACTAATGAGTGGCAAGTATTAAACTCGACGATTTAGGAAAACCGACAAGTCGAATAAGTGCGGGTTCGTTCTCGAAGGAGGTGTGTGGATTAATGTGCCAATATATAAAATCATAGTTTGGATTAGTGACTGATAGGTGTGTAAACACCCATCCTTTTACCACTTAATTCGGGCTAAAACGAGACCAAAACACGTATTTAATATCATTTGTTTGGAATTATGCGTGGTTTTTGTGTTTATTGTGTTTTCAGAGCCAACCGGATGAATATTGAAGAAAACATGGGATTGCACGGGTTTTACTGAAGAAAAAGACTCAAGATAAAGTCTATTGTCCAAGAGATGCAAAAGATTTGAAGTCACTGGGCCTATTCGAAGATTTATCGAAGAAAAGGACCAAATATGGAAGATTTATATAAGTCGAAGAAACTCAAGTCTATTAAACGAAGAAATTAAAAGACGAGTTGAATTTAATCGACGACAAATCCCGAATCAAAATCGAAAACGGAAACTTTTCTGAAAAGACGAAAAGACAAGAAGAACGGGAGAAAGCCCACTCACCAACCAAAGGACAAGGCTATAAATAGCCTTTCCCTCACACATTTTAGACTAGTTTTTTAGTTTTTTTTAGTTTTTCTTCCTTCCCACTTTTTCTTCCTGGTTCGTAGCTTCACCATCACCACTAGGGTGATTGGTGATTTTCATCTTTAATTCTTTCATCTTGTAATCTTAATCTTTGTTTTATCTTGTCAAAACATTAATCATTCAATACAAGTTCTTGTTTAATCTTTCATTTCATCTTGTTCATCATCATCTTTATCTTCAAGTTTTCAAGTTTTTATTTTCTTGATTTGATCTTCAAAAGTTGTTTGGATTTGTGTTTTTATTAGTGGGATTCGTTGCTTATGGTGTCTAAATGATTTGTGTTTAATTTGGTAAATCCTTTTTAAGTATTTGGTTTGATTTTGATTAAAATCCTTGTTCCGTGTTCTTCGTTACCTGCTACTGTATCTGGGTATCATAACTTCCGAACCAGCTAAAAGTTCCGAATGAAGCTTTCATTCGGAAGGTTCCGAATCAAGCATTAAGTTCCGAATAAGTCTTTACGTTCCGAATCAAGACACCTTCATTCGGAAGTCTCAAACTTCCGAATCAAGAAGAAGTTCCGAACGAAGAAAAGTTCCGGATCAAACCAAAACTTCCGAACCAAGCCTTCATCCGGAAGTTTCCGAATCAACCTCTTCATCCGGAAGGTTCCGAATCAAGAAAAACTTCCGAATCAATTGTAAGACTTCCGAATCATTGAGTTCCGGATGAGTGAATAGTACCTTCCGAATCAGAAAGTTCCGAACCAAGGTTAAAGGTCCGAATCAGTTATCTTTGGGTATTTTAAAGTTGCTGTTTTACTGTTGTTGTTTTACTGTTTCTTTACTCATATTTCACAATTTATATTTTAACTTTAATTTTAATTTGAACTTTAAATTTTAAACCAAGTCTTAGTTAATTATAATTAAAGTAATTTTTTTTGATTTAAACTTTCATTTCCACTTTTTATTAGACTAGAAAACCAAACCCCTTTATTTAGTAACCAAGAACAATCATTCCACTTAAGACCGAGATCAATTCGAGAGGATATCGAGAGTAAAATTGAACCTTGCAAATCCTTGTATCAAATGGCGCCGCTGCCGGCTCTTCTCGTTAAGATCAAAAGTTTTTTGTGAGAACTTGGATTTTGGGATCCGTTCCCCGTGAACGTTCTTTTTCATCAAAAATTTTCAAAAACAACTAAAAAATATAAAATTTTCAAAAATCCTAAAAATTAAAAAACAATAAAAACCAAAAATATTTTTGCTTTGTTTTTCTTTGTTCGTTCTTTTGCAGGTGTATGCGCACTCGATCCACGTCTTATCAAGAGCCCGAGCCTCTCGATAACTTAGACATGGCTGGTGTACAAAACAACAATAACATACCACCTCCGAACAACAATAATAACAACAACAATCCGCCTTTCAACAACATGAACAATAACAACAACAATGAGCACCTTCCGGATAACCGCCCAATGATTGAATTGCTGCAAGCTCATGTCGATGGCAATACGGATCCAATTGTTATACCACCAATTGCCGCCAACAATTTCGAGCTAAAATCAGGCTTTATCCAGATGGTCTCAGCTCAACCGTTCTTGGGACGCACCATTGATGATCCACACGACCATATCAAGAGATTTCTACAACTCACTAACACGGTCAAGTTCAATGGAGTTCCACAAGAAGTGATAAGGTTACAACTTTTTCCCTTTTCTTTAGAGGGACAAGCCCGACACTGGCTTGCTAAGGAACCGCCACAGAGTATTCTCTCGTGGACGGATTTGGAAACAAAGTTTATCAACTACTTTTTTCCACCCTCTCGTACTACCGCTTTGCGGAATGAGATTATAAACTTTGAACAAAAGTACGATGAGTCATTCAGTGAATCTTGGGATCGCTTTAAAGATCTTTTAAGAAAATGCCCACAACATGGTTTTACCAAAGTACATCAAATCAATACTTTTTACAATGGTTTAAGCATGAGTGACCAAGATTCACTGAATAGTGCCTCGGGGGGTAACTTATTGGCTAAGACTTCCAATGCTGCTTGGGACATCATTGAGAACAAATCTCGTGTGCAAACCAAGAGTGTTAGGACCAATGTTGCTAGTGCTAGCACTAATGACAGCGACAAGCGACTTGACAAAATTACCACGCTTCTTGAATCGCTTGTCACCCACACCATCAGCAACAACAACAACAACAACGCCAAAAACGCACAAGTAAACGCTGTCAGCCAACCTTGTGAGATATGCGGTGGTCCCCACTCTTACACAACTTGTACCGCCACCCAAGATTACCCTGCTGAGAATGTGAATGCGGCATATGGCACCTACCAACAACCTGCTTATCAAGCTAGACCTCAAGGTGACCGTAACTTGCTTAGCTACCGCAGCAACAACTATCTTTCACCACCTGGTTTCCCTCCTACCAACCCAAACCAACAACAAAACCTTAACCGCCCTCCTCCACAACAACAACAACCTCGTCAACCATACATCCCACCTCACAAGCAACAACAACCACCTCAACGTAACAATCAAGTCTACCAACAACCTGCTTATCAACCACCTGCATACAATGCTCCTTCCAACCAAAACACCACTGCTTTACACCAAGAGGTCGCAACCTACATGAGGACCAATGATGTGATAGTGGGAAATCTCCAAGAGGAAGTGCGCAATTTGAAGGCAGACTTGGTCAAGCAAGGAAATGATTTGAGAGCTGACATGAGAAACACGTTGGATAGCCAGACTAATGATCTGAGGAACATGATGGCTAGTTTTTTCCAAAGTAGTCAACCCTCTTCTTCGGGTACTCTTCCGAGTAACACCGTTGCAAACCCAAGAGGGGAGATGAAAGCAATCACTACTCGAAGTGGTAAAGGTACCAAGGAACCCGAGCTTCCTATACCTCCACCGGTGGTTGTGAATAAGGAGAACGAGTCGCCTGCTCCTATTCCTCCTCCTTCTCCTTCCCCAATTTCTCCACCTCTTCTTTCTACCCCTCCTCCACCCGTGGTTGTGAGTGATCCTATACTCCCAAAGCCTTCCTCTTCTTCCAATATACCTTATCCTTCTAGGTTGAGGAAAGAGAAGCAAAAGAGCAAGGATGATATTCAGGTTTCTAACTTTCTTAAAATGTTTAAACAACTGAATTTCAATATCTCCTTCGCTGAGGCTCTCGCTCACATGCCCAAATACGCCAAAATATTTAAAGACCTTCTGAGCGACAAGGAAAAGCTCCTCGATATTGCCAACACCCAACTTAATGAGAACTGCTCTGCAGTGCTCTTAAGGAAATTGCCAACCAAGCTTGGTGATCCGGGTCATTTTCTTATCCCTTGCAATTTCCCGGGAGTAGAGAATTGCATGGCCCTAGCCGATCTAGGTGCCAGTATTAATCTCATGCCTCTAAGTGTTTGGAAGCAATTATCTCTCCCAGAGCTAGTCCCCACTAAAATGACTTTGGAATTGGCCAACCGTACGGTTGCTTATCCAGTGGGGATAGCCGAAGATGTCATTGTAGGAGTCGACAAAGTCACCTTTCCTGCTGATTTTGTTGTCGTCGACTACGAGATGGACCCCCGTGTGCCACTTATTGTTGGTCGTCCATTCTTGAGGACCGGTCGCACTCTTATTGATGTTGAAGCCGGAGAGCTTATCATGAGAGTGGGTGACGACAAAGTAGTCTTCAACATGGGAAAGTTGTCTAAACAGCCTTATTCATATGAGAGCGTTAATTGTATTGACGTTCTTGATGAGGCTTGTGAAGAACACTTTAATGATGCTTGCAAAAGTATTCCTACCTCTCTTCCCACTGTTGAGACCGTGTCCTCCATTGATTCATCGTTGTCTCTATTTGGAGATAGTGATTTATTCTGGAACAATCTTGAAGATACCATGGGAGATGTGAATTTAGCTACTAATGATTCTCCCACCGAGGGGGATGAAGATATGAGTTTCTTTGACAATCTTCTCACCGAATACAATCCTTCGCCTCCATCTCCCACGGTCATTGCTATCGATACTCCGACTTTGAAAACGCCTCCCGTCAAAAATCCTCCGGATTTGGAACTTAAGGAGTTGCCGCCACATCTCGAGTACGTGTTCCTTGACGACAACAAGAAGTCGCCCGTCATTATTGCAACGGATTTGAAAGATGAAGAGAAGACTCGCCTCGTTGCCGTGCTGAAAGCTCATAAGAAGGCTATTGCTTGGAAAATTTCGGATACTCGTGGAATTGATCCTCACTTCTGCACACAAATTCTCATGGAGGACGACTTCAAGCCCACTATTCAAAGCCAACGAAGGGTGAATCCAAAAATACATGAAGTCATCAAAACAGAGGTTATCAAACTTCTTGATGCGGGTATGATTTACCCTATTTCGGATTCACCGTGGGTTAGTCCAATCCATTGTGTGCCCAAGAAGGGCGGAATAACCGTTGTTCCCAATGAACACAACGAGTTGATTCCCACTCGTCTCGTTACTGGGTGGAGAGTTTGTATAGACTACCGCAAACTCAATGATGCCACGAGAAAGGATCATTTCCCCCTACCTTTCATGGACCAAATGCTTGAACGATTAGCCGGTAATGAATATTACTGCTTTCTTGATGGTTTCTCGGGTTATTTTCAAATACCCATCGATCCCCAAGATCAAGAGAAGACTACATTCACTTGTCCCTATGGCACCTTCGCTTACAAAAGAATGCCTTTTGGCTTATGTAATGCGCCCGAGACTTTCCAAAGGTGCATGTTAGCTATCTTCCATGACATGGTTGAACAAACCATGGAAGTCTTCATGGATGATTTCTCGGTCTTCGGGGATTCCTTCTCTGCTTGCCTTGCCAATTTAGAACGTATGCTTAAGCGGTGCGAAGACACTCGCCTTGTTCTAAATTGGGAAAAATGCCATTTTATGGTAAAAGAAGGCGTCGTGCTTGGACATAAGATCTCGAAAGCCGGTCTTGAAGTTGACCGTGCTAAAGTCGATGTTATCGCTAAGTTGCCTCCACCTTCAACCTTGAAGGGTGTGAGAAGTTTTTTGGGTCATGCGGGCTTCTACCGTCGATTTATCAAAGATTTTTCTCAAATCGCTCGCCCGATGACCCACCTCTTGGAAAAAGATACACCCTTTATCTTCTCCAAAGAGTGTCTTGAAGCCTTCAACTCGCTTAAGGATAAGCTAACTAAGGCACCCGTCTTGGTTACCCCTAATTGGGAGCTTCCCTTTGAGTTGATGTGCGATGCTAGCGATTTTGCTATTGGAGCGGTTCTCGGACAAAGAGTGAACAAACACTTCCAACCGATCCATTACGCTAGCAAGACAATGACTGGGGCACAATTGCATTATACGACAACCGAAAAAGAGCTTTTAGCTGTTGTCTATGCTTTTGAAAAATTCCGCCCCTATCTTGTCCTTTCCACCACCATTGTGTACACCGATCATTCCGCGTTGAAGTACTTGTTGACAAAGCAAGATTCCAAACCAAGACTTCTTCGCTGGGTTTTGCTGCTCCAGGAATTTAAAATCGACATCCGCGATAAAAAAGGAGCAGAAAACCTAGCCGCGGACCATCTTAGTAGACTTGAGGATCCTTACCAAGGGGATCATCCGACCAAAGAAATCAATGATTCTTTTCCCTTGGAGACCTTAATGTCTATAAACTCGATGCCGAATGAAACCCCGTGGTTTGCGGACTTTGCAAACTACTTGGCGGGTGGAATTCTCAAGGAAGGGTTGACGTCCCAGCAAAAGAAAAAGTTCTTTACCGACATCAAGACTTACTTTTGGGACGACCCTTACCTACTCAAACAATGTGCTGATCTGATAATTCGCCGATGTGTTGATGGACCGGCAGCGTCGGACATCCTTGATGCTTGCCACAAAGGACCCACTGGTGGTCACTTTGGTCCCAACTACACCGCTAAAAAAGTGTTTGATTCGGGATTTTATTGGCCCTCCATATACCGTGACGCTCACGATATGGTCAAACGATGTGATGTTTGCCAAAAGCAAGGCAAAATCACACATAAAGACGAGATGCCTCAGAATTTTATTCAAGAGTGTGAAATTTTTGATGTTTGGGGTATCGACTTTATGGGGCCCTTCCCTTCGTCTAAAGGAAACAAATACATCCTTGTAGCCGTTGACTACGTTTCAAAGTGGGTTGAAGCCAAAGCTTTGCCTACTAATGACGCAAGGGTGGTTTGTAACTTTTTGAAAGCTCTATTCGCTAGATTCGGTGTGCCTCGTGCCATTATTAGTGATCGTGGGACTCATTTCTGCAATGACCAATTTGCTCGAATCATGGCTAAGTACGGTGTAAACCATCGTCTTTCCACAGCCTACCACCCACAAACTAATGGCCAGGCTGAAATATCCAACCGAGGTCTGAAGCGAATTCTTGAAAGAACCGTGGGAGAGCATCGTGCCTCATGGGCTGATAAACTTGATGATGCTTTGTGGGCTTTCCGTACTGCTTACAAGACCCCAATCGGCTGTACGCCTTATCGTCTTGTGTACGGGAAAGCGTGCCACCTCCCCATTGAGTTGGAGCACAAGGCTTATTGGGCCTTGAAGTGGGCTAATTTTGATACAAACAAAGCCGGTGACCTACGCAAGATCCAACTCAATGAGCTGAATGAACTCCGTGATGAGGCTTATGAAAATTCTTTGATCTATAAGGAAAGAACTAAGCTCATTCACGACTCCAAGATCAAAAACCGAGAGTTCCATGTTGGAGACAAAGTCTTACTTTTTAACTCTCGGTTGAAAATCTTCTCGGGAAAGCTCAAATCTCGTTGGTCCGGCCCATTCACCATTGCCCAAATTTTTCCATATGGTACTCTCGAGCTCGCTCAACCTAATGGACCAAATTTTAAGGTGAATGGCCAACGAGTGAAGTTGTACTTTGGTGAGGACACCTCTAAGGAGATGATTCCATCCCTCACCACGTTCCCCATGAACTAATTTTGGGTCGAGTCAGGCTCGTGACTCGGTTATCAAAAACAAGCGCTCCTCGGGAGGCAGCCCGAGTATCTATGCGTTTATGTTTTAATCCCCTAAGTGTAGGGGGGACTTGTATATGCGTTTGTCTTTGTATGGTGTGATTACAGGGATAAGTGCACTCTTGGAATCTTTGAAGAACCGTGCTCCCGTGTTTATCCGAAATCCGGTTCTATCTCTCACCTATCGTGATTCAATTTTCTTCATACTCACATTTGAAATTGATCACTTTAGTCGTCTCTTCCTTAACTTGAGTTAACCAACGTGCACAATGTCATAAGTGTAGGGGAACCTTTTCCCACATGCTTAAACATTGAGGACAATGTTTATCTTAAGTGTAGGGGGGACTTCTATCGAAGTTTTAAGTGGACTTTTCCATGAAAATGCCTTCAATTAACCGGAAAATCCTATTTTTCAACATTTTTCAAATTTTTTATTAACTTTGGCCATTTAGTTGTAATTTTTAAATTTTTATCGTTGCTTTCATATGTATATATCCCACAATAAAGTCAAATTTTAATAAAGTGGTGTAGCTAGTTTAGAAGCCTTTGATCTATTAGGCCCGTTGCGTTTATTTTGACTCAACCCGAATAGACTTATCCAAGTTTATTCTAGCTAGTATCCTTAACCAGGTAGACCTTAATTGGTTTATTAGGCTAAGTGTCCACGAGTCTCATTACTTGAGATTTTAAATTGTGGAGGACGAGAAATGATAGAGTCAATTATAAGTCGGTATTCTTGCGCAAGCCCACTTGGTGTAATTATTTGCCTATTCTCCCATCACTTGCTAATAATTTATCTGCAATAAGTAAGGTAGTACAATTTGAAAAGTTACTTAGCTTCTAGCCCAAGATCGTTTAAAAGTTGCTCGGTAATGATAAGAGTTCATAGCCAAGGCATAACTTATGAAGCGGGGCGCGAAGATTGGCGAATCCGAAAAGGACCTAACAAGGCATGAGGATTCAATTTTATTGCTGAAGATCCAAAGTGATGTGAAAAGCATTATTCCCAAAGTCAATATGAAGGATCAAGACTCACGACGAAAAGCAATCAACTCCCATAAAGATCATGGAGAAGTCTATCCAAAAAGACCCTAACAAGGTATGAGGATAAATAGATCCAAGTCCGAAAAGGAGGCGGATCGTTGTATCTCAAAATCCCAATTCGAGATTGAAGAATAATCATGAAGTCGTGGTCAACAAAGTTGGAGTACCCCTCAAAAGTCTCCAAGTGAAGAAACTCTATTATGATGAGAAGACCATTATCTCAAGAACGTCTCTCGAAGATATGAAGTATGAAGTACATGCCAAATATCGGCCCGAGAAAGGTCTCAAATCGTGAACCAAGTTATGCCAAGATATGAACTTTTTGATATCCCGAGAAGCAGTTTTAAGAGATTTTGTCCTTTAGCTAACTATTGATCAAATCGTCCTACTTTGCTTTCAGCCCTAATAAACTATCGAAATAAGTCCAAAAATGCATCTTCATGATCATTCTAAGACAAAAATAAAATATAAGAGATACACCTAGGAATAAGGGAGTTTAAGCATTTAATTAAGCCATGTGTGTAAGTGTTTGAATTGCTAACTTATAATAACAATGATCTCGTTTTTAAGCTTAGTTTGGGGAACGTGAAACTTGAGGGTGATAAATCTTCGCAACACCAAAGCCCTAATGTAAGTCATCGATTTCTTTGCAAGTTATTTCCATATAGCTATTTTCAAGTGAAAATGGTTTTCTATCCTTTTGTTTCCTTCAAAATCTTAATTCCCTTTAGTACTTTAATTTTTGTTTAGTAATATTTTAAATAAGGCCAAGGTTGATTAATTATGAGAAAAGTGTAAATTTGCTTTATCACTAAGCATTGCATGAGGGCATGGCAATGGTTAAGTGTAGGGGATTTGATAGGTGTGTAAACACCCATCCTTTTACCACTTAATTCGGGCTAAAACGAGACCAAAACACGTATTTAATATCATTTGTTTGGAATTATGCGTGGTTTTTGTGTTTATTGTGTTTTCAGAGCCAACCGGATGAATATTGAAGAAAACATGGGATTGCACGGGTTTTACTGAAGAAAAAGACTCAAGATAAAGTCTATTGTCCAAGAGATGCAAAAGATTTGAAGTCACTGGGCCTATTCGAAGATTTATCGAAGAAAAGGACCAAAGATGGAAGATTTATATAAGTCGAAGAAACTCAAGTCTATTAAACGAAGAAATTAAAAGACGAGTTGAATTTAATCGACGACAAATCCCGAATCAGAATCGAAAACGGAAACTTTTCTGAAAAGACGAAAAGACAAGAAGAACGGGAGAAAGCCCACTCACCAACCAAAGGACAAGGCTATAAATAGCCTTTCCCTCACACATTTTAGACTAGTTTTTTAGTTTTTTTTAGTTTTTCTTCCTTCCCACTTTTTCTTCCTGGTTCGTAGCTTCACCATCACCACTAGGGTGATTGGTGATTTTCATCTTTAATTCTTTCATCTTGTAATCTTAATCTTTGTTTTATCTTGTCAAAACATTAATCATTCAATACAAGTTCTTGTTTAATCTTTCATTTCATCTTGTTCATCATCATCTTTATCTTCAAGTTTTCAAGTTTTTATTTTCTTGATTTGATCTTCAAAAGTTGTTTGGATTTGTGTTTTTATTAGTGGGATTCGTTGCTTATGGTGTCTAAATGATTTGTGTTTAATTTGGTAAATCCTTTTTAAGTATTTGGTTTGATTTTGATTAAAATCCTTGTTCCGTGTTCTTCGTTACCTGCTACTGTATCTGGGTATCATAACTTCCGAATCAGCTAAAAGTTCCGAATGAAGCTTTCATTCGGAAGGTTCCGAATCAAGCATTAAGTTCCGAATAAGTCTTTACGTTCCGAATCAAGACACCTTCATTCGGAAGTCTCAAACTTCCGAATCAAGAAGAAGTTCCGAACGAAGAAAAGTTCCGGATCAAACCAAAACTTCCGAACCAAGCCTTCATCCGGAAGTTTCCGAATCAACCTCTTCATCCGGAAGGTTCCGAATCAAGAAAAACTTCCGAATCAATTGTAAGACTTCCGAATCATTGAGTTCCGGATGAGTGAATAGTACCTTCCGAATCAGAAAGTTCCGAACCAAGGTTAAAGGTCCGAATCAGTTATCTTTGGGTATTTTAAAGTTGCTGTTTTACTGTTGTTGTTTTACTGTTTCTTTACTCATATTTCACAATTTATATTTTAACTTTAATTTTAATTTGAACTTTAAATTTTAAACCAAGTCTTAGTTAATTATAATTAAAGTAATTGTTTTTGATTTAAACTTTCATTTCCACTTTTTATTAGACTAGAAAACCAAACCCCTTTATTTAGTAACCAAGAACAATCATTCCACTTAAGACCGAGATCAATTCGAGAGGATATCGAGAGTAAAATTGAACCTAGCAAATCCTTGTATCAGTGACGTTTTTGTTTTAGAAGAGAAAAATTAAAGACGAGTTACGACTACGATTACACTACGACGTATTGACGTAAAACGATGACGTAATTACGTAAAACATGACGAAATTAAAAATTAAACCTAAAAATTAATTAAAAGTTTGAACTAAGTCTAAAATAATATAAATAAGAATAAAAATCCAATAAATATATTTTTAAACCTTTTATTAATTAAATATTCAATTTTAAATGCTAATTAAAGCCCTAAAATTAAATATAATTAAGAAAAAGCCCAAAATATTATTTTATTGAACAAATAACTCACTTATATTATTTAAAGACTAAAAAGTATTTTTCCTAAATTTTAAAAACTATTTTTCTATTTTTAAAACACTAAAAACTATTTTTAAACTAAAATAATGATTAAAAATATTAAAATAATGCTAAAATTAATTTGAAAATTTAAAAAAACCTAATTTATACTAATGAACAGTAAAAAATGAAAAAGTTTGAAAAAGTAAATATTTTTCACTAAAAGACAAATCTGATTATAATAAAACCTTAATTAAACTAAAATTAATTCTAAAAATTACTTAGAAAGTGAACAGTAAAAATTTTTTTAAACTAAAAATCTTAAAATGTTTTTCTATGTCTAAGAAAATTTTTTAAAACTGAAAAATATTATTTTTTGTCACTAAAAGACAAAAACAGAATATTAAAAAGTAATCTAAACTGCAATTTAATGTAAAAAATAGGAAATGAACAGTAGACAGAAAATAAATTAAACAGAAAAATCACAAATTAAATAAGAAAAATAATGAAACAAAAATGAAGTTCTAAATCCTAATTTTGCTCACTAAAGACAAAAATTTAAAATACTGATAGTGACATGTGGGCTGTTTTTGTTTTCTAGCAAAGCAGTACCAATAATATAACTAGCAGGGGGAACTCAGTTCCCACTGATAGTGCAAATTCAAGGTCTGGGCAAAGATTTGCTTGTAACTTGTTCAATACTTAATTTCTTGGACAATGATTGGCACCCCTACACTCAGTGGAGTGTAGGGAGTCTATATAAACTAGAAAAAACACAGCTTGTTCACACAAATTTCACACAAAGGCCCAAAATAGTGACTGTTATAGCTATGAATGTTTCTGATGAACAGTAACTGATGCAAAAGGTCACTTGGACAAATTTCAAAGAACAATAACCTACTCAAAATCTCACCAAATCATTAACAACTGATTACAAGCCCTAGGTCATATAATCTTCTAACAATTTGCAAAATTACAAAGAAAGTTAAGCTAAAACAAGGCAGATAGATAGATTCTGATTTTTAAGCTATATAGACCAAATTTTAAACACACCAAATGTTTTGAAACCTATCAAACTATAAACCAACAACTGATATGACTTATAACTAGTATATAAAGTGTGTAAAGACAGGTTTATAGTAAAAAGCTTGTCATACTTGCAGCTAAATCCCTTATCCCAAACAGCCCTTAATATTCAGAAAGTAAAATTTTTCAAACCAAAAGCCTTAAAAACTTAACCAAACTGATCTAAATCACTTCTAGCATGCATAAAAACTTAAATCAACAACATGAAACAAGGAAATCAGCAATTACTCAACCCTATAACAAAACCTCAAAGCACCATGTCCTAAACATGTAGGAGGGTTCAAGCCAGGTTTTACCTTGTGGGACCTACAATCCAGGCCCCACTATGGCTGATAAGCCATCTCCCTTCAGGCTCGGGCTTGAGCTGAACTAGTTGGGCTGCTGATGTAAAGATGATGGTGAGTGGATTGTTTAAAATCCACCACCCAATATATCTTGGACTATATGAAACCTGCTAAGTTGATACAAGAAACGCAAATATTCAAGTGCCAAAAGAGTAAGCTAAAGCTATTGTTAGCAGCTTATAGCTTAAGCTTTATGTCATAGTTAGATTCCAACAAAATTTTGAAAATGGAAACTTGAAAACTGATTTTTTGAAACAAGAGTTGAAACAAACTTGGTATCTTAAAACTGAAACTAACCAAACCACCACAATCCTTGTGAGAGGTGATTGTCAGTCACACTCACAAGACTTATACTAGTTTGGAATCTCAAAAAATTGATTTGTCAAAAACCTTTGAACCAAATATTTTTTTTGATAAATCTTAGACTATTTTGAAAGAAAATATAAACTTTAACACTAAAACAACACAACGTAATGTGGAACGCAGTAATATCTCAAATGCAAGATTTTATAAACTAATTTGAATATTCCATAAATAAAAGTTTATAAAATAAGGTAAAAACTGGAACAAGGGTTCATCCACAGCTTGGAGATTCCTTTTATACTAGTGGATAGAAGTTTCTAGTGCTAAAACCCTAATAAACAAAATTCCTAACATGCCCTTGAAGTCTTCTTGGTCAAAAATCGTCCATGTGATCTCTGTCCTTGGAGAGTGATGTGCCAGCCTTGCAATTTGATCTTGGACCATTTATCATGCCTTTGGGAGGAAGGATAACATGTGGGGCGTTAATCATGTCCCCTTTTGGGGTGTTGTGTGAAAGAGACGGGGCAGGGGAACCATGGGGGACCCTCTTGTGGTCACGGGGTAATGTTTTTGGAGGTGGGTTTGGTTTGTGAGGGTGTTAATTGCTAATCTGGAAAAGTGATAGGTGTGTAAACACCCATCCTTTTTACCACTTAATTACAATAATAACCGAGCCAAAACGTGTATTTTATGTCTTTTATGTCGGAATTATGCGTGGTTTGTGTTTTTGTTGTGATTTAGGACGAAATTGTGAAAAGTGGAGAAAACACAGCATTTACGGGCTTTTATTGAAGAAAAAGATGAAAGACGAAGCCAAGAAGTCAAGAGTGCAAAAAGAACGGAAGTCCAAGACCAATTCTGAAGATTTATCGAAGAAAAAGTCGAAAGACGGAAGTTTACCAAAAGCCGAAGAACTCGAGTCTTATTTATTTAAGAATTAAAAGACGAGTTTAAAGAAATCCCGAGCCAAAAGTCCTTAAAGTCCAAAATTAACAGAAGACTAAGAAGGAAGGACTTAATGGTGCAATTAACAAGAAAGGAAGGAGGGGAGGAAGCTTCCCCTAACCTTCTCCCTAATCTCCTATAAATACTTCTCATTTTCATTTTATTTGTTTTTGTTAGCTAATTTGACAAATTAGTTCTCCATTTTATTTTATGCACCTTTAATTACTTGTCCATTTAAATACTTGTCTTGCACTTTTAATACATTTAATTTCAAAGTAAGTGTTCTTTAATTTTCTTGCTTTTAATCTCTCATTCTACCTTTATTTCTTGCTTGATCTTATTGTTTACATGCTTATTGTTTTGCTTATTTGATTAAAGATTGTGTTTTTATGCTTGTGATTGTTTTAGATCATTGATTTTTTATAGCTTATTGTGTTCATCTTTATGTTTTTAAAGTTTTTATAAAAATTATTTTTATATAAAAGTTGTTTTTCGTAAAGCTTATTCATTTCGTGTTTTAAATGTTTTTAAATTTCAGTTTAGTAGCTTATTTTTATACGGTTTGCCTTAGGATTTTCGTCTTGTGCTTATTTGATTAGTAGCTTATTTGTTTAGCTTATTTTTGGTTATTTCTACGGTATTCTGATCTGGTAATCGGAAAGGGGTTTACACATTCCGACCAGCGTTTCTTGCTTGGTCGGAAAAGGGTTTAGTACATTCCGATTGGGGGTATTTAGCTCATTCCGATCGTGGGTAAGGACAGTTATTCTGATCAAGGGTTAACGATATTCCGATTGGGGAGTCTAGTGGATTCTGATTAGTGTTTGGTGACAGTTATTCCGATCAGAGATCTTCTACACATTCCGATTGGTTATTCCGACCAATCATTCCGACCAGGTAGGTTTTTGGCATTCCGATCTGAGGTGCGTTTGGTATTCCGATCAAGGTAAGGTGACAGCTTTCCGATTAGATTTTCCGAGTGGTAAGAGTATTCCGATTGGGGTGCTGATCGGAATACATTCCGATCTGGGTTATTTTTCATGTTTTGCCTTGTTTAATTTTTACATTCTCGTTTTAATTCTTGTCTAATTTTAATTTCCGTCACGCTTTTAATTTTTGTCATTTTATTATTTTACTTTTCAAAGTTTTAAATATTGCACCCTCTCTTTTAATTAGATTTAGATTTATTTTAACGCCATTTTACTTTAACGACATTTACTTTTAAGTCTTTGCATATTTAAATTTAAAATCAACCAAAAATATTTGTTTACCAAAATCAACTGAGTCATACTTTAAGCCGGAAATCAATTCGATTAGACATACTTAAAAGAACTAATTTTTATACAGGGTGTCAAAAGCCAAGTATCAAATGGCGCCGCTGCCGGCTCTTCGTAAAGATTAACGATTTTCTGTGAAGGACGCGTTGCTCTTTGGTATCCGTTCACTTGTGAACGTTATTTTTCTTGCTTAAAAATTAAAAAACTATAAAAATTAAAAATTTCAAAAATCCAAAAAGATTTTATCTTTATTGTGTATATATATTGTCTTTGTGTTTGGTTTCTTTTTCTTTTGCATTTTCAGGTGTATGCGTACTAGATCTTCTAATTATCAAGAGCCCGAGACTCAAGAAGATTTAGCTATGTCAGGTGTAAACAACAATAATCCACCACACCTCAACAATAACAACAATGTTCTTCCACAACCCGATCTTCGGACAATGGAGGAACTTTGTCAACCAACAATGTTTGGACGAGGAGGATCGATTGCGCCGATGCAAATCACGGCTCCGGAGTTTTCGTTGAAGCACCACATGATTCAGCAAGTGCAAACAAATCCTTTAGAGGATTGCCTGATGATGATGCCAACAAACACCTCGACAAGTTCATTACAATCACCCAAAGCATGAAGTTGTCTGGTGCCACAATGGATGTTCTTCCCCTACAACTCTTTCCACATACTTTATCACATCATGCCGAGAAATGGTTTGATCGTCTCCTGAAGAATTCTATTCACACTTGGGATGACATGACTCAACGCTTTTTGTCGCGCTACTTTCCACCATCCATGGTCACGAGCCTTCGCAATCAAATCAGCGGTTTCATGCAAGAACCCGATGAATCTCTTTTTGATGCTTGGGAAAGATATAATGTCTTGATTGATCGTTGTCCAAACCACAACATGCTTCCCGTCACCTTAATAGATACTTTCTACAACGGTTTAACTTTTCGAGATCGTGATACAATTAATGCAGCCGCCGATGGCACATTTATGAAAAGGAGACCCGAGGAGTGTAGAGAGCTAATTGAGAACATGACTACTCACCACAAAAACTGGGATTCCTCTGCTTCTTCAAGGAACAACCCGAGAGTCAATGTCTCTTCCACCTCAGCAAACCCTGATATGACCGAACTCACCCGCATGATGACTGAAATGAGCAAAAGTATCACGCTTCTCGCTTCAAACCAACAACAACAACAAGTTAAAGCGGTTGCTAATCCTTGTGAAACATGCGGCGGTCCTCACTCATACACCGATTGTCCTTCGACTCAAGGAAATCCGGAAAATGTGTATGCAGCTTATGGTAATTATTCACCGGAGAATTACCAAGCTCGACCTCAAGGGGATAGAAATTTGCTGAGCTACCGGTCAAACAACTACCTTTCACCCGGTTTGTCTCCTCAAAACCAAAACCCCGCCAACAACTACAATAGAAGCAACCAAATCCCACCTCGAGCTTCTAATCCTTATCACCCACCCGCCCAACAAACCCCACCCAGTAATCCAGATGTTGAAGCCATCATGAATCTGCAGAGCCAAATTATCAATCTTAAAGGAGATATCACAAAGCAAGGAAATGAGATTAGATCCAAGCTTCGCGATAATATTCAATCCTCTTTCAGCAATCAAACAAATGATTTGAAGAATATGCTCTCTAGTTTCTTGCCCGCCGCTCAACCTTCTACTGCAAGTTCTCTACCTTCAAACACCGTCACCAATCCGCGAGCTAATGTGAGGGCTATTACTACTCGTAGTGGAATTACCATTGTCTATCCACCTATCCCACCCCCATCATCTACACCGCCTCCACCACCATTTATCCCTACTCCTCCTACACCTAGTATTAGTGCACCATTACCGTCTCCGCCTCGACATGACGATGTACCTAGGAAGGACTCTTCAACATCTCAACCTTTACCTGCTACACCTGCACCTTCACCACCTAAATCCAATATCCCTTATCCCTCTCGTTTAGGCAAGACCAAAATGCTAACCAAGGATGACTCTAAAGTGACACGCTATGTGAAGATGATCTCTCAGATGAACTTCAACATTAGCTTTCTTGAAGCACTTGTCTACATGCCCAAATTTGTCAAAGCATTCAAGGAATTGCTATACAAGAAGGAAAAGTTGATTGAACTCGCCAACACACGCTTAAATGAAAACTGCTCTGCAGTTATTCTCAAAGAACTTCCGGAAAAGCTTGGAGATCCCGGTCGTTTTGTGTTGCCTTGCCTTTTCAACAAAACTGTAGAATTTACTGCCCTTGCTGATCTCGGGGCTAGTATTAATCTTATGCCATTGAGTGTTTGGAAAACACTATCATTGCCCGACCTCACTCCAACGAAGATGACTCTTGAACTTGCAAATCGCACTCTCGCTTACCCTGTTGGTATAGCCGAAGACGTGTTCATAAAAGTTGGCACATTTACTTTCCCGGTCGATTTTGTCGTTGCTGATTATGAAATGGACCCTCGTATTCCTTTAATACTTGGTCGGCCATTTTTGAGAACCGGACGAGCTTTAGTTGATGTGGCCGAAGGTGAGTTAATCTTAAGAGTCGGGGATGATGCACAAGTGTTTAAAATGGGGAAGCTTACAAGTAAATCCTTTGGCCGAGAATCAGTGAATATGATTAATGTGCTGGATGATTTTGTCGTCTACAACAATCCTCAATTCGATTCTTCCATTGATAATCCACTTTTTCTAGATGATGTGGATGATTCTCGGTCCACTTTGGAACCTTCTCCCATTTATGATTCTCCACCGATCTTTAATGCTTATGATGATGATAATTCTAGCTCAGATTCGGATGATTATGATGACCTTACTTCTGAGTATCCCGAGCTGCCTACTTACGATGATTTTGATGAGGCCGATACTCTTTCGAGCGATTCTTCCGATGCTGAAGATCCTCCGCCATCACTCGATCCTACTTTGGACGATTACTCATTTGAGGAAGACTTCTCTACGTTTCTCAACACTTACTTCCCTCATGAGAGTGATGCTCCTCCTTATGATTTTGAAGATTATCGTCTTGATCCTACTTTAGATTTGAAGAACATTCTTTCAAAGGAGAAGAAACCGGTCGACACCAATATCCCCAGCACGTATGAGTTAACACCTCTTTGTCCCCCTTCTGAGGACGAGGTTGTGCTTCTTCGCGGATCTTCTTCACATTATGCTGAGCCTGAGTGCTATTTTCCCTTAAAGGAAAAGGTGTTCGACCCCGGTATCGATATTATTCAGCCATCTCAATATCCACCTGATGAAATAAAAGGAAATATCTTTGGAACTTATGGAAATATGCTTGCACCACTTCAACCTTGCTTCCACCGTGCTCCATCGCTGCTTAAGGGAACCTTGCCTACTTTTCTTTGGCTTGCCTTGTTCGCCTTAAGCCTCTGCTATTTCATAGATGAAAACTATGTCTTTGATCCTGGTGGATATATTTCATGCTTCTTCCTATGATGATCAAGGTCGAGTCAGGCTCACGACTCGATAATCAAAAATCAAGCGCTTCTTGGGAGGCAACCCATGCATCTATCTTTTCACTTTCTTTATCATAAGTGTAGGGGAGACCCTTTGGTTTTCTATTTCCTCTCCTCTCTTAATCAGGGATTCGAGCTTCAATGATCCACTCTTGATGATTCTTGACGACCCGTGATTCCTTGTTCACTTCTTCCCGGTTCTATCCTAAACTCTTTTCGATTCACTATTTTATATTTTCTCAATATTAAAATAGGAATCTCTTTAGTTGTCCATTCCTTAGCGAGATTTAAACAAAGTGCACAATGTCCTAAGTGTAGGGGAGTTTACTCCCACATGCTTAAACATTGAGGACAATGTTTATCTTAAGTGTAGGGGGACTTCTATCGAAGTTAAGTGGCCTTTTCCTTGTATTTGTCCTCATTTTAACCGGAAAATCAATTTTTCGACATTTTTCAAAATTTTTAATCTATTTTGGCCTATTAGTTTTTTTTACTTTTGTATAGTTATGTCCTTTCCTTATTAGAATAAATGCTTAATAAAGTGGTTTTAATTTTCAAAACGTTGTGAATCTTTTGACTCAACCCGAGTTTGCTTATCTAAGTTACTCTAGCTAGTATCCTTAACGTGTTTAGGTCAAGTTTTGCTAGGCTTTTATTTAGGGATCTATAAAACGCGAAAGTCTTAACTCTCACGGGTTAAGAACAAGAACTTTTCGCAAGTTCCTATAATTGACCCTAGAGAGTCGTTTATCAAAGGAACTTTAAAACACGATTTCTAAACTTGAAAAAGTCTAAGAGTTTGCAAGATCCTATAGGCGACTCGAAAACCCAAAACTTTGATTTAATAGGCTAAGCATCCACGAGTCTCATTCCTTGAGATTTTAAACTGTGAAGAACGAGAGATGATAGAGCCAATTATAAGTTCGGTATTCTTTTGTGAATTTATGTGAGTTAATTATGAGCCTATTCTCCCATCGCTTGCTAATAAATTTACCTGCAATAAATAAGGTTGTACGATTTGAAAAGTTACTTAGCTTCTAGCCCAAGATCGTTTAAAAGTTTCTCGGTATGGATTAGAGTTCATAGCCAAGGCATAACTTATTGAAGCGAGATGCGAAGATTGGCGAGTCCAAAAAGGCCCTAACAAGGCATGAGGACTATATTTTGTTGCTAAAGATCCAAAGTGATGTGAAGAATCATTTATCAAAAATCAATATGAAGGATCGAGACACACGACGAAAAGCAAAAACTCCCCAAAAGTCATGGAGAAGTGTATCCGAAAAGACCCTAACAAGGTATGAGGATAAATAGATCCAAG
The DNA here is from genome assembly GCA_025667525.1 of Glebionis coronaria. Lineage (NCBI taxonomy): Eukaryota > Viridiplantae > Streptophyta > Magnoliopsida > Asterales > Asteraceae > Glebionis > Glebionis coronaria. The sequence goes on from CM046874.1 coordinate 488,649,643, forward strand.
TCATAAAAGGAGGCGGACCGTTGTATATCAAAGTCCAAAATAAAGATTGGAGAAAAATGAAGAAGTCGTGGTCCAAGTATGAATCTCTCAAAAACTTCAAAGGAAGAAATTCCTATTATGAAGAGAAGGCCATTATTTCATGAACGTCTCTCAAGATTTGAAGTATGAAGTCGCTGCCAAATATCGGTCCGAGAAAGGTCTCAAATCACGAAGCGAGTTATGCCAAGATATGAACTTTATGAGGTCCCGAGAAGCAGTTTTAAAAGATTTTGTCCTTTAGCTAACTATTGATTAAATCGTTCACTTTATTTTCGGACTAAATAACTATCGAAATAAGTCAAAAATGCATCCTCGTGATCATTCAAGACAACAATAAAATATAAGAGATATCCCTAGGAATAAGGGAGTCTAAGTGAATAATTGGCCCACATGAGTTCGTGTTAGTTTACTAACTTATAATAACAATGATCTCGTTTTTAATCTTGGTTTGGAGAAAGTGAAAACTTGAGGATGATGATTATTCATGACATTTCCAAAACCCAAGGTATGTTTTTGATTTCTTTGCTTTGTATGTTTATAATTTTCTATCTCGTTAATAAAGGCCAACGTGGATTAATTATGATGAAGAATGTAAACGTGCTTTGTAACTAATGCATTGCATGAGGATATTGCAATGGTCAAGTGTAGGGGATTTGATAGGTGTGTAAACACCCATCCTTTTTACCACTTAATTACAATAATAACCGAGCCAAAACGTGTATTTTATGTCTTTTATGTCGGAATTATGCGTGGTTTGTGTTTTTATTGTGATTTAGGACGAAATTGTGAAAAGTGGAGAAAACACAGCATTTACGGGCTTTTATTGAAGAAAAAGATGAAAGACGAAGCCAAGAAGTCAAGAGTGCAAAAAGAACGGAAGTCCAAGACCAATTCTGAAGATTTATCGAAGAAAAAGTCGAAAGACGGAAGTTTACCAAAAGCCGAAGAACTCGAGTCTTATTTATTGAAGAATTAAAAGACGAGTTTAAAGAAATCCCGAGCCAAAAGTCCTTAAAGTCCAAGATTAACAAAAGACTAAGAAGGAAGGACTTAATGGTGCAATTAACAAGAAAGGGAGGAGGGGAGGAAGCTTCCCCTAACCTTCTCCCTAATCTCCTATAAATACTTCTCATTTTCATTTTATTTGTTTTTGTTAGCTAATTTGACAAATTAGTTCTCCACTTTATTTTATGCACCTTTAATTACTTGTCCATTTAAATACTTGTCTTGCACTCTTAATACATTTAACTTCCAATTAAGTGTTCTTTAATTTTCTTGCTTTTAATCTCTCATTCTACCTTTCTTTCTTGCTTGATCTTATTGTTTACATGCTTATTGTTTTGCTTATTTGATTAAAGATTGTGTTTTTATGCTTGTGATTGTTTTATATCATTGATTTTTTATAGCTTATTGTGTTCATCTTTATGTTTTTAAAGTTTTTATAAAAATTATTTTTATATAAAAGTTGTTTTTCGTAAAGCTTATTCATTTCGTGTTTTAAAAGTCTTTAAATTTCAGTTTAGTAGCTTATTTTTATACGGTTTGCCTTAGGATTTTCGTCTTGTGCTTATTTGATTAGTAGCTTATTTGTTTAGCTTATTTTTGGTTATTCCTACGGTATTCCGATCTGGTAATCGGAAAGGGGTTTACACATTCCGACCAGCGTTTCTTGCTTGGTCGGAAAAGGGTTTAATACATTCCGATTGGGGGTATTTAGCTCATTCCGATCGTGGGTAAGGACAGTTATTCCGATCAAGGGTTAACGATATTCCGATTGGGGAGTCTAGTGGATTCCGATCGTGTTTGGTGACAGTTATTCCGATCAGAGATCTTCTACACATTCCGATTGGTTATTCCGACCAATCATTCCGACCAGGTAGGTTTTTGGCATTCCGATCTGAGGTGCGTTTGGTATTCCGATCAAGGTAAGGTGACAGCTTTCCGATTGGATTTTCCGAGTGGTAAGAGTATTCCGATTGGGGTGCTGATTGGAATACATTCCGATCTGGGTTATTTTTCATGTTTTGCCTTGTTTAATTTTTACATTCTTGTTTTAATTCTTGTCTAATTTTAATTTCCGTCAAGCTTTTAATTTTTGTCATTTTATTATTTTACTTTTCAAAGTTTTAAATATTGCACCCTCTCTTTTAATTAGATTTAGATTTATTTTAACGCCATTTTACTTTAACGACATTTACTTTTAAGTCTTTGCACATTTAAATTTAAAATCAACCAAAAATATTTGTTTACCAAAATCAACTGAGTCATACTTTAAGCCGGAAATCAATTCGATTAGACATACTTAAAAGAACTAATTTTTATACAGGGTGTCAAAAGCCAAGTATCAAAAAGATCAAACGAAAACCCTTTGTTTTTGTGGGTAATGGGATTAGGGTTTATGGGGATTAAGTGGGGTGAAGAACTGGTGTTAGATTAGTTTAGAAACTAATCAAGTTTAAAAACGTGTTTGCCTCCAAAGTTTTAATCAGTTTTTTAAAAAAGGAGTGGAAACATGACGTGGGGGAAAGGGAGGATAGGATTGGTGGGTTTTGAGGGAAGGGGTGACGTGGTGGATATTGAGTGGGTGAGGGATTAAGGTTGTCAGGTGGTTAATGGGGGTAGGTTAAAAAGTTAATGGGGTTAGTTAAATAGTTTGGTAAGGTGGCAGGAATGGTCCCCGTGGTTAAGTACTTCCTTTGTATCAATTTGCATCCAGGGTCCCTAGTCAATTACACTATCCGTCCTTCCTTTGCATTGTTAGTCCTCCACAAATTTCAAACATAGTCCTTAAGTTAACAACTTATAGAATGAGGACTAATGTTGTATATTCTTGAAACTTTAGGGGCTGATCTTGTAAAGCATTCAAACTTTAGGGACCCCATTCATATTTTGGATATTTGAGGGGTATAAAGTGTCATTCTTCAAAAGTTGAGGGACCAAACTTGACATTCTTCAATTCTTCAAGGTCATCTTTGGGAATTCCATTCTTGGGCCCGGTTCTTTGTGCAACTTCGTTTCCCGTGTTCGGTTTTGCTTCATTCTTGTGATCATTAGTTGATTTCACGATATCCGTACCTAAAATACACAATGAACAAACACAAGCATATATTTGGGTATTTTGACGATATTTTAAGCATTTTAAGCCCGATTTGGACGATGAGACTATGTATAAATACAGTCTCATCACGTACATCCAACCAGTTGGATCAGTGTCACTGATAAACGTAGTCTAAAAACCTTATACCTCTTCAAAATATCCATATTATCTTTTTATTTTTTTATTTTAGTATTTATATTATATTAAAACATCACAATACTTTATTCCTCTTCTCCTCTCTCTCTCTAAATATAATTTCAGATCTAAGCTACCACCACCATCTACTTCTACCGAATTTACCACGCTCAACCACACGCTCCAATAACCGCCGATGTATACCATTTTTCCGATGACTAAACTAGACCAGTGCAAATACACAAAACACACAACTGTTGAGAATAAAATTAGCTACATCACTATGCCACTGACAAAGGGATTTCAACCGTTGACAAGAATAAATCAAGCGTTGACAGAATGAGCACTAACAAGAGAAATTCAAGCACTGACAAGAGAAGTCCCTGCTACAACAGAATACTTAGTCAACACGTTTTGATATGTTAGGAAGATATGTATTGTATATTGTATTTTCTATAGTTATCTTGATATATCTTCCTAGAATAGTTGACAAGTTAGTTTATTGTACAAGGCTCCTTACTTTATAAAAGGAGGTCTTTAGGTTTATGTTTGACACACGTTCTTAATACTTTCATTGTACCTCATTGATAATCAATACAAGTGAAAGTTTGGTAAACATTGTGTTTTTCTTTGTTCTTCATTCTTAGTGTTAATTTCGCATAACTCTTAGATTGTTATAAACACAAAGTTTCTCTACGTGTTATACTTGATTCAATCTCGATAACACAAAGATAAATCGATCTAAGTTTAGGATCAACAAGTGGTATCAGAGCTTGTTGAGAAACTTTTAATCTGAAGAACATTAAAACCCTAATTTTTCAAAAACCCTAAAAACATCATGTCAACCACAGAAAACCAAGGTTCTGGATCCTCAAACCATAACCTCAAAATTCCTATGCTTGATCCTGATAACTTCGAAATCTGGAAGTTTAACTTTTAGCAATATCTCCAAGTGGACAACTATGTTCTCTAGGAGGTTTTTAAGCTTGGAAACAAGTTCAACCAAGTTCAAAATATCTTGGACTCTGTTAATAGTATGAGAACAACAAATGCTAAACCTGAAGATTTAATTCCTAGACCTGAAGATAGAAGAGCCACCTCTGCTGCAGAGGTAGCACATAAAAGGCTTGACATGAAGGCATTAAGCATTCTTAAATTGGCTCTTGGAAGCAAAAACCAGCACAAATTCAGAAAGTATGAATCTGCCAAAGAGCTTTGGGAAGCCCTTGAGATCACCTATGGTGGTAATGAGGACACTCTCAAATAGAGGAAGAAGAAGCTGGTAATGCAGTTCGCCGTTTTTAATGCTCGACCTAATGAAAAGTTGAGTGAAGTGAGAAGTCGTCTTCAAGACATTACTAGAAAACTAGCTTTCATGGAAACTGAGTTTGAAGATGATGATGTCAATGCTGCTTTCCTTAGAGCTCTTGGAGATGGTTGGGAAATCCACGCCAATGCAATATTGGCTACACAAGCTTACAAGAATATGTCCTTTGATGATATCTACAATCAATTGAAGGTCATGGAACCTGTAATTTTGCTTAAACAAGGAAGTAAAATACCTTCTGGAAGCATGGATTTTATTTCCCACCATGACACTTCAGACGCTGACTACTCTTGTTTTGTCAGCGGACAAACTTCTCTTGACAGTGGCTCATCAAACGCTAACACATACAATCATGTTTCACCAAATCTTAAACCAGGAGGAATAGATTTGGATACTGTATGTGCTTATATTTCTTCTTTGCCTAATGGATCATCAATTTCTTTTGAAGATCTTCAACAAATTAGTGATGTTGATCTTGAGGAGATGGATATAAAATGGAATATGGCTCTTAGCAGTATAAGAGCCAGTAGGTGGAACAAAAGATTTGGAAGAAAGATGACTTTCAATAGCAAAGAGACTGCTGGATTTGATAAATCCAAAGTGGAATGTTACAATTGTCAGAGAATGGGACACTTTGCTAGAGAATGTAGATCTCCCAAAAGGAATGATGGTGAACAAACTTCTAGACAGATCATCAAGGTTGAAGATGCCAAGCCTAAAGCCATGGTAGCAATGCAAGTAATTGATGGCGTTGGATTTGATTGGAGTTATCTGGACAAGGATGAAGTGGAGAATCAAGCATTGGTTGCTGAAAAAGATGAAGAGCATGTTCAATATGCTCTCATGGCCAGATCCTCTTCTTCATCAGACAATGAGGTATATGATGATGCATTTTGTAGTATGTCGACGTATAGTCGGTAAAGGGCCTGACACAACAGGCTCGCGACCCAAGAGGTCCGCGACCCAACAGGCTCGTGGCCCATACCTTACTTATCTTTTAAGAAATCCTATTCCTATAAATATAGGGGTAGGGGCTAAACCTAGGATCAGGTTATCTCTCACAACCACACCACTTTTACTATATCGCACTAATACTAACTTGACCGTCGGAGGTGGACCCCGGGGCTCCGGCCTTGGGTCCACGTCTAATCGGTTCTTCAATTGTTTGTAGCATTACTCAGGACCAGGAAGCATGACGAACGGCCTAGGAGAGTCGTTAAACCGACCCAGCCAAACTATGATCTAACAAGTTGGCGCCATCCGTGGGATCCTGACAAAACTATGTTTCGTTGTCTCTGATAAGTGTGAGAACACTCATCATTTATGATCTACATAACCACTTAAAACACAGAAAATATATTATATTTAACTTTAAAATATCAGAATTACGCATGTATTTGTGTGTTTCAGGTAAATAAGATGCATTATGGAGCAAACACGTGTTTTCAAGGGATTTATCTGACAAAAGATGAATAAAAAGACGAAAGATGCTTCAAGGACCTTATTTGCCAAATTTTCAAAGATCAAGGGTTTAAGTTGCAACTTGTACCAAGATAAAGGATGAAAATGAGTTTGCTTAAAAACCTTTAACTCTTTAATCACTTTTGTTTAAGAGGTGATAATTGAAGGACTAAATAGAAAAGATGAAGAAAGTTAAATCTTTAACTTAAGACTGGTCAAAGCAGGGTCGTCTTCTTCATATCCAAAACAAAGAGAGAGAAAGAAAGATAAGCAGACGGTTTAAGTTTTCTTCACCAAGGAACTTCAAAACCCGATTCAAGAAAGATGAAGAAGGTTTCAAGAAAAGCTTCAAACAAAAAAATTGATCCTTATCCTCTCCTCTACAAGAGGATATAATTCAATTTGATCAAGATTAAAAGGAGAAGAAACACCCAATTTTGGAAAAGATGATGAAAAACCTAATCTCGTATTTACACGTGGCACGACCTGGTTGGTTATAACACGTCATCCATTCTCCCTCAACGTCTATAAATACCGGTCATCCACCTCATTTGAAGATGGTTAGCCTAGGTGTAGGATTCACACTTAGGTTAGTTATAGGAGTAGATTAGTTAATCTTTCTTTCAAAACTTGTAACTGATTTCTGTTAACTCAAAGTTTATGTCAGTTCTCTTTTCATCTAAATCAGTTGTAACTAATTTTGTTTTCTTCCATTAATGAGAAATCGAGCTTCCACTTCCAGTTTTACATATTCTGTTTTTGATTCATTTACATTTCTGTTATTTGTTTGTTAACGGTCTAACTAATTCTTCCATTAATGGAATCTGCGTTTTATCTTTAAGCTTTCGAACTTCTTTTTATTTCTACAGTCGTTTCACAAGCTAGTAGGTTAAAAGCTCATTATTAGCTTATGTTGTTCATCACTGTTCAATGTAATAAGTAGCTTATAGTTTTAAGCTCAGTTTCGTTTTGATATCAATAAAGTAATCCAACAATCTGTTTTTAAGTTTCTTATGATTTGTAAGATTAGTGCATAAAGGTAATTCATATTAGATATCAAATTGGTTTTCAGAGTTCACTCTAATTTAAAAACTGTCAGTTTAATTTCAGATTTGATAGGTTAGTCAAGTTTCTGAGATTTGATAGTTTCAGATTGGATCGTTAAGCTAATGAAGATTTTCTGTTAAAGCCTTCAATTCAGTTTTCTTTGAGATAATTCTGTTAAGTTGTAATATAGACAACATATATGTGGTTTCTTGTTTTGGTTTGATTTTGCAGGTGTATTTTGAGTTTATGCAGGTTTTGTGATTCGTGGTTCAGAAGACTCAATCCGACAACAGCAGTAGGTCAGAAGTGTAGGTTTGTTTGAGATCTAGCCAGCTCAGCGCTGAGCTACTACATCAAAGGTCTGATCTTCGGATACGCATGTCACCACTTGTTAAGTCTTTGCAGATTTTTAGTGTAAATTGATAGATTGTTCTTTGAATTTCAAGATTACTTGTTGTTAAATGCTACTTGATATCTTCTATAGCTCTACATCAAGATTCATAACATTTAGCCTAGTGGATTTTATGTACTACCAGATATCGAGTGTTTGGCATTAGCTTCTTTTTGTTGATTTTACATCATTTAGTGTACGAAAGTAACTAAGATCAATTTGTTAGATGGATTGAGTGTAGTATGGACACTCTACATAAGTCAGTCCTAGCTGTGCATCCAAGTAATTCAAACGAAATCAGTTTTTTTTAAATATCATTAGTAGGCTTACTAGGAAGATTTTTCTATCTAGAGATCATAAGTTATAGAAATCTAAAAACAATTGTGATCTTTAACAAGTATAGAAATTATGTGTTGAATCTTTATAGTCATCAGCCTATTAGCTAGGATTGAAGTGCAGCCACTGTGAGTTTGAATTAGGATAAGTGCTTGATAACTTAGATTTTTCTTGGTTCAATTATTCTTCTCGGTATCTTAACGAATTGATTTCCGGTTCAAAATGCGACTCAGTTGTTTCTGGTGAAAAAGAATATTTTTGGTTGTTTTTAAATAAAATGTGCGAAACAATTAAAATAAATGACTTAAAAGTAAATCTAGGTCTAATTAAATTAAAAGGCAAGTAATTTAAGTCTAAATCTAATTTAAAGTAAATGGTGAGTATTTAAAAGCGTGACTAAAATTAAAAGGCACTAAAGTAAATAACGCAAACTTAAATCTAACTAAGGCAAACTTAAAACGCACCTAAAACTTAAACTAAGGCAAGGCTAAAATAAATCTAAGGCAAATAAACGTAAAGTGCAACTAAGGAAAAAGGCGGGAAAAATAAAGCTTGAAATTAAAAAGCAGAAAATTAAAAACTGGAATTAAAGAAACTGAAAATCAGCTTATCCGGAATAATACCCTTATTCGGAATAAATGGCTTACTCGGAATATGTCACCTATCCGGAATAATCCTCTCTATTCGGAATGTTGGTCTTGATTCGGAATGTCTTCTCTATCCGGAATATCCTTGCTATTCGGAATGTTTGCCCTATCCGGAATATTCTGCCTACCCGGAATAATTTCCCTATTCGGAATATTTGGCCTATCCGGAATATTCTGCCTACTCGGAATAATCTCCTTATCCGGAATATTGGATATTCCGGATGAACCAACTTAGCTAAAACCTTGATCCAGAATAAAAGTCTTATCCGGAATGTTTTAATATTCCGAATAAGATACTTTTTAAAACCTTTACTCGGAATGCCTGGGAGGATCAGAACCTAGGAAAGATACAGAAACAGAAAACAAACACCCCGAAGAACAGGGAACAAGAAAAAGATACGATCTAGATAAAAATTAAGCAAAATCAACCACAAGATTAAATCAAACTATTCAATAAACATATACTAATGATAATCAAACAATCCAAAACAACAAAACTAACAATAAAAATCAAGATAATCAAAACCCACTTAATAAATTTGACAAAAACTCAAGAACATGAACATGAATAATAAACATATAAACCAAAGATTAAAGAAAGGTAGCATGAGATGAAACAATAAAGATAAAGATTAACAAGAATTAAAAGAAAACTTACTTGAAATTAAATGGTAATTAAGGTGCAAGACAAGTATTTAAATTTGACAAGTATTCCTCCCCTCCTTCATTTCTTCTTAATTGCATGATTAAGTCCCTCAAGCCTTTAATCTTCATTTAATTGCACCATTAGTCCTTAAGCCTTTTAATCTTCTTTAATCTTGGACTTTAATGACTTTTGGCTCGGAATTTCTTTGAACTCGTCTTTTAATTCTTCAATAAATTAGACTTGAGTTCTTCGGCTTTAAGTAAACTTCCGTCTTTTGACTTTTTCATCGATAAATCTTCATAATTGGTCTTGGACTTCCGTTCTTTTTGCTCTCTTGACTTCTTGACTTCGTCTTTCGTCTTTTTCTTTGATAAAAGCCCGTGAATGCCCGTGTTTTCTCCACTCTTCACCTTTTCGTCCTAAATCAAAAACACAAACCACGCATAATTCCGACATAAAAGACATAAAATACACGTTTTGGCTCGGTTATTATTGTAATTAAGTGGTAAAAAGGATGGGTGTTTACACACCTATCAAATCCCCTACACTTGACCATTGCAATGTCCTCATGCAATGCATTAGTTACAAAGAACGTTTACACTTTTCATCATAATCAATCCACATTGGCCTTTATTAAAGAGATAGATAATTACAAACATTCAAAGTAAAGAAATCAAAAAGCATACCTTGGGTTTTGAAAATGTTGTGAATAATCATCATCCTCAAGTTTTCACTTTCTCCAAACCAAGCTTAAAAACGAGATCATTGTGATTATAAGTTAGCAAACTAACACGAACTCATGTGGGCCAATTATTCACTTAGACTCCCTTATTCCTATGGGTATCTCTTATATTTTATTTTTGTCTTAAATGATCACGAGGATGCATTGTTTGACTTATTTCGATAGTTTATTAGGCCGAAAATAAAGTGAACGATTTAATCAATAGTTAGCTAAAGGACAAAATCTTTTAAAACTGCTTCTCGGGACCTCATAAAGTTCATATCTTGGCATAATTCGCTTCGCGATTTGAGACCTTTCTCGGACCGATATTTGGCAGCGACTTCATACTTCAAACCTTGAGAGACGTTCATGAAATAATGGTCTTCTCTTCATAATAGGAATTTCTTCACTTGAAGTTTTGAGAGATTCATACTTGGACCACGACTTCTTCATTTTTCTCCAATCTTTATTTTGGAATTTGATATACAACGATCCACCTCCTTTTTGACTTGGATCTATTTATCCTCATACCTTGCTAGGGTCTTTTCGGATACACTTCTCCATGACTTTTGGGGAGTTTTTGCTTTTCGTCGTGTGTCTCGATCCTTCATATTGATTTTTGATAAATGATTCTTCACATCACTTGGGATCTTTAGCAACAAAATGTAGCCCTCATGTCATGTTAGGACCTTTTTGGACTCGCCAATCTTCGCATCCCGCTTCAATAAGTTATGCCTTGGCTATGAACTCTAATCCATACCGAGCAACTTTTAAACGATCTTGGGCTAGAAGCTAAGTAACTTTTCAAATCGTACAACCTTATTTATTGCAGATAAATTTATTAGCAAGCGATGGGAGAATAGGCTTATAATTAACTCACATAAATTCACGAAAGAATACCGAACTTATAATTGGCTCTATCATCTCTCGTTCTCTACAGTTTAAAATCTCAAGGAATGAGACTCGTGGATGCTTAGCCTATTAAATCAAAGTTTTGGGTTTTCGAGTCGCCTATAGGATCTTGCAAACTCTTAGACTCTTTCAAGTTTAGAAATCGCGTTTTAAAGTTCCCTTGATAAACGACTCTCTAGGATCAATTATAGGAACTTGCGAAAAGTTCTTGTTCTTAACCCGTGAGAGTTAAGACTTTCGCGTTTTATAGCTCCCTATATAAAAGCCTAGCAAAACTTGACTTAAACACGTTAAGGATACTAGCTAGAGTAACTTAAGATAAGTAAACTCGGGTTGAGTCAAAAGATTCACAACGTTTGAAAATTAAAACCACTTTATTAAACATTTATTCTAGCAAAGGAAGAAAATAACTATACAAAGGGAAAAACTAATAGGCCAAAATAGATCAAAAATTTTGAAAAATGTCGAAAAATTGATTTTCTGGTTAAAATGAGGACAAATACAAGGAAAAGAACCACTTAACTTCGATAGAAGTCCCCCCTACACTTAAGATAAACATTGTCCTCAATGTTTAAGCATGTGGGAGTAAACTCCCCTACACTTAGGACATTGTTCACTTTGTTTAAATCTCGCTAAGGAAGAGACAACTAAAGAGATTCCTATTTGAGAAATATAAAATAGTGAATCGAAAAGAGTTTAGGATAGAACCGAGAAAATGGGAACACGGAATCACGGGTCGTCAAGAATCATCAAGAGTGGATCTGCGAAGCTCGAATTTCTGATTAAGAGAGGAGAGGAAATAGCAAACACCAACGGGTCTCCCCTACACTTAGGATAAAGAAAGCTAAAAGATAGATGCATGGGTTGCCTCCCAAGAAGCGCTTGATTTTTGATTACCGAGTAGTGAGCCTGACTCGACCTTGATCATCATAGGAAGAAGCATGAAATATATCCACCAGGATCAAAGACATAGTTTTCGTCCATCAAATAGCACAAGCTTAAGGCGAACAAGGCAAGCCAAAGAAGAGTAGGCAAGGTTCCCTTAAGCAGCGATGGAGCACGGTGGAAGCAAGGGTGAAGTGCACGCATGTCTTCAATAGTTCCAAATATTTTTCCTTTTATTTCATCAGGTGGATACTGAGATGGTTGCAGAATATCGATACTGGGGTGGAACACCTTTTCCTTTAGGGAAAAATAGCACTCATGCTCAGCAGAGTGTGAAGATGATCCGCGATGAAAATGCACAACCTCGTCCTCAGAAAGGGGACAAAGAGGTGTTAAATCATATGTGCTGCGTATATTGGTGTCGACCGGTTTCTTCTCCTTTGAAAGAATTTTCTTCAAATCCAAAGTAGGATTTAGACGATAATCTTCTAAGTCCAAAGGAGGTGCATCACTCTCATGAGGGAAGTAAGTATTAAGAAAAGCAGAGAAATCTTCCTCAAATGAGTAATCGTCCAAAGTAGGATCGAGTGATGGCGGAGGATCTTCATTATGTGAATAGTCGCTCGAAAGAGTATCAGCCTCATCGAAATCATCATACGTGGGCAGGTCGGGATACTCGGAAGTACAAAAATCATCCGAATCTGAGCTAGAATCATCATCGTAAGCATCAAAGATCGGTGGAGAATCATAAATGGGAGAAGGTTCCAAATTGGAGAGAGAATCATCCATATTATCTTGAAAAAGTGGATTATCATTGCAAGACTCGAATAGAGGATTGTTGTAGACGACAAAATCATCAAGCACATTAATCATATTCGCAGATTCTCGTCCATAAGATTTGTTTGTAAGCTTCCCCATTTCAAAAACTTGTGAATCATTCCCGACTCTTAAGATTAACTCACCTTCGGAAACATCAACTAGAGCTCGTCCGGTTCTCAAGAATGGCCGACCAAGTATTAAAGGAATACGAGGGTCCATTTCATAATCAACGACGACAAAATCGACCTAAATGTGCCAACTTTAATGAACACGTCTTCGGCTATACCAACGGGGTAAGCGAGAGTGCGATTAGCAAGCTCAAGAGTCATCTTTGTTGGAGTAAGGTCGGGTAATGATAGTGTTTTCCAAACACTCAAAGGCATAAGATTTATACTGGCCCCGAGATCAGCTAGGGCAGTAAATTCTTTAGTTTTGTTGAAGATGCAAGGCAACACAAAACGACCGGGATCTCCAAGCTTTTCTGGAAGTTCTTTAAGAATAACTGCAGAACAGTTTTCATTTAAGCGTGTGTTGGCGAGCTCAATCAACTTCTCCTTCTTGCTAAGCAATTCCTTGAATGCTTTCACAAATTTCGGCATGTGGACAAGTGCTTCAACAAGGCTAATGTTGATGTTCATTTGAGATAGCATCTTCACATAGCTCGTCACTTGAGAGTCATCCTTGGTTAGCATTTTGGTTTTGCCTAAACGAGATAGATAAGGGATATTGGGTTTGGGTGGTGAAGGTGTAGGTGTAGGTAAAGGTTGAGATGTTGAAGGGTCCTTCCTAGATACATCGTCATGACGAGGCGGAGACGGTAATGGTGTACTAATACTAGGTGTAGAAGGAGTAGGGATAAATGATGGTGGAGGAGGTGTAGATGATGGGATGGGATCGGTGGATCGACAATGGTAATTCCACTACGAGTAGTAATAGCACTCACATGTGCTCACGGATTGGTGACGGTGTTTGAAGGTAGAGAACTTGAAGTAGAAGGTTGAGCTGCGGGCAAGAAACTAGCAAGCATATTCTTAATATCATTCGTCTAAGTGCTAAAGGAGGATTGAATATTATCTCGAAGCTCTGATCTAATCTCATGTCCTTGCTTTGTGATATCTCCTTTAAGATTGATAATTTGGCTATGCAGATTCTTGATTTGCTCACCTTGGGTTCTCATTATGGCTTCAACATCGGGATTAACGGGTGGGGTTTGTTGAGCGGGTGGGTGATAAGGATTAGAAGCTCTTGGTGGGATTTGGTTGCTTCTATTGTAATTGTTGGCGGGGTTTTGGTTTTGAGGAGAAAAACCGGGTGAAAGGTAATTGTTGGACCGGTAACTCAGCAAATTTCTATACCCTTGAGGTCGAGCTTGGTAATTTTCCAGTGAATAATTACCATAAGCTGCAAACACATTTTCCGGATTTCCTTGAGTAGAAGGACAATCGGTGTATGAGTGTGGACCGCCACATGTTTCACAAGGATTGGCAACCGCTTTAACTTGTTGTTGTTGGTTTGAAGCGAGAAGCAAGATACTTTTGCTCATTTCAGTCATCATGCGGGTGAGTTCGGTCATATCAGGGTTTGCTGAAATAGAAGAAACATTGACTCTCGAGTTGTTCATTGAAGAAGCGGAGGAATCCCAGTTTTTGTGGTGACTAGTCATGTTCTCAATAAGCTCTCTACACTCCTCGGGTCTCCTTTTCATAAATGTGCCACCGGCGGCTGCATTAATCGTATCACGATCACGGAAAGTCAATCCGTTGTAGAAAGTATCAATTAATGTCACAGGGAGCATGTTGTGGTTTGGACAACGATCAATCAATACATTATATCTTTCCCAAGCATCAAAAAGAGATTCATCGGGTTCTTGCATGAAACCGCTGATTTGATTGCGAAGGCTCGTGACCATGGATGGTGGAAAGTAGCGCGACAAAAAGCGTTGAGTCATGTCATCCCAAGTATGAATAGAATTCTTTGGAAGACGATCAAACCATTTCTCGGCATGATGGGATAAAGTATGTGGGAAGAGTTGTAGGCGAAGAACATCCATTGTGGCACCGGGCAACTTCATGCTTTGAGTGATTGTAATGAACTTGTCGAGGTGTTTGTTGGCATCATCATCAGACATTCCTCTAAAAGGATTTGTTTGCACTTGCTGAATCATGTGGTGCTTCAACGAAAACTCCAGAGCGTTGATTTGCATCGGCGCAATCGGTCCTCCTCGTCCAAACATGGTAGGTTGACAAAGCTCCTCCATTGTCCGAAGATCGGGCCGTGGAAGAACATTGTTGTTATTGTTGAGGTGCGGTGGATTATTGTTGTTGTTAACACCTGACATACTTAAATCTTCTCGAGTCTCGGGCTCTTGATAATTAGAAGATCTAGTACGCATACACCTACAAAGGCAAAATAAAACAATACCAAACACAAAGACAATATATATACACAATAAAATCTTTTTGGATTTTTGAAATTTTTAATTTTTATGGATTTTTAATAATTTTTAATTTTTTGGTTTTTCGAATTTTTTTTTTAGGCAAGAAAATAACGCTCACAAGTGAACGGATCCCAAAAAGCAACGCGTCTCTCACAGAAAACCGTTAATCTTTACGAAAAGAGCCGGCAGCGGCACCAATTGATAACTTAGATTTTGCTTGGTTCAATTATTGTTCTCGGTATCTTAATGAATTGATTTCCGGTTCAAAATGCGACTCAGTTGTTTCTGGTGAAAAAGAATATTTTTGGTTGTTTTTAAATAAAATGTGCGAAACAAGTAAAATAAATGACTTAAAAGTAAATCTAGGTCTAATTAAAATAAAACGCAAGTAATTTAACTCTAAATCTAATTTAAAGTAAATGATGAGTATTTAAAAGCGTGACTAAAATTAAAAGGCACTAAAGTAAATAACGCAAACTTAAATCTAACTAAGGCAAACTTAAAACGCACCTAAAACTTAAACTATGGCAAGGCTAAAATAAATCTAAGGCAAATAAACGTAAAGTGCAACTAAGGAAAAAGGCGGGAAAAATAAAGCTTGAAATTAAAAAGCAGAAAATTAAAAACTGGAATTAAAGAAACTGAAAATCAGCTTATCCAGAATAATACCCTTATTCAGAATAAATGGCTTACTCGGAATATGTCACCTATCCGGAATAATCCTCTCTATTCGGAATGTTGGTCTTGATTCGGAATGTCTTCTCTATCCGGAATATCCTTGCTATTCGGAATGTTTGCCCTATCCAGAATATTCTGCCTACCCGGAATAATTTCCCTATTCGGAATATTTGGCCTATCCGGAATATTCTGCCTACTCGGAATAATCTCCTTATCTGGAATATTGGATATTCCGGATGAACCAACTTAGCTAAAACCTTGATCCGGAATAAAAGTCTTATCCGAAATGTTTTAATATTCCGAATAAGATACTTTTTAAAACCTTTACTCGGAATGCATGGGAGGATCAGAACCTGGGAAAGATACAGAAACAGAAAACAAACACCCCGAAGAACAGGGAACAAGAAAAAGATAAGATCTAGATAAAAATTAATCAAAATCAACCACAAGATTAAATCAAACTATTCAATAAACATATACTAATGATAATCAAACAATCCAAAACAACAAAACTAACAATAAAAATCAAGATAATCAAAACCCACTTAATAAATTTGAAAAAAACTCAAGAACATGAACATGAATAATAAACATATAAACCAAAGATTAAAGAAAGGTAGGATGAGATCAAACAATAAAGATAAAGATTAACAAGAATTAAAAGAAAACTTACTTGAAATTAAATGGTAATTAAGGTGCAAGACAAGTATTTAAATTTGACAAGTAAATAAATGACAAGGTAATTAAAACTGGAAGAACTAATTGTCACTATTAGCCAACAAAAATGAAAGTGATTATCCTAATGACTATATATAGGGGAGGATTAAGGAATGCTTAGGAAGCTTCCTCCCCTCCTTCATTTCTTCTTAATTGTATGATTAAGTCCCTCAAGCCTTTAATCTTCATTTAATTGCACCATTAGTCCTTAAGCCTTTTAATCTTCTTTAATCTTGGACTTTAATGACTTTTGGCTCGGGATTTCTTTGAACTCGTCTTTTAATTCTTCATTAAATTAGACTTGAGTTCTTCGGCTTTAAGTAAACTTACGTCTTTTGACTCTTTCTTCGATAAATCTTCAGAATTGGTCTTGGACTTCCGTCTTTTTGCTCTCTTGACTTCTTGACTTCGTCTTTCGTCTTTTTCTTTGATAAAAGCCCGTGAATGCCCGTGTTTTCTCCACTTTTCACCTTTTCGTCCTAAATCACAACAAAAACACAAACCACGTATAATTCCGACATAAAAGACATAAAATACACGTTTTGGCTCGGTTATTATTATAATTAAGTGGTAAAAAGGATGGGTGTTTACACACCTATCAGTGCTAGTCACATTTTAGATTAGTTTGGATAGATTTAATTCAATATTTACTTGATTTGAGAAATAGAATTGAGTTTAAGTTTAGTCAGTAGGACTGAACTCAGGATTTGAATTAGTAGCTAGCTTGTTTCAAATTTAGAGTAAAGTAATCTTTAGTCCCTCATTTTGATACTTGTAATGGCAGTTCCAGTCATGTATAGTTAAGATGGAATACTGTAGGCCGTTATGAACCTTAATTGGTTTCAATTTGGTTAAGTTTGACTTTAGTACAATTTAAGTCCTTGATTTTGTATATAGGAATTACATTTACAGTCCTTAGTTAGTTAGTCGTTACCATGATTCAATAGTCAGATATTGGACTCTAGGTGATGCTTGTTGGACTCTCTTTTACTGATTGGGCCTTGGACGTGAATTCAGGCTTCAAACATTGGTAAATATCTAATTGGATTGAACAGTTTAGGATTTAATGCATTTTTAGATTTTGGCAAAATTTAGTGTTCATAAACTTTGTTATTGGTTTGCAATTTTGTAAGAGTAGTATAGATTTTTCTTTTACATTTTGTGCATTTAATTGCGGTATTTGCTAAAATGTTTTTACTGTAGTACGTATACGTAGTATAATAGCTATTTTTACATTTTACATGTTTCTTGCCAAGTAGAAATAAAATACCATTCAATCTTTTATCACCAAAAACAATTAAGTCTTTTGCTTGAAATGGTTAAATCAATTCGATTAGATACCGAGAAAAACGAACTAAAATGAAATATTTAATGGCGCCGCTGCCAGTTCTTTTCGTGGAGATTAACGGTTTTGAGTGAGACGTATTGGATTTTGGGATCCGTTCACTTTGTGAACGTTATTTTTACGTATTATAAATAAAAAATATATAAAAAATCAAAAAGATAAAAATATAAAAAATTAAAAAACCACAAAATCAATTCTTTTCCTAAAGAATTGAACAAAAAAATATATACAAAATAATCTTTTTTCCTAAAAGATTACACCAAAAAATATTATTGTATATATCGTTTTCAATCGCTTTTACGTACATATTATATTTTCTTTAAAAAATCAAATAAATACAAAAAATATTTTTGATATATTATTATATGTAAATAAGTATACATAGATACGAACACTTAATATACCTAATTCCATAAGTATTGCCGAGGCAATACACCGTATTTGGGGGCGTTTCGGTCCTAAGTACGTGTATCGATCAAACTTAATTAAGGCATAATAGATAATTATTGCGATCTACTTGAACTTAAGAAAGAGGCCACCGAGTGGGGGGTATAAAGCGAGTGTATTTCACATTCTAAAGAAGCAGGCTCTTAAGTGCTACGCGTCTCCTCGTTTCTCCGCTTCCTTGTGGGTCTTTCAAAGGTGATAGTAGTGAGTGGTGTGCCACCGAATTAGTACTTACATATATTATATTTTCTTGTGGATATTAATTATTGCACCTCGAGAGGGATAATCTCTTCTCTCTCAAAAGTCAACCGAGAGCTCCCTCTCACTCCTCGAGTTTATTTACACGTGTATTTGCACGCGTGTAACCATACCATATTTGGTGTATTACTTCCTTCCCCGAGGGAGTGTTAAAACATCGTTCACGTGCATATTGCCGCACATGAATAATCGTCCTATTTTGGAGATATTATAAGACGAGCATTATCGAGTTGTGTATGGGCCTTGTGCGATTTGTGGAGGACCGCATGGTGACAATGATTGTGTCTACACGCGAGCGATTATGATCAAGGGTTTCATGACGCTTTCAAAATCAAGAATTTTTAAATCAAGACGATTTTCAAAATGAAGGAAATTTTCAAAGTCATAATCACACAACCTTTTAAAATCAAGGCATTTATCACTAATTTAGTCAAGACGCTTTTAAACTTATAATGCAAGCACTTGAGCAAATGAAAGGGGCGACTGATCCTAACATCTTAAGCATGAGAACACAAGTCTTGCAACACATTAGACCTGATGATGATTTACCTGATGATGAGCCATCTTTGAGAGTAGATGTTGAGGATGATACACTTAGTGATGTTCCTATTGTATACCCTTCCATCTCTCCACCGACTATACTTAAGACATACACACCTTATGAGCTTGATACCATGATTGCTGATTCTTATGATGAACCCTTTGATGATCCTTATGATAGTGATGAGTCCTTTATTTCTGATGATGATGAATCCATTTCTTCTATGACTCCTTCACCTATTCCTCCAAGTGATTTTGTGATGCATTCAAACCCTCTTTTTGAGACATGTTTTGATAACCCAATTTTTTATCACTCATAATCTTGTAACGCGTTGGCCGATCTTGGCGCTAGTATCAACCTCATGCCATACTCCTTGTATGCTAAACTCTCCAATAGATGTTCTCAAACCCCCAAAAATAAGTGTTCGCCTTATGAACCGTTCTTTTCAGTACCCAATGGGAATAGCTGAAAACACGCTAGTTGAGGTTGGGAAATTCATTTTTCATGTCGACTTTGTAAATCTAGAGATGGAAGAAGATAGCAAGGTGCCACTTATCTTTGGTAGACCCTTCTTGCATACAGCTGACGCTGTGATTCGTGTGAAACAAAAACAACTTAACCTTGGAGTTGGAGAAGATAGAATTTCCTTTTCTATCGATGAAGGAATAAAACACTCTTATTCTAATGACGATACTTGCTTTAGTATTGATGTCATTGACAAAGTCGTTGAAGCCGATTTCGACGCTCTTCTTGATGAAGGAAGCAAAATTTTATATTCTATCGGAGAAACCATCCTCGAAGAAGAACTTTTTGCTGAATTTGACGCCTTCATAGCCGTTAATACTAATGAACCTATAGTAACACCTGAAGAAGAAAAAGAAACACCTTTTGAAACCATAACTTTCAAAAATGATTTCAAAGTTAAGAAATCTTTGGAAGAGCCCCCTACAGATTTAGAACTTAAACCTCTTCCCGAACATCTGGAATATGCATTTCTTCACGAAGAAAAATTACTACCTGTAATCATTTCATCCAAACTTTCAGAAGAACACAAAAACGATTTAATCGAAGTTCTCAAGAAGCATAAGCAAGCTTTTGCTTGGAAAACTTCTGATATTCCTGGCATATGTCCATCGTTCTGTAAACACAAAATACAACTTTTGGATAACAAGAAGCCGATTGTTGAAAAACAACGACGGCTAAATCCTAATATGAAGGACGTTGTTAAAAAACAAATCCTTAAACTCCTCGATTATGGAATAATCTACCCAATCACCGATATCCCATAGGTTATTCCTATTCATCGTGTACCTAAAAGGGAGGTATCATTGTTGGGTCAAAAGTTGATGAGTCAAATCACTATGGAAACAAGAAGGACCAAATATGGCATTAGGAGAAACTTCAAGCTGGTGGACAAAATACAAGAAAGTTTCCCCTGCTACAAAACTTTCCACTGCTGTGAAGATTCCCCTGCTATATACTAAAAAGATGGAGATTTGGTCAAGTAGTGATAAGAATGAATAATTCTGTTTTGATTTAGTCATTATTATCTTATTTAGTTTCCATGTATCCCTGGGTTCCTTAAGTTATAAAAGGAACACCAGACCGTAGGTTTATTAATTAATACATACTACTCAAATGTAACCTACAGAGTCTTTGATCTCTAGGCATGGGATTCAATGTACACACCTAGAGTGGTTTGTGTTAATCATATATAATACAAACCCTTTGGGAATTATTCATCTTGTTAAACATCTTATTCTAATCATTGTTCTATTCCGCTATGATTCATCATATGAATAATGGTTATCCTAGATAAAATGGTTTCGACCGTTTGAGTCTAAAGATCTTGGATTCAACAAGTGGTATCAGAGCGGGTGGCTCTCGATATCTAGGAGAATCAAGATGTTTTCGTTGCTGTGAAGATCTAGGGTTTATATTAAAACCCTAGGTAATTAATTAATTGTTGTTGTGATGACTGATGTTATAATTTGCTGTGCTTCAAACAGGTGATGTGCCGCATGTGATAACACTCAAAGTAACTGGACGTGTATCGTGAGTATTGTCCTTGTTAGGAATACATCATGGGGTACGGTGAGTAATTTATTGAAGAAAATTAATGGCATCACAGTCTTTGTGTCTTTACTCGCTGATCTCAAAAACATTTGTTTCCACTAGCAATATTGTTCACGTGAGTAACTCTTAACAATAAAAACATGTACTTTTGTTTTTGGTTGTGTGGTCCCATGACTTTGATGCAAAACACAAAAACAATTTCTCACATTCAATGTTGCTTGACGCTATTATTTGAAGAATAAGGAAAAGGACACGGTTCACATGGGTTGGAATTTGTGTGGGTTAATATATTATTCGCATGACACATATTTGTGGTCCACTAAATTGGTGTCATTATTTGAATATGACGTATGTGAAGTTAAGTGGTCCCAAGGGTAAGTCAATTTATTCACATAGTGGTTCACGTGATCATTGTAATACAAAAACAAGGCTACTGGTCCAAGAAAAAGAAAGATAATTGTGACGTGAGACAAAATAGATAGGGCTAGTGGACGATTTGGCATTATTCGACGTATCAATGGTGCACGAAAGTGAAAAACAAGTGGTCTGCGCATCCACAGAAGGGTAATTTTCGTTTCCCCTATTTTTGTTATTTACACAAACAGTGTCATTAAAAGATCCCCTGCTACGATCCCCCTGCCTTCATTAATCCCCCTACCGTCAGAAAGTTCACCTTGCTGCCAGAAAAGTTCCCCCTGCTGTCAGATTTGGTTTTTGGGACAGCAATATTTTGGAGTTTGGTTATTCACAGCAACTGGTTTAAAGGTATAAAGGCTCGTTTTAATTTTATTGATTACGAAGAAAAGTTTTTATCATTTATTTGAAGATGAAGGAGATTTTCGCGGGTATGGGTTTTATGCTTACACGCTTAGTGACAAAGTGATACAAGATCTAGGAATATGTGATTTCTCTTATGGTACTCTATGCACATATTTCCTATCACTTGAAGGAGTTACATTATAGTGCTCAGTGTCTCATTTTCAGAAGAAAAAAAATGAGGATTTTGTATATAGGCCATTTTGTCATGTGGTTAGTGCAAGATATAGAACGCAAGTTCGGGTTATTCTTCTTCATCATCAAGTAAGTTATAATTCAGTTTTCTTCATATGTAATCATTATACAAAGCCTACAGAATTGAAGATTCATAAATGACTAGCACACTTTAAGGGGAAGCTCATTTGATACAGTGTTAGTCATTCACATACGACGTCAAGGTGAAGATTTTTGCTACTTCTCATTGGTATTACTACAACTAGTGTGAGTATCTACTGCTCAAAATCATTTTTTATTAGGAACACTATCCCCTATGTGCTTCATGGAGGGTATTTTGAAAAGTAGAATACTTGGGTTTGATGTATGATATTGGTTAGTATTAGTTGAAAATCAAGGTTGTTCACATAGAAGACCCCTATTTGATCATGTCAAAAAGGGGAAGTTATCTACAAAGAATGTTCAGCCTGTTGATCTTTGGTGTTGTATGCTTAAGGGGAAGTGTTTTGACATCATCAACTAGGGGAAGATTGTTGGGTCAAAAGTTGATGAGTCAAATCACTATGGAAACAAGAAGGACCAAATATGGCATTAGGAGAAACTTCAAGCTGGTGGACAAAATACAAGAAAGTTTCCCCTGCTACAAAACTTTCCACTGCTGTGAAGATTCCCCTGCTATATACTAAAAAGATGGAGATTTGGTCAAGTAGTGATAAGAATGAATAATTCTGTTTTGATTTAGTCATTATTATCTTATTTAGTTTCCATGTATCCCTGGGTTCCTTAAGTTATAAAAGGAACACCAGACCGTAGGTTTATTAATTAATTCATACTACTCAAATGTAACCTACAGAGTCTTTGATCTCTAGGCATGGGATTCAATGTACACACCTAGAGTGGTTTGTGTTAATCATATATAATACAAACCCTTTGGGAATTATTCATCTTGTTAAACATCTTATTCTAATCATTGTTCTATTCCGCTATGATTCATCATATGAATAATGGTTATCCTAGATAAAATGGTTTCGACCGTTTGTGTAAAACCCGCATGCTTTTACCATGAATAGTGCCCTTAAGATCGTACGTCCTAGATTAAAACTTACCTCATGTAGTATTGATCACATTCATGTGCTAATAATCAAGCAAGTGCATACGTGTATGACATGACAAGTATCGATTACGTACGAACTTATGATAAACAGTAATAAATATATCACGTGAACATAATTAAATCATGATCACCATTTAAAATACTAACTAAAATAATTACGTAAATACTCATAATATATTTACGAGCGTTAAGTTTACGATAAACGACACGTTAGATTAAACAGAAACACTTTAAACACGAGCACGTTTAACCACGAACGAACACGAAACATCGGGACACGAGAAAGGTACGGGTACCCCATGTGGGGCCCCCATACCCATGGCACACATGCATGAAATGGGCTTAGCCCATGGACTTTACAAGTTAAGGGGGGTAAAGAGTAAAACATGTTTTCACTTTTCATTTTACAAGAAATAAACAAAAACCCTAAAAGAGTTTTTCTCCTCTCCTTTTTCTCCTCTTTGTGCCGCCACATAAACACCACCATAGGGGGTGATTTGTTTGATTTTGATCTTAAAAACAAGTGTAGAAACCGTGTTTGTTCATCCTTTTTCCAAGCTACATAGTGGTATACCTTTCTAACCTTTCTTTTTAATTCTTTTTGATTCTTTTGATCTTTGATTATTTTCATGAACATGTTATTTATTTTCTTATTAAAACAAGGTAATTAATCATTGATCTAACATGTTTTGGTATTAATTAAAATCAAAGAATGGTTTATAAGGGTGTTTGTTTTTGGCCGCCTAGCAAACAAACCCGAGGGGGGGTTTGGTTTGCTATTGCCGCCACCACCAAGACCACAATTGGTCTTGGTTGGCTCATGTGGGACCCACGACAGCAAGGGGACACGTGTGCCCCGGGTTTGGCCCGGGGTACGGTGTCGAATTCATGCCCAATTCATGGTTCGTTGGTTAAAATCATGATCTATGTTACATGTAATTTTTATGAATCATGAACTTAGGATATAATTAATTAATAACATGAAATATTAATTAAATCATGACTTAGGTTATTTTAATTATTAGTTTATCATGACATTAATTTAACCTAAGTATTTTATGTTATAAGTTATAATTAATTAATTATTAAAACATGCCTATAATTAATTAATTTAGACATGACTTAGGTTATATTATTAATGATAATAATACACATTTTAACCTAAGTATTTTCATTTCATTTTAATTAAAACATGTTATACTTTAATTAAAATGCTTAACTTATAGTTTAATTAAAATACATGAAATAATAATTAAACTATACACTATATCATATGACTTAAGAAATAAGCTTATAACACTTAGACTTATATGTTAGCTTATGTAATCAGCTTAATTCTAATTATGGAAACTTCTATTTATAGAAACTTAATTAAATAAGGCAACTAATCTAATTATGGAAACCTTCTATATATGGAAATCAATCTATTTCAGGCAGCTAATCTAATCATGGAAACTTTCTATATATGGAAACTTATTTAATTAAGGCAGCTGATCTATTTTTGGAAACTTTCTATTTATAGAAACTAATCTATTTTAGGCAGTAAATTCTATTTTAGGAAACTTTCTATTTTTGGAAACTTTCTATTTTTGGAAACTTTCTATTTTTGGAAACTTTCTATTTTTGGAAACTTTCTATTTTTGGTAACTTTCTATTTTTGGAAACTTTCTATTTTTGGAAACTTTCTATTTTTGGAAACCTGCTATTTTTGGAAAGTTACTTATTATTATACAGTAAGTATATTAATACATGAATCACCAGTAATACTTAATCAGATAAATCAGAATACAAGATAAACACAGTTTAAGGCTTTAAACAGTGAACCAGGACCTAAATCATACCAAATCAGCTAAGATGAGACACAAAACCCAGTACGTAATCAGTGAATCGATACTTATACACGTGTGTATTCATGTAGCGTTAGTGATCCAGAAGTAGGAGTCTCTCTTCCGTTCATTCACTGGACTTGAGGTACGGATTCCCGTCCTTTCAGTATGGACATTCTTTCCTTATTTGGATTTCCCCGTATGCAGCCAACTGTTTTCCCCAGCATTTGTTTTATTGTTTTGAACTGCTTATGTTAATTTAGCATAAACTATAGCCATATACAAGCATGACCAGTTTCACCTAGTTATGGAGGTACCATAACCATAGCATTGGAGGCACCGATGTTATGACTTCCCCATGGCGGAGTGATTGCTCGTGGCGTCCCTTTTCAGTTTGGCCATATTATTATATCAGGTGGGGCGTATGGGTGCATCCTAGTTACATGTTATATTCAGTTTATCATGGTGAATGTGGTGTGTGCCTTGCACCCTTCACAAGGAGTTGATCCCTCCTACCCAAATCAGTATATTGATTAGAGGCATCCCCTCTAATCAGCATGATGAGGTCACCCCTCCAAGTATTCATGCACGTGACCTTTTCATTACCTATATGGGCTATGGTATATATATGCTAAAACAGTTTTCACAGGTTAAACATAAGGCTTTTCAAACTATAAAACCAGTTTTCTTGTTACTTAACCAGTTTACTCAGTACTTAGTCTTCCGCTGTTATATGTTACATGCTTATCCTATTTCATGCTTTATTGTACATCCGTGCACTGAGCGTCTTGCTCAGCCGTTTTCCTTTTCATGTTCCCAAAACGGCAGGTACTCAGGGACGCTCGTAGATCTCAAACGTAGGTGCATATGGAGTGGAAGCTTTACTGTTTTCCTTTACTTTATGCATTTCCTTTACTTTGATACAGTTGCTATGGACATTGTTTCGTCCTTTCCTTTTTACAGTATTTATGTTTGTGTGTGATGAGCTTTACTTTGGGATACCGATGTTTGTTTCCGGTATTTCCCTTTTATGGTTGAATAATGCTTAGACATTTATCCTTGTATGCTTTGATGACACGCCATGATTATGCGTAATATTCCATTTCCAAAATGGGGTGTTACAATTATGGTATCAGAGCCAAGGCTTCGACCTGTAGGCTCTCAAATATGACCTGTGATTAGTGGGTAGTCACTACGGTCTTCCTAGAACTGACAGTTGTTTTCATGCATTCATCATTTTTAAGCACCCATATACATGTCATTGCTACAGGGTTTTTGACTAAGTAATGGTTGGTACAGGACTGGCCCTATTTAGTCGCATGTGTTTTACCGAAACTTTTAGATTTGGGACCGACCCATAGGCGTCCCCTCGATATGTCTTTTATTTTGAGTGAACTGACCGGAGGCGTTCACTCTCGAGCATCAAAAGTTTTCATAAAACTGCATCATGCATTCATACAAAGATTTTCTTGCATAAAATTTTTCTCGTGAAATTTTGGCATAATTTTTTTTTTTTTTTTTATATTTTATGTTGAACTGTTAATCATATGTTTTATGTTATACTGTCAGATGGCAAACACAGACAAACTCTGGGAGTTATTCGAAAACATGGAGGCAGAAAGGCAAGACGCCATTCTTCATGACAACGAATATTCTCCCCCACCTATCGTTTTTCCCATGGAAGGAAGTAATCGACTCATGAGGGAATACTACGCCATGAGACAGAGACCCGACGAGAATTGTGGACAGTTTATGCAGAGGTTCCTCGGGTACACAGCTGTACTGAGGGCATCCGCAGGCACCACTAAAGAGCAAGCACTACATTTTCGTTGGGGCCTTAACCCAAGGATTGCCAATGATTTATCGGGTGCCCCGTTGGATACTGTGGCACAAGTGGCTTACGCAGCAAGGAAGCTTGAGATGTTGCAGGAACGCGATGAGTTCGGGGAAGCTGAAAGACCCGACAAGAGGTAAAACATT
Source organism: Glebionis coronaria (assembly GCA_025667525.1). NCBI lineage: Eukaryota > Viridiplantae > Streptophyta > Magnoliopsida > Asterales > Asteraceae > Glebionis > Glebionis coronaria. The sequence goes on from CM046874.1 coordinate 488,676,515, forward strand.
TCGTGTTCTAGCGTTAACCAGACCGCATCCTATCGTTATATGTTCTATAATCATCTCTTAAACTGTATCTTCCAGGCAGAAAACTGGGGACCGGTCTCAGCCGGCTACCCAGCAGCAGCCCAATCAGCCCAAAGGAAACGGTCACTCTAACGACCGTTCTGTTGTGGAAAGGCGCAGCGGTAGTGATAATTACCGTAACAATGCGGGACACTCCAACAACAGCAGGTCCTACTATTTACGCAGCTTCTTATGATTTCATGTTATATCTCTCATGCTGATACTATATTAATCTCTACCAGGAACCACGATAACGGAAGGGACCAGAACCACAGGGGTTCTCAGCCCAACCGTTCAGCTAACACTGGTAAACATCTTATGACGCTTACGTCCTATACTCGTGCATATACTTTATTCTTAACACGTATTGTCATCAGCAGGCCCTCAGCAAGCAAGGACTCCTGCTGGAGGATTCACTCATCCTCTTTGCAGCACTTGCCATCGCAGACACCCTGGCCCATGTCGTCGTGACTCCGACGCGTGCTACAAGTGCGGCCTCCCTGGCCATCGTATGAGAGATTGCCGTAGGGTGAAATGGAGGGTACTTCGGGTCATGCTGATACTAAACCGCCTCCTACCACTGGGCGTGTCTACACGACATCGCGCGATCAGGCAAACAAATCTACAGGTACCATTACTGGAATTTTGTATATGTACGGCCAGGCTGCATGTGTTGTTTTCGTCACGGGTGCCACTCATTCAGTTATTTCCACTGCATATGCTAAGAACATCAGGACACTTCCCTTGCCATTAGAAATTAAGCTTACCATTTCCACGCCTCTGAGGGACTCTGTATTAATAACTCATGTATACAAGAGTCTTCCTCTAGAGTTTGACGATAAAGTTCGTGCAGTAGATGCACTTCCCCTAGACATGATTGAGTTCGATATGATTCTCGGCATGGATTGGCTATCCAAGCACCATGCTACCATAGACTGCCACTCATATCGAGTGATCTTCGGCGACATTAATGCACCAGAGTACATCCATAACGGGTTCATACCCGGGCGGTCCGTACAAGTAATATCTACCTTGCAAGCACGTGCATTACTGTCACATGGCTGCGAAGGTTATCTCGCTACGGTTCATGACATGGATGCTGAATCCCCATCGATTCAGGATCAACCAGTAGTTTCGGAATTTCAAGACGTCTTCCCAGATGAACTTCCAGGCATACCACCTGCAAGAGAAGTGGAGTTCAACATCGACCTTGTTCCAGGAGCTGAGCCAATTTCTAAGGCTCCGTATCGTATGGCTCCCATAGAGCTAAAAGAACTGAAGGGCCAACTGCAGGAACTTCTTGAACGAGGGTTCATTAGACCAAGCGCATCTCCATGGGGCGCACCGGTCTTATTCGTTAAGAAGAAGGACGGCAGCATGCGACTTTGCATTGACTACGTGAACTTAATAAGATTACCATCCGCAACAGATATCCACTGCCACGTATAGATGATCTGTTTGACCAACTTCAAGGAGCCAAACACTTCTCAAAGATCGATCTAAGGTCAGGATACCATCAGCTAAGGGTTAAAGAGCAGGATATTGCCAAGACTGCTTTTCGTACCCGCTATGGCCATTATGAGTTTGTAGTCATGCCATTCGGCCTGACTAACGCTCCAGCAGTATTCATGGATCTGATGAACAGAATCTTTCATGAATTCCTTGATAAATTCGTCATTGTATTCATCGATGACATCTTGATATTCTCAAAGTCCACGGAGGAACACGAAGATCATCTCCGTACTGTACTACAGATTCTTCGTCAGAAGCAGCTGTATGCGAAATTCTCCAAGTGTGAGTTCTGGCTAAACAAGGTGGCATTCTTAGGTCACATTGTATCAGCAGAAGGGATCACTATGGACCCAGCGAAGGTTGAGGCTATCACTAAATGGCCAAGACCAACATCAGCGACAGAAGTCCGCAGTTTCTTAGGCTTAGCTGGATATTATCGAAGATTCGTGGAGAACTTTTCCCGCTTGGCATTGCCTCTCGCCAAACTGATGCGAAAAGGAGAGAAATTCGTCTGGACGGAAGAACGAGAGAAGAGCTTCGAAGACCTAAAGCAGAAGTTAGTAACTGCACCTATTCTTACTCTCCCATCTGGTACAGGTGGATTTCAGATCTATAGCGATGCATCAGGGAAGGGACTGGGTTGTGTTCTCATGCAACATGGGAAAGTGATCGCGTATGCTTCACGGCAGCTTAAGCCCTATGAAGAAAACTACCCTACGCATGACCTGGAACTTGCTGCAGTGGTGTTCGCATTAAAGATATGGAGGCATTACTTATACGGAGAATCATGCGACATTTTCACGGATCACAAGAGCTTGAAGTATATCTTCACACAGCGAGAATTGAACATGAGACAAAGGAGATGGTTGGAACTGTTGAAGGATTATGATATTAACCTACAGTATCATCCCGGGAAAGCCAATGTAGTAGCAGATGCACTCAGCAGAAAGTCCGAAATGATAAACGGCATTGAGATCAAGGAACAAAACATAAGGGACTTGGAGCGGCTTGACATCGAAATCATGGTACGTGGGCAGCACGGATACTGGGCGAATCTTAGAGTAGAACCTGAGTTACTGACTAGGATCAAGGAAGCGCAGAAGGATGATGGAGAGATTTGGGCAATAATTCAGAATTTGGAGAAGCAGACAGAATTCCGAATGGACGCAGACGGTATCGTTTGGCAGGGCACGAGACTTTGTGTTCCTGACAATCCAGAACTCCGGGAAGCATTGTTAGTTGAAGCTCACAGCTCCCCATTTTCTATACATCCTGGGTCGACAAAAATGTACCATGACAACAGACAGCACTTTTGGTGGAGTGGTATGAAACAGGATGTAGCCACGCATGTCTCCAAATGTCTTACCTGCCAGCAGGTTAAGATTGAACATCAGCGATCTGGCGGTCTCCTTCAACCGTTGGATATTCCAGAATGGAAGTGGGACAAAATCACCATGGATTTTGTTACCGGTCTTCCGCCTACCAAGAAGAAGCACGATGCTATTTGGGTCATCGTTGATCGACTCACCAAATCAGCTCATTTCTTACCGATACGCAAGGAAGATCCGGTAAGTAAACTCGCAGATACTTACAGAAGGGAGATCATGAGACTCCACGGCACTCCCTCCAGCATCGTCTCAGACAGAGATCCTCGTTTCACGTCGCGATTCTGGAAAGGTCTGCAAAAAGCTTGGGGTACACAACTTAAGTTGAGCACAGCCTTTCATCCTCAAACGGACGGTCAGTCGGAGCGAACAATTCAGACATTGGAAGATATGTTAAGGTCGTGTGCGTTGGAATGGACAGGTGATTGGGACGATTACATCTGTTTAGTCGAGTTTGCATACAACAACAGCTGGCACGCAAGTATCAAATGTGCTCCTTTCGAAATGTTGTATGGCAGAAAGTGTCGCGCTCCAACTTGCTGGGATCAAGTGGGAGAGCGAACACTCGAAGGACCAGAAATTATAGAAATGACCAATGAGAAGATTGAGGTAGCTAAACAGAAGTTGCAAGAAGCACGGTCACGTCAGAAGAGTTACACCGATAAGCATCGTAGGGACATACATTTTAATGTGGGAGATCACGTCTTCCTCAAGGTTTCGCCGGCACGTGGTGTTAAACGCTTTGGGATCAAAGGAAAACTCAGTCCTCGGTTCATCGGACCATTTGATATCGTTGAACGAATCGGCGAAGTATCTTACCGATTGGCGTTACCTCCTCAGCTTTCGCACGTGCATAACGTGTTCCATGTGTCCTTACTCAGAGGGTACAATTATCATCCCCTTCACATGGTTCAGTATCCACTGGAACAGATACGTGAAGATCTCACGTTTATAGAAGAACCCGAACGAGTACTCGACAGGCAAGAACGAGTCATGAGAAGGAAGACGATTCCTTTCGTCAAAATCCTTTGGAGGGACCATACCGAGCGGGAAGCCACTTGGGAAACAGAGGAGTCTATCCGGGCTTCTTACCCTCAATTCATATTTTGAGTTCGGGTATGTCACTTCTTTTCAGCTTACTTTATCTATAATTCGGGGACGAATTATTCTTTTTAGGGGGGAAGAATTGTAAAACCCGCATGCTTTTACCATGAATAGTTCCCTTAAGATCGTACGTCCTAGATTAAAACTTACCTCATGTAGTATTGATCACATTCATGTGCTAATAATCAAGCAAGTGCATACGTGTATGACATGACAAGTATCGATTACGTACGAACTTATGATAAACAGTAATAAATATATCACGTGAACATAATTAAATCATGATCACCATTTAAAATACTAACTAAAATAATTACGTAAATACTCATAATATATTTACGAGCGTTAAGTTTACGATAAACGACACGTTAGATTAAACAGAAACACTTTAAACACGAGCACGTTTAACCACGAACGAACACGAAACATCGGGACACGAGAAAGGTACGGGTACCCCATGTGGGGCCCCCATACCCACGGCACACATGCATGAAATGGGCTTAGCCCATGGACTTTACAAGTTAAGGGGGGTAAAGAGTAAAACATGTTTTCACTTTTCATTTTACAAGAAATAAACAAAAACCCTAAAAGAGTTTTTCTCCTCTCCTTTTTCTCCTCTTTGTGCCGCCACATAAACACCACCATAGGGGGTGATTTGTTTGATTTTGATCTTAAAAACAAGTGTAGAAACCGTGTTTGTTCATCCTTTTTCCAAGCTACATAGTGGTATACCTTTCTAACCTTTCTTTTTAATTCTTTTTGATTCTTTTGATCTTTGATTATTTTCATGAACATGTTATTTATTTTCTTATTAAAACAAGGTAATTAATCATTGATCTAACATGTTTTGGTATTAATTAAAATCAAAGAATGGTTTATAAGGGTGTTTGTTTTTGGCCGCCTAGCAAACAAACCCGAGGGGGGGTTTGGTTTGCTATTGCCGCCACCACCAAGAACACAATTGGTCTTGGTTGGCTCATGTGGGACCCACGGCAGCAAGGGGACACGTGTGCCCCGGGTTTGGCCTGGGGTACGGTGTCGAATTCATGCCCGATTCATGGTTCGTTGGTTAAAATCATGATCTATGTTACATGTAATTTTTATGAATCATGAACTTAGGATATAATTAATTAATAACATGAAATATTAATTAAATCATGACTTAGGTTATTTTAATTATTAGTTTATCATGACATTAATTTAACCTAAGTATTTTATGTTATAAGTTATAATTAATTAATTATTAAAACATGCCTATAATTAATTAATTTAGACATGACTTAGGTTATATTATTAATGATAATAATACACATTTTAACCTAAGTATTTTCATTTCATTTTAATTAAAACATGTTATACTTTAATTAAAATGCTTAACTTATAGTTTAATTAAAATACATGAAATAATAATTAAACTATACACTATATCATATGACTTAAGAAATAAGCTTATAACACTTAGACTTATATGTTAGCTTATGTAATCAGCTTAATTCTAATTATGGAAACTTCTATTTATAGAAACTTAATTAAATAAGGCAACTAATCTAATTATGGAAACCTTCTATATATGGAAATCAATCTATTTCAGGCAGCTAATCTAATCATGGAAACTTTCTATATATGGAAACTTATTTAATTAAGGCAGCTGATCTATTTTTGGAAACTTTCTATTTTTAGAAACTAATCTATTTTAGGCAGTAAATTCAATTTTAGGAAACTTTCTATTTTTGGAAACTTTCTATTTTTGGAAACTTTCTATTTTTGGAAACTTTCTATTTTTGGTAACTTTCTATTTTTGGAAACTTTCTATTTTTGGAAACTTTCAATTTTTGGAAACCTGCTATTTTTGGAAAGTTACTTATTATTATACAGTAAGTATATTAATACATGAATCACCAGTAATACTTAATCAGATAAATCAGAATACAAGATAAACATAGTTTAAGGCTTTAAACAGTGAACCAGGACCTAAAACATACCAAATCAGCTAAGATGAGACACAAAACCCAGTACGTAATCAGTGAATCGATACTTATACACGTGTGTATTCATGTAGCGTTAGTGATCCAGAAGTAGGAGTCTCTCTTCCGTTCATTCACTGGACTTGAGGTACGGATTCCCGTCCTTTCAGTATGGACATTCTTTCCTTATTAGGATTTCCCCGTATGCAGCCAACTGTTTTCCCCAGCATTTTTTTTATTGTTTTGAACTGCTTATGTTAATTTAGCATAAACTATAGCCATATACAAGCATGACCAGTTTCACCTAGTTATGGAGGTACCATAACCATAGCATTGGAGGCACCGATGTTATGACTTCCCCACGGCGGAGTGATTGCTCGTGGCGTCCCTTTTTAGTTTGGCCATATTATTATATCAGGTGGGGCGTATGGGTGCATCCTAGTTACATGTTTTATTCAGTTTATCATGGTGAATGTGGTGTGTGCCTTGCACCCTTCACAAGGAGTTGATCCCTCCTACCCAAATCAGTATATTGATTAGAGGCATCCCCTCTAATCAGCATGATGAGGTCACCCCTCCAAGTATTCATGCACGTGACCTTTTCATGACCTATATGGGCTATGGTATATATATGCTAAAACAGTTTTCACAGGTTAAACATAAGGCTTTTCAAACTATAAAACCAGTTTTCTTGTTACTTAACCAGTTTACTCAGTACTTAGTCTTCCGCTGTTATATGTTACATGCTTATCCTATTTCATGCTTTATTGTACATCCGTGCACTGAGCGTCTTGCTCAGCCGTTTTCCTTTTCATGTTCCCAAAACGGCAGGTACTCAGGGACGCTCGTAGATCTCAAACGTAGGTGCATATGGACTGGAAGCTTTACTGTTTTCCTTTACTTTATGCATTTCCTTTACTTTGATACAGTTTCTATGGACATTGTTTCGTCCTTTCCTTTTTACAGTATTTATGTTTGTGTGTGATGAGCTTTACTTTGGGATACCGATGTTTGTTTCCGGTATTTTCCTTTTATGGTTGAATAATGCTTAGACATTTATCCTTGTATGCTTTGATGACACGCCATGATTATGCGTAATATTCCATTTCCAAAATGGGGTGTTACAGTTTGAGTCTAAAGATCTTGGATTCAACAGTTAGTACCAACACGAACCATCACCGGATGAAGAGTTTGTATTGACTATCGAAAATTAAATGACGCAACTGCGAAAGATCATTTTCCCTTGCCCTTTATGGATCAAATGTTATAGAGACTCGCAGGGAATGAATACTTTTGTTTCCTCGATGGTTTTTCCGGATATTTTCAAATCCCAATCAATCCTATGGATCAAGAGAAAACCACATTTACTTGTCCATTTGGAACTTACGCGTATAAGCGCATGCCCTTTGGCTTATGCAATGCACCTGATACTTTTCAGAGGTGTATGATTGCAATCTTTCACGATATGATTGAAGAATCAGTCGAAGTCTTCATGGACGATTTTTCCATCTTTGGAAATTCTTTCGACACATGTCTTAGCAATCTTGATAAAATGTTTGCACAATGTGAAGAAGCAAATCTTGTGCAAAACTGGGAAAAATGTCACTTTATGGTAAAAAAAGGAATTGTGCTTGGACACAAAGTGTCTGGCGCAGGCTTAGAAGTTGACAAATCAAAAATAGACGTAATTTCAAAACTCCCACCACCTACTAATGTGAAAGGCATTAGAAGTTTTTTAGGTCATGCCGGATTTTACCGATGATTTATCAAAGACTTTGCGAAAATCGCAAGACCTTTAACTCAACTTCTTGAAAAAGAAAGAACATTCAATTTTAATGACGAATGCCTTTTAGCATTTGAAACTCTTAAATCAAAGCTTACATGCACACCAATTGTTGCAATCCCCAATTGGAACCTTCCATTTGTGCTTATGTGCGATGCAAGTGAACATGCCCTTGGAGCTTTCCTTGGACAAAAAGATGGAAAACAATTTCACCCAATCTACTTTGCTAGTAGAACTCTAAACGCAGCCCAACAAAATTACACCATCACAGAAAAAGAACTCATGGTTGTAGTTTATGCGTTTGACAAATTCCGATCATACCTCGTATTATCAAAGACAATAGCTTATACCGATCACTCAGCCTTAAAATACTTGTTTAAAAAGCAAGATGCCAAACCTCGTCTCATACGATGGATATTGCTTTTACAAGAATTCGATTTAGAAATTAAAGATAAAAAAGGTGTTGAGAATGTTGTTGTCGATCATTTATCTCGCATAGTGAATGATGATTCTAGCGATGATGAAATCGATGATTTTCCCGATGAACATATAATGCAAATAAATACTAACATTACACCATGGTTCGCAGACTTTGCAAACTATTTGGCTGTAGGTATTTTGCAAAAGGGAGTATCAACAAAACAAAAGATTCTTTTCTGAACTTAAAAAATATTTTTGGGACGATCCCACCTATTTAGAATCTGTTCCGATGGAATGATCCGACGTTTTATTTCTGGATCCGAATCTCGAAAAATTCTCGATGAATGTCACTACGGACCGACCGGAGGACATTATGCAGCAAACACCATCACTAAAAAAGTGTTCGACGCTGGCTTTTACTTGCCAACGATTATTCGTGAAGCTCATACCTTAGTACAATTGTGCGAAGGTCAAAGGACTGGAAATCTTACAAAAACAGATGAAATACCTCTTAATAATATCCAAGTCTGCGTAATCTTTGACGTGTGGGGTATCGACTTCATGGGACCATTTCCTAAATCTTATAAATGTTAATACATTTTAGTCGCCGTCGACTATGTATCGAAATGGTCCAAAGCTCAAGCCTTGCAAACTAACGATGCAAGAGTTGTTATAGCATTCTTAAAGAAACTGTTCTGTCGTTTTGGAATTCTGAAATTGAGTATTTGTAAGTTCGTTTATTCTCGATTCTTGACAAATTGAAAGGCCTAAAAATATCGAGCTTAAAATTGTTCTTGATTGTTAAGGATATTTGGATTTCTATGTCTAATTCAATCAACACGTAAAAAGATGAAAATATTAATGCTACGTATCCGTAAAACAAAGTGCACGTACCAATTACTATTCACAAAGTACAAATTTTAAATGCATAAAAAAGTAAATTGCTTGAAATGTACACTAAATGTAAGTATAAGGACTGAAATGTAAAATTCAGGAACTAAAAGGACCAAATAGTAAAATATAACAAACTAGTAACAATTATAACAAATTCCCAAAACTTACTAACTAAAGATGTAACAAACTGAAACTAGAAGGATTAAACTTTTGCAAACCCTAAAAATTATGAAGATTAGCTCTGAATACAAAACTTAACAAACAACAAGGACCTAAGTGCAATTAAAAGAAGAGTTTTATGAATAACGGGTTAAGTCACTCAATAAGCTGGATAGAGCTTATTAGTGAACCAAATTCAAAATGGTTTTCACTAAAATGTTTAGAATGAAAAATAAGTTAGGCCAGTAACATGATTTTTCTTAAAAGCTTGTAAATCTCAAATTAGCTTATATCAATAAGCCAAGAATAAGCTCATATGAAATCTAGACACCCACAATCTGATTTTCTTGCACAAACTGATTAATCAACTAACAATAAGCTTGGAATGTCTTTTAGAATGGAAAATGACCCACTTAATAAGCCAGAATCTAGAATAAGCAAAAACAGGCTTAATTGTCCAACTTTGACCAAAAATCCAAAAAGCTGAAAATCTCAAATTCTACTCAAGACATGTTGGCAAGTTGATATGTGAAAGAAAATTGGCAAGTGTATGAAGTAGATTTTAAGATCTAGTAAAACAGAATGGACTTCATCACAGAAACTTGCATCTGCTATTAAGCTGACTAATAAGCTGTTTTCTCACTCAAAATGCTAAACTGTATAATTTCAAATTAGACACTTAAAGTTCAGATATTAATCTACAAATTGAAACAGGTTTGAGGCAGTTTGATTAAGAAACAAAGAAATGCAAGTGGATCAAAGTTGGTAAGTTTACTGATGAAGCTTGTTCAAGATCCTTGACCCAAACTTTTATACTATCATTTGCCTTTTTGAAAAACAATTTGACATTAAAACTGAAGCAAAATGTTCACACTAAATGACCAAGTGTAAATGAGCAAGAATCAACAAGTTTAACAACCTTGATTTACCAAATTTGACTTAAACCAAACACCACTTATTAATCTGAATGAAAAGTTTTTCAAAGAGAATTTGAGCACAAGTTTAAGACAGGTTTAAACACTTACTAAAACTTTTTTAAATGAAAACAAGTAAAACTAAGTTCAAAGCTTAAAATCAACTAGTAAACTATCACACTAACACAATAAAGCTGCAAACAAGCTAAACACTCAATCAGATCAGCACATAATAACTACACTAGGAATTGAGCATGCAGATTCAATTGAGAGGAACTAAAATGAGGAAATTGAAACTTTTTAGCTATGAAGCCTCCTCTGATAGAGTAGAGGAGCGCTGAGCTCTCTAGATAACGCTAAACCACTAGTAAACAACCAAATTTAACCATGATCATCATCATAATCAGCTACAATCTACACCTCTGCTACAAATCTGTAAATGGCTGAGAATGGACTGCAAATGAACTCTAAATGAAACTGAACAACTACAAATTCTTCAAAACATCAAAAATGCATCCATTGATCATGGAAGATCAATAGTAACACACAGTATCAACAGGATTGCAGTTATGAGTGAAGTAGAATGAGAGTGAAGTAAACTGAATTTTGAATTTTATTTATTGGAGGGAAAAGTGGTTACAACTGTTAACTAACTATCTAACAAACTCTTAGGTGTGTGTCAAACACCTAAGAGTTGTTCTAACTGAAAGTGAAGGACTGAGAATGAAAGGAAAATTGAAGTGTGTGTTTTTCACACATAAGTCTACACATACAAAATGAGAGCTAAGGTCCTATTTATAGAGTTGAAACGAGAGTTAGTTGGAGTAAATGACGTGTCTCAACCAATCTTTGAGCTCCACGTGGCTTCTTCTTGTTAATTGTATAAATCGGCTCAAGAACACAAAGAGGGGTTTTTTGATCCAATGACTTTTAGCTTAATTGGTTATGAGGAATGGATTCCTTGCTTGATTCCGAGTCTTTTTCATGTAGAACACTTTGCTTGAAAATCATTGTAGCTCAATATAGGTTCTGGGTTCGTTACTTGTTGAAGATGACACGTGGCAAAATATAATTTGCTCTCAGCTTTTCACTCGGATCATTATCCATTTTGGATAAAATGGATTATAGAGTGGCGAGCTGCTATTGGTTGATAAGAAGAAAGTGAGAATCACTGTTTGGGGTTCGGTATTAAATGTGAGACGGCTAGTGGCCCAGCTGGCAAGTGAGTTGGTGATCCTTGTGCCAATTTTCAAGCCTTCTCATTGGTGGATTATCATTTCACACGGATTCATCCCAAACTTGGTATAAACTTGTCTATTTCAGTCCCTTTACTTTGGTAGATTCTTTATTTGAGCTCTAGTCTTCATTTCTTTGGCAAATTTAGTCCTTTGACCTTCATTCTTGATTATTTGAGTCCTTTGACTTGGTTGACTTGAGAGTTGACCAGGTTTGACTTTGATCTTGACTTTATCAAAATTGCTCTTTAGTCCCTCAACTTTTGAATGTTGTCACGATAGGTCCTTTATCTTCTCATGGCTTGTCATCTTTGATCCTTCTCTTGTATTTTCTTTATAAATGAGCTTGATTTCACTTGTTTGCTTCAAATTTGTACCCTTGTTACCTAAATAAGCATAAACACAAAACATACCACATAATACTGCTTTATGGCATAAAAGTGAGGTATTTGCTATGTGTTTTAGGGTGATTTGTTGACTTATTGATATGAGATTTTGCTCATATCAAATCCCCTACACTTGATCATGGCCATGACCTCATGCAATGCCATATTTTAAAACACCAAATTACATTTTTCTCATAATTAACCCACCTTGGCCAATATGAAATGCATTTACACAACTCTATACAATATGATGCATGATTTTGATCTTATACAATGCAATGCAAAGGAGAACAATTCTATTTATATATTTTTTGATTTTCCTTGAAATGGTTTTGACAGAAATAACTCATAAAGAAATCAATGACTTAAATTAGGGCTTTGGTACCATGAACACTTATCACCCTCAAGTTTCACTTTCCCCATACCAAGCTTAAAAATGGGATCATTGCATTCACAAGTAAAAAGTGCATCAACTTATTCATGAAAATTAAATGTGGAACCGGTTATTATTTGAGCAAATTGCTTGAGAGCAAATTTGTCATTATTTAAAGCGTGAAGTATAAGAAATGCAAAATCCAAAAATAAGGAAGCACAGTTTTAATCCTTAGTAATCCTCTCATCCATTACTTGAAAAACCGCTCACAATTAATATAAGTCCGACTCAAGAGTAATAAGTCATTTGCCTTATGTGTAAAATCCTTATGTCATGCATTAATAAGTAGCTACGCACTCGCTAAGGAAAGAAAAATAAAACTCACGCAATAATTTACATCCTCCGCCTTTTTGAGACTTTGGATCTTCAATCCCGCAACCCGTCAAGGTAATATTGGATTGAAGCAACTATCAAATCCCCGCAACCCTTGTGAGAGTAATATTGGAATTCAATAGTCATATAATTAACACTTAACTGCCCCTCTTGGGAGTCTTGTATAATTATTTTTTTTTCTCTTTTTTTTTCTAGCCACTCATTTTTTTTCATAACCCGTTCTTATTTTTCTTTATTCCTCACAAAGAAAGTTGAAAAGAATAAAAGGAAAAACACCCGCTAAGTATTAAACATGACATAAGTCTAATACACATAAAACGTTCTAACTTAGAATCTTAAGACGTACTTATACCAACCATGAATGATTAGTCAAAAATGCATAAGAGACTACAAACCGATTAAAACCGTTCTTGATTATTTATTAACATATATACATGCGAAGAAAATAGAGGCAAAGAAAGAGAAGGGTTTAGCCACAATTAATTATCATGAAGTTTATCTAGCCCTTTTATACTTGCTTCAACTCTATCATCTCCCATTCTCCACAAAGTTAAAATCTCAAATAATGAGACTCGTGGATGCTTAGCCTAATAGACCAATGAAGGACTACATGGTTAAGGATACTAGCTAGAGTAAGCTTAGATAAGCCAACTCGAGTTGAGTCAAAGTATCCATGGCGGGCCTAATATGTCAAAGAAGTCTAAATTTTTTAAACCATGTCCTTATTATATTTTTTCTTTTTCAATTTTTGATGGAAAATAAAAGAAAAAATATATACAATGTAAATGTGTTATGCAAATGAAAAATGATTGATGCAAAAATTATGAATGCATATTTTTGGTGGCCAAAGTAGATCAAAAATTTGAAAAATTAATTTCCATGTTATCATGAAGGTCAATGACAAAGTCTAGGTAAGGTCACTTCGATAGAAGACCCCCTACACTTAAGATAAACATTGTCCTCAATGTTTAAGAGCATGGGAGTATAAACTCCCCTACACTTATGACAATGAATAGACTTTGTTTAACCCAAGCTAAGGAAATATAAACTATAGTGAATTCTTTTTTTAAGCACAATTTGTCTATGAAAAATCACAATAGTAACGAAGTGAACCGGATACAAGGGCCTCCTCCATAAGCTCCAAAGCACGTGATGAGAGAGCAACCCTACAAACAACATGAAGACAAAAGGAAGGTCTCCCCTACACTTATCCTCAACTCTATACCCTTATTGCTATCCTACCACACTCTAAGTCTAAAAACTCTAAACCTAGTTATTCAAGCTTGATTTATGGAGTCTCTAGCTCGACTGTTCCCACAATGAATTAATTCATGGGGAAAATGGGGATCTCTTGGACCATTTCCATGGAAATGTCCTCCCCAAAATAGTGCTTAACACGTTGACCATTCACTTTAAAATTTGAACCATTAGGTTGTGACAACTCAACAGTTCCATATGGGAACACTTGAGCAATAGTGAATGGACCGGACCATCTCGACTTAAGCTTGCCCGCAAAGAGTTTCAACCTTGAGTTAAAGAGGAGAACCGACTCTCCAACTTTGAACTCACGGTTCTTGATCTTAGCATCATGAAATTGCTTAGTCTTTTCCTTACAAAGCAATGAGTTCTCATAAGCATTGGCTCTCAATTCATCCATTTCATTGAGTTGGTCCTTCTTATGTGAACCGGCCTGGTTCAAATCAAAGTTTGCCCACTTGAGAGCCCATGAAGCCTTATGCTCTAACTCGAATGGGAGGTGGCATGCTTTTCCATAGACAAGCCTATATAGAGTACAACCAATTGGTGTCTTAAAAGTCTTCCTAAAAGCCCACAAAGCATCATCAAGCTTATCTGACCAAGAAGCTCGATGCTCTCCCACCGTTCTTTCCAAAATTCTCTTTAAACCACGATTTGTGACCTCGGTTTGACCATTGGTTTGAGGGTGATACGCGGTAGAAAGTCTATGGTTAACATCATACTTCTTCATAACTCTTGTAAATTGATCATTACAAAAATGAGTACCACGATCACTTATAATGGCCCGAGGTACACCAAATATAGAAAATAATTGCTTCAAAAATTTCGCTACAACTCGAGCATCATTAGTAGGCAAGGCTTTAGCCTCAACCCACTTTGAAACATAGTCCACGGCTACGAGTATGTATTTCTTTCCCTTAGATGATGGAAACTTGTTGATCCCAAACTTAGATTGATTTAGCTTTATGTATACGAGATTAGATCAAGTAATACACTTAGAGAAACCTTTGTATATACTTATGAATCTAAGTGTTATGCGGAATTTAACACTTAAACAAGAACACACAATGATATAAACAAACTTTCACTTTGATTATCTATATCAAACTTGCTTACAATGAAAGTAGTTTACGAATGAAAACTTATATCAAACATTAACCTAAAGGTCTTCTTTTATAGACATAAGAAGCCTTGTACAATAATCTACGTATCAGCTATTCTAGGTAAAGATAAATATAGAAAATACAATGTTGTTCCTATCTTTACTAGAACTATTCTAGAATACAATAAACGCGTAGAGTATATCTACCTATCAGTGCTTGTATTCATGTGTCAACGCTTGACTTCATCTTGTCAACGCTTGAGCTGTCAGCGCTTGTTTTGTTCTTATCAACGCTTGTTTTACTCTTGTCAGCGCTCAAGTGATCTGGCCTTAATTTATTCCCAACAATCCTCCCCTAAACTTGATATCCACTCTTATGATCAAGTTTCTGAATAAGCATTAAGGACTAGAAGGAATCTTACAAACCTTCTCATATTGATAATGAATAAATCTAATCAAATCTTTTGCCACGTCACTTGAAT
Organism: Glebionis coronaria; assembly: GCA_025667525.1. NCBI lineage: Eukaryota > Viridiplantae > Streptophyta > Magnoliopsida > Asterales > Asteraceae > Glebionis > Glebionis coronaria. The sequence goes on from CM046874.1 coordinate 488,691,935, forward strand.
AATCTATTTCCAGCTGAGTGTCCTTCATCTTTTCCAAAATAGCTTTGGATATGAAATATTGACCATCCACAAGTAGATACTCAGCAAACTTTGTAGAACTCAAATGGTAGACACCAGCAGCTGAATATAACCTCCATTGAAGACCACTGAGGTCATCTTCAAGATCCTTCCAAACAGCAGGATCCTCATCTTTTGGTCCACACATTCTTTTGAATGTGGACCAAAGTTTTATTCCATTAGCTGAAGTTGGTGCTTCAGCCTCATACTTGGTCTCCAGCAACCTCCAAAGGTCCACCAAGTCTTCTTTATCACAACTTGCAAACAAAGATATGAGAGTGGTAAAAGTGTGTACCTCTTTGCCAAATCTGCCAATCTTCCAAAACCCACATTCATCTTCTTCATAGATCACAATTGGGTTCCTGGAATCTAATGGTAACACTTGCACCATATATGAAGCTTCTAAAGGTGAGAGTTTGAGACTCTTTCTGATGACAGCTTCACTTGGATATAGTGGATCCATATCTTTGGGAAACTCAAATGAAATTCCCTTCTTCACTGGCCTGGGAACAATCATAGCTTTCTTGAGTTCCATTTCTTCTGCAAGTTCCTCCTTTCTTTCATCTGAAAGAAGTCTGAGAGTGTTTGCTTCCTGCACTCTCACCCAAATGGGATAAGCCCTGTTTTCCAACTCATCAAATGTCAAAGCCTTCAACTTCTGATATGTCCATCCAACTCCATGACATCTGAGCAACATAAAGTAGAGCTCCCTTCTATCCCTTTTCAACTCTGAGAGAATATTACTTGCCTTGTGTTTCAAAATTACCTGGCAATCCTTCTGAACTCTAAGAAGAATCTCCAAACCCCATATTTGGTCTGAAATGGTCAAGTCTGGATTCTCCATGCATCTTTCTTCCCAAGCATTGTACATTTGAACCACCTCTGGCATGTCAAAGTCAACCTGCAATTTCAATTCTCTCAGCTTCTCTTTAGTCAACTCATCCCCATACTCAAGCCTTTCTAGTTCTATAATCATCACACTTGAGTCTGAGCTAGCTCCATCACTTCCTTCTTCTGAAGTCACAACAAATGGTGACTCTTTCATCTCCTTTTTATCATGTTCCAAGATTTGTGCAGCTAATCTTCTATCAAACTCAACTTGAGCTGCATCCTTTGGAACAATCTCTTCTACCAATATACCCTTACCCTTATCTGTTGGTGCAATGGTTGGTAAGGTAGATGGTGATACCTGAGTAGAAACCTCCGTGATGATAGATGATGACTGGGATACATCACCTTCATGTACAGGTCTGTCAACGCCCAAATTTGTCCTATCAGCGCCCAAAATATTTCTGTCAGCGTCCAACTCTGCCTTGTCAACGCCCAAATATCTTCCCTCAGCGCCTTGTGTAACCTCTCTCAACATAGCTGTAAATGATAAATTTAAGTTGGTAGGAGAGACTAAGGACGTATCAAAACCTGTTTGTTTCTTCAAAGTTGTAAGGGCCTCAGCAACATCCATTGATTGACCATCATGACTGCCCTTATCACTTAGATTTATTGGATCTTCCTCCCCTTTGGAAGATTCCTCCATACCCCTCCTTGCACTAGCACTCTCCAAAACAACAATCCTCTCCCTCAATTGCTTGAGTTCAAGGCCTTGTGAGCTGAAAACTTGTACTAAGTCTGCATTTTGCTTTTGCAAGCTAATGCAGGCTGCCGTCAATTCCATAAGAGTCATTGGTTCCAGTCTGCCCTCTTCTGAAATGGGAATTTGACCTCCCAAGTCAGATTCATTGGGCAAGGATGAGGACTTAATGATGGTGGGACTGCCTTGGCCAGCATCTAAGCCAGAACCAATAGTCCCAGCCTCATCCAGGTCACCAGCCACACTGGTGGTGGTGGTTCTCTCTGCTACATGGCTAGGACCACCAAAGGAGAACACTCCAGTAGTCCTTTGGCGTTTCATCAACCTATATTCAGGGGGTGTGGAAGATGGTGTGGAAGAATGGGTGGATGTGGGTTGGTTAAGGGGTGTTTGGGTTTGTGAAGGTTGTGTGTCAGCGTTGGAAATAGGTACATCAACGCCAACATTGAATGTGTCAGCGTTGAAGGGTTCTTGGTCAAGTTGCATATGTTCAGGTGAAGGTATGGGTTCAGGGATTGGTTCAAGTTGTGGATGGGGGTCAATATGTGGTTGGGGGTCTGGTTGGGGTTGTGCTGCTGCAATAACAGCAAGCATAACTTGGGTTAAAGGTAGGTCACGATGGGGTGGTGAATTCATCTTCATAAAAATAGCTTTCTTTTGCTCAGGGATCTTATAAAAATCATTGTGATCCCTTGAGCAGTAACCTTGGACATCAAAAACCATTTGTAGAAAACGGGGATAAGCTAAAGTCATTTTGGTCCCCTTGTTTTTACACATCCCCTCAAAAATCATTTTAGAATAATTAAATTTTTGCCCTGTTGCAATGCACACAATAGCACTTGCAATGGATCTATTGATCTCATTGTGTGCAGTGCATTTGGGACTCAAACATTGAAGGAGGACATGTATGAGGTACTTCCAGGCTGGGGGAAATTCATGCTTATGATACTTGTTTAGAGTACCTTCATCAAGAAAAGGATATCCCAAAGCCCTAAGCCCTTGTTCTATTTCATTTATGGGAAGAATGGCTATACCATCAGCATCATCAAGATGCAAGGCTTGGCGTACCAAAGCCTCAGTAACCACCCAAGGTCTCCCATGAACAATAGAAGTCAATGTAGTCACTCTATTAACTGTTGAGGAACTGACAGTGTTCCAAAACTGCTTAATATGTGTGTCTGGAATGAGTGGTGCATGAGAAAGAACATACCTTAATGGGGATGCATTCAAATACGCCACCATTTGTGTGTATTGAGGAAACAGAGTATCATCTGCTTCAAGATATGCAATCATGTTGTGTTGAGACCTGAACCCCAATTCCAATTCTGATGGTTTAAACTTGAGTGCCATTGATGAAAGATGTTAATTTTAAGTGAAGAAGATGAAATTGATAAGAGAAAATTGTGTTAGACAAGAATTATAGATACCCTGTTTAAAAATAGGAGCCAAATTTATAGGAGAAGAAAATGCATGTGATTGGCCCAAAAATAGGCAAGTATTTTCAAAAATCAATCATGAAAATATTGAAAAAGTATAAGTTTATCTCATGCATTAAATGAAAAGTAACAACTCCCAAAATTACGGCCTAATAATATGTCAAAAAGTAACAACTGGGTAGGTCCCATTGAGTGTCAACGGTCAAAAATAACCTATCAACGCCCAACGGCTATAATCTTGTCAACGTTTGCCTATAACCATGTCAGCGTCCAATTTGGTCACAACAACGCTTGGAAAATTCTTGTCAGCGTCCAAAAATAAAAATGTTTTAAAAATGAAAAATGACCTAAACAAGTAATTTATCCTAGAGAAGATAACCAAAAGCTGATAATTATTATAGGGCGGCAAACGCTGTCCAGTTATGCACACTTGCTTAAGCAAGATAGACATAACAGTTCTCTAGTGTCCCTTGCTAACCAAAACTCTTAACAACCAAGTTACCTTACAAAATTCCTTGTTACTCCCAGGTAAATTCCATAAAAAAATTGCTCCCAAGTCGCCCAACAGACCACAACCAATTCTAGGCCAAAAATGTCTTGGCAGCATGCATAGTATATCAACTTTGCATGCTACAGTGCCTCATGATTTAGTAAAACTAACTCATACTCACCTGTGGACACAATCTAGAATTATGATAAGAGTATCATATGGATACCCAAACATCCTAAAGGTTCCTAAAACCTCCCCTTAAACTATGATACAAAAGTTTGCTAAAATCATGCATGAACATAAAAAAATTTTATGTCAAGATAGGAATGAAACATTCCAACCATCATCCATAAATAAAAACTTGTCCAAATGCTTCTCCATTGATCCATAAGCAACTCTGTATCCAATGGAATACTGCTAACACCATCTGCACATTTAGATTGAAAACCACAAAACTAACATTGTTGCTGACAACGCCCCGATAACACATGACAACGTTGAGGGAAGCTTTGTCAGCGTTAGACAATTATATTGCTAACAACGTTGAAAAAACACTTATCAGCGTTCAAGCAACCTTTGTCAGTGTTAGAAAAAAATAGTAGAAAATCTAAATCATCAATAAGACCAATAACAATGCATCATCCTGTACATATTTTTACAAAAAGACTCCAAAACACATATTATGTAAGATTGACCATTCCAATACTTGTTACCAAGTATTGAAATCTCCCAGCATCAAAAGGTTTAGTTAATAAATCTGACACATTTTCCTCAGTGTCAACCCTATCTGGTTGTATTAAACCTTTTTCAAAGCAATCTCTTATAAAATGGTGTCTAATTTCTATGTGTTTGGTTTTAGAATGATGTACAGGATTCTTAATGATGCATAAAGTATTGTTATTGTCAACAAATATCTTGGTATGCATGAAATTATACCCATAGTCCAACAGCTGGTTCTGAATCCACAAAACTTGGCCACAACAAGCAGTTGCAGCCACATACTCAGCTTCAGTTGTAGAATTAGCCACCACTGTTTGTTTCTTGCATTGCCAAGAGATCAACCTGCTCCCAAGAAACTGACATCCACCAGTTGTGGATTTCCTATCAAATTTATCACCTCCATAATCACTATCTGAATATGCAATCAGCTCCAATGGTGAATCCTTTGGGTACCACAAACCAAGACCAGGATAGCATCTTAGGTACCTAAAGATCCTCTTCACAGCATAAAGGTGACATTCTTTAGAATCACTTGATGGCGTGCACAAGCACACACAACAAACATGATGTCAGGTCTGGAGGCAATAAGATACATCAAGGATCCAATCATGGACCTATAGTGCCTGACATCAACATCTTTCCCATCTCCAATCTTTCCCCAAGGGTGTTCTCTATCCATAGGAGTAGTAGCCCTCTTTTCATGTGGAGAAAAGCCAAACTTCTTCAAGATCTTAGCAACATATTTATCCTGAGAGATGAAGATACCATCTTCTTTATGCTGAACTTGTAAACCAAGAAAGAAGTTCATCTCCCCCATAGCACTCATCTTGAATTTGTCTGTCATAAGCTTGGAGAAATCCTCACTCATCTTTGGATCAGTAGACCCAAAAATGATATCATCAACATAGACCTGCACAAGCAACACATCCTTGCCTTTCTTCTTTGTAAACAGTGTCTGATCTATGGTGCCCCTCTTGAATCCATTGTCCACCAAATAGGTAGACAAAGTACCATACTATGCTCTTGGGGCTTGATGAAGGCCATACATAGCCTTTTCGACTCTATACACTTTATCTAGATGCTCTGGATCCTCAAAACCAGGAGGCTGCATTACATATACTTCCTCAACAATAGTTCCATAGAGGAAAGCACTCTTGACATCCATTTGATAGACTGTGTAGCCCATGCAAGATGCATAGGCTAGAAAAATCCTAATAGCTTCAATCCTTGCAACTGGTGCAAAGACTTCCTCATAGTCTATCCCCTCCTCTTGTGTATAACCTTGAGCCACTAACCTTGCCTTGTTTCTGACCATAATGCCTCTTTCATCTCTTTTGTTCCTGAGAACCCATCTTGTCCCTATAGGTCTGACATATCTAGGACAATCAACCAGCTCCCAAACATCCTGAATTGCAAATTGGTGAAGCTCATCCTGCATTGCTTCCACCCAACTTGGTTCTTTGAGAGCATCAAATATTTTCTTGGGTTCCTCTTGTGACAGAAAACAGGCAAACAAACATGCTTGCACAAGAGGGGTATCAACCTTCTTGTGTATATTGGCAATAAACCCACCAAGACCTTGATGAGATCTTCTAGTCTGAATTGGAGTCATAACATCACCAATGATCTGGAAAGGGGGTGATTCTTCATTGTGGAAGTGAGAACTCCTCCTTCAAAAAGTCTGGTGTCCTCAACCTCACGCTCCATGTTGCCAATATCTTCTTCATCAGACTCTCCTTCATCAACATGAGGATGAACCTCTTCATATAAATTGGAAGGTTCACCTTGTTCAAAATTGGAAGAGAAAAGATGTTCAGTATTGTTGTCAACGCCTGAATCTTGTTTGTCAGCGCTTGGGCTAACAACGCTTGAAGTGTGGTTGTCAACGTCTGAACCATCAACGTCTGAATTGGTCTTGTCAACGCTAGATTTGCCTTTGTCAGCGCTTGAAGGACCATGCATGTTTGTATCTGGTGGTACTTGGAAACCACCATTATCTTGTCCAGCAGCAGCAAAAGCATCTGTCCAAATGGGAATGGTAACATATTCTAGGATAGGAGATGTCTTTTCTGCTTGTGATCCAACCTTTTCATGAACCTGAGTACCTGAAACATCAACAACTTGTTCCTCCATAACATTTGAAGTTACCTTCACAATGTCTGGATTAGTGACAGGCATATAATTTAAAGTTCTAGATAGAGGTTCCAAGTCAAACAACCAATTAGGACCACTTTCAGGATCACTAGGCATATTTTCTAAGAACCTAACATGTAATCTTTCAAGTATACGTTTTTCTTCTTTAAGATAAACCCTATATCCCTTGCTCTGCACTGAATACCCCATGAAGTAACCCTCATCACCTTTTGTACTAAATTTCCCTAAGGCATCGCTAGTGTCCAAAACTACTACATGACAACCAAAAGGTCTGAGAAAACCAATATTAGGTTTTCTTCCCCAAAGTAACTCATAAGGTGTTTTGTTCTGAATTTTGTTAACCAATGCTCTATTTTGCACATAGCAAGCTGTATTAACAGCCTCAGCCCAAAAGGCTATAGGAAAGTGAGCATCAGCCAACATTGTTCTGGCTGCTTCAATTAGTGTTCTATTTTTCCTCTCAGCAACCCCATTTTGTTGTGGGGTTCTAGCAATACTAAATTGCCTAGTAATTCCTTTCTTGGCACAGAAATCATCTAGCTTCTTATTCCTAAATTCTCCACCATTATCACTCCTAAGCATTTTAACCTCATTTCCAGACCTCTTCTCAATCTGAGTGATAAAATCAATTAGAACATCAGCTGTGTCACTCTTCATAACTAGAAAGAATGTCCAAGTAAACCTAGAAAAGTCATCTGTGATGAAAAAACAATAGGACTTACCATTCAAACTTTCTATATTGGTTGGACAAAAGAGGTCCATGTGTAGCATATGAAGAGGTCTTGAACTAGTGTGCACCTGTTTGGACTTGAATGAGACCTTGTGTTGCTTGCCTTTAAGACATGCAACACAAGAGTGGTCATTGTGGAAGGCCTTCTCAGGCAAACCATCAACTAAACCAAGCCTCACAAGTCTATTTATATTTTTAAAATTTATGTGCCCTAGTCTCCTGTGCCACAAATTACTCTCATCTACTGAGGCCTTAGCATAAAAACAAGACATATTATTATTCATTTTAATCCCATTCAAATTCACATTATATATTTCCTTATGCCTAGGTGTTCTATATTCAATATATTTCTCATCAGGGATCTTAAAATCCTTGCTTAACACCAAACACTCAGTATCAGTAAAAAGAACTTTATTTTTGTTATCACAAACTTGTGATACACTAAACAGGTTGTAATCAAGTTCTTTTACCAGGAAGACGTTCTCAAAACGCAGATTCTTAGTGAGAATGGTTCCTTTGCCTGTGATAGTACCATATCCGCCTCCAAAGTATACCTTATCACCATCTTTAATAGGAGTGAAGTTCGTTAGATAGTCTTCCTTCCCTGTCATGTGCCTTGAGCATCCATTATCCCAATATCCATAATCATTTACCTGTCTTTGAATGCCCTGCACATAAAGAAAACAAATTAGTTTTCTTATCGAACCCAAGTCTTAAAAGACTTGGATTCATCTGGTTGTTCAATAAGAACAGACTTAGTTCTCACAACAACCCCATTCTCATCCTTCTTAGGATGAAAAACCCAGTTAACCCCAATAGGTTTTGTAATGACTTTTGAAATGTAGTTAAATCTATTGCAAGTCATTGAAATCCCATAATCATTAGGGTTTTGATCTTTCTTGGGTCTCCATGTTAAGCTTGAAGAAGCTTTAGACCCCTTACCTTGTGGTTGCAAATATTTAGGTCTGGTCACGTTTCTGTCAGCGTTAGAATTTGTGCTGTCAACGCTGAAATTACCCTTGTCAGCATTGAACCTAGGTTTGCTACAGAAACCCATTGCCTATTTGACCAGGTGTTTGTCTTTTGAAATGGTCTTTGTCCATGAGTGTTAGACCCTCTAGTAAAGAATGGGGCAGGTCTAATCACTTGTGAACTTTGCTCCACACAAGGCTTGGGTCTGACAACGTTTGACTTCCTAACAACGTTGACTTTGTTCCTGTCAGCGCTGAAATTGTTCCTGTCAGCGCTGGCTTTGGGAGCGTTGACACACTTGTAAGCCAAGTGTGAAAAGCTACCACAAGTGTAACAGGCTTTCTTAGACACAACCTTAGGTCTAGAAGAGAAGAAACCTGTTCCATAATTGCTAACTTGGCTCTTGGGTGACCTAGTATTCCTATACATCTCTGCATATTTAATGCTAGGTTTTCTATCAGTGTTTGAGCCTAGGTTAACAACTTTACCAGTGAGTGGGTTAGTAACCTTAATGGGTGTTGACTCATTGGGACTCTCACATAGTAAGCCACCCTTAACAAATAAAGTAGGGTTAGCTTTCTTCCATTCATTCAGGTCAGTCAACTTTTGTTGATACTCTTCAACTGGAGTGACAATTCTTAGTGGAGGAATGAATTCCTCCTCTTGGAGCTCTGGCAAGCCAGTCCAAGATAGGTCCTTTTGTTGGACACCATAGAAGTCACCAGCTGGTGGTGGAACCAAAGAGTAATCATTCATCCCAATCCCAGACATGTCCTTAGGATCCCTTTGTTTACCTACACATTCTCCTAGGGTTTGGGTGGCTCTATCAAATCTTTGAATTTTAAGGCCAACATTATCTTTATTCTTAATAGCCTCATCTAACTTAGCCTGTATCTCACCATTAACCCTTTCCATGATATTTCTAATATCCATACTAGCATCTAACTCATGTTTTAAGATATTGATTTTATCTTTTAAGTCAAATTCCATTTTCTTATATTCAGAAATGGTTTTCTCAGTTTCAGTAAGAGCTAGTTGGTAATTAGACAGTTTACATCTTTCAGTGCTCATATCATCTAATAATCTTAACACCTCTTTGTTAAGTCTTTCAGTATTTAACCTACAGCCTTTGCTACAAAAAGCGTCATCATATACCTCATTATCAGATGAAGAGGAGGAGTGTGCCATGAGAGCATATTCAACATGCTCTTCTTCTTCAATATCAGCAACCAAAGCTTTGTCCTCTTCAGCATTCTTAGCCAGATAGCTCCAATCCCATCCCATACCATCAATTCCTTGAACTGCAACCATGGCTTTGGAATCATGAGCTTTAACAACCTGACTTGAGGGTTTACCAGCATCAGATCTTCTAGGAGATCTACATTCCCTCATGAAGTGCCCCATACGATGACAGTTGTAGCATTCAACTTTGGATTTATCAAATCCAGCTGTGTCTTAAGCATTGAAGGTCATCTTCTTTTTAAACCTTTTGTTCCACCTATTTGCTCTTATACTAGCAAGAGCCATGTTCCACTTAATGTCCATCTCTTCCAAGTGCTCATCACTTATCTTCTCAAGGTCCTCATATGTAATCACTAAACCATTGGGCAAAGAAGCAATGTAAGCACAAACAGTATCCAAATCCAAACCAGCAGGTTTAACTCTTGGGGAGTCACTTTTGAATGTGTCAAAGTCTGAATAGGAGACGTTGACAGGACTTGTTCCAGCGCTGACATATGATGATCCAGTAACTGGATGCATGTAAGGGTCCTTCTGATTGAATTGGCCTTCACTATGAGAGAAGAAGGCCATGTTGCTGGTGGTAGACTTGCTTCCATGCTCCAAAAGAGTTTCATCCTCCAACAGCCTTATTTTGTTGTAGATGTCATCAAACGAGGAGCTCTTGTAAGTATTGTTGGCAAGAATAGATCTTGCCTCAATCTTCCATGCCTCACCAAGACTTTTAAGAATGGTAGCATTAATGTCAACATCACCAACTTGTGTCCCCATGAAGGACAACTTGCTTGTAATGTCAAGCAATCTGCTTCTCACACTGCTCAGTTTCTCATTGGGTTGAGCTTTGAAGACAGCATAATCATGCATGAGTTGCTTTTTCTTTTCTTCCTTAGTGTCTGCATTGCCACCATGTGCAACTTCAAGAGCTTTCCAAAGGTCTTTAGCAGATGCATAACCTCTGTATTTATGCTGATTCTCTTGTCCCAAAGAGAGTTTCAGAATATTTAGGGTTTTCATGTCAACCCTTCTCTTTGCTATGTCTTCAGCAGACACAGCTCTACCATCATCAGGTTTTTCCTTCTTGTCAGCTTCTGAACATCCAACAACAGCTGTTCTTGCAGCAATAACATTATCAATCTTTTGAGCCTTATTGAATGTGTTTCCATATTAAATAATCTCCCAGAGTGTATAGTCATAGATCCCTAGATATTGCTCAAAGTTAAATTTCCACTGATCAAAGTTGGTTGCATCAAGCATAGGAATCTTGATGTTTGGTAAAGGTGAGGAGGAAGAGTTGGTGATTTCTGGAGTTGACATGACGTTGTTAGGGTTTTTGAGAAAATTAGGGTTTTGGTGATTTCTAGGGTTCTTGTGTTTTTAAGATCAAAAGTTTCTCAACAAGCTCTGATACCACTTGTTGATCCCAAACTTAGATCGATTTAGCTTTATGTATACGAGATTTGATCAAGTATAACACTTAGAGAAACCTTTGTATATACTTATGAATCTAAGTGTTATGCGGAATTTAACACTTAAACAAGAACACACAATGATATAAACAAACTTTCACTTTGATTATCAATATCAAACTTGCTTACAATGAAAGTAGTTTACGAATGAAAACTTATATCAAACATTAACCTAAAGGTCTTCTTTTATAGACATAAGAAGCCTTGTACAATAATCTACGTATCAACTATTCTAGGTAAAGATAAATATAGAAAATACAATGTTGTTCCTAACTTTACTAGAACTATTCTAGAATACAATAAATGCGTAGAGTATATCTACCTATCAGTGCTTGTCTTCAATGTGTCAACGCTTGACTTCATCTTGTCAACGCTTGAGCTGTCAGCGCTTGTTTTGTTCTTATCAACGCTTGTTTTACTCTTGTCAGCGCTCAAGTGATCTGGCCTTAATTTATTCCCAACAAAAAGGTCCCATAAAATCTATTCCCCACACATCAAAAATCTCACATTCTTGTATGAAGTTTTGTGGCATCTCATCTCGTTGAGTAATTTTTCCTTGTCTTTGAAATACATCACAAAATTTCACCATCTCTTGGGCATCTTTGTATATTGAAGGCCAATAGTAACCCGAATCAAAGACTTTTTTGGCGGTATAGTTGGGCCCAAAATGTCCACCCGTAGGTCCCTTATGACAAGCTTCTAAGATCTTAAATTCCTCGGGCCCATCTACACACCGTCTAAAGATTTGGTCCGCACAATGCCTAAAGAGGTAAGGGTCATCCCAAAAATAGTCTTTCACTTCCTTAAGAAATTTCTTCTTTTGTTGTGAAGTGAGACCCTCTATTAGCACATCCCCCACAAGATAGTTTGCAATATCCGCAAACCAAGGGGTGGCATCCTCTTGTGAAGAGATAGACATGAGCTCCTCTAATGGAAACGATTCATTAATTTCCTTATGAGGCAATTCACCCTAAAAAGGATGATCAAGTCTACTTAAGTGATCTGCCGCTAAATTCTCTGCTCCTTTCTTATCACGAATCTCAATGGAAAACTCTTGTAGCAATAAAAACCATCTCAAAAGTCTAGGCTTAGCATCTTGATTTGTCATAAGGTACTTGAGAGCGGAATGATCCGTATACACTATGGTTTTGGAGAGCACAAGATAGGGTCTAACATTCTCAAAGGCATAGACTATAGCAAGAAACTCTTTTTCCGTGGTAGTATAGTGAAGTTGAGCACCCGTCATGGTTTTACTAGCATAGTGTATAGGTTGAAAATGCTTATTCACTCTTTGTCCTCACACGGCCCCTACGGCATAATCACTAGCCTCACACATGAGCTCAAAAGGCAAATCCCAATTTGGAGAAACCAAAACGGGAGCCTTAGTCAACTTTTCCTTAAGTATCTCAAAACAGTCTAAACACTCTTGGGTGAAAACGAAAGGAGCCTCTTTTTCCAAGAGGTGGGTCATCGGTCTTGCAATCTTAGAGAAATCTTGTATGAAACGTCGATAAAATCCCGCATGACCCAAAAAAACTTCTAACTCCTTTCACCGTGGTAGGTGGGGGAAGCTTAGCAATTACATCAATTTTAGCACGATCCACTTCTAAACCCTTATTAGATATCTTATGTCCCAAGACTATCCCCTCTTTGACCATGAAATGGCACTTCTCCCAATTAAGAACAAGACGTGTTTCTTCACACCTCTTAAGAATACGTTCTAAATGGAAGAGACAAGAAGTGAATGAATCTCCAAAAACCGAGAAATCATCCATGAAAATTTCCATAGTGTGCTCAATCATGTCATGAAAGATTGCCATCATGCACCTTTGGAATGTCCCCGGTGCATTGCACAAGCCAAAAGGCATTCTCTTGTAAGCAAATGTACCATAGGGACAAGTGAATGTGGTCTTTTCTTGATCCTTAGGGTCTATGGGTATTTGAAAATAACCCGAGAATCCATCTAGAAAGCAATAGTACTCATTTCCCGCTAAGCGTTCAAGCATTTGGTCCATAAAATGCAATGGGAAATGATCTTTCCTTGTAGCATCATTAAGCTTCCTATAATCAATACAAACTCTCCAACCCGTGACAAGTCTAGTAGGAATAAGCTCATTGTTCTCATTAGGCACTACGGTAATTCCACCCTTCTTAGGAACACAATGTACCGGGCTAACCCATGGAGAGTCAGAAATGGGGTAAATCATGCCCGCATTAAGGAGTTTGATAACTTCCTTCTTAATGACCTCATGGATTTTAGGGTTAACCCTTCTTTGGCTTTGAATGGCGGGTTTGTAATCATCCTCCATAAGGATTTTGTGTGTACAAAAATTTGGATCAATTACCCTTATGTCGGGTATTTTCCATGCTATGGCTTTCTTATGTTTCTTAAGCACCTCTATGAGTTTTTCCTTCTCATCATCTTTCAAGTCTTTAGTAATGATCACGGGTAATTGGTCTTTCCCCTCTAAGAAAGCATATTCAAGGTGCGAGGGAAGATCCTTAAGTTCAAGGGTAGGTGGACTCTCTATGGAAGGTTTCACTATAGATGGATCATCTATGTTAACTTCTTGTGGAATTGGTGAAAGAATGGGATCCTCATTGAGCAACTTTTGGATAGTGAGAATGTCTTCTTCCCAATTGATAGGAGAATCATCATTACCAAGGAAGTTGGACTCAAATTCCTCCAAGAGGAAATCACTCTCTCCAAAAGGTGTTAAGGAGGGAGCAATTGAGGCAACGGTCTCTACATGAGGCATGTCTTCACTATCATTCTTACAAGCTTCATGGAAATGCTCATCACACACCTCATCAAGAACATCCAATATGTTAAGCGTTTCACAACCTTGAGACTTCTTAGTCACTTTTCCTAACTTAAACACCATTTTCTCATCCTCAACTCTCATAATTAATTCTCCTTCCGCCACGTCTATAAGAGTACGACCTGTCCTCAAAAATGATCTACCATCTATAGGAGGAACTCTCGGGTCCATATCATAATCAACCATTACAAAGTCCGTCGAAAAGGTAAACTTATCCACACCTACAAACACATCCTCCGTAATGCCTACCGGATAAGCTATGATACGATTGGCTAACTCAAGGGTCATCCTAGTAGGAGTGAGCTCGGGAAGAGAGAGTTTTTGCCAAACCGATAAAGGCATGAGATTAATGCTTGCCCCTAAATCCGCTAGTGCCATGCAATTTTCCACCCAGGGAAAATTACAAGGGATCAAAAATCGCCCCGGATCTCCAAGTTTTGTAGGTAAGGTTTTGAGCAACACGGCGGAGCAATTCTCATTAAGTGATGTGTTAGGCAAATCCACCAATTTTTCCTTGTTGGAGAGGAGATCTTTGAACATTTTAGCAAACTTTGGCATATATGCAAGAGCTTCCGCAAAGGATATGTTTATGTTAAGTTGCTTCAACATCCTCAAAAAATTAGAGACTTGAATATCATCATTGTTTTTCAATTTCTCCTTTCTCAATCTTGATTGGTAAGGAAGGCTTGGTTTTGGTGTAGGTTGAGTAGTTGTTGTAGTGGAAGGTTTCTCTTTGTTGGTTTCTTCATTGTGAGGTATGGAAGGTTTAGGAGAAGTGGGTGTAGGTTGAGAAGGTGTAGGTGTTGAAGTGGTAGAGATTGAAGGTGGTGAATTAGATGTTGAAGGCTTATCACAAGGTGGAACCATAGTAGGCTTAACCATAGGAGGTGTAGGAGGTGAAGGATCATTGGTTATTTTTCCACTTCTTGTTGTGATAGCATTGACATTAGCCCTTCAGTTTGTTTGTGTGTTTGAAGGTAGAGCCCCTTGTGGCCTTTGATTAAGTGCCATCAAAATCCTTTTGGTAAACTCCTCATTCATAATTCTCATTTTCTCTTGCATTCTCTTTCACTTTCACGAATTCTTCTTTCAACAAGCTCAAAAGTATCATTTGGCCCATATCCTTGATTTTGACCTTGATGGTATCCTTGATTTGGAAAGGGTGGAGGTGGTTGGTTAAATCCTTCATTAGGTGTATGAAAGTTATTTCCTTGATTGTGAAAGTTGTTCGGTGCTTTATAGTTGTTCCCTTGGTAGTTTGGCCTAGGACCTTGATTTCTTTATATCAATTGAGGAGGATTGGGTGGATTTTGGGTGGGTGGATGGGGTGGAAAGCCAGGTGGAGCAAGGTAGTTATTTGATTTGTAAGAGAGATTGTTTTGATTGATGTTAGGTTTGAAGTGCTCTCTATGTTCTTCTTGATAAGCATAACACTCAACTTGATAACCTTGAACCTTATCACATTGTAGGTAAGAATGAGGACCTCCACAAGTCTCACATGAAATATCAATGGCATTCACATCATTGGTGGAATTGTTGCCCAAGGAAATTTTCATAAAGTCTTGCATCATTGTTTGTTGCATCTTTTGGGTATCTTGCAAGAATGCTTGTTGTGCTTTTTGGGTTTGGGTCCATTCTTGCATTTGTGAAAGGAGTTGACTCTCAAATGTTTTGGAAACACCCTCTTGAATAACATGGACTCTCTCATCAAATTGTGTGTTAGTTTGCATCATGGATTTAGTCTCAATAATGTCCCATGCCTCTTGAATGGATTTGGAAAGAATATTCCCATCCACGGAGGAGTTGAGGGAATCTTGATGATGTGGTCTTAATCCATTGTAAAAGGTATTGATTTGGTGAACTTCATTGAATCCATGATTGGGGCATTTTCTCAATAACTCCTTGTACTCTTCCCAAGCATCACTAAAGGTTTGGCTAGGTTTATGTTGAAATCCAATAATTAGGTTTCTCAAAGCCGTGGTCTTAGATGGGGGAAAGAACTTGTTCAAAAACTTCTTAGTAAAATCATCCCAAGTAGTAATGCTCTTAGGTGGTTGCTTATCAAGCCAATACTTAGCATTGCCCTCTAATGAAAATGGAACTAGGAGCAACTTAATGGCATCATGGGGAAATCCATTGTACTTAATGGCATTGCAAAGAGATAGAAACTTCTTTATATGATCATGTGGATCATCACTAGGTCTCCCAAAAAATGATGTGTTTGAAACCAACGTAATCATGGCGGTCTTAAGCTCAAAGGTGTTTGCGAGTATCTCGGGTATAACAATAGCATCAGCATATTCTTGCACATCGGATTAGAGGTGCTCCATCAAAGGTCGATTATCAACGGTGGCCATGACTTCTTGTATGTTGAACAAAGCACGATTCTCGGGATCGGCATGATGGACGGTGTTGTTTTTACTCTTTCTCTTTTTCTTCCTTTTCGGAGGAAGGGGTTGTACACCAAATGGTATTTGTGCACGCCCGCGGGTGAGCATGCAACTCAAATCAAGGAGTGAGAGAGAAGCTCTCGATCGACTTTGTAAAAGAAGGGATTATCCTTTCTGAGGTTCAATAAGTAATATCCAAAAGAAAGTATAGTATATGTAAGTAATACTTGGGTGCAAGACCCCAATAAAGCTTTCCTTCTTAGAATACGCACTAGTGAACGGGGGGTTAGGTGGCGCGAAGCACTAAGTACCTATTAACCCTTAGACGGCATTTTATAGCACGTCGCCTTTCTATTCACTTTGTAGTTTGTATTCTTCGAATTCTTGCCTATTGGAACTATTTATCTATTCTTGATTTAATTAAATTTGATCGATACACGTGTCAAGGACCGGAACGCACCCAAACACGGTGTATTGCAAAAGCAATACTTATGGAAGTATGTGTATTGAGTGTTCGTATACGTATACGTATCTATATATAATAATATATCAAAAATATTTTTGTATTTATTGGGTTTTTAAAGAAAATACTATATGTACGTAAAAACCGATGAAATCCAATAATATATATTTTTGGGTGTAATCTCTTAGGAAAAAGATTGCTTTTTGAATTCTTTTATTTTTTTGGTTCAATTCTTTAGGAAAAGAATTGATTTTGTTATTTTTTAGTTTTTTTATATTTTTATATTTTTGATTTTTTTTCATGTTTTTGATTTATGATACATAAAAATAACGTTCACAAGGTGAACGGATCCCAAAATCCAATCGAAATCGTCAATCAATAGTCTCCCGTAATGTCATGAACCGGCAGCGGCGCCATTTGAAATTGAGTATTTGTAAGTCCGTTTATTCTCGATTCTTGACAAATTGAAAGGCCTAAAAATATCGAGCTTTAAATTGTTCTTGGTTGTTAAGGATATTTGGATTTCTATGTCTAATTCAATCAACAGTAAAAAGATGAAAATATTATTGCTACGTATCCGTAAACAAAGTGCACGTACCAATTACTATTCACAAAGTACAAATTTTAAATGCATAAAAAGTAAATTGCTTCAAATGTACACTAAATGTAAGTATAAGGACTGAAATGTAAAATTCAGGAACTAAAAGGACCAAATATGTAAAATATAACAAACTAGTAACAATTCTAACAAATTCCCAAAACTTACTAACTAAAAATGTAACAAACTGAAACTAGAAGGATTAAACTTTTGCAAACCCTAAAAATTATGAAGATTAGCTCTAAATACAAAACTTAACAAACAACAAGGACCTAAGTGCAATTAACAGAAAAGTTTTATGAAAAACGGGTTAAGTGACTCAATAAGCTGGATAGAGCTTATTAGTGAAGCAAATTCAAAATGGTTTTCACTAAAAGGTTTAGAATGAAAAATAAGCTAGGCCAGTAACAGGATTTTTCTTAAAAGCTTGTAAATCTCAAATTAGCTTATATAAATAAGCCAAGAATAAACTCATATGAAATCTAGACATCCACAATCTGATTTTCTTGCACAAACTAATTAATCAACTAACAATAAGCTTGGAATATCTTTTAGAATGGAAAATGACCCACTGAATAAGCTAGAATCCAGAATAAGCAAAAACGGGCTTATTTGACCAACTTTGACCAAAAATCCAAAAAGCTAAAAATCTCAAATTCTACTCAAGACATGTTGGCAAGTTGATATGTGAAAGAAAATTGGCAAGTTTGTGAAGTAGATTTTAAGATCTAGTAAAACAGAATGAACTTCATCACAAAAACTTGCATCTGCTATTAAGCTGACTAATAAGCTGTTTTCTTACTCAAAATGCTAAACTGTATAATTTCCAATTAGACACTTAAAGTTTAGATATTAAAATTTAAATTGAAACAGGTTTGAGGCAATTTGATTAAGAAACAAAGAAATGCAAGTTGATCAAAGTTGGTAAGTTTACTGATGAAGCTTGTTCAAAATCCTTGACCCAAACTTTTATACTACCATTTGCCTTTTTGAAAAACAATTTGACTCTAAAACTGAACCAGAATGTTCACACTAAATGACCAAGTGTAAATGAGCAAGAAACAACAAGTTTAACAACCTTGATTTACCAAATTTGACTTAAACCAAACACCACTTAAGAATCTGAATGAAAACTTTTTCAAAGAGAATTTGAGCACAAGTTTAAGACAAGTTTAAACACTTACCAAAACTTGTTTAAATGACCATTTGAAGTGTGTTTGAACTAAAAACAAACATGTAAACAGACTTAACCTCAAGATGAATTTTATGACTAATGACTGATGAATTTACCAAATGAAATCAAGTAAAACTAAGTTCAAATCTTAAAATCAACTAGTAAACTATCACACTAACACAATAAAGCTGCAAATAAGCTAAACACTCAATTAGATCAACACATAATAGCTACACTAGGAATTGAGCATGCAGATTCAATTGAGAGGAACTAAAATGAGGAAATTGGAACTTTTTAGCTATGAAGCCTCCTCTGATGGAGTATAGGAGCGCTGAGCTCTCTAGCAAACACTAAACCACCAGTAATCAACCAAATTTAACCATCATCATCATCATCTTAATCAGCTACAATCTACACCTCTGCTACAAATCTGCAAATGGCTGAGAATGGACTGCAAATGAACTCCAAATGAAGCTGAACAGCTACAAATTCTTCAAAACATCAACAAGGCATCCATTGATCATGGAAGATCAATAGTAACACACAGTATCAACAGGATTGCAGTAATGAGTGAAGTAGAATGAGAGTGAAGTAAACTGAATTTTGAATTTTATTTATTGGAGGGAAAAGTGGTTACATTTGTTAACTAACTATCTAACAAACTCTTAGGTGTGTGTCAAACACCTAAGAGTTGTTCTAACTGAAAGTGAAGAACTGAGAATGAAAGGAAAATTGAAGTGTGTGTTTTTCACACCTAAGTCTACACGTACAAAATGAGAGCTAAGGTCCTATTTATAGAGTTGAAACGAGAGTTAGTTGGAGTTGATGACGTGTCTCAACCAATCTCTGAGCTCCACGTGGCTTCTTCTTGATAATTGTATAAATCGGCTCAAGAACATAAAGAGGGGTTTTTGATTCAATGACTTTCAGCTTAATTGGTTATGAGGAATGGATTCCTTGCTTGATTCTGAGTCTTTTTCATGTAGAACACTTTGCTTGAAATTCATTGTAGCTCAATATAGGTTCTGGGTTTGGTACTTGTTGAAGATGACACGTGGCAGAATATAATTTGCTCTCATCTTTTCACTCGGATCATTATCCGTTTTGGATAAAATGGATTATTGAGTGGCGAGCTGCTATTGGTTGATAAGAAGAAAGTGGGAATCACTGTTTAGGATTCAGTATTAAATGTGAGACGGCTAGTGGCCCAGCTGGCAAGTGAGTTGGTGATCCTTGTGCCAATTTTCAAGCCTTCTCTTTGGTGGATTATCATTTCACATGGATTCATCCTAAACTTGGTATAAACTTGTCAATTTCAGTCCCTATACTTTGGTAGATTCTTCATTTGAGCTCTAGTCTTCATTTCTTTGGCAAATTTAGTCCTTTGACCTTCATTCTTGATTATTTGAGTCCTTTGACTTGGTTGACTTGAGGTTGACCAGGTTTGACTTTGATCTTGATTTTATCAAAATTGCACTTTAGTCCCTCAACTTTTGAATGTTGTCAAGATAGGTCCTTTATCTTCTCATGGCTTGTCATCTTTGATTCTTCTCTTGTCTTTTCTTCATAAATGAGCTTGATTTCAGTTGTTTGCTTCAAATTTGTATCCTTGTTACCTAAATAAGCACAAACACAAAACATACCACATAATACTACTTTATGGCATAAAAGTTAGGTATTTGCTATGTGTTTTAGGGTGATTTGTTGACTTATTGATATGATATTTTTCTCATATTAAATTCCAAAAGCACTAATAAGCGACAGAGGAACTCATTTCTATAACAAACTTATGGAAAAAATCATGAAAAGATATGGAGTAAACCACCGATTTTCCACATCTTACCACCCTCAAACGAGTGGCCAAGTTGAAAACACTAATAGAGCTCTTAAGCGAATCCTTGAAAAGACCATTCAAAACAACCCTGCTTCTTGGTCTAAGAAATTAGAAGATGCTCTATGGGCCTTTCGTACTGTATTCAAAACACCAACTGGAACCACATCGTACAAGCTCTTGTATGGAAAAACATGCCACTTACCAATAGAAATTGAACATCGTGCATATTGGGCACTTAAGAACTGCAACCCTGATCTTATTGCAGCTGGAGAATAATGTATCTTTCAACTACATGAGTTAGATGAATTTAGACATCAAGCTTATGAAAGTTCACGTTTATACAAAGAACAAACCAAAGTGTGGTATGATCGCAAGCTGCGACAAAGAAAAGATTTCAAACATGGAGAGAAAGTACTTCTCTTTATCTCGAAATATAAATTCAAGCAACCTAAGCTTACATCGAGATGGACTGGACCTTACATAGTAAAACACCAATATCCATCCGGATATGTTGAACTCTACGGTAGAGACAATACCACTTTTATTGTCAATGAACATAGACTCAAGCTCTACCACGAAGAAGAAAACTGTAATGAATTCGACGAAGAAGAAATCCCCTTCTTTTTGAAATAAAACCGAGTAGCCGAGTCTCGCTGAAGACTCTAAACTTAGCGCTATTCGGAAGTCAATCCGTATTTTATCCCCCACTTTTTACCTTAAGTGTGGAGGAGGGCCTGTAAATAAATAAAACCGTCCTTGTATATATTGCATGTGTTTTTTTTTGTTTTATAGCATGCTGGGAAATAGCCAATTTGGAGCTCCAAGCTGGATTCATCTGTTGAAGTCCCGTAATTTTCTACTTAGCCCTAGGAAGTTCTCGTTTCCCTTTGCATTTTTCCTATTTTTAGTTTTTATCAGTTATCACATCGAGGACGACGTTCACCTTAAGTGTGGAGGAGGCACAAATAGGAAAAATAATAAATAATGAAATTCTCCACATTAAAATCTTTTTGAAAATAAATAAAAATTGATATATTTTAAATAAATAAAGTTTTAGCAAGGCAAAAATCTCATAGATTGACACTATAACTAAGCACAAAAATCATCCACCAAATATGTGAGGAAAACTAGCTTTATATTTCTCTATTTTGTGTGAAAGCCGATAATCTAGTATGCTTTAGAATTTGTGCTTGATAATCATTTACTAAACCGCAGTGAGGTTAATTTATATATATTTTCTAGAAGAGGCAAAATAAATCACCATTTTATCATTTTAGTTAAGCTACACTGGCTTGCAAAAATATGATGCATTTGTACCTATGTGTTATATGATCCCTTGTGCTATTATCCTTATGCTTATGCCTATCCATTTGTCAAGTCAAAAAAGTATATATGATGTTCTCTTTAAAAAAAATTTAATGTATTCTAGTTTGTTTACGACTTTAACAAGGCATATTTTGTTCCGACACCCTCATCATTATTACGTTTTGTCTCTTTGAAAAACTATTTGGTGCTCACGCCGCAACGGTTATGTTTATGTGTCATGTACAAACTTATGGTAGCTATCTATTTTATGTTCGTGCTATTTGAGTGTTACCTTACATTTACCCTTTGTGAGTGACATTTGTATGAACTTAAAATCTAAACACTATCCATGTGAGGTGCTGAAGTTATTTGTCATTTGCTTTTGCTACTTATAAAAAATTAAGTATTTTCCTATCATACTTCATAACACTTAAAAGCATTTTTAAAATCTAATTTGTTTTCTCGCTTTGATTGCTTGAGGGCAAGCAATATCTAAGTGTGGAGGAATTTGATAACGACCAAAGTATACATATTCAACCAGTTATTATAATGCCACTTTGTACCATAAATAAGATATTTCGATACTTAATATATTGCGTTTTATATGCAGGTATGAAGTATGAAGAAGCAAAGTGAAGAAAATATAAACGAGGGTCCTTATTGTGCAAATATGACAAACTACTGAAAGAAGAATCTGGAATACAGAGAAGTGCGGCACACTTTGTCAAAAGTGCGGCACACTTTCCCACATCCAAAGTGCGGCGCACTTTCGGATAAGTGCGGCGCACATTTTGTCTCAGCCAACACTATAAATAGGAGCCACTTCTACTCATTTTACAACACAACACATCTCTCAACTACTACTCTATAGATCCTAGTATTCTTAGATTTCCTAGTGATATTTCAGTATTATCCACTTTTAGGAAATACTTGTAACGAGAGTATTCCACTCTTTGATTCTTGGAGAAATGATACAATCGTGACACTTGTGTACTCGTTCATTCAATCAATCTAAGTATGATTTTCTCTTACTCTTTTCCATTTGATACTTTGATTACTATGTTACTAAGCTATTTGTGAATATATGGGTATGTGACTATGATTAGTGATGATGCTATGATATGATCCTTTATAATTGATTTCAATCTAATGTCGTAGAACCATTGTACCACCTAGTTCTATAAACCATATTTTATCTAGAGTTGATTTGTTATGATGGCTTCGCGTTGAGAAACGCAAATCGTTGTAATAAGTTTTTAAAGACTTGTCTATGGTTTTGAATCTTTGGTAGGAGAAATCCGCTTAGAAACCGTTATAAAATACTGAACTCGTTGGCAACTTGTTTTGAGCTTAGTCGCTCGAATATACATAAGTCTTGAATCACCCTAAGTGAGTTGTGTAAACACCATTTTGACGAAAAAAGGTTTATCACTCTTTACCTACCTAAGCATATCTCGATTATTATTATCATCATCATGAACTCATACGAACTATCCCATATTAGTCATATTTGTTACTATTGTTATTCATATCAATCATTTCTTTCTTCAATTATTATATTGATTAGCAAAACGAAATTAAGTCCCACCGAACGATCCTGGCTTACCACTACAAAGCTATATTACGAACGAAAGGGTATACTTGCCCGTGTTTGTATTTCTAGTCCCTTGTTTTGTCTGAACCTTGTAATATAAATTTAAGACTTGCAAAACGAACATCATGTGTCACAAGTATGTGACAACAAGAATAAGGTTCTTTTTACTAATACTAAGTGCTTAGTGTTAAGTAAAGACTTTGAGATTCCATCTGACAAGTTCATAGAGGTTAGAACACCTAGACATAAAGATGTCTATAATGTGAATCTAAATGGTATTAAAATGAATAACAACTTGTTGTGTATTTATGCTAAGGCCTTAGTGGATGAAAGTAAGTTATGGCACAGAAGGTTAGGACACATTAACTTCAAAAACATGAATAGAATTGTGAGACATGATCTTATAAGAGGATTGCCCTCAAAAGCCTTCCACAATGATCATAATTGTGTTGCATGCCTTGAAGGCAATCAACATAAGGCCTCATTTAAGTCTAAACTTGTTCATACTAGTTCTAAGCCACTTCACTTATTACACATGGATTTATTTGGCCCAACCAATATAGAAAGCCTTCATGGTAAATCTTATTGTTTTGTTGTCACTGATGATTATTCTAGGTTTACTTGGACTTTCTTTTTAGCTTTAAAGAGTGATACTACTAAGACTTTGATCAATTTCATTACCCAGATGGAAAAGAAAACAGGTAATGAGGTTAAAATTCTTAGAAGTGACAATGGTGGTGAATTTAGGAACAACCTTCTAGATACCTTTTATGTCAATAAGAGAATCTCTAGGGAGTTTCACATAGCTAGAACTCCACAGCAGAATGGTGTAGCTAAAAGAAGGAATAGAACTATCATTGAAGCAGCTAGAACCATGTTAGCAGATGCAAATCTACCCATTGCTTTTTGGGCTGAGGCTGTGATCACTGCTTGCTATGTTTAGAATAGGGTCTTAGTCAATAAGTTTCATAATAAGACTCCCTATGAATTACTTTGTAATAGGAAGCCTAATATAGACTTCTTTAGGCCTTTTGGATGTCATGTAGTGATTTTGAATACTAGTGATAACCTAGGCGAATTTCACTCTAAAGGTGATGAGGGACTTTTTATGGGATATTCCACAAATAGCAAGGGGTATAGGGTTTATAACAAGAAATCTAAGATTCTAACAGAAAATATACATGTTGATTTCTTGGGGAGTAAACCAAGTGATCCTAAGTCTGGACATAATTGGCTATTTGATTTAGAGCCATTATCAAGGTCTATGAATTACATACCTGTGACTAATCTAGTTATTTTGGAAGCACCTATTGTTACCAATGCATGTATACAAGTTGATACAGGAGAGGGATCACATGCAGTTGAACCCACTCCCATGTTTGATTATGTCACCATACCTATATGGACTGATGAGTTTATGCAAGCATCTACTGCTGCTGGAAAGGAGGAAGAAAATCAACAAGAGAAACCAGTTGATGAATCAATGCATGCATCTTCATCCGCTGACACAGCCTAACCAGCCGCTGACACTTGGGATTCAGCCGCTGACAATCTGTTTGGCAATTTATTCTCTTCCTCCAACAGAAATATTTTTGAACATGTTGAAGATCCGATACTCAATGAAGATGTCAGTGGCCAAGTTCTAGCCGCTGACAACATATCTCCTAGTTCTAGTAGGGATTAGAGTAGCAATGAAGGTGATATTGGTAATATGGAGTCTACTGTTCATGATAATAGGTTATTTGGGGGAGGATTTCTTACAAAGGTGACCAAAGATCATCCTCCCACCTAAATAATTGGTGATATTCAGACTCCTGTTCAAACAAGGAGGACTAATAAAACTCAAGGTGGCTTCATTGCTAATATACACAAGAAAGAGGATACTCCTTTTGTTCAAGAATGTTTGTTTGCCTGTTTTCTCTCTCAGGTAGAACCCAAGAAGATTTTTGATGCTCTTAAAGAAGAAAGTTGGGTTGAAGCAATGCATGATGAGCTTCATCAGTTTTCTATTCAAGATGTTTGGGAGCTTGTGGATTGTCCAAGGTATGTTAGGCATATTGGGACAATATAGGTTCTAAGAAACAAGAAGGATGAGAGAGGTATTGTTGTTACAAACAAGCAAGATTGCTTGCTCAAGGATATACTCAGGAAGAGGGTATTGATTATGAAGAGGTTTTTGCACCTGTTGCTAGAATTGAGGCAATAAGGATTTTCCTAGCCTATGCTTCCTGCATGGGTTTCAAAGTCTACCAAATGGACGTGAAGAGGGCATTTTTGTATGGCACAATCAAAGAAGAGGTATATGTCGCAGCCTCCTAGTTTTGAAGATTCTGAGCACCCCAAATAAAGTATATAGAGTAAAGAAGGCAATGTATAGACTTCATCAGGCCCCTAGAGCTTGGTATGGAACACTTTCCACCTACTTGGTGGACAATGGTTTTAAGAGGGGAACCATAGACCAGACCTTGTTTACAAAGAAGGAAGGGAAGGACTTTCTTCTTGTTCAGGTTTATGTAGATGATATCATCTTTAGGTCATCTAACCAAAGAATGGGTGATGAATTCTACAAACTTATGATAGATAAGTTTAAGATGAGTGTTATGGGAGAGATGACCTTCTTTCTTGGTTTACAAGTTCAGCAGAAAGAGGATGGTATCTTCATCTCTCAAGATAAGTATGTGGCTGAGATTTTGAAGAAATTTGTTTTTTCACCACATGAAAAACGGGCTAGCACTCCCATGGACAGGGAACATCCATGGGGAAAGGTTGGAGATGGTAAAGAGGTTGATGTTAGGCATTATAGATCAATGATTATGTCATTGATGTATCTTACAGCTTCAAGACCTGATATCATGTTTGCAGTATGTGCATGTGTGTAAAACCTGCATGCTTTTACCATGAATAGTACCCTTAAGATCGTACGTACTAGATTAAAACCTTCCTATTATAGCATGATTACGATTACGTGTTAGGATTTTACATATTACGTACGTGTTAGAACACGATAAGTACTTACTACGCGCGAGCACGTAATAATTATTTGACAATAATTAATCACGAACAAGCGATCATGAAATCATGAACGTAATTGAATCACGAACTATTATTAATTACGTATATATATTTATTACGAGCGTAAATAAATATATTAGGTCACGATAAATTACTTAACGAGAACACATTAAACGCGAACACAAATAATCACGAACGAGTAACTAAACATCGAGACACGGAAAACGGTACGGGTACCCCATGTGGGGCCCCTACCCGCGGCAACAAGGGAGAAATGGGCCAAGCCCAATTCAATTTTTCACTAAAGGGGGTTAAGGGGAAAAACACTACTCATATTTTTCTTTACAGAGAATTTTACAGAAACCTAAAACTTCTCCTCCTCCTTCTTTTTCTCTTTTTGGCCGCCACCTTCAAACACACCAAAAGGGGTGTTTGTTAATCTTTGATCTTGGAATTATTGCTAGTGTTCGTGTTTGTTCATCGTTCTTTAGATCCACGCATTCGGTAAATCCTTTAACCCTTTTTCTTTTGATTTAATCTTTTAAATAATTAAGAACATGTTATGTTTTTTTTATAAAACCTAATTAAATCATAGATCTAACATGAAATTGGTTTTGGTATAAATCAAAAAGGGATGTTTAAAGGGTGTTTGTTCTTGGCCGCGCCTAAACCGAACCCGAGAGGGTCTCGGTTTGGCCATTTGACCACCACCGAGACCATATGGTCCCGGTTGGTTGGTGTGGGTCCCACGGCAGCATGAAGACAAGGGTAACCCCGAGTTGGTTCGGGGTATGGTGTCGATTTCATGTCCGGTTCACGGTTCTTAGTCAAGATCCGGTTCACGGTGTATGTTAAGATTATTTTTCTTTTATGATCTTATGTTAAAATTAAATTAATAACATGACATGATTAATTTAATAACATGACTTAGGTTATTTTAATTATTAAAATCATGAAATTATTAACCTAAGTATTTTATATTTTTAGACTTATAAATTAATTAATTATTTAAAAACCATGGTTATAATTAATTAATTAACATGACTTAGGTTATATTATTAATAAATAATAATACATGTTTTAACCTAAGTATTTAACTTTATTTAATTAAAAACATGATATACTTTAATTAAATATTTTAACCTATAGTTTATTTTAATTACATGAAATAATTAATAAACTATACATTATATCATATGACTTGGAAAATAATCATGAAAACACTTAGGCTTATATACTTAGCTTATTTAACCAACTTATTTCTATTTATGGAAACGTTCTATTTTTAGAAACTTATATATTTCATGCAGCTAATCTATTTATGGAAACTTTCTATTTTTAGAAACTTATCTATATTAAGCAGTAATTCTATTTTTGGAAACTTTCTATTTTTGGAAACTTTCTATTTTTGGAAACTTTCTATTTTTGGTAACTTTCAATTTTCAGAAACTTTCTATTTTTGGAAACTTTCTATTTTAGGAAACCTGCTATTTTTGGAAAGTTACTTATTATTACACAGTAAGTATAATAATACATGAAATACTAGGAATACTTAATCAGAGTAAACAGAATATAAGATAAACATAGTTTAAGGCTTAAAACAGTAAAACATGATAAGAACATATAAAATAAGCTAAGACATGACATAAAACCAGTTACGTATTTAGTAAGCAGATACATATTCATGTATGTATTTAAGTAGCATTAGTGATACGGAAGTAGGATTCCTCTCAGTTCATCTTCTTCGTTCATTGGACATAAGGTACGGATTCCCGTCCTTTTAGTATGGACATTCTTTCCTTATTAGGATTTCCCCGTATGCAGCCAAATGTTTTCCCGTAGTATAAGTATGTGTTTGAATTGCTTATGTTTAATTTAGAATACCTATAGCCATATACATGCATGACCAGTTTCACCTAGTTATGGAGGTACCATAACCATAACATTAGAGGCACTGATGTTATGACTTCACCACGGCGGAGTGATTGCTCGTGGCGTCCCTTCAGCTTTTGGTCATTTATATTATATCTATCATGTGGGGCGTATGGGTGCATCCTAGTTACATGTTTTCAGTTAGGATTTCATGGTGAATGTGGTGTGTGCCTTGCATCCTTCACAAAGAGTTGATCCCTCCTACCCAAAAACCAGTATATTAAATTAGAGGCAGCCCCTCTAATTTGCATGATGAGGTCACCCCTCCAAATATTCATGCACGGTGGATTTTCATGACCTATATTGGCTAATGGTAAAATATGATAAACAGTTTTTACAAGATAAACATAAAGCTTTCAAACTATAAAACCAGTTTTATCAAGACTTAACCAGGTTACTCGGGACTTAGTTTCTTCCGATGTTATATGTTATATGCTTATCCTATTCATGCTTTATTGTACATCCGTGCACTGAGCGTATTGCTCAGCCGTTTACCTTTTCTATGTTCCCAAAACGGCAGGTACTCAGGGACGCTCGTAGACTTTAAGAGTACGTGCATATGGACTGGAAGCTTTCTAGCCTTTCTTTACTTTATGCATTACCTTTATTTTGATACACTTGCTATGGACATTGTTTAGTCCTTTCCTTATACTATGTTTGTGTGTGATGAGCTTTACATTTGGACTACCGATGTTTGATTCCGGTATTTTCCTTTTATGGTCATGTAATGTTTAGACATTTTTCCTTGTATGCTTTGATGACACACCATAATTACATGTGACATTTCCATTTTCAAAATGAGGTGTTACAATTATGGTATCAGAGCCAAGGCTTCGACCTGTAGGCTCTCAAATATGACCTGTGATTAGTTGGTAGTCACTACGGTCTTCCTAGAACTGACAGTTGTTTTCATGCATTCATCATTTTTTTAAGCATACATATATATGTCATTGTCGCAAATTTATGACTAAGTAATGGTTGGTATAGGACTGGCCTATTTAGTCGCATGTGTTTTATCTAAACTTTTAAATTTGGGACCGACCCATAGGCGTCCCCTCGCCATGTCTTTTGTTTTGGGTGAACTGACCATAGGCGTTCACTCTCGAGCATACAAAAGTTTTCATAAAACTGCATCATGCATTCATACACAAAATTTTCTTGCATAAAATTTTTCTCTTGAAATTTTGGTATAAATTTTTTTCATGTATAGATATTTTATGTTTTGATCTGTTTAATCATATGTTTTATGTTATACTGTCAGATGGTTCTTAATAAGTGTGAAAACACTTATCCTTTTACCACTTATTTCCAATAATAACAAGACCAAAACGTGTATTTTATGTCGTAAAAGTCGGAATTATGCGTGGTTTGTGTTTTATTGTGTTTTAGGACCAAAAGATTAAAAAGGAAGAAAACACGGGCTTTCACGGGCTTTTATCGATGAAAACGAGAAAAGACGAAGTCAAAAGATCAAGAATGCAAAAAGAACGGAAGTCCAAGGCCTATTCTGAAGATTTATCGAAGAAAAAGTCTAAAGACGGAAGTTTAATGAAGTCGAAGAACTCAAGTCTAATAGAAGAAGAAAATTACAAGACAAGTTCGAATCCCGAGACGACGTCGAGAAAAGACAAAGAATTAAATCGAGTCGAGAAGAAAGAAAGAAGAGGCAAAACATGCACACCTTCCCATTTTCCCTATAAATACCCTCCTAATACACATTAGGAGGGTTGGTTAGTTTTTAGTAGTTAGTTTCATTTTCATTTTTCTTTCTAGTTTTAGAGAGAGAAAGTTCTCAACTTTCTCTCACGAAGATTTCATCTTCTCTTTCTTTTAATCTTTCAAGTTTAAACCTTTTTGTATTGTGATTTCATTAATCAAAGTTCAAGTTAAGCTTTTAATCTTTCATCTCTTTCTACCTCTCTTTAATTTTAGTTAATTTTGGTGCGAATTACATTTGATCCGTGTTGATCTTGATGTTTTTGTGCTTAAAAAAATAATCTTTTTATTCCTACTTAAGTTTTCACACGAATAAGCTTTAAGATCTTTGTGCTTGTTGGCTTGTTTATATGTTTAGCTTATTTACTTTTTAAAAGTTTTCTTAAAAAGTTCATCTTTTTATAGTTTGATTTAAAAGATTGCTTATTTTAAGTTGGAAAAGTTGTTATTTGTGCTTATTTATTCTTTTTCATATTGGATTCGATCAAGTTTTGGTGTTTTCTTATCAAAATAGCTTATCACTTTGCTTATTTTCGAATCAAAAGGGTAATCGGAAAAGGTTTAAACCCTTTTCCGATTGTAGTATTCTGATTTGCACTACTCCAGTATTTCGATCTATCTGATCGGATTAGGGAATTAGTATTCCGATTGGAAACCTTAGTATTCCGATCGTGTTGATCGGATTAGGGAGTTAGGATTCCGATCTAGGAGATTCTTAAACATTCCGATTGGGTGTTTTGCTAAACATTCCGATTTGACTCAAGTTCATGTATTCCGATAGTATTTTTACATACATTCCGATTGCACTATTCCGATTTGTTTTGTTCTCATGTATTCCGATCAACCTTATTTTCCGACCAAGCATTCCGATTTGGCCTGTTTCCGACCAAACATTCTGATTGTGGCATTTTAGATATTCCGATTTGGCTGTATTCCGATCGTTTTCCGATTTTTTAATTTCTTGTTTTTACAAAGTTTTCAAGTTTTAGATTTATTAAGTGTTCAAGTATTTTTCTAATCTTGTCTTTAAGTTTTCAAGCATTTATTTTTAACTCTTCATTTTAGTTTATATTTTAAAGCTTTAATTTTACTCAACGACATTTACATTTATTTGCTATTAGTTTAAAATAGATAAAACAAACCATTTATTATTCCACCAAGAACAATTGAGTCGCACTTTCTACCAATAGTCAATTCGAAAAGATTCGGACGATAAGATTTTATACTTAGCTAAAAACCTAGTATTAAATGGCGCCGCTGCCGGCTCTTTTCGTTAAGATTAAAGGTTTTAAGTGAGAGACGCGTTGGATTTTGGGATCCGTTCATCGTTGAACGTTATTTTCCTTGCTTTAAAATTTTCAAAAATCCTAAAAAATTTAAAATCTTTAAAAATACAAAAAAAATAAAAAAAATTGAAAAACCATAAAAACCAAAAATATTTCTTTTCTATTTTTCTAATCCTTT
This sequence comes from Glebionis coronaria, assembly GCA_025667525.1. NCBI lineage: Eukaryota > Viridiplantae > Streptophyta > Magnoliopsida > Asterales > Asteraceae > Glebionis > Glebionis coronaria. The sequence goes on from CM046874.1 coordinate 488,723,091, forward strand.
TGTAGGTGTGCATGCGTACTCGTGCTCGTAAGAAGAGAGTAGCTCAAGCCAAAGTCATTACTCAACCAATTATCACTATGGACAATCAACCAATGATCGAGCTTTTGCAATCGCACGTAGAAGGCAACACCGATGCAATTGTCATCCCTGAGATTGGAGCCAACAACTTTGAACTCAAATCTGGCTTTATACAAATGGTCTCTGCTCAACCCTTCTTGGGCCGCTCACTTGATGATCCTCATGACCACATTAAAAGGTTTCTTCAGCTTACCAATACGGTTAAGTACAATGGGGTATCACAAGAAGTGATTCGCTTGCAACTTTTTCCTTTCTCTTTAGAGGGACAAGCCCGTAATTGGCTTGATACGGAACCGCCACAAAGTATTCTTACGTGGACGGATTTAGAGAACAAGTTTATCAACTACTTTTTCCCACCCTCACGTACTACCGCTTTGCGGAATGAAATTATTACCTTTGAACAAAAGTACGGTGAGTCTTTTAGTGAATCTTGGGACCGTTTTAAGGAACTTTTAAGGAAGTGTCCACAACATAGTTTAACAAAAGTACATCAAATCAATACTTTTTACAATGATTTAAGCATGAATGACCAAGATTCACTAAACAGTGCCTCGGGGGGTAATATTTTGGTTAAGTCTTCTAATGCTGCTTGGGATATTATTGAGAACAAATCTAGAGTACAAACCAAGAGTGTTAGAACTAATGTAGCAAGTGCTAGTACTAGTGATGCCGACAAAAGAATTGATAAGTTTACTTCGCTTGTCGAATCGCTTGCTTTACAAACTGCCAACAATGCCAAACAATTCAATGCCCAAGCTAATGTTTTGAGCCAATCATGTGATATATGCGGGGGATCTCACTCATACACCGATTGTCCTTCGACTCACGACAATCCGGAAAATGTGTATGCCGCCAACGGTACCTATTCTACGGGAGGCTATCAAGCACGTCCTCAGGGCGACCACAACTTACTTAGATATCGCTCAAACAACTATCTTTCACCACCCGGTTTTCCCCCACAAAACCCAAACAACCTTAATCGCAACAATCAAAACCAACCTCGTGCTCCAAATCAATATCCAAACCAAAGAAACCCATATCCACCTCAAAGAAACAACCAAGTTTACCAACAACCTGTTTATCAACCACCCGCCTACCATGCTCCTCCTCTCAACCATCCCACAGCCTTACACCAAGATGTTGAAACCTACATGAGGACTAATGATGTGATCGTGCAAAATCTTCAGCGGGAAATGGCCAACATGAAAGACGATATGGTGAAGCAAGAGAATGATCTTCGAGCTGATATGCGAAACACTTTGGCTAGTCAAACGAATGACTTGAGGAATATGATGGCTAGTTTCTTCCCTAGTAATCAAGCCTCTGGATCGGGTTCTCTTCCGAGTAACACCGTTGCTAATCCAAGAGGGGAGATGAAAGCAATCACCACTCGCAGTGGAAAAGGTTTAAAGGAACCCGAGCTTCCTACACCTACACCGGTGATTGTGACAAAGGAAAACAAGTCTCCCTCTCCGAATCCTCCATCTTCTATTCCTCCAACTTCTACTTCTCCAATCCCACCACCTCCTACTTCTACCCCTCCACCACCCCAGGATGTGAGTGCGAATTCTATCCCAAAGCCTTCATCTCAACCCAATATACCTTATCCTTCGAGGTTGAGGAAAGAGAAATTGAAGAACAAGGATGATATTCAGGTTTCGAACTTCCTTAAAATGTTCAAACAACTGAATTTCAATATCTCCTTTGCTGAGGCTCTCGCTCACATGCCTAAATATGCGAAAATGTGTAAAGATCTTCTCAGTGATAAGGAGAAACTTCTCGATATTGCCCAGACCCAACTTAATGAGAATTGCTCCGCAGTGCTCTTAAGGCAATTGCCAACCAAACTTGGTGATCCGGGTCGCTTCTTGATTCCTTGCAACTTCCCGGGAGTAGTGAATTGCATGGCCCTAGCCGATCTAGGTGCCAGTATTAACTTAATGCCATTAAGTGTTTGAAAGCAATTATCTCTCCCCGAGCTAGTCCCCACACGAATGACTTTGGAATTAGCTAACCGTACGGTTGCTTATCCAGTGGGGATAGCCGAAGACGTCTTCGTTGGTGTCGACAAATTCACCTTCCCGGCGGATTTTGTTGTCGTTGACTACGAGATGGACCCCCGTGTTCCATTGATCGTTGGACGTCCATTCCTGAGGACCGGTCGCACTCTCATTGATGTAGCCGCTGGCGAATTAATCATGAGAGTTGGTGACGATAAAATCGTCTTCAACATGGGTAAACTTTCTAAGCAGCCTTCGGAAAACGAGAGTGTTAATTTCATTGATGTTCTTGATGAGGCTTGTGAAGAACATTTCAAAGACGCTTGTAAAAGTGGTTCTTCTTCTCTACCCAATGTTGAGACTGTTGCCTCAATTGCTCCGTCATTGACTCCTTTTGGAGAAAGTGACTTGGATGATTTTGAAGCTAGCTTGGGTCCTCTCGATCTTAAGTATGATAATTCTCCCACCGATTAGGATGAAGACATTCGTACCATTGAGAAACTTCTCAATGAGGACCAAACTTCTCCACCATCTCCTAAGGATATCTCAACCGATGATCTGAAGTTGACTACGCCGTCCATCAAAAATCCTCCGGATTTAGAGCTTAAGGATCTTCCGTCTCATCTCGAGTATGTTTTCCTTGAAGAAAACAAGACGTTACCGGTCATCATCGCTAAGGACTTGAAAGAAGAAGAAAAATCCCGACTTATCGCCGTGCTGAAGAATCACAAGAAAGAGATTGCTTGGAAGATCTCCGATATTTGTGCAATTGATCCTCACTTTTGCACACATAAAATTCTCATGGAGGACGACTTTAAACCCACTATTCAAAGCCAAAGAAGGGTGAATCCTAAGATCCATGACGTAATCAAAAAAGAGGTTATCAAACTTCTTGATGCGGGCATGATCTATCCTATCTCGGATTCACCGTGGGTTAGTCCCGTCCATTGTGTGCCTAAGAAGGGCGGAATCACCGTTGTTCCCAATGAAAACAACGAGTTAATTCCTACTCGTCTCGTTACAGGGTGGAGAGTTTGTATAGACTATCGCAAACTCAATGATGCTACGGGAAAGGATCATTTTCCCCTTCCTTTCATGGACCAAATGCTTGAACGTCTAGCGGATAATGACTATTACTGCTTTTTGGACGGTTTCTCCGGGTATTTTCAAATTCCCATCGATCCCAAAGACCAAGAGAAAACCACATTCACTTGTCCTTATGGAACATTTGCCAACAAAAGAATGCCTTTCGGCTTATGCAATGCTCCCGGGACGTTCCAAAGGTGTATGATGGCTATCTTCCATGACATGGTTGAAGAAACTATGGAAGTCTTCATGGATGATTTCTCGGTTTATGGCGATTCTTTCTCTGCTTGCCTTGCCAATTTAGAACGTATGCTTTAGCGGTGTGAAGACACTCGCCTTGTTCTAAATTGGGAAAAATGCCATTTCATGGTAAAAGAGGGCATCGTGCTAGGACACAAAATCTCCAAAGCCGGTCTTGAATTGGACCGTGCTAAAGTCGATGTTATTGCTAAATTGCCTCCACCTTCAACCGTGAAGGGTGTGAGAAGTTTCCTCGGTCATGCGGGCTTCTATCGCCGATTCATTCAAGATTTTTCTAAAATCGCTCGCCCGATGACCCACCTCTTGGAAAAAGATACTCCTTTTATCTTTTCCAAAGAGTGTCATGAATCCTTCAATCTTCTTAAGGATAAGCTAACTAAGGCACCAGTCTTGGTTACCCCTAATTGGGAGCTACCTTTTGAGTTGATGTGTGATGCTAGCGACTTTACTATTGGAGCGGTTTTGGGCCAAAGAGTGAACTAACACTTCCAACCAATCTACTATGCTACCAAGACAATGACGGGGGCTCAATTACATTATACCACTACCGAAAAAGAGCTTTTAGCTGTAGTGTATGCTTTTGAAAAATTCTGCCCCTATCTTGTCCTTTCTACCACCATCGTGTATATCGATCACTCCGCGTTGAAGTACTTAATGACTAAGCAAGATTCTAAGCCAAGACTTCTTCGTTGGGTTTTCCTCCTTCAAGAATTCAACACTGAAATTCATGACAAAAAGGGAGCTAAAAACCTAGCCGCGGATCATCTCAGTAGACTTGAGGATCCTCATCAAGGGGATCATCCGAACAAAGAGATCAATGACTCTTTTCCCCTTGAGGCCTTAATGTCTATCAATCCAAATCTCGATGACACCCCGTGGTTTGCGGACATTGCAAACTACTTAGCGGGTGGGATTCTCAAGGAAGGGCTCACGTCCCAACAAAAGAAAAAGTTCTTTAAAGATATTGACCATTATTTCTGGGACGACCCTTACCCTTTCAAACAATGTGCGGATCTGATTATTCGTCGATGTGTTGACAGGCCGGAAGCGGTACAAATCCTTGACGCTTGCCATAAAGGACCCACCGGTGGTCACTTTGGTCCCAATTACACCGCGAAGAAAGTTTTCGACTCTGGATTTTATTGGCCCACCATCTATCGTGACGCTCACGACATGGTTAAACATTGTGATGCTTGCCAACGCCAAGGCAAGATCACACATAAAGATGAGATGCCTCAAAATTTCATACAAGAATGTGAAATCTTTGATGTATGGGGCATCGACTTTATGGGGCCATTTCCATCATCTAAAGGGAACAAGTACATCCTCGTAGCCGTTGACTACGTTTCTAAATGGGTTGAAGCTAAGGCTCTCCCTACGAACGATGCGAGGGTGGTTGTGAACTTTTTGAAACAACTCTTTTCTCGATTCGGCATTCCTCGTGCTATTATCCGTGACCACGGGACTCATTTTTGCAATGATCAATTCGCAAGAGTCATGGCTAAGTATGGTGTTAATCATCGTCTTTACACCGCTTATCATCCTCAAACCAATGGTCAAGCCGAGATTTCCAACCGTGGATTGAAGAGAATTCTGGAGCGTACTGTGAGTGAGCATCGCGCCGCGTGGGCCGATAAGTTAGATGATGCTCTGTGGGCTTTCCGTACTGCTTATAAGACCCCGATCGGTTGTACACCTTATCGTCTTGTGTACGGGAAATCATGCCACCTCCCTATCGAGCTGGAACACAAGGCGTACTGGGCCTTGAAGTGGGCTAACTTCGACATCAACAAAGCCGGTGATCTTCGCAAGATTCAACTCAACGAGCTAAATGAACTGAGGAATGAAGCTTATGAGAACTCGCTGATCTACAAGGAGAAGACTAAGATCATCCACGATGCTAGAATTAAGAACCGAGAGTTCCACATTGGTGATCAAGTCTTACTTTTTAACTCTCGGTTGAAGATCTTCTCTGGCAAGTTGAAGAGCCGCTGGTCTGGTCCATTCACCGTCGCCAAAGTCTTTCCATATGGGACCATTGAGCTTTCTCAGCCAAATGGGCCCAATTTCAAGGTGAATGGCCAGCGTTTGAAGTTGTACTTAGGTGAGGACATCTCCCATGAGATGATTCCATCCCTCACCACGTTTTCCATGAACTAAATTTTGGTCGAGTCAGGCTCGTGACTCGGTGAACAAAAACAAGCGCTTCTTGGGAGGCAACCCGTGATCTATCCTTTACTGCTTTCATAATAAGTGTAGGGGGAGCCACGTATGTGTTTGTTATCTTGTTTCTTATCTTGTGTAGGGATTCAAGCTTCAAAGATCCACTCTTGATGACATTTAACGAACCGTGATCTCGTGTTCCCATCTTCCCGGTTCTATCCTAAACTGTCGTGATTCAATATTTCATATCTTATATGTTCTCATTGAAATCACTTTAGTTGTCCTTTCCTTAGCAAGATTTAAACAAAGTGCACAATGTCCTAAGTGTAGGGGAGTTTACTCCCACATGCTTAAACATTGAGGACAATGTTTATATCAAGTGTAGGGGGGACTTCTATCGATGTAAGTGGTCTTTTCCATGAATTTGCCCTCATTTTAATCGGAAAATTTGATTTTTCAACATTTTTCAAAATTTTTAATCTATTTTGGCCTAGTTGTATTTTCCTTTGTTATGGTTATTTTCTTTCCTTGCTTAAATAAAATGGTTTTAAATTTTTCTTAGTCGTGAACATTTGACTCAACCCGAGTTTACTTATCTAAGTATACTCTAGCTAGTATCCTTAACGTGTTTAAGTCAAGTTTTGCTAGGCTTTTATATAGGGAACTCTAAAACGCGAAAGTCTTAACTCTCACGGGTTAAGAACAAGAACTTTTCGCAAGTTCCTATAATTGATCCTAGAGAGTCGTTTATCAAGGGAAATTTAAAATGCGATTTCTAAACTAGAAAAAGTCTAAGAATTTGCAAGATCCTATAGATGACTCGAAAACCCAAAACTTTGATTTAATTGGCTAAGCATCCACGAGTCTCATTCCTTGAGATTTTAAACTGTGGAGGACGAGAGATGATAGAGTCAATTATAAGTTTGGTATTCTTTCGTGAATTTATGTGAGTTAGTTATGAGCCTATTCTCCCATCGCTTGTTAATAAATTTATCTGCAATAAATAAGGTTGTACGATTTGAAAAGTTACTTAGCTTCTAGCCCAAGATCGTTTAAAAGTTGCTCGGTATTAATTAGAGTTCATAGCCAAGGCATAACTTATTGAAGCGGGATGCGAAGATTGGCGAGTCCGAAAAGGCCCTAACAAGGCATGAGGGCTACATTTTGTTGCTAAAGATCCAAAAGTGATGTGAAGAATCATTTATCGAAAATCAATATGAAGGATCGAGACACACGACGAAAAGCAAATACTCCCCAAAACATCATGGAGATGTCTATCCGAAAAGACCCTAGCAAGGTATGAGGATAAATAGATCCAAGTCCTAAAAGGAGGCAGATCGTTGTATATCAAAGTCCAAAATAAAGATTGGAGAAAAATGAAGAAGTCGTGGTCCAAATATGAAGAATCTCTCAAAACTTCAAGTGAAGAAATTCCTATTATGAAGAGAAGACCATTATTTCAAGAACGTATCTCAAAGATTCGAAGTATGAAGTCACTTCCAAATATCGGTCCGAGAAAGGTCTCAAATCGTGAAGCGAGTTATGCCAAGATATGAACTTTATGAGGTCCCGAGAAGCAGTTTTAAAAGATTTTGTCCTTTAGCTAACTATTGATTAAATCGTTCACTTTATTTTCGGCCTAAATAACTATCGAAATAAGTCAAACAATGCATCCTCGTGATCATTCAAGACAAAAATAAAATATAAGAGATACACCTAGGAATAAGGGAGTCTAAGTAAATAATTGGCCCACATGAATTCGTGTTAGTCTGCTAACTTATAATTGCAATGATCTCGTTTTTAAGCTTGGTATGGGGAACGTGAAACTTGAGGATGATAAACGTTCATGGCAGCCAAAACCCAATGTAAGTCTTTAATTTCTTTACTTGTTTCTATCTTTTTATGTTTAGTATTTAATAAAGGCCAAGGTGGGTTATTTATGATAAAGAATGTAAACCGTGCTTTAAAATTAATGCATTGCATGAGGGCATTGCAATGGTCAAGTGTTGGGGATTTAATAAGTGTGAAAACACTTATCCTTTTACCACTTATTTCCAATAATAACAAGACCAAAACGTGTATTTTATGTCGTAAAAGTCGGAATTATACGTGGTTTGTGTTTTTATTGTGTTTTAGGACCAAAAGATTAAAAAGGAAGAAAACACGGGCTTTTATCGATGAAAACGAGAAAAGACGAAGTCAAAAGATCAAGAATGCAAAAAGAACGGAAGTCCAAGGCCTATTATGAAGATTTATCAAAGAAAAAGTCTAAAGACGGAAGTTTAATGAAGTCGAAGAACTCAAGTCTAATAGAAGAAAAAAATTACAAGACAAGTTCGAATCCCGAGACGACGTCGAGAAAAGACAAAGAATTAAATCGAGTCGAGAAGAAAGAAAGAAGAGGCAACACATGCACACCTTCCCATTTTCCCTATAAATACCCTCCTAATACACATTAGGAGGGTTGGTTAGTTTTTAGTAGTTAGTTTCATTTTTCATTTTTCTTTCTAGTTTTAGAGAGAGAAAGTTCTCAACTTTCTCTCACTAAGATTTCATCTTCTCTTTCTTTTAATCTTTCAAGTTTAAACCTTTTTGTATTGTGATTTCATTAATCAAAGTTCAAGTTAAGCTTTTAATCTTTCATCTCTTTCTACCTCTCTTTAATTTTAGTTAATTTTGGTGCGAATTACATTTGATCCGTGTTGATCTTGATGTTTTTGTGCTTAAAAAAGTAATCTTTTTATTCCTACTTAAGTTTTCATACGAATAAGCTTTAAGATCTTTGTGCTTATTGGCTTGCTTATATGTTTAGCTTATTTACTTTTTAAAAGTTTTCTTAAAAATTTCATCTTTTTATAGTTTGATTTAAAAGATTGCTTATTTTAAGTTAGAAAAGTTGTTATTTGTGCTTATTTAGTCTTTTTCATATTGGATTCGATCAAGTTTTGGTGTTTGCTTATCAAAATAGCTTATCACTTTGCTTATTTTCGAATCGAAAGGGTAATCGGAAAAAGTTTAAACCCTTTCCCGATTGTAGTATTCTGATTTGCACTGCTCCAGTATTCCGATCTATCTGATCGGATTAGGGAATTAGTATTCCGATTGGCAACCTTAGTATTCCGATCGTGTTGATCGGATTAGGGAGTTAGGATTCCGATCTAGGAGATTCTTAAACATTCCGATTGGTTGTTTTGCTAAACATTCCGATTTGACTCAAGTTCATGTATTCCGATTGTATTTTTAAATACATTCCGATTGCACTATTCCGATTTGATTTGTTCTCAAGTATTCCGATCAGCCTTATTTTTCGACCAAGCATTCCGATCTGGCCTGTTTCCGACCAAACATTCCGATTGTGGCATTTTAGATATTCCGATTTGGCTATATTCCGATCGTTTTCCGATTGTTTAATTTCTTGTTTTTACAAAGTTTTCAAGTTTTAGATTTATTAAGTGTTCAAGTATTTTTCTAATCTTGTCTTTAAGTTTTCAAGCATTTATTTTTAACTCTTCATTTTAGTTTATATTTTAAAGCTTTAATTTTACTCAACGACATTTACATTTATTTGTTATTAGTTTAAAATAGATAAAACAAACCATTTATTATTCCACCAAGAACAATTGAGTCGCACTTTCTACCAATAGTCAATTCGAAAAGATTCGGACGATAAGATTTTATACTTAGCTAAAAACCTAGTATTAGTTCTCACACGCGAACAGGAACAGCTCAATGCTGCAATTCAAGCTGCTATGCAATCTTTGCTTCCTCAACTGAGGAATGACATCAGGGCTGAAGTTCAAGCTACCAACAATCAGCAGCATAATCAGGAACCTCCTCCTCCTCCTCCAGTGACATTAGCAGTATGGCTGGAGAGATTCAACAAGCTCCGCCCTCGAGCTTTTGATAAGACAGATAGCCCCAGCGATGCTGAAAGCTGGTTGGCTCACATCGAGAAGATTTTCAATGCTATGGGTTGTGACCCCGCATACAAGGCGAGGTTGGCATGCTATCGGTTCGAAGGCGATGTGCTTAATTGGTGGTTAGCATTGATGCAGTCTGAAGGTGGTGACGAGTGGGTTGCTGGTTTGACTTGGGCTCAGTTCAAGGACAGGGTGATGGAGCAGTTATTTTCCAAGGCTGAGCAGGACAAGCTCAAGAGAGAGTACCATGGGATCCGACAGAGAGCTGGGGAGAATAGCAACGAGTTTATGCAGCGCTTTCTTCGCTTAGTTGGTTTCCTTGGTGCGGCAGCAGGTACTCCTGAAGAGCAGGCACATCACTTTAGATGGGCTCTTCGTACATCGGTCACAAACAATCTGGTGTGTGCTACGTTCAACACTGTAGCATAATTGGCCGATGCAGCACGTAAGCTGGAGATGCTGCAGGAGAGAGATGAGTTCGGGGAAGCTGGGAGACCCGACAAGAGGTAAACATTCGTATTCAAGCGGTGATCAATCCGTATACTTTCCATATATGTCAATTATTCATCTCTTTAAATGTATCTTCCAGGCAGAAAACTAGGGACCGGTCTCAGCCGGCCACTCAGCAGCAGCCTCATCAGCCCAAGGGAAACGGTCAGACTAACGACCGTTCTGCTACGGATAGGCGTGGCGATAATGATAATTATCGTAACAACGCTGGACACTCCAATAGCAGCAGGTCCTAATACTTACGCATTTCATTATGATTTCATGTTATAACTCATATTCTGACACTTTAGCAAAACTTCTACCAGGAACCATGGAAACGGTAGGGACCAGAACCAGAGAGGTTCACAGCCTAGCCGTCCAGCTATCACTAGTATTCAATCTTACGATTTTCCGCATTGTCCTTTGTACCCTATTATCATGTCTTATGTAAAATGTTTTATCAGGTTCCCAGCCAGCCAGAGCACCTGCTGGAGGATTCACTCATCCTCTTTGCTCTACTTGCCACCGTAGGCACCCAGGGCCATGTCGCCGTAACACTGACGTATGCTTCAAGTGTGGTCTTCCTGACCATATCATGAAGGATTGTCGTAAGGGCGAGATGGAGGGTACATCGATACATGCTGATTCCAAGCCGCCTCCTACTACCGGGCGTGTCTACACGACATCTCGAGACCAGGCCAACAAGTCTACAGGTACCATCACTGGAATCTTGTATATGTATGGTCAAGCTGCATGTGTTCTTTTCGATACGGGTGCTACGCACTCGGTTATTTCTACTTCTTATGCTAAGAACATTAGGATGCTCCCCATGCCACTAGAAAATAGGCTTACTATTTCCACGCCTTTGAGGGACTCTGTATTAATCACTCATGTATACAAGAGTCTTCCCTTAGAATTTGACGATAAGGTTTGACCTGTTGACGCACTTCCGCTGGACATGAATGACTTCGACATGATTTTGGGCATGGATTGGCTATCCAAGCATCATGCTACCATAGATTGCCATTCATATTGAGTTATCTTCGATGATGTTAATGCACCAGAGTACACTCATAACGGGTTTATACTCGGACGGTCTATACAAGTCATATCTACCTTGCAAGCGCGTGCACTACTGTCACATGGCTGCGAGGGTTATCTAGCTACGGTTCACCTCATGGATGCTGAATCCCCATCAATTCAGGATCAACCTATAGTGTCGGAATTCCAAGATGTTTTTCCAGCAGAACTTCCGGGCATACCACCTGCACGAGAAGTGGAATTCAGTATCGAGCTTATTCCAGGAGCTGAACCAATCTCCAAGGCTCCTTATCGCATGGCTCCCATAGAGCTGAAGGAGCTGAAGGATCAACTACAAGAACTTCTTGAACGAAGTTTCATTCGACCGAGCGCATCTCTATGGGGCGCACCGGTCTTGTTCGTTAAGAAGAAGGACGGCAGTATGCGTCTTTGCATAGACTATCGCGAGCTCAACAAGATTATTATCTGGAATAGATATCCACTTCCACGTATTGACGATCTGTTTGACCAACTCCAAGGGGCCAAACACTTCTCCAAGATTGATCTTAGGTCAGGCTATCATCAGCTACGGGTCAAGGAGCAGGACATCGCTAAGACTGCCTTTCGTACCCGCTATGGCCACTACGAGTTTGTAGTTATGCCATTTGGCCTGACAAATGCTCCAACAGTGTTCATGGAGTTGATGAACAGAATCTTCCATGAATTTCTGGACAAGTTCGTCATTGTCTTCATCGATGACATCCTGATTTTCTCAAAGTCCAAGGAGGAACACGAAGACCATCTTCGTACAGTACTACAGATTCTTCGCCAGAAGCAGCTGTATGCTAAATTCTCCAAGTGCGAGTTCTGGTTAGACAAGGTGGCATTCTTAGGTCACATTGTATCAGCAAAAGGAATCACTATGGATCCAGCGATGGTTGAGGCCATTACTAAGTGGCCAAGGCCGACATCAGCGACGGAAGTCCGCAGTTTCTTAGGCTTAGCTGGCTATTACCGTAGGTTCGTGGAGAACTTTTCCTACTTAGCACTACCATTGACCAAACTGATGCGGAAAGGGGAGAAATTCATCTGGACTGAAGATCGAGAGAAGAGCTTTGAAGACCTGAAGCAGAAGCTAGTATATGCACCTATTCTTACTCTCCCATCTGGTACGGGTGGATTTCAAATCTACAGCGATGCATCGGGGAAGGGACTTGGCTGTGTTCTCATGCAACATGGGAAAGTGATCGCGTACGCTTCACGACAGCTTAAGCCTTATGAAGAAAATTACCCCACGCATGACTTGGAACTTGCTGCAGTAGTGTTTGCATTGAAGATATGGAGGCATTACTTATATGGAGAATCATGTGACATTTTCACAGACCACGAGAGCTTGAAGTATATCTTCAATCAACGTGAATTGAACATGAGGCAGAGGAGATGGTTAGAGCTATTGAAGGATTATGACATTAATCTACAGTATCATCCCGGAAAGGCAAATGTAGTAGCAGATGCTCTTAGCAGGAAGTCCGGAATGATCAACGGTATTAAAATCGAAGAGGAAATCATAAGAGACTTGGAGCGACTTGACATCGAGATCATGGTACATGGACAACACGGTTACTGGGCTAATCTTAGAGTAGAACCCGAGTTACTCTCTAAGATCAAGGAAGCTCAGAAGGATGACGGAGAAATCTGGGTGATAGTACAGAATTTGGAGAAACAGACAGAATTCAGAGTAGATGCAGATGGTATCGTATGGCAGGGCACGAGACTTTGTGTTCCTGATAACCAAGAACTCCGGGAACCCTTGTTAGATGAAGCTCATAGCTCCCCATTCTCTATACATCCTGGTTCGACTAAGATGTACCATGACATCAAGCAGTACTTTTGGTGGAGTGGTATGAAACAGGATGTGGCCACTTACATCTTCAAATGTCTAACCTGCCAGTAGGTTAAGATCGAGCATCAACGATCTGGCGGTCTCCTTCAACCGTTAGATATTCCAGAATGGAAGTGGGACAAAATCACCATGGATTTTGTTACTGGTCTTCCGCCTACCAAGAGGAAGCACGATGCAATTTAGGTTATCGTAGATCGACTTACCAAATCAGCTCATTTCTTACCGATCCGCAAGGAAGATCCGGTAAGTAAACTCGCCGATACGTACAGAAGAGAGATCATGAGACTCCAAGGTGCACCATCCAGCATCGTCTCAGACAGAGATCCTCGATTCATTTCGCGCTTTTGGAAGAGTCTACAGAAAGCTTGGGGTACACAACTTAAGCTTAGTACGGCCTTTCATCCTCAAACGGACGGACAGTCGAAGCGAACCATTCAGACATTGGAAGATATGTTGAGGTCATGTGCGTTGGAATGGACGGGTGATTGGGACGACTACATCTGTTTGGTGGAGTTTGCATACAACAACAGTTGGCACACAAGTATCAAGTGTGCTCCTTTCGAGATGTTGTTTGGCAGAAAGTATCGCGCCCCAATCTGCTGGGATCAGGTTGGCGAGCGAACACTTGAAGGACCAGAAATCATAGAGATGACCAATGAAAAGATCACAGTAGCTAAGCAGAAAATTCAGGAAGCACGGTCACGTCAGAAGAGTTACACCGATAAGCATCGTAGGGACATACATTTTGACGTAGGAGATCACGTCTTCCTTAAGGTTTCGCCGGCACGTGGTGTTAGACGCTTCGGGATTAAAGGGAAGCTCAGTCCTCGTTTCATCGGACCGTTTGATATCATTTAACGAGTCGGCGAAGTATCTTACCGATTGGCGTTACCTCCGCAGCTTTCGCATGTGCACAACGTGTTTCATGTGTCCTTACTCAGAGGGTACCAGTATCATCCCCTTCACATGGTTCAGTATCCACTGGAACAGATACGTGAAGATCTCACTTTTATAGAAGAACCCGAACGAGTTCTTGACAGACAAGAACGAGTCATGAGAAGGAAGTCGATTCCATTCGTCAAAATCCTATGGAGGGATCATACCGAGCGGGAAGCCACTTGGGAAACAGAGGAGTCTATCCGGGCTTCTTACCCTCATTTCATATTTTGAATTCGGGTATGTTCTTCTTTTCCAGTTTACTTTATCTATAATTCGGGGATGAATTATTCTTTTTAGGGGGAAGAATTGTAAAACTCGCATGCTTTTACCATGAGTAGTACCCTTAAGATCGTGCGTACTAGATTAAAACCTTCCTATTATAGCATGATTACGATTACGTGTTAGGATTTTACGTATTACGTACGTGTTAGAACACGATAAGTACTTACTACGCGCGAGCACGCAATAATTATTTGACAATAATTAATCACGAACATGCTATCATGAAATCATGAACGTAATTAAATCACGAACTATTATTAATTACGTATATATATTTATTACGAGCGTAAATAAATATATTAGGTCACGATAAATTACTTAACAAGAACACATTAAACGCGAACACAAATAATCACAAACGAGTAACTAAACATCGAGACACAGAAAACGGTACGGGTACCCCATGTGGGGCCCCTACCCGCGGCAACAAGGGAGAAATGGGCCAAGCCCATTTCAATTTTTCACTAAAGGGGGTTAAGGGGAAAAACACTACTCATATTTTTCTTTACAGAGAATTTTACAGAAACCTAAAACTTCTCCTCCTCCTTCTTTTTCTCTTTTTGGCCACCACCTTCAAACACACCAAAAGGGGTGTTTGTTGATCTTTGATCTTAGAATTATTGCTAGTGTTCGTGTTTGTTCATCGTTCTTTAGATCCACGCATTCGGTAAATCCTTTAACCCTTTTTCTTTTGATTTAATCTTTTAAATAATTAAGAACATGTTATGTTTTTTATAAAACCTAATTAAATCATAGATCTAACATGAAATTGGTTTTGGTATAAATAAAAAAGGGATGTTTAAGGGGTGTTTGTTCTTGGCCGCGCCTAAATCGAACCCGAGAGGGTCTCGGTTTGGCCATTTGACCACCACCGAGACCATATGGTCCCGGTTGGTTGGTGTGGGTCCCACGGCAGCATCAAGACAAGGGTAACCCCGAGTTGGTTCTAGGTATTGTGTCGATTTCATGTCCGGTTCACGGTTCTTAATCAAGATCCGGTTCACGGTGTATGTTAAGATTATTTTTCTTTTATGATCTTATGTTAAAATTAAATTAACAACATGACATGATTAATTTAATAACATGACTTAGATTATTTTAATTATTAAAATCATGAAATTATTAACCTAAGTATTTTATATTTTTAGACTTATAAATTAATTAATTATTTAAAACCATGGTTATAATTAATTAATTAACATGACTTAGGTTATATTATTAATAAATAATAATACTTGTTTTAACCTAAGTATTTAACTTTATTTAACTAAAAACATGATATACTTTAATTAAATATTTTAACCTATAGTTTATTTTAATTACATGAAATAATTAATAAACTATACATTATATCATATGACTTGGAAAATAATCATGAAAACCCTTAGGCTTATATACTTAGCTTATTTAACCAGCTTATTTCTATTTATGGAAACGTTCTATTTTTAGAAACTTATTTATTTCAGGCAGCTAATCTGTTTATGGAAACTTATTTAAATAAGGCAGCTAATCTATTTATGGAAACTTTCTATTTTTAGAAACTTATCTATTTTAAGAAGTAATTCTATTTTTGGAAACTTTCTATTTTTGGAAACTTTCTATTTTTGGAAACTTTCTATTTTTGGTAACTTTCTATTTTTGGAAACTTTCTATTTTTGAAAACTTTCTATTTTAGGAAACCTGCTATTTTTGGAAAGTTACTTATTATTACACAGTAAGTATAATAATACATGAAATACCAGAAATACTTAATCAGAGTAAACAGAATATAAGATAAACACAGTTTAAGGCTTAAAATAGTAAAACATGATAAGAACATATAAAATAAGCTAAGACATGACATAAAACCAGTTACGTATTTAGTAAGCAGATACTTATTCATGTATGTATTTATGTAGCATTAGTGATACGGAAGTAGGATTCCTCTCAGTTCATCTTCTTCGTTCACTGGACATAAGGTACGGATTCCCGACCTTTCAGTATGGACATTCTTTCCTTATTAAGATTTCCCCGTATGCAGCCAAATGTTTTCCCGTAGTATAAGTATGTGTTTGAATTGCTTATTTTTAATTTAGAATACCTATAGCCATATACATGCATGACCAGTTCACCTAGTTATGGAGGTACCATAACCATAACATTAGAGGCACTAATTTTATGACTTCACCACGACGAAGTGATTGCTCGTGGCGTCCCTTCAGCTTTTGGCCATTTATATTATATTTATCATGTGGGGCGTATGGGTGCATCCTAGTTACATGTTTTCAGTCAGGATTTCATGGTGAATATGGTGTGTGCCTTGCATCCTTCACAAGGAGCTGATCCCTCCTACCCAAAACCAGTATATTAAATTAGATGCAGCCCCTCTAATTTGTATGATGAGGTCACCCCTCTAAGTATTCATGCACGGTGGATTTTCATGACCTATATTGGCTAATGGTAAAATATGATAAACAGTTTTTACAAGATAAACATAAAGCTTTCAAACTATAAAACCAGTTTTATCAAGACTTAACCAGGTTACTCGGGACTTAGTTTCTTCCGTTGTTATATGTTATATGCTTATCCTATTCATGCTTTATTGTACATCCGTGCACTGAGCGTATTGCTCAGCCGTTTTCCTTTTCTATGTTCCCAAAACAGCAGGTACTCAGGGACGCTCGTAGACTATAAGAGTACGTGCATATGGACTGGAAGCTTTATAGCCTTTCTTTACTTTATGCATTACTTTTCTTTTGATACACTTGCTATGGACATTGTTTAGTCCTTTCCTTTACTATACTATGTTTGTGTGTGATGAGCTTTACATTTGGACTACCGATGTTTGATTCCGGTATTTTCCTTTTATGGTCATGTAATGTTTAGACATTTTTCCTTGTATGCTTTGATGACACGCCATAATTACATGTGACATTTCAATTTTCAAAATGGGGTGTTACAATGTGCACGTCATCAAGCGACTCCCAAGGAATGTCATCTTCATGCTGTTAAAAGGATCTTTAGGTACCTTAGATGCTTTCCCACATTGGGATTGTGGTATCCTAGAGAGTCACCTTTGGAGCTGATTGGCTATTCAGATAGTGATTATGGAGGTGATAATCATGACAGAAAATCCAAAACTGGCGGATGTCAGTTCTTGGGGAGTAGGTTAATCTCTTGGCAATGCAAGAAGCAGACTGTGGTGGCCAATTCACCAACTGAGCTGAGTATGTAGCAGCTGCTACATGTTGTGGGCAAGTGCTATGGATTCAAAATCAGCTTTTGGATTATGAGTATAATTTCATGCATACTAAGATATTTGTGGATAATAACAGTACATTGAGCATAATTAAAAATCTTGTACATCATTCTAAAACTAAACACATAGAAATTAGGCATCATTTTATAAGGGGTTGTTTTGAAAAAGGTTTGATTTATCCAGATAAAATTGACACAGAAGATAATGTGGCTGATCTTTTGACTAAACCTTTTGATGTTGGGAGATTTTAGTACTTGGTAACAAGTATTGGAATGACCAATCCATAAAACATGTGTTTTTGAACTTCATGTATATAGTATGTAGAGGATATGCATTGTTATTATTCCATGCAAATGTGTTAGATTTTCCACTATATTTGCTAATGCTGACAAAGGCATTTTATCTGCTGACAAGTGGATTTTGGCCCCTGACAGCACATGTTAGTTTTTGTAGTTTTTCATCGAATCATGTAGGCAGGTTGAGCATTGTACAATAGGATACACTATTTCTTATGAACTTTCAAGATATGAAGAATCTTTAGGGGAGGTTTAGGAAACCTTTAGGACTTTGGGTATGCATAGAGTGCTCTTATCATAATTTCTAGATTATGTCCACTGGTGAGTGAGAGTTAGGAATAATGAAGACTTTTCTTTTAAATAATTGTTGGAATTTCTAAATCTTGAGGCACTATAGCATGCAATGTTGATATACAGTGCATGTTGCCAAGACTCTTTGGCCTAGCATTGGGATTGGCCGGTTGGGAGACTTGGTTTAAATAAAAATGGGCTTACCTGGGAAGTTAAAAAGGGTTTATATGAGATTTCTTCACTCTTAAGAACTTTGGTTAGCAAGGGACACTTGAGGACAATTATGTCTATCTTGCTTATACAAGTGTGCATGATTGGACAGTGCTTGTCAAACTTCAGTCATTTTCAGAGTAAGAGTTATCTTCATTAGGGTAAACCTCTTTGTTAAAGTCTTTTTATTTTATTACTTTTTATTTTTGGCCGTTGACACATAGTGGTTCATCCACTGACAAGCACATTTTCAAACGCTGACATGGCAAATTTACACGCTGACAAAATATAGTCGTTACCCGCTGACATTAATATTTTGACCGTTAAAGTACACTGGGTCCTACCTAGTTGTTACTTTTGCGATATTTTGGGCCGTAATTTTATGGGATTTGGTAATTTCTTTAAAAGCTAAGAGATAAGTTATTATTTTTCAAGATGTTCATCATTATTTTTGAATAGCTTACCTCTTTTTTCAACCAATAGCATCCTAGTTTACCTCCTATATATACGGCTCATACTATTTACAACAGGGTAACTTGCTTGATTGTCTCATATATTCTCCATAACAATACATTATCATTTTTATTCACTCTAACCTTTCACAACCAGTTTTCATGGCTCCTTTGTTTAAACCTGCTGGTGCTACTTTAGGATTCAGGGATCAACAAAACATGATCGCCTATCTTGAGGCTGATAATACACATCATCCTCAATACACAGGAATGATTGAGTATCTCTTGGCTTCTAACTTAAGGTATGCTCTAACTCATGCTCCACTCATTCCTATCACACACATCAACCAGTTTTGGAACAGAGCTAGTTCTGAAACAGTTAATTGAGTGATTACATTGTCAAGGACTGTTCATGAGACAAAATGGGTGATCACTGAAGCACTCATTCGTCAAGCCTTACAGCTTGATGATGCTGATGGTGTGACTACCCTTCCTCTTGATCAGTTAGAAGAAGGACTTAGAGGCTTAGGATATGAATTTCCCCTTGAGGGAAAAATTAATAAATATTTAAAACAATAATTTCCCCCAGCCTGGAAGTTCTTGATACATGTCCTCTTAGAGTGTCTTAGTCCTAAGTGTACATATTTCAATGAAATCAATCATTCTTTTGGTTGTATTCTTGTCTGTTTGGCCACTGGGCAAAAATATAATTTTTCTCATATGATTTTGAGGGCATGTTAAGAAACAAGGGTAGCAAGATGACTCTTGCTTACTCTAGATTTTTACAAATGGTTTTTGATCACCAAGGTTATTGTCGTAGGGATCATGACAATTTTTATAAGATTCCTACACAAAAAGTGAAATTTTTTCTGTCCATGAATACTCGTCCTTTCAGACCCTTACCTTTGACACCTCCCATGCTGGCTGTTATACAAGCAGCCCATCACCCACCACATCATCCTGAACCTGAACCAGAACCAGAACAACATCCACCTTCCCCCAACCAAGAGGATCCTATGCACATTGACCCTTCAGCCGCTGACACTCTTGTTTTAGCCGCTGTCACACTCATTTCAATCGCTGTCACTTCACCACCTCAAACACATGTTCACCTGTCCACCTCCTTATCTGAACCCTTTGATTCTCATCTGGGAAGAGACAAAGGACTACTGGAGTCTTTTCCTCTAGTGGTCCTAGCCATACAGTTGAGAGAACTTTGCCTGATGAATCCATTTTGAGGAGTCAAATCCCTATTTTGGAGGAAGGCAGTCATCAACCACTTTCCATTCTAGAATTGACGGCTATCTGCATTGGCTTGCAAAAGTCAAATGTGGAACTTGTATAAATAGTCACTGAGCAAGGCCTTGCACTTAATCAATTGAGGGAGAGGATAGTTGTTTTGGAAGTTGATGGCTCAAGGAAAAGGAGGGCTATGGTTTTGACCTCTGAAGATGATTCTTACAAAGGGGAGGAAGAACCTACTGAGCCATTTAATTTGTGTGATAAGGGGTCCCATGAAGGTTCGTATGGGACTAAGGAGGTAGTTGAAGCATTGACAGGGATGAAGGAACAAGCTACTCCCTTTTTTATTACTCCCATGAAGCAGTCTTTTACTGAAATAATGTTGCAAGCTAGTGGAATATCAGCCGGTGACAAGGGAAATTTGAACACTGACATAGCTTATTTAGCCACTAACAGAACTCCTACTTTAACTGGTGCATCCCAACCACCATTCATGATCAAGGAGCCCTCCACTCAGGTAACACTGCTTTGCCTGATATTGATCCTTTGGATAAAGGTAAAGCAATTTTGGTAGAAGAAGATGTTCCTAAGGATGCAACCCAACAGAAAGTTGATGCTATGCTAGCTCAACAGATTCAAGAACAAGAAAGGAAGGGGATTAGGAAAGGTGCTATTGAATCTCAGATTCTTTCCTCTGAATTTGAGAGTGATGAAAAGTTTGATTCTGATGATGAAGAAGAAGAGAGTGATCATGTAAAACCCGCATTAAAATACCATGGAAAGTACACATGAACAGTGAACATCCAAAAATACGGTAAAATTTAAAACTTTCCATTTATAATTTAATTCACGTGTCACGATATTTAATAGCATGTAATTACGTATATATTATAAATGTGTTAAGTACACGACATACAAAAATCACGATAATTAAACATGAACGTACACGTAAATAATTTAACTCGGGAAAACTACGGGTTTCCCCGTGGGCTCCCTTTATGTCGCGGCTAAGAGAAAGAGGAAGGAAAAGATGGGCTTTGGCCCATGACCCAACTTAAAACACGTTAAGTAAAAACACATGAAAACATAAACATAATATTAGTTTATAGAAAAAGTTCTCCTTGCCTCCTTTTTGCTCTCTTGTCGCCGGCCATAGGTCAACCACAAGGAACAAACCGGACGATTTTGATTGTTGATTATTGTGTGTACGTGATCGTGATCTTAATCCTTTTCTTCCACGAGTTCGGTATAATAAAAAACCTTTGTTTTTTTCTTTAATTCTTATTGAATTCATTTTCTTATTTAATTAATCTTAAAAAAGTAAATAAAACATGTGGGATTAATTAAATCCTGGTTTAAGGGGTGTTGCCTTGGTTCGGCCAAGACCCAAGCCGAGAGCCTCAAGGCTCTCGGTGGTGTTTGATTTGCCAAACCAAGACCTCATAGTCTCGGTGTTGGGGTTCGTGTGGTTCGAACGCAGAAAGGGGGACCCCGACTTGGTGTCGGGGTGTGGTTTTGTTTTAGACCGAGTGCCAACCAAGACCTATAGGGTCTCGGTGGGGCTTTTTGACTAATAGTAGGAACCGAACAAAGTAAGAAGGGGGAACCGGGTTGAACCGGTGGCCAACCGGTGTGAACCGCGAGCCACCAGTGGCAACCGGCTAGCCGGTCTAGCCACTGGTGGGGCTGTTTGGGCTCGGCTTATGTGTGATCCTGGGCTTCGGGCTCGGGTTAATTTTTAAAACACGGGTTCGGGATTCAGGAAAGTTATTAAAATCAGAAAATATGTTTAATTAAACTAATTACTAGACTTTTTAATTTAATTAAATTAATGACTTAGGTTAAATATTAAAATTAATATTTCATGTATAACCTAAAGTATTTTACTTAGCTTAATTTAATTAAAATATGTATTTTAATTAAATTCTTATAACATATAGTTTAATTAATTAACCAAGTTATTTAATTAATAAGATATAACCATGACTTGTATTATACTAATTAAACTTTACTTATTATTAATAATTCAGCTTATTTCTAATTATGGAAACTTACTATTTTTGGAAACTTTCTATTTTTAGAAACTTACTATTTATGGAAACCTGCTATTTTTTGAAATTTACTTAGAATTACAATACAAGTATTTTAATACACTAATACATGAATAATACAGAACATAAAATCAGAATAACTACAGTTAACACAGTAAACAGTAAAACATGACGGAATAAGCATAACAAGCTAATAAAACACAGAACCAGTAAAACACATGTAATTCAGACAACTCATACACGTTCCCATTATGATGTAGTAATTTCCGTCAAGGCAGAGTAGTTTCTTCAGCGTTTTCGTTAGCTTTTACTGGACATAAGGTACGAATTTCCCGTCCTTCAGTAAGGACAACCTCTTCTTTAATTAGGATTTCTCATATGCAGCCAACTGTTTTCCCTAGTAATTACAGATTAAATGTTTATGTTTTATTAGTTACCTTAGCCATATACATGCATCACCAGTTTCACCTAGTTCTAGAGGTACCATAACCATAACACTAGAGGCACTAGTGTTATGACTTCACCACAGCGGAGTGATAGCTCGTGGCGTCCCTTTCAGTTATTTGACCATTATTATGTTATTATTATAATGTGGGGCGTATGGGTGCATCCTAGGTTCATTTTCAGTCAGGATTTCATGGTGAATGTGGTGTGTACCTTGCATCCTTCACAAGGAGCTGATCCCTCCTACCCATTACCAATTAATTAGAGGCATCCTCTCTAATTTGCATGACGAGGTCACCTGACATATATTGGCTTTTGGTATATTAAACTAATACAGATTTTCATAAGTGACATAAGCTATGTTTTCAGAACTAAAACCAGTAAACATGACATACAACTAGGTTTCTCCAGGACATATTCATTTCTGCTGCAATTCATGCTTTATATGCTTTCTAGGCTTTCATTCTTCTACATCTTTATGTTATGCTATATATCCGTGCACTGAGCGTTATGCTCAGCCGTTTTCTATTTCCATTTTCCCAAACGGCAGGTACCCAAGGGCGCAAATAGGAACTCCAGAGTATGTGCATTCGGATGGAAGTTATCCGGCCTCTTTTACCTTATGCGTTTATTCCTATTTTCTCATACTTTACTTCATTTGGACATTGTTTAGTCCTTTCATTAACAGTGCTTAGTATTGCTTGTGTGTGAGTTACTAGACTACCGATGTTTGATTCCGGTATTTGTATTTATGGTCATGAATGTTTAGACATTTACCTTGCATGCTTTAACGACACACCATATTTTACTGTAGCATTCCATCTTAACAAATAGGGTGTTACAATTATGGTATCAGAGCCCAATGTTTCGACCTGTAGCTCTGTAAAACATGACCTGTGACTTATGGGTAGTCACTAGCGTCTTCCTAAAACTGACAGTTGGTTTTCATGCATTCATGCATTTTCATTTTATTTCATGCATTCATATCATTGTCGTAGGTTTATGACTAAGTGATGATTGGTAAAGGACTGGCCCTATTGTGCTTTTATCGAAACTTTTAACTTTGGGACCGACCCATAGGCGTCCCCTCTCTATGTCTTTTGTATTGGGTGAACTGACCATAGACGTTTACTCTCGCGCATATAAAAGTTTTTATAAACTGCATCGTTCATTTTAAACTGTTTCATGCATTATAAACTGCTTCATTGAATTATACATTGTTCATGCATTTTCATGTTTATCTCATTTCAGACTTATCATTTATGTTGCATTTTGTTTTTTTAACTGTCAGATGGTTAACACACGCAATGCTCAAGAATTGACTGCAGCTGTCAATGCAGCTCTACAAGCCATCCTTCCCCAACTTCGCAATGAAATCAGGGACGAAGTTCATGCTGAAATTCAAGATCAGGGCGTTCAGTATGACCCTCATCCCGAAAACTACTACAACAACAACAACCCTCCACCACCACCACCTGTTACTCTCATGACTTGGTTGGAGCGATTCAACAAACAGCGACCCCGTTCGTTTGAGCAGACTGACAACCCCAATGAGGCTGAGGCTTGGATTTCTCACATCGATAAAATATTCGATGCGATGGGTTGTGACAGCATTTTCAAGGCATGGCTTGCTATAAGTTTGAAGGTGATGTGCTGTAGTGGTGGAAGTTTGTCAACCAGACCAATGGTGGTGATAATTGGGTTGCACTGCTGACATGGGACCAGTTTAAGGAGCTCTTCTTTAACCAGTACTTTCCACATGCTGAATAGGAGAATCTTAAGGGGGATTATCATAATATCCGACAGGTTGCTGGGGAGAATAGCAACGAATTCATGTAGAGGTTTCTCCGCTTGGCTGGTTTCTTGGAAGCAGCAGCTGGTACTGCTGAGGAGAAAGCTGAGAAGTTTCGCTGGGCTCTTCGCACTTCGGTCGCCAACAGTTTGGTTTGTGCTACGTTCACTACAGTAGCACAGGTGGCTGATGCAGTCCGTAAGCTTGAGATGCTTCAGGACTGAGAGGAGTTTGGTGATGACAGAGCAGTGAAGAGGTATCTTCAATCACCAATTGTAAACCATTAATTTCCATCAATATTTTCATTTTAATATCATCCTCTGTTCAACTTTATATTACAGGTAGAAGACTGACGACCGTAAACCTGCAGCCGCTCAGCAGCAAGCGTCTAAGGGAAACGGTCAGACCAACGGCCATTCTGGTTCTAAGAGGCGTGGCGGTAATGATAATTACCGTAACGATGAGACTGCTTTTATACATAGTCTCATCGTCCGAAATGGGCTTAAAATACATTAAATATCATGAAATATGCCAAATATGTGTTTATGTTCGTTACATGTGTATTTTAGGTACGGATATTGAGAAAATGACAAAAGATCACAAGAAACAAGCAAAAACGGACACGGGAAACGAACCCGCACAATGAACTAAGCCCTAATGGTGATTTTCCAAGAATAAACCTTGAAGAGTTGAAGATTGTACAAGAAGGGTCCTCCAATATTGAATAATTGACACTTTAAACCCTTGATTATTCATAATTACAAGATTGGTCCTTAAAGTTTGTCAATTTACAAAAAGGGCCCTCCACTTTGAAGAATTGGCAAGAATGGTCCTTCAACTTTGAAGACTTGTCAATATTAGTCCTCCAAGAAGTCCACAATACAAGTCAAGACCATTAAGTTTGAAGAAAATGCCAAAACAGCCCCTCAAGAATCATCAAATTACAACAAATACCCTTGAAATACTTTTGGAAAAGTATTTGGGGCAAAAGTGTGAAATCTGAAAGTTTGTTATAAAGGGAATTCAGTTTTATGCTAATTAAAATGAAATGACAAGAGAAAGAGAGAAGAAGGGTTAAATGTGGGCGACAACCATACTTACCTAGGCCAACCACAGCTTGCCATGTGTCCCACTCACACTTTCCACCAATGAGAACTCACCATTTTGCCAAGTCAAATCCCACCCACAACCGTTTAATAACTAATCCTGATTAGTTTATTAAACACGCGCCTAACAACTTTTTGAAAATTAACAAAGATCAAACAGCCACTATTTGACCAAGAACACAAATAGGGCATTCCTTAATTACTTGTAATTAAGCCATAACCTTTTATAGATTTATGATTAGTGGTCTCATAATCATAACCCACACCTTAAAACACATGCCACATCATCACCCATATCACATGAAAGGTGCCCTGCTACAAAGGTTGAGGAAAAAGCTAAAAAGTGCCAGCCATCCAACAAATTATATCCAGCTTAGTTTCTAAGCTTCATTAGGAGCCATTGATCACATTTCCACCACCTTTACACCCTCACACGCTGCCAAAGAAAGTTCACATGTTCAAGATAAATTCAAACTCAAGGGGAAATTTTGGAAGATCAAACACTTAGGATTTTTGTTTTTTATGCTTTCTAGTTCACAAATGTAGCCTATATAAGGCATAGGACCTGCTTCATTTAGCTTTTGCTCTTGGTTTTTCCTTTATCACAAATCTGTAAATCCTTCTTTCATTTTAATGAGAAAGTGTTTGATATTGCTGACGAAATCCAAGTGCCAATCTTATTCTATGCTTGTTTATGTTTCATGTTTATTATTTTGAAGTACCAAAACCTGTTTTTAAACCTTGTTCAAGAAATTACCAAGTTTTCTCAAACTTGATATTTTGCTAAATTCTTGATTCAAACCCTTGGAATTTTTGGATTGCAAGTGATTATAGCACCCTGATAAGAAGATTATCAAGGTGTTGTAAGCTTGTGGTTGGGGGATAATCAAGGAGTGGGAACAAGTTTGCATTAATCAAGCTTTTTCCATTTTTCTGTTTTATATAACTTGTGCTCTAACCTTGTTGCATCTTAGCAGGGTTGTGTTGGAAGCTTGTGTCCCAGCTCAAAAATTCGTGAGTGTGGATGTACATTCATGAGGTTTGAACCCTTTTACCCAAAATCTGATAAAATACTTGATTTTTGGTGATTTTGTGTTGTGTTGTTATACTTGTTGTTCTTGTGGCTTAAATTTGCTTGATACTGCATGATGTTGATGTTATTGTGTTAGATTGGGCTTGGGTAACAGTGAAACACAAATTTGCTTTGATAAATCTTGGATTGAAAAAGTTAAGGGGTGTTTGGGTTAACCTGTTTAAGCTTGCAAATTGATTTTGAGTAGGTGTTAAGTGTTGTTTGTTGCTTGTATCTAATAAATACTTGGTTGTGTGCTATTGACTGTAAGTTGTTGGCTTTTGAACATCAAAATCTTTATTGTGCTATAATTCGTTGATTTTTGCCTGTTTTGACCTAAGATCTTGGTAACTAATAACTGAGATTTTGCTAGTTAAAAAGTTCGTTTTCTCGGTATCTTCTCGAATTGATTTCCGGTTTAATGTGCGACTCAGTTGTTCTTGGTGAAACAAATATTTTTGGTTTTGGTAAAATAAATGTGCAAGACTTAAAAATAAATGACGGGTAATTAAAACTACAAGTAAGTGAAACGTAGACGGAGCAATATTGAAAACTATAAAAATAAATGACGAGAAATTAAATGACGTAAAATTAAAACTTAGCGAAAAGTAAATCGACAATTAAATAAAAATACAAAACGAATTTAAAATGAACTAAAAATAAAACGAGAAAAATTGACACTTTAACTAAAACAAAATATTAAAACAAAACAAAATACCCAATCGGAATACACCCGATCGGAATCCAATCGGAATCCGATCGGAATGTACCCATCGGAAAGGCTGCTGGTCGGAATGTGCAAAATGGACATAATCGGAATGTAGATAAAAAATGGTGCAATCGGAATATAAAAGGAAAACAGATCGGAATATGTGAAACAAGCTAGCGATCGGATTCCTTAAAACCCTATTCCGATCTAGGTGATCGAAATATGGGGAAACAAATCGGAAAAAGCCAAAAGACCAAATCGGAATGTTTTCAAAACCCTTTTCCGATCAACAGATCGGAAAAAGGGGTGCTGGTCGGAAAGTTAAGATCGGAAAAGTGTTTACCTTTTCCGATTAACAAGGGATTCGAAATAAGCTAGGTGATAAGCTATAATAATAAGCTAAAACCAAAACTCGAACGAATCAATAATGAAACGGAACCAATAAGCTCAAATAACAACTTTTCCAAACTTAAAATAAACAAACTTTTAAATCAAACCATAAAAAGATTAACTTTTTAAGCACGAAAACATTAATGAACAACACGGATCATATGTAGTTCGCACCAAAAGTAAACTAGAATCAAGAAAGGAAGATGAGAGATTAAACAAGAAGAGTAAAGATTCAAGAACAATAAATGAAAACTTACTTGAAAATTAAATAATTAAAGGTGCATAACAAGTAATTAAAGTGCAAGAAATTAATTAGCAAGAAATGAAAATGGTGGAAGAGTGGTTTGTCAAGACACCAACAACATGAAAATGAAATGGGATCAAACTATATATAGGGGTGATTTAGGGAGGAGCTTAGGAAGCTTCCTCCCTCTTTTCTCTTTTCCTTAATTGCACACTTAAGTCCTTTTCTTCTTAATCTTTTGTTAATCTTGGACTTAATGACTTTGTCTCGGGATTTCTTTGAACTCGTCTCGACATTTCTTCATAAATAAGACTTGAGTTCTTCGGCTTTTAGTAACTTCCGTCTTTTGACTTATTCTTCGATAAATCTTCAGAATTGGTCTTGAACTTCCGTTCTTTTTCCACTCTTGATCTTTCGACTTCATCTTTCGTCTTTTTCTTCGATAAAAGCCCGTGAATGCCGTGTTTTCTCCACTTTTCACTTTTTCGTCCTAAATCACAACAAAAACACAAACCACGCATAATTCTTACATAAATGACATAAAATACATGTTTTGGCTCGATTATTATTGTAATTAAGTGGTAAAAAGGATGGGTGTTTTCACACCTATCAAATCCCCTACACTTAACCATTGCAATGTCCTCATGCAATGCATTAGTTACAAAGCACGTTTTACACTTTCCATCATAATCAACCTACATTGGCCTTTATTAAACAACTAAGGAAAATCGAAAAGATAGAAAATAACAAGATGCAACAAGGAAGAAACTTGTAAATAAATCTAAGACTTACATTAGGGCTTGTGTGTCATGAATTTTCATCACCCTCAAGTTTCACGTTCCCCATGCCAAGCTTAAAAACAAGATCATTGTTAGTACAAGTTAGCATAACAAACATGTACTCATGTGGTTCAATATCATCACTTAAACTCCCTTATTCCTACGAGTATCTCTTATATTTTATTGATGTATTGAATGATCACGAGGATGCATTGTTGACTTATTTCGAGAATTTATTTAGGCTGAAAGCAAAGTAGGACGATTTGATCAATAGTTAGCTAAAGGACAAAATCTCTTAAAACTGCTTCTCGGGATATCAAAAAGTTCATATCTTGGCATAACTTGGTTCACGATTTGAGACCTTTCTCGGGCCGATATTTGGCAGCGACTTCATACTTCAAATCTTTGAGAGACGCTCTTGAAATTATGGTCTTCTCTTCATAATAGGAATTTCTTCACTTGAAATTTTGAGAGATTCTTCATCTTTGGACCATGACTTCTTCATTTTTCTCCAATCTTTATTTTGGATTTTGATATACAACGATCCGCCTCCTTTTAGGACTTGGATCTATTTATCCTCATACCTTGTTAGGGTCTTTTTGGATAGACTTCTCCATGATCTTTAGGGGAGTATTTGCTTTTCGTCGTGTGTCTCGATCCTTCATATTGATTTTCGATAAATGATTCTTCACATCACTTTTGGATTTTTAGCAACAAAATTTAGCCCTCATGCCTTGTTAGGGCCTTTTTGGACTCGCCAATCTTCGCGCCCCGCTTCATAAGTTATGCCTTGGCTATGAACTCTTATCATTACCGAGCAACTTTTAAACGATCTTGGGCTAGAAGCTAAGTAACTTTTCAAATCGTACGACCTTACTTATTGCATTTATTTATTTACAAGCGAGGGGAGAAAAAGATCATAATTAACTCACATAAGTTAATGAAAGAATACCAAACTTGTAACCATCTCTATCATTTCTCGTTCTCCACAATTTAAAATCTCAAGGAATGAGACTCGTGGATGCTTAGTCCAATAAACCAATTAAGGTCTACACGGTTAAGGATACTAGCTAGAGTGAACTTGGATAAGTAAACTCGGGTTGAGTCAAAATATTCACAACGGGCCTAATATATCTAAGATAACTAAACTTGTTAAAACCATTTTATTAAAATAAGAGAAAAATGGCAAAAATAAAGGGAACTAAATAGATTAAAAATTTTGAAAAATATCGAAAAATCGATTTTCCGGTTAAAATGAGGACAAATACAAGGAAAAGGCCACTTAACTTCGATAGAAGTCCCCCTACACTTAATATAAACATTGTCCTCAATGTTTAAGCATGTGGGAGTAAACTCCCCTACACTTAGGACATTGTGCACTTTGTTTAAATCTTGCTAAGGAAGAAACAACTAAAGAGATTCCTATTTTAATATTGAGAAATATAAAATAGTGAATCGAAAAGAGTTTAGGATAGAACCGGGAAGATGAGAACACGGAATCACGGTTCGTCAAAAGTCATCAAGAGTGTGTCTTTGAAGCTCGAATCCCTGCAATGATAAGAAAGAAAACAAGAAACACTAACGGGACTCCCCCCCTACACTTATGATTAAAACAGATAAAGATAGATAATCGGGTTGCCTCCCTAAAAGCGCTTGTTTTTGTTAACCGAGTCACGAGCCTGACTCGTCCCCGAATTAAATGGTCCATGGGGAAGCCTCGAATGTAATACCGGGATCAAAGACCTTGTCCTCGTTCCCGGAGGACATCAACAAAGGAGAGGCGGGAGGATAAGTCTTGAATGGTAGGAAAGTCTGCTCAATATAAGAAAAGCAAGTGAAATCCAGATTGACGGGAGGTGGGGTGGGTAAGGGAATCACATTGTCATCCTCCAAAGACAATGGATGCAGACCAATTGGCAAAGCCGTAAAAATATGAGTCATAGAATGGTCCATGTCACCTCCCGGGTCAAAGCATTTATCCTCATGAAAGTAGATCTTGTCGATATCATCGTAGATAAGGAGTGTAGAAACTCGTTTGAAAAGATCACGATCAAGTACGAAACCATCATTCATTTTTGGGGATTGTTGATAAGGTAAATCCTCACGAATGTGGTAAACGTAATTCTCATAAGAGGAGTGTTGATTAGGTAACTCCTCGAGAATAGGATGTTTGGGCATGTGAGTTGGTTCGTCATTATTATGAAAAATAAGACGTTCCAACTCATCAAGTTCGGCATCGATGTTGGAAAAGTCGACCTCGCTTGTAGGAGGAAGCAGAGGTAAGAGAGCTAGCTCTCGGTCGATAATTTCCTCAATCTTGGGCTCGAAGACGAAATGATCATACTCACCACATGTTGAAATCTTGTTTGGAGGATCAAATATCGCATGTGGAGTTGTGAGTATGTGATCATTGACTAGCGAAGCAAAGTTGTCTGTAAGCTCCGCAAAAGTCGGCACATCACACAGATTTTCTGGAATACCCGCGGGCTCACTTGGGATGACGACAAGTTCCTCGACACTAGACTTTAGGAATTTTTCCGATTCTGTTGCCGAGATAACGTCAAGATGCTCATCCTCCATGATGAGAGAGCCAACGGGCTCCTCGGGTGTGATAGCAATAGACGAAGGAGGAATGGGAGAAGTCTTACGTTGCTTTAGAAATTCCTCCTCGTCGAAAATAACCTTAATATCGTCATCGCTCTCCTCAATACCTAAAGGGCTAATAATAAGCTCAGGGATATGAGTACTCGTCTGATCTTGCTGCTGTAAAAATGACTCCATACAAGTTTGCAGCGTGTGTAAAAGCTCTTTCGTTTGTTCTTGAAAAGCTGTAGCAAGATCGTTTCTTTGTTCTTGAAAGGCTGTAGCAAGATCGTCAATTGGTTCTTGGTAACTCATCCCGTGACGAGGCTGATGATCAATTGGGTATTGCAGGGATTGGTCAAAACTGGAAGGGGTATAATTATAGTAATTTTGATCCCCCGTTGGACAGTGAAAACTTTCGTGAGGACCCCCACACTTATAACACCACGGGGATGGAGAAAAATTCGGTGCATTTTGAGGATAAGGATCGTCATAGACGGGAGAGGGTGAGAAAGTATTGTAAGAGGAGAAGTACGAATTTGTTGAATTGCAAAATGGACAAAATCCAAATTATGTATCGTCGATATCAGAACCACACCGCTCACAAGTACACCATTGACATGTTTGAAAACCATGCCATGGTCTCCCACACCGTACACAAGACGAATCCATGAAGAAAAATAGACAAGCAAGAAGAATATTTTTGGTGCAAAACTTTGAAAAAGAAATGCTTTTTAAGATTTTTCAAATGTTTTTGGGATTTTTGAAAATTTTTGATGCAAAAATAACCTTCACAAGTGAACGGATCCCAAAAGCCAACGCGTCTCTCACAAAAAACCGTTAATCCTCACGAAAAGAGCCGGCAGCGGCGCCATTTTAATAACTGAGATTTTGCTAGTTAAAAAGTTCGTTTTCTCGATATCTTCTCGAATTGATTTCCGGTTTAATGTGCGACTCAGTTGTTCTTGGTGAAACAAATATTTTTGGTTTTGGTAAAATAAATGTGCAAGACTTAAAAATAAATGACGGGTAATTAAAACTACAAGTAAGTGAAACGTAGACGGAGCAATATTTAAAACTATAAAAATAAATGACGAGAAATTAAATGACGTAAAATTAAAACTTAGCGAAAAGTAAATCGACAATTAAAAAAAATACAAAACGAAATTAAAATGAACTAAAAATAAAACGAGAAAAATTGACACTTTAACTAAAACAAAATATTAAAACAAAACAAAATACCCAATCGGAATACACCCGATCGGAATCCAATCGGAATTCGATCGGAATGTACCCATCGGAAAGGCTGCTGGTCGGAATGTGCAAAACGGACATAATCGGAATGTAGATAAAAAATGGTGCAATCGGAATATAAAAGGAAAACAGATCGGAATATGTGAAACAAGCTAGCGATCGGAATCCTTAAAACCCTATTCCGATCTAGGTGATCGGAATATGGGGAAGCAAATCGGAAAATGCCAAAAGACCAAATCAGAATGTTTTCAAAACCCTTTTCCGATCAACAGATTGGAAAAAGGGGTGCTGGTCGGAAATTTAAGATCGGAAAAGGGTTTACCTTTTCCGATTAACAAGGGATTCGAAATAAGCTAGGTGATAAGCTATAATAATAAGCTAAAACCAAAACTCGAACGAATCAATAATGAAACGGAACAAAAAGCCCAAATAACAACTTTTCCAAACTTAAATAAACAAACTTTTAAATCAAACCATAAAAAGATTAACTTTTTAAGCACGAAAACTGTAAAACCCGCATGCTTTTACCATGAATAGTGCCCTTAAGATCGTACGTTCTAGATTAAAACTTACCTCATGTAGTATTGATCACATTCATGTGCTAATAATCAAGCAAGTGCATACGTGTATGACATGACAAGTATCGATTACGTACGAACTCATGATAAACAGTTAATAATATATCACGTGAACATAATTAAATCATGAACACCATTTAAAATACTAATTATAATAATTACGTAAATACTCAGAATATATTCACGAGCGTGGAGTTTACGATAAACGACACGTTAAAAGAAACAGAAACACGTTAAACACGAGCACGTTTAACCACGAACGAACACGAAACATCGGGACACGAGAAAGGTACGGGTACCCCATGTGGGGCCCCCATACCCACGGCACACATAGACAAAATGGGCTTGGCCATGGACTTTACAAGTTAAGGGGGGTAAAGTGTTAAACATGTTTTTACTTTTCATTTTCAAGAAAATAAACAAAAA
Source organism: Glebionis coronaria (assembly GCA_025667525.1). Lineage (NCBI taxonomy): Eukaryota > Viridiplantae > Streptophyta > Magnoliopsida > Asterales > Asteraceae > Glebionis > Glebionis coronaria. The sequence goes on from CM046874.1 coordinate 488,756,389, forward strand.
CCCTAAAAGAGTTTTTCTCCTCTCCCTTTTGCTCCCCTTGTGCCGCCACCTATACACCACCATAGGAGGGTGTTTGATTGATTTTGATCTTAAAAACAAGTGTTAGAATACGTGTTTGTTCATCCTTTTTCCAAGCTACATAGTGGTATACCTTTCTAACCCTTCTTTTTAATTCTTTTAATTCTTTTAATCTTTGATTATTTTCATGAACATGTTATTATTTTTCTTATGAAAACAAGGTAATTAATCATTGATCTAACATGTTTTGGTATAAATTAAAATCAAAGAATGGTTTATAAGGGTGTTTGTTTTTGGCCGCCTAGCAAACAAACCCGAGGGGGGGTTTGGTTTGCTATTGCCGCCACCACCAAGACCACAATTGGTCTTGGTTGGCTCATGTGGGACCCACGGCAGAAAGGAGACACATGTGCCCCGGGTTTGGCCCGGGGTACGGTGTCAAATTCATACCCGATTCATGGTTCGTTGGTTAAAATCATGATCTATGTTACATGTAATTTTTATGAATCATGAACTTAGGATATAATTAATTAATAACATGAAATATTAATTAAATCATGACTTAGGTTATTTTAATTATTAGTTTATCATGACATTAATTTAACCTAAGTATTTTATGTTATAAGTTATAATTAATTAATTATTAAAACATGCCTATAATTAATTAATTTAGACATGACTTAGGTTATATTATTATTAATAATAATACACATTTTAACCTAAGTATTTTCATTTCATTTTAATTATACATGTTATACTTTAATTAAAATGCTTAACCTATAGTTTAATTAAAATACATGAAATAATAATTAAACTATACACTATATCATATGACTTAAGAAATAAGCTTATAACACTTAGACTTATATGTTAGCTTATGTAATCAGCTTAATTCTAATTATGGAAACTTCTATTTATAGAAACTTAATTAAATAAGGCAACTAATCTAATTATGGAAACCTTCTATATATGGAAATCAATCTATTTCAGGCAACTAATCTAATCATGGAAACTTTCTATATATGGAAACTTATTTAATTAAGGCAGCTGATCTATTTTTGGAAACTTTCTATTTTTAGAAACTAATCTATTTTAGGCAGTAAATTCTATTTTTGGAAACTTTCTATTTTTGGAAACTTTCTATTTTTGTAAACTTTCTATTTTTGGAAACTTTCTATTTTTGGTAACTTTCTATTTTTGGAAACTTTCTATTTTTGGAAACTTTCTATTTTTGGAAACTTTCTATTTTTGGAAACCTGCTATTTTTGGAAAGTTACTTATTATTATACAGTAAGTATATTAATACATGAATCATCAGTAATACTTAATCAGATAAATCAGAATACAAGATAAACACAGTTTAAGGCTTTAAACAGTGAACCAGGACCTAAAACATACCAAATCAGCTAATATGAGACACAAAACCCAGTACGTAATCAGTGAATCGATACTTATACACGTGTGTATTCATGTAGCGTTAGTGATCCAGAAGTAGGAGTCTTTCTTCCGTTCATTCACTGGACTTGAGGTACGGATTCCCGTCCTTTCAGTATGGACATTCCTTCCTTATTAGGATTTCCCCGTATGCAGCCAACTGTTTTCCCCAGCATTTGTTTTATTGTTTTGAACTGCTTATGTTAATTTAGCATAAACTATAGCCATATACAAGCATGACCAGTTTCACCTAGTTATGGAGGTACCATAACCATAGCATTGGAGGCACCGATGTTATGACTTCCCCACGGCGGAGTGATTGCTCGTGGCGTCCCTTTTCAGTTTGGCCATATTATTATATCAGGTGGGGCGTATGGGTGCATCCTAGTTACATGTTTTATTCAGTTTATCATGGTGAATGTGGTGTGTGCCTTGCACCCTTCACAAGGAGCTGATCCCTCCTACCCAAATCAGTATATTAATTAGAGGCATCCCCTCTAATCAGCATGATGAGGTCACCCCTCCAAGTATTCATGCACGTGACCTTTTCATGACCTATATGGGCTATGGTATTTATATGTTAAAATAGTTTTCACAGGATAAACATAAGGCTTTTCAAACTATAAAACCAGTTTTCTTAATACTTAACCAGTTTACTCAGAACTTAGTCTTCCGCTGTTATATGTTACATGCTTATCCTATTTCATGCTTTATTGTACATCCGTGCACTGAGCGTTTTGCTTAGCCGTTACTTTCCTTTCCATGTCCCAAAACGGCAGGTACCCAAGACTCGAGCATTTGGAGGACGCACATAGGATGGAAGCTGCCAGAGACTTCTTTTCCTTTTTGCCTTCATATAGTTATGCTTGTTTAGTCTTTATTCAGTTCATTTCCTTTATTTATGTTTTGGCCTTATGTTTGGGAACCGATGTTTGATTCCGGTTTTCCCTATGGTCATGTATGTTTTACTACATATCACCTTGCATGCTTTGATGACACGCCATAATCACGCGTGACATTCCATTTATCAAAATGGGGCGTTACAAAAACATTAATGAACAACACGGATCATATGTAGTTCGCACCAAAAGTAAACTAGAATCAAGAAAAGAAGATGAGAGATTAAACAAGAAGAGTAAAGATTCAAGAACAATAAATGAAAACTTACTTGAAAATTAAATAATTAACGGTGCATAACAAGTAATTAAAGTGCAAGAAATTAATCAGCAAGAAATGAAAATGGTGGAAGAGTGGTTTGTCAAGCCACCAACAACATGAAAATGAAATGGGATCAAACTATATATAGGGGTGATTTAGGGAGGAGCTTAGGAAGCTTCCTCCCTATTTCCTCTTTTCCTTAATTGCACACTTAAGTCCTTTTCTTCTCAATCTTTTGTTAATCTTGGACTTAATGACTTTGTCTCGGTATTTCTTTGAACTCGTCTCGAAATTTCTTCATAAATAAGACTTGAGTTCTTCGGCTTTTAGTAACTTCCGTCTTTTGACTTATTCTTCGATTAATCTTCAGAATTGGTCTTGGACTTCCGTTCTTTTTCCACTCTTGATCTTTTGACTTCATCTTTCGTCTTTTTCTTCGATAAAAGCCCGTGAATGCCGTTTTTTCTCCACTTTTCACTTTTTCGTCCTAAATCACAACAAAAACACAAACCACGCATAATTCCGACATAAATGACATAAAATACACGTTTTGGCTCGGTTATTATTGTAATTAAGTGGTAAAAAGGATGGGTGTTTTCACACCTATCAGTAACATATAGATTGTATGCATGCTTAGGGCTAACAAGTTATTAAATCATGTTTATATAACCTGTTAAAGAGATTTGAGGGTTTGAAATTGGATTTGTGGTCAAGTATATCAGCAAAGTTTGAAATCTGCTTGTTCTTGTTCATCTGTAACTTTTTGTGGCTTGAATCTTTATCTATACCTTGAATCATTGCATGAAACCAGTTAATTTATATTCATTTGAATTAATCTAAGCTGTTGTGTGCATTTGGTTCAATTTGGTTGGCTTATTCTTGCTAAAACTGCTTATTTGTTGAAATTTGCTTATTGTTCATGTCTGGTGCATATCTGGTGATCTTTTGATTAAACTGTATCAATTGGCTTGTTGAATTTGTGTTTTGTGATTGCATTTGACTCCTTATAACCCACTGGTTATAAGGGTTCCTTTTGTGGTTTGAATCCAACAAAAATCCATATAAGACAAAAAGTCAAAATAGTCAAGCAGTGGGAACTCCTTTCCCCTGTTGGTAGCCACTACTAGTGTAATTTGATCATCAGCTTATTCATAAGCTATTCTAGATTATTTTGGACTTGAAACAACTTAATTTTTGTGATCAATCTTCCTAATTTGACCCATTGAACTGATCTGGAGCATATTAGGGTGACTTTTAGGTTTGACTAAAAAACTAATTGACTTGACTTTTTCATAAGTGCTTATTTGCTTATTCTAGCTTATTATTTGTGCTTATTTGAAATTTTTTTGTTGATTTGCTTAATTAAGTCATTTAAAACCTTTTGCAACTTGAATCAGCACTTGAGGTAGCCTAGAACTCAAAAACGAGTATTTTGTCGTTTTGTGAAAACAGCTTTTGCTTATTTCAGGCTTATTTCTTGGGCTTTTTCAAAATTTCTTTTCACAGATCTCTTTGGTATCCCAAAAGAAGCTTGTGTGTCAAATTAGAGCTTATGGCATTAGCTTATGGCTTAATGCGCCAAAAAGCCCATTAAGAATAAGTTGTTGACAATTAAGTTATGATAAGCTCACTTTTAGCTTTTGGGCCTTCAGACTTTTGTGCTTAGAATCAAATTTTGAGTCAACTAGGTGATTTTGGGCTTAGGTGGTGTACTTTTTCTTATTGGGCCTATAATCAGCCCATTAAGGGTCTGTTTTGTCATTTAGCCCATTTTAAGGCCCATTAGGGGTATTTTGGTAATTTCAAGTTCATTTATGTGTTTATTAGGTTAAAATAAACTAGTTTGCAACTTTTTAGAATTTTTTATAAATTTTGGATTTTTAATATTATTTTATTATTAGTTTATTATTAAAAATTAAATTTTAGATTTTTGCAAGTTTTTCATTTTTCCTAGTTTAAATACATTATGTTAGGAACTTTAAAATTTTTAGATTAATTTTATGTCATTTGATTAATTTTTAGAATTATTTTAAGTTTTTATAGTATTAAATCATTTTTAAATAGTTTTAATTAATTTTAAAATTTTCAAAGTAATTTTTAATTTAGTTAAGTCATTTTAGAGGTTTACAAGTTAAAAAATCTCATTTTGGGCTTTTTGTTAATTAAATTGATTTTTTGGGCTTTAATTAGCATTAAAAAATTAATATTTAACTAAATAAAAGGTTTGAGTGATTTTTTATTTTTTGTAAACTCTAATTTCATTTTTTAAGATTTATTGCAATTTTCTAGGAATTTTCAGGTTAATTTTTAAATTTTGTCATATTCTACGGTTTTACGTGCAGGACTTTTCGTCTTAATTTAATTCATAATCGTAGCCGTCATCCTTTTCTATTCTCCTTTCTATTTTCTTTTCTCATAAATTATAATCACAAAGTTAATCATTTCTTATACAACACACTTGCCTCCTTGGGAAACGAACTTTGAACTTAATTTGGTCATTAGTGCTTGGTTTTCCTAAACCGACACTTAATACTTGCACTTTTATGCCTTTTTCCTAAAAGGTCTTATTTTACTACTATTATCATTTTGGCGCCGCTGCCAGGGAGGCGTGTTGTGTTTTGATTTGAACAATTGTTGTTTTTGTACTATCCATAATATCTATTTGTATTAGTGGCACTCTACTAATACGTATTATTGGTTTTTCGTTTTTTGTGTGAATATTACTATATTGTATACGTAGAACAATAAATTCACAAGTACTCCAATAGTGTGAAAACACAACCTTGATTTGGGATTTCATCACTCGATCATTGTATTCGAATCTCAAACAAAGAAAAAAGGCAAAATAGATAATTACTTTCGTGAAGCTTAATTTTGACAAACATAAACTATAAGGTGGGTATAAGGCGGGTATTATAAAATATACCCTAAGGAAAAAGGCTCTTAAGTGCTTCGCGCCGCCTCGTTTCCCCGCTTGCTTGTGCGTGTTTAGATAAAAAGGGTTAATCGAGGGTTTGCCAGCCAAAGTTTCTGGCATGGTGGATCTTGATTATATGGACCATGGGAACATATGGACCATTTTCTAGAATTTCTAGAAGAAAGGGTTCAAGTCCAACGAGATACACAAGGAATTTACTCTTCCAACTAGCAAAATCTTCTTCATCAAAGTCTGGTACGCTGGTGACATGTGATCCGCCTCTTGAGTCAAGAAGTTGGGGTAGATCATCGTCATTAGGAGGTGGAGGGGTGAGTCTTGGTGAATATGGTAATGTATTGTTATTGTTTCCAGAAGGTGATTGTGGTGGGTTGGATGTTTCTGGCATGGTGGATCTTGATTACAAAACTGAGAACGATGTTTCTTGAAGGTTTTAATATCAAACACCGCTCTGATACCAATTGAAAGTCCCTAATCAATGCTAGAAACACTAAACTTAACTAATCAACACAAGTTATTACTTTTCAAACGTAATCTTATTATTGTATAATAAAGAATTACAAGTGTTATGGATAACACCGTTTGATGACAATGTGTTGTGCACACTTTGAACAACTATAAACCCTAACTTATGAATACAGTCACAACTGTTTGATTCACTAAGTTCTAAGCATTAATGGTGTGAATATTCTCAAAGTGTTAAACATTAATATTGGGCTACACATCCTATTTATAGTGATACGAGGTTGACCTAAGTACTAGTTGATGGTGACTACACAAGACATTCACTTTTCAGACATCTGTCACAAGATGCTCTTCTATTCTTGGTAGTCTGCCATAATGCTTTAAGGAAACAGATTTTGAAACAGTTTCCTTTTTCTTCATTGTCTCGTACACACAAATGGCATGTCCAAAGTGTGCTGAGTGTTAACAGGGCATTGCCATCCCTGTTAACCCTCAACCCCTCAAAGTCCCTGATACATCTTGGCTGTTATCCATCACAGCCAATGAGTATGTCTTCAAGTAATCTTTGACCTCCTTGACAATGTCTCTGACATGGACTCCTCTGAGGTTGCTCACAGAGACTTGGATCTTTGTGAGTCTTGTGATGCTTGCCTTCCTCCTAGGCACAGGCAAGTGACTATCTAACAGCTTAATTTGTGTTTAAATCTTTGATCAGGGAATCTAACAAACTTAGATTCCCAACAATCTCCCCCTATTTAAACATAAATATAGCTAGATCTATCTAAGTTAAGGTAAGTGAGATAACAACTTCTTCTTACTCATAACAGATCTAAACAAACATACCTCATGATTTTATTCATACTTAAAGAAAATTACAAGTACATTACAAAAGTGAAATAAAATGTGAAGGTAAAATTGAGCTGTGAACTTCTTCAATAGTTATCATTTTTTATCTTTTCTTCAGCTTCAGCTATGTCTGTTCTAGTATCCAATTCTTCCTGCAAAGCTTTTGCAAAAACTTTGGAATACTCTGAGTTAATCTTGAGTCCCTTTTTGAGACAAAGCAGCTGAATTGTTGATGTTAAGCCAAGCTCATCTTCTCTTTGGAATGCATACTGGCAAGCTCTGTTCATGAATGACATACCTCTTTCAGGCTCTGTGTAGGTCTAACCATCAACAGGGCCAACGATTCCATTTGGTAGGATCAAATCCCTGTGCATTCCATCCACTTGAACATCATTTGTGACAAAGGTTTCCTTAACAAGTTGAGAAACCCTTCTTCTTTTCTTTCCAGACTTTGGGGGTTCTTGTTCAAACAGCTATGGTGGGGGATCTATTTTGAGTTTGGCTGCTGTTTCTTTGATCCAGGTGAACTTAGCCTTAAGAGTTTTAAGCAGAAGGAAATTTGCCTGACCAGTTCTTTTGGCAGCCAAGGCTTTAAGTTCAAACCATTTAGATAACCCAAGTTTCTTTAGCCTGAAGTCCTCAAATACATTCATATTACCCTGTTGGTTGTCTCTCCACAAAATCATTTGTGGTGTGTTGGTGGACTTGTGAATTGTGTATTTGAACTTGGTTATCTTGCCAGGTGCATACATGTTGTTAACGCAGGCATCATAATCAGATTTTACTTTTCTTAGTGCCTCTGCGCGTTTAGCTTCCATTTCCCTCAACCTTTGTCTCTGCTTCTCTCTTTCAGGTGGAGTCATCTTCCTCGGAGTTGCCTCATTTAGTTCCTTGGCTTTCTTGATTTCATTTAAACTCTTGAATTCCTCAGCCTGTTTCTCTATTTCTTCAGGTGTTAAGGGATTCTCATTGGAAGGTGTGAAGGTTGAAAATTGGGAAAGGTCTGTGGTGGATCCTCCTGTCTCTAGCATCGCAGCTATCCTCTTTATTTTGGTGTCTGTGTCAACCAAAACTATCTCCTTTCCTTTCTTCGAGACAGAGGATTCCATACTCATATTTTTCAACTCCTCAGCTCTTTTGATAAACGCTGACCGAGCTTGAGTTTGTATTGCTTTGGGTAGGGAGCTAACAGTGAACTTTAGCTTCTTGGCAGCTGGTTCACCATCATCCCCACACTTGCTGGTGTTAACCAAAGTCATGGACTTTGATGAATCAACTCCATCATTATTCTGTTGCTCCCCTGAGTTTCATCCTCATCATCAGGTACGATTACAGGTGTGATGACTTGGAGGGGGACATGTGAAGAAATGGTGTTGTCAGCAGATGTTGAGCCCTGTTTGGCATATTCAAGGTTAAGTACCTTTTCCTTCTCCCCCTCACGTTCAGCCTGTCTCTTCAGATGTTTGTATGAACGTGTTTGAAAGTGCCTTGCAATCTGTTCAACAGAGGCAAGTCATAGCACGTTGCCTTGTCCTTGAAGCTCTGGCAATCTTCAGCAGAAGGTTGCAATTTCCATTTGTGTTGCCCTGAACACGATTAATGATGAAGTTTGTATGACGATATTGCCTGCTACGAACAGCTTCAAACTCTCTGTGCATTGTTAACTCATTTTCATGAAAGTGAGCAGGGACCTCTGTGACAATGGCATCCTTAATTCTTGTGGACAAATGATTAAGTCCTTGTGATACGCCTTTTCTTGCACCATCCTTGATGGGTTCAGTGACTGCATCTGTAACCGCCTGCTTGATGATCCCTGGAAATGTGACAGTGAAATTATGCATCTCAGACTTGATAACATCCAGCTTTCTTGATAGGCGTTCAATATCTGATTGATGATGAACAGGCTGAAGATTATGAATGTTTAGGCTTTGTTGTGCATAATCATCCCCCCTTGGCAAGAGATCAAAGTTGGTTTGGGCAGGATGATCAAACATATGGAATTCAGCAGTTGGATCATAAGCAGGTATGTGGAAGACTGTTATGGTGGAGGTAGCAGAGGTGGGAGTGACAACAGCTTCCTTGGGAGGAGGAGTATTATTGTCAGCTGGAGTGGACACAGGTATTTCCTTAGGAGGAGAAACAGATTGTTGATCATCTTCTTCTTCTTCGTCCTCCTCCTCAAACATCCCCTCAGGGATTTCATCCTCAGGCATCGATTCAGGTTCAGAAAAATCATCAACTAATGACAGCACTTCTTCTTCAATATCAAGCAGGGGCTCTTCGTCATTTGGTTGATCCTGAATAAGTGTATCAGCCTCTTTGTCTTGTTGCTCCAGGGATTCTGAGTTTGGCTGTACAATATCAGCCAGCAATTGTTTTTCTTAGTAACAGGGAAATAAGGAAGGGGAATGGTCGCCAGTTCGCTGTCCCAGAGAGGCTGAGGGTGATTACTCAGCCACTCCAAAGGATAAATCCTTGGGATTCTTTTAAGGGTGAAAATTATATGGTTAATGATCGCCATTCGCTGCCCCTAGGAAAGCTGACTGTGATTATTCAGCCACCCAAAAGGTTAAAACCTTTGGGACTCTTTTGATTGTGAAACATATATTGGTGAAGGTCGCCTGTTACGCTGTCCCTAGGAAAGCTGAGGGTGATGATTCAGCTCCCCTTGAAAAGGATAAATACTTTGGGATTCTTTTAAGGTGAAAAAGATATGGGTTAAGATCGTCTTATTACGCTGTCCCTAGAAGAGCTGAGGATGATGATTCAGCTCCCCTAAAAGTAAAACTTTTGGGATTCTTTTTCTGAGGGAACCAAGAGGCTGTGTGAGGTACAGCTGGTCAAGGTCGAGACATATATGTATTCAGGTTGTTGTTTGCCAGAATACTGTCTAGAGGGTGCAGGGTCATTTGGGTGCTTTATAAACACAAATGAATCATTCCTTGGTGCATAGACATGGTGTACAGAAGTCTTAAAGAGTTCTAAGTGCATAGACAGACTTCTATGGGTCAAGGATTACCCTAACTTCACCACTCTCACCTACAGACATTCGAGAGTGGCTGCTTGTAGACCTCTAAAAATTTATACTGATTAACTGTGTGATATCAGCGAAATTCGGCTGGTTCCCTGTTGTCTCGGCTGACATCGAGACACTAGACCCTTGTTGCTGGTCAGCTGAAGTCTCTGATTCCACATGAGTATCTGGAACAGAGGAGGTGTCGAGGTTCGTAGTCTTCTTTCCCCTGGCCTTTGCAAAAGTTTTGGTGTGGGAGGAAGATGGGTTTTTCTTCTTCTTAGGCTGTTGGCCAGTTGAAGCCTTGGACGTCGTGGTGTGCTGCCCAGAGGTCAAAGACTTAGACTTGCCAGACACACCAGAGGTAATCACCTTCTCTGATGAAGGGAGCAAGGACTTCTCAGCAGATGGTTGTTTGTTTGCAATGTTAAGCATGTGGGAGGTGACAGGGACATCTACAGCTCCAATTTCCTTGTAGATGGCACCTGTGATGCGATAGAGCTTCAGAGAAGTGAGTGTAGATTTATGATAGCTGTCACCCAACAGGCTTTCGAAGATTAGCGATAAAAAGCGAACGTAGCATATGTTCTTTTCCCTGACTTGGTTCCTTCCTTTCAGGTGTTCAACTAGATTGGAGGAGAGAATACTTCCTACCTCAACATTAGCTCCCCAGATCAGCCCATATGCAATAGATTGGTGTTTGAAGGACATCTGATCTTGGGATCCCTGCATTCCTCCCAGGGATTTAACTATGTGGGTGAAGAGGACACGCCACATAGGGGTAAAATACTTGATCTTTAGAGGAGACTTGGAGAGGACCTCGGCAGGTGTAAGATCAGGGTTCACATCATGAAAGGGTTTAAGTCTGGTCAGGGTGTCCTTAACAGCCTTTTTGTCAACCACCTTTAGGCATTCATCACCATGTTTTAACCCAGACACACTAGAAAAGTCTTTGAGTGAGAAGGCAAATGGGTGTTCGTTGCAAGAGAGGCTAAAGGTAATGGTGTCATCAACGACTTCAGCAGAGTACCAGAATTCCCTAAGGTATTCTTGGTAGAAGGTGGTTGGGGATTTTGTGAATGCTTCACTTGCATCACAATTTTGCATGAAGTTAACCAGATCTGAGTAGGATTCGTTTAGATCCTTGAGCCATCCAGTGGAGTTGTTCGATGCAAGAATGCTTTCGTTGAGTTCAAAGTTGACGTTTGCTGCCTTGGGAACTGGGAATGCCATGGATTTAAGATTGAAGAAGAGCGAAAATGGAGGATGGGTTTAGAGAGAGAAAGCTTAGAGAGAGAGAGATAATTGTGAAATGAGAATAGTGGTAGGTGAGGAGAGACGTGAGACAATATATATTCAAATATGAAAATAGTTATTCAACCGCAATTAATGCAAAGTGGGAAAATGACTGCTCATGTGGGTCCCTTGACCTTTCAAAACTTATTTGTCTCCTCGTTATTCGAAAATAATGATTAAATATTGAGAATGTTTTTTTAGCATTTACTTGGAAAGTAACTACCTAGTTTCATGTGAAAACATTTAATATAGAATAAGTCATTTAATGAACACATTTATTATCAAGCCACATGCTTTGAGATATTGAGCATTCCTAGCTCAGCAACTAGCCTGTTGAACGAAGGTTCAGCCAAAGGCTTTGTGAAAATATCAGCTAGTTACAGCTCTGTGGGAACAAAGTGCAGCTCAATATCTCCCTTCATTATGTGATCCCTGATAAAATGATACCTGATATCAATGTGTTTGGTACGAGAGTGAAGAACAGGGTTATTGGAGATGGCAATGGCGCTAGTGTTGTCACAAAAGATTGGCACTTTGTCATACAAGATTTCATAGTCAGCCAATTGACTTTTCATCCAGAGCACCTGAGCACAACTGCTGGAAGCAGCGACATATTCTGCTTCAGCTGATGACATGGCCATAGAGTTTTGCTTCTTAGCACTCCATCCAACCAATTTTCCTCCTAGGATTTGACAGCTACCTGAGGTGCTTTTCCTGTCAATACAACATCCAGCATAGTCTAATCTGAATAGGCCTTGAGATCAAAGCCTGATTCCTTGGGATACCATAGACCTAGGGAGGGTGTTCCTTTGAGATACCTGAAAATTTTCTTAACAGTCACTAGATGGGATTCTTTTGGGTTAGCTTGTTACCTAGCACAGAGACATGTGGAGAATTGGATATCAGGACGACTAGCTGTTAAATACATGAGTGACCCAATCATGCCTCTGTATAAAGTCTCATTAATAGAGACCCCTGACTCATCAGGACCCAAGTTGTTGGGTGGAAGCATGGGGCATTTCACTGATGCACAATCAGCTAAGTCATATTTCTTAAGTAAATCTTTGACATACTTTTCTTGACAAATAGAAATTCCCTTAGGACATTGTTTAATTTGAAGACCCAAAAAGTAAGTTAATTCACCCATCATACTCATCTCATATTTCTTGGTCATTAATTTAGCAAAACGTTTACTAAGATTAACATTTGTTGACCCAAAGATGATATCATCCACATAAATCTGCACAATGATGAAATCACTCTTATCCTTGAAGGTAAAGAGTGTTTTATCAATAGAACCCCTGACAAATTTGTTTTCAGTTAAGAAAATCGAAAGAGTTTCATACTAATGTCCCTTTTTTATATAATCGTTTTGTCTCGATATCGTGTCGAATTGATTTTACAATTTACCGTTAAGACTTTATTCGTTTTTGGTTAATAAAAGGATATTTGGAATTATAACTACTTTCGACTAGAACGTAAACGAAACGGAAATCAAGAAATTAAACTATTATAATATTATATATTACTAGTATACTATTACTATTTTTAAATTAATTTTAAAACTAATTTTGCAAAAATACATATGTCTAAAATGAATTGCACTTAAAAGAAATACCACTAGAATCTATTTATATTATATTATTCTAATATAACTATTCTTTATAAAAAAAAATTGGCAAGCAGTTGTATGAAACAAAATGAAGGCACAAAGTTCAACTCAAAATCAAACGAGCCAAAAAAGTTATATATCCGGCCCAACAAAAAAACAGTCCTACTACACCAACTAACGCCTATCTAATAAAAAGGATCAGAATTGCAACTAACTCTTAACAAGAAGGGTAATAGCTAAAACTAACTAACGGCCTAGGACTATATCGAAACCAAAGTGACAAATTTAAGGGCTAAAACCATTCAACAACAAATCTTCACTTTGGAAAACATGTATCTTATGAGAATGAAAACCACCAGTGGATATCATGAAATCTTCACTTTATTTTTATTGGCTAGTGAGCACTAATTCTATAGCACTAATAAGCTATAGAACAATTAAACACAATACAGTTCTATACAAATTGGAATTTAAACTTACATTGTTCAAACAGTTAAGCTAAATGAACAGATCGAAATGAACTTTATGAATCTATTAATAGACTTTCGTAAACCTCGATCTAACGGAACATGAAAACAATACAAGGCTAAAAGCTCAAATCAATTTACTGACAGCCCTAAAACTAACCACAACTTTGACAATGGATCTATAAAGGCAACGGAATTCAGTTTATAGCAAGACTCTCTACTTAAACTGCTAATACTCTACCTTGCGCAATTAAACTCCTATGACCTAAACAGAAGCCTAAACTCGCTCTCTCTTATAAGCCTAGACTAAAATACAAACTGATGACTTGGGTCAATATCTAATAAGCAACAAACAGTAAATTTAGCTAACACATTCAAGGCATAAAAATCAAAAGCTTATTAGACTACTAATATGCAGAAAGTGTAAAATGAGAACTACCTGCCGTCCCGGCCTGTCCGCTGATGTCGAGACGATGCTATCGAACACGCCGAAAACTGAAATCGAAGCTTTGAACTGATCGAACCGCTACCAATATCTTGCATCCAAAGCCTCCGCAAAACTTATATCAAACTGAACTACGAACTTAAAACCAAGCTGATTTCGACCTGTACTTGAACCAGTGCTTAACTCCTTCTGAACCGCTACGAACACTACACCATCTGCTCTAACGATCTCTATCCACTGATGTGAAGCTATTCTAACGAACCCAAACTGAACCGAAACCTTAAATGGAACCGAGCTCGAAACTTGAAACTACAAACGAACACAAACTACAATCGAATCATAAACCTACAAACATCACTGCCGAATATAAAACCCATAACAATATCAATTTTCGGATCGAAACCTGCTGAGAATCGAATCATACAAACTTAAGCCAAGACTACAAATCAAATCCTGCAGTAACCGAATCTCCAGCAACAAGAATAAACAAACATCAAACCGATTCCAAATCTTCGAACTACTAATACCGAAAATCATACTCGCATCATTTATCAATCGAAAACCACCTACGAATCAATAACAATATCTACCGAATCCAACCTGAGCGAAACTGCTTCTTCATAAAAACAGGAAACCGAATACAAAGCTAGTTTATGCTAAATAAATTCATCCAAAATACAAGTGAGAAAAGAAGCTGAGATGTTGTGTTCATGGACCTAATAATATAAACGGATTTTTCTATGCTAAAAAAAAGCTTAAAACCTACGCTACTAAAAAGACAGACAAAAATAATGAAGATGCGTAATTTGGAAGCTGCCTCCTTTTTTTTTCCACTCCCCCAGATCCGATCTTCGTTTCTTTTCTTTGTGCTAACTGGGCCTTAGTGGGCTGCTCATTAAACGAAAATGCCATCTTTCTTCATTACATTTAAATCTTTGCAATGGCTGTTGTTATTTGGGTCAGCATCATTTGACATAAACCAAGCAGCACTTTGTAATTCCATTTGAATTATAGTGGGTCGGTCCGACCCATTTAAATAAGAAGGCATCGTCAAACTCGATCTTTGTCATCTTTTTATAATTAGGCTCGGGTTTTGACTTTGACTTCTTGAAAATCTTCAAACTTTGTCGAGTTGATTCGATTCGATTTTGATAGATATAATCCCGGCTTCGGTCTTGTGCATTTCTTCATTTCTCGTGTCCGTTTTGGCTCTTTTGCTTCATTTCTTGTGATTTCTTTGATATCCGTACCTGCACACGCACAAACGACAAAACACACATATACAAGGCATAATTGATGATTATTTGACCATTTTAAGCACGTTTTACGAGGAAATATGATGTAATATGATGTGTAATTAGAGTCACATCACATCCCCCTACTAAACCATTGTCGTGTCCTCACGCAATGCTAGAATAAAGTATAAAGCAACTCCGTTTTTCATTTATTAAAAGCATTTATTCATTTTATTAATATTTAATGTGTAAATGACATAATGTATCGCTTTCATTATTCAAAAATAACTTTTAGGATCATAAAACTTGAATAGCTTCATCATCGTCCTCGACTTTTCACTCTTTCCATGCCAAGCTCAAAAACAAGATCATTGTTAACAATAAGTTCTCATGTTAAGACCACTTATATAAGACATTTGTGTAGAACTCCTTCTCCATTATTCCTAAATTGTATCTCTAGATTTTAAGGATTGTCATTCACCTGTAGGCTCATTTGACTTATTTAATAATTATTAGTCCAAAAATGAAGGCAAAACGGTGTAAACCCGACACTTAGAACCTAACCTCATCCTCAATAACCGTTGTCACTAAAGAAAGCCCACATCAAGGATAATTTAACACGATTTAGGGAATCTCTTGTATTGACGACCTCGACATCTCAACTACGAGACCAGAAGCGGAAGTCTAAGATCATCCCGGACCCGAAATTTGGCTTATTTATAACAAAAACTTTATTTATATACATACATAAAAAATGATATTCCTTGGTCTTTTATTAGTCCTTAGAATCTAGAACCCCCCCACCGTCAAGTAGCCGTCGGAGTAGGCGACCTTCGGACTTTTTATTCCGACCTTGGATAATATTCCTCCATCTTAGGATCTAGAACCCCCTCGCTGTCAAGTCGGCATCGAAGTAGGCGACCTTTATTGGTTTTGGATTGTATACTTATACGTTTGGCATTTTTTTTGCCTTATTCACAATACTTTAGCACATTTGTGCTTTATTTATTTTTTTATACATATAGTATGCCAAATTTCGAAATCCCGTGGTCTGAATACCTCCTACTTAGTGGTTATGAGCCACCTTAGTCGGAAGTCCACGACGCTGACACCCTCAATGTGTTCTTGCTTTAATTACAAGGGAATAAAAGAGTTGGTTAAGAGCTAAAATATTGAACCTAAACCGCAAAAATCCTCATTTATTAAGCAATTAAATATACAAGCGGGGAGAAAGAGCCACAAAAACTCATATAAGGAAGAATTAACCTTAAAACTTATTATCAACTCTATCATCTCTCGTTCTCCACAATTTAAAATCTCAAATAATGAGACTCGTGGATGCTTAGCCTAATAAACCGAATAAACGATTTACATGGTTAAGGAATGAGCCAAGGTAAACCGGTCGAGTCAAAAACTATTCTTATTTTCACCAACGGAAAGCTTACATTCGTGTCAAAAACACTTATTAAAATATGGAAAAAAATTAAAATTTATGCAATTTTAAGCACATTTTTGAAAAACAGAGTACGTGAAGACAACGAACAAAAGGAAAAGCACATCGATAGATACCCCCCATACTAAAACCAAACATTGTCCTCAATGTTTCAAGTCGAAGGGTATAATACCCCCTACTAGAGACGAAGAGTCGAATGCAAAATTCTAGGATGAAAAAGGTATGAGGCAAATAATTAAGAGTCGTTTATTAATTATGCCAATAAAAATAAGCGTTAGTAAAGGATATAATCATCGGCTATCGGATGTCTCAAATGAAGTATCGAAACTCGAGTGATACGTGATGAAAACGAACACGAGAGTCTTCGATATATGAGAAACCTAAAATCACATCACAAACGAAACACGAGAAACAAACGAAGCACAAGTCCTTCACATTAGAAATTAGAAAGAAGATAGAATGATAAGCATGGGAATCTCCCCCACGAGGTACCTCATTTTTGGTAACCGAGTCATGAGCTCGACTCGATCCCCGAATTAAATTGTCCTTGGGAAAACGATCATGGAGAGAAAAAGATTTACCCGTAAAAGAAAAACTCTCCATGATAAAGTGAAATAACCTCCCAAATAAGGAAAACCCCATAAAAGTCCACCCGGGTCAAATACATGGTTTCCATCTCTAAAAGAAATAAACCCCAAGGTGGAAATAACAAATAAGTATAAGAAAGATGGGTTTCCTTTAAGCAAAAGTTTCTTACAATTAAGGGTATAGTAAGAAGGTAATGATCCCAATTTTTCAAAAATTTTCCTTTTGATTTCATCATTAAGATATTTAGATTGCTCAAAAATGTGTATACCCGGATCAAATACCGTTCCCTCTATGGGAAAATAGCAAGACAACTCGATGTCAAGATCTTTGGTCTCATTAGGAATGGGTGGGACGGGAGGGATAGAAGGTATAGTGTCATCGTGTAATAAATCCTCTAGAAAAAGTATATCTCCCTCCACATCAAAATACCCAGATATGTACTCCACGGGTGTATCAATATCAAGAAACTCATCGATCTCGGGAATGTGAAAACCATCATCACTAAGGAGTGAAGTATCCGAAAAATCATTAATATCATTAGCATGTTTTTCAAAAGTCGGTTTTTGTAAAATAGGAGAGTCATCCTCATCCGAGCCCGATAAAGAATTAAAAGTATAGTCGGAATCATAAGATAACACATCCATATCCAGATAACTACTATGAGGAGTAGTATCATTTGGAGGAGTAGGTGAAGGAGTCATAAAAGTAATGGGGTCAAATGTAGGCTCAAGTACAATCTCGGGAATTTCCTCAAAAGATGAGGAAGAGGGAGAGCTAAATGTATCTGTGGGTGTCAACACCGGAGGGGGAGTAAAACTAATGATAATCTCCGGGCCTTGTCTCTCCTTTATTGGCGGAGAGATGGAAGGGTCCACAGTGGGAACATCACTACTAGTAGTGGTGTTAGCCTCAACATGAGCTCTCAAAGCTTCTAAAAGTTGATATGTAAGACTTTGGTTTTGTTCATGAAGATCATTTATCATCCTCTTTTGTTCCTCAAATATTTCGACTATTTCGTCCATTTGTGAAGGTTGAATTTGAAAATCCCCTTGATTATTACTTTGAAAATTGTTATGATTTTGAAAACCTTCTTGAATTTGAAAGCTTTGATTTTGAAAATCCCCAAAACACTCCTCATTCATTTGTGGTGGGTCGAGAGTCAACTTAACCGTGAGTTGCTCAATAACTACTTCTTCCTCAAAGTCCGGAGGAGAAGAGTCACTAGTCACATGAGAAAGGGGACTAGAAGAATCATCAAAAATAGGGTCATCCGAATCAACACATGGCTCATCACTAACTCTCGGAGTATATGAGAAAAGAGGGCCACTCCTAATGATAACCGTATTGCCGGATACTTCGGCATTGCTCCATACTTGAGACTTGTTCTCAATAATCATTAAAGCCTCATTAGTACTCCGAGAGTAAAGATTTCCGCGTGCAGCCGTGTTAAGAGAATCTTGATCGTATTGGGTCAACCCGTGATAAAACGAATCAATCAAATGCAAGGCGGAAAATCCATGATGAGGACAACTACGCACTAAATCCTTAAATCTTTCCCAAGCCTCGGTAAACGTTTCAGTATTAGACTCTTCAAAATTAGTTATTTCCAACCGAATTTTTCTCGTTTTAGCATAAGGGTAAAATTGATTTAAGAATTTTGACTCAAGATTAGCCCATGTGAAAATAGATCGTGGTGGTTCCTTTTCTAGCCAAAGTCGGGCTGCTCCATCGAGGGAGAAAGGAAAAAGGTGTAAATAGATAATGTCTTGTGTCACATTGGTGTATTTGACGGTATTGGCGTATGAACGAAAATGACGGATATGAGTGTAAGGATCGTCATCCTCAAATCCGTAAAATGGACGACCGGATATCAACTTAATCAAATCCGGGTTAAGCTCAAAAGAATCAACCTCGATATCCGGTATCACGATCGCATTGTCGAGACATCCCTCAGTAGGTACTTGCAACAACTCATAAATCGATCGATTATCCATAGCCATGTCAATAGCACGATACTCGGGATCGGCTTGACTCGTCACGATATTATTTTTTATAAAAGAGAATATAATATGTACGTAAAAACGAATAAAAAAAATCAAGATAGAAAATATATATATACGTAGATTTTTTATTTATTTTTTTTGATGTAATACTTTAGGAAAAGTTTTTTTTATATTTTTTTTTTTTATGAAAATATTATAATATATAGCTAAAAAAAATCTAAAAGAAATTTTTTATTTTTTTTAAAAATTTTTTTTTTAAAGGGTATATATACTAATAAAGAAAAGAATATAAATAAGAAAATATTTTTGGTTTTTATTGATTTTTTTTAGGACAATAAAAATAACGTTCAAAATCGAACGGATCCCAAAATCCAAATCGTCTCACGAAAAATCGTCAATCGTAATGAGCACGAACCGACAGCGGCGCCATTTTAATACTAAGTTTTTGCAATGGGTTCTAGATTCTCTCGATATCCTCTCGAATTGATCTCGGCTCTAAGTGGAATGATTTGTTCTTGGTTAATAAAAAGGTGATGGTTTGTTTATCTATTTTAAACTAATAACAAGTAATTAAGTGTCGAAGAGTAAACTTAAAGCTTTAAATGATTAAAGTAAAAAGACGAGTTTAAAAATAAATGTTTGAAAACTTTAAAATTATACTAGAAAAATAAATGGACACTCAATAAAAACTAACTCTTGGAAAACTTTGTAAAAATATGAACTTAGTTGAAAAGTACTAAAAGAAAGTAAGATCGGAGTATAGCAAAACAAGTGATCGGAATATCTAGAAAAAGATGCAAATCGGAATATATTCCGATCGGGGTGATCGGAATACTAAGAAAAGCCAATGATCGGAATAAGGGACAAAGTGCCAATCGGAATGTTGTAAATTGAACTGATCGGAATATGGGAAAAATAAGTGCAATCGGAATATCATAAAGCAACTTCAATCGGAATGTTCAAAATAAGCAACAATCGGAATAATCAAAACTTGCTCGATCGGAATAATGGCAAAAGGGGCAGATCGGAAAAACCTAAACCCTTTTCCGATCTATGGATCGGAATAGGGGGTGCTGCTAGGTCGGAATACCCGATCGGAAAAGGGCTTTGCCCTTTCCGAAAACTATGCTGATCCGAAACTTGGGCTAGGAAATAAGCTATTGATTAAGCTCCTCCAAAACTATCTCGAATCCAATAATAAGTTGATCAAATAAGCACTAAGAACACTTTATCTAAGCTTCAAATAAGCAAAAACATAAATCAAATGATAAAAAGATAAACTTTTTATAAAAACTTTAAAAAGTAAATAAGCTAAATCAACAAATAAGCCAATAAGAACAAGGATCTTAAAGCTTATTCGTGTATAAACTTAAGGAAACATAAAAAGAAATCAACTTTTTAAGCAGAAATCATTGATGAACAACACGGATCATACTAGATTTGTACCAAAATCAATAAAATCAAAGAAAGGAAGAATGAGATCAAAGATTAAAAGCTTGAAACTTGAACTTGATTAATGAAAAATAATACAAAGTTTTGATCTTGAAATAGAAAAAGATGAAAACTAATGAGAGAAAGTTTTAGAACTTTCTCTCTCTAAAACTAGAGAGAAAAATGAAGAACTACAAAACTACCTAAAAAACTAAGTCTTTCATTTTTGTGAAGTGGAGTCCTATTTATAGGTGAGTCTTGTGGTGGTGGGCTTGTGATTGGACTTTTGTTTGGGCTTCTTTTTCTTCTTCCTTCTTTAGTCTTCACGCTTCTTCAAATAAACGTTTCCGACTTGGATTTGAGAAGTGTCGGTGAATAGTTCCAACTCGTCTTATAATCTTTCGTTTAATAGACTCGAGTTCTTCGACATATATGAATCTTCCATCTTTGGCTCTATTCTTCGATAAATCTTCAAATAAGCACAATGACTTCAAATCTTTTGCATCTCTTGGAAATTAGACTTCGTCTTGAGTCTTTTTCTCTAATAAAACTCGTGCAATCCCATGTTTTCTTCAATATTCATCCGGTTGACTCTGAAAACACAATAAACACAAAAACCACGCATAATTCCAAACAAATGATATTAAATACGTGTTTTGGTCTTGTTTTAGCCAGAATTAAGTGGTAAAAGGATGGGTGTTTTCACACCTATCACATACCATGCTCTTGGAGCTTGTTTCAGCCCATACATGGCTTTGTGTAATCTATACACATGATTGGGAAACTCGTTGTTCTCGAATCCTTTAGGTTGTTCAACATATACTTCCTCACCCAAATCTCCATTGAGGAAGGCACTCTTAACATCCATCTGATACACAGTGAATTTCATATAAGCAGCATAAGCCAGGAAGATTCTGATGGCTTCAAGTCTTGCTACAGGAGAAAATATTTCATCATAATCAATTCCTTCAGTCTGAGTATACCCCTGTGCCACCAGCCTGGCCTTGTTTCTGATGATGTTTCCAATTTCATCCATTTTATTTCTATAGATCCATCTAGTACCTGTGATATTCATACCAGGAGGAGCTAGCACTAGTGTCCATACTTTGTTCCTTTTGAACTGATTGATTTCTTCCTGCATAGCAGCTACCCACCCATCTTCTACAAGAGCCTCAGCTACTCTCTTAGGTTCAATTTGAGAGAGAAATTCAGCAAAGATACATTTAATTGCTGAGGCAGACTCTGAGTCATGAATTTGTTGTCTAGTATTAACCCCTGCATTAGGTTCCCCAATGATGTTGACAAGAAGAATGTGTTGATCTCTTGACCACTTGGTTTGAGGAGCTGGGGAATCATGAACATGGACACTTATGGGAATAGTTGTTACTATTTGAGTTTCATCCTGCTGACTAGGAGGGCTTTCTTCAAAGACTACTTCAGTGTCTGAGTCTACTTCAGTCATATCAAGGGGTACAAGTTCATTATCAGCAGGAGATTCTTTAGGGATTTGAAGAATTGGTGAGTCATCAATAGCAGTAGAGGAAGAAGGACTACAAGAAGGCTGTGGTTCTTCTTCATCAAGTTCCTGAGAGGTAGGAACTTCAATGTTGTGTGTAGACAGAGGGTCAAAAGCAGGAACACAAGGAGTGAGAGTGTTGGCGTGATGATGGTGATGACAGGCAGGTCTAGGTTCGTAGAATTCATCACTTGGGAATGACACATTTTCATTAAAATCAATTTCATCACCCTCTGTTCCAGTTCTATGTATGACATCATCATCTTCATTGAATCTGACATGAAAGGTTTCTTCTACTTCTTGTCTTCTGATGTTCAATACTCTGAAGGCTTTGGCTGTTGGAGAGTATCCCAAGAAGAAACCATCATCAAATTTTCCAAGTTTATCCCTGTAGTTATGAATGAACACAGGACATCCAAAAACATGAAAATAGCTGACATCTGGAGATCTGTTTCTGAAAACTTCATAGGAAGTTTTACCATGTCTTTTGACAATGATCGATATATTTTGTGTGTAGCAGGCAGTGTGAACAGCTTCTCCCCAAAATTGCTTTGGTAAGGCTGCACCATTCAACATAGTTCTGGCTGCTTCAATCAAAGTCCTGTTTCTTCTTTCAGCCACACCATTTTGTTCAGGGGTGCTAGCTGAAGAGAAGTTTTGTGATATTCCCTTTTCATCACAAAAAGATTCAAGTTGATGATTCTTGAATTCAGTACCATTATCACTTCTTAGAGCTTTGACTCTAACATCATTCATATTTTCAACCTGTCTGATGAAGGACATGATAGTATCAGCTACATCACTTTTCCTTCTGAGGAAGAACACCCATCTATACCTTGAAAACTCATCAACTATGACCAAGGTGTATTTTTTGTGATTAATGGTCTGAGGTTTGACAGGCCCAAACAAATCCATGTGAAGGAGATGTAAGCACTTGTCAATAGAAAATGATTGCCTGGTCTTGAAAGAAGACCTGTGATGCTTTCCCTTGACACAGGCAGAACAAGTCTTGTCTTTAGAAAACATCACTGAAGGTAGACCAGCAACCAGGTTTTGTGTGGCTTTCTTGTTGATGTTCTTGAAGTTGAGATGAGACAGTCTTTTGTGCCACAGCCAATTGACACTTTCAGAGGCTTTAACAAGAAAACAATTTGAGCTGTCTTTAGAGTAAACAGCCATGTTGATGACATAAACATCTCTCCTTCTAGGTGCAATAAGCACAACATCATTGTTCTTGTTGAATATGGTTCCCTGAGTCTTAGTAAACAAAACCTTGTAGTCAGCATCACACAATTGGCTGATGCTAATGAGATTGTGTTTAAGACCATTCACATATGCAACCCTCGTAAAAGTTATCCCATTGCAGTTCACTGAGCCGTATCCCTCTGTGTCGCCTAAAGAATTATCTCCAAACACCACTTTAGGACCTGGCTCCCTTGAGTATCTATGCATGTATTGTTGAATCCCTGTCATGTGTCTAGAACAACCACTGTCTAGATACCATACCGATTCCTTAAGATGTTTCTGCACAGATACATAGAAACAAGTTAGTTCCTATGGTGAACCCACTTTCCAGTGGGTTCCCTGAATTGCTGATTAGCAATTCTTGAGTTCCTATAGAACTTTTGGCGATGGGAAGGACAATTAGCTGTCTCATGGGTAAAACTTCCACAGATATCACAACCTGGGAAGTCACCACACTCATCTGAGTGATGGTCTGTGAGTCCACAGAATTTACAGGGAGGATAAGGTCAGTAGTTACCTTGTTGTCTTTTAGAACCATGTTGTCTTTCCCTAGAAGGTGTCTGAGCTCTCTTAACAGCCATTTGTCTATCATGGTCTAAGGTCATGTGATGGAGTTCTTACAGATATTGCAATAAGGTTTGACTAACCTTTCCCCCTTGGGTTCACCTAGGACAGACATAGGTTCACGAGAAGTAGAGCATTCAGCGGAAGGCTTAATGTGTTGTTTTAAGAGTTCTACTTCTTTCATTAGAGACAACAGGCGTTCTTCAGTTGAGGAGTCAACTTTGTTCACAACTTTTGTTGAGACAGGCTTAAATGCAACTTGCTTAACAGATTGTTTAGCAGGTACAGAAAATATTTTAGCTGGTGGTTTCTCAACATCTGTTTTAAGTTCACCCTTAGCTCCTCTTGAGGAACTGTTGGGTTCAACTCCAGAGAGTTTGGGTAAAGGTGGTAATTCAGCCACATCTTCAGAGACAGGGTCATCAGTCAAAATGGGATCTGACATATGAATAGTCTCTGTAGATTTAAAAACAATCTCTTTGGTTTTGGTGAGAATTTTTAGCTTAGTTTTCTTAGCAAATGCATCCCTTTTAATGTCAGCAGGCAGTTCATCATTAAGCAATTGATCTATAGTGAACCTACTACACAGCCATTTTTCAATAACCTTGTTTAATTTAGATACTTGATCATTTAAGGCACTATTTTTCAAGGTTAACCTACTGACTTCATTTTGAAGGGATATTTTCTCTAAATTAACCCGTTTGAGAGTTTCACATTCAGATTCAGCATTCAACAGTTCATTTTTAACAGAGTGAAACTTATCAAGTAGGTTCTTTCTTTGTTCCTCAACAAAGTACAAATCAACAATGGTGTAATCACGGACATGTTTGCGTTCATCACTATCAGACATAGATAAAAGCCTGTGTACCTTTTTCATTGTGATGTCAACCTATTGTCCTGATCTTCCATCACCTTTCCCAACAGCTGGTTCATCCTCAACTATAGCCATGAAAGCCTTGACTCTAGTGGTATCTTCCTCATCTGAAGTCAGTGGCTCATCATTCCAGTCATATGCTTCAGCTACCAACCCTTTCTCTATCTTTTTATCACCTGCTTTCTTCTTAGACAGAGCTTCAAGCTTCAAATTCATCTGTTCTAACTCAGCTTTAAGTGCCTTGTACTTGTTCTTGTAATCCTTCTTCTCATTGTCTGATGAGTTGGATTGGTGAGATGAGTTGTTGTGTTGTGGTTTGAAATTGTAAGGTTTGGTGGAAGATGATGGATAGGAAGGTGAGGATGTCTTGGTAGAAGGACAGTCTTTTTGGAAGTGTCCAAGCTTTCCACAGGCAAAACAAGTTTCTTTTGATCTGTCAGTTTGTTTACTAGCTGTACCTATTCTCCCTAATCTTTTGAAGAATCTTGTTTGATTGGCTAGCAAGGCTCTTTCATGAAACTAAACATTAAGGTCTGTCAAGAACTCTTGGCTGCTGCGGGTGTCTTCTTCAACATCAGAGTCGCTGCCACGAGGATGTGGTGCAGAGATCAAGGCTTTGGAAGTTGCTCCTTGAACTACAAATCTTTTTGTCTCTGACTTGTATATAGTATCAATCAACCCTTCTTCATAATTATACTTTCCATAATGCTGAGCTAAGGTGTCATTCTTGATTGAGTTATTGGCTCTCTGAGTCTGATTCATACTCAGCCACTTTCTTGGAATATTACTATTTTCTTTTCTATTCTCCTTTCTATTTTCTTTTCTCATAAATTATAATCACAAAGTTAATCATTTCTTATACAACACACTTGCCTCCTTGGGAAATGAACTTTGAACTTATTTTGGTCATTAGTGCTTGGTTTTCCTAAACCGGCACTTAATACTTGCCACTTTTACGCCTTTTTCCTAAAAGGTCGTATTTTACTACTATTATCATTTTGGCGCCGCTGCCAGGGAGGCGTGTTGTGTTTTGATTTGAACAATTGTTGTTTTTATACTATCCATAATATCTATTTGTATTAGTAGCACTCTACTAATACGTATTATTGGTTTTTCGTTTTTTGTGTGAATATTACTATATTGTATACGTAGAACAATAAATTCACAAGTACTCCAATAGTGTGAAAACACAACCTTGATTCGGGATTTCATCACTCGATCATTGTATTCGAATATCAAACAAAGAAAAAAGGCAAAATAGATAATTACTTTCGTGAAGCTTAATTTTAACAAACACAAACTATAAGGTGGGTATAAGGCGGGTATTATAAATTATACCCTAAGGAAAAAGGCTCTTAAATGCTTCGCGCCGCCTCGTTTCCCCGCTTGCTTGTGCGTGTTTAGATAAAAAGGGCTAATCGAGGGTAGGCCAACCAAAGTTTCTGGCATGGTGGATCTTGATTATATGGACCATGGGAACATATGGACCATTTTCTAGAATTTTTAGAAGAAAGGGTTCAAGTCCATCGAGATACACAAGGAATTGACTCTTCCAACTAGCAAAATCTTCTTCATCAAAGACTGGTACGCTGGTGACATGTGATCCGCCTCTTGAGTCAAGAAGTTGGGGTAGATCGTCGTCATTAGGAGGTGGAGGGGTGAGTCTTGATGAAGATGGTAATGTATTGTTATTGTTTCCAGAAGGCGATTGTGGTGGGTTGGATGTTTCTGGCATGGTGGATCTTGATTATAAAACTGAGAACGATGTTTCTTGAAGGTTTTAATATCAAACACCGCTCTGATACCAATTGAAAGTCCCTAATCAATGCTAGAAACACTAAACTTAACTAATCAACTCAAGTTATTACTTTTCAAACGTAATCTTATTATGGTATAATAAAGAATTACAAGTGTTATGGATAACACCGTTTGATGACAATGTGTTGTGCACACTTGAACAACTATAAACCCTAACTTATGAATATAGTAACAGCTGTTTGATTCACTAAGTTGTAATCATTAATGGTGTGAATATTCTCAAAGTGTTAAACATTAATACTGGGCTACACATCCTATTGATAGTGATACGAGGTTGACCTAAGTACTAGTTGATGGTGACTACACAAGACATTCACTTTTCAGACATCTGTCACAAGATGCTCTTCTATTCTTGGTAGTCTGCCATAATGCTTTAAGGAAACAGATTTTGAAACAGTTTCCTTTTTCTTCATTGTCTCGTACACACAAATGGCATGTCCAAAGTGTGCTGAGTGTTAACAGGGTATTGCAACCCCTGTTAACCCTCAACCCCTCAGAGTCCCTGATACATCTTGGTTGTTATCCATCACAGCCAATGAGTATGTCTTCAAGTAATCTTTGACTTCCTTGACAATGTCTCTGACATGGACTCCTCTGAGGTTGCTCACAGAGACTTGGATCTCTGTGAGTCTTTCGATGCTTGTCTGCCTCCTAGGCACAGGCAAATGACTATCTAACAGCTTAATTTGTGTTTAAATCTATGATAAGGGAATCTAACAAACTTAGATTCCCAACACTATTATCTAAGTATCATATATATTTTCTTGGTTTCATTTGATTAAACCCTCTTGAACGTTTTGGTGTTCCACCAACGTTCTAAAGTCATCGAAGGCGTTCACTTCACGTGATCGTTTTCATTCCTTGAGGCTCCTTTAATCAAGAGATTTGATTTGAGGAGAGATTTGTAGATTTTTGTCTACTTAATACATTCACCAAAATCTAAAAAAGTAAAAACAATAATAAACCACAAAAAAATTGGAAAAACTAAAAACACCAAAAAGAATCTTCTTTGCTCATCCCAGGTTGTACGTGACGTTTATGCTTACTCGTAATCAAGCAAGACGTGCACGTAAACAAAAAAACCAAAAGGAGACCACACCTAACCTTTCTAGTGAGGAGTCTCCTATTCACGAACCTATCGTAGAAGAAGAACCAACCATGGTGAATCGAACTATGATGGAGTTACTTCGAGCACCCACCGAGGGTTATGGAGAGGCTATTGTCATTCCCGCCATCCTTGCGGAGAATTTTGAAGTGAAAACGGGTTTGTTGTCGATGATCCAAAACAACAAATTACGTGGTGACGAAAAGGACAACCCGCACAACCATATCCGCCAATTCAATCGTCTTACCGCCACTTGCAAGTTTAAGGATGTTGCTAATGACTCGATTAAGATGATGCTTTTTCCGTATTCCTTAGCGGGGCCCGCTAAAATTTGGTTAGAGAAAGAGCCACCCAATTTTATATTGACGTGGAAGGTTCTCGTGTCAAAGTTGTGAAACAATTTTTCCCTCCCTCTAAGACTACGCATTTGAAAAACGAGATTTCAAAATTTTCACAAGAATTTAATGAGAGTTTTTCAACGGCTTGGAATCGGTTTAAGGAAATGTTACATGAGTGTCCTCATCACGGATTTTCCGACTTGCATCAAACTGACACGTTTTACAATGGATTGAATGATCATGAGAGAGATTATCTTAATGCCGTCGCGGGTGGTAATTTTTTGTGTAAAACGGTTGAGGAAGCGTTGTTGATTATTGAGAATAGGTCTAAAGTCTATAGTCCTTGTAACACATCGAGTGTTCGTAAGGCTTCGTCTTTGGCTTCACCTTCATTGTCAAATACCATCGATGCTTGCCAAATTGAGGCAAATTTAGAGAACAAAATCTTTGATAAGGTTAAGGGTCTTTTAATTGAATTCAAAGTTGATGAACAAAGTGCTCCCGCAACGGCTAAAGCGGTTGAGGTTTCATGCATTCATTATGGTGGAGGTCATGATTTCTCCGAGTGCATTACCAACGGTGGTAACACTTCGAGTGCCTACGCGGCCACGGGAACTTACAACCAAAACGGTCAAGTTGCCCGCTCTAATCAAATGAGTCCACCGGGTTTTTCTCCCAATCAAAATGCTAACAACAACTATCGAAACAATCAAGTTGGTTACAAAAACAATTACAAAAGTAACAACTATGGGAATCAAGGGGCTAATAACAATCAAGTTTCAAACAAAAATCAAAACAATGATTTTCAAAACAATAACAAGGGTTTGCAAACTTTGAAAGATCTTCCAAATGAATTTGTTGAATACGCAAATGGAAACGATGCTAGGTTTGATAATATTCAAAGAGAGATCATTAGCTTAAGATCCGAGTTTAAGAATCACTTGAAAAAGGAGTTGAAAAATGAGTTAGCAAATGAGCTTAAGATCCACACAAACAAAATAGAGGGAAATCTAACTAGGTTACAACAAAACCAACAAAAAATGGAACAAGGGCAACATGAAATAAAACAAGAGATGCTAAAGGCCGATAAGAGGCAATCTATGTTTGAGGATAAAATTTCATCCATGTTTGAGGCTATAATGTGTAAACCGTCTTCGAGTAGTCTTCCTAGCAACACCATATCGAACCCTAAGGGAGAGATGAAAGTGATTACCACACGAAGTGGTAAGACACTTAAGGAACCGACTCCTCAACCAATTACTCTAATGGTGGAGGAAATTGAGGAAGAACCCGAGGTGGTGGTCGAAAAGGAGCATGTCCCAATCCCACGAAGTACCGCTCATGCCACACCTACGGTTGACCCATTACCACATTTGGAACCCGAGATTCCAAATTCTATGCCTATGCCTCAACCTACACCACCTTTGCCCTATCCATCGAGACTTAGAAAGGAGAAACGTCAAGAGCGTGACAATTACCAATTTGAGCTTTTTATGAAAATGTTTCGTGATTTGCATTTCAATATAAGTTTTGTCGATGCTTTGGTCATGATGCCTCGATTTTCCGCTAACATTAAGAGTATGTTAAACAACAAGTAGAAATTGCAACAATTGTCTAGTTGTTCCTCGGTTTATCTTAACCGCATACCTCAAAAAGTCGGTGATCCCGGTAAATTCTTGATTCCATGTGCAATTCAAGATATGGAAGAATGCTATGCCTTGGCCGATCTTGGTGCTAGTATTAACTTGATGCCACTTGCAATCTTCAAGTCGCTCAATCTTCCTAATCTTACTCCTTCACTAATGTCTATCGAATTGGCCGATCATTCCATGATTCCCGCATGTGGATTGGCCGAAGACGTTTTTGTGAAAGTCGGAAAGTTCTATTATCTGGTAGACTTTATCGTTGTCAATATTCCCACGGATCCTCAAGTTCCTCTTATTTTAGGTCGTTCGTTTTTAGATACGTCTATGGCATTGATTGATGTGCATGCTAGAAAGATCACCTTACGTTTTAACGACGAGGAACTTGTTATAAACGCAAATCAAAATTCTCCAATTTCTCATGTTTATTCCGTCGCGGCCATAAACCTCGTTGATATGATCGACGTTGTTTGCGAGGAATTTTCACAAGAAGTCTTATGTTTTGGTGACGATGAAAATAGTGGCAATCCTACTATGCTTGATCCCATTCTTGATAATTCGACACTATCTTTACTCCATTTGAAGGTGGTGCTTTTACGTTGGAAGAATTTGATGTTCCACGTACTTGTGACGAAGACCTCGACAACTATGAGGACTTCTCGATTATCAAGGATTTTCTTAACGATTTCCTATTTCCTCCACCCGAGGAGGTTATGAGTATCGAACCCAAATCTTCAATTGAGGAACCACCAATCCTCGAGTTGAAAGATTTACCTCCTCATCTTGAATATGTATTTTTGGAGGAGGACCACAAGTTGCCGGTTATTATAGCGAAAGATCTTTCGAATGATGAAAAAACCACACTTGTCGATGTTCTAAAGGATCACAAAGGGGCAATTGCGTGGAAATTATCCGACACAAGGGGATCGATCCAAAATTTTGTACCCACAAAATCTTAATGGAGGAGGACTACAAACCCACAATCCAATGTCAAAGGAGGGTGAACCCCAAAATTCACGACGTCATCAAAAAGGAGGTCCTTAAACCCCTTGACGCGGGAATGATTTACCCTATATCCGATAGCCCTTGGGTGAGTCCTATTCATTGTGTCCCTAAGAAGGGAGGAATGACCGTTGTGCCAAATGATGCCAACGAGTTAATTCCAACTCGACTCGTGACCGGTTGGAGGGTGTGTATCGACTATCGTAAGTTGAATGACGCCACTGGTAAAGACCATTTTCCCTTGCCCTTCATGGACCAAACGTTGGAGCGTCTTGCGGGAAACGATTTCTATTGCTTTTTAGATGGTTTTTCCGGTTACTTCCAAATCCCCATCGATCCTCGTGATCAAGAAAAAAACTACGTTTACGTGTCCATATGGAACGTTTGCTTATCGTAGAATGCCATTCGGACTTTGCAATGCACCGGGAACCTTTCAAAGGTGCATGATTGCTATTTTTCATGACATGATCGAGAAGATTATGGAAGTCTTTATGGATGATTTTTCCTTGTTTGGTTGTTCGTTCACTTTGTGTTTGTCGAATCTTGAGAGAATGTTGAAACGTTGTGAGGAAACCAACCTTGTTCTTAATTGGGAAAAATGTCATTTTATGGTTAAGGAAGGAATCGTCTTAGGGCACAAGGTTTCGAAAGCGGGGATTGAGGTAGACAAAGCTAAGGTAGACGTCATCGCCAAATTACCTCATCCCAAAACCGTTAAGGGTGTTAGGAGTTTCCTAGGCCAAGCGGGCTTTTATCGTCGATTCATCAAGGATTTTTCAAAGATATCTCGACCTATTACACATTTCCTCGAAAAATATGCACCTTTTGTCTTTAACGAAGATTGTGTACGAGCCTTTGAAATCCTTAATTGGAAACTTACCGAAGCTCCCATTCTTGTTGCTCCCAATTGGAACCTCCCCTTTAATCTCATGTGTGATGCTAGTGACTACGCTATTGGGGCCGTATTGGGGCAACGTCATGAAAAGCACTTCTTGCCTATTCACTATGCTAGCAAGACGATGACTGAGGCTCAACTTAAGTACACTACAACGGAAAAAGGAGTTCCTTTTCGTGGTATATGCTTTTGAGAAATTTCGACCTTACCTCGTCTTGACTCGATGCATAGTGTATACGGATCATTCGGCTATCAAGTATCTCATGGCTAAACAAGATGTAAAGCCGAGATTACTTCGTTGGATTCTCCTCCTACAAGAATTTGATGTCGAAATCCTTGACAAAAAAGGAGCCGAGAATCTAGCGGCCGATCATCTTTCTCGTTTGGAAGATCCTCACCAAAGTGTTTACGAGCCAAAGGAAATCACCAAAACATTTCCTCTCGAGACACTTGGTGTAGTGAATTCTAAGCTTGATTCATCCACCCCATGGTTTGCGGACATCGTAAATTACCATGCGGGCAACTTCATCATCAAGGGTATGACAACTCAACAAAAACGAAAATTCTTTCGTGACGTCAAGTTCTATTCGACGTTGTGTATTTGGCACCGAAGCTTCTAATATCCTTAGAGCTTGTCACGAGGGACCCACGGGTGGTCACCACGGTGCTAATCTCACGGCAAAGAAAGTCTTTGATGCTGGTTTCTTTTGGCCTACTATTTACTGAGATGCACACGCACTTGTGAAGTGGTGTGACTCATGCCAACGACAAGGAAAAGCCTCACAAAATGATTAAATGCCACAAAACATCATCCAAGTGTGTGAGATCTTTGACGTTTGGGGAATTGATTTATTGGGACCGTTCCCATCATCTCGTGGTAATAAGTACATCCTTGTCGCCGTTGACTACCTATCCAAGTGGGTGGAAGCTAAGGCTTTGCCCACGAACGATGCTCGTGTGGTAGTCAAGTGTTTGAAAAGCTTGTTTTCTCAATTTGGAACCCCTCGTGCGATCATAAGCGATCGTGGAACCCATTTTTGTAACGACCAATTCAGAAGGGTCCTAAGGAAATATGAGGTTACACATCGGCTTTCTACGGCTTATCACCCACAAACGAGTGGGCAAGTAGAGGTTTCAAACCGAGGTTTGAAGAGGATCTTGGAGAGATTGATTGGAGAAAACCGACAATCATGGTCGGATAAGTTGGACGATGCTTTATGGGCCTTTCGGACCGCTCATAAGACGCCCATCGGGTGCACTCCTTATAAGCTTGTGTATGGGAAGAATTGTCATTTGCCAATTGAACTTGAACACAAAGCTTATTGAGCCCTTAAGCATTGTAATAATGATATTGAGATCGCGGGAAAACACTAGAAAATGCAATTGAATGAATTAGATGAATTGAGGGATATTGCTTATGAAAATTCATTGATTTACAAAGAAAAAACTAAAAACTTTCATGACTCAAAAATTAAAAACCGGGTTTTTAACATTGGAGATCAAGTGTTGCTTTTTAACTCACGTTTTAAAATATTTTCCAGCAAGTTGAAATCCCGTTGGTCCGGTTCATTCACCGTTACCCAAGTTTTTCCATATGGGACCATCGAGCTAGCTCAAAATGATGGCCCCAATTTCAAGGTGAATGGACATAGGTTGAAGCACTACTTTGGCGGGGAAGTTCCATCCTTGAACTACCTCGACCAAGTCACCTTCCCCAATGATAATTAGTATTGAGGGGATCGAGTCGAGCTCAAGACTCGGTAATCAAAAACGAGGTGCCTCGTGGGGGAGTCCCATTCTTATCCCATGTACATATTATCGCTTTCTAACGTAGTAACGTGAGGGGATTTGTGCTCTTCCAACCTTTGTTCCGTGGTTGTTTGTGATATGTGGTTTTTAGATGATCATGATCTTCACGATTGGAGCCTCTCGTGTTTGTTTTATGGGAGCACTCGATCGTTTGCTTTGAAGAATTTCTCGATATCCATGATATATCCTTATATGTTCTAACCTTAGGTTTATAGCACACTTCATAAACGGCTTTAAGTTTAACGGTTACACCCTTTCCATGCTAGATTAGGCATTCGACTACGTCTCTAGTATGGGGGTATCCTACCCTTAGACTCAAAACATTGAGGATAATGTTTAACTTTAGTATGGGGGGGTGAATAGATACTTTCCTTGCCAAACCTTCACGCTTTCCAAAGTTTAGCTTTTTGTTTATCGTTTTGTTGCAAAATAAGGCTAAAAATGGCCAAATTTTAAAAATTTTCTCATGTTTTATAAGTGTTTGAAGACACGAATGTAGATTTTCCGATGGCGAGAATAAGAGTAATTTTTGACTCGACCGTGCGTGTTGAGCACTTAGCTTCGATTCCTTAACTTTATATTAGGCTAAGTCTCTTAAATGAGGACGAGAAATGATAGAGTTAATTATAAGTTACTATGCTAAATGTAGAGTATTCATATTCTTTCAAAAACTCATGTGTTCTCGTTGTTTGCTTATTCTCCCTTCGCTTGTAAATATATTTTGCTTAATAAGTATTGGCTTAGCGGTTTAGTCTTGATTGTTGGTTTCTAGTATTTTCTAGTTGCTTCCATGTAATTAAATTAGGAAAACATTAAGGTATCGCCAGCGTCACGGTTTTGAAGTATTGGCAACCCAAATAATCGAAAGCTTCACCCAATAATAAGATTGTAAGTGCTCACCTAAATCAAGAAAACAATTTGAAGCTCATAAGGCCGAAAAATCTATGCGAAATTGAAAGTGAATTATGCCTTAATCTTTGAAGATTTAAAGATCCAAAATTCGCTTTTAGCGTGAGGATATACGTATTTGGCCATAATAAACACCTCATGGCGAGGTTAAATAAAAGGCAAGGCAAGACCGAAGTCATAATAAAAGCTTCATGGCGAAGTTGAATAAAAGATGGAGGTAAACCTATGATAATAAGGCCCATCCGTTAGGGGGTGTATAAAAGTCTTGGTAATAAGTCTCATGTTCAAAACCGTTATAAAACCGTGTTTATCGATCCTTCTTGTTGACTTAATTTTTTCACATCGTTGTCTATTAGGGGGGGTTATTAATTCGATGGTATTGTTTACACCGTTATGACTCTATTTTTAGACCTAAATCTCTATCATCGCATAAGTAAAAAATGTATCCTCGTGAAACATTCAAGACAATAATAAAATATAAGAGATACCACTTAGGAAAATGGGAGCATAAGTACGTGATTAGGGCATATGAGTAGTGTTAGCATTACTAACTTATAATGACAATGATCTCATTGCACGCTTAGCATGGAATTAGGGTGAAAATCAAGGACGACAAAATTATTTCTAACGAAGCATTCACGTGTTCTTGTTCTATGAACCTAAACGTCCCATTTTGCGATGAAAATCATACATTATGTCTAAAACGCAAGTAGTAGTAATAGTAGTAGTGTAGTAAGTTTATTATTCAATAAAAGTGCATAAAAATGAATTTTGGAGGTGCTATGATACTTTATTCTAGCATTGCGTAAGGGCACGGCAATGGTTTAGTATGGGGGAGTGATGAGAATGCTTTTATACATAGTCTCATCGTCCAAAATAGGCTTATAATGCATTAAATATCATGAAATATGCCAAATATATGCTTGTGTTTGTTACATGTGTATTTTAGGTACGGATATTGAGAAAATGACAAAAGATCACAAGAAACAAGCAAAAACGAACAAGGGAAACGAAGCCGCACAATGAACCAAGCCCTAATGGTGATTTTCCAAGAATAACCCTTGAAGAGTTAGAGATTGTACAAGAATGGTCCTCCAATACTGAAGAATTGACACTTTAAACCCTTGATTATTCATATTTACAAGATTGGTCCTTAAAGTTTGTCAATTTACAAAAAAGGCCCTCCACTTTGAAGAATTGGCAAGAATGGTCCCTCAAGTTTGAATACTTGTCAATATTAGTCCTCCAAGAAGTCAACAATACAACTCAAGACCATTAAGTTTGAAGAAAATGCCAAAACAACCCTTCAAGAATCATCAAATTACAACAAATACCCTTGAAATACTTTTGGAAAAGTATTTGGGGAAAAAGTGTGAAAACTGAAAGTTTGTTATAAAGGGAAATTCAGTTTTATGCTAATTAAAATGAAATGACAAGAGAAAGAGAGAAGAAGGGTTAAATGTGGGCGACAACCATACTTACCTAGGCCAACCACGGCTTGCCATGTGTCCCACTCACACTTTCCACCAATGAGAACTCACCATTTTGCCAAGTCACATCCCACCCACAACCGTTTAATAACTAATCCTGATTAGTTTATTAAACACGCGCCTAACAAGTTTTTGAAAATTAACAAAGATCAAACAGCCACTATTTGACCAAGAACACAAATTGGGCATTCCTTAATTACTTGTAATTAAGCCATAACCTTTTCCAGATTTATGATTAGTGGTCTCATAATCATAACCCACACCTTAAAACACATGCCACATCATCACTCATGTCACATGAAAGGTGCCTGCTACAAAGGTTGAGAAAAAAGCCAAAAAATGCAGCCATCCAACAAATTATATCCAGCTTGGTTTCTAAGCTTCATTAGGAGCCATTGATCACATTTCCACCACCTTTACACCCTCACAAGCTGCCAAAGAAAGTTCACATGTTCAAGATAAATTCAAACTCAAGGGGCAATTTTGGAAGATCAAACACTTAGGGTTTACGTTTTTTATGCTTTCTAGTTCACAAATGTAGCCTATATAAGGCATATGACCTGCTTCATTTAGCGTTTGCTCTTGGTTTTTCCTTTATCACAAATCTGTAAATCCTTCTTTCATTTTAATGAGAAAGTGTTTGATATTGCTGATGAAATCCAAGTGCCAATCTTATTCTATGCTTGTTTATGTTTCATGTTTATGATTTTGAAGTACCAAAACCTGTTTTTAAACCTTGTGCAAGAAATTGCCAAGTTTTCTCAAAACTTGATATTTTGCTAAATTCTTGATTCAAACCCTTGGAATTTTTGGATAGCAAGTGATTATAGCACCCTGATAAGAAGATTATCAAGGTGTTGTAAGCTGTTAATGATTTTTGGATAGCAAGTGATTGTATGCATGCTTAGGGCTAACAAGTGATTAAATCAAGTTTATATAACCTGTTAAAGAGATTTGAGGGTTTGAAATTGGATTTGTGGTCAAGTATATCAGCAAAGTTTGAAATCTGCTTGTTCTTGTTCATTAGTAACTTTTTGTGGCTTGAATCTTTGTCTATACCTTGAATCATTACATGAAACCAGTTAATTTATGTTCATTTGAATTAATCTAAGCTGTTGTGTGCATTTGGTTCAATTTGGTTGGCTTATTCTTGCTAAAACTGCTTATTTGTTGAAATCTGCTTATTGTTCATGTCTGGTGCATATCTGGTGATCTTTTGATTAAAATGTATCAATTGACTTGTTGAATTTGTGTTTTTGTGATTGCATTTGACTCCTTATAACCCACTTGTTATAAGGGTTCCTTTTTGTGGCTTGAATCCAACAAAAATCCATATAAGACAAAAAGTCAAAATAGTCAAGCAGTGGGAACTCCTTTCCCCTGTTGCTAGCCACTGCTAGTGTAATTTGATCATCAACTTATTCATAAGCTATTCTAGCTCATTTGGACTTGCAACAACTTATTTTTGTGATCAATCTTCCTTATTTGACCCATTGAACTGATCTGGAGCATATTAGGGTTTGACTTTTAGGTTTGACTAGAAAACCAATTGACTTGACTTTTTCATAAGTGCTTCATTGCTTATTCCAGCTTATTCTTTGTGCTTATTTGAAAATTTTTTGTTGATTTTGCTTAGTTAAGTCATTTAAAACCTTTTGCAACTTGAATCAGCACTTGAGGTAGCCTAGAACTCAAAAACGACTATTTTGTCGTTTTGTGAAGAGAGCTTTTGCTTATTTCAGGCTTATTTCTTAGGCTTTTTCAAAATTTCTTTTCACAGATCTCTTTGGTATCCCAAAAGAAGCTTGTGTGTCAAATTAGAGCTTATGGCATTAGCTTATGGCTTAATGGGCCAAAAAGCCCATTAAGAATAAGCTGTTGACAATTAAGCTGTGATTAGCTCACTTCAGCTTTTGGGTCTTTAGAGTTTTGTGCTTAAAATCAAATTTTGAGTCAAGTAGGTGATTTTGGGCTTATTTGGTGGACTTTTTCTTATTGGGCCTATAATCAGCCCATTAAGGGTATGTTTTGTCATTTAGCCCATTTTAAGGCCCATTAGGGGTATTTTCGTAATTTCAAGTTCATTTATGTGTTTATTAGGTTAAAATAAACTAGTTTGCAACTTTTTAGAATTTCTTTATAAATTTTGGATTTTTAATATTATTTTATTATTATTTTATTATTAAAAATTAAATTTTAGATTTTTGCAAGTTTTTCATTTTCCCTAGTTTAAATACATTAACTTAGGAATTTTAAAATTTTTAGATTAATTTTAGTGTCATTTGATTAATTTTTAGAATTATTTTAAGTTTTTATAGTTTTTAATCATTTTTAAATAGTTTTAATTAATTTTAAAATTTTTAAAAATAGTTTTTAATTTAGTTAAGTCATTTTAGAGGTTTACAAGTTAAAAAATCTCATTTTTGGCCTTTTGTTAATTAAATTGATTTTTTGGGCTTTAATTAGCATTAAAACTTAATATTTAATTAAATAAAAGATTTGAGTTATTTTTGATTTTTTGTAAACTCTAATTACATTTTTAGGATTTATTGCAATTTTCTAGGAATTTTTAAGTTAATTTTTAAATTTTGTCATATTCTACGGTTTTACGTGCACGACTTTTCGTCTTAGTTTAATTCATAATCGTAACCGTCATCCTTTTCTATTCTCCTTTCTATTTTCTTTTCTCATAAATTATAATCACAAAGTTAATCATTTCTTACACAACACACTTGCCTCCTTGGGAAACGAACTTTGAACTTAATTTGGTAATTAGTGCTTGGTTTTCCTAAACCGACACTTAATACTTGCCACTTTTACGCCTTTTTCCTAAAAGGTCGTATTTTACTACTACTATCACGTAACAACGCTAATAACTCGAACAACAGCAGGTCCCTACATTAACCTTCTTTCATGTTAAAATATTATATGTTATGTTATTCTGACACTCCAACTTTTTTAATTCAGGAACAACAACAACGGTAGGGATCAGGACCGTAGAGGTTCACAGCCAAACCATTCTACCTCATATGGTAAAATTTACACCTTCTATGTGATCATGTTTATGTTCCACGGATCATGTCTCATGCATGTAATCTTGAAACAGGCTCTCAGATAACTAGGACGCCTACTGGAGGATTCACGCATATTATCTGTCCTACTTGTTCGCGCAGACATTCTGGTATTTGTCGTCGAGGTACTGGTGGTTGTTTCAAGTGTGGCCAACAAGGCCAACAGTAGAAAGACTGTCGCCAGGGTGATATAGAAGGCACCTCTGGACATGCCGACTCTAAGCCACCTCCTACTTCTGGTCGCGTGTTCACTACTACTAGAGACCAGGCGAACAAGACTTCAGGTACCGTCATCGGAAATATCTTTATGAATGGTTTGGCAGCATGTTTTCTATTTGATACTAGAGCGACTCATTCATTCATATCCAATACTTTTGTTGTACGTGTTAGGATTTCCCCTATGCCATGAGATAATGCTTTATGCATTTCCACGCCACCTAGGGACTCTGTACGAATCACTCGGGTATATGTAACACCCCCAATTTCAGGTCATATGCGGAAGCTCATATGAGGTGCTACTTCATAATATAACAGCTCAAGTAATAGAAAACGACTCGAAAAGAATCGTTTTTAAAAGTAAATATTGGATTGAAATAAAAGTTTACGATCGTTCATAACATGGTCCCCAAACATTTATTAAACAATTACACAACATCTTTTCATATTAAAAGTCATTGAACGATTTTTACAAAATGGCGAGCTTTTATTCCATTTATTATAATTCCGCAAGCATCGAAATCCCTCCTGCCATTACCTTCAAGGACCTGAGATAAAACATGCTAAACTTGTCAACAACAGTTGAGTGAATCTATAGAGTTATAAATAAACATTACCGAACACAAGTATATTTTAAAACCGTCAGGAAATAACGATGTGGATCAAACAACGTTATATGGATTATTATAGGCCTCATGACCTTGAAACGTTTCCATAATATTTGCCCACCATACACCTCGCTAAGTGTATATCAAACTCTCACGCATGTATCCCCCTTGGGCCTCAAGTGTGCCCTAACGATAGCTAGTCGTTATAGGACGGGAGGAGGTCGGTCCTCCCGAATAGTACTATTCCATGTATAAGCGCCTACCAAAACTCGGTAGCTAACAATTCATGATATAATTGGGACTTTCATTTAGCGAAATAACAAACCTATAATAATCAAGGCAACTAGCATACATCGGGTCCCTTGTGTTCTGTTTTTAAAACAAGCATGTTATCCCCCTCGCGGGTTTCAAAATCCTTTACAAGATAGTATAAAAGCGAGGCTATAGACTCACCTTAGTTTAAGATATCTAGCGAGATGATCGTCGATGATAATGGATGCCTTTCAAACATGAGAACCGCTACCTATCAAATAAGGTGCGTTCATTAAAAATGACTCGAGAAATAATTCATATATATAACATCAAACTCAACTCATAAAGCCACAATACACTCGAGGGTAAACGATATAAATAACTTCATTATACTTTACTACTCATTTACTTTACCATTTTATACTTTTAATAAAGTCCGCTGGTACATACTACATGTACTAGCTTATTTACCCCTTTTAAACTCGTCAACCGTTTATGAAACGACTCGATAAACTAACTTACTATATATAGAAAGTCCTCCTACAAGTTTATCAAATGAAATTACTTTTAATGTCCTTTACCCGACTCATTTTCAAACTACAAAATCCGGACAGATTTCCGTTAATTATTCATACAACCGTTTTAACTTATTTAAACAACTCCGTTTACAAAACCAACACTCGGGTTTTAAAGTAAACTCAACCTCTAAGGTAAACACCTCACTATCAGTAGGTTACATACTTCAAAACTTCCATTTAGAGTCCATGATATTCGATCCAAATATCGACATCAACTATATGTAGTGTCGATACTCGTCTCCCGGTACACGATCAATCAAAACATCATAACTTCGCGCTCTTTTGGAGCTAGAAGCTCTACCTTATATCAAATCGAAGCTAATAAAATTATCTACAACCCTAGGCTATAAGTTAAGCCATTTTCAAAACATAAAAATTCGGAATTTACTTTTTACTTACTGTTATAAAATGACTACCAAAATCTTGTACAAAATCACATTTTTGACCAAAATCAACAATAGATATGATCATCCCAGTACCCTAACATTAACATAAATCAATCATAACACTAGAATCATCATAAAAATCAAAATCTTTAAATCAAAGTCAAGTTTTTAACAAAACTTTTAGCAAGAACACCATGGATCATCATAAAAATGCCATGCATGAGCATAGCTCTCACCTACCAACTTGAAAAAAAATGAAACGTCTTGAATGTATGAAATTCTTACACTAAAATATTCCTCTTGAAATTCTAAGAATGGGTCTTGTTTTAATTTTGCTTAGATCATCATAATTTTGGAGTTAAAATTGATTGAAGGGTGGTTTTGGGGTGGGTGGAAGTCACGGCACAAAAGAAAAGAAGGAGAGAGAGAAAAACAAATTTGGTGTGTGAAATTTTGAGTGGTGTGTGTGATTTTTAAGTTTATATATAGTGGTTGAGGGACCAATGTTGTAATTTTTCAATAGTTGTGGCTAAAAATGAAAATAGTTAGCTAACAAGCGGGAAATAACTAATAGTAACTTTTGAAAATATTTACGGGGCTCGGGTATCATAAAGATACTTTTAAAAATTTAAAACTTACCTCAAATATAATAATATCGACTCCCGACTCGACTTAACACGTCATTTAAAATAAAACATCAAAAATGACATAAATCGAACAACCGACAATGAAGCGTAAAATATTTGGCATCCATCGACATAACACTTGCTAATACTCCTTACACCTATTAAATATTAAATATAAACCTTCCAACATCGGTTTAAACTTAAACCTTCAAAAATAAATATCGTTCAAACTCATCCAAAAATTCCAAAAATAATCGTAAAATAAGATTAAGCAATGACCTGAAATTTCCAGATTGTCACGGCATCTCCATCTAACAGGGATCTTCGTCCCGAAGATCAATTCGCCTTATGGTCCGGTTTCTTGTTGAATTTGAACAAGTGCGGATAGTTCTTCCACATTTGATCTTCCCTTTCCCAAGTAAACTCTGGTCCACGCCTTGAGTTCCATCGAACCTTGACAATAGGGATCCGGCTTTGCTTTAGTTGCTTCACCTCCCTATCCATGATCTCGACGGGTTCCTCGATGAAGTGCAACTTGTCATCGATCTTGACTTCATCCATTGGGATAATAAGGTCTTCATCGGACAAACACTTATTTAGGTTCGACACGTGAAAAGTATTGTGGATTCCTTGTAGTTCCCGAGGTAATTCAAGTTTATATGCTACCGGACCCACTCTTGATGTGATCTTGAATGGTCCAATATAGCGGGGACTTAACTTCCCACGCTTTCCAAAACGTATAACACCTTTACATGGGGATAACTTTAGCATAACTTTGTCACCTACCTCGAACTCTAAAGGTTTCCGCCTCACATCAGCATAACTTTTCTGTCTACTACGAGCAACTAACAAACGATTCTTGATTTGCACAATCATTTCAGTAGTCTCGTGAATCAATTCTGGTCCGGTGAGTTGAGCATCCCCAACTTCACTCCAACATACAAGCGATCGACATTTCCTTCCGTAGAGAGCCTCGAAAGGTGCGGCTTTAATGCTAGCATGATAACTATTATTGTAGGAGAATTCTGCCAATGGTAAGTGCTTATCCCAACTACTACCAAAGTCAATCACGCAAGCCCGCAACATGTCTTCCAATGTTAGTATTGTCGCCCATCGGTTTGAGGATGATAAGCAGTGCTCATATCCAGGTTAGTCCCCAATGATTTTTGAAGTGATTCCCAAAATTTTGATGCGAAACGACTATCACGGTCCGAGATGATAGATACAGGAACACCGTGTTTACAAACAATTTCATTCAAATAGATAAGAGTAAGTTTTTCCAACTTGAATCTTCCATTTATCGGGATAAAGTGGGCTGATTTGGTCAAGCGATCCACAATCACCCAAATAGAATCAAAGCCAGATGTAGTTCGTGGAAGCTTAGAAATGAAGTCCATGGTAATACGTTTCCACTTCCAAATAGGAACTTCAGGTTGTTGAAGCAGTCCGGAAGGCTTTTGGTACTCAGCCTTAACCTTAGCACATGTCAAACACTTGCTAACGTATGTTGCAATATCCGCCTTCATGTTTGGCCACCAATACAACTTCTTCAAATCATGATACATTTTATCCGACCCGGGATGAATGGAATACTTGGACTTGTGAGATTCCAACATAATTAGATTTCTCAATCCTCCATATACTGGTAACCATACTCGTCCCTTTAGACATTTTGTACCATCGGATCTAGTTTCAAAAGGTTCACCTTCACCGCGAAAGTTTTCAGATTTAATATTCTCGGATTTCATAGCTTCAGCTTGTGCTTTTCGAATCTGTTCTGGTAGATTGTTATGTATCGTTACTACCAAAGCACGCACTCGGAGAGGTTTGTCCCTTTCCTTCCTGCTTAACGCATCCGCTACCATGTTTGCTTTTCCCGCGTGATAACGAATTGTACAATCGTAATCACTCAAAAGCTCGATCCATCTACGTTGCCTCATATTCAGATCTTTTTGATCCATAATATACTGTAGACTCTTATGATCGGTGAATACCGTACACTTAGTGCCGTACAGATAATGTCTCCAAAGGCGAAGAGCAAAAACCACCGCGCCTAATTCCAAGTCATGAGTGGTGTAGTTTTCCTCGTTCTTCCTAATTTGCCTAGAGGCATACACAATGACTTTTTCTCGCTGCATCAAAACAGCCCCAAATCCTTTTAGAGATGCATCACAGTTGACAACGAAATCCTCGCTGCCCTCGGGTAATGACAAGATTGGCGCACTACACAATTTAAGTTTCAACGTTTGAAATGCCTCCTCTTCGTCGTCACCCCATACATATGGTTTATTTTTCTGGGTAAGCTTTGTTAATGGTTTGGATATTAACGAAAATCCTTCAATAAACCTTCTGTAATAGCCGGCCAAACCCAAAAATTGTCGCACCTCGGTAGGAGTAGTAGGTGCAGCCCAATTCTTAATGGCTTCGATTTTTGCTTGATCGACATGAACTCCATTTCTATCAATCACGTGACCAAGGAATCGTACGGAATCAAGCCAAAAATCACATTTTGAAAACTTTGCGTACAATTTTTCGTTCCTTAGCAACTCCAAGATAGTCTTCAGGTGCTCGCCATGTTCTTCTTTAATCTTGGAATAAATCAGAATATCGTCGATGAACACGATTACAAATTTGTCAAGATACGGCTTGCACACGCGGTTCATTAAATCCATGAACACAGCCGGTGCATTGGTCAATCCAAACGGCATTACTTGAAACTCATAATGTCCATATCGAGTTCTAAAAGCTGTAATTGGAATATCTTACTCATGAACGCGAAGTTGATGATAACCAGACCGCAGATCAATTTTTGAATAAACACTAGAACCTTGCAACTGATCAAATAAGTCATCGATCCTAGTTAAAGGGTATCGGTTCTTGATAGTTAATTTATTCAGCTCCCGATAGTCGATGCACATGCGAAACGAACCATCTTTCTTTTTCACGAATAATACCGGAGCTCCCCATGGTGACGAGCTCGGTCGAATAAAGCCTTTCTCAGATAATTCTCGCAATTGCTCCGATAATTCTTTCATTTCAGATGGTGCTAAACGATATGGCGCACGCGCCACAGGTGCAGCACCAGGAATAAGATCAATACGAAAATCAACTTGCCTTGGTGGCGGAAGTCCGGGCAATTCATCAGGAAACACATCAGGAAAATCACGCACGACAGGAACATTATCAATTTGCTTCTCTTCAGTTTCAACTTCGGTCACTTGAGCCAGGAATAATTCACAACCTATTTCTATGTATTTTCGAGCCTTAATACACGAAACGATCTTTAATCTAGAATTATTCTTGTCGTCTTTGATAACCAAAGTTTTGCCAATCAAGGGAATCTTAACCTTTTTCTCACCACATAGGATA
This sequence comes from Glebionis coronaria, assembly GCA_025667525.1. Taxonomy (NCBI): domain Eukaryota; kingdom Viridiplantae; phylum Streptophyta; class Magnoliopsida; order Asterales; family Asteraceae; genus Glebionis; species Glebionis coronaria. The sequence continues at coordinate 488,801,102 of CM046874.1, forward strand.
GATGCATTATACTGAGACAACCAGTCCATCCCAATTATGACATCGAAACTTCCTAGTTCTATGACCATTAGGTCGATTGAGAAGGAACGATTCAAGAGATTAAGGGTACACCCCTTTAACATGCTATTGGTACTTATTAACTTTTCATCGGCCAATTCGATTTCATATTTAACATCTAACTCAACGGGATCAATATCAATAAGGGTACTAAAAGTTGTAGATACGAAACTCTTATCGGCACCCGAATCAAATAGAGTAGTGGCATAACGATTGTTGAGTAAGAACGTACCAGTAACGACTTTCGGATCACGCTGGGCCTCAGCAGCTCCTAACTGAAGTGCAGCACCACGATTGTTTCCACCGTTTCCACCCTTGTTCAGCTTTGGACACTCCCTTTTCATATGCCCTTTTCGCTACAGTTGAAGCAGGTCACATCCTTGACAGGGGCTCGACACTTGTTAGACTTGTGTCCAAGCTTACCGCATTTATTACATTTCCAACAATCACCAGCATGCTTCCTATTCTTGCAAACCGGACAAGCATCCTTGTTGCTTGTTGTAGCATCAACCATAGCCGTTGCATTAGCTCTCCTTTGATTTTGATGACGATTGTGGTCACGTTTTTCTCACCACGAGTCTCACGATCAGCTTCACCCTTCCTTTTCTCACCAGAAGTGGCCTCATCTGCCTTATCTTGAATAATTTGTCCCATAAGCTGGTAAGCCATACGGACAGCCTTACCAATGTCAGTCGGTTCAGATGATGTCACATCACCACGGATATTCTTGGTTAGTCCACGGATGTACTGTTCCACCTTAACTTGTTCAAGTTCCACCATTCTTGGGCATAGAAGCGCTAACTCATGAAAACGATTAGTATACCCATCGATGTCAGTTCCCTTTAGTCTTAGGTTATATAGTTCTTGTTCCAACCTCTGAATCACACTACGAGGACAAAATTCTTCAGTCATCCACCTTCTTACCACAGCCCATGGTGTCCCATACGCAGTATCAATACCCATAGAGGCAAGTCTCCCATTCCACCAAGTCAAAGCACGACCTTGTAGAGTAGCCGTAGCAAATTTGACCTTGTCGGCTTCATCACAGTTACTAATCCGGAAGACAGACTCCAGCTTTTCAAACCATTGGCACAAACCCACGGCACCCTCAGTTCCCTTAAAGGTTTGTGGTTTGCACTTCATAAATGTAGTGTAATCACAGCCCCTTAATTTAGGTGCATTAGGTAAGTTTGCACCGCCCGTATTTGCACCACCTCCACCAGTTCCAGCACCATTAGTTCCAGTACCATCAGTTCTACCACCTGAACCGCCAGCTCCACCAGAACTGCCAGCTTCATTACCGGAACCACCAGCCCCACCAGAATCGCCAGCTCCACCAGAACCGCCAGCTCCACCAGAACCGCCAGCTCTACCAGAACCGCCAGCTCTACCAGAACCGCCAGCTCCATTACCGGAACCACCAGCCCCATCAGAACCTCCAGTACCAACAGTGTAGTTAGCCATAAATTCTGCCATAGCCGTAGCAACTTGCTCACTGATAAGTGCACGCATTTGCGTCTCATTCATAGTCTTGGGTGGCATGATTCTGTTACAACACAATTCAAATCATAATGAGTATTCATTCAATGATTGTATTTAGATAAAAAAAGGAATAGATGATAGAAACGAGGAACTAAGAAGGAACAAATGAATATCAAGAAGGATCTAATTAGTAAAAGTTTAACTAATCAGGAAGGGATAAAACCCTAAATTAAGAAATCGGATTGATTCATGTAAAATCCTTATGCTTAAACCTATACATTTAAAATCTCTTATTTCCATGGGTCGACCAAACCTATGTGAATAAGTTCTTATAAACAAATAGTTCAACAATTTATAATTTCCTTGTTCAAGTAAACGGTCAATTTATTTTAACAAGACAATGATAAATTACTTTATTTGAGCATCGTTCGTTTAACACAAAAGATCAAGATCGAATACAACAAAGATTGATTTGATGAACTTCTGGTGATATGGTATGGAATTTTAGTAGGCATGTAAATACCATACCAATCAATACAAATTCCTTGCGAACAATAATTGATATTTCAGAAAGCATGTTTCTAAAACAATAGGAAGTCGAAGATCAATGAGAACGGAGAACGAATCTACTAAACAATAAGAGTAGATCGATAATTCAAAAATAAGAGTTAAGGAATCAAAAATCTTTGAAACCAAAAGATTATCATCGGGAATGGTAACTAAAATGTTGGGATCATGGATATCCACAACTCTGCTAAACTCGGGAATAATGGAATTTAGTTGGAAATGACTTCGTGACAATCTACGTCATAATAATAACTCATGTTATTATAAAATTAATATTTATAATTAAATAAATGGAAACATGACTTGTAACTTACAAGTACCAATGATTCAATTCATAACATATACATATATCCCATATATACATAAATACTCTCGTTCCGGTCCCATCGGTAATTCGGAGATTTCGCTTGCGACAGTTATAGTTAAAAGATTTCAAAACTTTTACTTCGGAAAATCTTTTTGTTCTCTATAACTTAAGCTCTGGTACCAATCTATAACACCCCCAATTTCGGGTCATATGCGGAAGCTCATATGAGGTGCTACTTCATAATATAACGGCTTAAGTAATAGAAAACGACTCGAAAAGAATCGTTTTTAAAAGTAAACATTGGATTGAAATAAAAGTTTACGATCGTTCATAACATGGTCCCCAAACATTTATTAAGTACACAACATCTTTTCATATTAAAAGTCATTGGATGATTTTTACAAAATGGCGAGCTTTTATCCCATTTATTATAATTCCGCAAGTATCAAAATCCCTCCTGCCATTACCTTCAAGGACCTGAGATAAAACATGCTAAACTTGTCAACAACAGTTGAGTGAATCTATAGAGTTATAAATAAACATTACCGAACACAAGTATATTTTAAAACCATCAGGAAATAACGATGTGGATCAAACAACGTTATATGGATTATTATAGGCCTCATGACCTTGAAACGTTTCCATAATATTTTCTCACCATACACCTCGCTAAGTGTATATCAAACTCTCACGCATGTATCCCCCTTGGGCCTCAAGTGTGCCCTAACGATAGCTAGTCGTTATAGGACGGGAGGAGGTCGGTCCTCCCGAATAGTACTATTCCATGTATAAGCGCCTACCAAAACTCGGTAGCTAACAATTCATGATATAATTGGGACTTTCATTTAGCGAAATAACAAACCTATAATAATCAAGGCAACTAGCATACATCGGGTCCCTTGTGTTCTATTTTTAAAACAAGCATGTTATCCCCCTCGCGGGTTTTAAAATCCTTTACAAGATAGGATAAAAGCGAGGCTATAGACTCACCTTAGTTTAAGAGATCTAGCGAGATGGTCGTCGATGATAATGGATGCCTTTCAAACACGAGAACCGCTACCTATCAAATAAGGCGCGTTCATTAAAAATGACTCGAGAAATAATTCATATATATAACATCAAACTCAACTCATAAATCCACAATACACTCGAGGGTAAACGATATAAATAACTTCATTATACTTTACTACTCATTTACTTTACCATTTTATACTTTTAATAAAGTCCGCCGGTACATACTACATGTACTAGCTTATTTACCCATTTTAAACTCGTCAACCGTTTATGAAACGACTCGATAAACTAACTTACTATATATAGAAGGTCCTCCTACAAGTTTATCAAATGAAATTACTTTTAAAGTCCTTTACCCGACACTTTTTCAAACTACAAAATCCGGACAGATTTCCGTTAATTTTTCATACAACCGTTTTAACTTATTTAAACAACTCCGTTTACAAAACCGACACTCGGGTTTTAAAGTAAACTCAACCTCTAAGGTAAACACCTCATTATCAGTAGGTTACATACTTCAAAACTTCCATTTAGAGTCCCCGAGATTCGATCAAATATCGACATCAACTATATGTAGTGTCGATACTCGTCTCCCGGTACACGATCAATCAAGACATCATAACTTCGCGCTCGTTTGGACCTAGAATCTCTACCTTATATCAAATCGAAGCTATTAAGATTATCTACAACCCTAGGCTATAAGTTAAGCCATTTTCAAAACATAAAAATTCGGATTTTACTGTTGCCTTACTGTTATAAAATGACTACCAAAGTCTTGTACAAAATCACATTTTTGACCAAAACCAACCATAGATATGATCATCCCAATACTCTAACATTAACATAAATCAATCATAACACTAGAATCATCATAAAAATCAAAATCTTTAAATCAAAGTCAAGTTTTTAACAAAACTTTTAGCAAGAACATCATGGATCATCATAAAAATGCCATGCATGATCATAGCTCTCACCTACCAACTTGAAAAAAAATGAAAAGTCTTGCATGTATGAAATTCTTACACCAAAATGTTCCTCTTACAATTATAAGAATGGGTCTTGTTTCAATTTTGCTTAGATCATCATAATTTTGGAGTTAAAATTGATTGAAGGGTGGTTTTGGGGTGGGTGGAAGTCACGGCACAAAAGAAAAGAGGGGAGAGAGAAAAACAAATTTTGTGTGTGAAATTATGAGTGGTGTGTGTGATTTTTAAGTTTATATATAGTGGTTGAGGGACCAATGTTGTAATTTTGCAATAGTTGTGGCTAAAAATGAAAATAGTTAGCTAACAAGCTGGAAATAACTATTAGTAACATTTGAAAATATTTATGGGGCTCGGGTATCATAAAGATACTTTTAAAAATTTAAAACGTACCTCAAATATAATAATATCGACTCCCGACTCGACTTAACACGTCATTTAAAATAAAACATCAAAAATGACAAAAATCGAACAGCCGACAATGAAGCGTAAAATATTTGGCATCCATCGACATCACACTTGCTAATACTCCTTACACTTATTAAATATTAAATATAAACCTTCCAATATCGGTTTAAACTTAAACCTTCAAAAATAAATATCGTTCAAACTCATCCAAAATTCCAAAAATAATCGTAAAATAATCGTAAAATAAGATTAAGCAATGACCTGAAATTTCCAGATTGGTACATATACAGAGATCTTCCCCTAGAATTTGATGACAAGATCTGCAGAGTTGGCGCACTTCCTTTGGACATGTGCGATTTTGACTTGATTTTGGGCATGGACTGTTTATCCAAACACCAGGCTACGATTGACTGCCACACTTATCGGCTTATCTTCGGTGATGTTAAATCCCCAGAGTACATACACCATGGTTTTCTGCCAGGGAGGTTTGTACAAATTATTTCATCCATGGAGGCGCGTGCATTACTAGCACACGGTTGTCAGGGCTTCGTAGCCAACATTCATGACGTTACTGCCGAGTCGCCATCGATCCAACATCAGCCTATTGTGTCAGAATTTCCTGACGTCTTTCCTAATGAACTTCTGGGCATACCACCTGTTCGCGAAGTCGGGTTTGAAATTGAGCTCATTCCATGTGCAGATCTAATTTCCAAGGCTCCTTATCGCATGGCTCCTATAGAGCTTAAGGAACTAAAAGTTCAGCTGCATGAACTTCTGGAACGAGGTTTCATCCGTCCCAGTGCATCGTCATGGGGTGCACCAGTACTGTTCGTGAAGAAGAAAGACGACAACATGCGTTTGTGTATAGACTGTCGTGAGCTGAACAAGATCACGATCAGGAATCATTATCCTTTGCTGCGAATTGACGACCTTTTCGATCAACTTCAGGGCGCCAAGTATTTCTCCAAGATCGATCTGAGGTCCGGCTACCATCAGTTAGGGGTTAAAGAGCAGGATATCTCTAAGACTGCTTTCTGTACACGTTATGGGCACTTGGAGTTCGTAGTCATGCTATTCGGACTCACTAATGCTCCATCTGTCTGAATGGATTTGATGAACCGTGTCTTCCATGAGTTTCTGCACAAGTTCGTTATCGTGTTCATTGATTATATCCTGATTTTCTCCAAATCCAAGGAGGAACATGAGGAACACCTTCGTATAGTCTTGCAGATTCTTCGTCAGAAGCAGCTGTATGCCAAGTTCTCCAAATGTGAGTTCTGGTTAAGCAAGGTGGAAATTCTGGGCCATATTGTATCTGCAGAAGGGATCACCATGGATCTTGCAAAGGTCGAAGCTATCACCAAATGGCCGAGACCTACATCTGCAACTGATGTCAGAAATTTTCTGGGTTTAGCTGGCTACTACCGTAGGTTTGTAGAGAACTTTTCACGGTTAGCCTTGCCTTCAACTAAGCTGATGAGGAAATGAGAGAAATTCGTCTGGACGGAAGAGCGAGATAAGAGCTTCGAAGATCTTAAGCAGAAGTTAGTGACTGCACCTATTCTTACTCTCCCATCTGGCTCAGGTGGATTTCAGATATATAGTGACGCTTCAGGAAAGGGTTTAGGCTGCGTTCTCATGCAACATGGGAAGGTGATTGCATACACATCACGACAGCTGAAACCTTATGAAGAAAACTATCCTACTCATGATTTGGAGCTTACAGCAGTTATTTTTGCGTTGAAGATCTGGAGACATTATTTGTATGGTGAATCGTATGACATATTCACCGACCACAAGAGTCTCAAGTACATCTTCACCCAGAAGGAACTGAACATGAGATAGAGGAGATGGTTAGAGCTATTGAAAGACTACGACACCAACATTCAGTACCATCCTGGTAAGGCGAATATGGTGGCAGATGCTCTAAGGAGAAGGTCGGGTATGATTGGTGGCATCTGGATTGCAAAAGAGATCATCTGTGACCTAGAGATGTCTGATATTAAGTTTTGTGTACAAGGACAACACGGTTACTGGGCTAATCTTAGAGTGGAACCAAACTTACATTCTAGGATCAAGGAAGCTCAGAAGGACGATGTTGAGATTTGGGCTATTATTCAGAACCTTGATCAGCAGACGAAGTTTCGTGTTGACAATGACGGTATCTTATGGTAGGGCACTAGACTAGTGGTTCCTGATGAATCTACACTCAGGGAAGCTGTGCTGACTGAAGCTAACAGCTCTCCATTTACCATACATCCTGGATCTACCAAGATGTACCATGGCATCAAGCAACACTCTTGGTGGAGTGGTATGAAGCAGGATGTTGCCACCTTCGTTTCTAAATGTATGATCTGCAACAAGTTAAGATCGAACACCAGGGAGCTAGTGGTTTACTACAACCATTAGATATTCCAGCATGGAAGTGGGACAAAATCGCCATGGATTTTGTTACTGGTCTTCCTGTGACTCAAAAGAAGAACGACGCTATCTGGGTTATTGTTGATAGGTTGACTAAATCTGCTTATTTTCTGCTAATTCGCAAGGAGCATCCGGTCAGCAAATTAGCAGACAATTTTCAGAAGGAGATCATGAGACTGCATGGTACTCCATCAGAAATCATCTCTGACAAAGATCCCCGTTTTACATCACGTTTCTGGTAGAGTCTAGAGAAAGCTTGGGGCACCAGACTTAAGCTCAGCACTGCCTTTCATCCTTATACCGACGGACAGTCAGAACGTACATTCAGACATCGGAGGACATGCTGCGGGCGTGTGCTCTAGAGTGGTCAGGAAGCTGGGATGATTATATATTTCTAGTGGAATTTGCATACAATAACAGCTGACACACTAGCATCAAGTGTGCTCCTTTTGAGATGTTGTATGGTAGGAAGTGTCGCGCCCCAATCTGCTAGGATCAGGTGGGCTAACGACTGCTTGAAGGTCTAGAGATGATTGAGGTGACTAATGAGAAGGTCAACGTCGCCAAGGCGAAGCTTCAGGAAGCTCGTGCTCGTCAGAAGAGCTATGTTGATAAACGTCGTAGAGATGTATCTTTCAACATAGGTGATCACGTTGTCCTCAAGGTATCACCTGCACGAGGAGTTAAACATTTTGGAATCAGAGGGAAGCTCAGTCCTCGCTTCATTAGACCGCTCGACATCATAGAACGCGTTGGTGAAGTGTCATATCGTTTAGCGTTACCGCCTCAGTTATCACACGTTCACAACGTGTTCTATGTGTCCTTACTCAGAGGATACAACTATCATCCAGTTCATGTTGTCCAGTATCCGCTTGATCAGACTCGAGAGGATCTTTCATATGTCGAAGAACCCGAGAGAGTTCTTGAACGACAAGATCGTGTCATGCGGAGGAATACGATCCCTTTCGTCAAAATCCTCTAGAGGGATCATCCTGAGCGGGAAGCCACTTGGGAGACGGAGGAGTCTATACAGGATTCTTACCCTCATTTCCAGTTCTAATTCGGGTATGTTTCCTTTCAACTTTATGTTTCTCCAATTCGATGATGAATTGTTCTTTTAGAGGGGAAGAGTTGTAAAACCCGCATTAAAATACGATTAACAATACACATGAACAGTGAACATCCAAAATTACGGTAAAATTTAAAACTTTCCATTTATAATATAATTCACGTGTCACGATATTTAATAGCATGTAATTACGTATATATTATAAATGTGTTAAGTACACGACATACAAAAATCACGATAATTAAACATGAACGTACACGTAAATAATTTAACTCGGGAAAACTACGGGTTTCCCCGTGGGCTCCCTTTATGCCGCGGCTAAGACAAAGAGGAAGCAAAAGATGGGCTTTTCCCCATGATCCAACTTAAAACATGTTAAGTAAAATCACATGAAAACATAAACATAATATTAGGTTACAGAAAAAGTTCTCCTTGCCTCCTTTTTGCTCTCTTACCGCCGGCCATAGATCAACCACAAGGAACAAACCGGACGATTTTGATTGTTGATTAATGTGTGTACGTGATGGTGATCTTAATCCTTTTATTCCAAGAGTTCGGTATAATAAAAAACCTTTGTTTTTTTTCTTTAATTCTTATTGAGTTCATGTTCTTATTTAATTAATCTTAAAAAAAAGTAAATAAAACATGTGGGATTAATTAAATCATGGTTTAAGGGGGGTTTGGTGTTGCCTTGGTTTGGCCGAGACCCAAGCCGAGAGCCTCAAGGTCTCGGTGTTGGGGTTCGTGTGGTTCGAACGCATCAAGGGGGACCCGACTCGGTGTCAGGGTGCGGTTTTGTTTTGGACCGAGTGCCAACCGAGACGTATAGGGTCTCGGTGGGGCTCTTTGACTAACAGTAGGAACCGAACAAAGTAAGCAGGGGGGAACGGGTTGAACCGGTGGCCAACTGGTGTGAACCGTGAGCCACCAGTGGCAACCGGCTAGCCCGTCTAGCCACTGGTGGGGTTGTTTTAGCTCGACTTATATGTGATCCCGGGCTTCGGGCTTCAGTTAATTTTTAAAACACGGGTTTGGGATTCGGAAAAGTTATTAAAATCAGAAAATATGTTTAATTAAATTAATTACTAGACTTTTTAATTTAATTAAATTCATGACTTAGGTTAAATATTAAAATTAATATTTCATGTATAACCTAAAGTATTTTACTTAGCTTAATCTAATTAAAACATGTATTATAATTAAATTCTTATAACGTATAGTTTAATTAATTAACCAAGTTATTTAATTAATAAGCTATAACCATGACTTGTATCATACTAACTAGACTTTACTTATTATTAATAATCCAGCTTATTTCTAATTATAGAAACTTACTATTTTTGGAAACTTTCTATTTTTAGAAACTTACTATTTATAGAAACTTGCTATTTTTAGAAAGTTACTTAGTATTATAATACAAGTATTATAATACACTAATACATCAATAATACACAATAGAACATCAGAAAACTACAGTTGACACAGTAAACAGTAAAACATGACATAATAAGCATAACAAGCTAATAACACACAGAACCAGTAAAACACATGTAATTCAGACAGCTCATACACGTTCCCATTCTTATGTAGTATTATCCGTCAAGGCAGAGTAGTTTCTTCAGTGTTTTTGTTAGCTTCTACTGGACATAAGGCACAGATTTCCTGTCCTTCAATAAGGACAACCTCTTCCTTAATTAGGATTTCCCGTATGCAGCCAACTGTTTTCCCTAGTAGTTACAGATTAAATGCTTATGTTTTATTAGTTACCTTTGCCATATACATGCATGACCAGCCTAGTTATGGATGTACCATAACCATAACACTAGAGGCACTACTGTTATGACTTAACCATGGCGGAGTGATAGCTCGTGGCGTCCCTTTCAGTTATTTGGCCATTATTATGTTATTATTATCATGTGGGGCGTATGGGTGCATCCTAGGTTCAGTTGCAGTCAGGATTTCATGGTGAATGTGGTGTGTGCCTTGCATCCTTCACAAGGAGTTGATCCCTCCTACCCATTACCAATTAATTAGAGGCATCCCCTCTAATTTGCATGACGAGGTCACCCCTCCAAGTATTCATGCACGTTGTTGACCTCATGACCTATATTGGCTTTTGGTTTAAACTAATACATATTTTCATAAGTTATGTATTCAGAACTAAAACCAGTAAACATGACATACAACTAGGTTTTTCCAGGACTTATTCATTTCCGCTGCAATTCATGCTTTATATGCTTTATAGGCTTTCATTCATCTACATCTTTATGTTATGCTATATATCCGTGCACTGAGAGTTATGCTCAGTCGTTTTCCATTTCCATGTTCCCAAACGGCAGGTACCCAAGGGCGCAAGTAGGAACTCCAGAGTATGTGCATTCAGATGGAAGCTATCCGGCCTCTTTTACCTTATGCATTTATTCCTACTTTCTCATACTTTACTTCATTTGGACATTATTTAGTCCTTTCATTTATAGTACTTAATATTACTTGTGTGTGAGTTACTAGACTACCGATGTTTGATTCCGGTATTTCTATTTATGGTCATCAATGTTTAGACATTTACCTTGCATGCTTTGATGACACGCCATATTTTACTGTAGCATTCCATCTTAACAAATGGGGTGTTACGAATCATGGTTCTAATATTTTAGAAGAAGAACCAGAAAGATTGGAATATGGTGATGATGAGCTAGCTAAGGAAAAGCTCAATTAGTTGAAGATGCAGGTTGATTTTGATATGCTTGCTGTAGTTTCCATGTATTTCAAATGGGAAGAGAAGGTTACAGAAAATCCAGACATGACTTTGTCAGAAAAGATTTGGGGTTTGGAGATTCTGTTGAGAGTTCAAAGTGACTGCAAGATCATTTTGAAGCATAGGGCAAACAAGGTACTTTATGATAGAAAAGGGACAGAAAAGTGCTTTATTACATGCTTCTTAGATGTCATCAAACAAGATGGACTTATGCCAAATTGAAGAAGCTTTCTTTTGAACAATTGGAGTACTTTTCATTTCCTATTTGGGTACGTGTTTGTGAGGAGAATACTTTTAGGATGCTTTTTGTGGAATGACATGAAGAAATTAAGGAAGCTATGAAGATTGAGAAGGCTTCTATTGTGCCAATACCAAGGAAGAAGGGATTCAAGCTTAAATTTCAAAATCTTGATCAGTTGAATCCACATGAGGTTGTTTTGAAGAAGAACATGGTGCTTTCTCCTTCGAAGGCATCTTATATAACTACTGTTGTGCCTCTCGATTTTAAGAATCCAATTATTAAGTATGAGGAGGATTTTATTGGTTTTTGGGTGATCACTAGGGCTGGAGGAAAGGTACATACTTTTACTTCATTCATTTCTTTGTTTGCCAGACTGGATAGAGAGGATATAGAAATCTTTGGATTTTGCTGAAGGAGAATTATGAGGCAGAAGCTCCTTCCTCCTTGAACGGAATAAAAATCTGGACAACGTTTAGTAGAATGTTTGCCGATGATGTTGCTGATCCAATCTGGTTGGATCTGGATGATTTGAGTGATTTGAAGTGGCACTTGTATTCAACTACTGGTGTGTTCTATCTTTGTACTACAAAATTTGCAGAATTCTTGTTGATAGATGTGAAGTATCCACTGTCACAAGATTTGTTGAAGAACTTGGTCACTACCAAACTTGAAGTTGATTACACAAGTGACGTCAGCATGAACTTTATGAGATTTATATATTCTCAGCATCAGTACGTTTTATTTGTAAGAATCCTCTTTGTATTTTGGTTTTTATTCAGAAACTTGTTCTTAGTATAAGTATCAAGTTTAGGGGAGAATTGTTGGGAATAAAAATAGCTGAGTCACTCAACCACTGACAAAGGGATTTCAAACGCTGACAAAAGTAAATCAAGCGCTGACAGAATGAGCACTGACAAGAAGAATTCAAGCGCTGACAAAGGGAATCCCAGTAGTATCAAATCATTTAGTCAACACGTTATGTATATTATATATTCTATGTTTATCTCAATATATCTTCCTAGAATAGTTGGCATGTTTTATTATTGTACAAGGCTCGTTGTGTCTATAAAAGGATGCCTTTAGGTTAAGGTTCAATATACGTTTTATATACTTTCATTGTACGCAAGTTTTATCAATCAAAGTGAAAGTTTGGTTTAGACTGTGTTTAACATTGTTCTTTGTTCTAAGTGTTAAATTCCGCATAACACTTAGTTTGTTGTTAACACAAAGTTTATCTACGTGTTAAGCTTGATTTAATCTCGCTAACACAAAGCTAATCGATCTAATTTTGGAATCAACATTTATGTCGACCACTGCACCTTGCTGTAAAAATATAAAAGTTTAAAAATCATAGTTTCTTGGTAAAAGTCGTTTCTTGATGAAAACATAGTTTGTTAATAATAACAGACTTTATGATAAAACAGAGTTTATTGATAATAACGGTGATTATTAATAAGGGCAAAGTTTACTGATAAAAACAGAGTTTATTGATAAGATAGATGTTCACGATAATATAGAGTTCCATTAATCACTAGATTGGACACATAACATAGACCCTCAATTGTTGATATTCGGAGTAACTCTCCATTGTGTTATCCAGAGTAACCCTTTATTGTTGATGTTGGAGTACTTCTCCACTATTGTCATCAAGAGTAACCATCCCATTGATAATGTTCGGAGTACCTCTCCACTATTGTCATCAAGAGTAACCCTCCATTGATGATGTTCGGAGTACCCTTCCATTGTTGTTATCTAGAATAAACCCTCCATGTCTCAATCTGTATATTTTATTGCATTTTGAGTTAACCACAATAATGGAATCATGATGATACTTATAATAAATATAACTTGAACAACACACCATAAAGATTTTAAGTACTAGCATTCATAAATGCAAAAGTCCACAAATAAATTAAAACCAAATGGGTATATAACTAAATAATTAATGGAACTCACAAATGAGCACATAACAATTAAATCAGTTTATAAATAGTTTATTTCCAACCAAACAAGTTTATAAATAGTTTGCGACCAAGCATGTACCTCCCTCAATAAGTGATTATAAAACTTTTATAAATCAATCTAAAACTAAAAAGATGGGGTATGAACTCACGATAATGATAATCATATAGTCAAAACAACTTATAGCATGTCTCCCCCTCGCGGGTTTGTAAAATATAAACAAGATTTAAATGCAAGGCTATAAACTCACCTGAATAATACTGCTCGAGGATGATCAAAGTATTTAAGTCACAGCGCACACAGTACACAAATACCTAAGTAATTGAGTAGGTCTTAGTATATGCACAAATAATAAATGTGTGCAGTTTAATTATTCGTACGTTCATTCTCGTTATTATTGGATCACAATATATTTAATTATTTATATATACTGTCATGAAAGTGATTATATGTGCGTGTCGTTTATTTATTGTTTACGCGTACCCTCGATGGTTATAAAACATATATTTGTAGTCTTGTTCATAAATAAATTTTTAAATTTATTTATTAATTCCAAAAATAACTAATTAAAGTTTATTAGTTATTAATCATGATTTAAAACATGTTTCCCGTTGGAAACATAATATCTCTTATTCAAAAGTTTCTAAAATCGTCCCTCGTGTAACAACAGTGGCTATGTTTAGGAAACAATGGCTATGTTTAAGGCAGCAGAGGTAATATTAGACTAACGGTGGCAAATTCGAGGAAGTAGTGGTAATATTAGAACTAACGGTGATAAGTTTACCTTATGTAGATTTCTGTCAAAGCCAAAACACACCCCTATCGCTATAAATCAGCAACCCTGTGCCCAATCAGCAACTCAAATACACCCTCATCGCTAACAGCAGTCCCAAACGCCCCGTAACAACTTTCTACACCTTATCAGCAGTCCCAAACACCCCTTTCTGCTACATCTCAGCAGATCCAAACACTCCTACTGCTGCTGCAAATCAACATATCCAAACACTCCTACTGCTGCTGCTAATCAGCAGATCCAAACACCCTACTGTTGCTGCTAATCAGCACATCCAAACACCCTACTGCTACGGCTAACCAGCAGATCCAAACACCCTACTGCTGCGGCTAACAACAGAACCAAACACAGCCTTCCGCTGGTGCTGCTGTCGTAACCAAATGCACCCTCCTGTAGAACCAAACGCAGCTTCTACTGGTGTCACGTAAAAACCAGAGCGCAGCCTATGCTGCTGTTGTAAACAAACGCACCCTGCTGGTGGTTGGGCTTGCTGTTGGTCGCGATGGTGATGGACCTGGTGGTTCGTCATGGTGGTGATGGTAACAAAATAGGTGGTCGGGATATGGTGGCTTCAACATAATCAACCACAACAGTGACGAATCTGTGGTGGTTGAACGTTGATGATAGTGGATCGAATTTGGTGGCTGATGGCGAGGGTAATAACCACGGTTGTAATGTGATGGTATGAGCACGATGGCTGTGATGATGGTGATGATATGATTACGACGGCTGTGGGTGGAGCTATGGTAGTTCGCGGCTGAGACCACCACTATATCAATGGTGGTTCGAGATGACATGCTGGTGTTGCGTGGAATTGACTATGGCTGGTGTTGTTGTGGTGTTGCGGAGGCTGTGTGATGGCGACGTTGTTTACCACCACTAACCTGGTGGTTTTGGGATGATTAAACAATGGATTCTTATGGTGCATAACATAGATCTACACTATCTATTAATGTAGGGTGGTGGCGGCATATTTTCCGATGACCGGAATCTTGGCCGAAAAAAGTGACGGCGCCGAAAAATGTTAAGAGATGCTAGGGTTTTGTATGTGTTTTAAATTTAGGGTTTGTGTTTGTTATATAATGAATAAGTGGGTTATTATTTTCTATTTATATCAAAATGAAAGTGCAAAATGTACATAGTTGAGGGCCGAAAGTGTAACTAGTTACTAGCTTTTGTTTTTTCTTGTTAAAAACGTGATTCGGGAATCGATCGTGTTTTGATAAAATTCAATTCGTTTTACGAATTTTGCGCCGTTGATTTCAAAATTACTTTTCCAATAAATTAGACTATTCATACGACTTAGATTTATGAATAATTTGTCCGTTCATTTAAAATGACGATTATCTATCGATTTCCACAGAAACGCGTCGTTTAAAACAAAATGACTTCCCATTATATATCTTCATACATTTTTATAATGAAATATTAAACAATTTAAATAAACCTTTTTTATTATCGAATATATTTGGATAATTAAATATAAATTTAATTCATCGCGTCAGTTCTTAGATTTTTACGCAGTCTTTTAAAATATGTACAATAAGCTCCCGTTTTCGAATCAAATAACTTTGATATCTCTCGAAAAAGAATTTTGA
This sequence comes from Glebionis coronaria, assembly GCA_025667525.1. Taxonomy (NCBI): domain Eukaryota; kingdom Viridiplantae; phylum Streptophyta; class Magnoliopsida; order Asterales; family Asteraceae; genus Glebionis; species Glebionis coronaria. The sequence continues at coordinate 488,816,759 of CM046874.1, forward strand.
TTAATAATTAATATAATTTACTATTATTTAAAGCCTGTAAATTCTCGGTTGTGACAGTGGTTATTAGGGTTCTTCATCAAAAATCTTGGTTCTTTTAAATCTAAGGTAAAACATTCAATCCCTTTTTATTTAAATTGTTTTTAAGCAATTATACATCAATATATGATGGATCTAGGTTATAGTTTATTATAAAATATGTATTTTAAGGATATAACAATGATTATAATAATTAGGTCTTGTAATTAATTATGTTTTGGTTAATTAATTAGGTTAATTTAATTACATTCGCCATTAAAAACTGGGCAGAATTTTAGGTCAATTATTTTGATCATATCTAGAGTTATAGACACTTTCATAACTCCCCAAGTACCCCTGGAAAGGTATTTTAGTTAGCTTTTGAATGGAAGAAACGGGGACTAAATTGGAGGCCGGGAAGTGGGTCAAAAACAAGTTACAACAGTCAGAGGTCAAAATAGTTTTGAAATCAATCGATTCAAAATTAATGTTTTAAGATGACTAGGGTACTTAGGAGTACAATTGGACCTTCAAACGAATATGAGAGTTATTTTATATGTTATATAAGAGATCTGAAATAGTGATAACCAATTTGGATAGTGGAAGACCCTCTGATCATAACAAACGTTTCATATGTTCAAAATCAGTAAAAACTGGATAGGTAAAAGTATATATAAGTATATCGAGGCTTTAACAATAGCTTTGAGGTTGGTGCAAAATAGGAGAGTTAGATAACATATTTAAAGGCATAGTTTTTTCTTTACAAAAAGTATGGGTTTGGTTAGGTGGGCGTTTGGCTAATAGTTTGGGGATAAAAAATCAGGACTGTTTTAGGTAAAGTGTGAATGGGATAAGTTATGAACTTAACTAAGTTAAGGGATTATTAAAGAGGGGTAATGGGATGTTTATATCATATTAATGAATTAAATATGAGGTTAAGGGTTATATTTCTATCATATATTGGTGAGCCATTTTAGTTATTGGTTCATGTCTTGATGTTATGCTAGTGCATGGAATATTTGGAGGAGCTCAATCGGGTGAGTTCATAGTTCTATTTTTACTATGTTTTTAAATGTTTTTCCAGTATGGGATGGAGATGACACTTGTAATGTTTTTAAATGTCTTAGTACTATGTTCTTTTTAAATGTTTTGATAATATGTTTTTTTCAAATGTGTGGACTTAATGTGCTATTATGTGATATGCCTACTTGTGTGTTATGTTATATGTTCTATTATGTATCTTGATATACGTTCTGAGTACTTGAGTTCAGAGTACTTGTGCATCGTCTTTTCGGAGACAATATACCTATATGGGGATATGGTTCATCTCTATATTGGGTGTGAGAAAGATCCGGATAGGTGTAGGTGCATTTGTTCTTATTTTGTGTGCTTAATTGTTATAGTATGTTTTGTTGGTGGTTGTGTGTAACATGAATATCATACTCCATTGCTTTAATTTATTTTCTTCAACTTATTTACAGCGGATGTCAAGTTTTCTTGTAATGTTCTAGATAACTTAAACCTATGTTCTCACCAACTTTATGTTGACAGATTTTAGTGTCATTTTCAGGTGAGGTAGTTATGAAGGATGGTGTTAGAAGTGGCTAGAGTTTAGAGGCTGCTAGGATTGCATTAGGAGGAATCCTTTTTCTCTTAGTTTTCTTTTCATTGTTTGAATAAATGATACATTTTAGACACATATATGTTTGATGTTTGTTTAGTTGTTTGTCTCGGGTAAGCGGTATGACTGTTACCTACTTACCTAGACTCCTGCATTGTTGAGATATTGTCATGACATTTGTGTCACCATTTATGATATTTCAATTTCATTTAGTTCTCTCTATAGACACGCTATTGTTGTAATGATATCCATATGTCGCGCCCCATATTCCGCCATGGTGGGGTGTGACAGAATGGTATCAAAGACAATGGTTATAGAGAATTAGGTTGCCTAACCTAGTTCATAGCTTAAGGGTCCTTGTATGTAGGCGTAATAGGAGTACATATGCATTATAGTATATGATGTGATTAAATGCTAATTTATGTATTTTGTATATGAGCTACTTTTATGATATTGATTGATATTGTTCTAAATATTGTCTACTCGTATTTATGATGTTTTCTTATCAAATTTTTGACTAGTTTGGATTGAACCATATTCGTCCATACTTAGTCGCATGTTTATTTTATTTTCGAGTTTTGACTAGTGCGGGTTGAACCCTAGTCGTATACACTAGTCATTGTTGAATTTCGTTTGAATATGCTTTCATGTTCTTTATACATTTTGAATTTTGTCTATGCTGGTTCAGCTGGATTACGAGTTTATGTGTTTCATGCATTGGCTATGTTATTTTAATACATGGAATTTTGGATCTTATTTTATGATGTGTTTATGTGCTTATATGAGTTGTAGGATCTATGTGCTTCTTTAAGTTGGTAGACTGATGTGTTATGTGTAATATTAATTCGTATAAGTGTCATCATAGGAGGGAGTGTATTGGTGAAAGGGGACTCATATAAGTATGGTGGCCAACATAGTTATACAAGTACCACAACACCAATGGGTTTCTAAGTATGATTGCATGAAAGGGGGTTAATACATGCTTGTAATGTATATGTTGGATGTGCTTATGGCTATGTGTTGGCGTGTACATAGTATTACGTATATTACATAAGTATTTTGGTAATTATTAACGAGTGTGCATGACCATATATGGATAAGTTGTCATCATGTGTACCAACGACATCTTGATCTACTCGAAGTCGGAGCACGAGTGTGGGAAGAATTGTGACTTGGGTTTGAAGTTACTTAATTGGGACCAACAAGGTTGACGCGAAGCAAGATGAGGAAGCATTTATGGAGGCTAAAGAAATAGCGTAGGTGATGAGTCGATTTTGGCATTATCAAAAGGAATGGACGAATTCCCAAAGCATGACGATACGTAGAGCATGGATTAGGATGCGATCGAGGACGGGGAAGAAATACGATTTCTTATACGTTGGAAGAGCTGAAGGTTTGGAAGAATTATATAGGACTTATATAGTGGAGAAGTAGGTACGATAAGAGGGGTGATAGTCGATAAACTAACTAATTCATCCCATTTTTCTAGCAGAATGAGAAGTCCTGAAGTTGAGAAGTTTGAAACATTTCGTACAAATGTGATGTTATGGACTTAAGATTATGGAGGGATGATCGAAAAGTAGTAGTGAGGAAAGAATAGATTGAGGAAGCAAGAGATTGTCAAGATAGTAGATTGATATTAGAAGGTTTGTGTAAGAGCTGAAAGTTAGTGATCATGAGTAAGGGAAAGTCTCGTCTAGAGAAAGTTGGAAGCAGTCAGCTTATTGGAACGAAAATGGTTCAGGAAACTACTAAGGTGATGATAGTGCTTAAGTAGACATTGAAAGACGGCCAGAGACCGACAAGAGAGCTATGCTAACAAGAGGCGTAAACCGTTGGAGTTTGGTGTAGGATACAAAGTTATGATAAAGGTTTCACCATGGAAAGGGGTGATGTGGTTTGGGAAGAAAGGAGAAGTAAAGGAAGTAGAGAAAGTTTTATGTGATTACAAGACGTAGTTATTGTGCTTAGGGAGTAAATCTCGGGACGAGATTTCTATTAGGAGGGAGTGATGTGACAACCCTAGATTTTGAGATTTATCACTTATGATTGTTTGACTTTAATTTTGTTCTTAGTGTGCGTTTATGTGCAATATGTTAATATTTGAGCCTTTGACTGGATGTTAGACATCGCACATGTAGTGCGTAGTACATTATATGATGCTTAGATGGGGTTAGTTCGTGCTCATTAGTTCAATTGGACGTAGCTATGATATTCTATGGCGTTATTTTAAGATTTTATGTGTACGTATATGTATTCTAGTAAATTGTATTCTTACGATTTAAGGTTTATCATTTTGAAGTCTCGGATAAGATATTTAGTCACGGGAATAATTTACGGGATGTTTTTAAGTCATTTAGGACTTATTTATTTAGTTTATTTCATATTTCAAGAGTTTTTATAAAACTGTATATTTTTACGTCTTTTACGGTATACGCGTAAAATTGACTAGTGTTACGGTTTTGAGGTTTCGGAGGCTTTAGGAGCTGAAATAAATTAAGGGAAATTAAGGTATTAATAATAAGATATTAATAAGTAATAAAAAGAAATATATATATATATATATATATATATATATATATATATATATATATATATATATATATATATATATATATATATATATATATATATATATATATATATATATATATATATACTAGCGTCGTAACCCGCCCAACGGGCGGGGTCGTTTCGAAAATATTTTATTAATTACGTTTGGGTATTAGTTTTATCTGTTTGTAGTGTGACTCGTTTTTATTAAAAGAAGACTTAAACGAAACAAATTTTTTATTTTTTAGGGCTTGGTCTACCCTACAGACGTGTTTTGTCCCATGTTAATCTTTCGTTGTACTGATATGGGTTTTTGTAGTTTATGTTGATTAAACGTAAATTATCGTTTGATATTATTAGTACTTGCTACACCCAAGTAATGTGTTGGTTTTTAATTTATTTCTAAAAGTATACATTCATCTTGTATCTAGAGGTGAGCAAACCGATTTGTTAACGTGAATCAGGTTATGTATTTACAAAGTTTATTGTTAAAAGATCTTGTTTGATTAGGTGGTTGTTGAAAAGTGTTCAAAAATATATTCCTTATCTTTCGATTTTTGAGTTTTAAGTGTTATTAGAATTTTTTTAAGGCATCACATATTTTTCTACGGTGGCTATAATTCTCATTGTTTCCAGCTAGGTGATTTAATTCAACTGTATTTTGAATTTGGTGTGGAGCTTCTAATAGAATCAACTTATTTAGGAGAACCTCGGCCAGTGGCACTAAAAGACTGATATGTTGAAAAATTATTAATGAATGAATTCTCTGCACCTCCCCTAATGTATAGTGGTGAGGTTTCAGCTCAAGAAGCTGGTGAGCTAGAATCTGAATCATCAAACCTAAACGGACTCTTTTTTTTGGAAAAAAATAATTATTGCCTTGCGGAGACATAATTTTCCTTTGACTTGCAGTGAAGCTCTTAGAGTCAAAGAAATAAATTTTTTCATGCTTCTCATTTCAAGCATCCTGCATAAATGAATATATTTGCAAGGGCATAGATGTAATTTGTTATAGAGATAGGTTTTATTAATGCTAAAATTATGATATCAAATTCTTGACATGTTTATGTTGGATCTGGTAATATATTGTCGAATAAAGATCAAAGTGACATTTTAATACTTACAACCTCCTAATAACTATTATAAAAAATTTAAGATAATTGTATTGATAATATAAATTTTGTAATCATATTGAATACATTGACTATTTATAAAGATTCAAATAAAATGTCGTAAGCCGAATAAACTTAGAATTGAAACCGAACCGAATCAAAAGAAACTGGAACAAATTTTTAATCGAACCGAATTTGCCAAAACTAAATGTAACCCAATAAATAGTCTATTTTTTGTATATAATTTTGACAATCTAAATCCATAACATAATTCATTTAATTATCTTTTATGTATATGCATAGATTTCAAATACTAATCAAGTATAAAAGATCACTTTTCAAACATGAAATTTTTTATGATTTAATATAATTAAATTGAAAAAGAAAATATAATATTGAATGTAGATGTGTTTGGTTCCATGTTCATTTATAGCAGGATTCAGTTCATTTGATTTCATTTGGGTTTCGATTATATCTAAATAAAAATTGACCAAACTAATCGAACCAAATAAACCGAACAACTCGATAACCGGATCGATCAACACACCTATAACGCATAACATAAGGATGACAAAATAAATAAAAACCGTACTCGCGAGGAGCTATACACCTTGTTCTAATACTTGTTGGTTATTGTCTCATCCCACAACTTATGAAGAACTTGTCTGTCACCAAGCATGAAAAGTAGACAACATATGTAGACCATTTATATTCTCTAATCCATGTTCTTCGTTATCTTCCTCCTATCGCTTACTTCTATATTTTTAATGATTAAAACTATATTTGGCTTTCTCGTTATTTTTCATAATCAATACAAGTTAAGGAAGTAGATTTAATCTGTTAGATCATATTTGATTAAATTTATCACATCTATAATCTATTCATATCTTTTTGTAATAACTTTTTAACAAACTATTTAAAAAAAATTTCTGTTTTTACTTGAAAACATAATAAATGTAGAATTTTAGACATTGAATTATCATGACGAGAAGCAATAGAGGGCATAATAAATTTCACAACAAACTCTTCCCACTCACAGCTCTAATAGATGGTTTGGGTTTGTTTATTTTTTCACAAAAGTAGAAGCAGATTAGAAGTTTAATTATAAGCACATTAAACAATATTGTTATGATTTTCTAATGCTATAATGCACTCACACTTGTAAAGTGACAAACAGGTTAAAAAATGTCGATCAAATCCATATTAGAGGTTTAGGTTATAAATGAAAGTAAAAAGTAATTCTAATTCCATCTCATATAAACCAATGTAATTTCTTTTTTTCCACACGCTTCAACTTGCTTACCAGCTTATAAGTAAGTAGATACACAGAAAAAATACGCATTATCAAACGTCCTCTAAACACAAAATTATAGCAAAGGATTAAAATGCGTAATTTACAATTTGAGGAACATATGCAGAAAGAGACACAAATGAACTGAACTGAACTGCATTAGTGGTCTCACATATGTTTCTCTCCCAGGAACTACACTCTTGGGCCAGTAATCTGGTTCGGTATTGATCCTACGGCAGAAGGGCTCCCATCCCAATATAGAGTTTTTCATTTGGGGCATGAAGAACATATTAGCTTCACCTACTGATCACCGTTTTGTGCTTTCCTTGGTACATTTTGCAACAAACGCGAGTCTCCATTTATAAAACACACATCTTAGAAGTCAGAACTGACCCTAATATCTCAGCGACAGATGGAATTCAATTGGTGATGAAAACAGTGTAACAGTTTGAGAGTTTAAGAAGAAGCATGAGAGTTTCTCATATGGTATTCTCGACTGATGCAAAGTATTCAAGTACCTTCAATCATAACAAAGTTCAGTAACATAAGATTGTCTTCATGATGCATTGGGGTCAAACACGCTTAATAGGAACTGAAATTAAAACCTGTGAAAACTTGGGTTTGGTAACGGATACTAACATATTGGATTTTGTTCGTATGACAAATTAAAGACGAAGCTAAACTAACAAATCTCTGTAAACACAATGGTTGTCTCTCGAGAATTTATTTTTTAGGGCTCAAGCTACCAAACTTCACACACCTTAACACATGAAAAGATGAGCTGCAACAGTTTAGTTATAAAGGGTTATTGTCTACAAAATGCAATCCATACCTTCACTTTGATTGTCAACCATAAGTCATGTTAATTAGACGTAAATGGTGAAGCTCACTTTTTCGTTTATGGGGAGCACTATTTAGAGTATTGCCTTTTGCCATAGAGAATAATGAACCATGTTGTTCTAGCTATGTTTGTAACTATTTCTCTTTCACACAGCAAGCTAAATCATATATTGGCTCAATGAGCAAAATATTAATGTAATTTGAATAGCCAAAAATGATGGCAATCCATACCTTACTCCATGAGTTTAGTAGTCTGGATTTTACCGCATTTGAATGACCAATAACTGTGATCTGCAGATGGTTTATTTAATATAGGATTAATAAATTGTACCTTATACTCAGCAGAATGTTAAGCTCATCTAAATAGTGAGATCCTTCATAGACACCCGCTTGTAAGTAAACCAATATGACATCTTCATTCTCTATAGAATACAATAAGAAAGATCAGGTTAATGGTGATTATTCTATGATATGAATCATAAAAAGTTAGATTTTGCTAGTGACTTTCGCTATATTCATAACTCAAAAAATAATGAAACATTGACATGGTTGTTGAGCAGTTCAGATGCTAAACACATAGTATAAAACCTACAAATAAAATGACATCAAGTTAGGTTGATGAGGGAATCTTAACCTGCAACTATGTTGATGAATGGATTAACCACAGCGTATTAGGAATGGTGGTCGCGGGATGCAAGATTTACGGTTAACACAAACCACAAGAACGAACGATGTGATTTTATATCCAAATGTCTTGTACGTCTTGGGAAAGGGTAAAAAGAAAATGAGCTTTCTTGATTAGATAAAACATCTTTTGTTCAAATCATAACAGTTCTACCACATAAAAAATAACTGTAAAATGAAACTTTAAATATGTACTTTTGTTAAAGTACATACCAGATGCAACATCGAACTCAAGGATGCAACATCAAACTCATATGATTGCCAAGAAAATTGTCAACTGGTTGCATTCACGTAATCCCAAAAAAATGGCATATGCACATACTTGTATCGAGTAAAGAAAGAGTGATTGTGCCCATTAACTTTTTCTTCTAGATGGCCATGAGAATACTATTCACCTGGGTAAGCAATGATTAAATAAATTCTCAAATTATAAAATTGATCACATCATTATATACGGGGTTAATGTATAAGGTGGCAACAAAAGTATTCAAATTTTCATTAAGTAAACCTAGAAGTGGCAAAATGGGGGCGCGCATGGGCGGTGGGAAAACGGACTGTGGGCTAAACGGGCGTAAGCTAAACGAGCGGGCTAAATGGGCGTAAGCTAAAACGGGAAAAAAAATATAATAACGTATAATAAAAATAATAACACTTGTTTGAAAGCCGGGATAAAAAATTGAATATAAAATATATGCTGAGTAATCTAATTAGTAATTTACATATGCGCCCATTAAGGTTCTTACATGTACACCCGTTTAGACCATTATTATGAATAGACAAAAAGTACCTTATCTTTTTTTAAGAAGTGCCTAAAAGCACCCATATTTATTAAAATGGACAAAGTTTGACACCTGTAACTAAATCAACTTCATAATGTCATCTAAGTATCTACCCAATTTATACCAATTCAACTAATGAGAGTTATTCAACTATTTTGACTTTGTTAATGTTCTGTCGTGTATTATAAAAGCAATAAGCAATCGTAGTCTTGTTTTCTCAAATAACTTATGGTCATTTTCGACATTCATATTGCATTATGTGGAATTGGCGTAATCGAAGCCAAATAAGTATTTGTGGTGACCTATAAAGTAGTCCTAATAGTCAGGTGGGATTAAAAAGAAATTTGAATACGCAGGTCTACTTAGCCGAACAGCTTCTTGAAGCTTGTTTGCGGTTGTAAAACCCAGATAGCTTGAACCAGAACCCCAGATAACAAAATACAGTAAAATACACATTTTTCCTTGGGTAAATAGCATAAAAAGGTACTCATTTTATGTCAAAATTCAATTAAAAGTACTCAACTTCTTTTTTCTTAATTTAAGGTACCGATCTTTTTTCTTGTTGCAATGTTGGGACAATAACAAATTTAAAGGTTATATATTAACGACCATTTAGTTTATTATTGTATCGTTAGTCCTTTATATTAACGACACTTTATAATAACCTCAAAATTCGGTTTTTTACAGTTTTAGACCGTTTTCTATCTTTTTCGTTGATTTTTACCGTTTTCATATGGTTTTTAATCGTTTTAGTCCGTTTTTTGTCGTTTTATCGGTTTTACAGTTTTCGACCTTCTTTAATGTGTTTGATATCGTGTTCGACCTTTTCTTTATTGTTTTCACCCGTTTGTTGTCGTTATCGCCTATTTATTTATGGACGAAAAAAAATAAACCAAATAAAAACGTTCTGAGATGGTAAAAAAGAATCTGAAAACAGAAAAACAGACGAAAACAGTTACAAGTCAGAAAATAGACACAAACGGTCAGAAGGTCTCGAAAACCTATAAAAGTGGACGAAACGGTTGAATACGATAAAAGAACAAAGAATGTTGTAAAAATGGACCAAAACGATTAAAAACAAACGAAAACAGTAAAAATCAGACGAAAAAGGTGAAAAGCGGTCTAAAACTGTAAAAAAAACGAACTTTGAGGTTATTATAAAATGTCGTTAATATAAAGGACTAACGATGCAATAATAAAGTAAACGGTCGTTAATATATAACCTTTAAATTTGTTATTGTCTAACATTGCAACAAGAAAAAAATCGATACCTTAAATTGAAAAAAAAAATTAAGTACCTTTGATTGAATTTTTATATAAGATGAGTACCTTTTTATTCTATTTACTCTTTTTCCTTCAAACCTATTTATCAGCCGAAAGAATATTAACATGCATAAAAGAAACATTTTCAGTTTACTAAAATCAAAGTACCTAGATCATAAATAAATCCACCTAAGTACATACAAAATAAAGTAGTCTCGATTTTAACATATATTAACTACAGTTACAAACTACTGTAATCACAACAGAAACAACCATCACTAAAAACCAAAGCTTTTTAGCAATGGGCATATAAAGCAACTTATGTATCAAATAAAATAATCACAAAACAACATATCTAATACTGTATTATGTAGCGCATAATTAATCTCAAACACAATTTTAAAGTTGTAATCAAGCTTGATAGAGCACATCTCACATGAAAAATTAATTTACACTGTCAAAATATATCACCAAGGTAAGAAGTATTGACGACCAAGGCCGATTTCGTATGTTTAGTTTTCAGCATACAAACTTTAAAACATAGACTGTATGTCGTTTAGATGATATCAAAGTAGATATTAGATGCCTATTTTGAGTATTTTCTATCATTTTCTTAAACAAATAAACTTAAGCAAATTCAAGTTCATAAGCCAATTTTATAACGTATAATATTAGTTGCTATTAAGTAAGACCATGTCAATATTTTAAAATCTTAAGGATTCCAATGTATATGAAAATATGTTACCTGCTGATTTTGAATGAGCTTCAAAACGTAGCACCTTTGACCTCAGCATTTCAGCTTGATCAATGTAGGTAGTTGAGAAGTAGCAGGTCCAGGAATGTTTCCAGTTTATCATAACTCTAAACTTATAATCACAAGATTCCCAACTACTAATAAGGTAAGATATTAAAAAAAACTAACCTGTCCCAACTCATCAAGCTGTAATGTAGCAACTCAGTGCAAAGCGAGGAGATTACTTCAAATAAATGGCATGATATAGTCAATGAACATACAGTAAATGACTACATGCTACCTACTGTTAAATTTATGAACCCCCTGACTTCGAAAAGGCTATCAATACTAAATTGATAGACTGGATTTGGTAATGGGAACGATACCCCTTTGCTGATATGTAGAGTGAAAATACGGATACACAATAACCACACATATCAGAGATATACGCCTGGCACTCAAGACTCAACCTAAAGAACATTAAAAGAATAATATTAACGAAAAAAAAATCCAATTACAGTATGTTATTGTAGATGCAAAAGTCCGCTGGGCCTCTTAGTGGGCCGAGAATGCCGCTGGGCCGTCCGGGTCTTCCTATCCACAAGCCTATAAGAAAGTAGCACACGTTAGCTCGCCTCGGGTGAAGAGCCCGAGACCAACTCCGGTGTGAGAGTAAGTATCTGATTGAGCCGAGTGGCCAATATCATGCAGAGCCGAATGACCACGTAAGTATGTGTATTAAATGACTGTGTGTGTATGACTTACATTGAATGAGGGGTATTTATAGTACTCAGAGTACTGTAGTGGACTGTTATCCTTGAAGGCAACGCTCCTTGAGCCTTGGGATCTGACAGGCCAAGCTTTGGTCCAGGAGGTTAAGCAAGGCGTCTGGGTAAAAGGATGTGCCGTTTGTTCCCGAGGGAATCTACCCTGCTTTTGAGGTGTGCAGGCGGGTGGCTCCTTTTTCCGAACGCCAGGCGAATGTCCACTGGACAATAGTGTGCGCCGTTCCTTCCCGATGCGTTGGCATTGCTTTCGAGGATACCCTCTAGGTCTGCGCTTGGCAAGTGGGCCGGTCTGTCAGGCCGTGTGGCCAATCTTGCTTCTAGAAGATTTGGCACGTGGGCATGGCCCAGCGGCTATATACGCGAACATGTCCCCCCAGTATTAGATTATCAATGTGAAGCATTGATGATTCAATACTTAACCGTGCAGCCGTCCCCTCCGTTTTTTCTTTTGTCCTGTACTCGTAGTTTCTGAATATTTTATTCCTCCCCCTCTCTCTTTTTCTTCTTTTTTCATCTTTTTTTTTGTGTGTGCGTACCTACCCTCATAATTACTCTCGGTCAAAAATGCTGATAATCGTGCTCATTTAATGCCTCTGCGTGTTTTATCGGCCAGCTGGCTAGCATTAGCGCTTTGTGTGGTTGAGAAAGGTGCCACGTGTTTTTACTGTTTGATGGAATGACCTTTGGTCGGCCTTTGGGGCCTATAAATACCCCTTTTCCTTTCTCATTTCTTACCTTTCCCCCTTTTTTTACCGTCGAGAGCCGTGAGGTACATCTCTTCTTCCCAGGTCTGTCTTTCTCTTTATTAGTTTTCTTTTCTTGTCTTTTTCCTGGTCTTCCCCGGCCTGTCATTATGTCTTCCGACGGGTCTTATGAGCTTGGCCTCCCTAGCCAAGAACAGCGTGAGGCCATTAATGAGGCCCAGGTTATGCCCAAATTTGACATGCATCTTTACCATTCCGATTTGAGTTCGGATCATGTGCGCCGCGTGGCCACGGCTTATCACATTCCCTCAGATCTGAACCCTTCTGCTCCCTCCCGTAATTTTCGCATGAATGAACTTCCCTCTCATCTTATTGGTCTTTACGTCCACCACTTTTCTCAAGGCGATCTTCGCATCCCTTTTTCTTCCTTCTTTCTTCGGGTCGTTGAACATTTTGGTGTACATATCTCACAGCTTGTTCCTATTGGTGTTAATAAAGCTACTCTCTTCGAGGTCTATTGTCGTGGCTTGGATGTCACTCCTACCGTCGCATTGTTCCGACTGTTCTATAAACTTTGTAAAGTAGGGGATTGGTTCTCCTTCCAGAGTCGTGGTGCCAAACCTTATCGTGCCTTTCTTAAAGATGGCCCTACTAGTTTAAAAGGTTGGAAAGGTCTTTTCTTCTTTGTCGATCGCAGGGCTGCTCCCATTGCTATGCCATGGAGGCACCATGACTCCAGCGTGGCTGATCCCCTTCCCCAAGCTTCGGAGTATGATCCTTTAGATGCCAAAAAACTTTGCGAATTTGCTATTCCCCTTCGGAGGCCTTACCAAAGTCTTTTGTATGTCGGCCGTCTTCCCCTTTTTGGAAGTACCCAGGCTTCGATTGTGTACTCAGTGGTCCGGCCGGGGAAAGTAATGTATTCCTCTTTTCCCTTGCTTGGTTCCTCACGTCTTCTACGTTGACTAACTTTTCCTCCCTTTTGCAGGTGTCACCATGTCTGAGTTCTTGAGGATTCCTCGTTTTGCTGGTGCGTCCATTCGTAAGGGTGATCCTTTACCGCAAGGCACAGTCATCCCTACCTATACTAGTTCTCCTTTGCCCAAGGATGCTCCCATCCCTCCAAAGACTCTTGCTATGGAACAAGCTGAGACCGTCGATGCTAGGGTTGTTGCTGATCGCGAGAGAAAACAAAGGCGTGCTGTTGAGAAAGTGGCTCGTGAGGATGTAGCGGCTGGTGGCTCTCATAGCGCTGGCACTAGGGCTACCCGGGCTACCACACATTCCAGGAAGAGGAAGGCCGATGGTGAGGGTTCCTCTCACAAAAAGAAAGAATCCTCTCACAAGAAGAGTAAAGCCGCCAGAGCTCCCGTTATTCCTCCTTCGGCTCCTCCCAGCCCTGTTGAGGTGGATGATGCTAGCAAATCTCACCCTCCAACTCCTTCAGCCGGGGGGCCTAATGTTATGGAAGACCTTCGACAACATACTGATGATGTCTTCTCTCAACCGCAAGCTTCTGAAGGTGGGCCTCATGAAGAGGAACGTCCTCCCTCATCTGCCTCTCGTCCCCCCATATGTTGTTCCTAGTGGGCGCCATGTTTCTCTTGATGGCGAAAATCTCGCCTTTCCTGGAGGTTGGCTCTCGTTCACTTCTCTCCTTTATATACATGTGTATATTTTTTATATTTTTGTCATATATATCTTTTCTTACATTTGTCGCTTTTCTTTCCTAGGTGATGCTTCTAAACCCATTAACTTGGACGCAGACATTACTCCTGACGAGGCTGAGAGTTCCTACCGTAAGGACACTTCTCTCGTCCATTATATTATTACTGTTCGGATCGCCTGTCCTCCCTCTTATGTTTACTTTGTCTTTGCAGGTGATCCTTACAAACGTTTTGGGAAGCGACCCTTCAATCCTCAATGGGGCATTACTGAGTCTACTCGTGTGGACAAATCCAAGGACTGTCGTGACCTGCTTGCCAACCTCTTTACTCCTGCTGACCTTGTATACTTTAATGAAGGTATTGATCATGAGGTGGCCATACGGTCCAGCTGGCGTAGGTTGGCCCAGAGTACTCAGATGCAATCCAGTGTTCTACTCCGCTTCGAATCTTTGCTAGAAGAGCATAAAGCTTGTGTGTCTTCCCAATCCGAGTTGGAGGCTTGCCGCATCTCTCTTGATACTGCTAACGAGGAGCTTCTAATGAGCCGTCGGGACTATGATAGGCTCCTTGGCGAGCATGATCTCCTCCTCTCCTCGGAGATGGACATGGCCGGGCGCTTGGCCACTCTTGAGAAGGCACAGAAACTTCACGCTGAGGTAATCGCGGCAAGAGATGCGAGGATTGCTACCTTGGAAAGCGAGCTAAAGACTGCTGAGGAGGATGCCCAAGGGCTAAGGACTGATAACACTAGGTTGGCCATTGACTTGGGCCGTGAAGCCACTCTGAGGAAGAACTTGGTGAAGGATCTCTTCCCTGTGTTTGTTCGACGCCTCCTGGCAAGCAAAGAGTACAAATCTGCCCATGGGGATGTTTTCAGCCTTGCAATGTCTTTGGGTTTTATGCAAGCCGTTAGCCGTGGGTGAACTGAAGAAGAAATTGTTGCTGCTCTGGCTGAGGCGACCGGTGTTGACCCCTCTGTGACAGAGACTGACTTAGTGGCAGCATTCGAGGCCTTATTTGTGAAGAAGTATCCTTTCGTGGAGAAGATCTCTCGGGCGTGCTTTAGAAGTCCCATGGAGCTCCAAAACTTGATGCCCGATGGAGAAGTGACTCCTGGCCAAGGACCCCTTTTGTAGGATTGCTCTTCTGCCCAGTGATTTGCTATGAACTTTTATATTAATGTCTCTAATAACAATTATATGGCCATTGGCCTTAACTTGCTCGTACATTTTTTAGTGTCCCTTTGTACGTTTGGCCATCGTGCCCGTTTATCTATGCATCTTTTCATTGTCCCCCCTTTTGGCCTTTCATTCTTGACCCACATATATTTTTCTTAAGAGTGAACCTTGGCTACACTGATCGGCCGGGAGGAATCACCTGCCCTCCGGAGCCACTTGCCTATTTATTCGACTCTTGGTTTTGGTTGGGGAGTATTGACTACATGTATCGAGTGGAGGGATCTAAGTTCCACTCGGAGCCACTTAACCCTTTACTCCCCTTCCATAGACATCGACCATATTTATCGATTCCGGAGGTTGCGAGCCTTCCGTCGAGATCGCTTGTACTTTGCCTATTTTGTTAGATATCGATCACGTTAGGATCGCTTTTTGTTTATCTATGCACATGGGTTATTTAGAACCGTTCATGTGTTTATTCTTTCCCAAGGGTGGTTATAAACACTGGCCACACGTTTCCTACCGTAGGTGATTGGCCTTTCGGAGGGGGCTCCTTTATCATATGGGGAAAATTGCTATTCCTCAGCTGGGATATAGCTTTTGATTAATTTCATAATTAAAACGTTACAATGACAATACAAGCTTAAGCATTACGCTAGATGTGGCACTCCCTTAAGTTAATTGCGTGCCAGGTGCGTGGTACGGCCTTGCCGTTCACTTTTTCAAGCTTATATGAGCCATTCATGTAGGCCTCTGTCACCTTGTAAGGGCCTTCCCACGTTGGGCTCAGCTTTCCTGGTTTTTCCACGCGGCTGGCCTCGTTCCTTCTGTAGACATAGCTCCCCACCTTGAAAGACTTGGCTCTGACCCTCTTGTTGTAGTACTGTTCCATCTTTTTCTTGTATTTGGCCTCCCGGATGGCCGCGGCCTCTCTTCTTTCTTGTAACAGGTCCAAATTGAGTCTGAGCTCTTCATCGTTGGCTTCTTCGTCCTTGATCACAAGCGTCCTATGTGTTGGCATTCCTATCTCCGCGGGGATCACGGCCTCACTTCCATAGGTTAGGCTGAAGGGGGTCTCTCCATTGCTTGTTTTTAATGAGGTTCTGTGTGCCCAGAGTACATTTGGAAGCTCATCTACCCATCCTGTTCGATCCCGACCTAGCCTAGTTTTTAGCCCTTCCATGAGTGACTTGTTTGCCCTCTCCACAAGACCATTGGCCTGTGGGTGTGCGACTGCTGTGTTCATTTGCTTAATATTGAGTTTTTTGCACCATGTCTTGAATGGGTCATCCACAAAGTTAGTCCCATTGTCAGTCACTATTACATGTGGTAGGCCGAATCTACAGACAATGTTATCCCACACAAATTTTATCACGTCCTTGCCTTTCACATTGGCCAAGGGCTTTGCTTCCAACCATTTAGTGAAATAATCAATTGCCACAATGATGTATCTGACCTTACCTGGCGCCGCGGGGAATGGCCCCAACACATCCATGCCCCATTGGAAGAAAGGCCATGGGGCCATAATTGATGTCATTAGCGTTTTAGGCATCTTGGGCACCGGTGAGTGGATCTGGCATGCGTCACACTTTTTTGTTTATTCCCTCACGTCACGGTGCATCGTGGGCTAATAGTATCCCTGCCTAAGCGCCTTGGCCACCACTGACCTTGCCTTCAAGTGCATGCCACAAGCTCCTCGATGTATCTCTCGGATCACATAGTTGGCTTGTAGTGGCCCCACGCACCGCAACATCGGCATTAAGTAAGATTTCTTAAAGAGCACACCTTCCTCCATTACATACTGGTTGATTTTCATCCGAAGGGCACGTGCTTCGTTGCGGTCTTGCGGCCATACCCCTTGCTCCAAGCACCTTATGATGGGTGTCATCCAATTATCTTCCTCTTCTTCTACAATGGCACTCACTTCTTCCCTATCTGTTGAGGGTTTGTCCAACACTTCCACCAATACTTCTTTTGTTAAATGGTTAAATGCTACTGAGGCCAGCTTGCTTAGTACGTCGACCTTTTGGTTCTTACTTCTTGGAATGTTCATGATTTTGAAGCTCTTGAACCGTTCTGCGTGCTCTTTCGCCTTTCTTAAGTATTTGATCATGCTTTCATTGGCGGCCACAAAATCCCCATTGATTTGGCTGGCCACTAATTTTGAGTCCACCTTTACTGCTAAATGCTCTACTCCCATCTCTTCTGCTATTCTTAGGCCGGCTAGCAAGGCCTCATATTCTGACTCGTTATTTGTGCTGTCGAAGTTTAACCGTAAAGCATACATATACTCCATGCCATTGGGACTGATTAATACCAAACCCGCTCCGGAGCCTTTCGGGTTGGACGCTCCGTCCGTATATAGCACCCAATCCTCCTCCTTATCGACCTTTTCTTCCTTGGAAACATGTGTTTCCAGGTCTTTCGAAGTGTCCGCCCCAACTGGTACTTCATTCAGGAAGTCTGCTAGCACTTGGCCCTTTATGGCGCTTCGGGGTTCGTAAGCAATGTCGTATGTCCCCAATTCTGTGGCATACTTGGCGAGCTTGCCCGAGGCTTCGGCCTTGTTTAGGATTTGCCTCACGGGCTGATCTGTGATGACCTTGATTGGGTGTCCTTCGAAGTATCGTCTTAGCCTCCTTGATGTGCTTAGAAGTGCCAAGGCTAGCTTCTCCAAAGGAGCATAGTTTCTTTCTGCCTCGTGTAGCGTTCGGCTGACGTAGCGGACTGGCTTCTGGATCCCCTTTCTTTCTGCTAGCAGTACCGCGCTTATTGCTCCTTTCGCTGCCGCTAGGTATAGAGAGAGTGTTTCTTTGGGCCTGGGCGTGGTGAGGGATGGCAGTTCTATTACCATTTTTTTCATTTGTTGGAAAGCCTCCTCTGCTTCTTCTGTCCATCTGTACTCCTCCTTGTTGGCCTTGGTTATGTTCTTCAGAGTGTCAAAGAAAGGTAGTGATCTCTCGGCAGATTTCGAGAGGAAACGGTTGAGCGCGGCCAACTTCCCGGCTAAGCTTTGCATTTCGTTCCATGTTCTGGGCGATTGCATATCGGTGACGTCTTTGATCTTGGCCGGGTTAGCCCTTATTCCTTCCGACGTCACCATGTACCCTAAGAATTTGCCCTCTTCAACCCCGAAAGAACACTTTTTTGGATTAAGCTTCATGTTTATCTTTCGTAAGTTGTCGAACGTTTCAGCTATGTCCGCCAGCATTTCTTTCTCAGTCTTGCTTTTTATAACCATGTCGTCCACATACGCCTCCAGGTTTCGTCCAATCTGCGACTCGAACGCCGTGTCCACTAACCTTTGGTAAGTTGCTCCTGCGTTTTTTAGACCGAAGGGCATTTTGGTGTAGCAGTACGTCCCTTGATCGGTGTAGAAGGCTGTCTTTTCTTCGTCTTCTTGGGACATTTGCACTTGGTGGTAACCCTTGTAGGCGTCTAGAAAGCTTTTGTATTTGTATCCCATGACGGCTTCTATCTTGGCGTCAATCTCTGGTAGAGGGTAATAGTCCTTCGGACAGGCAGAATTCAAGTTTTTGAAGTCTATGCACATTCTCCATGCCCCATCTACTTTTTTGACCAACACCGTGTTGGATATCCACGTAGGATACCTAACCGGCCTTACGATTCCTGCATTTACCCATTCTTCCACCTCCTTGGCCACGACTTCACTCTTTTCAGCAGACAGTACTCTTCATTTCTGGCTCACCGGCGTAACTGATGGGTTCACATTGAGCTTGTGTTGAGCAATCCTTCTTGGCACTCCGGTCATATCTTGCGGTCCCCATGCGAAGACGTCTAAATTGTTCTTCAGCAATTGTTTTAACTGCTCCGAGCCCTCCTTTGACAAGTTTCCCCCAATCGTGACCAACTGTTCGGGGAAGGCTGGGTTGATCATTACTTCTTCTGTCAAGTTGACGTCTTGGCGTTCCTCTTGCTTCTCTGGCTCGCCTTTTGCCACTTTCCTTTTTCCTATCTCTCTGCATTCGTTAATAATTGAAGATGATGTAACGAGAGTTGCGATACCTCGGGGCGTTGGGAATTTCATCATGGCATGGATGGTAGATGGGGTGGCCCTCAGCCTTCTTATCCCTGGCCTCCCTAGAATGATATTATATGGAGAAGGAGTGGGTATAACAGTGAACCTCATCATGGCCCTCCGGAACAATCCTCCGTCCCCGAAGCATACTTCCAACTCTATCTTTCCCAACGGCTTTACACTTTCTCCTGAGAATCCTGACACTGTGCTGTGCGTCTTGGTCATCCTAGCTTGTATGCTTGGGTGAAGGCTGCTGAAACAATGCTCGTACATTATTTATACGGACGCACCGCCATCCACATGCACCCTCCTTACCAAGTATCCTTCGATCTCGGCCTCTATCACAATCGCTTCTTCCGACAAGTCCTCGTCTGGGCATGGTGGGAACATTATTGGGACGTTCATCCAGTCTTCATTGATCCACCTTGACTTCCTCTTTCGGTTATCACTATGCCCCGATACCATGTTTATCACCTTGGTCTTCTGAGGGTGGCCCTTCTGACCGCCTTTGCCTTTCTGCCTCACATCCTTAATTAAGTGGTTAAGCTTTCCAGATTATAGGGCGGCCTCCAATTGCCTCCTCAACTGAAAACAATCGTTCGTGTAATGTCCTTTCGCACAATGATAGTCACAATATCTGTCCATGTTTTCTTTTTTTGGTGTTCCTACCATGGGAGGTGGGGCCGGGAGGTTTAATTGGTGTTCTGCTGCTAAAATTTCCTTTGGCGAGCTGGATAAGTCCTCTAGGGTGAATATTCGATTCACCTCTTGAGGACGCTGCGGGTTACGGTAAGGCAAGGTATAGGGTTGGGTGTAGGGGTTTCTATTTTGATAGGCTCCTCGTCCTCCTCCTCTTCTTCCCCCAAAACTCCTTTTTTGGGCCCGATCGTACCTCTGGCCTCCCGTCGGAGAACCGTCTCCTCGGATAAACTCTCCCCTGGGCAATTCAGCATCCCTGAATGCTGCTTCAGCACGGACGAAGTCGTCCACATGCTTCAACATCTCATCCACCGTCTTTGGTATGCTTTCAGCAAATCGCTTGGCCAAGCCAGGGCACTTGTGTGAGCCCATGAATGAAGAGATCCTCATGAGATCTGGCACATTTGGGATAGAATTGGACTCACTTACCCACCTTTCCTTGAATACCGGTAGGCTCTCGTTGGCCTTTCGGATGATCTTCGTGATCTCTGTGGGGTCCTTCGCACACGCCTTCAGCATCCCAAACCGTGTGAGGAACTTGGCCTCCAAATCGTCCCAATCATCTATGCTTCCTGACGGCAACTCGTCAAACCAAGCTCTGGCCTTATCATCTAACGTTTGTTGGAACATTCGGCACCACACGGGCATGGGCCATTCCCCTTGGTTCCCCATCCCTTTAAAATGGTTGATGTGGTCGGCTGGGTCTCCCGTCCCAGCGTAAATCCTAACGTTGGCCGGCATCCTGTGGCTAGGGGCTGAGTACTCAATGATCCTTCGGCTAAGGGGGCACTTGGCCAGTGACTTGAAAGGCTTTCCCAAATCATCATCTGCCACTTTCTTCCCCTTACTCTTCTCTCCTTCGCCTTGACCTTCCTTCTATTTTCCCATGTCTCCCGAATGCTCTTCCCCTTCGTCAAAACTGATTAGCCTTGGGTTGATGTAGTCTCGGTTGCTTTTGTCTTTTATTAACTCCTTTAGGGCCGAAAGGTGACCCTCAATGATTTCTTCATTGGTGAGACTATTGTGGTTGTCATCATGAATTTCAACTTCAGGTGATGTTGGGGTAGGACCCGCCATTCTTTAGCTACTTGGTAGATCGAATTTAGGGTCCCACGGATGGCGCCAGTTTGTAGATGCAAAAGTCCGCTGGGCCTCTTAGTGGGCCGAGAATGCCGCTGGGCCGTCCGGGTCTTCCTATCCACAAGCCTATAAGAAAGTAGCACACGTTAGCTCGCCTCGGGTGAAGAGCCCGAGACCAACTCCGGTGTGAGAGTAAGTATCTGATTGAGCCGAGTGGCCAATATCATGCAGAGCCGAATGGCCACGTAAGTATGTGTATTAAATGACTGTGTGTGTATGACTTACATTGAATGAGGGGTATTTATAGTACTCAGAGTACTGTAGTGGACTGTTGTCCTTGAAGGCAACGCTCCTTGAGCCTTGGGATCTGACAGGCCAAGCTTTGGTCCAGGAGGTTAAGCAAGGCGTCTGGGTAAAAGGATGTGCCGTTTGTTCCCGAGGGAATCTACCCTGCTTTTGAGGTGTGCAGGCGGGTGGCTCCTTTATCCGAACGCCAGGCGAATGTCCACTGGACAATAGGGTGCGCCGTTCCTTCCCGATGCGTTGGCATTGCTTTCGAGGATACCCTCTAGGTCTGCGCTTGGCAAGTGGGCCGGTCTGCCAGGCCGTGTGGCCAATCTTGCTTCTAGAAGATTTGGCACGTGGGCATGGCCCAGCGGCCATATACGCGAACAGTTATTATTTTGAACACTGTGATAACACGTACCCTCGACATGTATGGATTCGCTTTGGTTGGATGTTTTCGCTCTCGATTGCAGGTAAGGCAGCAAAAAGATGGACTATGGTGAGACAGTCGTCTAAATCTCTTACTAAAAGTTCGCCATTATGTCTCCAAAAACGTTTATGGTATTTCTACTGTACATAAGGTACATCAGGAGGCAGAATTATCTGCACCGAGCCATAATCATCATACGACCATACTCTGATATCAAAACTTGTAAATCAGTAACATTGAAGGTGAGACAACCTTGAAATAAACATTTGAATGAATTTTTTGACAAAAGTGATCATTAGCCTTTTTTGGCGTCAATCAAATTCTTGTCAGGTTCTATAAACTTAATAATAAATTAGTCTTAATATTGAATTATACGTCATATACCATAATTCAAGAACTTGTTGTTCAAGTGTGCCACCTTCAGTAATTTTCCTGCCATCCAAATAGGCAAGGTACCTCATGAGCATTTTGGGACAAGATGGCCAAGTGGGTTGGGTTGCAAGTCTAGAGAGTTGATATAAAAATGTAGCTCGCATATATGGGTAGAACAGGTTAGGATTGGAATGCCAACAACTGTCTTTGTCCAATGTGCTTTAAATTAATTAACTTATTACTATTTAAGTTCAGCCTAATAAGGCCTAATGGTACACCCTAAGGCACTACTCATCGTCTTAGGATGTTCATTACCACAGAATATACCAGAGAAAAAATTAAAACAGAAAGCCCAGTCATAGATCAATCAAATAAAATTCTCCTTTAACCAAACCTCACCTTGCTCATCTTTCAACAGCTACAACTTGTAAAGTTCACTCTTTTCAGATGTATCAAGATTATGAGGAACAACAATGATGTGACAAAACAGTTCATTATGTCACATATAAATGCAAAAAAGGTTAATAATGAGGCGAGTCTCATAAACATTGAAAAAATTCATATCTGAGAGTCTGAGACATTCTTGTGTTATAGTGAACTTTCATTCTTTTTCTTCAGTTTTGATCTGAACGACATAGCAAGAACTATGCGCTGTAAGAGATGAAACATTCGTATAGTAAAGAAAAGTGAAGAACCAGTGAAGGGGATATAAGGCTGGATGAGTTGCTTTTTTGTCTGGCTTCAAAGATTTGATTATATCGTAAAGCAATATGCTGCAAATCACAGCCAGAAAACCATTTGTAGAGCGAAGAACTTGTATCGAGCATGCATTTATAAAATAGGAGGCTGGTTGAATAAATAGGATACCATCATGCTTGAGCCTATCGATAAAATAGGAGGATGGTTACTGAAGTTGGTCTCTGCTGCACTTCATTTACAGAATGCAATGCTTGACAAAAACTCCAGTAAACGCTACATAAGACGGTGTAGTTTCTTCCTACGACCATTAGCTATGATTTCGATCTGATTGCTCTACCATACTCCTACACTCGAGTACGTAATTACGCACCTGAAAACTTGTGTAATTCCAAAATTCTAATTTGCAGTGACAAGGGGTTATGATCCCCAAAATGTCACAGGTCAGATCAAAACGTTAAGTTCACGAATCTGAAAAGATGCATTTCTCGTCTCAGAAACCTGTTCATTTTCAACAACCATCTCTAATCTTTGAATTTCTATTAACACTTGATCTCGCTATCATAGCTTTTAATAAATGCTTGTCCCAAACAGTCCCTTAAGTTACTGTCCAAGTTATACAACTGATTGTGTATATTCATTGTTTGCCAAGTATTATGTATAAAGAGAGACTCACATATGTTCTTTACTCAGATAAGAAGCTTTACGGGTAGAATTGTATTTAGCATTCTCGCTGTCGATGTGCTCAAAGCTATATTTATCTGCACAAAGAATACCTTCCAGGTTATGCATCTGTAAATATCCAAATAGAGAATCCAAATCACATGACAAACGTAGCTTCTAGCGAATTTTTAAAACTACACAAGCAACTTATATCGATTCATCAAACTCCATTATCTAGTGTCCAAACCAATTAAAGTAATCCCATCTTGAAAATTATAAATGTATGATAATAAAAGGATTAAAAAAGAGCATATAAATCAGTAAGTACCATGATCTCATGAAGTGCAGCATATATTATGCCTTGGGGTTTTTGAATACTTGTTAAGTGTTGCATTGCTGCAAATAGATGAGGAATTATTATTGTCAATGATACCTTAATGCTTAGGCTTCTAATATTTCCTAACGTGTGTATCCCATCGTCAATCTCTTTTGAAATCCTCATTGGGTACATTGCATGTACACGGACCTATGTTAGTATGTGTTGCTTTAATTCTTGCCATAGTTCTGGACGTGCGATCACCGTTTGCTGCAACATGCCTACACAATTAATAAACACCAACAATGAGAAATCCTAGGTGCTGGATGAAGGATCATGTTACCACATTGGTAACTTTGGAGTAGGTGAAAATGGAGGAAATTATCCATTGCTTGAATATCGCTTCAAATTGTATTTCTTTAAGAACACAAGAGTTACAAGGGTTTCAACCCAAAACCAAGCCCAGGGAAAATGTAAGCATTATTAGCTTGAATATACATGAAGATATACTAATATGATCAAGAATGATCGATGGTACAGTACCAACGCTAAATATATAGATAGAAGTATAGCGTGGCCAGGAATGTGAACTTTGCCATTGTATCCATATGGATCAAAAGAACTGCCACTGGAAAAGATTACATGACCAAACAGATCCAATAGTATCAATAGTAATCTATTTGATGGGATTTCAAGTTGTTTTAATTAGAAGTTTACGATATAACGCTCATCAGAATGAACATCTTGTTCCTTGGCTGTAATATTCAGTCCATCCTTCAAGCCGTTTTTCTCAGCTAAAAGGAAACTAATGGGGTGGAACTTTTGTCTCCTATTGCCCATTTTCGTATCTGCAAACACAAAATGAAGGAAATTTTAGTTATATGCAAATAAGCTGTAACGTTATAAATTTCCAATAGAGTACGTATAAACCATACCTTTCCTTTCATAACTACAACGTATGAGCTTATAGTACCCAGGTCAATCCAATAACTTCGTTCAGAATTCACTGGAGGAATATTATCTGCATTCTAACGCTTGAATCGTCAGGCACATTAGACATCAAAGCCTTGTTCAGAGTCTTATATCAGCAAAGGCAGAAACTTCAGATGCCAAAATGCTTAGCCACAAGTAATCAACATTCATAAAAGAAAACGAAATCGTTTTGAAAAAAAAAATGAAGGAAAGAAAACAAAAGAACCTTTGGTGGTTGGGGATCTGTCATTTCGCAAAAAAATGAAGTAAAGGGCATTTAATCAATCCAAAACGGGCTGTTTTGACATCCTAAAAAATTAACCATTTTGACTTGTAAAAGAGTTATCGACTTCGTCACTGCACTAATAAAATCGTAACTACATGATAAACCGTTGGAAGAACTTTCTAGTGTGTGCTTTAGTTGAATATATCATTTCTTAATCACTTATTTCAACCCCAATTTAAAAGGTCCTTTTTAGTCACGCGCAAGATAAATATGACATGTGGTGGTTTATACCCTTTCATTCAGACATAGAAACATTTGGTGACTGACTATCTACTTCCGTGTCATTCTCTTTACTTGCAGTGTTGATTGACCAGAGTTGGTCACATTGTGAGGAGAAATAAGAGTTGCAGCCTTACTGTTGGGATTCCCCTTTGTGCTTTTTGATTACATCTTTTTTAGGTATTCCCTGATTTCATCCTAGTTCTGCATGTGGAAACCTCAAAGGGAACTGTAATGGGTCAAAACCTCTGTAATAATACACGATTTTTCTAGATTGATTGTTGCAGGTTTTCACCTCAATGTCCCTGCAACCATTTTCTCCATTGTCCACTCCCTCGACGGCTCAAACCAAAGGGCTGAAACCTGTGACATACCGTTTTTTTCTGGTGCAAGCAACTCTTTGCTCTCTCCGACTGTCAGGTGTAAGCTGCACGGGCACAACAAAGACTCACTATTTACATCTAAAAAGATAAAAAAACAGATTACTTGATGCGTTAGAAATCAATTTATGTGAGTTTCAATAAGCAGAATGCAAAAATCAATAATCATTCTGACCTGAAGAAAAGAACATTTTTAGTTTTCTCGATGCATGAACTTTAAAGTTTCAAGCTGACACTTTATTTTTGTGTCTCTGTTGACCAGTTGGTGGCGCATTGTCTCTCAATTCAGGTATATCTTCTAACAGGAATAGAAAATGTACCATCAGGATCATCAAACTATCATTATTATTATAAAATGATTCTAGAAAATCAATTTGATAGGGGTGTCCCAAAGGGAAGTCAAACAAATTAAGACAGTAACTTTTTTTGTTTTTTTTCTTGTTCTGGTCTACTTTTGGTTGCTGCAAGAGATGAGCTACCTACTTGTGTCCTATTTTTAGGGAGTACTATCACTGACATGGAATGTATAGAATACAAAAACTCAGCATGAATTAAGAATGAAGGCAACATCTTCCATCCCTCCTAACCATTTCCGTGAAGTCTTATTAACAACAATGCTACCTGTAAAACAAAGCCCCAAAAATATAATGAATGAAACCTTATGAAGAATTACCTGTTGCAACTGTATTTGTGAGAGTCATTGGATCCCTTGGATTAAGGATGTTGATAGCTGATTTTCCAAATGAAACCAAAAGATCATGATCAACTCTAGTCGATTCAGTCAACTCAGGGCAATGGCTTGCTAATATTTTTGTAATGCAAGGGCAGTGCTCATTCTTGAATCATGCAAGCATTTTCTCTCGAGTGAAGTAATAGAAGCGAAAGTCGTGGGCAGCCCTGTCACACACAAGGCAGCATAGGTACAAATAAGAATTTTATCTAATAAAGCATGTTACACCTACGTTGAACACCGACCAATGCCGCTAATGTATCATGAATCTCAAACGCCGGCGAGTCCTAGCACATCCTCATTTGTCATGAAACATACTCAACTGTGTGGTTTGACTAACACCATAATAATCAAACCCAATCTTATCCTCCAATGCTTTCCACTTCATAACCACTTGAAGAAACGGCATATCAAGGTCAATTCCATATATGTCAGCAGGGTCCGATATTTCAGACGGCTTCAAGAGGTTTGTTATAAAATAGTGTTTGGGTGTGCTACCAGATACCTCATTTATGGTTTTTACTAAACAAACTTTTTGATGAACTCATATTATGGGTCAACCGTTAATATGGAAAGGCACATATAATCTTTTTGGCTTAAGGGGTGTTTGGGATTGTTTATTAGAGATTTAATAAGAGAAACCAACGTAATAATATTACGATAAGAAAAATCATATAAATACCATTTGACTCACATTCCAGTATTATACTAAATAATGCAGTTTTATATAGCTTAAAGGAGCGGCATGAGCCCTAAAGTGCCGAACAGGGATATATGGTGTTGCTCCGACTACTGGAAACTTGTGCATTGTGGATTTAGTGTGTGGCTGAAGATGGTTCATTGGTGGTCCTATGGGCTTGAGGTGTGTTTAAGCATGTTTGGGCAGCACTCAATGTGCTTTGGTGATGCCTACTCAGACCATTTGACATATTACGGGAAGAATTTTTTTATGTGGATGGCAGACGTTGTTCAGCAAGTGTTTTTTGGTTTTGGCACTGGAAAACGGATCGGTATGGGTACATTCGACATTCTTGCCTTTAACCTGAATTTCTATAAAGCATGCTTGTTTCATCATATCATACTATATTATAAAGCATTTGGGACTTTTTATTTTTAGAAAGTCTGAAAAATTCAGACAAATACACTTACTTCAAATAGAAATTTAGTTTACAATCTGAAAACAGTTAAATAACTCCTCATACCACCGGGATCCTTCGTTTCAAATACTGTAACCATTGACGAACCACCACCTTCGCTGGAACCACCGCCGTCCCCGAAACCACTGCCGTCCCCGAAACCACCGCCGTCCCCGAAACCACCACCGTCGCCAGAACAACCATTGAACCCGTCGAAGTCGGACAAAGCTATAATTTTTCGACGAGATCTGATTTTCAGGTACCGGGGTAACGGGTCTGATTTTTCCGGTATATCTGAAGGATTCTTTTTTATGATAACGTGATTAAATGGAGGCATGGATTGAACGTGACATCATCTTTGATGAAACGGTATTGAGGAAACAGAAGCAATGATAATACGATAACAATTAAGTTTTTGATTTTGTGTAGTTGTTGTTGGCACTTGTTCTTTTATTTGGTAGTACTACCAAGTAAAGAAGAATAGATGACCAGCAAATGAGAAGTGTGGCTGCGTATAGTGTTTGTAATTGTAACACATGAAACCCTAAATGACTAGGTATGCAACATAACGTATCTAATACACAAGCCCAACTTTATGTTGTTTAGGTAACATGTAAGCCAAATTTAAAAAAAATATTCGTATGTTTATATAAGGTTTAAAACTTTTAACTAAATATATTTTAGTTATTTCAAAAAAATATTAGTATATTGTAAATAAAAAAGTTGCATAAAAAATAATTAAGTAATAAATTTTATTATTTATATTTTCATTAAACCATATATAACATTCTATTAACAGTGTGTAATAGCTCATTTATTTAAAGCATGGTGTGAGTTGAGACGTGAAAAAGCACGCTAACCACAAGGTGTGACGAGTTTTTTGAATTCAACTTCAATAAATGAATACTATTACGTGTAAGAACAATTTTACCTTTAATTATTTTGTACAACGTTTATCTGAATTCAATATATATTAAATGTTGAAATACGATAAGAATACATAAATTTTATATGTTGTGCCGCCTTAAATCACGTTTTAAAAATGTTAACGCTTTATCTTACCACTAAAGCGCGAGGTTTGGATATGTTGTCACGTCACGTCTCATACTATTTATAACTTTGCTTATAACACACATACCCCTAACTATTATGAAACTGAAAATTGTACCATAAAGAATACTTTGAAAAAGTTTTTATCAAAAAATATGGTTATGGTACCCGCCGCCGCATTGCGCGGGTACCCGACTAGTCTTTAATAATATCTAAATCCAAAATAATGATAATTGTGATGACTGACTTTTGGTGTAAAAACAATGAATATAGAAATATCAAAGATAACATATAATTACCTAAAAGGTCATCCTGACATATGTCGGGGAAGTTGTCCCCCACATCAGCTAATTCCTCGATAGGTTCTCCCAATGTATCAGTACGTAACTGGAATTAAGAATTAGACTACCAAACTTAAGGGGATGAGTTGCTCGTAACTGCGAAAAACATGGTAACACAACAAATGTAGCATTAAGAAATAAAGTTCTGGGAAAGAAAGATACTCCATTTAGTGGAAAATCCTATTCACCTTCAGTGTCATTAATGGAATCAAGCTTCTACCTGGCCTCTACAAAGCACCATATTCTGTCTAATATGTGTTCTGACTTTGGGTAGAATAAAGCATTGAACTGCATGTTTCTGTATAAAAAAAGTGACCCATATTCTGTCTAATTATAGTATTGGCATTATACCTGTTGCGAGGGATCAAAGTTTCTGCTACTGTAACATTGCAATTTGGAACAAACCTTTTTACAATTCCGGAATACTACTTAAATAAGCTTTGGTTCAATTTCAATGTCATTGTCCTCCAAGTTTTTATTAATCATTAACTGGCATAAACACATAATTAAGGAAATTAGTACAGAACAGGACACAAATGTTCATGGGTGTTTGGCAATGTGGTTTGAAGGTTATTATCTAACTATTGGATAATATCGTAATTCACAAAGTGTAGATATATGAAACTCATAACATATTGTATAACACCAGATATTTTGGATTTCTGTAGAAGAGACTCCACTGCACCACTTCATCTTGGATCAGAAGATATTGTTTGGATTCTCATTCTAGAACAATGAGCACCTCGGCTTGTGCAAGATCTTTGCTGCATGGTAAATTAGAACTTTTGAACCAGGAAGTGTGTTACTGGCCAATCCAAACCTGACACTACCCATTCCAACATCAACAAAGAATACACATTTTGACCCATTATTTCCTTTGACTGAGACTGTGGTTATGGATTTTTTGAAACACTTAGAAAAAACAAAATCATTTCCTGTCTCGAAATGACATGAATGTACCTACATGTTACCCTCAACCCTGCACTAATTATTATCAAAGAAATAAAACATTCTCGTCTAGAATCTATGACATTGATGGGTCAACCGTATTTCTCCAAATTATGGGTCAACCATAATAAATGTGTACCATAATCATTAACAGCATAAATTCTCTTCCTGACTGTTATAAAAAAAATCATTTATGGTTTTTACTAAACAATCCTACAGCAATTTTGAATTGTATAACCTTTATTCCTATAGCAATGGAGGGGGCAACCATAATTTCAGTCCTGATAATGAACTTTAAACCATTGCCATAATGATATAAACCGATAACAATCTAGGCGATACTTCCAGTAGTTCACGTTTTCTGGGAAAAGTTGGTTTAGGAATAAACCTCAGCAGGATCAAGGTCAAAACTATCATAAAAAAATCAAAGGATGACAAGCATATTATGCATTAATAACGAAAAGATTCGGGTCGTCACATTCCAAATTAATAGGCGGGAGTGTTGTACCTGCAATTACTAATATACCTGCAATGGCAATTCAAGCTTTGACTTAAGTGTAGATTAATCTTTTTCTTCCTCTCCATCCTCCATAAGCTGTCATATAATAGCAAGTAGTAAGAATATGCAAGAGTAGTCAAGGTCAAGTAGCAAAAGGAATACAGAAGAAATGGAGATGAATAAGCTGAGGAAAGACACTGGAGGCTACAACGATGGCTTCTGATATTTTGATAACTGTATAAAAGTTTAGTTGGTTTAGGAATAAACCTCGACAGGATCACAGGCAAAACTACCATAATAAAAGCAAAGGGTCACCAGCATATTGTGCATTAAGAACGAAAAGATCCGGGTCGGCTTCGAGTCGTCACATTCCAAATTAATAGGCGGGAGTGTTGTATCCCTGTGCCAAGGGTGTAAACCTCAATTTCAACATGCTTAAAGCTTGCAGTCCCTTTCTCGGGTGACTTTGGTCCTTTTTTTCTGTCATGTTCTAATACATGTGGCAATACAAAACTGTCGCTCAGTGATTTTGATTGCTTTTATTAAAGAATCGGTCAGAGCCAATTGTATAATTCAGAGGTGGTATTTGGCTCTCATCAAAGACACTTAATACTGACCGAATACCACACCATTAAGCATTAATCAAACAGCCCCTAAGAGGTCTTGACTGATGATGCATCCAGAAACAGACATCTTATCACGCTCACTATTATGCCTTCCATAACCCCTGAAGCAAGGGGTACCTGAAACAATAAAAACATTAGGACTCAGGTATTTTATATACAAGCTAGGTAATAACCTATATAAAGAACAAAACCAAAATCAAACTCTATGTAATTTTAGATATTTAAATACAACAAATTCCACACAGTTATGTAGATTTTGTACGCTTTCTTTCCACTGATAATCACCTTAGAATGATGTACATTCTTAGAAATAGCAACTCATGCTTGACGCAAGGGTAAATTAGTAATTTTGAATCCACCATAACATTTACTTAGAAATAAGTAATCTCAAACCACTTATGTCACCCAATAATCATGTCGAAAAGCTGGTGTTAGTTAGGTTGTAGTGTTAGAGAATAGAGAGTGATTTCAAGAACGTACCTTGTAGCTATCTGGATTTTGTGTCAGTATTGTTTTCAACGGAAATCTACTGCTAAGATTTTCTTTGCCACAATCTTTGTACGGGGACTTGCAAATTCAGCACCTTTCTTCTTTGTGTTGGACAAAGTCACTGCAATCAACCAATACAAATTACACTCCAGAATCGATTAGGGTTTTTCATAAATCAAATCGATTAGGGCTTTTCATAAATCGAATCGATTAGGGTTTTTCATAAATCGAATAGATTAGGGTGCACCTTTCTTCTTTGTCTTGGACAAAGTCACTGCAATCAACTAATATAAATTACACTCCAGAATCGATTAGGGGTTTTCATAAATCGAATCGATTAGGGTTTTTCATAAATCGAATCGATTAGGGTTTTTCATAAATCGAATCGATTAGGGTTTTTCATGAATTGAATAAGATAAAATCAAAAGATTACTGATAGGTGTGTAAACACCCATCCTTTTTACCACTCAATTACTATAATAACCGGACCAAAACGTGTATTTTATGTCTTTTATGTCGGAATTATGCGTGGTTTGTGTTTTTGTTGTAATTTAGGACGAAATTGTGAAAAGTGGAGAAAACACGGGAATTCACGGGCATTCACGGCTTTTATTGAAGAAAAAGATGAAAGACGGAGTCGAGAAGTCAAAAGTGGAAAAAGAACGGAAGTCCAAGACCAATTCTGAAGATTTATCGAAGAAAAAGTCAAAAGACGGAAGTTTATCAAAAGTCGAGAAACTCAAGTCTATTTTACTGAAGAAATTAAAGACGAGTTCAAAAGATATCCTGAGCCACAAGTCCTTAAAGTCCAAATTTAAAAGAAAGATTAGAAGAAAAGGACTAATGGTGTAATTAAAAGAAGATTAAAGAAGGAGGGACTAAGCATGCAATTAAGGAAGCTTCCAAAGCAAGCCTTAATCTTCCCTATATATAGATTAGATCATTTTCATTTTCCTCTTGTTGGCTAATCGTGACAATTAGTCCTTCCACTTTTTATTACCTTGTCATTTAAATACTTGTCTATTTTAATTACCTTGTCTTGCACCTTAATTACCATTTAATTCAAGTAAGTTTTTCTTTTTAATTATTGTCAAGCTTTATCTTTATCTTGTTAATCTCATTCTTCCTTTCTTAATCTTTGATTGTTATTGTTTATGTTTATGTTCTTAATTTTTGTTGATTTATTTAAGTGGGTTTTGATTATCTTGATCTTTATTGTTTGATTTGTTGTTTTGGATTGATTGTTTATGCTTATTAGTTGTTTATTTGCTTGTTTGATTTGATCTTGCATTTATTTTAGCTTTGTGTTGTCTAAATTCGTGTTTCCTTCTTTGTCCCGTGTTCTTCGCTGCTATCCTTTTCCAGTTACTGATCTTCATTTATTCCGAGTAAAGGGAACTCTGAGTATTCTATGCGGAATAACCTTTATTCCGTATAAAGGTTTTTGCAAAGCTAGTCCATGCGGAATTTTTGATATTCCGCATAATGTGAATATTCCGAATAGACTTGGTTTTCCGCATAGACTTGGTTTTCCGCATAGACTTGGTTTTCCGCATAGGGAAGTATTTTCCGCATAGAAGATTTTTCCGAATAGGACTGGTTATTCTGTATAGGTTGAATTTTCCGAATAGGAAAATCTTTCCGCATAAGGGGACTTTTCCGAATAGGAAGCACATTCCGCATAAGGGTCAATATTCCGAGTAGACAATTATTCCGAATAGGGCTAATCTTTCCGAATAGGTGACAGATATTCTGAATAGCATTTATTCCGAATAGGAGTTTATTCTGGATAGGGAAATCTTAGTTTTTAGTTTTCTGCCTTTTCATTTTAAGCTTTATTTTTCCCGCCTTTTTCCTTGCTTGCACTTTAAGTTTATTTGCCTTAGTTTAAGTTTTAGTTTTAGTTGCGTTTTAAGTTTGCCTTAGTTAGATCTAAGTTTGCGTTATTTACTTTATTGACCTTTAGTTTTAGTCTTGCTTTTTAATACTTGCACTTTGCTTTAATTAGACTTAGATTTACTTTAACTGCACTTTTACTTTAATTGTTCTGCACCTTTAATTTTCAAAACTACAACGACACATCTTTGTTCCACCAAAGTTCAACTGAGTCACACATTAAACAACAAGTTTTTCAATTCGAAGAGAACAACACTAGAACGATAATTTTTAACTGGGAAAATCTTAGTTATCAAATGGCGCCGCTGCCGGCTCTTTTCGTTAAGATCAACCGTTTTCTGTGAGAGACACGTTGCTTTTTGGGATCCGTTCACTTGTGAACGTTATTTTTCTTGCATAAAAAATTCAAAATATCATAAAAAATTAAAATTGATAAAAAACCATAAAAATTAAAAATTTCAAAAATCCAAAAAGATTTTATCTTTCTTGTGTATATATATTGTTTTTGTGTTTGGTTTTGTTTTCTTTTGCATTTTCAGGTGTATGCGTACTAGATCTTCTAATTATCAAGAGCCCGAGCCTCAAGAAGATTTAAGTATGGCAGGTGTTAACAACAACATGCCACCACACCTCAATAATAATAATAATAACAACAATGCTCTTCCACAGCCCGATCTTCGGACCATGGAGGAACTTTGTCAACCAACCATGTTTGGACGAGGAGGACCGATTGCGCCGATGCAAATCAACGCTCCTGAGTTTTCGTTGAAGCACCACATGATTCAGCAAGTACAAACAAACCCATTTAGAGGATTGCCTGATGATGATGCCAACAAACACCTCGACAAGTTCATTACAATCACCCAAAGCATGAAGTTGGCTGGTGCCACAATGGATGAGCTTCGCCTACAACTCTTTCCACACACTCTATTACATCATGCCGAGAAATGGTTTGATCGTCTCCCGAAGAATTCTATTCACACTTGGGATGACATGACTCAACGCTTTCTATCGCGCTACTTTCCACCATCCATGGTCACAAGCCTTCGCAATCAGATCAGCGGTTTCATGCAAGATCCCGATGAATCTCTTTTTGACGCTTGGGAGAGATATAATGTCTTGATCGATAGATGTCCAAACCACAATATGCTTCCGGTCACCTTGATCGATACTTTCTACAACGGATTGACTTTTCGAGATCGTGATACAATTAATGCAGCCGCCGGTGGCACATTCATGAAAAGGAGTGTAGAGAGTTAATTGAAAACATGACTACTCATCATAAGAACTGGGATTCCTCTGCTTCTTCTAGAAACAACACGAGAGTCAATGTTTCTTCTACCTCAGCAAACCCTGAGATGACCGAACTCACCCGCATGATGGCCGAAATGAGCAAAAGTATTACGCTTCTCGCTTCAAACCAACAACAACAACAAGTTAAAGCGGTTGCTAATCCTTGTGAAACATGTGGCGGTCCTCACTCATACACCGATTGTCCTTCGACACAAGGAAATCCGGAAAATGTGTATGCAGCTTACGGTAATTATTCACCGGAAAATTACCAAGCTAGACAACAAGGGGATAGAAATCTGCTGAGCTACCGTTCCAACAACTACCTTTCACCCGGTTTTTCTCCTCAAAACCAAAATCCCGCCAACAACTACAATAGAAGCAACCAAATCCCACCTCGTGCTTCTAACCCTTATCCACCACCCACCCAACAACACCCACCCATTAATCCCGATGTTGACACAATCATGAGAACTCAAGGTGAGCAAATCAAGAATCTACAGAGCCAAATAATTAATTTGAAAGGAGATATCTTGAAGCAAGGTAATGACATCAGAACCGAGGTTCGTGATAATCTTCAATCCTCCTTCATCACTCAAACAACTGAATTAAAGAATCTGTTGGCTAGTTTCTTGCCCGAAGCTCAACCTTCTTCTTCTTCGGGTTCTCTACCTTCAAACACCGTCACTAATCCGCGAGCTAATGTGAGTGCTATAACTACGCGTAGTGGAATTACCATTGTCAATCCACCTGATTCACCACCATCATCTACACCTCCTCCACCACCATATATCCCTACTCCTCTTACACTTAGTGATAGTACACCATTACCGTCTCCGCCTCGTCATGACGATGTATCTCGGAAGGACCCTTCAACATCACAACCTTCACCAACTACACCTTCACCTAACCCTTATCAACCTAGAATCCCATACCCTTCTCGCATAGGCAAGACCAATGATCTAACCAAGAATGATTGTCAAGTATCGAAATATGTGGATATGCTATCTAAAATGACCATCAACATTAGCCTTGTTGAAGCACTCTGCCACATGTCGAAATTTGTCAAAGCATTCAAGGAATTGCTTAGCAAGAAAGAGAAGCTGATTGAACTCGCCAACACACGCTTAAATGAAAACTGCTCTGCAGTTCTTCTTAGAGAACTTCCGGAAAAGCTTGGAGATCCCGGTCGTTTTGTGTTGCCTTGCGTGTTCAACAAAACTGAAGAATTTACTGCCCTTGCCGATCTCGGGGCCAGTATTAATTTGATGCCACTGAGTGTTTGGAAAACACTATCATTGCCCGACCTCATTCCAACAAAGATGACTCTCGAACTTGCAAACCGCACTCTCGCTTACCCCGTTGGTATAGCCGAAGACGTGTTTATCAAAGTTGGCACATTTACTTTCCCGGTCGATTTGTTGTCGTTGATTATGAAATGGACCCTCGTATTCCTTTAATACTTGGTCGGCCATTCTTGAGAACCGGACGTGCTTTAATAGATGTGGCCGAAGGTGAGTTAATCTTACGAGTCGGGGATGATTCTAAAGTTTTTAAAATGGGGAAGCTTACAGGCAAATCCTTTGGAGGCCGAGAATCAGTGAATATGATAAATGTGCTCGATGACTTTACCGTCTACGATAATCCTTTATTCGAGTCTTCCACTGATAATCCACTCTTTGAAAATGATGTGGATGATTCTCTCCCTACTTTGGACGCTTCTCCCATTTATGATTCTCAACCGGTCTTTGATGCTTATGATGATGATGATTCTAGCTCAGATTCAGATAATATTGATTGTATTTCTGAGTATCCCGAGCTGCCCACATTCGATGATTTTGATGAGGCTGATACTCTCTCGAGCGATTCTTCACATGATGAAGATCCTCCGCCATCACTCGATCCTACTTTGGACGATTATTCATTTGAGGAAGATTTCTCTGAATTTCTTAACACTTACTTCCCTCATGAGAGTGATGCTCCTCCTTTGGACTTTGAAGATTATCGTCTTGATCCTACTTTGGATTTGAAGAGCATTTTGTCAAAGGAGAAGAAACCGATTGACACTAAAATCCGTTGCACGTATGATTTGACACCTCTTTGTCCCACTTCTGAGGACGAGGTTGTGCTTCTTTGCGGATCTTCTTCACACTCGGCTGAGCCTGAGTGCTATTTTCCCTTAAAGGAAAAGGTGTTCGACCCTGGTATTGAAGTCTTTGAGCCATCTCAGTATCCACCTGATGAAATAAAAGGAAAAATCTTTGGAAATTTTGAAGACATGCTTGCACCACTTCATCCTTGCTTCTACTGTGCTCCATCACTGCTTAAGGGAACCCTGCCACTTCTCTTTTGGCTTGCCTTGTTCGCCTTAAGCTCTTGCTTATTGATGGATGAAAACTATGTCTTTGATCCTGGTGGATTTGTTTCATGCTACTTCCGTTGATGATCAAGGTCGAGTCAGGCTCACGACTC
The DNA here is from genome assembly GCA_025667525.1 of Glebionis coronaria. Classification (NCBI taxonomy): domain Eukaryota; kingdom Viridiplantae; phylum Streptophyta; class Magnoliopsida; order Asterales; family Asteraceae; genus Glebionis; species Glebionis coronaria. Next base: position 488,853,898 of record CM046874.1, read on the forward strand.
GGTTAACAAAAACCAAGCGCTTCTTGGGAGGCAACCCATGCATCTATCTTTTCGCTTTCTTTACCATAAGTGTAGGGGGGACCCTTTGGATTGCTATTTCCTCTCCTCACTTCTTCATCAGGGATTCGAGCTTCAATGATCCACTCTTGATGATTCTTGACGACCCGTGATTCCGTTTTCTACTTTATCCCGGTTCTATCCTAAACTCTTTTCGATTCACTATTTTATATTTTCTCAAATATTAAAATAGGAATCTCTTTAGTTGTCTTTTCCTTATCGAGATTTAAACAACGTGCACAATGTCCTAAGTGTAGGGGAGTTTACTCCCACATGCTTAAACATTGAGGACAATGTTTATCTTAAGTGTAGGGGGGACTTCTATCGAAGTTAAGTGGTCTTTTCCTTGTATTTGTCTTCATTTTAACCGGAAAATCAATTTTTCGACATTTTTCAAAATTTTTGATCTATTTTGGCCTATTAGTTTTTCCTTTTGTATAGTTATTTTCTTTCTTTGCTAGAATAAATGTTTAATAAGTGGTTTTAATTTTCAAACGTTGTGAATCTTTTGACTCAATCCGAGTTTACTCTAGCTAGTATCCTTAACGTGTTTAAGTCAAGTTTTGCTAGGCTTTTATATAGGGAGCTATAAAACGCGAAAGTCTTAACCTTCACGGGTTAAGATCAAGAACTTTTCACAAGTTCCTATAATTGATCCTAGAGAGTCGTTTATCAAGGGAACTTTAAAATGCGATTTCTAAACTTGCAAAAGTCTAAGAATTTGCAAGATCCTATAGGCAACTCGAAAACCCAAAACTTTGATTTAATAGGCTAAGTATCCACGAGTCTCATTACTTGAGATTTTAAACTGTGGAGAACGAGAGATGATAGAGCCAATTATAAGTCCGGTATTCTTTCGTGAATTTATGTGAGTTAATTATAAGCCTATTCTCCCATCGCTTGCTAATAAATTTATCTGCTAATAAATAAGGTTGTACGATTTGAAAAGTTACTTAGCTTCTAGCCCCAAATCGTTTAAAAGTTGCTCGGTAATGACGAGAGTTCATAGCCAAGGCATAACTTATTGAAGCGGGACGCGAAGATTGGCGAGTCCGAAAAGGCCCTAACAAGGCATGAGGGCTATGTTTTGTTGCTATAGATCCAAAGTGATGTGAAGAATCATTTATCGAAAATCAATATGAAGGATCGAGACACACGACGTAAAGCTAAACTCCCCAAAAGTCATGGAGAAGTGTATCCGAAAAGACCCTAACAAGGTATGAGGATAAATAGATCCAAGTCATAAAAGGAGGCGGATCGTTGTATATCAAAGTCCAAAATAAAGATTGGAGAAAAATGAAGAAGTCGTGGTCCAAGTATGAATCTCTCAAAACTTCAAGTGAAGAAATTCCTATATGAAGAGAAGACCATTATTTCATGAACGTCTCTCAAGATTTGAAGTATGAAGTCGCTGCCAAATATCGGTCCGAGAAAGGTCTCAAATCGCGAAGCGAGTTATGCCAAGATATGAACTTTTTGATATCCCGAGAAGCAGTTTTAAAAGATTTGGTCCTTTAGCTAACTATTGATTAAATCGTGCACTTTATTTTCAGACTAAATAATTATCGAAATAAGTCAAACGATGTATCTTCGTGATCATTCAAGACAAATAATAAAATATAAGAGATACCCATAAGAATAAGGGAGTCTAAGTGAATAACTGGCCCACATGAGTTCGTGTTGGTTTACTAACTTATAATAACAATGATCTCGTTTTTAAGCTTGGTTTGGAGAAAGTGAAAAGTTGAGGATGATGATTATTCATGACATTCTCAAAACCCAAGGTATGCTTTTAGTTTCTTTGCTTTGCATTTTTATAATTTTCTATCTCTTTAATAAAGGCCAATGTGGATTGATTATGATGAAAAGTGTAAACATGCTTTGTAACTAATGCATTGCATGAGGACATTGCAATGGTCAAGTGTAGGGGATTTGATAGGTGTGTAAACACCCATCCTTTTTACCACTCAATTACTATAATAACCGGACCAAAACGTGTATTTTATGTCTTTTATGTCGGAATTATGCGTGGTTTGTGTTTTTGTTGTAATTTAGGACGAAATTGTGAAAAGTGGAGAAAACACGGGAATTCACGGGCATTCACGGCTTTTATTGAAGAAAAAGATGAAAGACGGAGTCGAGAAGTCAAAAGTGGAAAAAGAACGGAAGTCCAAGACCAATTCTGAAGATTTATCGAAGAAAAAGTCAAAAGACGGAAGTTTATCAAAAGTCGAGAAACTCAAGTCTATTTTACTGAAGAAATTAAAGACGAGTTCAAAAGATATCCCGAGCCACAAGTCCTTAAAGTCCAAATTTAAAAGAAAGATTAGAAGAAAAGGACTAATGGTGCAATTAAAAGAAGATTAAAGAAGGAGGGACTAAGCATGCAATTAAGGAAGCTTCCTAAGCAAGCCTTAATCTTCCCTATATATAGATTAGATCATTTTCATTTTTCTCTTGTTGGCTAATCGTGACAATTAGTCCTTCCACTTTTTATTACCTTGTCATTTAAATACTTGTCCATTTTAATTACCTTGTCTTGCACCTTAATTACCATTTAATTCAAGTAAGTTTTTCTTTTTAATTATTGTCAAGCTTTATCTTTATCTTGTTAATCTCATTCTTCCTTTCTTAATCTTTGATTGTTATTGTTTATGTTTATGTTCTTGATTTTTGTTGATTTATTTAAGTGGGTTTTGATTATCTTGATCTTTATTGTTTGATTTGTTGTTTTGGATTGATTGTTTATGCTTATTAGTTGTTTATTTGCTTGTTTGATTTGATCTTGCGTTTATTTTAGCTTTGTTTTGTCTAAATTCGTGTTTCCTTCTTTGTCCCGTGTTCTTCGCTGCTATCCTTTTCCAGTTACTGATCTTCATTTATTCCGAGTAAAGGGAACTCTGAGTATTCTATGCGGAATAATCTTTATTCCGTATAAAGGTTTTTGCAAAGCTAGTCCATGCGGAATTTTTGATATTCCGCATAAGGTGAATATTCCGAATAGACTTGGTTTTCCGCATAGACTTGGTTTTCCGCATAGGGAAGTATTTTCCGCATAGAAGATTTTTCCGAATAGGACTGGTTATTCCGTATAGGTTGAATTTTCCGAATAGGAAAATCTTTCCGCATAAGGGGACTTTTCCGAATAGGAAGCACATTCCGCATAAGGGTCAATATTCCGAGTAGACAATTATTCCGAATAGGGCTAATCTTTCCGAATAGGTGACAGATATTCCGAATAGCATTTATTCCGAATAGGAGTTTATTCCGGATAGGGAAATCTTAGTTTTTAGTTTTCTGCCTTTTCATTTTAAGCTTTATTTTTCCCGCCTTTTTCCTTGCTTGCACTTTAAGTTTATTTGCCTTAGTTTAAGTTTTAGTTTTAGTTGCGTTTTAAGTTTGCCTTAGTTAGATCTAAGTTTACGTTATTTACTTTATTGCCCTTTAGTTTTAGTCTTGCTTTTTAATACTTGCACTTTGCTTTAATTAGACTTAGATTTACTTTAACTGCACTTTTACTTTAATTGTTCTGCACCTTTAATTTTCAAAACTACAACGACACATCTTTGTTCCACCAAAGTTCAACTGAGTCACACATTAAACAACAAGTTTTTCAATTCGAAGAGAACAACACTAGAACGATAATTTTTAACTGGGAAAATCTTAGTTATCAATAACATAACTCCATTATCAAAAGATAACATCAATCGGCCGTGTACGAATGAATGATTTGAGGTGTGGGTTAATTAGATGCGAATGAATGATTTGAGGCATGGGTTTGTATAATGATGAAACCTGCGTTTCTGAATCAAGTAGAGGATCAAAAGATGGTGACGGCTGTTTTAGGGTTTGTGCGTGTGTGTTTTTTCTGTGGCTAGAATAATGAAAATAAATGAGATTAGAACTATTATATATACATGTGTTATCAAAACGTAGTTTTTTTTAAAACTGCGTTTTCAAACAACGACTTTCGTGGTTTTTTGAGATTTTTTAGGGAAAAATCAAATCCTATTGGCTTAGAGGTGCCATGTCACATATGACTGGGTTTAGGAGCGTGGTATCAAATCATATTTATACCTATATATAATTTACACACACATATATATATATATATATATATATATATATATATATATATATATATATATATATATATATATATATATATATATATATATATATATATATATATATATATATATATATATATATATATATATATATATATATATATATATATATATATATATATATATATATATATATATATATATATATATATATATATATATATATATATATATATATATATATGTATATATATATATATATATGGGGAGAGTTAAAATAAAAAGACTTTTTTTGGTGAGAAGAATAAGAAGGATTTTTAGACAATCATTTAAAATCAATGGATAAGATCAATCCATATTTCTAACTAACTAACTAACTAACTAACCACCAAAACACGATTTTAAAAAAGTCTTCAAAAAATTCTGAAAAAATTCCAAATGGTCGGATTTGTTGGTGCATAAAAAAGTTTGAATAAACGTTTTTTAATTTTGAGTTTTTACGTTTTTCTGATGCACAAAAAACAAAATTTGATGCACAAACACGTGAATTTTGGTGTACAAAATTTTTTTCATTCAAAAAATTTTCAATTTATTATAGTTTGATGCGGAATCATATTTAAAGTAAAAAGTCAAAAGAAGTTAGGCATAAAAATGAATTCTTGATGTACAAAAAACCTAAAAACGTAAAAGAAAACGTTTTTATGCATCAAAATTCCATTTTTGTGCATTAAAAAAGCGTAAAAACTTCAAATTAAAAAAACTTTTTTCACAAAAGTTTTTCACCAACATACCCGATCTACTTGAATTTTTTCATAATTTTTGAAGAACTTAAAAAAAACACGTTTAGATGGTTAGTTAGTTAGTTTGTTAGGATTGTGATTTAATATCATCCATTGATTTTAAATCAATGGCTGAAAATCCTTCTTATCCTTCTCACAAAAAAAAACTTTTTATTTGATCTCTCCCTATATATATATATATATATATATATATATATATATATATATATATATATATATATATATATATATATATATATATATATATATATATATATATATATATATATATATATATATATATATATATATATATATATATATATATATATATATATATATATATATATATATATATATATATATATATATATATATATATATATATATATATATATATATATATATATATATATATATATATAGGGGAGAGATTAAATAAAAAGGCTTTTTTTAGTGAGAAGGATAAGAATGATTTTCAGCCATTGATTTAAAATCAATGGATGAGATTAAATCATAATCCTAACTAACTAACTAACTAACTAACCATCTAAACATGATTTTTAAAAAGTTTTAATTCTGAAAAAATTCCACTAGATCGGGTATGTTGGTGCAAAAAACTTTTGTAAAAAAAGTTTTTTTAATTTGAAGTTTTTTACGTTTTTTTAATGCACAAAAACGAAATTCTGATGCACAAAAACGTTGTATTTTACGTTTCTTACGTTTTTTGTGGATCAAGAACTCATTTTTTTGCCTAACTTCTTTTGGCTTTTTCCTTTAAAATTTGATTCCGCATCAAACTATAACAAATTAAAAAATTTGTGCAAGAAAAAAAATTGTACACCAAATTTCACATTTTTGTGCATCGAATTTCGTTTTTTGTGCATTAAAAAAACGTAAAAAACTCAAAATTAAAAAAACTTTCTTCACAACTTTTTTATGCACCAACATATCCGACATTGTGGAATTTTTTCAGAATTTTTTGAAAACTTTTTTAAAATCATGTTTAGATAGTTAGTTAGTTAGTTAGTTAGAAGTATGGATTGATCTTATCCATTGATTTTAAATTAGTGGCTAAAAATCCTTCTTATCCTTCTCACCATAAAAAGTCTTTTTATTTTAACTCTCCCCTATATATATATATATATATATATATATATATATATATATATATATATATATATATATATATATATATATATATATATATATATATATATATATATATATATATATATATATATATATATATATATATATATATATATATATATATATATATCTAAATTATATATATAGGTAAGAGTTATATGTAGAACTCATTTTTAGTGTAACTATTAAAATGAATCTAACCCATTGGATGATTATGATCAAAGGTTAAGATTAAATGTGCAAAAATTATAATTAATCAAAAAATAAAGGTTTACTTATTAATTAAACAAAAGTCTGAAAAGGGTATCATAGACTTTTTAAAACACATTAATCTTTTAAAAACCAATCATTTATTTTATTAGTTTCAATTGACATCTTTATCATTAAATACCCTAACCAACCATAACACTCTATCCTAAAACATTAGATGAATGATAGAACCACAAAATTTTTACTAAAAGTTATTCACATAATGATGTGTCATGCATATTATTGGATGTATGTGGGAGAGAGAAAACAAAAGTGAAATTGAAATGCCATTCATTTTATGACAACTCATTTTGTAAATTTTTTTGTATGAATCATTTTGTGGTTCTAGTATTTGCCAAAACATTATATCACAACCGCCGCTCATCTCATTCCTCCTATAAAATTTTCTTTAGAAATTTTTTATTAAATAATTATGCTTGGATGATCTCGTTGAATATGGTAATTCTCATTCGAAGGTAATTTTGTTTTCATTTTTAGTTATTGATTGATGGGGTAATACAATAATTTGAAGATTCTTTGTTTAATAAAATATGAATACAAATTGAAGATTTAAGCTGTTTCATTTACTTAATTAAAAATTTACTATGATTATCGAACAACCGATATGCTATACACGCACATATGTACGACTTTGTCATGTGACTAATAAATATCAAAGGATTTATTAGATGTAGGATCTATTTACTTTTTTAATATTTCAATGAACATTATTGGTTAAAGAATTTGTTTGTACATTATCTTTTACTAGATTATAAGTTTTCATGGTGGGTGCATTTTTGCATGCGTGACATGCCAAAGTGATGGATTCATTGTCAATATGTAGCTAAACCTCAAAAAATGAATCGAATGTGTGATACAGGTATGAATTGATGGTATTTCTGAAAAAAATATACAGTATGAGATAGTTTTTAGTTTCAATAACGGATTTTGAAAGATCTTTTCAACAAATCATAGATCTGTTTAGAAGCTATGTTTTTTTGTTAATATACAAAAGCTTATAAAAAAAATATATCAAGTCTTGTTTCATTCTTTCCTATATTCGGTTAATAAAAATAAAATAAACAAGAAACTAACTTATACATGTATCGTGAAGAACTAAAAAAGAGTTGTTTTTTATTTGATTTTGTTCGTCCAACTAGAAAAACTCAAAAAGGAGTTGTTGTTTTTAATGTTTGGTTTATTTATTTATTTATTATTCTTAACATGCATGTACTAGTGTGAATTTTCTGACGACTTTTTGGTTTTGGTTTTCTTTATAAGCATTTTTGTTGATTTACATATGCATACATGAAAGACACGATGCATGGATTTCCTTGACACGGTGCGTAGATGTTTTTGACGGGTGCATAGATGTTCTTCGAAGTGTGGTCATATATTTCTTGACACGGTACATGGATGTCCTTGACACGGTGGGTAGATGTTCTTGACGTGTGCATAGATGTTCTTTGAAGTGTGGTCATAGTTTTCTTGACACGGTACATGGATGTCCTTGACACGGTACATAGATGTTCTTGAAGGGTGCATAGATGTTCTTTGAAGTGTGGTCATATGTTTCATTGAATTTGATAAAAAAAAATAAATATTGCATAATGTTTGTATTTTAATTGTATTTTATTTGATGTAAAATTTTGTGTGTAATATTTCAATTTTTGGTATTTATAAATTTAGGGGTTACATGTATATTTTTATATGTTTGATTATAAATTTATATGTTGTAGTTATAAATTTTGAATATTAAAAAAATTACAATAAAAACATATATGGAATTATTATTTTAATAAAAATAGGTTTAATATCTTGTCATACGAAATGTACCGTATTAAAAATAACATACATGCACCAAAATTTAAAAATTCTGTGCTATCAAAAACATTAAAAAAATATTTTTTAGTTCTTCACGATACATGTATAAGTTAGTTTCTTGTTTATTAAACATCCTACATATCCTCCTACACTCACAATTATAAAATACTAGACGAGTACCCGCACATAGCGGCGGAAATTGTCTAGCAACAGATAATTAACACGATGCGATATTGTGGTAAGTGTTTTGGTGACGTTCAAAATATAACGTCAAAAGATTAAACTTTTATTGCAAAGCGTTGTAACATGTTATAATTCAAAATATCTTATAAGTATGTTTCAATTGGATGAAAGGGTGCCATTTGTTTAATTAACCAAAGTTTATATCTTTTTTAATGAATAAGATTTGCATGTAGTAGTTTTTAGTGGGACCCACATTTTTCAAGCATTCAACATTTTCAACTTTCAACCAAAGGGATACACCTTTTATAATGTAGTATATAGATATAGATTAGTGGGACCCATATTTTTCAACCATTCAACATTTTTAACTTTCAACCAAAGTGATACACCCTTTATAATGTAGTATATAGATATAGATTAGTGGGACTAATATTTTTCAACCATTCAACATTTTTAACTTTCAACCAAAGTGATACACCGTTTATAATGTAGTATAGATATAGATTAGTGGGACCCATATTTTTCAACAATTCAACATTTTCAACTTTCAACTAAAGTGATACACCCTTTATAATGTAGTATAGATATAGATTAGTGGGACCCACATTTTTCAACCATTCAACATTTTCAACTTTCAACCAAAGTGATACACCCTTTATAATGTAGTATATAGATATAGATTAGTGGGACCCATATTTTTCAACCATTCAACATTTTCAACTTTCAACCAAAGTGATACACCCTTTATTATGTAGTATATAGATATAGATTAGTGGGACCCACATTTTTTCAACCATTCAACATTTTCAACTTTCAACCAAAGTGATACACCCTTTATAATGTAGTATAAATATAGATTAGTGGGACCCACATTTTTCAACCATTCAACATTTTCAACTTTCAACCAAAGTGATACACTCTTTATAATGTAGTATAGATATAGATTAGTGTGACCCATATTTTTCAACCATTCAACATTTTCAACTTTCAACCAAAGTGATACACCCTTTATAATGTAGTATAGATATAGATTAGTGGGACCCATATTTTTCAACCATTCAACATTTTCAACTTTCAACCAAAGTGATACACCCTTTATAATGTAGTATAGATATAGATTAGTGGGACCCATATTTTTCAACCATTCAACATTTTCAACTTTCAACCAAAGTGATATACCCTTTATAATGTAGTATAGATATAGATTAGTGGGACCCATATTTTTCAACCATTCAACATTTTCAACTTTCAACCAAAGTGATACACCCTTTATAATGTAGTATAGATATATTTCTTCCACTCATTATCTCTCCAGATCTAAACCGCACGTTCTGCCACATGTCAGGATCCTGTGTGTAGGATGATTATGTAGGAGGAATTATCATTTTTGTTTAAAGTATTAAAAAATGTTTTTGATAAAAATATTTTAATAAACAGAAAATGTCTTTTACTATTTTGCCTTTTTTAATTAAATAAAATTCTTTAATAATGCTAATTTTTGATTGGTTGAAAAGAGTTCTATATATATATACTAGCGTTGTAACCCGCCCAACGGGCGGGGTCGTTTTTTTTGTTAAGGTTTATTGTTTGTGCATTTTTAGTTTTGTTGTATTTCTAATTTAATCTTTAATATATTTTAGTTATAGTTAACGCTTAAGTAAAGTTTTATTTATGTTAAAAAAAAACATATGAGTCAATTCGGATTTAAATAAAAAATTCTTAATGTTTTAATTTTTTTATAAGTTCTTATAATATATTTTGTTTGAAAATCTAATTTTTTTAAAAGAAAGAATACTTTTCCACCTAACCATGCACCATCACTTGGGCTCACATATAATGTTTTGAAACCTGGGTCAACCGAACCAGGTCAACCGGTTGACCTGGTTCCGACCAAAAAAACGGGTCATATTCCGGATTTCATATTTTTGAAACCCGGCTTGACCCGGCGGGTTTGGGGTGACCTGGGTCAACCCGGTTCTCGAGACCCGATCGGATTTTTTTTCGGTTTTTTTATAAAAAAATTATGTAAATTTTATGTATTTGCGACGAAATTTTATTTTTACATATTATATTGGTTGGTAAACCATTTATATCTTCAATATACGGGAGTTTTTGTGGTTTTTATATATAATTTTTGTTAATTATTAAAAATATAAAATATATATATATATATTTTTTTTGAAAACCGGGTTGATCCGGGTCGACTCTGTTTAATCCGGACTCAATGATTCAACCGGGTCGATTTGAAAACCAGGTTGCTCTCACATATTGCTCAATGATATCTACCTGTCATATTTTAGCAATTATTAAATAGTTTAAATCAATATTAAATATATATTTCGTGCATAAGAAAGTCAAAGTTTTCGTTATCTACAATGTTACATTAATATATACATGCATACAATTATTTTTTAGAATAAAAGTAATTCAGTAATTTAAGCTACATGCGTACAATGATGTTTTTAGAATTTGTAATTTAACTTTTATTATATTTTAGTTATAGTTTACGTTTAAGTAATGTATATTTGTGGTCGACGGATATGGTTGTTTATTTTTCTTGATCTGAACGAACAGTAGATGATCAACCCGTGCCCCGATACTCGATCAGGTTAACCAACGATCCCCTTACCCGGTAACTTGATTGGGTTGATCCAATGATCAAACCGTGACCCGATATTTCTATAATATGATTCTTAAGTTTATGTCTCGATATTGGTATAATATGATTCTTAGGTTTATGTCTCGATATTGGTATAATATGATTCTTAGGTTTATGTTTAAATTATATATTTAAAAAAAAATAATTGAATGTAAAAAATTCGAGATTAAAAATTCCAAAAAAAAATATAAAAAGTCCGAATAATATAATGTTGAAAAAATCCGATATTTTCTAAAAAGAAGTTTAAAATTTATTTTTTTTAGTAAAATGCATAAATCATACATGTGGTTTGTTCAGATTTCACTTTTAGTTACTTGTCTTCTAAGAGAGCAAGTGGTCTCACTGATCTTTAGGTAAGTGTTCATTTTCATACTTTAACCCTAAAGAACACTGATCTTAAGTGACGTTTTTTAGTTATGGTCAAAGTATGAAAATGAACATTTACCTAAAGCACGGTGAGTCCGACTACATTTTCAAAAGATGGGTAACTAAAAGTGCAATCTAGACAAAACATAGTACAATAATTATAAAATAAATATTAAAAATATAGTAGTTGTTGTACGAAACCGACAACAAACCCGAAGTTCGATAACGCGGAACCGCTAGATCGCGAGTTGTATCGAGCACAAGTAGCGAACACGAGAGAGACTACAAAGAACCGACAAACATATATGCACACGGTATACCCTCAACTACCCCTTTATTAATAAACCCTAATAAAGACTACATTGAGGAAGAAGAATACAATGAACTAGGATCCCCCTCATCCCTATTTATAGAGATGAGGGGGTAGGCACCTTCCTAATACAAGTTTATTCCTAATCTATATTACAAAGTACACTTAAGTCCCTAAACTATATTTAAGTTTACTCCTAAATTCCAACAATTTCCACCTTAGGAGTAACACTTAAACATAACCGATACTCAACACCCTTTACCGGTGTTGGAACCTCGAACCGGGAACCACCTTGTCGACCAGGCATTGTACTTCTGTAATTTCCCTAGATTAGCTTCCATAAACTCCTTCACGTTCTTATTCTCAGCAACATTACCCTCCGCACCCTCTTGACCAGGTACTCCGGTTACCGTAATGTTTGCCCCCACCTTTATACCAAGGTGTACCTTTTCCTGCTCATTTACCAAGCAGCACGTGTTTGTCTTTTCTTCAGGTTGTTTGTCCTTCAACCATCTTTGAGCCACTGCAGCATGATCGTTACTCACCTGAAAAACCTCAGCTTCACGATCCCCTTGAGCTCCCTGCAGTTCTACCTCAAACCGTCTTTGAGCCACTACAACATGATCGTTACTAACCTGAAAAACCTCAGCTTCACGATCCTCCTGAGCTCCCTGCAGTTCCACCTCAAACCAAACACGTTTATGAACATGTACTCCACGGACTCCTATTTTAACACCAGGACTAAGTTGTTTGAACCCAACTTGTTTTGAACCTCCATGCTTATGTACATTAGACCCATCGAAAATTTCGATGTTAAACCTAGTTATAAAACTAGCCATTCTTCTTTATCCCTTTGTTGATTTGCTAAACCTTGTGAAAAACCTCACAATCACAAATCGACAAAGTCCCTTCGATAATTAGCTAAACCTTGTGATATATTAAACCTCACAATCACGAATATGAAGTCCCCGTGTATAAAGAAAAACCCTTGTTTTATCGATATAACCCTAAGAGAAACCTTCTTAGAAATCGATCAAACCAAGTAACCCTTCAAAAGAACACCCTTTCTTACTCAAATATCGATTAAGCCTTGGAAATTAACCTATCCAACAAACCAACAACCCTTGAATCAAGAAAGTACCCGACTCCTTTTGAAGTAACCCTTGTCGTACTTTTAATTTTGCAAAACCGATTTCTAATAACCTAAGAAATCTTGCAACCTCGACAAGTCTTGAATCTTCTTTAACCTTGCTACAAACCTTGTCAAGTTGTTTCTTAACCAACTTTACCGACAAGCCTCGCAAGCCGTGTGCAATATACCCATTGTTGCTAAAACCTTTTCTTGCAAATCGAATTTATTAGAAAACCTCTAAACCCTCGATCAGAACAAGCAACCCGATCGTTAACTTGAAAACCCAAGCAAACCACGATCAAACTTGAACCACAAGAAAAATCTTTCTTGCAAATCGAATTTATCAGAGAACCCTAAACCCTCGATTCCGAACAAGCAAACCCGACCGCTAACTTGAAAACCCCAAGCGAACCACGATCGTAACTTGAACCACAAGAAAATACCCTTCTTGCAAATCGAATTTATTAGAAAAATCCTAAACCCTCGATTCCGAATAAGTCAACCCGATCGCTAGCTTAAAACCTAAGCGAACCACAATCTAAACTTAAATCACAAGAAGTAAAAAGTAACCCCGCAACAACGACAACCTTCGAACTTAGCGTCTATTATATAAAAGAAATCGACAACAGATTGTTATTTGAAAATAACTCTTCAAAGATTATATAATAAAATACAAAACCAATTCTTGTATTTTATTACTTTGTGAAACATATATTCACGTAGCATTCAAGTAATATTCATGCAAACCATATAATCTTCTTTGTCGTTTCTTACTTACTTTTTGTCGAACAATCGATGATCCAAGTAAAAGACGATCCGAAAATCCGAAACCAATCCTCGATATCTTTGCCAACTTTGTAGTAAATATGATCACGTGAATTGGATTTGTCTTCACGTGGGTTATTTAAACTTAAACCTTATTCAACCTCTCGACATTGCGATCGCTACTCCAAACGATTTGGAAAAATCGTAACCGAACCTCGATACCTTGGACCTCGGAACTTCGATCTAACACTCGATCTTCGGAGACCACAATAACCGTAAGCTCTGATACCACTTGTTGGATTGACAACCCAACAAACCTGAAGATCGAACGCGGAACCCTAGATCCCTTAAAGAAGATCGCAGAATTACAATCACAATGAACACATAAACGAAACCCACAAAGTTAATCGAACGATTTGTTTATTAAAACCCACGAACGATTACAAGAAAGAATAGAAGATACGGTATGATTGAGCATCACCCCCTCACCTCCTTTTATAGGGTGAGGGGGTCGGTTACCGATTCATGATCGGGCTTGGGTCCAACCGGGCTCAAACATACAATATCGGAAAGAAAGCTTACAAGGTAAATTTCCTAATCTATTGTATAACTATTATTGGTAATAATGCTAACAATTTCCACCTTAGTACCAATATTAGTTAACCCCGACACCAAGTACCTCCATGCAATACTTGAACTTCGGACCTGGAACCACCTTTGTAAACGCGTCAGCTGCATTATCCTCCGTGCCTATCTTTGCCACTTCAATCTCTTTAGATTCCACGATCTCCCTGATGAAGTGATACCTCACGTTGATATGCTTCGTCCTCTCATGAAACATTGCATTTCTTGAGAGATGAATTGCCCCTTGATTATCACAATTCACAACCACTGACCTTAGGTTTATTCCCAGCTCGATTAGTAGACCTTTAAGCCAAATGCTTTCCTTAACAGCTTCCGTAAGCGCCATATACTCCGCCTCTGTAGTAGACAATGCAACAACATGCTGTAGAGTTGCTTTCCAACTCACAACACAGCCATGTACCATAAACACGTACCCGGTTATCGACCTACCCTTTTCAGGGTCTTTAGCATAATCGCTATCCACGAAACCGTCAACATCTACGTGCTTCCCTTGATCTCTACCATACACTAGACCTACATCAGCAGTGCCCTTCAAGTACTTCAAAATCCACTTCACCGCTTCCCAGTGATTTTTACCTGGATTCGCCAAATACCTGCTCACAATGCTAACAGCGTACGCAATATCTGGTCTAGTGCAAACCATCAAGTACATTAAACTACCTACAGCATTCGCATATGGGACCTTACTCATTCTTTCCACATCCCAGTCACTCGACGGACAATCCTTCAAAGGTACCTTGAAGTGTGCTCCCAATGGCACAGAGACCGACCTGCCATTATCCACTTTGTAGTTATTCAGAATTTTCCGCACATATCCCGACTGAGACACCTTCAGGGTTCGGTTACCCCTATCCCTGACTATCTCCATACCAAGTATCTTCCTAGCTGGACCAAGTTCCTTCATATCAAACTCTTTCCGCAGCAGTCCCTTAGTATATTCGATCTCAGACTTGCTTTTACAAGCAATCAACATATCATCTACATACAGCAATAGATATATGTACATACCTGGTGCAAACTCCTTGAAGTAAACACAACTATCATAGTTGCTACGGCTAAACCCATTGCTGACCATATACACATCAAACCGTTTGTACCACTGCCGTGGAGACTGCTTAAGACCATAAAGGGATTTCTTCAACAAACATACCTTGTTGCCCGTTCCTTCTTCAAAACCAAGCGGCTGCCTCATATAAATGGTTTCTTCAAGATTACCATGCAAAAACGCCGTCTTCACATCAAGTTGTTCCAACTCGTAATCTTCACAAGCAGTTAATGAGAGAATCACCCTAATAGATGTATGTCGAACCACGGGTGAGAATACCTCATTATAGTCAATCCCTGCTCGTTGTGTGAAACCCCGAGCTACCAGCCTTGCTTTATACTTTGGTTTCTGAACGCCTTCAATCCCTTCTTTAATCTTATACAACCACTTGCAGCTTACCAGCTTCTGACCACGTGGTTGATCGACCAGCTCCCAAGTATGATTCTTCTTTAAAGAACTCATCTCTTCCTCCATAGCACGAACCCACTCATCCTTATCAGATGAATTAATCGCCTCCTGGAATGTGATTGGTTCATGTGTATCTTCTTCCTCAGCAATAGCAAACGCATAAGCCGTAATATCATCTTCTTCCCTAGACCCTGATGATCTAGACAATGATACATTACCTTCATTCCTATACCTTGCAGGTTTAGTAGTTGTTCTCTTAGCTCTATCACGCACCAGAACATAGTTGTCCAGGTTGTTGAGGCATTGCATCTACTGCATCTTCAACTTGATCCTCATATTCATTCCCTGGATTTACCCCAGTATGAGGATCCACATTTGGTTCGACCCGACTGCCTTGAAGTTCCACCTCAAACTCAATTTTCTTCCCAGAATCTGCAGCACCAACACCCTTGAGAGTATCCTTATACATAAGGCTCTCATTAAAGACCACATCCCTGCTTATGATTATCTTCGGTTTAACATCATCCAACCTCCATAATCTGTATCCCTTCACACCCTCAGGATACCCCAGGAATATGCATTTTATAGCTCTAGGCTTGAGCTTCCCCTGATTCACGTGTGAATAAGCAACGCAACCAAATATCTTCAACATCTCGTAATTCGCCGGATGTCCTGACCATAAATCCATAGGTGTCTTCTTCTCCAATGCTGTAGATGGAGACCTATTGATCAGATATGCTGCCGTCACCGTTGCTTCAGCCCAGAATGATTCTGGCAAACCAGACTGAATCAGTAAACACCTAACCTTGTCCAAGAGCGTCCTGTTCATTCGTTCAGCTAGACCATTCTGTTGCGGAGTTCCAGCAACCGTCAAATGTCTTGCCACCCCGCTCTCCTTGCACAAGTTATTAAACTCCTGATTACAAAACTCCAAACCATTATCCGTTCGAAGTTTCTTCAGTCTTCTACCTGTCTGGTTTTCTACCAACTGCTTCCACTCCTTGAACTTGCTGAACGCCTCACTCTTGTGTCTAAGAAAATAAACCCAAACCCTCCTCGAATAATCATCAACAATCGATAAGAAGTAACGACAACCACTCATCGATTCCACCCGAGAAGGACCCCAGAGATCCGCATGGACATAGTCTATAACTCCCTCTGTTGTGTGCTGACCTCGACCAAAACTCACCCTGGTCGATTTTCCAAGAACACAATTTTCACAGAATTCGAGCTTACCTAGACCTTCCTTCCCCAGCACCTCTCTTCTTTTGAGTTCATTCAAGCCTGCTTCACTAATGTGACCCAGGCGTTTATGCCACACCTGCGCAAGACTTTCCTTTTCTTCTATACCGACACTAGCTTCACTTGATTCAGCCCAACCATCCAAGGAGTACACACAATTTTCCTTCAAAGTTCCTGACAAAACCATCAAAGAACCCTTGATCACCTTTACTCTTCCATTCTGCAACTTCACGGTATAGCCCTCTCGATCCAGAGTGCCCAAAGATAACAAATTTCTTTTCAACTCGGGAATGTAACGCACATTCTCAAGCACAAAACTTGAACCATCTTTCATCTGTACTCTCACCTTCCCTATCCCCTTGATGGCACATGCTCTATTATCACCGAGCAAAACCATACCACCATCAAGCTCCTTAAAATCAAACAAGAAGTCCCTCCTAGGCGTCATGTGATAGGAACCACCAGAGTCCATGATCCACTCTAAGAACCTTTCCTCACTCACCGCCATCAACAAATCACCATTGTCATAACCCTTAGAATACGTCCCAGCGTCCTATTTTGCATTCTTGTTGACAAAGCCAGTTGATTTCTTCTTGTTCCATTTTGGACAGTCTTTCTTAAGGTGATCCTCAGAATAGCATATGTAACACTTCTGTTTATAAGTTCCTTTACCCTTTGACTTTGATCGCGAACTACCACGTCCTTGATTACCCCAATGCTCCGGCCTTCCCCTTACAAATAACCCATCACCATCATCCTTTGCATCTGTCCTCTTCTTCAACTCCCGTGAATTGAGGGTAGACAAGACATCTTCCAAAGTGAGCGACTCCCTTCCATAAAGCAATGTCTCCACAAAGTTATCATATGAAGATGGTAATGATGTAAGTAACATGAGTGCCTGATCTTCGTCATCAATATCAACGTCTATGTTCGCCAAGTCACCGATCAACTTATTAAACTCATCTATATGTTCAGATAGTTTCTTACCTGAATGCATGTAGAAAGTGAACAGCTTCTTCTTCAAGTACAATTTATTGGCTAAAGACTTTGTCATATACAAAGTTTCTAACTTTAACCAAACACCCGCAGCAGAATTTTCTTTGTTGACTTCCCTCAACACCTTGTTATCCAAGCATAAGAGTAAGACACTGTGTGCTTTTTTATAGACATCCGTCTTCAACGCCGCAGTCTTTTGAGCGTCCGTCATGGTATCCTGGAATGGATCTAACGCAGCCTCCCAACCATGTTGTATTAATAGACACCGCATCTTCACACGCCACAACCCGAAGTCATTAGACCCGTCGAATTTTTCGACGTCAAACTTCGCTATCGACGACATATTCTTTCTCCCTTGTTTCGACATATTCTTTCGACGTAACACTTGTTGGATTGACAACCCAACAGTAGTATATGTATAACGTTTTGGAAAGAGATAGCCTGATATATACATAAAAAAAGGTATTTAATTTACATGTATTTAATTTATAATATGACCCAACAACATTTATATTCTTACACATGTGGTTTTTGTATCTGCTCTTGTTTTCTTAGTGAATAAACATTCTTCATTCCGAAACTAACACAAAAATATGATAAGAACTTCTTTGTAATTATGTAGGTCATAATTGTGTTTCTAAAAATGGCAACATGCTTTTCAGTTTATGCGTTTTGAAAATGCTAGAGAAAATATAACTGTTTTTCAAGATTGCTTATCTAAACACTTAAATCAGATTATCAACTTTTTCTAAATAACGTTATACAAAAAAAATTCAAGGAGAAAACGCAGCCTGAATCACTCCCTAAGTGGGGTATGTATAATGTGTGGCCATATTAAATTTTGTGGTCATTACTTCGAAAGTCGAGGTTGTAAAAAATGTGACCAATAAACTTGGTCTGACTTGGAACGCGTTACCGTAGAACTGAAATTTGTTTTGGCTTAACTAATGTTCGGTTAAGTTTGCTTTTCTAATATATATCCCAATATTACTTTGTTCATGCAATCAGTGACCGCACATATATTACTTTTTCATTAATCGCTTCAAGAATAGAGCTCATTTCAGTGGCTTAAAATTGAGCTATATTGTCATGTGCATTTGAGTACTGGGGCAAAATAGTGTATTTTATAGAACTCTCTTGTTAATATCTTTTCATGTATATAACTCACTTCTATCTGTATTATCATTGCATTAGTTATGTTATTCTTGCTTAAATTTCATAGTATGTAGTCATATAATGTTTTAACTCGCAGATCTTCCAATATATTGTACAACATTATCATAAACATCAATCTCAATGTGGTGGTCAGTGATGATCATGTTATTGGAGATCCAACCCATACCCACCTACATCTGTAGAGTCGATGCAATATTCTCTGAATCAACCACCAACAATAGTTACTGATATTCGGAATTCTAGTGAAGGGTTAAAAGCAAAGAAGAAACCATCAAATACACGCCCATAGAAGTCATGTGCATTAACGCCCGTAGAAGTCATGTGCATTAAAGTTCAACTCGGTCTTGATTTTTCAACATAATCAATTTTGTAAAAACAAACGGGGCATCATAATTATTATGATACAGTTTTGAGGATCCATGGTGTAGTTATTGCTTTAAATTAGTTCTCGAATAACTTAGGTGCAACCTACAGCCACGCGAGATTCGGTATCAAATGAATGAAATTTTTTGACACCTAGATATATTCATGATTACAACAGGGCTTGATATATAATAAAATGACACACATTGGACAAACATAACACTAAACAAAAACAATAAGCACTTACTTTCAAATGACACTCAGCCAGCTTGACATACACAGCTCCAACTTGGTCCCCTAAACAATTACAGTATATGTCAGTACCTATAGCTTTTCATCGCTGATCTCATTCTTTCATACACTTATAAGCGTATTTGACCTGAGACTCATCTCATGGCTTGCCAAGCTCAGAAAGATCAACCTAAGGGTCGGTTGTCAAAACTTTCGAATTCTTTCTCAGAGTAAAGATAATATTTTAAGTAATATATCAGTATTCAGTATTATGACATTTCAGTATTATGACCAAAAGAATTATAGGGACAACCAACTAATAGTTGATGTAAGAAAAGGAAAAAAGTGATCTTATCAGCATACATGGATTGTACAAAAATCATCTCTTAAAGTCAAGAACGCAAGTTCTCCAAAGCCCTATGTGCAACAATTCTTTGTGATAGACCATCCTTCGACTTCTCACCATTGCCGAGCCACTTATAAATCTCTTGGAACTGATTAGAAGTATGAGTCCCACCTGTAGGCGTATGGTTCAAGTCCTTTTATCATTAACAAATAAATCCACACACCCACACTCATCATAAATCCCTGTGTATTGCGTTCAAAAAGCAGGATAGCTACCTGCAAATATGATAAATTCATATATTTGTTCACAAACGTTTCCCTAGCAGGATTCTATTTTAAGCAGTAAGGAAAAATATATGGATGTACCTTGGGTAGTTTCCATTAAGAATTTATGTATAGCAATCTTCAAGGGCGTTTTTGAACTCTGTTCTCTTGTTCAACCTCGCCACTCAAATGGGGTTGAATATAATAACACAAATTTTATTTATTATCTTAGCCTCCGAGAATATTACTAATATTACACATTAGCCAAGATGAAGATAACATCAAATGCTCCAATCTGCTCTGTGTAATTCGCATCACAACCTCTTTGTATCACCAAATCCGAATCCTACATGTAAAAAGACCCTAATCTTTTGTATCTCAGCTAATTCATCTGGTGTTGCAAGCAATAATGTACCTTTAAGCTTCACCTCATGAACCTTCAAGCAACACAACAAAAACATAATTGTAAGTGACATGCTTGAACAATTAGACAAATTAAGCGATATAGTAAGACAATCGTCCCTATCAGTAGTGTATTTTCAGTAATCGATCATTCACACATCATAAAAGGCTGTTGAATAGTATATATTCAGGTGGTGAACCATAACAATGATAGTTCTAAGAATAACTTTAACTCTAGGTGTTATTCTGTTGCAGTATTGAAGAGGCATACTCTATGCATATCTAACCTTCTAGCGTCTTGTATTTGTAGTAAATTTTGTTGAAAATGGTACTTACAATAGTGCAACCGAAAGTGAAATCAATCTCCACTCTCGGACAGTGGTTTAAAGCTGATGCAAGAGTATGCGTTTTGGTATCGTCAATCTCCTAGACATAGATATGCTTGTTGGAGCGGGGAATACACAAACTTGATATCTCTGTTGTCCCTTCCACCTATAATAAAAAATGTGATAAATTGTGCAAAGTAGTACAAAGTAAAGTAAAAAAGAAACGAATTAAGGAAATTAAAACCAAACCCTGAGAGAAGAATAGATCTGCTGGTGGTGTTGTTTAAGTCAATTATTTAACTTGATGGTGTAGGGAAATACATCCAACACTACTTATGTGTCATCCACAACCACTAACTATCCAGTTCAGCTGGTTGTTAAACGTCCATCTAGATATACGGGTATATTAGCAAAAGCCACGAGTAGAAAATTATATTACACTCACTCGTAATACTTGTATACTGTTTTGCGGGTTGTAAGATCAATTATACACTCAGCTTCTTTGGTAATATTTTTTAAAAGGTTGTTTTCCTATTGAATTTTATTTGTAGAAAAGTAATGGTTGCTGATTAAAATAAGCTGCTAACGCATAAGGGGAACTCGACAAGGCCATGCCACCAGTAACATCTTTAGCTATGATTTTTGAATGTCGTAGAAGGATTAACACAACCCACGTTAGTATGAGCGGCAGTATAAAAATAAGAAAGAGGCTTTCTTCCTGTACATGTCTTCATAACAAAAGTGTTATAGTTGAGATAGCCTCGACCACATCTCTCGTCCAGCGAGTCCACCACATTGATAGGGGAGTACCTATATTTAACTAATAAAAGTTAGTTTATTTCAAGTTGGGCAATAGAATTTCTCATGATAAAATGGATTAATACCATCTACATGCGTCTATTATTTCCTATTCACGGGTAGTCTTAAGCAACCAATTAACCACTCAAAAGATCAAGTGGGTTTCTTACCGTGCTCTTACTGGTAGTCAGTTCTATGGAATGGTCAGGAGAAGAGGCACAAGAAACTGCAGTCTGCATATAAGCTATATGAAATGACTCTGAAGTTGAGAAAGGATCAGACTTACCAGAGGACACGCATGGTACAGAACACGAGGTAGATGCAGAGTCAATAATACACGGGATAGAGGAAGTGGAACTCTGGATGGAGGAAGTGTAACGCTAAGGTTATCATACATGTTTATCATACACTTAGCTGGTTTTAGCTAAGTGTCTTATTTAGCTAAGTAGGGTGCCTTGTATTGTATTGATACTCTTTTTTAGTTCTATTCAATGTTGCCTTTCAAAAAAAATCTAATTAAACCATGCAATTAAAGTTACCTGCATAATTTTTCTTAAAGTAACTCTATTGTTTGTGTAGTGTGTGACCGTGCATCAACTGAAGCTTTCGACAATTCATGAATCTGCATAATCTTCTTTGGTCATGTTCTGATAGATCAGCAGATCAGCTGGTACCTGGCCTTTAATATGTACCCAAGTGCTCTTCCAGAAATGTATATTCTTACATCAGTAAACTCCCCAAACATCAAAATATATTTCAAAAGTCTACTTGAAAAGAACCAAAAGTTTTAAATGACTTTATCTAAAGGGAGTCACAGTCCAAGCACCCAAAGTGGCTTTTGGATAAAATGCTAAATAACATGTTCAGTTTATTGAAAAAAGGGTTAAAACAACAAACCTTCGTGGTGTAAGCTTTGTCATTGTTTTCATTGATGTAGAATTCAAGATCAGTTTGCCTTTGAACATAAGTGTGACTTACCAACAGCTACTTCGGTAAGACCAGGAAGATCGAACAATGTCAGATTCACAACTTTAAAAATAGTAAAATTACAAGTGAAGTATTGTAAGCAGAAATATATATGCATAATAGGAATGTTGGAGGAAAACTTCCCGGATCGATGTTACAAAACCAAGAATCAAGATATACCGAACTATAAACTTTTATTAATAAACTGAAACTTGTGTTTTTTACAAACATATATGATCATCGTTTGAATGAGTAAATCCTAAACTATATATACATGTCGAAAGGGTACTTCGACTAAGGATCGCAACGTTTACTTTTTGTGAAACGTTGTGTCCATTCTAAAATAACTGCTAAGTTGACTTTTGTCCTAAAACACAGCGGGTAGGATTATACTAGGCCCAATGGGTCGGGTTTATCCAGGTTTGGCCTAATATTCTCCCCTCTAATCATAAACGCTGTGTCACAAATCTTTTCCTTGAAATCTTGATTCTTCGAGCTTGAGTCTTCTTTGTAATTATATGTTGTAAACTTGGAATGATTATCAACTTCATCTTCTTCAATAGTTGCCATAAGTAACGTTGGTTCAAGATCTTCTTGGACTAAATTCGACTGTTCTTGTCTTTGGTATCTTTGAGATCTTTCATCGCAGTGCGAGGCATAGTGTCCATATTTGTTGCAGTTATAGCACTTTATGTTGCTGAAATCTTTTGAGAATCTGTTTTGGCTTCCAGGGTGCTTTATTGCTTCTTTGAAATCTTGCGAGGAATTTCCTTCTTTTCCATGTTGTCCATTATCGTTACGATTTTGGCTATGTGGTGGAATGTATCTTCCTCTTCCTTGATTATCTTGGTGATGTCTTCGACCATTATCATTGTGTCTTGCAAATAATAGTCTATCTTGATCATTAACATATTTGTTCTTCTTGTGCTTGAGCCTTTCTTCAAATGTCTTTAATCTTCCAATTGCTTCGTCAAATGACATTTTTTCTAAATCCGAGTATTGTTCAATGGCTGCGACTATTTGAAGGAATTTGTCTGGCATAGAATTCAGCAGTTTTCGTACGAGAGTTGGTTGATCAAGTGTTGTTCCAAGGCTAGTTATCTTTGAAACCACATTTGTCATTTTCGAGGTGAATGAATCAATACTGTCTTGATCATTCATTTCCAGTGCTTCAAATTCTGATCTAAGAGTTTGTAATCTCGCCTTTTGTACTTGATCCACACCAATATTTCTGGTCTTCAACGTATCCCATATTTCTTTTGCACTTGTGCAATTTGCCACTTGTAAAACCAGATCTTCAGGTAGTGCTTGAAAGAGATATGCCATTGCAGTTTTATCTCTTTTGTCATCTTCTTTTGTTTGATCAGTAGGTTCAATCATTTCCCAAAGGCCATTTGCTTGTAGAATAATTTTTATTCTTATGGACCATGTGGTATAATTTGTTGAACTTAGCAAGGGGCATTGAAAATGGGTTGTACTTCCGGTATTCATTACTTGACTATTTTTATCATTCTTCGAACTGTCTCCTATTATTTCTTAAAACTTTTGAAACTTTTAATCTTTGGTAAATTTATTAAAAACTTTAAATACTTTAAAACTTAAAACTTATAAACTTATAAACTTCAATATGTAAAACCTTTAAACTTTATATATTTCTTATCTTAAACCTAATAAAATATTAAAACTTAACAAAAACTTTAGACTTTTTTTATCATAAACCAAATAAAACTTAACTTGTTTTTATCATAAACCAAATAAAAACTTAAAACTTGTTTTTATCATAAACCAAATAAAAACTTAAAAACTTGTATTATTTTCTTATCATAAACCAAATAAGAAAAAAAAACTGAAAAACCTTATTTTCTTATCGTAAACCAAATAAGAAAAATCCTTAAAAACCTTGTTGCTTATCATAAACCAAATAAGACAACTTAAAACTTTCAATCTTAATAAACCTTAAAACTTAATGATTTCTAATATCTTAAAATTATAAAAACTTAAACTTCTAAAAAACTTAAACTTCAAAAAAACTTAAAAAAAACTTAAAAATTCTAAAAACTTAAAATAAAAAAAAATGAAAAGTAAGTTTTTTTTTTTTAAACCTGTTGGGCTTTTGGCCCGTAGAATATATACGATCCGCAAGTGGGCTTGGCCTGTTACCCTTTGATATATACGACCTTTGCTTTTCTTTATACCCGTCTTTTTATTGTTTGTGTTTAGATAAAACACATACACAAGTACACAACGGTTCTTGACCGTTCCTTCTTCTTCTTCCTTCTTCGATAATATCGAAGTCTTTATCCAATCTTCTTTATTAATGGTTCTGATCTCCAATGGGTACTGGGGCTTTATCCAATCTTCTTCTATGATTCGTTGTTCTGGTACGAATCCTTCGATTGGTTCGATGTAATTTGGGGATCTTTGCCTCAATTAATTTTGGGGCTTTTGGATAAACGAAAATCACGTGGTGATTTTCAGACTTGTGATTGATTCAGTGGAATCTACAAACAGGTGTGTTTGTTCCCTTTTGATGATCTTTAATTTTTTCTGTCCTTGACTTTGGGTTTCGAATCTGGGTTTCTTGTTCTTCTTCTTTCAAAAATATTTAAAAACAGAGAAGAAAAAAAAAATTCTTGCAAAATAATTCGTGGGTAAAAACCCCTCTGTTGCCGGTTTAAAAATTAATCACAAGGATGATTGATCCTTGGTGATAGAGGTAGGAACCCCTTTAACAAACACAGACGAAAATAAATTCGAATGAATTTGTGTTTGGGTGTTTTGCTAAATCTGGAAATCAAATGGATATTTTTTATTCGAAACTGGGCAGAAAAATAACCTTGGTATATGATGATTTGCTTGGTGATAACCACGCTCTGATACCAATTGTTGGAGGAAAACTTCCCGGATCGATGTTACAAAACCAAGAATCAAGATATACCGAACTATAAACTTTTATTAATAAACTGAAACTTGTGTTTTTTACAAACATATATGATCATCGTTTGAATGAGTAAATCCTAAACTATATATACATGTCGAAAGGGTACTTCGACTAAGGATCGCAACGTTTACTTTTTGTGAAACGTTGTGTCCATTCTAAAATAACTGCTAAGTTGACTTTTGTCCTAAAACACAGCGGGTAGGATTATACTAGGCCCAATGGGTCGGGTTTATCCAGGTTTGGCCTAATAAGGAACTGATGATATCAGATTTTTTTTCTCGTCTCTCTATCAGTCTCATCAGAAATCTTCTTCCTAACAAACTCAGAGCAGTTTTTTTTCTGATATTCTTAAATATTTCTGATGAGCTCCGGGAGCTGCAAAACACAAAACACACTTTAGTTGTAAAAAAGATTTACTAACAGATTTTGTAATATATTAGGTGCCGGCTATGTAGGCCGGCTATGTTGATATATTTGGTGTCGTTAATGAATTAAAAAGTATTGTATCTAAATCGGTATGGTCTCTTAGCATGTTAGTATAAGAAGATGCAGAGCTTTAGTTGTGAGGTCTCTTACCATCTAAGCATTGGTCACGATCACAAGTAAAGCTATCCAGTTGCTTACCGAGTTGAGGGCCTAAGTGGCCAAGGTGTATGTGATCCTATAAGCGGGCTAACTAAGCTCATCCAAATGCCCATGTATATTCAGTGGAATTTGTGTGTCATATGGTATAAATAATTTATCCAAAGAACATGATAATGTGTTGGTTTGCATATGATTCTTTAGGTGTAAGCATACAATACAATATTTTAACAAAAAGATGTGATATTTAAGGGGAAGTAAAATATCTTTGCAAAAAATTACACAAACGTGTTAAGTTTTAATCACCATTTACCACCAATTTTCAAACCTGATTGGGACGGTATGTGTCATTCCACATGTTGTCCCATCACACGGTTTGTTTCAGCAGCAACATCGTTTGCGATTTAGCAAGGAATAATTATAAAATGGTTAAACAAAAGTTTTATCTGGCTATTACTAAAGCCATGAAGTAAAGTACATACTCCAAAAAACATGTGGCTCTTGTCAGTTTTCCAAGTGTTAAACAACTCATATATCATACAATTACAGACCACTTTGTTAATGCCTTAATGGTATTACTAATTACCAATACTAATTACACCAAACTAACTATTTTCACATCTAAACGCATAAAAACAGTTTCATAATGTTCTGCCACATAAAAAACATGTTACAAATATCCACTGTAGATAGCTATAATATAAACATATAACTATATTTAAAAAACAAACCGTGGTTACAAAAAACCAAAAATGTTAAAAAAGCTAACCTCTTTGGTTGAAGTGTTTCTGTGCTTCTTGCTACTACCATTCATGTGAGTCTTTACTGACTGGTTGTGTGTTGTGTGATTCCTTGAATTCGCAATTTCCTATGTTTACAAAAAACAACCAAAATATGTTACAAAACTACTATAAGCAAAGATTATTACAAAATATTGTTTGACTTCTTTTTTTACAACTACCAGTGCGTCCAAACGGCCTATACCAAAATTTTCCTTAAATCAAGGCACCTAAATTCAACGCTAAATGATTATCTGCTTGGTGTGGAAAGTGTACCTTGTGTTGGTGCCTTAATCAAGTAGATATCGGTCCTCTTGCTTTGTCGAATGGAGTGCGACCCACCAATTTCCGATGTAGAAGTGCACTCTTAGCAGACCCGCATCATAAATATAGGCAGTTTTAGTAAGCTATTTAGCAACATAACAATCAATAGAATTGTGGATGTAGCAATATTTGAGATTATCGAATCGACGTAAAATTTCAGAATATACCTTTAGCAACATACCTGAAAGTTTATGGACTTAAAATTAATAGTCGTGAGATAGGATCGAACTCGAGATCACGGGATTGCACACATTACGTGAAGAGTTAATTTATTTATTTATTAAATATATTTATTATATTTATTAAATCAAACCGTAGCTAACGATCGTTAAGTAATTAAAAGTTAAGTATTAAACGACCGTTATAAAAGGTTAAAGAAGCTAAAAGAAGGAGTCGGAAAAGTTCCGGAAACCTCTTTTGGAGCATGTATATATCCGGCCTAAATAGAGGAGACAAAGATAAGGAGAAAAGATTTTGTGGCTTTATCTTGTTTAACCTTGGAAGAGAAGTTTTCCAAGGTGTATATAAACAAACCTAAAGCCTCATAATTTTTCACCACACATCTCTCTTTCTCTTGCTCTAACCGCCGGCCAAACAAACACCCTATTAGGGTTCTTCTTTGATTTTCAATAAGCTATTCTAGATCTAGTCCTAGCCCCTCTCTAGGGTTGTTGGGTAGATCTTCCATAGACTTGGAAGCTCGGTTTGTTCGTGCTAGACTCACGGTTAACTCGCCGTATCACGTGTGTACAAGAACGTGATATAGTCTTACTTTAGACTATATTCTTGGTGGTGTTCGTGATAAACCCTAGTTGTCGTTTGCTCCGTCGTCTTGTGGATCTTGCTAGGATAAAGGTATGTAACCCTAGCCTTGATTAATCATAATTGTGTTAAATTAATGATCTTGTTAATCGCTTCCGCTATGCGCTCTTTGATCCATATTAGGGTTTTAAATAATTGTTATGAACTCTATAAACCAACAGTGGCATCGAGAGCCGTTTTAACATGATTATAATTATCAAGATCTAAAGTTTTTAACTAATATTGATTTGTGTTAAAAATTACATGTTGTTTTTTAGGTTTTATAAAAATTAGGGTTTTGTTTTTTTATTATTTTTAAATCGGCTATGCCGATTTTTCTATAAAAAAAAAAAAAATTTTTTTTTGTAAACCCTAAAATTACATGGTAATTAACTTTAGATGTATGCATGAATTAATTGTTATGTCATGCGTGGTTATGATCCGTAGTGATTTCATTAATTGTTAAGTGATTTGGGTGGAATTTTGATGAATTGCATGATTAATTGTTATGTTATGTAAATTCATGTTTCGATCCATAGAGATTTAATTGTTAAGATATGTGGGAGATCCGTGATGAACATGCATGTTTTTCATGGATCATATGTTTTATGTGGTAATTGTTACGTTTTTTGCTACATGATTTATTTGATTCAATAAATATAAAATTAGGGAAGACTTTTATATGTATATTAAAACCTAGATTTGATATTATTTATTGAATAAATCGTATGCATGTGGCTATTTGATTTATTTATTGCACATATAAATTGTTATTATGTGTTTATGATTTAGTTTTTTTTTGTACCTACTTGTTTTCATACGTTTTATATTGATTGTATGTTGTAAACAAGGGTAATTTTTTACAAGAAAAATTAATATGGACTAAATCATATTAAAATAAATGAATTGTTTTGAGATCTAAATTACATATGATTTGCGTTGATTAGAATTGCAATAGCAACTTAACGGCCTACTCAATTCTGACAAACTATAAAGTGGGTATAACGCACCGCTGGTCATGTACCCGGTTAAGGAAGGAGGTGTTATGCTTCAGCGCTGACCAAATTCCCGGCTCGCCTGTGCGTCAAAATTGGAATTACCTACGGTTGTTATTGGTATAATTCTTTAAGGTTGATTTAACTACATTAATTCACATCCGAAACACAATGAATAAGATTATTGCTTTGTGCTATAACTAAGTTCTAGAAAAAGTACGGTGTGAATTTAGTTGTGTGTAAAATCTTTAATTGGTATTAACCAATACCTCAACTTGCAAGTATATGATGAACTTTTAGTCTCAACAAAAGTCTACTAAACGTTTTAGTAAACTTATGTTATGGAGATGTATGCATGCTTCTCCATACATGATTTTGACACCAAAATCTATACCCTAAAATTTAAGTCATATGCCATCTAATTGACGAACACTTGAAGTTACAATTTTCGTCATATGAGATTCTGGACGATGTTGTAATGGAGAGAAAACTTCATGACTGAATAAGATTGCACATGAAGGTTTTACGTTCTTTAGATTAGTCGACTTAATTGAGTTACTCAGTAAGATCTGGAAACTTAAGGCATAAAGAAGGGATGAAACATGTTTACAATGCAAATGATTTTGGCAATGTAAATCCCTGACATATCTAGAAATTGCAATTTGATTTGGCAATTATTGTTCGACAAGTTACTGTGTTGAATACATTTGTCACTAGCAGATCAACTGATGTGATAAATCTATGTCAATATGGATTCTAGTTTTCAAGAAAAATACTATGGTTATTATTACCGGGGTAATTTTATTTTCTTGAATGGTATTATCGAAAATACTAAAATTGAATTTTGTAAATTCTTTTGCAAATGTATTGATGCAACGTTACACCGTACATGGTTTATTCATTAATCTACAAACCGTATGGTTGAGGATAGAGTCAATTTACAAATGAATGATAAACCTAAAACTCTTTTTCATGAGTAAAGAAGGAGTAATAAGGATTTTAGAAATGTAAAATTCAAATCCATAACTCATAGAAAATTTTAATTGTTAAGAAAAGTGCATATTTTGAGTTATTAAAAGTTACCGCTAATTGGTTATAAGGCAAACTAGCATATTTGTCTAGTAGTTGTGCTTTGACCATTTATAGGCACTACATACCATTTTGGGGTTGGTAGACCTATTAAGGAAGAAATTGCATGTCAAGTCTTTCAAGTTAAAAAGCATTTGATGGGTAAGTCATCATTTACGAAGTAGAGTACACTCTTAAACACTATAAGTAATTGTTACGAATGTTTTTTTTAAAAGTGTAAGAAAGTAAACACAACACTAATTATTTTCACCGATTATGAAACATTTTCAATGTTGTCAAGTTCAGTGGGAGAATTGTGTTGTATGACTGATTTTGAGTCTATTAAAACATTCTCTAAGTCAGTGGGAGTTACAAGCTTTGTTATCTTGGTAATAACCCATGTTATCTTTAGTATGTCCTAAGATAATTACTTTCGAATTGTTGACACTAATATCTTCAAAGATAGTTATGTACTGATTCTTGTTGATTAAGTGATTCTACATCTACTTGTAAAAAGCTAATATATGTGGCACAATCATATTTTGTATAGACGAACGTTAGACGTGATGTTTATCTTATATATGAGGTTGTTCCATGCACAAGTGGGAGAAATGAACATTGTGTGTAAGAAACAACTCATAAAGATATGATTCTCTTAAGATAAGAGATTAAACAATCTAATTAATATTTAGATCATGTGTCAATATGATTAAAAGACTACTTAAAAGTATATATATCATTCACTTTAAGAAACACTTGTTGTTTTGATTTAGTCATGTAAGAGCTTGGACTAAATTGTAAACTAAAGGGTAAAATATCCACATGTCGTAAGATCGGGCGTGGAATGTTTTGAAGTTTCTTAAAATAGGACAAATTCCTTGAATGACATAAGATACATAAAGTAATCTTATACTACTAATGAAACCTAGTGGTGTTCATATAATAGTGTATGATTGAATTAACTTGAAAAGATGAATGAAACCTAGTGATGTTCATGATTTACTTTAGTTATACATGTTTATGATTTATTGAATAAAGTCACAAACATAAAGTCTTGGAAGACGTATAATATAAAGTAAGACGTTAATGTATTGTCTCTATTTCACTAAAGACATATACATGTAACGTATAATGGACTTATAACTTTTATGAAGTGACTTTAAAATTACTTGAGTTATAAAGCATGCAAAATGGTTAGGAAATCTATTATACCATTAAGATGATTTAGTTGGTATATAGGTAAGCCTAAAGATATATATTTATCTTAAATATTGTTAAGATTGACTTACAATATTTCCCTAAATGAAATACATCATTGTTATGGTATGTTCATTAGGAGAATCAAAATTCTCAATATGATGGTGATGTTTGATTCAAAGATAACTATATCTTCCTTTATTCCAAAAGAAATCAAGGTTAGAAAGTTGAGTATGACTTGAGCTAAGAAGATTAATAAGATACCATTATATATGGAATGTGATGAATCACATTATATCTTAAATGGAGTTCGGATTTTGCTAAACTACTTATGAAGTGGATTGTTTAGAAAATAAAGAGTATGAAACGGCCATTGTGTTTTGTAATGTCCCATATAGATAACGTTGGAGTGTTGATCTATTTGCTATGTATTTAAAGAGTAATTTTAAGTTACTAATAGCAAGTGGGAGTTTTGATCTTGAAAGATAAAATTACAAGATACATGATCTTCTAAAATACACTAGTAATCATCATGAGGTAGGCGTGTAAATGCTAAACCTTAAGATAAAGGAATTTATGTCATAGGTCCGTAAGGATATCTCGGATATGCGATTTATATGCTGAGAATTATGAGTTACAAATAGTTGTTATGATTTATTACCAAATATTGTTTTGGGTAAACTACTCATACTATGATTGTTATAGATGTTGTCCAACAAGATAATCAAATTTCGGTTTTGGTTTATCTTAAATAGTTTGACTAGAAATTGAAGATAAGTTTCGTCAAAGGAAGAAAAACGCCAATTGTAGTGGTTTAATTTTTGTGTCGAAACTATATGGACAAAATTGTACACATATTTAATGTATGTATTGTGAATAGATTATTAGTCACATTTAAGTAATTAATTGTGATTGAGTATTCTTTCCTAAATACATTAAATATATAAAGATTTTGATGGTCATATTTTAATTGACAAATTTGGATATGTATGAACTATTTCTTGAATGACTACTTGAGAAAGCACTTAAGTAATCGAAATGAGTTTATTACTTCAAAATATAAATCTTTGGAAAAGTACAAAATGCAATTATCCATGAATAGATAAAAGCATGCATCTAGGAGATTATTCTTATGTTTATTTTGAAATCCAAGTTTGGTTTTAAATTTAAATAAGATGGTTTCTGAGTATTCCTAAAAGCTAGTGGGAGTATTATGGTTATTTTCTTAAATTATATGTGTCAAATAGACATGTAAGAAAGTGAGATTTCATTCAAATTAAATGTTGATTTGGTTTAGATTTGAGATGAAACTTTACTTTGAAGATTTAGAAAATAAGATATACATAACCTTAGGACAAATAAATTTATTTATTTATGCGGTGGAAATACAACGTAATATGCCATGTAGTAAGTTTACATGGATATTTAGGACATGAAGAAATCTAAATCTGGTTTGAGAAATTTTCATGTGTGTCGTGTTGTATTTATATCATGCTTAAAATACATGATGATTTGAATATATTAATCTATCTAAAAAGTTATTAAATAACTTGTGTAATGAATATTCTGAAGGAATATGTTTGGAATTAGAATAACATCCTAAATCTTGGATCGGCTTCCATATTCTATAGATGAATAATTTGTCAATCGTTGTGCAAATTATCATAGCCAACAAACTTGAAGGTTTTGGTTGGAATCAAACATTACATAAAAGATATAATTGAGGTAACACTCAATATTAGTCATGGGATCTTTGGAGATGACATGTTGATTAAAGTTGCATTATACATTAAAGAATTAGAATACTTTGAACTTCAAATGTGTTTTGGAAGTTTAGGAAATTGGTGATCAAGGATGTTTCACAATTTTGATACTATGTGGCAATATCAAATTGTTTGGATGCACATGTACAAGAGTTTCAATGATTTGAATTCTTGAAGAAAGTATTCTCAAAATTTCAATAGGTCAAGATTGGTTATTTTATGCTTTGCCAAACAAGTATGAATGTCATTACTAGAGGCATGATGCATGTACCAGTTTTATGCATTGATCTATTTTAGTATTTGGATAAAGGATGTAAGACATCATTGAATTGATGAAATAAAGATTGGATTTCGTTTATTTTCTGTTATTTGATTTTGTATCCTGTTTTACATGTTTTAAATCCATGAGCATTATGATGTTTCTAAATGTCCGTTGTCGATTAATAATATGGGAATATTATTAAATTAAGACAATTCAAAATAGTGACAGAGTATACTTGAAAGTATATTGGTCAATTTTGGATGATATTTGATGGATCAAATATTGGACTTATCCCAACTATATGATTTTACTTTATGGATCTTTGTCATCAAGTAAATCATAAATAGTTATCCTTAGACCTGAGATACCAGGAAACTGTCGTGGATCTAGTGCATTTCTGTGGAATAATCTAACGCTAAACGTAACTGGTAGTTATAAGGATTATTTCCGGAAGTGTTGCAAAGTTCATAAGTTTTGCTTGTAGTCAAAATGGGATTCGTTTCCTTCAAAATTTATTTTGAAGTATAATACAGCTGGGCCCCTCGGGGGAGTAGTAAGATATCTGTGCGGCCGCACCCAAATTTGTTTTGGTGATCTTGCTATATCCGTAAACGAGAAACAGAATGGTTAATGAAAGGAATGACTAGGATCCATATCCTTATTAACGTTGTATTTGAAATGAAAGGATAATAATAATAATGATTTAATCATTAAAAGGTTTTGTCCAAGAAACCTTACTCGAGTTGTACTAGTGACATTGCTAGTGTAACTAGACGCTAGTCAATGTGATCACGATATTAGAATTTTGTCCAAGTGGGAGCTGAAAGTTTATGGACTTAAAATTAATAGTCGTGAGATAGGATCGAACTCGAGATCACGGGATTGCACACATTACGTGAAGAGTTAATTTATTTATTTATTAAATATATTTATTATATTTATTAAATCAAACCGTAGCTAACGATCGTTAAGTAATTAAAAGTTAAGTATTAAACGACCGTTATAAAAGGTTAAAGAAGCTAAAAGAAGGAGTCGGAAAAGTTCCGGAAACCTCTTTTGGAGCATGTATATATCCGGCCTAAATAGAGGAGACAAAGATAAGGAGAAAAGATTTTGTGGCTTTATCTTGTTTAACCTTGGAAGAGAAGTTTTCCAAGGTGTATATAAACAAACCTAAAGCCTCATAATTTTTCACCACACATCTCTCTTTCTCTTGCTCTAACCGCCGGCCAAACAAACACCCTATTAGGGTTCTTCTTTGATTTTCAATAAGCTATTCTAGATCTAGTCCTAGCCCCTCTCTAGGGTTGTTGGGTAGATCTTCCATAGACTTGGAAGCTCGGTTTGTTCGTGCTAGACTCACGGTTAACTCGCCGTATCACGTGTGTACAAGAACGTGATATAGTCTTACTTTAGACTATATTCTTGGTGGTGTTCGTGATAAACCCTAGTTGTCGTTTGCTCCGTCGTCTTGTGGATCTTGCTAGGATAAAGGTATGTAACCCTAGCCTTGATTAATCATAATTGTGTTAAATTAATGATCTTGTAAATCGCTTCCGCTATGCGCTCTTTGATCCATATTAGGGTTTTAAATAGTTGTTATGAACTCTATAAACCAACAATACCATCATCGGTTATACCTCTGGAATAAAATGTTCCAATACCACAGATTATGAGCTAACCTTTTAATCAAAAAACACTGAAAGATCACATCTTGAGCTGGTACAACTAAAATTTTATGTTTCTTCTCTTGACAAAATGGAATGGTGGCAGCCATACCCTATTGCATACTCGTGATTGGGGTGTACCCAAACTCTTGTTTCGCTTAGCAGCATACTGCTCCAAAAAAATTTTCTTTTGAACAAAACATGTTCTCACATATTAAAATTCAAACTGTGACATTAAAAAAATAATAACAAAAATATAAAAAGCTGAATTTTTTACCATCCACATACTAATTTTGAATCTCATTTTTGTTTTCATTGGCTGTCTTAGAGACCTGAATATTGAAATTGATGAATCTGATGTAGTTGACCGCCTGCGACTTTGATGGATCATCATGGGAAGGTTGGACCATTTTCATAGAGCTCACCATCAAAAATTTTCCAGAAGCCTCTTTAACCGAGTTAGCTGACAACAAACTATGTCTAAAACTTCTGGTTTTATATCAGTCATCGCTCCATTCGACAATAGAAGTGCTATAAAATGAGCTATTTTCAAGTTTGGAGCTACAATATACAAAGAAATACACCTACGGTACATTATAAACATATTACTGGTCAGAAGAAAAAAGCATGGACACTAATGTTGGGAGTTCGTCCAAAGTCTCTGTCGTCGAAGGTAAATCTTAGTTCCAGGTGGCTCAAACTTGCAGACGTAAATGCAAAAGATAAACTACTATTTCAGTTAGAAGATTAGTTAATGCACAAAGTTTAGTAAACGATTAATAGTCACCTGACCACTAATCGGTCAGTAAGTGGCCTGGTTTTGACTAATCGGCCCAACTAATCGGGTTGCTCAAAAATTTGTTTAAAATTGGTCAACAACCTGCTTAACGGGATAAAACCGGTCTGCATAGTCGATCAACACAGTCAAGTGGCCGCTAAAATTAAAACTACCAGAATGTATATGTTGGATTAATGTACTAAACCAATAATAGGAAAAAAATTTGTATTTATGTACATCAGTAGATGGAGTGCACACATCGTTAGTAAACTACTGAAAACATAGACTACCAAAAATGAATTTACATATTCTAAAGTGATAGGACCGTAAAACTGTCACAGCTACAATTATAACTGGAGCTACATTTTTTAAACAAAGGTTGACTTGCTTCTTTCGTGCGCTAATCCATTGGTGTGGTATAGGTTTAGTAAACTACTAAGCTGCTGCAAAACCAACAATCAGCCTATTGTTCATAAAGGGTCGATTCCCCTGAATATTTGGCGATCAATTTGGTTCGGTTTATCTAACCGGGTTATGACTGATCTGATTTTTGGCATATGTTTTATAAGATCAGTTGTTGTGGCTGTTTAAAAGCCGCTAGGCTTTTACAGACTTCCTATAACGTAATATGGGCTGAAAAGTTTCAAAAATATAAGTGACAACTATATTGAATGATTCAATGAAGCATAAAATTTCACTTTTCGAAAAACTACTACAGTTGAAAGCTAAAATGTATGCGTGTATATTCTGAGTCTTTCCAACCGATGGTCAATTCCATGTTACTAAATTGCTGTTTTCCTAAACGCAAGATGTTGCAGGCTGAAGTTAGAATTAATGCAGCCAATTCTAAGCGTGAAAAAGCCACAGTCGCGATATAGCTTATACGTAGGGAAAAAGGGACCTGCAAATATTTTCCTAGACAGCGTGTACCGATGTAAAGACATTCCGGGTTGGCAATCAGGCTGGTCAGGCGTGTACACCAAGTGGGCTCAACTAATTGGGTGTGTACATCAACTAAATTCACCAAAGCTGCCATCACTCGTTCTAGCCAAATCCAGTAAATTCACCAAAGCTGCATCTAACTTTTTGGCATTGAATATGGCTAAGAAAGGCCAAAGGATGTTTTTCGGTATAGATGCCATTACAGCTAATATTTCAGCAGCCAATAACTCACTCTAGCCTGCAAAAGTGAATGCAACATAGCCTTATAATACCAAATATAGAGACAAAGTAATCACTGAGTTTAGTAATTTAGAAAGAAAAAAGACTGGATATTGTTTTATGATACGGTTACATTAGAGAAGAAAATTCCTGTGTTATACTACTAATAAGTCCATGGGGGAGTGGGTAGATTTTCCCGCAAGAACAACTTACTCTAAACACTCATAGCCACATAGGTACTCAATACTCAAAGCAAAGGGTGGTGGAAAGTCGTGGTCGGATAGCATGCAGGGGAAAGAAGTGGGCCACACAACACACTCCCAAGTTCCAGCACATAAAAGAGTTAAGCGGGACGCCTCAAGAAGAATTGACCACACGATTACTATTTTTTTGGGAAAATCCATAATGGAATGCTTATTCCCAAAAGTGGTGGCTGGATAGCATGCAGGGGAAAGAAGTGGGTCAAAAAACACACTCCTAAGTTCCAGCACACAAAAGAGTGAAGCGGGGCGCCTCAGGAAGAATTGACCACACAGGTACTATTTTTTTGGGAAAATCCATAATGGAATGCTTATTCCCTACGGTGGCCTTTGACAACCAGGAAAAAGGCAGTTTATATAAGTAAATCCAAGATTATTATTTTGAAAACCATGCCACTCGTAAAGAAGCAGATACAACACTTTAATTTTATAGCAAGAGACACTAAGCCGATGACGACACTCAACCAGTTCATAACCACTTGAGATGACTAATCTTTTTTTCACTTCATTTTATGAAAATATAAATCAGTGGACTGAAAGGCGACAATTATCCAACCCCTGCAATATATTGAAACTTGACCACTATTGCATGCATTTCTATTTATGGCAGAAGTTTTTGTAGAATTGTTTCTTGTACAGTTATTATGCAAAAGATATTGTATTCATTTTCTCCTTAAGGAAAAAGTTGTCTGATAGCAGTGTATTATGTATTAAAGTTGTATCAACATCTCTCTTTCTATTGGAGTCCACGTGAGACTTATACCCTGTAGTGAAAGGACGTATGGCCTTATTCTCAGATTTTGTTAGAATGTATATTCAAGCATACCCCTTTGTGCCCAAACGTGTAACTACATGTGAAAAACTATGGGAAGCCATTTTCAGTGCGATGTAGTTGAACATCGAATACAGATGGCAAAGAAGAATCTAATAAAAATAGATTCTTCTATGGACGATGGGCAGCAAACCAATCCTTAAGCTTAATTTCTCATGAATTTTACTACCCATACACATTCCCTGACTCTAAAGTTACTTTCCTTTTTGCATATGAGAAATCACCAACTGGTGTATGTACATAGAATGTAATACTAATAGTTCAGTAAGCTTGTTTATAACCGCGCATTACTTGAATATACTGATACACAGAACCATAGAGAAAAGAATAGCATCATTATTGTCAGTCTTGGAATAAGTTGATAGTCATCTAATTGCTCCAAGCAAACTTGCACAGTCTAGAATTGCGCCATCCAGCTTTGCGTAGTCCAGCTTTTCACCTTTCAGATCCTGCAAATTATATTATATCTTTTGTTTTACCCATTTTTGTCAATATTAAAGGGCATTTAATGCATTTGACTAATTGTCTTGTATCTAGTATCCATTTCTTGCAATTGAATCGAATGAAAGGACTAAAGTGAAAGATATTGATGATACTTGGTGTTTCGATAAGATTTTCATCATGTAGATCAGCATATTGGAGGTCAGTGATATGAGAGTGATATGAGTGTAATTACTCATATCATTTGTATCTTAAAACAATGAAATATTGCACAAAATGTATCAAATATGCTTTGGATATGCTTGTTTCTTGTTTTCATGTGTGTAGATACCAAGTTCGCGAAAATCGGAAAAACCGGCACGAGTTTGATGATAAAGATTGAAGAAGCCAAAATCGAGCTCGACTTGAGTGGATATAATAATTTTGCTAGTTTATGGGCTAAGTGTGTCTCACAAATGCTAATTGGGCCTGAGAGCCCAATATTTGGTAAACATGTTAATACTTGTGAATATTGGGTCCAAATTCATTCTTGGCCCAATACTTATTCACACGGTTTTATTATGTTGTTTTTGGGCTTCAAGCCCAGAACAGAAAAAGAAACGAATAAGAATGATGGGCTAGGGTTTTGCCAGTAATACGTTTTAAAACGTATTAAAGTTATACGTTTGGCTTCTCACATTTAATAAACCCAAGTCGTTTTTATTCTCACCCATCTCATAAATAAATAAAAACATCCAACCGTCACCCACTCATCTTCCATTCATAAATAAATATATAACCGATCCCACTTTCCATTCACTTTCATTAATATAAAACTTTTGATAGTTTCTATGTGAGTTTATCTCACATCCTTTCTTCCCCATCTATCTTTTCTCCCAAAAACCTGTAAAATTACCACTGTTCAAAAACCCTAGTTTGGTAAAAAGTCCAATTAACATAGGGCTTTTGATCACACGTGATATTCACGTGAAGGGGAATAAAAACCCCTAATTTTAAGGAAGAGAGTGTGAGGAGGAGCTTGATACGTGGCTTAATCTCATTGGATGCAACACCTCATCTAGCCTATTCCACCAATCAAAAGCTGTAAAAGAAACACAACTAGCACACGGATGCCACGTTGGCAGTCCGTGTGATAGTTAGTGTAATTTCAACCATCCGATCAAGATTGCACAGGAGAGAGAAAAAAGAAAATGAAGATCAAGGGCTGGATATCATATGGAATATCCCTTGAAAGATTCGGATATTCGTATCATCAACAGCCTTGGGAGGCTATAAATACCCCCATTTTTCTACTTGTAATCATCCTTTACTTTTTCTTTAATATTATGCTGTTAAAATAGTGGTAGGATTAATGTTGTATTTCTTTTACTGAATCTTGTAATATTTCTGCTATTAATAAAATCTGTCAGTTATTTTAATTCGTGTCTCGATTTTCTTTTTCTTTACTGCTTTAATTGATTTTACAAATTAATCTTATCTACTGCTTCAAAAGGATAATATTTGTGATGGTAAGAATAAGCTAATTAATAGCTTATTTTTTATTATCAAAAGTGAAAAGGATATTTATAGTTTTTCCCTACTGGAAAAATATAATGAAAATGTTATGGTACGTTTGACTATGGTGGTTCGGGTGACGGAGAATGGTGGTTGATGATTGCTTCGGGTTCATAGGTAGTACAACGCTGACCTACTTCCCAATGGGCTCATCAAAAGGTGCTACTTCATTTTCTTTTACATGTCTATTAGATTAAAGTTTTATTCGAATTATTATACCTTTAGATTTTTGAGTGTTTATGCATACTTGATGTTAATTGATCATTGTTAAGTTGTGAAGTTTTCGAATCTGAAATTTATTTGAGTTTATATTCGTTTGCTCTATGATTGTTAGTCTGCTTAGATGTTCAGTAAACTGCATAGAGTTCTGAATTATTTACTTGCATAAATTGAGAATTCGAGTAGAAGTGTTGCTAATTGATTTATATGGTATGAAAGCTGTTAAGAGTAGAAATTTGTCAAACTGATAGGCTAATCTGAGTTATTTTGTTT
Organism: Glebionis coronaria; assembly: GCA_025667525.1. NCBI lineage: Eukaryota > Viridiplantae > Streptophyta > Magnoliopsida > Asterales > Asteraceae > Glebionis > Glebionis coronaria. The sequence goes on from CM046874.1 coordinate 488,894,548, forward strand.
TTTAGAGTGCTAGTTTAATGCTGAGAGATCTTAAAGAGATTTAGTTTAAAACGTTGATAGTGTTTGAATTGGTGTCTGAAACATTGAAACGTTTGAAGTTTGAATTTATCTTTGCTGAATTTAGGATGAGTTAATATCAGTTGGCATTTGTTAATGGTTTGTTGAGTTAACTGCATGATCTTTGATAAGACTTTGATAATGCCTTGTTTAATTTAATGGTTTCATTTGCTTATATGTCTGCTATTAGTTTTAGAGTTTAAATTACAAGCTAGTTTGGATTTATTTAACTGATTTTATAAACTGTTATCTGAGTTTGAGTAATATGCTGGTTTGATTTTAGTTAGGGTATTTTCTTTCCTGCGACTGAGTGTAGAATCTGTTTAATTCAGTTTGAATGTGGGATTGATTTGCTGATATTCTGCTTAATTGGGATATTGTTTTTATTTGCTTAATTTTTGCCTTTTACTAGATTTATTCTGCTGAGATAAATTTGTTTTTGTTCTGCTTTTTATATTGATCAAACTTTCTGCTTATCAGATTCCATGATCTGATAAGCTCATTAGTGCTGATTCCTATCAGCTGATTAATAAGCTGTCCAAAAAGTCACTCCTGTGACTGTTTTTATTTTTCTGTCAAAAAGAGAATTAAATCCAAAAATAATGTTACTTGGGGGGTTCGAACTCGAGACCTCCCCTCTATAGGACCAACGAGTTACCAACTGAGCCAAGTGCTCTTTTGATTTTCTTTCCCTTAATTTCATTATTATAGTGTTTATCGATTTGGTAGTATTAGTTTGAGTTTATAAGTCACGTTTTTACTTTTTATATAACTTCTAATTTTTAATTAAAGTAAATACTAAAAAATAAGTAGTTTAAAAATAAAATAAATAAATAATAATTAAAAAAAATATAAAATAAAAATATGTTTTTATTTAAAAAGTTTTATTAGTGTTAATTTTAATTAATTAGATTTTTATAACTTAGATTTAAATAAATTTAGTTTTTAAATAGATTTGTTTTAGGTGCATTTTAAAAATAAGTTAGTTTAAAAGTTATTCCATTAAGTAGAATTAATATTTTTATAGATTTTTAATTAGTTTAATTTTTAAATTAGTGTGTTTATTTTAAGTAATAGTTTGTAGATTTTTAAAATAGGCGGGGTTTACGATTCATGCACTTTAGGCCTATTTTAATTAGTTTAGAATTAGTAGATTTTAATTTGTTGTTTAAAAACCGAAAACCAATTCAAATCGATTGTCCAAATCAAAACAAAACGTCTCAAATTCATAAGATCTTGTTGTACAACAAACTCGACTCACTCACGTGTTTAATTGCATTCGTCATTGGTATTTTTAGTCTATTACTTTTTCCTAAAGGTAATTTTCTAATTTACCCTATAACGTATATCAAATACATCACACATATACTATCCACGACACATCAAAAATTTTGGCGCCGCTACCGGGGATCTTGTGTACGATTCGCTTTTGTGGAGATTGGTTGATCGTGGATTTGAAGACCCTTTCCGTCCTCAGAAAGTTTTGTTATTTTTCTATTATATAGTATGTATAGATTTTCTCATTTTTTGTGAATAATATATTGTAATACGTAGCACAATAATTTTACATACTTTTCAAATAAGCCTTAGTTGGGATTTCATCACCTAGCTATTGTAGTCGAATCCAAAACAAAAATAAAAGGCAAAATAGATAAATACTAATAAGAAGTTTGAACTCGATTTATATAAACTATAAGGTGGGTATAAGGCGACGTGCTATAAAAGGCCGTCTAAGGAAAAAGGTTTTTAAGTGCTTTGTGCCACCTCGTTTCCCCGCTTGCTTGTGCGTATATTGAGAGGGACAACCTATTATTGGTTTGCCGACTCAAGTAGTAATAAATCTTATTTTTGTTGTTTACTTATTGAACCTCGAGACGTTTAGGTTTTCACCTATCGTTTCAAAGTCGACCGAGGGTAATTTACTTCCATAGTAGTTATCCTTATTCCTTGTTTTTTATCAATCATTATTGATTGAGCAATACCAAATAAAATACCAAAAATAATCTTCTTCTTGTCTAATTTATTTTCTTCAATCCTCTAAATTCTCGTCTTTGTAGTGTATGCAATTACGTTCTTCTCGTCTTGTGATTGATTTTAATAGGCTTGAAAATATTCCTCGTAGAAATAGAAATCGTCAACAACGAATAGTGGAACCCGAGCTTCCACCTATTGTTGTAGAGATGGCCGATAACCGAACAATGGAGGAATTGCTCCGTGCACCCACCGAAGGGTATGGGGAAGCAATCGTTGTGGCGGCTATTTTGGCGGATCATTTTGAGATCAAGACGGGTCTTTTATCGCTCATTCATGCCGACCAATTTCGTGGCAATGAGACCGATAGTCCGCATTCTCACATTCGGAATTTTAATCGAATTACCTCGACTCTCAAGTTTAGAGATGTGCCGAATGACGTGATTAAGCTCATGCTTTTTCCGTACTCGCTCGAGGGTAATGCTAAGCTTTGGTATGAGAAAGAACCACCGGGTTCGATCTTAACATGGGATGATTTAATGTCAAAGTTTATGAATTATTTCTTTCCACCTTCTAAGACAACACACTTTAAGAACGAGATTACTAGATTTGAACAAAAAGTGCATGAATCGTTTGGGGTTGCTTGGGAAAGATTTAAAGATTTGTTGAGACAATGTGCACACCACGGTTTCTCGGAATTGCATCAAATAAATACTTTTTATAATAGGCTTAATATGATTGAACAAGATTCTTTAAATGCCGCCACGGGTGGTAATCTTTTAAGAAAAACTCCGAGAGACGCGTGGAGAATAATTGAGGATAAGTCTAGAGCATAATATTCACGAAACACACCGGGTGTTTCCAATGTGAATTCATCTAATCCCGAGATTTCTAGATTGGACTCTAAGATTGATAGTGGATTTGTGACTTTGTTGAGTGAGATTAGGAAGAATCCTCATGGAACGATTAATATGGTTGAGAATGTTTGTGTATCATGTGGTGGAGCACATCCTAATTATGCTTGTTTAAACGCGGGGTTTGATCAAGCTAGTGCTTTTGCCGCGACGGGAACTTATGGCTCCAACAGTCAAGTTCCTCGTCAAAATCATGTTGCTCCACCGGGTTTTCCACCGGTTCAAAATAGGTACAACAATGGAAACAATGGGAATAATTTTAACCGTGGTAACCAAGGGAATTTCAATCAAGGAAATGGGTTTAATGCTAATCAAAACAATCAGGATTTTCAAGGGAATAACCAAAATGATTTGTCAAGCTACATAAAAACGAATGAGGCAAATATGAAAGCTTTGCAAAATAACATTCAAGGACAAATGGCAACTTTGAAAAATGAGTTTCAAAATACACTAAAGGGGCAAAATAACAAGATTGAGCTTAATCAACAAAGAATGGAACAAAGATTTGAGTAAATGTTCGAGCAAGGTCAAAATCGTTTGCAACAAAATTTAGAGCAAAGTCAAAATCGTATGCAACAAGATTGGGAACAAGGTCACAATAAATTTCTTTCTATGTTTGAGGGATTTATGTCTAAACCGTCATCTTCTTCGGGTTGCTTACCTAGTAATAACATACCTAACCCGAGGGGAGAGCTTAAGGCTATCACCGCTTATGATAATTTAGAAAGGAAGCTTGAGCTTTATGTGCCACCTAAAGAAACATTTTGGAATGTCACCAAGGCTACTTTAAATGTGATTAGTACCTCGGATTTCATTGATCTCTTTCCTAAGAAATATAATGATCGGGGTCACTTCTTGATACCTTGTGTTTTCGATGAGCTTGGGGAATACAAAGCTCTAGCCGGTCTAGGAGCTAGTATTAACGTTATGCCCCTAGCCATTTGGAAAACTCTTGACTATTTGCGACTTATGCCCACTCGAATGATCATTGAGCTTGCTAATGGAACCACCACTCGACCGGTTGGTATAGCGGAAAATGTCATTGTTAAAGTGGGGGAGTTCGTTTACCTAGCCGATTTTGCTATCATTGATTATGAGCCGAATCCTCGTGCGCCTATAATTTTAGGACGACCATTTTTGTGTACGGCCGGTGTTTTAGTTGATATGAAAGAAGGGGAGCTTAAATTGTTTCATGGGGATAAACATATGATTTTCAAACCGGAAAAAATTCCAAGATTGGTTCCTAAGAAATTAGAAAGTGATAAACCTAATTTTGTTGAATCATGTTGTAATATTACCTCATCTATACTCACTCCACACGAGGATGATAAGATTGAAAAACAAATTGACGATTACTTGAATGAGCCATTTGATGCTAGTGAGTTTGTTAATGAGAATTTTGATCCCGAGAGTGACATTGCTTTAATTGAACAATCTTTGAAAATGGACTCGTTTTCACTCTCTTCTAAGGATCATGTTTATGTTCCTAAGGCACAATCTTCAATTGAAGAGCCTTTGATTCCTAGCTTCACACCAAGTGAGGTTAGTGACTATTCGTTGGATAAGTTCGTCGATGAACTTTTTGCTATCATTGATCCACTTCCACGGGGAAGTGAAGACGTTTCCGATCTCGAGATCGGGCGTGATTCTTGTGTTTTACCTACCATTCTCGAGGAATTCACCGATGAATTGCCTTCAAATGAGAATGATGATCTTGTATCCGAGTGTGACACACTCGATACTTTGTCGGAAATTTCTTGTGATGACGAGAATGACGACACTTTCGTGACTTACTCAAATCCTCTATTTGAAGATTCATTGAACAATAATCCATTGTTTCAAGGGGATTTTGAGAACATCATACCTCCTCCATCTCACACCTTTTGTGATGATGAGTATGTCGACTCGGATGGAGAAACTTACTTTATTCCCAATCTCCCTCCCACTCGCGTTGATCTTAATGTGCGGGTTTTTCATGTGACTCATATTGAGTACCATGATCCCTTTGTTCACGTTCCTAAGAGTGAAAAGGTCGACAAAGTCTGGCAAGCTGAAACCACTTTGGTTGAGACTTTTGTACCACCATTACTATGTGCTTCATATGACTTAGGGTTAGCATGGGGGGACGACACCTTGTTGTCTATTCCTTTCTCCACCGAGGACGAGGTATTCGACCCCGGAATTGTTGATTTAGGGAAATCTCGGCCTTTCACCGATGTAATAAATGAAAGATGTTTCTATCATCTTGGTGCGAGTTTATCTCGGGGAGCATGCTATATTCATTCCATTTGTGACTACCATCTCTTGTTAGAGATTTGTGTTGGAGTTTTATCCTTTCGTTTGTCATCCGACAACGAGGATGAGATCTTTGACCCCGGCATCGCGCTTTATGTTAGATTTTATTCCATTATGCCGGTTTTCACCACTTTCCCTAAGGACCAATGAATGCGGGGATCGAGTCGAGCTCATGACTCGGTGAACAAAAACGATTTTTTCTATCTTCTTTCTATTTTCTAACATCTAATAAGGCTTGATCTTTCAAGCTCGTGCTCGTGATTTGTTGTGTTGTGATCTTAGGTATGACCCTAATCATTGAAGACTCTCGTGTTCGGTTTTTGCCGGTCCACTTGATCTTCCATTCTTTTAATGCCAAAAAGGGGCACACTTTCTTACCCTTGATTTTTATCGACTAACGTTTTATCTTGAGGCATACTTAATAAACGGCTTATAGATTTGCGTGCTCTTTCCATGCTAGGATTTTGCATTAGACTCTTCGTGTTTTAGCAAGGGGGTGTTACTCTTGAGCTAAGAAACATTGAGGACAATGTTTGGTTTTAGCATGGGGGAGTCAATCGATATAATCGCTTGCAATTGCTTTTGTCATGTCCAAATGTAGTTTTTCTCATTTTTCAATAAAATTTTAAATTTTTTGTGTAATTTTTAAGTTTTAATAAAGAAAATAAGTGTTTTTGACACGAATGTAGGCTTTCAATAAGAATAGTTTTTGACTCGACTCGGTTTTTAACCTTAGCTTTTCCTTAACGTATTTGAATTAAGTTTTGCTAGGCTATTATATAGGGAGCTTTAAAACGCGAAAGTCTTAATTCATACGAGTTAAGAACAAGAACTTTTCGTAAGCTCCTATAATTGATCCTAGAAAGTCGTCTATCAAGGGAACTTTAAAACGCAAATTCTAAAACTTGCAAGAGTATAAGAAGATGCAAGATCCTATAGATGACTTGAAAACCCAAAACTTTGATTTAATAGGCTAAGTATCCATTGATTTCACATTTTTGAAATTTTACAATATGGAGAACAAGAGATGATAGAGCTAATTATAAGTTTGGTATTCTTTCGGGAATTTATGTGAGTTAATTATGAGCCTATTCTCCCATCGCTTGTTAATAAAATTATTTGCAATAAATAAGGTTGAACGATTTGAAAAGTTACTTAGCTTCTAGCCCAAGATCGTTTAAAAGTTGCTCGGTATGGATTAGAGTTCATAGCCAAGGCATAACTTATTGAAGCGGGATGCGAAGATTGGCGAGTCCAAAAAGGTCCTAACAAGACATGAGGGCTATGTTTTATTGCTAAAGATCTCAAGTGATTTGAAGATTCATTTATCAAAAATCAATATGAAGGATCGAGACACACGACGAAAAGCAAAATACTCCCAAAAAGTCATGGAGAAGTCTATCCAAAAAGACCAAAATAAGGTATGAGGATAAATGAAGCCAAGTCCAAAAAGGAGGCGGATCGTTGTATATCAAAATCCCAAATAAAGATTGGAGAAAAATGAAGAAGTCGTGGTCCAAGTATGAATCTCTCAAAACTTCAAGTGAAGAAATTCCTATATGAAGAGAAGACCATTATTTCATGAACGTCTCTCAAGGTTTGAAGTATAAAGTCATTTCCAAATATCGGTCCGAGAAAGGTCTCAAATCGCGAAACAAGTTATGCCAAGATATGAACTTTATGAAGTCCCGAGAAGCAGTTTTAAAAGATTTTGTCCTTTAGCTAACTATTGATTAAATCGTTCATTTTATTTTCGGCCTAATAAATTATCAAAATAAGTCAACAATGTATCCTCGTGATCATTCAAGACAACAATAAAATATAAGAGAAACACCTAGGAATCAGGGAGTCTAAGTGAATAATTGGCCCACATGAGTTCGTGTTAGTCTACCAACTTATAATAACAATGATCTTGTTTTTGCACTTGGCATGGAAAAGTGAAAAGTCGGGGACGATGAATCTATTTGAGTTTTATGATCCTTAAAGTTATTTTATGTCTTTGCATAATAAAGTTGAATAATAGTGTAGTTATAGTTTTATTTTATCATTGCGTGAGGACACGACAATTGCTTAGCATGGGGGAATTTGATATGAGTGTAATATCATTTGTAGCTTAAAACAATGAAATATTGCACAAAATGTATCAAATATGCTTTGGATATGCTTGTTTCTTGTTTTCATGTGTGTAGATACCAAGTTCGCGAAAATTGGCAAAACTGGCACGAGTTTGATGATAAAGATTGAAGAAGCCAAAATCGAGCTCGACTTGAGTGGATATAATAATTTTGCTAGTTTATGGGCTAAGTGTGTCTCACAAATTCTTATTGGGCCTGAGAGCCCAATATTTGGTAAACATGTTAATACTTGTGAATATTGGGTCCAAATTCATTCTTGGCCCAATACTTATTCACACGGTTTTATTATGTTGTTTTTGGGCTTCAAGCCCAGAATAGAAAAAGAAACGAATGAGAATGATGGGCTAGGGTTTTGCCAGTAATACGTTTTAAAACGTATTAAAGTTATACGTTTGGCTTCTCACATTTAATAAACCCAAGTCGTTTTTATTCTCACCCATCTCATAAATAAATAAAAACATCCAACCGTCACCCACTCATCTTCCATTCATAAATAAATATATAACCGATCCCACTTTCCATTCACTTTCATTAATATAAAACTTTCGATAGTTTCTATGTGAGTTTATCTCACATCCTTTCTTCCCCATCTATCTTTTCTCCCAAAAACCTGTAAAATTACCACTGTTCAAAAACCCTAGTTTGGTAAAAAGTCAATAAACATAGGGCTTTTGATCACACGTGATATTCACGTGAAGGGGAATAAAAACCCCCAATTTTAAGGAAGAGAGTGTGAGGAGGAACTTGATACGTGGCTTAATCTCATTGGATGCAACACCTCATCTAGCCTATTCCACCAATCAAAAGCTGTAAAAGAAACACAACTAGCACACGGATGCCACGTTGGCAATCCGTATGATAGTTAGTGTAATTTCAACCATCCGATCAAGATTGCACAGGAGAGAGAAAAAAGAAAATGAAGATCAAGGGCTGGAAATCATATGGAATATCCCTTGAAAGATTCGGATATTTGCATCATCAACAGCCTTGGGAGGCTATAAATACCCCTATTTTTCTACTTGTAATCATCCTTTACTTTTTCTTTAATATTATGCTGTTAAAATAGTGGTAGGATTAATGTTGTATTTCTTTTACTGAATCTTGTAATATTTCTGCTATTAATAAAATCTGTCAGTTATTTTAATTCGTGTCTTGATTTTCTTTTTCTTTACTGCTTTAATTGATTTTACAAATTAATCTTATCTACTGCTTCAAAAGGATAATATTTGTGATGGTAAGAATAAGCTAATTAATAGCTTATTTTTTATTATCAAAAGAGAGAAGGATATTAATAGTTTTTCCCTACTGGAAAAATATAATGAAAATGTTATGGTACGTTTGACTATGGTGGTTCGGGTGACGGAGAATGGTGGTTGATGATTGCTTCGGGCTCATAGGCAGTACAACGCTGACCTACTTCCCAATGGGCTCATCAAAAGGTGCTACTTCATTTTCTTTTACATGTCTATTAGATTAAAGTTTTATTCGAATTATTATACCTTTATATTTTTGAGTGTTTATGCATACTTGATGTTAATTGATCATTGTTAAGTTGTGAAGTTTTCGAATCTGAAATTTATTTGAGTTTATATTCGTTTGCTCTATGATTGTTAGTCTGCTTAGATGTTCAGTAAACTGCATAGAGTTCTGAATTATTTACTTGTTATGCATAAATTGAGAATTCGAGTAGAAGTGTTGCTAATTGATTTATATGGTATGAAAGCTGTTAAGAGTAGAAATTTGTCGAACTGATAGGCTAATCAGAGTTATTTTGTTTTTTAGAGTGCTAGTTTAATGCTGAGAGATCTTAAAGAGATTTAGTTTAAAACGTTGATAGTGTTTGAATTGGTGTCTGAAACATTGAAACGTTTGAAGTTTGAATTTATCTTTGCTGAATTTAGGATGAGTTAATATCAGTTGGCATTTGTTAATGGTTTGTTGAGTTAACTGCATGATCTTTGATAAGACTTTGATAATGCCTTGTTTAATTTAATGGTTTCATTTGCTTATATGTCTGCTATTAGTTTTAGAGTTTAAATTACAAGCTAGTTTGGATTTATTTAACTGATTTTATAAACTGTTATCTGAGTTTGAGTAATATGCTGGTTTGATTTTAGTTAGGGTATTTTCTTTCCTGCGAATGAGTGTAGAATCTGTTTAATTCAGTTTGAATGTGGGATTGATTTGCTGATATTCTGCTTAATTGGGATATTGTTTTTATTTGCTTAATTTTTGCCTTTTACTAGATTTATTCTGCTGAGATAAATTTGTTTTTGTTCTGCTTTTTATATTGATCGAACTTTCTGCTTATCAGATTCCATGATCTGATAAGCTCATTAGTGCTGATTCCTATCAGCTGATTAATAAGCTGTCCAAAAAGTCACTCTTGTGACTGTTTTTATTTTTCTGTCAAAAAGAGAATTAAATCCAAAAATAATGTTACTTGGGGGGTTCGAACTCGAGACCTCCCCTCTATAGGACCAACGAGTTACCAACTGAGCCAAGTGCTCTTTTGATTTTATTTCTCTTAATTTCATTATTATAGTGTTTATCGATTTGGCAGTATTAGTTTGAGTTTATAAGTCACCTTTTTATTTTTTATATAACTTCTAATTTTTAATTAAAGTAAATACTAAAAAATAAGTAGTTTAAAAATAAAATAAATAAATAATAAAAAAATATATAAAATAATATGTTTTTATTTAAAAAGTTTTATTAGTGTTAATTTTAATTAATTAGATTTTTATAACTTAGATTTAAATAAATTTAGTTTTTAAATAGATTTGTTTTAGGTGCATTTTAAAAATAAGTTAGTTTAAAAGTTATTCCATTAAGTAGAATTAATATTTTTATAGATTTTTAATTAGTTTAATTTTTAAATTAGTGTGTTTATTTTAAGTAATAGTTTGTAGATTTTTAAAATAGGCGAGGTTTACGATTCATGCACTTTAGGCCTATTTTAATTAGTTTAAAATTAGTAGATTTTAATTTGTAGTTTAAAAACCGAAAACCAATTCAAATCGATTGTCCAAATCAAAACAAAACGTCTCAAATTCATAAGATCTTCGTGTACAACGAACTCGACTCACTCACGTGTTTAATTGAATTCATCATTGGTATTTTTAGTCTATTACTTTTTCCTAAAGGTAATTTTCTAATTTACCCTATAACGTATATCAAATAAATCACACATATACTATCCACGACACATCAGTCAGCATCACGTAGATCTGCACCCTTCTGACCGGCATTGGTCAATTTGGCAGCCTGAGAAATAGAGAAACATAGATGTGATTAGAGATGTTGAATCAGTACTTAGCACATGACCTATCATTGTGGACCTTCTACACCCGGGGTAGGCCCAATGGCACATAACATGTAAACCCAAAACTGAAAAAGTACTGATTGAAAAGTAAATGTGGAAATAGGCTATAAATGTCTATGAGTTTCATAACTACCTTCTTTGTCTGCCTCTTGTTTTCATCTCCCTGAAGAAAGTATCAAATAAATGCATGTGTGCCTACCTTAGTTTAATACTTATTAGCGAGGTGCTTTGACATGTTCAACAGACCATTTAAAAACTTGTTTTGTTTATAATTATTCATGTCTTAATTGTGTTAACAAAATTCCACTTCGTAATTAAAACTTTGAAACTGACCTTTGTTGATGTAACTCATGTTCTCTTTGTTATCTTCCTCACTTTCATTAGATTCACCAACAGAAACCTCAGAAACATCTTCAGTTTCAAGCTTGCTTCTCTTGGAGTCAGATGCAGCGAGCTCGGAATTTGTGGCTTGATATTGTTTCCAATCCTCAATTGTTAGACCTTGTTTTTTCTCACTCCTTAGTTCGTTTTGGGTTTTCATCCTCCGATACATCAAATCCAATACACAAGACAAGTTTTCAATAAACAACCCATAATGCAAATCCATTACGCAAGACAAGTTTTCAACTTGGTGTCCATGAACGAACATATATATCAACTCGGAAATACCATTAACATTGTAATAATATATTTCTTGTAATAATATATTTTTTGTACACAACCAACCAGATGTGTGCCAGAAAACTACCCATTTTGACCCCTTATCCAATCTACCCCACACCGCCAATTTTTCCCCCTTCAACCTTTTCAGTCCCACGTGAGGACATAACCAATGAGATGTAGCAATCTTTTTATACTTCTAAAGTTCCAAAACTATTAAACGAATAAAAGCTAATGCTTATGTTCAGAAGGTATAGCTGATTCACTCAACTGTAGCACGCATCCAACAGTTTATAACTGATTCCCTGTAATGCTACCCTAGAGAAGGAATGTGAGAAAGCAGAAAGTGGTCACAAGGCAATACTATTCATAGGTCTATATTTATTTGCATCTGGCACAGGTAAAAATGTTCAATAAATATGATTTTTATGACTTCTGATAGTGCAAACGCAAATCCAAACCATCCTGTATCGACCCACAAAAAATATGTACCATATTTGACCTGTTACCCAACCCACTTCACCCGCGATTAAGATACATTACCAACTATAACATTAGTCCTTCATTGTTTCTGGTTGAGCCTAGCAGCTGCAACCATGGTCGCAGACACCCTACCCGGATACGTAGCCATGTCTGATTGGTTCTTGATTAAGTAAACTCAAGGACAAGTTGCAGCCACCCTACCCGAATGTTATTTTACTTTGTATTTTGGCAAACATGAAAATTGATAGAGAATGAAAGAAAGAGGATCTGTAAAATAGGGTTATACCTCTCTTAGTATCAAAAAGTTCGAAGGTAGCCAAAGCCAACATGATTAGATCAGCATCTTGCAATAACAAATAGATGAAAATAAATTTATGTAACATATTAAGTAGAATAAACCAATATTAAGATGTTGATAGACATGGAGCTGAAGGATGAACAATACCAAACCATATAAATAGCACAATCAATCTAACCTGTGCATACAGTACTTGTCTCTGAGCTCCTCACGTAATCTTTCTCCTCTTCTTCCGGCTGATATGCATAAGTATTTTCATAAACTATGGTTTATTTTCGTAAGTATTTTAGTACTTGCCTTTATTTCAACAGCTTCTCTTTCCATGGCCAAAACATCCAGCTGGATGGAAGACAGTGAATTGGAAGAAAATGTTGGCACTAATATAAGATCTGGCAAGATAATTCAATAACGCCTACAATATGAAGCAAGATATAAGTTAATGAAGATTATATTACAGTGGAAAAAAACAAAAGATATACTAACAAATCACGTAGTTTATATGTAATAAATGCATAGTGAAGGATGTCTTTATAATTCGGCCATAACCATACAGAAAATGATTAAAAAATAAAATTTATTGTACATGTACAATTACTGTGTTAATATGCCTGATCTTCTCAATATTATCGAGGAGATATGAATATGTCCAGAAGAACCGAAACATGAAATTGCAGAAAACACTCACAATCAAATTAGGACAATAAGATAATATAATGAAATTAAATTAAGGATAAATCGAATTCGAATATGGATGTGATGAAACTTACTTGATTATATCTCATCATTGTCGCCAACATCATTACCTTCTACCAGATCGTGATCCTGATTTGTGAACATTTATTAGCAAGGCTATGAGCAAGGGTGATTGTGGATTTTTAGTGGATCTGTGTGTTTGTGTGTATTGTTAGGGTTTAATTGTTTGATTCAAACAATAATGAAAGATCGATTGATTTTTATTTTTTTAGGATTAGGGTTTTACATTCGTTGTTTGGAGAACAATGGATGGGTTTTGTGTGTGTTTTTACCCCGTGGGTGTGTGGGAGAAAATGAGAAAAAAAGGTTTTTAGTATTATATATACCCGCGGTATGAAAACGCAATTTTCATATAAAGCGTGATTTACAAAACTGCGGTCCGCCCAAAATCGACAAAAATGAGTTAAAAAGGAAAAAAAGTGAGATTTTTTAGCAATAACTCAAATCCTATTGGTTAAAAGATGTGACTAGGATATGAATGGGATTAAAACTGTGTTTTCAAGTTTAACACCCCCAAATTTACACGCAGTGGAATACATCTTTGGGTGCTAAACAATGATACAATAACACATAATTTATAAAGAACGACTCGAAAAGAGACGTTTCAAATTTATCGTTCCTAAAATATTTGTCAGAGTAGCGTAGTCCCAAGTAATCGTTACCGAAAGATAAGTTAAAAAAACATATTAGTTTGCTTTAAAAATGGAACGATAAAATAAATCAAAGAGTTTGAACAACAAAAGCAGTGCACAACTTCATTCCCGTGACCTCCAAGCTTCCACTTCCTGATTACCTGAAATACATGTGAGTAAAACAATCAGCAAAAATGCCGAGTGAATCTATAGGTTTATGTAATCAATTTGAACACAAGCAAATATTATAAGTTTGTGGCATGCTTAAAAAGCATCGAATAATAATTTGCATCAACAATGATAATTGTATATAGCATAAATTGCAATAAGCTCATGGAACCGAGCCGTTAAACACTACCTTTAGAGGTCTGATAAGACAGGAGATTTATTAATTTTCGGTTACCTCCAGATTATTGGTACATTGCCGTATACCTGACTTCTCAATACAATATGCCCAAACAGTGTGGAGGTCGGGCCTAAGCTTCTGTGACAAGTCCACACAACTGAACCGGGGCGGCTTCCCCCATAGATCTATTAATTTTACTAGCGGCTAGCCCATCATAAGATAGTTAACGGTCCATAATTGAGGCTTTAACAAAGGCAATCACTTAATGCAATTTAAAGGCAACCACGGGTCCATTCATAGAAGGACAAGCATACCGTAAAAATCTTGTGTTCTAAGTTTATAAAACATGTATTCCCCCTCGCGGGTTTTTAAAATCATATAATTGCGCAAACGAGGCTATAGACTCACCTTAGCCAATAGTGGTAATGAGATGATTGCCGATGATAGATGATGCCTTTCAAACACGAGAACCGCAACCTATCAAATAAGGTGCGTTCATTAATAATAGACTCGAGAAATAAACCATACATAAGAATATAAAACTCGACTCGTAAAATCACGACAAACTTGAGAGAAAATGATATAAATAACTTCATTATACTCTACTACACATTTACTTGACCATTTTATACTTTTAACAAAGTCCGCCGGTACATACTACACGTACTAGCTTATTTACCCCTTTTAAACTCGTCAACCGTTTATGAAACGACTCGATAAACTAACTTACTATATATAGAAAGTACTCCTAAAATTTTATCAAATGAAATTACTTTTAAAGTCCTTTACCCGACTCATTTTCGAACTACAAAATCCGGACAGATTTACGTTAATTTTTCATACAACCGTTTTAACTTATTTAAACGACTCTGTTTACAAAACCGACACTCGGGTTTTAAAGTAAACTCAACCTATAAAATAAACACCTCATTATCAGTAGGTTACATATTTTAAAACTTCCATTTAGAGTCCCCGAGATTCGATCCAAATATCGACAACAACTATTTGTAGTGCCGATACTCGTCTCCCGGTACACGATCATTCAAAACCCATAACTTCGCGCTCGTTTGGAGCTAGAATCTCTACCTTATATCAAATCGAAGCTAATAAAATTATATACAACCCTAGGCTATAAGTTAAGCCATTTTCAAAACATAAAAATTCGGATTTTACAGTTTACTTACTGTTATAAAATGACTATTAAAACTTGTATAAATTCAACTTCTTGATCAAAACCAACCATAGAAATGTTCATTCCTATACCCTAACATCAAAATATATGAACCATAACATCTAAATCATCATAAAAAGTAAAACCTTTGAACCAAAATGAAGTTTTTAACAAAGTTTTTAGCAAGAACACCATGGATCATGCCAAGAACACCATGCATGATCATGGTTTCTACCTACCAACATCAAGAAAATAAAAAGTGCTTGCATGTAAGAATTTTTCATACCAAAATGATCTTTGATCAAAAATAAGATGGTTTTAGTTTTGGTTTAGCTCAAATCATCCTAAATCTTGAGTCAAATTGAAAATGGTATGGATTTGGGATGGGGTGTGAGTTTCGGAAATTTAGAGAGAGAGAGAGAGAGGGAGGATGATGAAATTTTTTTGAGTGGAATGAATTGTGTGTGTTTGTTTGAGCTTTATATATAGTGGGGTAGGGACCTTGGTTGCAATTTGGCA
This sequence comes from Glebionis coronaria, assembly GCA_025667525.1. NCBI lineage: Eukaryota > Viridiplantae > Streptophyta > Magnoliopsida > Asterales > Asteraceae > Glebionis > Glebionis coronaria. Next base: position 488,910,107 of record CM046874.1, read on the forward strand.
ATAGTTGTGGCTAAAAATAAAAATAGTTAGCTAAAAAGCGGGAAATAACTATTAGTCAATTTTCAAAATGTTTACGGGACTCGGGTTTCTTAAAAATACTTAAAAGTTTAAACGCACACGAAAAATAGTAATATAACGACTCGATACGCAATTAAAACGATATCGTCGAAAGTATTAAATATCGAAACGATCGATAATAAAATATAAAATTTTTGGCATCCGTCGGTATCGCGATCACTAGTAGTCCTCGTTACTCATCAAAATATTAAAATATAATATTTAATATCGGTCTCAACTTAAACCGTTAAACATAATAATATTTAACGTTATAAAATACTTCAAAATAATTGCAAATAGAATTAAATTATGACCTTATTTTTATGGGTTTTACATCCTCACCACCTTAAGGGAGCGACGTCCCGGCGCTCAACTAGCCTCATACACGAGTTGTTCACTACCCGGAAGGATGAAGGCATTCCTTATAAAGAAGTCTTCACGTTCCCACGTGAATCTCGATCCACGATCTCCACTGGTTCTTTTACAAAACGCAACTTGTCGTCAAGTTGTATCTCACCAAAAAGGAATAAATAAATCCTTATCCACCAGTCACCCGTCAAGCTCGACACATGAAAATTTTATGAATCACACGAAGCTCATTCGACAACAAGAATAGATGACAGGATTTTCGGGTAAGTCTAGTTAAAAGGAATGTTGCAATTTAAAGGATATCCATCGATCGGATAACCATGGACACACATCAAAAAGAACTAACAAGAAAAACATTTTCGTCATCGGAGGGTGCTTACACGTGGGTCCCTACTAAAAAGATAATACAAAGACACCATCTCGCTTTCGCCAACGTGCATTAAAGTCTCAATAAACATCGTCGTTGAAAGTCAAAAAGATATTACATAATATGTGTTCTACATGATCGGACGTCATCGGATGATGCCGTCTCAAGTTCTCACAACTTACGATCATTTGACTAGATCACACACCATATAAGTACATAAAAGAAAAGGTCGAACATAAACATCGAGTATAGATCTCCATCGTTAATCATCGAGAAAACCTTGAACGAACCCTTGATAATAACCAATTGATCTCAAGAGTCTTTCCACTTGCGATGTCGGCTTCAACATACTCCTCGAGGTTGTAACGAATTTATTAACTCCATTCATTAAGAGATTCGGTCCTCAATCATTCCACAAGTACACGCATAAATCCTGGTGACACTTATCGTTTCTTCTTATACACTACTTCCCGAGATTTATTTTAAACTCAGAATAAAATAGTGATCTTCAGTACGAGGAACAGAACGAGATAAAAATGAATTCAATAAACGCATAAACGGACAAGATGTGGTAAAGTGAATTAAGGTTGACGATCGACGAGGGATCTCGAATCACGTAACCGTAAAACATAATAATTCGCAATACTAGAACAATGAGAGCGAAGAATAAATTAAATATTAACATTAAAATAACATTTGTCACAATTATCCGTCCCGGATTTGTATTACCTTAAAATTCAGTTGAGGTACTTTCTTGATAAAGATGATATATTAAAGATAAAAGTTAAATAGCTTCATAATTTATTTTGGTTGTCTTAAGAAACTTTGAAAGAAAGACATGAATTTATTAATTAAACTCATATTGATGGTTTCAATTAGAAAATATAATTTCCAAATTAATTCATTATTAGGAATGTAAATTAAACCGATAATTTCATTACATTTAAAGTAAAGTATGATAAGTCAATTAGTTCAAAAGGTAGAACATAATTTTATTTTTAAACATTAGTTTTAGTTATACAAAATATGATGTATAAATTTGACCTTTTTCTTATGATAGTTATTTCATTAATTGAAAATCATTAGAAAATGTAGACAAGTTCCATAAAATTTTTATAATATGTTGTAGAAATACATAAAGGTGTTTATTATTTCAAAATAAATATGGAATATATTCGGGTTTCAAAATGTGACAAGATAACAAACAAATACGAATAGAAATAATGGTCAACAATTAGTACGAAATCAGCGGTACAAAAGGGGACGAAGCAAATGTCGTATGAATTCTTAAAGAGAATAATAAAATAAAGGCGTTGATGGTATGACGATAAGAAATAATAGATTAAACAAGTTGTCAATTTTGTTAGTGCGGTCGATGGTTCACCAATCATCAGCTCGTTAACTTGGCGGTGGTCGATACACGATCGGAAATTAAATCCATACAAAAATTTTAATAAAATAAAATTCCTAATAATCACTTGCAGTTAAAACAATCAAATGAACGACGACAGTGTTTAAAGAGAGAAGTCAAAGCACGGTTCACAAGAGTGGATTTCGAGACAAACGAGAGTGACGGACGTCATCCCGGATATACGGAAATCACTCTAGTAATAATTTAATATTCACGCGGGGAGACATTCCAGAGATCTATAAAATCGCATAAAGAACATTGGACGAGAAGGAAGGATAAAATATCGAGACTTCCAAGTCATTTATCAACAGCCAGTAATTAGACGAACAGTCAAAAGAAATCAGTTATAAGACAAAATGAAGTAACAAGTGGAAAAACAATCATCGAGTAAAAACGTATTCGTAAGCGCGAAATTCGTTCAAGAAAAGGTAAGAAAACGTATGCGGATGCATAGATAGAAAACGTATGCGGATGCATAGAAATTGCGCTACTTGCATAAAATATAAAGGTTTTTAAAACTTCTTTTCACTTTATTTCATTTTATTTATCTTTATAATAAATACAAGTAAAAAGTTGATTATTATCAAGATTTTTAAGGTGACTACTATTCAGCCTAGCATGGCTCCTTCTAAATTAGACATAGGTGATCAGGCCATGTATAATCTAGGAATAGCAATGTAGTGGTCAGTTTCGTCGAAAAGTATTACGTTTCTTATGTTTATATATAAACCAAGCCATTTGTAAAATGGAATTTAAAAATAGTTTATAAATTTATAGGATACAAGTAATTTGTGAGATACTCAATAAGCAACTTTTAATGTTACGAAAAGTATTTTATAAGACCAAAGTAAAAACAATTGGTGAAAATAATCGTAAAACAATGTCAGATTTATTAATAATGTGACATTACGACAACGTATAAAGTAGCCAAAGGTTTGCAAAAAGTGGCAAATAGTAGCTCATAAAACAACCAATGAAATGGTTACAAGTTGTTAAGGTTTCAAAAGGTTATAAGGTTTAGACGGAAACGCCATGAGACACGTGATGAGAATGTCGACGAAGAATGTGAAGGCGAAACTTCAAAACTCAACCCGAATCAGTTGGAGGTTAGAAGATAATAAAAATAAAACAACATCGAATGACAAATGAGTCATATATATAAAAAGAATAAATCAATCCATATGTGTATTCTATGTAAGATACTCGACACCACATGCTTTTAAGAAAGTATATTATTCATCTTCAAATTACACCATTAATCCGGTAATTACTAATCCTGTAATGTTTTTATTTTTAAACATTTTCACATTTAACTAGTATTCGTTAGTTGTAAAATAATATTCGTTAAAATTTTACGATCTCAAATGAACTCAAAACTGTTTAGAAACGTTTAAAACCCATGTTCCGAATTTTCTATCATATTTGACTTTTAAATATGAGCCGATTAATTGACCCGATAAACGACATCTCCAACACTCAGAGTTTAAAGCATTTTGATGCAAAACGACGTTTCAGACGACTTTCTAGTTTTACCCGAGACCTGAAACCCAATATAAAATGACTAAAATACCCCTTCAAGTTCTGTGCATGTTTGACTATTTTATTTTAAAAACGCAGGTTTTACTTTTAAGTTGTGACCTGTTTATACTGCCCAGCAGTTTCTCCATTAAATATATTTTTCGTCACTTCCTAACAGCTCAAAATATATATACACACATGTCTTGTGGATTTTACAACAACGAAAAATAAATCTCATAATGAGCATCAAATAAAAATATAGCATAATGAATGACAGAAGATGCTTCAAGGTATCCAACACAAAATTTAGGAAGCAAAACGGTGAATGACATTCATAATTTAAGTTTCAAGGTGCAAAGTAGGCAAATCTCCTTGGTGCCACGATTGTCAAAAACACAAAACATAACAAGAAAAGAATGGAACATTCATAGGTTGCGCTCCGGGAGCAAGAAAGTTAATGAAAGAGGATAATACAAGTTTATAGATGTAAAATCGTATTCCAATCTAGCGCAATCAAGACGATGATTTATAAAATGACGATGACGTTACCGAGATATAAGCGAACAATACACTTCGGAGTCGATACATATAAATGTCAACGAATTAAATCTTCACATGCCATGTAAAACGGTGATAAAAATCAACAAAATATTAAGAAAAACCATGATATTATTCAACACGATTATAGGAAGTGTTTCAAGATGTGTGACTCACACGATAGCGGTTAGTCTATCCCAAGGACACATTGTGTTACACAATGGTCTAGAGATTACGTTTCAAGACGTCCAAGCACAAACAGCCGGAAAACGATTTGGGTATCTATATAGATATCACAAAGGGTTAAACAATGAACGTAACGCGCGCAGATGAAGGTATGTAAGGTCATAATATAAAAATTTTGCAATAAAAGCAATTTAAATACTTCAAGAATAAATACAGAAAGATCTTGAAAATTCATTGTATTTATTTAAGTTAATCATTAATAAATGATAAACTTTTATCGAAAATTTTAGCGACATAAATATATATCGATAAAGGGATCCTAGATATAAATATATATCCATAAATGGATCATAGTATTTATTTATAAATACTTGCCAATAAGGTATACGTAATAATGCATACTAAAGTTGTAATCTCAGAAGAAGCTTGAACCTGAAGTCACGCGAAGTCCGGTGCACATGACTCTTTGAAAAAAATAAAAACCGACAGTTATAGTTTAGGTTTTTAGAAAAAGACATAGTTCTCTATAACTCATGGCTCTGGTACCAATCTTTAACACCCCCAAATTTACACGCAGCGGAATACATCTTTGGGTGCTAAACAATGATACAATAACACATAATTTATAAAGAACGACTCGAAAAGAGACGTTTCAAATTTATCGTTCCTAAAACATTTGTCAGAGTAGCGTAGTCCCAAGTAATCGTTACCAAAAGATAAGTTAAAACAACATATTAGTTTGTTTTAAAAATGGAACGATAAAATAAATCAAAGAGTCTGAACAACAAAAGCAGTGCACAACTTCATTCCCGTGACCTCCAAGCTTCCACTTCCTGATTACCTGAAATACATGTGAGTAAAACAATCAGCAAAAATGCCGAGTGAATCTATAGGTTTATGTAATCAATTTGAACACAATCAAAGATTATAAGTTTGTGGCATGCTTAATAAGCATCGAATAATAATTTTCATCAACAATGATAATTGTATATAACATAAATTGCAATAAGCTCATGGAACCGAGCCCTTAAACACTCCCTTTAGAGGTCTGATAAGACAAGAGATTTATTAATTGTCGGTTACCTCCAGATTATTGGTACATTGCCGTATACCTGACTTCTCAATACAATATGCCCAAACAGTGTGGAGGTCGGGCCTAAGCTTCTGTGACAAGTCCACACAACTGAACCGGGGCGGCTTCCCCCATAGATCTATTAATTGTACTAGCGGCTAGCCCATCATAAGCTAGTTAACGGTCCATAATTGAGGCTTTAACAAAGGCAATCACTTAATGCAATTTAAAGGCAACCACGGGTCCATTCATAGAAGGACAAGCATACCGTAAAAATCTTGTGTTCTAAGTTTATAAAACATGTATTCCCCCTTGCGGGTTTTTAAAATCATATAATTGCGCAAACGAGGCTATAGAATCACCTTAGCCAATAGTGGTAATGAGACGATTGCCGACGATAGATGATGCCTTTCAAACACGAGAACCGCAACCTATCAAATAAGGTGCGTTCATTAATAATAGACTCGAGAAATAAACCATACATACGAATATAAAACTCGACTCGTAAAATCACGACAAACTTGAGAGAAAATGATATAAATAACTTCATTATACTCTACTACACATTTACTTGACCATTTTATACTTTTAACAAAGTCCGCCGGTACATACTACACGTACTAGCTTATTTACCCCTTTTAAACTCGTCAACCGTTTATGAAACGACTCGATAAACTAACTTACTATATATAGAAAGTCCTCCTACAATTTTATAAAATGAAATTACTTTTAAAGTCCTTTACCCGACTCATTTTCGAACTACAAAATCCGGACAGATTTACGTTAATTTTTCATACAACCGTTTTAACTTATTTAAACGACTCCGTTTACAAAACCGACACTCGGGTATTAAAGTAAACTCAACCTATAAAATAAACACCACATTATCAGTAGGTTACATATTTCAAAACTTCCATTTAGAGTCCCTGAGATTCGATCGAAATATCGACAACAACTATTTGTAGTGCCGATACTCGTCTCCCGGTACACGATCATTCAAAACATCATAACTTCGCGCTCGTTTGGAGCTAGAAGCTCTACCTTGTATCAAATCGAAGCTAATAAAATTATCTACAACCCTAGGCTATAAGTTAAGACATTTTCAAAACATAAAAATTCGGATTTTACAGTTTACTTACTGTTATAAAATGACTATTAAAAACTTGTATAAAATCAACTTTTTGATCAAAACCAACCATAGAAATGTTCATTCCTATACCCTAACATCAACATATATGAACCATAACATCTAAATCATCATAAAAATTAAAACCTTTGAATCAAAATGAAGTTTTTAACAAATTTTTTAGCAAGAACACCATGGATCATGCCAAGAACACCATGCATGATCATGGTTTCTACCTACCAACATCAAGAAAATAAAAAGTGCTTGCATGTAAGAATTTTTGATACCAAAATGATCCTTGATCAAAAATAAGAATGGGTCTAGTTTTGGTTTAGCTCAAATCATCCTGAATCTTGAGTTAAATTGAAAATGGTATGGATTTGGGATGGGGTGTGAGTTTCGGCAATTTAGAGAGAGAGAGAGGATGATGAAATTTTTTTGAGTGGAAAATGAATTGTGTGTGTTTGTTTAAGCTTTATATATAGTGGGGTAGGGACCTTGGTTGCAATTTGGCAATAGTTGTGGCTAAAAATAAAAATAGTTAGCTAAAAAGCGGGAAATAACTATTAGTCAATTTTCAAAATGTTTACGGGACTTGGGTTTCTTAAAAATACTTAAAAGTTTAAACGCACACGAAAAATTATAATATAACGAATCGATACGTAATTAAAACGATATCGTCGAAAGTATTAAATATCGAAACGATCGATAATAAAATATAAAATTTTTGGCATCCGTCGGTATCGCGATCACTAGTAGTCCTCGTTACTCGTCAAAATATTAAAATATAATATTTAATATCGGTCTCAACTTAAACCGTTAAACATAATAATATTTAACGTTATAAAATACATCAAAATAATTGAAAATAGAATTAAATTATGACCTTATTTTTACAGGGTTTACATCAAGTCATAATTATACCTATATATAATATATATATATATATATATATATATATATATATATATATATATATATATATATATATATATATATATATATATATATGTACATATATATATATATATATATATGTATATATATATATATATATATATATATATATATATATATATATATATATATATATATATATATATATATATATATATATATATATATATATATATATATATATATATATATATATATATATATATATATATATATATATATATATATATATATATATATATATATATATATATATATATATATATATATATATATATATATATATATATATATATATATATATATATATATATATATATATATATATATATATAAGTCGGTTTTAGGACGCAAGAAAGAAAAAGAAAAGGGAAAAAAGGAAAAAAGGGGAACCGAGCTTTTGTAATGGGCCAATGCATTGTTAAGAAACTATTTAGACTTTTAATTAACCAAAACACTTCATAAAACCCCTGGAGATTACCTTCAAGTCGGCATCAATGGTGGTTATTAGAGTTCTTCATCAAAAATCTTGGTTCTTTTAAATCTAAGATAAAACATTCAATCCCTTTTTATTTAAATTGTTTTTAAACAATTATACATCAATATATGATGGATCTAAGTTAGGGTTTATTATAAGATCTGTATTTTAATGATATAACAATTATTAGAATAATTAGGGCTTGTAATTAATTATGTTTTGGGTAAATAATTAGGTTAATTTAATTAAGTTCGTCATTAAAAACGGGGCAGAATTTTTGGTCATCTTTTTTGATCATATCTAGAGTTCTAGATACTTTCATGATGCGATCCAAGTACCCCTGGAAAGGTACTTGAGTTAGCTTTTGAATGCAAGAAACGAGGACTAAGTTTGGAGGTCGGGAAGTGGGTAAAAAACAAGTTACTACAGTCGGAGGTCAAAACAGTTTTGAAATCAGTCAGTTCAAAATTAATATTTTAAGATGGCTAGGGTACTTAGAAGTACAACTGGACCTTCAAACGAATATTAGAGTTAGTTTATATGTTATATAAGTGATCTGAAAGAGGGATAATCAATTGGGATAGTGGAAGACCCTCTGATCATAACAAACATTTTATATGTTCAAAATCAATAAAAACTGGATAGGTAAAAGTATATATATATCGGGCCTTAACAGTAGCTTTTAGGTTGGGGCAAATAAGGAGAGTTAGCTAACACATTTAAGGACATATGGTTTTCTTTACAGAAAGTATGGGTTTGGTTAGGTGGGCGTTTGGCTAATAGTTTGGGGACTAAAAATCGGGATTAGTTTGGGTAAAATGTGAACGGGATAAGTTATGAACTTAACTAAGTTAATGGCTTATTAAAGAGGGATAATGGGATGTTTATAGAATATTAATGAAGTTAATATGAAGTTAAGGGTTATATGTCCATCATATATTGGTGAGCCATTTTAGTTATTGGTTTATGTCTTGATGTTATGCATTTTATTTGTTAGCTTTTCCTAGTGCGAGAAATATTTGGAGGAGCTCAATCAGGTGAGTTCATAGTCCTATTTTTACTATGTTTTTAAATGTTTTTCTAGTATGGGATGGAGATGACCCTTGTAATATTTTTAAATGTCTTAGTACTATGTTCTCTAAAATGTTTTGATAATATGTTTTTTCAAATGTGTGGACTTAATGTGATATTATGTGATATGCCTACTTGTGTGTTATGTTATATGTTCTATTATGTATACTGATATGCGTTTTGAGTACTTGAGTTTGGAGTACTTGTGCATCGTCTTTTCGGGGACACGATATTTCGACGGGGATATGGTTCATCTCCACACTGGGTGTGAGAAAGATCCGAATAGGTGTTGGTGCATTTGTTCTTATTTTGTGTACTTAATTGTTATAGTATGTTTTGTTGGTAGTTGTGTAACATGAATATCACTTTTGTTGGTAGTCTCGGGTAAGCGGTAGGACTGTTACGTACTTACCTAGACTCCTGCATTGTTGAGATATTGTCATGACATTTGTGTCACCATTTATGATATTTCAATTTCGTTTAGTTCTCTCTATAGACACGCTATTGTTGTGATGATATCCATACGTCGCGCTCCATATTCCGCCATGGTGGGGTGTGACACAAAACCACTACATAGCATATTAACTAATATTATAAGCCAGACGAGCATGATAATGGAAGTCATGAATTTCATCTTTTCGACTAAGATGTAGGTATCATCTTGGGAAGTTGCCGAATTTGCAAATGTAAGACATAACAGTAAGAGCAAAAATATCATGATAGATCTGTTTGTTGCTTGTTTCTTTCATCTTACGTGTTGTCACGCAACAATGAGAGAAAAACAACATGATAGATCCGCCAAGTGATTCATATCAAATGTGTGTGCAATAATGACTTCAAACTTTTGGCGATGAACAAGGACTGCTCAAGGGTTTGGAAGGCTTAAATCGAGATTCTCATTTGTGGCTTTATTAACACTGTGGTATGTGGTTACCTTGCTAACTTTTTTGGTTCAAATTCCTAAATTGGATGTAAAGATAAATAACGTTTTTTTGTAAAGAGATCCAAATGTTTTAAATTTATGTAAATATCGAGTAAAATCTAAAATTTGGTTTGTCACTAAAAGTTGGAACATGTACTACTTAATGTACCATGAAAAATGTCTTTTACATGTTGGACAATAGGTTGTCACCTATGATAAAAATAAAACGTGTATATGTTGTTACATGTTGAACAATAGGTTGTCGCATGTCATAAAGATAAAACGTGCAAGGTGGGTTCGTACCATAGATTTTTTTATTACTTGGTACCAAAGATTCTTTTATTAGTTGGTTCATGATCTTTATAATATAACAACATGTGTTGTAACACCTTTAGCTACAGGATTAAACTTGGCAATCAAGAATGTCGTTGATAAAATTAAAGATGATGAATCATGATATGATGAGTTACAATCATCAACACTTTAAAGTAACAAAAGAGATCCCAAACCTCCCAAATATAACATTTTCTCAAAGTAATCTTTTACAACCCCTATATCAATAGTTTGAGAAAGAAAGTCCCAAACATACTCAGTTTCATCATTTTGTAATCTTAAATATGCATTAGATATCTACTAAATTTAATTTTGGACAAAGGATATTAGTCATTTGGCATTATTGCACTTTATTTGTATGCACCACTTTCTTAGGTTTACAATATACATATCTGTACCAATTGAGGTTGGCACAGTTGGTCAAGGCACTGGGCTCCTCAACCAAAGGTCTTGGTTTCAAGCCTTGGGAATGGAAAAAATCTCATTTGGGAGGGATACTACCCATCGAGGTACCGAGCAAGCTCTCACGGGAGATTAGTCCACTAGTCCTAAAGGTGGTGGGAACTCCTCGTAGTAGACTAAAAAAACAATATACATATCTGTTGCTGGTCAATATAGTGTGTTGGAAACTGGTGTCATTATGAGTTTGTACCGTTAGGAAAGAGTTCTGAGCCATATGGGTGTATAGGCATGGGCAGAGCCAATGGGGTGGCAGGCGGGTGCTGGGCCTCCCCCAACTGGCCAGCCTCTCACAGTAGCTAATGAGGTTGTATGGATGCTGAACCACCTTAAAGACAAAAAAAACCTTAAGAATTGTCGTGATAGGAACCACCTTGTGTGATTGTGTGAGAAATCCGGCGTTTCATGGATGGTGGCCGTGAAGTTTGTGTGGTTGATAGCATGTAGAAGACGACTTTATAACAAAATATCAAAATAAGAATAATTTACGTGCTATGTTAATACCTATTTTGCTATTGGTTCCACACATTTTCTTTGTGTCTTTTTCAACTTTCAAAGCAATAATGCTAGTACTATGTATAGTACGTATTTGACAAACTCTTTTTTTTTAATTACTAGTATTTGATTTTGATAAAAGTATATGTGTAGTTTACAAAGGAAAATAACTGGTATGTTTTTCTAAATTATTGTTAAGGTTTGGAAAGAGTTGGCTAGTTTTCTTGTTAGTATGTCTTATTTATCAACTTAAAACGAAAATACATTTTTGGAAGTCATGTAGTTCTTTTTTTACTACATGTCGTGCTTTTTTTTACCATAAATTAGCTCCGTTGTTAGATTTTTTTACGAAGATACATCTTTAGTATGAGGCAGATGGTAATTCATTTCTTATAAAATTGATGCCTAGCTTCCTAGCAGTTTTCTATACTAACAAAAAAACAACAATAAAAATAACACGATGTTCTAGAAAATTAATTTTGCAATGTTGATAATATTCTTCTGTTAGTACTTATAGGATCTTTGTCATTCATTACTATTTCATACATAAGACATTTTACAACGTATAAATGAAAAAATTGATGTTGCAAATAAAACAAATCCGGACCCCTTAACTTAAATTCATGGCTCTGCCACCATCATAACATCATGTGAATGAATTCATTATGTGAGAGATACGCAGAGTTTTAAGGCGAGTTTATTGTGGTTACGATGAGAAAAGTTAAACTAGCCAAATATTTGATTATGGCCAATAGCTTGATGACGATTTTGACATGAACCACAATCATGATAATCGGTAATAATATTATACTAAAACCAATGACAATGATAAATGATGATGTTGATGACGATACAGAAATTGTGATAGATGATGCATGAATGATGAACCGATGATGACATGCAACATAAATCGATGGAAACGATGATGCAAGAGTCGAGGGAAGATGGGAGGCGATTTCTAAGAGAAGCAAAAGTTATGATCGATGATGTAAAGAATCAAGGAGTCGACATCTATAATATTAATTGATTGATGATCATGATATGATACACGAATAGCTCATGGTGCTGAAAGTGTTTTAAATTTTTGTTGGTGTGTTTTGATTAAGATGTAATTAAGATGCAAAACAAGGAACTCATGTTTGTTTTTCTCTATGGAAATTTCTAGAACAACAATCATATAGTTCATACAGTTTTTATTTCTAAATCAATCTTTTTCATGTTTGACAATAGGTTGTCACATCTCACATCTTTTTTATGTCAGTGTCTTGAAAACTGGCGCCATTATTATTGGTCAATACAAGCTTTATGAGTTTATACCGTTAGTCATATGGGTTTATGGGTCACCATCATAACATCATGTGTTATGTGAATGAATTCATTGTGTTAGAGAGTTTTTAGACAAGTTTATGGGTGCTACTATAAAGACCCCCTACTCACATAAAATTTTCAAAAAAGTACTACCACCTAGTATTTGTCCCCTCAGTTTACAGTCCAGCGCCAGTATTTTATCAGTTTCTATTCCGCAGTTTTTGCCAGTTTAATACTTTTGACCTATCAGATATTATAATTTTCGTTCCGTACTTTCAGTATCCTAGTTTTATAACATATACTAAATTATAAAAATTAAAAAAATTAAAAAATTCAAAAATCAAGGGGGTACATATGGTGATTTAGGGGGGGGGGGGTATGTGTATCCTTGTCCCAAGTTTATTGTGGTTAGGAGGAGAAAAGTTTAAGTAAAAAGAGTACGGAGTATGTATTTAGGTAAGAAAGGTATGAGATAATCATAACAGCTAATCGAATGCATTCAATTTGATTTGATCAAAATCACATAATATTAGTGGCAATTATAAGTAGGCTTTTTATACAAGTTTTAGGAAAAACAAGTATAAAACGATAAGTATTAAATTCGACGATTTAGGAAAACCGAAAAATCGAATAAGTGCGAGTTCGTTCTCGAAGGAGGTGTGTGTATTATGTGCCAATAATATAAAATCAAGCTTGGATTAGTGACGTTTTTAGATGAAAAATATTAGAAATGAAAGACGGATTACGCTAAAAATTACACTACGACGTAAAAAACGCGAGATCGTAGAACTCGACAAAAATCGAAACTATTCTAAAAATTACCAAAATTATAAACTAAGTTAAGAAAAATGTAATTAAAACCAAAATGAAAACCAAAATTTCCAAAAGTTTTTTAATTAATTTATATTAAAATTTAAAATTTAATAAAAAACTTAAAAATAAATAAAATAAATAAAAAGTGAAAATGAAAAATTTATGTTTTGTAAACCTAGATTGTACTAATTTAAGACTAAAAAGTATTTTTCTAAAACTTTTAAAACTATTTCGTATCTTTTTTAAAGGCTAAAAACACTTTTTAAATGAAAATAGTCATAAAAAAATAATAAAATAATGAGAAAAATAATTTTTCTTTTCTAAAAATCCTAGAATACTTAACTAAGCTTGAGAAAAATGAAAAAAAATGAAAAAAGTAAATTTAGGTATAATAAGACAAAAACAGAAATATTAAAACCTAATTATAATTTAAAATAATGCTAAAAATAATAAAATAATCAGAAAAATAAAGTTTATTTTCTAAAAATCTTAAAATAAATAAACAAACCTATGAAAATTGGAAAAACTGAAACATTCTAAAAAATTTCCACTAAAGACAAAAACAAAATAAAACCTAATTTAAATTTAAGATAATGCTGAAAAAATATTTAAATGATCAGAAAAATAAAATAACTATTTCAAAAATCTTAAATTAACTAACTTAACTAGGGAAAATTAAAAATAGAAAAAGCCAAATTTAAGCCACTAGAGACAAAAAAACCAAGGCTGAGATAGTGACATGTTGCTTTACTTTTGTCTGGTAGCTAAGCAGTGGGTAGCTCAACACTATCATTGGGAACTATGTTCCCACTGCTTGACCTCAGAAAACGATTTAGGCTCTTTTTGAGCTTTGTTTGTTGGTGTATTTTGGTAACAAAGGCACCCCCACACTCAGTGGAGTGTGGGGAGTCAATAGCAAGTAAAAACCACAAGGTTCAAATAATCAAAGGCACACAAAACAAGCAAAAATGCTCACTCTATCACCGAAACATGGGGTCTGGGCGTTGTTTGCTGATGCACACGGTCACTATAGTGAGATTCTAGCTACAAAATCTAAAGATTGCTCTGACCAAACCACAAATTAACCACTCCTAAACCTAAGCTAACTAGATACCTAACTGGTGACCAGATTTCAATCCAAGAAACTCAAAATCACACCCCCTAGCTTACTGTATGCATATTAGAACCAAAACATGCAAATTTTGGCTATGACTAGAATTCAACCAAGATAATACTACACAAACTATGACAAACCAGGAACTAAAGTGTATATTCACAAATTAACAAAGGACTTCTAATCAAAACACTTCCAATTTGATTCTTAATATCTTAAACTTGTAACTAACCAACTAATAAACATAAACCAACACCTAAACTAGCATTCAAACAGATTCCACAAAATCATAAAGTTCACAAATCTCATAAGCCACATCTTCAAGCAATATAAACCAAGGGAGTTCAAACATACCTTGCTGATGCCCCAGCTTAAGTTTATGAGCTTGAGAAGCTTATGTATAGACCCGTGTTGGTTGGTCTACAACAGACCAAGGGGTATTTCACAATGTCTTTAACAGAAAATGGAAGGAGTGTGGTGTGGAAGTCTACAACAGACAAATCCACCACCACCTTTTTGTACCTACTGAAACACAACAAAAACAAAGAAGATTAAGAAGCCTCAATAAGCTCTCTGCAAGTTTATTTGTCAAGTCAGCTTGTAAGAAGCTTTTGAAACAGTAAGAGGTAAAAAACAGTGATAAAGGAGAGAACTCTTTTGAAAAACAGATTTTTTTATAAACCAAACTTTTGAATCAAAACTTTTGAAAACTCAATAACTATCCAAAAAAGAAAAACTAACTTAGGCTTATGCTTTCACACTCCTTTGATTTTGTCAGAATCATAGGAGTATGATCAAACATAACTCTAAGGGCTCAAAATATACTTTAGTCAAAAACGTGCTTGACCCAAAAAAAATTCTTGATAAGATTACACCAAAATAAAAAAACATTTAATCTAAAAATGCGAATAAGAAATGGAACTCAATATTTAATCTCAACTGCAAGGCTTTTATATTGCTTTAATTACTTGATATAAAAGGTTTACAAAAAGAGAGTAAAACTGGAACAAAATGTAACAGGGTACATGACACCCTATGTATACAAGTGATAGAAGATTCTAGACTAACAAAGATAAAATGAAAACCCTAGCAATCTAATTTCCTCTTCTGCCCTTGTTTTTTTGAATTTTGAAAGTGGTCAAATTGCTTCATGTGATTGTCCTTGATGTGCCAGCTGTTGGAGTTGATCTTGAATCGTTCATTGTATACTTTGGGACCAAGTCTTGTCTTGTGGGTCATTGATGGACTGCAGATTCGACTTTTGCCCAAATTTGGTGAAGTAGGGGACACACGTAGGGATCCACACAAGTCACGGGGTGTAAGTTTTGGTGGTGGTTTTGGTTGGATAGGCATAAATTAAGGATCTGGAGGGAGTTGATGTTTGATTTATAGTAATTAGGGGATTAGGGAATTTAGGGTTTATGTTCTAAAGTAGGTGCTGAGTGTGTGTTTAGATCGTGGGTTAAGGTTTTAGTAGTTGTTAGGCGCCACTTTAAACTGATTAAATAATCAGTTTGAAAATTTATTAGTATATTAGTTAGTGGGTTGTGAGGTGGCGTAGGGGATGAGGTGGTGATTTGTGACTGGTGGGGATGGGTGATGTGGAGGTATGATTGGTGGGGATGGGTTTGGATGTCTGGCAAGTTTGCCTCCTCACTTTACAAATTGTCTTCATACAAAGTTTCCCACAACATACACTCTATTCCTTTGTAAAATATTATAGGCATTTGACATTTTTAGTCCTTCCAAGTTATAGTTATGGAAACAAGGACTAAACTTGTAAACTTTGAGATCTTCAAGGGCCAAACATGTACAATCTTGAAACTTGAGGACCATACTTGTAATATTTGAGTTTTACAAGGTCCAAAAGTAACAAGTCTTCAAAAGTCGAGGGACCAATCTTGAAAAATCTTCAAACTTCAAGGACTTCTTTGGAAATTCATCGTTCGGGTCCGGTTCTTTGTGCGGCTTCGTTTTCCGTGTTCATTTTTGCTTGATTCATAGTAATCTTTTGGTGAATTCACGATATCCGTACCTAAAATACACAATGAACAAACACAAGCATATTTTGGGGTATTTTATGACATTTTAAGCGTTTTAAGCCCGATTTGGACGATGAGACTATGTATAAATGCAGTCTCATCACTCCCTCATACTAAAACATTGTCGTGTCCTCACGCAATGCTAGAATTAAGTATCGTAGCACTTCCAAAATTTATTTTTAACGACAAATTAATGAAACGTAAATTTAAATAAACTACTACATGTGTAAAGACATAATGTATTGTTTTCATCGCAAAATAGGACGTTTAGGATCATAGAATAAGAACACGCGAATGCTTCGTTAGAAATAATTTTGTGGTCCTCGATTTTCACCAAATTTTATTCTAAGCGTGAAACAAGATCATTGTCATTATAACTTAGTAATGCTAACACTACTCAAATACTCTAATCACGTACTTAAACTCCCTTATTCCTAAGGTGTATCTCTTATATTTTATTTTTGTCTTAATGATGATACATCATTGAATTATGCGTGAATAGAGATTAGGTCCAAAAATAGAGCCTTAACGGTGTAACCAAAATCATTGAAGTAATAATTTATCCTAATAGACAACGATGTAAAAAAATTAAGTCAACAAGAAGGATCGATAAACACGGTTTTATAACGGTTTTGAACATGAGACTTATTACCAATTTGGAATTAGTTTACTGCCACCTTTTATTTAACCTCGCCATGAGGTGTTTATTATGACTTGACGTATATCCTCACGCTAAGGAGAATTTTGGATCATTAAGGCTTCAAGATTTAAGACATTCACTTTCAATTTTTGCATAGATTTTTCGGCCTTGTGAGCTTCAAACTTTTTCTTGATTTAGGTAAAGAGGAACTTAAATTATTATTGGGGGAAGCCTTTGATTATTCGGGTTGCCAATACTTCAAAATCGTGACGCTGGCGATACCTTAATGTTTCCTAATTTAGTTACATGGAAGCTACTAAAACAAATTAGAAACCAACAATAGAGACTAAACCGCTAAATCGATATTTATTAACAATTTATTATATAAAAGCGTGGGAACATAAGCAAATAATTAGGACACATGAGTTTTTGAAAGAATACTAGTACTCTACGTTTAGCATCTCGTCCTCAATTTAATGAAACTTAGCCTAATATAGTTAAGGAATCGAAGCTAAGTGCTCAACACACACGATCGATTCAAATATTACTCTTATTCTCACCATCAGAAAACCTACATTCGTGTCTTAAACACTTATGGAAAGCTAGAAAAAAATTTAAAATTTGGCCATTTTTAGCCTTATTTTGCATAAAACGATAACAAAAAGATGAAAATTGGATTGTGTGATGACGTAAGCAAGGTGAAGTATCTACTCACCCCATACTAAAACTAAACATTGTCCTCAATGTTTCGAGTCTAAGGGTGAAACACCCCCTTACTAGAGACGAAAGTCGAATGCTTAATCTCGAGCATGAAAAGGGTAAAACGAATAACCTATAAGCCGTTTATGAATTATGCTAATTAGATAAACGTTACAACATAAAGGGATATCATCGGATATCAGAATCTTTGAAGGTAACGATCGAAGCTCGAGTGATCCGTAAAACGGACACGAGAGGCTTCAATGATGACAATGAACCTAATAAATCATAATAACAAACAACCACGGAACAAAGGTTGGAAGAACACAAGTCTCCGCATTAACTAATTAGAAAGAAATAATATTTACAAGGATAAGTATGAGAATACCCCACGAGGCACCTTGTTTGATAACCGAGTCAAAAGTTTGACTCGAATCCCCATAAATGTGATCATTTAGGGATTATAATGGTTTGGTGATTTTCGGTGGGGCTTACATGATAAACAAGGCCCAAAAGTACATGGAGTACTTTAAAAACCCGATAAACGTATACCGAGGTCAAAGATAGCGTCCTCGTTTTTGGATGAAAGACGAAACAACGCTACTCCCACCGATAGTGGAACCTCGAAGAGGTAAAAGAAAAGAGGTGAGAAATAGAAGGGTGGGACAATGGGTGGGGCAATACAATGAGCTACTCGAGCTAGACTCACACCGAGCAAATAGATATGATTTCCATTTATTGCATCGGTGGAAGACCGAGAATTCCCTATAAATGCGATTCCGGGATCAAATATCTCGTCCTCGGTGGAAAAGTGTGAAGAAACATAAGGGGCTTCCCCCACACTAAAACCACACTCACACTCGTCAAAAGGAGTAGACGAGGTGGTAGTAGTCATAAAACGTAGTGATGACGGAGTTAATCTTGTAGAAAATCATTCAAATCAATTTTAAAATCCTTTCCTTTTTCATTGTTGAAAAAATCTTTATGAAAACCCGATTGAATTATGTCGAAAATATTTTGGCGTTTCTAAGACAATGTTAGGCACACTAAAAATTCTCACATTTAAGTCGCGGTTAGGGGGTGGTGGATTGTATAAGTTCTCAAAACGTTGATCAGCAAAGAACACCGCCCCCTCGGGGTCAACATATTCGTCATCCTCATGAACGTCGATCTCTTCGATTTCTTCATCATAGATAGGTGATAAGTGTGAAAACACTCATCAATAATGATCCAAATACCACTCAAAACACAGTCAAATACATTATTTTAACTGTAAAATATCAGAATTATGCGTGTATTTGTGTTTCATGTGTTTTTCAGGTAAAAAGATACATTTTGGAACAAAGACGCGTTTTCAAGGACTTATTTAATCAAAAGACGAAGAAAAGGACAAAAGATTCTTTCAAGGACCATACTTGCCGTTATTCACAAATTTCAAGGGCTCAAGTTGCAATTTTCTACAAAGATGAAGGATGATAATAAATTGTCTTAAAAGCTTTTATCCTTTATTGATAAAGATAGAAAAGAAAGGACCAATTGGCAAAATAATGGGAGAAGTTGTATTTACTTGGTCATTGACCAACTTTCGGTCAAACTCTCACAAACACACAAACGTCTTCTTCTCCATTCAAGAGAGAGAATGGACGGTTTCATCTCCTCCTTTCTCCATAACCTACAATCGATTATCAAGGACGATCCAAGGTGAATCAATTGAAGATCATAACTACAAAAATACTCCACTCCTTCTCCTCTACATGAAGATACAAGTCAATTAGATCAAGACTCAAGGACGAAGAAAGCCCCAAATTCAAGAATGAAGGACGAGTGTAAACCTCGTATTAAACACGTGTCCACTCCTCATTGGAGCGAACACGTCACCTCACCATCTCTTGACGCCTATATAAAGAAGACGAAGCCCTCATTAGAAATCGGTTAGATAGGTGTAGATTTCACACACATAGTAGTTAGGAGTAGATAGTTAGTAGTTCTTAATCTTGTAACGAATTCAGTTTCTTTTCAGTTAAGTAGTTTGTAACCGTTTCAGTCTTCACCATTAATGAACTCAAGTTTTTGTTCTTAATTTTTTCGTCTAATTCTGATTTCAATAAAGTCTAGCTTATTTTGTCATAAGCTCTAATGAGCTTATAAACTGTTTACTCAAGCTTTTCGATATATTTTCTTACATTTTTAGCTGCGTTATAGGCTTTTCTTAAGTTTTTCTTATGAACTGTTATGAAAGCTTTGACAATCCTTCATTCTGCTTAATCTTTTCCATTATTCTGCGAGTATCTTATGAAATTGCTATCTGTTGACGAATCGTGATCTTTTGATGAGTTTTTGATAGTGATTAGATTAAAGCTGCTGTTCGAGAACTTGTGAGTTTTCTGTTAGATTCTGGTAGGTTTCTGTTATAGTTAATTCAAAGGTTTGCTTTAGTAGAGTTTTTGCTGATCATAGGCTGGGAGATTTCTTTCCAATACTGTTATTTGTTATAAAGAGGTTAAGATCAGTTCAGATTGTTACTTTTCGGTTCAGTTTAGTACTTGTCAGTTTGTTAGATCATCGTAATTCTTAGTTCTTAAGAAATTTGTTTCGAATATTAGATAAAAGATTTAATCATTTGCTGATCAGAATATTCGCGTTTGGATTTACTTTTATTGCAGCAGGATAGGATATTGGTTTGATTTTCATGCAGGTACTGTAGCAAATTGAGGAGATAGATTTCGTCCAGTTTTTCTTTGCTTTGTTTCGATTTCGCAGGTTATTAGATTTGCCGTTTGGTGGTAGCAGTGGAAGTGTAGATTTGGATTTAGTCTGGAGGTGTTTGGCGTTGTAGAGATTAGCTTTTAAGCCGGCTCAGCGCCGCGCTTCTCTTCCACAAAGGACTTTCTTCGGATGCACAGGTTAAGCATGGTTAATTTTCTGAAATATTTAGCGTAATCTGTATGTAGATTTGTAGTGTAAGTTTTATTGTTATCTGCTTTAGATGTCTTGCTGAATGTTATTTGAACTTTAATTTCGTTATGCAAATTAATATGAGAAATTAGCCTGGCTATATTTCTGAATTATCTGTGAATGAGTATTTGGAAATTTGGATTACAGTTTAAGTAGTGTAGTATTGTCTGGTAGATATGTTTTTGTGATTCGAGGATAAAACTGTTCTATATTTGTTAAATTTTTAGTTCTTCAATTTAGGTCTCGAGTAATCATACTAGTAGTAGTTACTGTATTTTGATTGTTATTCTGTCAGCTCTTCAATCTTAGTTTGTAGAATAGCTGTTATTCAATTTTAGTTTGTGCGTTATTATAGTTAGTTTTTTTTAGACTAATGGATCAGTTAAGTGATTTACTTGTTAGCCCATTAATAGTGTAGCTTTGTAATTTCTTTTTCAAGATTGGGCCTGGTCTGTTTGTTAAAAAAATCAGTTTGGGCTTGTTCACTTCAAAGTCTTTTATAGTTTAATAAAATTGGTTTATTAGAATTGATTTGTAGAATTTATAAACTTGCATTTTTTTAGTTTCGTAGAAATAGATTTATATTTTATATTTTGCAATTTAAATTTGTAGTGTAAATTTGTATTTTTCATTTTATATTTTGTGCATTTAAATGATGTAATTGCAATATGTTTTAGCGTAGTATGGTTACGTATATAGTCTATTTTTACCTTTTTACGTGTTTTGTGCCAATTAGACATAAATTCCAAAAAAGATCTTACAACCAAAAACAATCAAGTCAAGTTTAAAATTGTTATATCAATTTGAATCGAGCTGAGAAGACAACTATACTAAAAAACGAATATTAAATGGCGCCGCTGCCGGTTCTTTTCGTGAAGATTAACGATTTCGAGTGAGACGATTGGATTTTGGGATCCGTTCACTTTGTGAACGTTATTTTTACGTATTATAAATCAAAAAGATAAAAAAAATCAAAAAGATAAAAATACAAAAAAATAAAAAAATCACAAAATCAATTCTTTTCCTAAAGAATTGAACCACAAAAAATAAAAAATCCAAAAAGTAATCTTTTTCCTAAAAGATTACAACAAAAAAATATATATTATATCGATCTCATCGCTTTTTACGTAGATATAGTATTTTTCTTTAAAAAAAACAAATAAATACAAAAATATTTTTGATATATTATTATATGTAAATAAGTATACGTATAAGAACAACCAAGTTACCTATTTCCATAAGTATTGCCGAGGCAATACACCGTGTTGAGGGGCGTTCCGGTCCTTGACACGCGTATCGATCAAATAAAATAAAGCAAGAATAGATAAATACTTCCAATTGGCAATAATTCGAAGAATACAAACTACAAAGTGAATAGAAAGGCGATGTGCTATAAAATGCCATCTAAGGGTCAATAGGTACTTAAGTGCTTCGCGCCACCTAACCCCCCGTTCACTAGTGCGTATTCTAAGAAGGAAGGCTTGATTGGGGGTCTTGCACCTAAGTAGTAATTATATATATACTTTCTTGTGGATATTTCATATCGAACCTCGAAGGAGATAATCTCTTCTCCTTCAAAGTCGACCGAGGGCTACTCCCTCATTCCTCGTGTTTACTTACACGTGTACTCGCACACGTGTAAACATACCACCTTTGGTGTATTACTTCCTTCCCCGAGGAAGCTTTTAAACGTCATTATACTTGTATATACATTCGGCCACCTTGTTACACATGGATACTCGTTCCATGTTGGAGATTTTGCAACAACAATCCGCCAACGCTAATTATTCGCCTTGTTCGACTTGTGGTGGTCCACACGATACTTATTTATGTGATCAAAATAATGGCTATTGTGGGGAGGGATATGCTTATAATGGAACCGAGAACCCTAATTTTCAACCTAACACTCAAATGGACTATACTTGTAATGACTATATGGGATATTCCGGTTTTTCATCACAACCTCCACCATCCTTTCATGATCAAACCTTTAATGAGCCATACCAAAACCAAGGATTTTTCAATTATGAAGGTTTTCAAAATGATGATAATTTTCAAGGCTATAATCAAGAAACCTTTCATAATCAAGGATTTTCAAACAATGAAGGCTTTCAAAATAATGATGGAAATTTTCCATGCTATAATCAAGATACTTTTCAAAATCAAGGATTTTCACATTATGAGGGTTTTCAAAATGAAGGGAATTTTCAAGGTTACAATCATGAGAATTTTCATAATCAAGACTCTTTTCAAACCTATAATTCACCTAATTATGGAAATCCACCTTCACCCTATTCTTCGACTTATTCATGTGAGTTTTGTGGAAAAGAACCCCATTATGGTTATGATTGTCGACCAAGGAATCCGCCTTCTTATGCTCTTAGTGATCTCAATGAGCTTTCTTTTCTAATCGAGCAACCAGGAAAAAATGATGGATATAGATTAAAGGCTTTTAAACGTATGAGAGAGATGAGTATCGAGGAAATGAGAGAAGAATCTCGGTGGTTAAGGGAAGAAATTAAGTCTCTTGAGGACGATGTAAGGAATAAACGGTTTAATATCAAGAGAATTGGTGACATTTATAGAGAATCGGTGAACTATTCCTCTCAGTCCCTCAAGAAAGATTTAGATGATTTACTCGTTAAGATTGATAAAAAGGAACGTGAACGCATAAAAACCATGAGCTTTGAGAAAATAGAAAAGGAGAATCTACGGATAACAGGAGAGATGGTATCTCTTTGTAATATCGCGAAGATGAAACTATTTAATAAAGAGGACATTTGTGACGAGTTGAATATTAAATATCGTCAACTTCAGCAAGAGTTACTTACTTTGCTCTTAGCAAAAGACGAAAAAGTAGAAGATGAAGGCATAATAGACTCATATTTTGCTACATGTAGTCCTTATCCATTATTTTATGATGATGATGATGACGATCCTCCGATTTGTATGGCACTTCATGATGACTCATCTTCATCACCTTTACCTCACGTGGAACCCACCGACTCTTTAACCATGGGGGACGAGCCTCTTAGCACTAATACAAATACCGATTCGGATGAATTAACCTCTTCTAGTGTTGAGAACCTTATCCCAATCCAAAGAGAACTTGAGAGGGTTTCCAATGAACCATGTGATGAGCTTTGTGTTGATACCTCTTCTCCTCATGATCATATTGAGATTTTATCACATATTGACCTTCATGCTACTACTAGTGATTTTGGTAACTTTGATCTTGATGAATTGTTCAAAGAAAGGGATAATGAGATTAAGGAAGAGTTTGTGAAAGACTTTCCACAAATAGAGGATGAAAATTGTGATTCTAGTGACGCGTCTTATGCTATATCATCCGATGATTTGTCTTGTCAAGATAACATTCCTAATTTGGATGAAGAGTTTGCTCCTATAGGAAAAGTAGATCTTTCTCCTCTACCACCTTATGATTCTTGTGATGAAACCTTTGATGATCCTTATGATAGTGATGAGTCTTTTACTTCTGATGATGATGCCTCCATTTCTTCTATGACTCCTTCACCTATTCCTCTAAGTGATTTTGTGATACATTCAAATCCTCTTTTTGAGACATGTTTTGATAACCCACTTTTTGAGGACTGTGAAGAACCTAATAATGAGTCTATAGAAGAAGAACCCTTGATTGATATTCCTTCACTGGTTTTTGAGGATACACCTATTGATTTTCATGAGCATATCATCCATTTGAGTGATTCTCTCATTAATACACCTCCTTTTGAGCCTTATGTTCCCACCCTCCCACCCTTGAAGTTGGTTATTGATGAAGATCCTTTCCTCTTAGAGATTGATACTTTTTCATCTAAGGCACCTTTAGAACCAAAAACCTTTGATATGGATTCTTTTATGGAGATTGATGCCACCATAGAGGGTACTCTTGCACATTTTGATATAGAGGTCGACGATAGTGTTTCTAATTTGGAAGAGGAGGTTCGTTTTATTACTACATTGCTTTTTGGGAACATAGAGCCTACACCTCCTCCACAAGACACTATTAATATTGATCCTCCTTTTTCTATGCCTTCTATGGAAGATTACCCACCTTTTGATGATGATGATGAGCCTAATATGGACATAATAGTTATGAATGTTTTGATACCTACACCTTCATATTCTCATGATGCTTTGATATCTAAGGGGAAATCTTATATGGTTGATATGAGCTCATCTTCTTATTTTCCCATGAAGGGAAAGGTTTTTAATCCTGGGATACGTATGTTTGGGAAAAATTGGTTTTCATCTACTCCACTTAAGAGTGTGCCTTCGATTGATATGCGCTTCTTGTATGAGCTTACTTTGGTGATGCTACCTATTTTGGAGTTGTTCACTTGTCGAGATGGAAACTTTGTATTTGATCCTGGGGTGCTTCCTATTTGAGAGATTTCGTATGTTGGACAAACTTGAGACACGTTGGACCGTTCCATTTATCGAGGCGGATATTGTAAATCTTATAGTAAATGGCAACGTGCTAAGTTTGAGTGTATCATGTGAGACGAGCTTCAAAGTGATAATCTTTATTCTCCATGATGTTTCCCCAAGGACAACCTAATTCGGGGCCGAGTCGAGCTAGCGACTTAGGGTTAAAAAAACTCAAGCAATGAATAACTAGGTTAGAAAACGTAGAGTAGATTTTTAATAGGTTAGGTTTAATTAAAAGGATGTTATAGTAGAGTTGAAGTGGAGGGGTGCCTTTCTTCGTATTTTGGTGTTTGTTTCAAGGGTTGCTCTCTCTCATTTCATGCTTAGAGCTTATGGAGGAGGCCCGTGTATCTGGTTCACTTCGATTAGTTTTTGCTATCATGATATTAAACACTTGTGCTTAAAATGAATATCCTTTAGTTGTCTCTTCCTTAGCTCGAGTTAAGCAAAGTAATCAATGTAATAAGTGTAGGGGAGTTTACTCCATGCTCTTAAACATTGAGGACAATGTTTATCTTAAGTGTAGGGGAGACTTCTATCGAAGTGACCTTACCTAGACCATTGCCTTAACTTCATGATAATTGGGAAAATTAATTTTTCGATCATTTTTCAAGTTTTTGATCTACTTTGGCCAACAAAAATATGCATTCATAATTTTTGCATCAATCATTTTGCATAACACATTTGCATTGTATATATCTTTTCTTTTGTTTTTCATAAAAAATATATAAAAAGGAAAAAAATATAATAAAACATGGTTTTAACAAGTTTAGATTTCTTTGACATATTAGGCCCGCCATGGATATTTTGACTCAACCCGAGTTTGCTTATCTTAGCATTCTCTAGCTAGTATCCTTAACCATGTAGTCCTTCATTGGTCTATTAGGCTAAGCATCCACCAATTTCATTATTTGAAATTTTAAATTTGTGGAGAATGGGAAATGATAGAGTTGAAGCAAGTGTAAAAGGGCTAGATAGACTTCATGGAAATTACTTGTGGCTAAACCCTTCTCTTCTTTACCTCTAATTTCTTCGCATGTATATAATTGTTAATAAATAATCAAGTACGGTTTTAATTGGTTCGTAATCTCTTATGCATTTTTGGCTAATCATTTACGATTGATATGAGTACGTCTTAAGATTCTAAGTTAGCACGTTTTATGTGTACTAGACTTATGTCATGCTCCATATTTAGCGGGTGTTTTTCCTTTTCTTCTTTGCCAATTTCTTTGTGAGGAATAAAGAAAAATAAGAGCGGCTTATGAAAAAAAAATGAGTGGCTAGAAAAAAAAAAGAAAAGAAAAAGAAAGAAAAAAAAGAAAAAGAAAGAAAAAGAAAAAAAATAATGCAAGACTCCCAAGAGGGGCAGTGTGGTGTTAATTATAGTGACTATTGAGTTCCAATATTACCTTGACGGGTTGCGGGGATTCAATAGATTGCTCCAATCCAATATTACCTTGACGGGTTGCGGGGTTGAAGATCCAAAGTCTCAAAAAGATGGCGGATGTAAATTATTGCGTGGGTTTTATTTTTCTTTCCTTAGCGAGTGTGTAGCTACTTATGAAAGCATGACATGAGGATTTTATACATAAGGCGAATGACTTATTATTCTTGAAACGGACTTGTATTAATTGTGAGCGGTTTTTCAAGTAATGGATGAGAGGATATTTCTTATACTTCACGCTTAAATAATGACAAATTTGCTCACAAGCAATTTGCTCAAATAATAACCGGTTCCACATTTAATTGTCATTAATAAGTTGATGCACTTTTTACTTGTGAATACAATGATCCCATTTTTAAGCTTGGTATGGGGAAAGTGAAACTTGAGGGTGATAAGTGTCCATGGTACCAAAGCCCTAATCTAAGTCATTGATTTCTTTATGAGTTATTTCCATCAAAACCATTTCAATAAATTCAAAAATATATAAATAGAAGTGCTTTCTTTGCATTGCATTGTAAATATTCAAAACCATTCATCATGTAGCATAGCATAGTTTATTAAATCATAAAATGGCCAAGGTTGGTTAATTATGAGAAAAGTGTAACTTTAGAGCTTTAAAATGCTGCATTGCATGAGGACATGGCAATGGTCAAGTGGAGGGGAGTTGATAAGTGTGAAAACACTCATCAATAATGATCCAAATACCACTCAAAACACAGTCAAATACATTATTTTAACTGTAAAATATCAAAATTATGCGTGTATTTGTGTTTCATGTGTTTTTCAGGTAAAAAGATACATTTTGGAACAAAGACGCGTTTTCAAGGACTTATTTAATCAAAAGACGAAGAAAAGGACAAAAGATTCTTTCAAGGACCATACTTGCCGTTATTCACAAATTTCAAGGGCTCAAGTTGCAATTTTCTACAAAGATGAAGGATGATAATAAATTGTCTTAAAAGCTTTTATCCTTTATTGATAAAGATAGAAAAGAAAGGACCAATT
Source organism: Glebionis coronaria (assembly GCA_025667525.1). Taxonomy (NCBI): domain Eukaryota; kingdom Viridiplantae; phylum Streptophyta; class Magnoliopsida; order Asterales; family Asteraceae; genus Glebionis; species Glebionis coronaria. The sequence goes on from CM046874.1 coordinate 488,937,934, forward strand.
GGCAAAATAATGGGAGAAGTTGTATTTACTTGGTCATTGACCAACTTTCGGTCAAACTCTCACAAACACACAAACGTCTTCTTCTCCATTCAAGAGAGAGAATGGACGGTTTCATCTCCTCCTTTCTCCATAACCTGCAATCGATTATTAAGGACGATCCAAGGTGAATCAATTGAAGATCATAACTACAAAAATAATCCACTCCTTCTCCTCTACATGAAGATACAAGTCAATTAGATCAAGACTCAAGGACGAAGAAAGCCCCAAATTCAAGAATGAAGGACGAGTGTAAACCTCGTATTAAACACGTGTCCACTCCTCATTGGAGCGAACACGTCACCTCACCATCTCTTGACGCCTATATAAAGAAGACGAAGCCCTCATTAGAAATCGGTTAGATAGGTGTAGATTTCACACACATAGTAGTTAGGAGTAGATAGTTAGTAGTTCTTAATCTTGTAACGAATTCAGTTTCTTTTCAGTTAAGTAGTTTGTACCCGTTTCAGTCTTCACCATTAATGAACTCAAGTTTTTGTTCTTAATTTTTTCGTCTAATTCTGATTTCAATAAAGTCTAGATTATTTTGTCATAAGCTCTAATGAGCTTATAAACTGTTTACTCAAGCTTTTCGATATATTTTCTTACATTTTTAGCTGCGTTATAGGCTTTTCTTAAGTTTTTCTTATGAACTGTTATGAAAGCTTTGACAATCCTTCATTCTGCTTAATCTTTTCCATTATTCTGCGAGTATCTTATGAAATTGCTATCTGTTGACGAATCGTGATCTTTTGATGAGTTTTTGATAGTGATTAGATTAAAGCTGCTGTTCGAGAACTTGTGAGTTTTCTGTTAGATTCTGGTAGGTTTCTGTTATAGTTAATTCAAAGGTTTGCTTTAGTAGAGTTTTTGCTGATCATAGGCTGGGAGATTTCTTTCCAATACTGTTATTTGTTATAAAGAGGTTAAGATCAGTTCAGATTGTTACTTTTCGGTTCAGTTTAGTACTTGTCAGTTTGTTAGATCATCGTAATTCTTAGTTCTTAAGAAATTTGTTTCGAATATTAGATAAAAGATTTAATCATTTGCTGATCAGAATAGTCGCGTTTGGATTTACTTTTATTGCAGCAGGATAGGATATTGGTTTGATTTTCATGCAGGTACTGTAGCAAATTGAGGAGATAGATTTCGTCCAGTTTTTCTTTGCTTTGTTTCGATTTCGCAGGTTATTAGATTTGCCGTTTGGTGGTAGCAGTGGAAGTGTAGATTTGGATTTAGTCTGGAGGTGTTTGGCGTTGTAGAGATTAGCTTTTAAGCCGGCTCAGCGCCGCGCTTCTCTTACAGAAAGGACTTTCTTCGGATGCACAGGTTAAGCATGGTTAATTTTCTGAAATATTTAGCGTAATCTGTATGTAGATTTGTAGTGTAAGTTTTCTTGTTATCTACTTTAGATGTCTTGCTGAATGTTATTTGAACTTTAATTTCGTTATGCAAATTAATATGAGAAATTAGCCTGGCTATATTTCTGAATTATCTGTGAATGAGTATTTGGAAATTTGGATTACAGTTTAAGTAGTGTAGTATTGTCTGGTAGATATGTTTTTGTGATTCGAGGATAAAACTGTTCTATATTTGTTAAATTTTTAGTTCTTCAATTTAGGTCTCGAGTAATCATACTAGTAGTAGTTACTGTATTTTGATTGTTATTCTGTCAGCTCTTCAATCTTAGTTTGTAGAATAGCTGTTATTCAATTTTAGTTTGTGCGTTATTATAGTTAGTTTTTTTTAGACTAATGGATCAGTTAAGTGATTTACTTGTTAGCCCATTAATAGTGTAGCTTTGTAATTTCTTTTTCAAGATTAGGCCTGGTCTGTTTGTTAAAAAAATCAGTTTGGGCTTGTTCACTTCAAAGTCTTTTATAGTTTAATAAAATTGGTTTATTAGAATTGATTTGTAGAATTTATAAACTTGCATTTTTTTAGTTTCGTAGAAATAGATTTATATTTTATATTTTGCAATTTAAATTTGTAGTGTAAATTTGTATTTTTCATTTTATATTTTGTGCATTTAAATGATGTAATTGCAATATGTTTTAGCGTAGTATGGTTACGTATATAGTCTATTTTTACCTTTTTACGTGTTTTGTGCCAATTAGACATAAATTCCAAAAAAGATCTTACAACCAAAAACAATCAAGTCAAGTTTAAAATTGTTATATCAATTCGAATCGAGCTGAGAAGACAACTATACGAAAAAACGAATATTAATAGGCTCGTCAAACCAAGGTTTGTCGTTCCCCTCACTGAGGATTTTAGAAACTCTCTCGAAAAGATCACGATCAAGTACGAAACCATCATTCATTTGTGAGGATAGTTGATAAGTTAGATCCTCACGAATGTGGTAAACGTCATTCTCATTTGAGGAGCGTTGATTAGGTAACTGCTCGAGAATGGGATTTTTGGTCATGTGAGTTGGTTCGTCATTATGAATGAGACGTTCCAGCTCATCAAGTTTAGCCTCGACATTTGAAAAATGAACCTCACTTGTAGGTGGAAGTGGAGGAAAAAGAGCAAGTTCTCGTTCAATAATTTCCTCAATCTCGGGCTCGAATTCAAAATCATCATACTCACCACACGAAGAATTATTTTTAGGAGAATCAAAAATTGCTTGTGGATTTTTGAGTACTCACAACCATGGTCTTACAAGTCAAATGACTATGCTTAGGTGAAATTTCAATGACGAGAGGATCGATATCGATAAAACCTTTCGCCTTAATGGATATTGGGCTAGGAAAAGGAGGAACTTCAATAGAATTAGAAGTTGATGCCTCAAAGACGGGGTCCTTCAAAGGTGGTGAAGACGAGACCATATTAGTCATTGCCGTGATGGCACTAACGTCGCCCTTCGGAATTGGTTGTTCACTTGTTTCGCCGAATATATCCCAAAATGATTTTTCATCCATAAATTTACGAATACCATTTTGAATTAAGTAAACGTATTCTTTATCATTAAAATCATCATCTTTAAAACCTTTCATTTTCATTCTTTCAAAACATGCATCTAATCTCATTTTTTCCGCTAAAGTATGAGCTTTGACATTATCAAATTTCGAAATATCGGTCCTAGGAACCTCGGTTTTATCATGATTATTTGAAACTTGGAATCTACTCGCGAAAAAGTCCATTTTATCCTCCCCATATTTCATAGTTAATTTCCCACCGTGAACATCGATTACGGCTCGAGCCATCGAAAAAAAGGTCGACCTAAAATAATGGGATATTTAGGATCACACTCATAATTGGATATGACGAAGTCCGCGGAAAAAACAAACTTTCCAATTCTAACATAAACATCCTCGACTATCCAATTGGTTCTAAAGGTGTACAATTAGCTAGCTCGATTGTCATGTTCGTGGGGGTAAGTCTAGGCAATCTCATCAATTTCCAAAGAGAATGAGGCATGAGATTGGTGCTAGCACCTAAATCGGCAAGGGCTAAACATCCCTCAATCTCGGAAAATCCACAAGGTAAAAGAAATTGGCCCGGATCCTCTTCCTTTCTTGGCATATGCCTTTTTGGTTTTTTAAGAAGGATCGAAGCACAAGTTTCTTCAAGGGCACTAGGGTAAGGTCGATAAAGCTCTCTTTTTGAACCGTGGATGGAATTTGAGATACACGAGGGTGTGCACTCTTTTCCTTGGTCACCACGTTCACCCCATCGACTTTAGAACATGAAGGCGTCTTAGAAGTCGAGGGTTGAGAAGAAGGAACAACTCTAAATCCATCAAGGTTTGGGGTAATCACACGAATTTTTCCATGAGACAAGGCGGATTTGACGTGTTCCTTTGGATTTGCAACAGTGTCACTAGGTAACGTACTCGATGACGCACCCGAAGACTTGTTCATTACGACCGAAAACATCTTTTTATGTCGATTTGTCCTTGCTCAATCTTTGTATTTTGATTTTTCAACGTGTTGGAAAAGTCGTTCTTCAAAGTACCAATTTGTCCCTCTAATCGTCTCATATTAGCCTCATTCGTTTTCATATATTCTTGAAACTCGTTTACGAACTATTTTGATTAGAATAAAAAATCCCTTGGTTTTGATTATTTCTTTGAAAATTCCCTTGATTACCACTTGAAAATTTGTTTCCTTCATTAGCGTTGTTTTGAAAATTCGAGTTTTGATTGTTGTTGTTAAAATCTCGATTTTGCCAATTCAAATTCTGACCTTGATTATAATCACCTCGATTCCTTGTTGATTATTATTCCCTTGAAAATTGTTACGATTTTGAAAATTATTGCCTTCATTAAAATTTCCTTGTGATGGACCCGCGTTGTTTTGATTTTGAAAATTGTTCATTAACGCGTTAACACTCGACGTTTGACCATCCGTAGCCGCACACTCGTAGTTATTATGAGGTCCACCACACAACGTACACGATGCCTCAACCGCTTCCACCGTAGCAGGAGCGTCTTTCTTTTGCATCTCGATTAAGAACGACGTAAACACATTCGTCAACTTATCGACTTTCGCATCAACCCTCTCAATATCGCGATTAGAATTACTAACATTAGCGACATTGGCAACACTCGGTGTGTTACGGAGTTGGTAAACCTTGAATCTATTTTCGATAATCATTTAAGTGTCTTTCAGAGTTTTACACAAAAAATTGCCACCGGCGGCGGAATTTAACGAATCTTGTTCTTGAAAAGTAACACCGTTATAAAGCGTGTCGATTTGGTGTAACTCGGAAAATCCATGGTGAGGACATTGCCTAAGCAATTCCTAGAAACGATCCCACGCGTCTCTAAACGATTCATTCGGCTTTTGTTCGAACCTCGTGATCTCGTTTTTGAAATACGTGGTCTTACACGACGGAAAGAAATGATTAACGAACTTGGAAACCAGATCCTTCTACGTAATTATGGAATTAGGTGGCTCTTTCTCGTACCAATCCTTGGCGGCACCATCGAGCGAGTACGGAAAAAGCACAAGCTTGACGACATCGGTGTCGACGTTTTTAAACTTGCTCGTGGCCAAAAGACGATCAGAATTCCGAATATGATCGTGAGGATTATCCGCTTCACAACCTTGTAACTTCGTTGCTTGAATCAACGATAGCATTCCGCTCTTGATATCCAAATTCTCCGCTTCGATAGCGGGAATTACGATCGTGTCTTCATAACCCTCGGTGGGCGCTTGGAGCAATTCCATCATCGAACGATTGTCGGCCATCTCATCTACGGTTTCCACAACGATATTAGGAACGTTGGTTTCTAAATCACGTCTTCGTTGTCGATTCCTTCGATTTCGATTGCGTCGATTCGAAGCGTTGCTAGAATTCATATAATCCTTCGATCGAGTGCGCATGCTCTAACGTAGAGAATGGGGGGTAGCAAAGAAGATTCTTTTTGGGGTTTTTCGTTTTTTCAATTTTTTTGGTTTTTGATTGTTTTTTAATTTTTTTTGGATTTTCGGTGTATTAGAATCAAATCTACAAATCTCTCCTCGAATCAATTTCTCGATTAAAGGAGCCTCAAGGAATGAAAACGATCACGTTGAGTGAATGTCTTCGATGACTTTAGAATGTTGGTGGAACACCAAAACGTTCAAGAGGGTTTAATCTTTGAAACCAAGAAAATATATAGGATACGTAGATAATACTTTGGTTGGCAAACCCTCGATTAGCCCTTTTTCTCAAAACACGCACAAGCAAGCGGAAAACGAGGCGTCGCTAAGCACTTAAGAGCCTTTTTCCTTTAGGTCGTGAAATACAACCGCCTTATACCCACCTTATAGTTTGTGTTAATCAAAATTAAGCCTTTCGAAAGTAATTATCTAGTTTTCCCTTTTTCTTTTTATTTTGAATTCGAATACAATAAGTGAGTGATGAAATCACAATTAAGGTTGCGTTTTCACGCTTTTGGAGGTATTGTAAATTTATTGTGATACGTACTACAATATATTAATAATATTCACAATGAAAAACGAAAAAGAATACTAGGATATCTACAATATAGTAAAAAGATTGTTGTGTGTTTAATTAAGGATAACTAAACACGATTTATTTGGATATTTATAATATAGTAAAAAAAATAACAAATGAGTATGTACGATATTTACGCTTTCCAAAAATGAAAAGTAAAAACACAATACTCACACAAACACGATATGTATAATGGCACTAAACACCTCCCTGGCAGCGACGCCAAAATGATGTAGGCTTTTTATACAAGTTTTAGGAAAAACAAGTATAAAGCGATAAGTATTAAATTCGACGATTTAGGAAACCGACAAATCGAATAAGTGCGAGTTCTTCTAGAAGGAGGTGTGTCTATTATGTGCCAATAATATAAAATCAAGCTTGGATTAGTGATGTTTTTAGATGAGAAAGATTAGAAATTAAAGACAGATTAAGCTAAAAATTACACTACGACGTAAAAAACGCGAGATCGTAGATATCGACAAAAATCGAAACTATTCTAAAAATTACCAAAATTTTAAACTAAGTTAAGAAAAATGTAATTAAAACAAAAATGAAAACCAAAATTTCCAAAATTTTTTAATTAATTTATATTAAATTTTAAAATTCAATAAAAACTCAAAAGTAAATAAATTAATAAAATGTGAAAATGAAAATTTTATGTTTTGTAAACCTAGATTATACTAATTTAAGACAAAAATGTATTTTTCTAAAATATTTAAAACTATTTCCCTATTTTTTTTAAAGGCTAAAAACACTTTTTAAACGAAAATAATCATAAAAAATAATAAAAAATAAGAAAAATAATCTTTCTTTTCTAAATATCCTAGAATACATAACTAAACTTGAGAAAAATGAAAAAAGTTGAAAAAGTAAATTTAGGTATAATAAGACAAAAACAGAAATATGAAAACCTAATTATAATTCAAAATAATGCTAAAAATGATAAAATAATCAGAAAAATAAAATTTCTTTTCTAAAAAATTTTAAATAAATAAACAAACCTATGAAAATTAGAAAAACTAAAAATTCTAAAAATCTTCCACTAAAGACAAAAACAGAAAAATTAAAACCTAATTTAAATTTAAGATAATGCTAAAAAATTATTTAAATGATCAGAAAAATAAAATAACTTTTTTAAAAATCTTAAATTAACTAACTTAACTAGGGAAAATTGAAAAATAGAAAATGCCAAATTTAAGCCACTAGAGACAAAAAACCAAGTTTGAGATAGTGACATGTTGCTTTACTTTTGTCTAGTAGCTAAGCAGTGGGTAGCTCAACACTATCAGTGGGAACTATGTTCCCACTGCTTGACCTCTGAAAACGATTTAGGCTCTTTTTGAGCTTTGTTTGTTGGTGTATTTTGGGAACAAAGACACCCCCACACTCAGTGGAGTGTGGGGAGTCAATAGCAAGTAAAAAACACAAGGTTCAAACAGTCAAAGGCACACAAAACAAGCAAAAATGCTCACTGTATCATAGAAACATGGGGTCTAGGCGTTATTTGCTGATGCAAATGGTCACTATGGTGAGATAATAGCTACAAAATCTAAAGATTGCTCTGACCAAACCACAAATTAACCACTCCTAAACCTAAGCTAACCAGATTCCTAACTGGTGACCAGATTTCAAACCAAGAAACTCAAAATCACAACCCCTAGCTTACTGTATGCATATTAGAACCAAAACATGCAAATTTTGGCTATAACTAGAATTCAACCAAGATAATACTACAACAACTATCACAAACCAGGAACTAAAGTGTATAAAGCAACTAGTAACTAAAATGTCACCCTAAGGTACTTCTAAACTATCTATCCAAACACACCTATATTACTGATTTCACAAATTAAAAAAGGACTTCTAATCAAAACACTTCCAACTTGATTCCAAATATCTTAAACTTGTAACTAACTAACTAATAAACATAAACCAACACCTAAACTAGCATTCAAACAGATTCCACAAAATCACAAAGTTCACAAATATCATAAGCCACATTTTTCAGGCAATATAAACCAAGGGAGTTCAAGCATACCTTGTTGATGCCCCAACTTAAGTTTATGAGCTTGAGAAGCTTATGTAGAGACCCTTGTTGGTTGGTCTACAACAGACCAAGGGGTATTTCACAATGTCTTTAACAGAAAATAGAAGGAATGTGGTGTTGAAGTCTACAACAGACAAATCCACCACCACCTCTTTGTACCTGCTGAAACACAACAAAAATAAAGAAGATTAAGCAGCCTCAATAAGCTCTCTGTAAGCTGATTTGTCAAGTCATCTTACAAGAAGCTTATGAAACAGTAAGAGGTAAAAAACAGTGATAAAGGAGAGAACTCTTTTGAAAACAGATTTTTTATAAACCAAACTTTTGAATCAAAACTTTTGAAAACTCAATAAGTACCCAAACAGAAAAAATAACTTAGGCTTATGCTTTCATACTCCTTTGATTTTGTTAGAATCATAGGTGTATGATCAAACATAAGTCTAAGGGTCTCAAAATATACTTTGGTAAAAAACATGCTTGACCCAAAAAAAAATCTTGATAAGATTACACCACAATAAAAAAACATTTAATCTAACAATGCAAATAAGAAATGGAACACAGTATTTAATCTCAACTGCAAGGCTTTTATATTGCTTTAATTACTTGATATAAAAGGTTTACAAAAAGAGAGTAAAACTGGAACAAAATGTAACAGGGTACATGACACCCTATTTATACAAGTGATAGAAGATTCTAGGCTAACAAAGATAAAATGAAAACCCTAGCAATCTAAATTCCTCTTCTGCCCTTGTTTTTTTTGAATTTTGAATGTGATCAAATTGCTTCATGGTACTGTCCTTGATGTGCCAGCTGTTGGAGTTGATCTTGAATCGTTCATTGTATACTTTGAGACCAAGTCTTGTCTTTTGGGTCGTTGATTGGACTGCAGATTCGACTTTTGCCCAATTTGGTGAAGCAGGAGACACACGTGGGGACCCACACAGGTCACGCGTGTAAGTTTTGGTGGTGGGTTTTGGTTGGATAGGCATAAATTAAGGATCTGGAGGGAGTTGATGTTTGATTTATAGTAATTAGGGAATTAGGGAATTTAGGGTTTATGTTCTTAAGTAGGTGTTGAGTGTGTGTTTAGATAGTGGGTTAAGGTTTTAGTAGTTGTTAGGCGCCACTTTAAACTGAATAAACAATCAGTTTGAAAACTGATTAGTATATTAGTTAGTGGGGTGTGAAGTGGCGTAGGGGGTGAGGTGGCGGTTTGTGACTGGTGGGGATGGGTGATGTGAAGGTATGATTGGTGGGGATGGGTGATGTGGAGGTATGATTGGTGGGGATGGGTTTGGATATCTGGAAAGTTTGCCCCCTCACTTTATAAATTGTCTTCATACAAAGTTTCCCACAACATACACTCTATTCCTTTGTAAAATATTATAGGCATTTGACATTTTCAGTCCTTTCAAGTTATAGTTATGGAAACAAGGACTAAACTTGTAAACTTTGAGATCTTCAAGGGATAAACATGTACAATCTTGAAACTTGAGGACCACACTTGTAATATTTGAGTTTTACCAGGGCCAAAAGTGACAAGTCTTCAAAAGTTGAGGGACCAATCTTGACAAATCTTCAAACTTCAAGGACTTCTTTGGAAATTCATCTTTCGGATCCGGTTCTTTGTGCGACTTCGTTTACCGTGTTCGTTTTTGCTTGATTCCTTGTAATCTTTTGGTGAATTCTCGATATATGTACCTAAAATACACAATGAACAAACACAAGCATATTTTGGGGTATTTTATGACATTTTTAAGCGTTTTAAGCCCGATTTGGACGATGAGACTATGTATAAATGCAGTTTCATCAATTATGTAAATACCAATATAGTTTTTTAACTACGAAATTTATAATCAGATTGTTGTGAATTTTAAATCTTGCTAGAAACATTCTGATATAATATGATACTAGACGATTACTTACGCATAGCAGCGGAAATTTCTAGCGACAAATAATTAATGATATGTTATATTATGGTAAGTGTTTTATGTGACATTCAAAATAAAAGGTGTATAGATCAGCCGTTCTAAATAAACGTGTATAGATCAAGTTATTCACCTTGTGTTAATGTAGAACAACATCAAAATTTTAAATTACCATTTATAACCCGTTGTACAAGTACATATTTTGACCCACTAACCTAAATACTTTGAAAACCAAGTTTGACCCGACCGGTTCAACCAGTTGAAAAAACTATTAAAATTAAACCTGGTCTTATAATTTCGAAACCGTGTTACACCCGGTGGACGAACCGGTAACTGGGTGACTCGATCGGATTGATCTGGTGCTCGAACCATTGACCCGTTGGTCGAACCGGTTACCCGGTGGTCGAAATTAGAAGTAGTTAAATTATGGAAGAAATTTAACTAATTAATGATTAAATCTATTTATGGAATTTAAGTTTTTACTTTTCACTTTTCAAGAAATGAGGGTTTTTTCTTTATAGGTAGTATAGATATAGATATAGATATATAGGTCATGTGCTTAAAAATTGACTTTGCTGAAAAAAGTTCTCTGTAGACCCCTCTTTTAGCATACACCTCATCAACCAATCTCAGTCTCCTATTTTTTTTCATCTAACAGAAAAACTTATTCTTTTAAAAGTTAAATATCTCACAAACCGTTAATCGTTACGTAAAACGAAACATATCATCGCGACGAGAATTAAATCATCTATCTATCGAGGGGCACATGTGTATACTTTCGACAAACTTTTTTTTTAAATTTTTTTTCAATCACGTCTGAGAAAATCATATATGATTCGTATCACAAATCATATATGATTTTCAAAAATCATATATGATTCGTGATATTAATCATATATGATTTCAGAAAAGCATATATGATTCGTGAACGAATCATATATGATTTTCTTAGACGTGGCTTAAGAAAAAAAATCAAAAAAAAAAAATCGTCGAAAGTATATACATGTGCCCCTCGATAGAAAGATGATTTAATTCTCGTTGCAATGCTGTATTTTTTTCGTTAGATGATTTGTTGTTTGTGAGATAATTAATTTTTAAAAAAATGATGGGAAGTGAGTTTTTATGAAAAATGAGTGGTTGTGATTGGTTGATTAGGTTTATACAATTTTAAGGGTCTACAAAACGAAACAAAAAGTGATTCAAATGATGGTCTAAATCGTTTAATAAAAAGATTATGAAGTACCATTGTAACTATATAGATTTTCTTTCGTAAGTGGCTAGTTTTATATTAACAACAATCACGAGTGAGCGAGGTACGTAATCCTGTTCTTACCCACAATTTTTTTTCTAAACTCAGATAATTGGCTACGTATGGGCCTTCAATCCACATTCTTCTTACAATTCGGTTACCAAGCTCTCTGATTGGTTTAGCAAACTTCTGTGCATGAAACGCTACCTGTAGTGAGCAAACACGATCATAAGACTCAATTATCGACAAATAAAAAGTAAAAAAAGTTGTTAACTTGATTTTTACACCTCGCATCTAAGTTTTTGAAGGTCAGGTGGGAGATTCCGCGAAAGTTTAGATTCTATCCCTGTTAGTACAAGAGACCCTTCTTCATTGAGCTGCAAAACATAGTGTTTATAAGAGGGGACGGAGTTATCACAGTGTGGGGCTGCGTGGCTTGGCGTGACCATACCGTGTGTGCGGCGTGGAACACGGCGTTGGCACAGCCACGCCCGTGGAAACCATCCCATTTTACATAACACCCCCTCCTTCACTTTACACAAACCCCACCATAACCTTTGAACCCAACCAAACTAACCCTAAATGGCTAGATTTTTGGAGGTAAAAAAAAATTGAAATTTAAAAAAAAAAACTGCTAGCCAACGGCTAGTTTTGAAAACATTTAATTTTTTTTGAATATTCAAAACAATGCAACGGCTAGTTTAAAAGCAATTTTTTTTTGTTTTTTTAAAACCCTTATATATACATAACAATATACCCTCTACATTTACATACTCCAAAAAAGGAAGAAATAAAAAATAAACTTGATAGAAGTGAAAATTAGTTTTTTTTATAATTTTCGTATTGTTTTTTTAATCCGAAATGTCTTTTTTTTAGAATGTAATGTTTTTAATTTGAATGAATAAAGTAAATTAGGATTTGATTAAAGTTAATTGTTAAGGGTAATTTTTGAAAAAAAGTGGAAAAATAGGTAAATTGGTGTGGAAATGGTGTGATGATAACATGGTTGTTTTTGATGTGGATGTGGTGTGGATGTGGAAGTGAAAAAGCTGACGTAGCGAGGTGTTTTTCTGGTGTGGTGGTGTGACCACTCCATGTGCTCTAAGACTTGTAACCGTGCTTGTTTGTAGGGATAAAACCGAGCGGAAATGGTCGTTTGATGGTTCTCGCCTTTTTTGAAAAACCTGCACGAATCCCAGATGAACGTTATGCGGAATTTGGTTCTCCAATGTTTGCTATGAAACCAAACGTGTAGAAGGAAGAGATGATACAACTCGTATGTCAGCTTTTAAAGTCTCCCTAAACTGTTGCACATCGAAAATGTTTGCAAATTCACTACACAATCAAAAAAAATTTACAGTCAAAAGGCAAGTAAGTAAGTATAAGAACGCGCACACATTTATCCCGGATTTAAGCGTTGGCTTGGTAAGAACCCTGTAGTAAGAGGACATCGGTTATGTTGAACCCCCAAATCATATATATGAAGTTAAAACGAACCCTAAATCAGCAATATGCACACATATAATCCAATCAAATTTTATGAACATTAACTCGACACTATGGATCAATATACAAAAGATATCGGTTTTTAACAACCGCGCCAATAAGTACTAATACTAGTTGACTAGTTGTACCTTTCATCTCCATTTAGAGGGCATGGAGTGATCACGGTATGGGTCGGCGTTGCCCGGCGTGACCACACCGTGATGTGCGACGTGAACCACACCGTGGAAAGCTCACAATATTTACAAAACGCTCTCCTTTTTTACTTTACAAAACACACCTTATTAATTTAAACAAACCAAACACACCCCTAATGGCTATTTTTTTGCCTCTAAAAAAAATTTGATTTTTTTTTAAAAACATGCTAGCCAACGGCTAGTTTTTTTAATTTTTTTTAATATTCAAAATAGCCTTAACGGCTGCTTTTTTAATATATATTTTTTAAAACACGATAGCCCAAAAGGCTAATTTTTTTTAAAAGAAAATTCTTTATAAAAACCATATTTTCACACAAACTTTATTATAACTTTACACAAACATAAATTTTACACAAAAAAAATAAAAATAAAAATAAAACACACACTCCAAACGGATCAAGAAAACAGTGAACGGGCGGCCAAAATCAAAAATGTGTCGGACGTTAAAGTTGATTCGAGTCAATTAGGGGCGGAGTTTCGACGCAAAAGGCAAGCCGCCCTTAAAGCATTCGAAGTGGCGAAAAACAAAGACAACGATCGCCTTATGAAGGAGGAACCAAAATTTCTCTCAACATCGACTCGATATTGTGACGAAACCGGCGCTCGTTTGATCAATGAGAAAAATGATGAAATAAAAAAGAAATATGAAATTGAATAAATTAGTTTTTATTTTATGCATTTTTTTATTTTTTTATTTTCTTTTTTAATTTCTGTATTGTTGTTTCTTTTTTATATTATTATGTAATATTTTTTTATTTGAATAAATAAAGTAAATTAGGATTTGAATAAATTAATTGTTGAGGGTAGTTTATAAAAATAAGTGGAAAATTTGGTGCGGTGGTGTGAAAATGGTGTGATGATAAGATGTGTTTTTTTTGTGTGGAAGTGCAAGTGAAAAAGCTGACATGGTAGGGTGTTTTTTGGTGTGGAGGTGTGATGACTCCACACCCTCTTAAAACGGACTAAAACAAAGCTGTAAAAATCGATGTGTAAGGCGCCGTGTGATCAGTACAAGTAATTATAGAGATACTGAGCGTGTTTGAAAAGTGATTGACTAACACAAAACTTTGAACACAAGCGAGTAGGAGTGTGAAGAAGAGGAATGTATGGGTTGAGGCTTTCTGTAATGGTTTTGGTGGGAAAGATGACGAGAAATGATTTGGGTTTAGAGTTAAGATCGACTTCTTGGTTAGTTTCGACTTTCGTCATTGATGATTGAGTTGTTGCTAATGTGTGTTGTAACAGTATTTATAGTTGTTTTAAGTGAAAATTCTGTTGTTTTTGGCACCGATAAAACTAACGAAATTTGAATATAGGTTGAGGGTTTCAATGTATTATACTTCTATTTTACGATTGTATGTAAATTACTAAAAACATTTCGCTATTGTATGTACTTTATTTTTGAAAACTTGTGATTGTATGTATTTTTTTAATATTGTACCCTTAAATTTTAACATTTTCGAGGAGTAAAATGGTTATTTTACATGGCAAAATAGTCATAGACTACACACAATCGCACGTTTTTAAAAGTAGACTACAAATAATGGCAAAACAAAATTCTACATATAATGGTAAAAGATAACAAGTATAAGTGTAAGGTTATTTTCAGAACCAAATAAATGTACAGAACCGCGGGAACTACCTTTATACTCTTAACAATGCATATGTATTTTCATTATTATGTTTGAATTAACATTTAATAATTTCTTTATTGGTTATAGATCCGAGTATTATGAGCGATATGAAAAGTGCACATGTGTTTTTATATTATCCAACGAAAAAATAGTTATAGTACATACAAAGATTTAAGTTCATTTGGATACCAAACCTTATTTGGATACCAAAGGACTAATCTCCATCTTAATTCAACGGGTAAGATTAAACCAAAAACCCATTTTCCTCCTTTTTTCAAACATTAATATCTCTTAAATCGTTAATCGTTACGCGAAAAAACATATACCATTACGACGGGTATTTAATTATCTTTCTACATATATGTTATATGATATGTTTTCGATTTTTTTCGTTTTTTCACGTTTTCTTCGTTGTTGAAAACTATCATATATGATACTAAATATCATATATGATAGTAACACTAGCATCATATATGATATAACTTATCATATATGATGAAACACTATAATCATATATGATATTTTATGCAAATTTTAAAAAACGAAAAAAAGACGAATTTTTTTCTTCAAAAGTATATTATAATGCATATATGTAGAAAGCTAATTAAATGCTCGTAGTAATAATTTTTTTTTCGCATAACGATTAACGGTTTTGGAGATATTTAAATTATAAAAATAAGTGAAATAGTTAAATACTTTTAATCTTATCCATTAGATAATGTAGAGATTGATGGTAGGGATGAGTCCCTTAGTATGTAAGATAACTATAGTATCCAAAATAACTCTCCTCTACATAGAATACAAATACATGTGTATGGTGCTAGGATACATGTTCCTAGTGACCTACGAGAATAAAAATTCATGTATTTCTACGTAATGTACTAACCCGATGAATATACATGTGCATTTTAAGAGTAAAAATGTGGTTCTCGTAGTTCTGTACATTTATTTGTTTCTGAAAATAATTTATTTGTAATTAACCCTTTTGTAAACAACTCATTGAACCTTTTAGAAATAATTTTAGAGTTAACTACTTTTTTATCGTTTTGGTTTGGAGGGTGTAACGGTTTTAGTCCAAAAGTATGAAAAGTAATGGATCTCGTCCTATTTTGGTTGACGCGTAACACTTTTAGTCCCAAAGGTTTGTTTGACTAAGACTGACTGTTGACTGTGAGGGTAAATATGTCTTTTCATCCACACCAACTAAAATTTATACATTTCTTTTCTCATTTTAGTATCTTAAAACACAAATTTATAACATATAACCCCACTCTTTCTTTAACCCCCAATTCTTTCATCAATCTCACTCATTTACTCATTTGGTATATATGTTAATCAATGTGTCAAGGTGAAACCGTTTCTATCTTAAAGAAATCAGCCAAGATAGTTTTAGCTCTAAGGTAAATCCAAAAATTATTTTCTTCAGAAAACAGATATCTTCTTCATCTCTTCTTTACTTTTTTTCCACGCTCGTCTTCTTAAATCTTTTATCTTTCAAGTTAAACTTAATTTTTTTCTCTAAAAAGATCACGTATCTTTTTCTACACACACAAGTACATAAAAATAATTCGGCCACACTACTCAATCGACCGCCGTCGACCACTTCTGACCACCAAAGAACCACAACATCAAGGACGGAACTTATAGGGCCAAGGAGGGTTGTCGCCTCCCCAAATTTTTTTGATCCTATGTACATTTTATACCCTTTTCTATATGATTTTAGTCAATTTTAGTAGAAATAAATTAAACGCCCCCGCTGACCCATCGCAACCCCAAAAACACAAACATCAACATGAACCAATTAACTCCACAACCACCTCCGACAACCATGTATACCAAACCTTTACATCATCAAAAAAATGCCATTGTTGAGTCTCAACCCGTCAACCGCTGACCACCATAAACCGGATCTTGTCAGATCTGACATAATCTAGATTCGTAGTGGTATTGGTTGGGTTAAGGTTTGGTAGTGTGTTTGCTTACGAAGGGATGTTTGAAGAATATGGACTATTCTATCGATAACATTGATGTTGGTTTTTATAAATGTTTTTAAAATTAAAGATGAAAATGGCACATGATGATTTGGGGTTTGAAAGAGAAAAATGTTAACTTGAATGTGTTTGTGAATCTGTAAAAAATAAAGAATAAATTATGAATGTTAATATATTAATAACAACAATAACAATAATAATAATAATAATAATGAGTGAGGGATTAGATAGTATCTCGGTTTTTCACTAACTTTTTGTAAATCCTATTAATTTCTAATGAAGTGATGTTATAATAAATAATAATAATAATAATAATATTTATTATTATAATAAAAAATAATAATATTAATAATAAAATAATAATAATAATAATAATAATAAATTTTTGTAAGTCCTATTATTATAATAAAGTGAAATGAAGGTTGATAATAATAATATACTAAATTAATTTTATAACTACAATAATTATACAATAATAATAATGATAAAGAAGTGGGTATTTTAGTTATTTTCCATCATCAATCGAGGATATTTTAGTCATTTGAGGATCTTATAACAAGTCAAACTTACGATCAACAAAAAAAAGACTTCAAATGTTACAGGTCATCTAAAATAAAAAGTATATCCGTTACTTTTTTAATTTTTATACCAAAATTATTACATTCGACATAAGAACAAAAAATAAAGTTAACTCTTTTAACAAATATCAATATATACTTATCAATATATACCAAAATGAACAAAATATTAAATGAGCTTTAATTGATTGATTTCTTAGTTTTCAGTCATTTGATCAAATGTAGTCCCAATAATTTAACTTATGTGTTCCGAGATTCCGCAACCATGCTTTTGCATGATAAAGAAGGGATGCATGCATTCTTTTTATTTTATAATATATTGACTTAGAAACTCGAAAAAGAATCTACGATATCAACTTATCATTCTATTAGAGTGAAAGGAGTGAAGGAATATGTACACGTAAATAATATATGTCTGGAACTCAACTCGAGCATAAGGAGACGCACACGTTAATACGTAAAACAAATATATATTAATATATTATGCATAATATATTAATTAGTGATAAGTTATTACAAACGTTAATTAAGTATTTAGTTAACGGGATTTTACAAACGATAGTTAAACGTTAACTATAAAGTTTTATGTATATAAAACAAATAAAAGGCAATTTGTATTAATACGTTTTTGCTTTTGATGTGGGCATTGTTTTCCTACTAGGTTTAGGAACCACCGACATATACTTGCATATTTTAACACCTCCAAATTTACACGCAGCGGAATATATCTTTGAGTGCTAAACAATAATACGATAACACATAATTTATAAAGAAGGACTCGAAAAGATACGTTTTAAATTTATCGTTCCTAAAACATTTATCAGAGTAGCGTAGTCCCAAGACATCGTAACCGAAGTAAAATTAAAACAAAATATTTAAATTGTTTTAAACAAAGGAACGATAATTAGAGGTAGAAATACGTCTTTTAGGAAAAAGAGCGTAAATAGGGCAAGTGAGCACGACGATTTAGGAAAACCGTGTGTAAATGACCCTAAGTGAGTTCGTTCTCGAGGAGGCACGTGTGTTGTGTAATGAGTTGATTAATGTTTGATTTTATTAAGAAGAAAAGAAAGAAATGAGAAATAAGAAAGAAAAGAAGATTACGAAGACGGATTAAACTAAGACGAAAAAGGCGAACACGCAAAACCGTAAATAGTACAAAAATTAAAATTTTAACCTAAAAATTCCTAAAAATTACTAAAAATCCACAGTATTATTCTAAGAGTTTACAAAAAATCCAAACTTGTTAAAACCTTTTAATTAATTAGATAATGACTTTTTAATGCTAATTAAAGCCCTAAAAATCACAATTAATTATTAAAAAGCCCTAAACAAGATTTTATAGTTTGTAAACCTCAAAAATGACCTAATTAAGCTAAAAACTATTTTTAAAAATTTTAAAACCTAATTAAACTATTTTTAAAGACTTAAAAACTATTAAAATCTATTAAAACTTAAATTAAATCTATAAAATAAATGAAAAGCCCTAAAAATATTTGGAAAGTTACAAAATTCCTAATTTAGTGTCTAAAATCTAGGAAAAATGAAAAAATTTAAAAAATTAAACTTTCAATTTTTAATAATAAAATAATAATAAAATAATCAAAAAAAAAAAATAAAAGTTTACTAAAAAATTCTAAAAAATTATCAAAAATCCTAAATAATGTAACTAGAACAGAAATGCAATCAAAAGTTTCTAAAACCTTTTTAATAATTTTATATTAAATTTTAAAGTTGGTTAAAAACCCTAAAATCCTATAAAATCAAAAATAAGACTTTTTGAAAACTTGTTGTGATGTAAACCTCAAAAATATAAATGAAAACCTAAAAACTATTTTTATAAAAATTAAAAACACTTTTTCCTATTTTTAAACTAATTACCTAAAAACGGCTAAATAAAAATTAATAAAAAATAAATAAAGAAAGGGAAAAATTGAAACTTAGCACAGAAAAATCCCTAACTAAATGACAAGTCTAAGAAAAATGAAAACTAGCAACAAGGCATACCCAATAAGCTTGAATAAGCTTATTAAGCTACGGCTTATTTAACAAAAGCCCAAACACACTCACCTTAAGTACAATTTGAAAAGAAACCCTAGCAGTCAAAGACCCTAGGGCGCAATGGTAGAATGTGCGTGTTGTGAGGAGGATGGCGCAGGTTCGAGTCCTGGCCAGTCCTTTTTGAACTTTTTTTTTCTTTTTTTTAAACCTTATAAAACTCAAGCTGTGACTCTTTTTACTCACAAAAACACAAATCCAAACTAATTTAAACATGATTTAATCAATCCAAAGCCAAAACGTGCCCAGTTGGACTTTTAATAAATACAAGCAAAAAGTATATATTTTCACTTGTGCAGATTAAAGACAAGAGGACTTGTCTTGTGATTTTGGTGGTGATCTTGGTGGACAACAGGCACCCTTATACTCCTTTGAGTATAAGGAGTCAAGAAAAACACAAAACAAGCAAGATCAAACTCAAATCAAGCACAAATATGGAACAAAAGTTTCTGATAAGCTAAATGAGTTTCTGATGAACAAATGCACAAATTACATGCACAAATATGAACTTCCAAGGCTCAAATCTTGCAAATAAGCTCACAAACTGACATACTAATGATTCACAATCCTCAAATGACCTAAAATATAGCAGTATATCAATTTTGAGGAACAATCAAACACAAAATCAAGCACTATAGGCAGTTACTGGTTTTATGCAATGTTTGACCAATTTTATCATGCAATTTGGTTTAAATCCTCACCAAACAGAAAACCAAGCAGACATATATCATATAAACCACCTAAGGAATGTTTCTGAACAGATTTAAACACAAGATTTTGTCACCTATCTTGATTAAACAGCTAAGCCAAACACTCCTTAAAAACTGAAATTGAAAATTTGACAAAGCAAATCAAATCTAAACCTAATCAAACTGCTTCTAATCACTCTTAACATGCATGCTAACATCAAAAGAGCATATCCAAACAACTAAACACACTTAAACAGATTTTTCACAAAAATCATGCAATATCACATAAATTCAGTAAAACAAGAAAACTAAAAAATGAAACAAGGAAGTACCTTGTTGGACCTACATCCAGGCCCAACCAAGGCTGCTTAGCCTTCTCCAATAGGCCCGAGCCTATGCAGTACACTTGAACAAACAATCTCCAAAACCTGCTAAGAAAAACAAGAACAAACACAATGCACAATTTCTGATTTTCTGAAACTTTTTAAAACCTTGTTAAAATCTTTCCCAATGTTTATCTTTCAAAACAAGAACAATATCATATAATCCAAGAATCCAATCCACTTTCACTTCACAAATTCTTGGATTTCTGAAAATTGAAAAACTTTTTGAAAAACCTTTTGAAAACTCAAACACACAAAGTGTGTATACAATATCAATGGAACTCAGAATCTAAGCAATCCAATACCTAACTTTTAAAAAAAGATAAAAGGAATTACAATTTCAATGAAAATACCAAACTTTATATTAATTTAAAAAGGCATTACAAGGATTTGCTTAAAAAAACTGGAACAAGAATAGAGGTCACATGTCGACCCCTATTTATACAAGATGATAGAATAATCTAGAAACTATAAACCCTAATACATGAAATGCCCTAAAGGCCCTTGGACAATTTGAAATTGTTGACTGATCTTGGTCAAAAAGGATCCATGTGAAGATGCCAGCTCTTTGGGATGATCTTGGACGTCTATTTTGAACTTGGGGACCAAGGAGTAACATGGGACGTTGGTTTGGTCGGGTGTAGGGTTTTGAGGGAAAGGGACGGGGCAGGGGAGGGTCCCACAAGACACATGGGTGTATCTTGTGGCGTTTTGAGATGTGGGTTGTGGTGAGAAAAGAGTGAATTACCTATCTGGAGAAGTAGGGTAAAAACCCCTTTGATTTAATTAGTGTTCATCTTGGGTTTAAATTAGGGTTTATGTAGGATTAGTGTGGGTTTAGATCCGGTTTGGGGTTAAGTATTATTTAAATACTTGTTTTGGAGGGAAGGGTTTTGGTTAATTAATAAAACGTGAGTGGAGGGTGACTAGGATGGAGGAGATGAGGTGTAGGATGGTGAGTGGTGGGTTGGAGTGATGTGGCAAAATGATAGGATGGGAGAAGTTTGATGGTCTGGCTGTTTTGGTCCCCCAAGTTTCTTGTGTCTTTCACTTTGTATTAAAAAGCTGTCCACGCCTAAATAACACTTATCAACTTTTGGCAACTTGTCATTTTTGGCACTAAATGATTCCAAACTTTTTCCAAGGGCTTCAAATGCAATTCTTGGATTCTTCAAGGACTGAACTTGTAATGTCTTCAAACTTTAGGGACCCTATTCATAATTATGAATATTTGAGGGGTATAAAGTGTTAATCTTCAAAAGTTGAGGGACTAAAGTTGCCAATCTTCAATTCTTCAAGGGTATTTTTGTAAATCCAAACTTGGGCCCGGTTCATTGTGCGGCTTCGTTTCCCGTGTTCGTTTTTGAATGATTCTTGTGATCTTTTGCCATTTCCTCAATATCCGTACCTAAAAATACACAAGTAACAAACACGAGCATATATTTGGCAGTTTTAATGATATTTATGCATTTTAAGCCCGATTTGGACGATGAGACCATGTATAAAAGCAGTCTCATCAATTATTCAAAGAGTTTATATTGCAAAAGCAGTGTAGAACTTCATTCCAGTGACCTCCAAACTTCACACTTCTTGATTACCTGAAATACATGTGAGAAAATTATCAGCAAAAATGTCGAGTGAAATCTATAAATTTATATAATCATTTTGCACACAAGCAAAGATTATAAGTTTGTGGCATACTTGAAAGCAACAAGCATCGAATAATAATTTGCATCAACAATAATAATTGTATATAGCATAAATTGCAATAAGCCCATGGAACCGAGCCCTTAGACACTCCCTTGTATATCTAATAAGACAAGAGATTTATTAATTGTCGTTACCTCCAGATTATTGGTACATTGCCGTATACCTGACTTCTCAATAAAATATGTTCAAACAGTGTAGAGGTCGGCCTAAGCTTCTGTGACAAGTCCACACAAACTGAACTGGGGCGGCTTCCCCCATAGATCTATTAATTGTATTAGCGGTTAACCCATCATAGGTTAATTAACGGTCCATAATTGATGCTTTTTTTAATGGCAATCACTTAATGAAATTTAAAGGCAACCACGGTTCCATTCATAGAGGGACAAGCATATCATAAAAATCTTGTGTTCTAAGTTTATAAAAACATGTATTCCCCCTCGCGTGTTTTAAAATATTTTAATGAGCTCAAACAAGGCTATAGACTCACCTTAAGAAATAGACGTAGTTGATGACGATCGCCGACGATAGTAGATGCCCGATAAACACGACAACCGCAATCTAGCAAATAAGATGCGTACATTAATAACAGACTCGAGAAATAAATGATACATAATAAAATCAAACTCAAGTATAAAATCACGACAACTCGAGAGAAAACGATACAAGTGATTCTATTATACTCTCCTATATATTCATTTTATTTTTCTATGCTTTTAGTAAAAATCTGCTGGAACATACCGAATGTCCAAGCTGTTTTTCCATACTTAGACACCTCAAAATGTCATGACTACCTGAGGAACTCACATACTATATGTATAAAGTCCTCCCAAGAGCCCATCAAAAGATTTTACTTCTAAAGTTCCCTGCCCGACACATCTTTGATTTACAAAATTCGGACAGTTTAGCGACCTTGACTTATGAAACCATTTTGACCATTCTAAACATCTCCATTTATAAAACCAACACTTGATGCTAAAAATAGACTCAAAACACTAATTATAGAGCCCGAGAACAGCCCTTAACTCCTTTTGAAACTCATTTTATAGTCCCCGTGATTCGATAAAAATATTGACAACAATTTTCGGATTGTGTCAACACTCGTCTCCCGGTACACGAAAATCAAAGTAGCGTATCTTCCACCTCGTTTGGAGTTGGAAGGCCTACTTTATATCAAATCGAAGCTCTCGAAATTCTCTAAAACATGATCCGATCATATCAATCTATACTCAGACTTAAGACCTCTGAAAATGGCCTTAAACCCACGGCTTAAAATTAATTATTTGAAAACCATGCAAAATAAATTTTTTAACACAATTTACCCATTTCCATACTCCTAGTATCAACTAAAAATCATCCTAATCAAACACTAATAACCCTAGACCACTTGCATGCACAAATCTTACAAGATCCATATCAAAATCTTGGATGCAAACATTCCCACTTCTAATATAATAATAATAACACTTACTTACAACTATAAAATAGATAAAACAAGATGATCTTTCAAGAAAAATAATGTTGAGAAAAAGTTCATGCATGTTGTAAATTTCTATACCAAAATGATCCAAATCATATTACAAACATGGGACTTACTTTGGTTTTCAAGGATTCAAGCTAGAAATTAGAATCCTAGGGTGTTTTGGCTTGATGGTGTCACGGCAAAAAAAGAAAAGAAAAGAGAGAAGAAAAAAAAATTTAATTTGGTAGTGGTTTTTGTATATTTTTAATTGATAGAAATTGATCATAATTCACAAAATCAAAAGAAATGTAATGCATGTAAAATTTTAACAAAGATCAAAGATCAAAATACAACTTTTTAACATGAAAACATGATGATCCTACCTAGATCATCACTTGCATGATGATTTAAACATAAATCAACCATGGAAAATCATAAAATCTTGAAAGTTAATGCATGTAGGAGATTTTCATACTAAAATGAAGATCTTGAGATTTTCAAGATGAGTCTTTGATTAGATTTTGAAAATTCAAACAATGAAATCAAAAATTTGGTGTTCTTGATCCTTAAGGGTGCACGGCTCAAACAGAGAGAAGAAAGAAAAGTTGGTGATTTTTGTTTAATTGATTTTTAAATGAAAATGAGATAGTGGAAAACCTTTAAATAGACCAAGGTTTGGGTAATTTTTGCCAAAATGCATTCTTTTGGGCTAAAATTGTAAATATCAACTTAAGTAACGGAAAATGACTAAAAGTAAATTTTAAAATATTTACGGGCTCGGGTTTCATAGAAATACTTTTTAGAAGTTTAAACGCACACGAAAAATAATAATATAACGACTTAATACACAATTAAAACGATATCGTCAAAAATATTAAATATCGAAACGATCGACAATAAAATATAAAATTTTGGGCATCCGTCGGTATCGCGATTACTAGTAGTCCTCGTTACTCATCAAAATATTAAAATAAAATATTCAATATCGGTTTCAACTTAAACCGTTAAACATAATAGTATTTAACGCTATAAAATATTTCAAAACACTTGAAAGATAGAATTAAATAATGACCTTATTTTTGTGGGTTTTACATCCTTATTACCTTAGGAGAGCACCGTCCCGGGGCTTACTTCTCCTTAGGTTCGTCTACGAATAAATGCGGATACTTGCTCTTGAAGTAGTCCTCTCGCTCCCAAGTGTATTCGGGTCCACGTCAGGAATTCCATCGCACTTTTACTATCGGGATCCGACTTTGTTTAAGCCGTTTCACCTCTCGATCCATAATCTCCATCGGTTCTTCAATGAAATACAACTTGTCATCCAGTTGAATCTCCTCAAGTGGAATTATCCAATTCTCGTCCGCCAAACATCTCATAAGATTGGAAACGTGAAAAGTATTGTGAATAACACTTAAATTATCTGGCAATTCCAACTTATACGCCATAGGACCAACTCGATCAATGATCTTGAATGGACCAATATAGCATGGACTAAGCTTTCCTCGCTTTCCAAATCGAATTACTCCTTTCCAAGGTGATACTTTCAACATAACCATGTCGCCAATATCAAACTCCAATGGTTTTCTCCTCTTATCCGCATAGCTCTTCTGCCTACTACGGGCTGTCAATAAACAATTCTTGATTTGTACGATCTTCTCAGTAATTTCTATAATCAATTCGGGACTCGTCAATTGACTTTCTCCAACCTCACACCAACCAACTGGTGATCTACACCTTCGCCCGTAAAGTGCTTCAAAAGGCGCAACCTTGATACTTGCGTGATAACTGTTGTTATATGAGAACTCCACCAAAGGTAAGTGTCGATCCCAACTAACTCCAAAGTCTATTACACACGCTCGTAACATATCCTCCAAGGTCTGAATAGTCCTTTCACTTTGTCCGTCCGTTTCCGGATGATACGCAGTGCTCATGTCCAATTGAGTCCCCAAAGCTCGCTGACGCGATTTCCAAAACTCAGATGTGAACCGACTATCTCGATCAGAAATAATTGACAAAGGAAATCCATGTCTACAAACAACTTCCTTCAAATACAACCGAGTAAGTTTGTCTAAGTCATCCGTTTTCTTTATCGGCAAGAAATGAGCCGACTTAGTCAACCGATCAACAATCACCGAAATCGTATCATAACCACTAGAAGTTCTCGGAAGTCCCGAAACAAAATCCATAGTGATCTTATCCCATTTCCATTCTGGAATTTCATGTTGTTGCAGTAAACCTGAAGGTCTCTTGTGCTCAAACTTCACCTTAGAACATGTCAAGCATTTACTAACATAGGTAGCAATGTTAGCCTTCATATTCGGCCACAACTAGCATTTCTTCAAGTCTTGGTACATTTTATCCGATCCTTGGTGAATCAAATATTTAGACTTATGAGATTCGTGCATAATTAAATCTCTCAGTCCTCCATACACCGGTAACCATACACGATTTTCAAAATACCGAATTCCGTCATCACGAATTTCGAATATAGGCGCCATCCTTCTACCCAAGTCTTCATTTCTCACATTCTCCTCTTTCATCGCCTTTGTTTGATCTTTAAGTATTCGATTAGATAAATCATAATAAGTTGTCATGGCTAAAGCTCTAACCCTTTTGGTTATTTCTCTATCCTTACTAGTAAGAGCATCGGCAACTACATTCGCCTTGCCGGGATGATAGCAAATTTTAATGTCATAATCACTTAACAATTCTACCCATCTTCTCTGCCTCATATTGAGATCCTTCTGATCCAAAATATGTTGCAGGCTTTTATGATCGGTATATACCACACACTTTGTACCGTAGAGATAGTGTCTCCAAAGTCTAAGAGCAAAGACAACAGCTCCTAAATCCAAGTCATGTGTAGTATAATTCTCCTCATGCTTCCTCAAATGACGAGATGCATACGCGATCACTTTCTCCCTTTGCATCAACACATCACCAAAACCCTTACGTGATGCATCACAATATACCACAAAGTCTTCAGCTCCATCTGGCAAAGCCAAAATTGGTGCAGAACACAGCTTCTGTTTCAAAGTTTGGAATGCTTCTTCTTCTTCTGAACCCCACTCATACTTCTTGTTTTTATGTGTAAGTTTAGTAAGAGGTTTAGAAATTAAAGAGAATCCTTCTATGAATCGCCGGTAGTATCCAGCCAATCCCAAGAATTGCCTAACTTTAGTCGGGGTTGTAGGCCTAGCCCAATCTCTAATAGCTTTAATTTTGGAAGGATCAACATGAACATCACTACTATCAATCACGTGCCCAAGGAAGTGGACAAAATCCAAACAAAAATCACACTTGGAGAATTTTGCATACAACTTCTCCTTCTTCAACAATTCCAAGATAATCTTCAAATGACCTTCATGCTCTTTCCGACTCTTATAATAAATCAGGATATCATCGATAAATACAATCACAAACTTGTCGAGGTATGGTTTACACACACGATTCATTAAGTCCATGAATACCGTAGGTGCATTAGTTAACCCAAACGACATCACTTGGAATTCAAAGTGTCCATAACGCGTTCGAAAAGCTGTAATATGTATGTCCTCTTCTTTAACACGAAGTTGATGATAACCCGACCTCAAGTCGATCTTTGTTGGAAATACGTTTTTACGTATTTATGAAGGATCGGTCGCTCCAACGATATATTAATGTAATGGGCTCGTGATCTACTTAGTAAACATATAGCACATATAGCCCACATGTAGGGTGGGCTATATATACCCCTCCTAGCATGTTAGGTGGGGATGGTGATTCACATTATTCAATCAATCAATATTACTTTCTCTCTCTACTCCTCTCCTTCTCTCCTTTCTCTCTCTACACCCTCATCTTCCTTCATCTCTTCTTTATATTATTTAATCAATCAACCCAATCTATCCATCTAATCAATACAATCAATCATGTAGAATAAGCCAAGATTTACGTAGACCTACAATTGGTATCAAGAGCTAATGTTAGATTGGTTTATTCATGCTTTTATTTTGATTGATTTTTGTGGGTTTTGATTTTATCAAGCTTAAATCTTGAAAAGTTTGTGTTTTTTAAAATCTTTTTATCTTTTTATTCTTGAGAGTCACAATTGTTAATTTTATTTTTTTAATTTTGATTGTTTGATTGAAAAACATGTTACCTTTTTGATTGAATTTTTGAATTTTTTTGATTGAAAATTTTTAATTTTATCTTTTTAATCTTTGAATTTTTTGATTGAATTTTTGATTGAAATTTTTTTTTATTAAATTTTTTAATTTGATCTTTTTAATTTTGAATTTTTGGTTTTTTTTTTAATTATTACTGGTTTATTCTATTGATAGTCAAGTTTATTTTATTTTTTTACTGTTTTGTGATTTTGTCCAAATCGTCCTTCATAAGTTACCAAGTTTATTTTATTTGTCGTTTATCTGTGTAAGTTACCAAGCTGTCATCTACAACACTTTCTTCGCAAAAGGGTTTCTCTTTCCGAAGAGTTTCACTTTATTCTGAAAACATTCCGTTTTTCAGAAGATATTTCTCCGAAAAACAGTATTATTCCGAAGAATTCTGTGAAAACCCAATTATTCCGAAAAACTGTATTATTCCGAAGAATTCTCTGAAAACCCAATTAATCCGATAAAGTGTATTATCCGAAGAAGTGATAATTCCGAAAAAGCATTCATTCCGAAGAAACGTCTATTCCGAAGAAGATGTGTAGTTGTTTTTATCCGAAGAAATGAAGGATTGGGTACCCAGATTCAAACAAAACGGCAATTTAACAAGACTCTGACTCCAACTCACACTCGAACAAAACACAACACCTCACTCACTCATTCTGAAACCTCACTCGACTCCCACAAGACTCGACAGACCACTCAAAGAAACAACTCTCACATCACACTCACACATTTTTACTCAAACAAACAGCCTCAAACTCGAACTCTCTACATCATCAGACTCACACAAAACAGAGATTTTTCTCGACTCCTACATCAACTACAAACCTAGACTCGACCAACAAAGACATCTACACCCCAACAAACACAACACCCTCGACTGACACGACACAACTGACACAAACCACCACCCTCGTTCAAAACTCACACTCTCGTTTAAAGACTACACCCTTGAATCCAACACACCTTCCCACCCTCGACTCATCTCAACCAAACAAAAACCCAGACTCGATAAACTGAACTCCTAGACTCGACTCTACCACAAACGACATCCCTTTGACACAAACACAAACAACTAAATCTCAGTTTTTTTTCTTTCGTTGATATAAGACCATTCGAAGATCTATAGGATCTTCATCATTCGAAAGCAAAATCATCATCGATTTATATATCAAAGGAAATCCTTCTTTCAATATTCGAATGAAAAGAGTGGATTATAACAAATCTGTTAAATCCAATCTTTAATTCATTGACAATAAAAATCAAACCACATGCACTACAAATCAAACCTACCCGAGACCCCCTTGGAGATCTTGAAGCCATTTGATACACGTCAATTTGAATCTGATGAAAAGATCTTGTGGAGATGGGAGGCGGAGATAACTATGATATGAGATTTGGTGTTGAGAGAAACAGAAACGCATGTGTGTATTGAGGAGAGAGAGAGATTTTTGGTATCTAGTTTTGTTTTTAAAGACGGAGGAAACAAGAGTGTTTTTTTTGGGGAGAATACAAAGTGAGATTACATTTATCTGTTGACTGAGGAGAGAGAGATATAGGGGTCAAAAAGAAAAGGCGGAGGTTCCAAGAGTCACTAGATACACGTGTAGTTGTTATACACATGGGTAGAGTATAGCTGACACATTTCTTGTTTACAACTTCTTCTACACGTGTGGTTTCATAGCTGTTTATTTTGAACCGTGTATTTATTTTGGACACATTTGTTGTTTTTGGGCCGTGTATTTATTTTGGACAATATATTCATTTTGGGCCAAGTTTACCAAATATCAAATTAACTAGTATTTGAGAAATCCTTTGGATTGGTGTGTATTTCGTTTTATTCGGGTATAAATTTGACAAGATTTGTAGCCAAAAAGACGAGACAAAGTGACGGGATTTATTTTCAGTGGCTACGGATTTTTGATTGGGTATTATTTTTTGAAAGTGAAGAGAAATTTTTCATCGCTAACTTACCTCATTTTTCATCAAATTTCAATGGAATCGTTGAGTTCGACATTTCTAGAGGGAGAACTGCAACACATGCAACTCAAAGAGATCAAATTGCGTCAAAAAACATTGGAAATCTTTCACGAGCTCAAGACACATCTTGCAATTCTCTATCCAAACAACATGACCGAACTTCCAGCCATAGTTCAAATGTTCTTTGGAAAAGTAGATAATTTCAAAGAGAAGATTTTCAGTAATTTGGATGAATTACAATTGCAATTTGAAAGGGAGAATCTTCATGAGGTTAAAGCGAAGATATGTCTAGAAATCCTTCGCATACAATTTAAGGATTTCTTTGCCTCAACAATGGAACCTCCTTTTGATTATTCGACTCCAATCCTTCACCAGATTTTCAACTTGCATACGGGTTGCCAGACTGAAACCTTTAGAAGTGGTTTACTCAATCACATCAATATACTTGAGAAGTGTATTGAAGTCAGGTTAGTTAATTACAACGAGATACGGTTGAAAAAGGGTCAGATTCAAAGAATCAAGGAGTCGTCTAAGTCATTGAATGCAACAATACCTCATGAACATGAGAGAGAGACATGTTTCAAGTTGTCGTCAAAAGATGATTACATCGGCCCCGTGCAAGAAATAGGTACCAGTCTGGTCATCAAGGTAAGCAATGGAAAGGAATAAGGAGGAACGCATGAAACGAGCAGCAAGTCACAAGCACCAACTGTTCAGGTGCCAAGTTTCAACAATATACAGCATGTTGAGCATTCTGAACCTAATTATGCCAAACATGGGATGGAAAAGAGTGATAGCGAAACCACTTCTGATTCATCCGATGAGAGTCATAATGGGGGAGAAAGTGTGCAAAATGCTAAACATCATGATAAGTGTCTTATGACTGCTTCTTTAAATAATTCTGATTCTAGGATTAAAGAGCTTGAAACAATTTTAGCTCAGCAATCCAAAGAGCTTGAGGATGCCAAAATTAAATTTTCCAAGAAAACGGACAAATTTGAAACATATTTTGAAAAACTTTAAAAGTCAAACGTTTTGAAAGAAAATTGGATAAAAAAGTTTTAGATTTTTAAGCTGAAAAGGGTAATCTTTTGAAACAAATTCAACTGCTAGAATCTAAGTTGGCATACCAAGATAGATTTCTCAAAGAGAATGAGACTTTAAATGCTCAAGTTCAGGAAAAGGTGTTTGCTATAGCTGCGTTGAAAAACGAGTTAAGAAAAAATAGAGGACCTAGTGTGGACACTAAGCTTGAAAAACCATCAATCTTGGGGAAACCGCCTACAAATCAGTTCGTCAAACAATCGACTGTCAGATAACCTACTGCATTTAGATCCGAGCGACCTAAATCCTCGAGACCGCGGTTTGCCTCCCAAGTTGATACAACTCATATTTTTAGAACATTCACTCCACCAACTAGGCCTAATGTGACTAAATTAGCGTTAGCAAGACCTAATCACATGATTGCCTCTAGTTTCTCTAAGAATAGTTCAAAGAACACGTCTAGAACTAGTTCAAATGATGTGTGCCATGATTTTGGTCAAAGGGAAGCTATTCAAAAGACACAAGTAAGAGATAGGAATTTCAAACCTAGTCAGATGCCTTCTAGTTTACCCAACACTGCTAACCGTAGCATGTCCAATCCTAGGAGCGTCAATCAATCATCTAGGGATTCTAGATCTTACTCGGACATTAAATATGCTACTTGTAAAACATGTAGAAAATGTGTCTTTATGGCAAATCATGATTCTTGTGTCAAGAAATTACTTGATGAGGTGAACTACCGTGTTAGACTTAAAATCCAGTGGATAGCTAAAATCAAACCCATGGGTAAAGTATGGCGCCCCATTGGTAGAACTTTCACTCTTGTAGGAAACGAGTGCCCTTTAACTAGGATAGTATCTGATTCTACTAAGACTACTAGGGAGGAAATTGATAAAGATGATACTTCACTTAAGCCTAAACTTAAGGTTTTCTATAAAAGGAAACGTTTGCCAGCTAAGATAAGTGAATCATCTACTCAGGTCGCCTCTGACACAAGTAAAGCCAACTATGAACCCCCACGTGCTTCTATAATTAATATCGCTAACCCATGTCAAAGCATGCAAATTCCTAATGAGAATGTAGGTACCAAAGTTGATGTTCCAAAAGAACGAAGCGGTCCAATCCTTGTATACCGTTCAACTAAGGACACTCTTAGAGTTTGGTTGCTGAAAAAGCAGATATCGGAGAAACAAGTGTCTCAGGGGATTCATGGTTAAGCTTACCACAAAGGCTTATAGATAAATCACAGTCTGTAACCCGTTCTTCAAAGAAAGGAAAGTTTATCTCGCAACGATAACTTACCCTCAAAACGAGAAATTAAATTTTCTCGGACATGAGCTTCCGTTAAAACTATTCAAAGGCTTTAAGCTCGTGTATAAGACTTATAGTCACATTACAGACTGTAACTCGGACTTCAAAGAAAGGGAAGTGTATCTACGCAACGATAACTTACCCTCAAAACGAGAAATTAAGTTTTCTCGGACACGAGCTTATTTTAAAACCATTCAAAGGTTTTTAGCTCGTGTATATGGTTCATTGTTACATGTCAGAAAATGACCCGATCCTCAAATAAAGGAAAGTTTATCGCCGATGATAAACTTATCCTCATAAACGAGAAATTAAATTTTCTCGGACGCGAGCTTACATTAAAACTATTCAAAAATTTTCAGCTCGTGTATATGGCGTATAATCACATTTCAGATTATGCCCCGGACTTCAAAGAAAGGAAAGTTTATCGCCGATGATAAACTTATCCTTACAACGAGAAATTAGTTTTTCTCGGGCATGAGCTACTATTAAAAACATTCGAAGTTTTTTAAGCTCATGCACAATGACTTACAGTTAAATATCAGACTGTAACTCAGACTTCATATTTAGGAAAGCATATCTTTAAAGATAAGTTATCCTGGTAACGGGAAATTCATTTTTCTCGGTCATTAGCTTGTATTAAAACATTCCAAGTTTTAAGCTCATAAAGGAAAGTGCATCTTTTAAATAAGAGAACTTTTCATCCTAACGAGAAATGCACCTTTCTCGGTCATGAGCTTTACGTTAAAACATTCAAAAGTTTTCAAGCTCATGAAAACGATTTCTAAGTAAATGTCAACTTAGAACTCGTTCTTCAATTAAAAGGAAAGTTTATCGCCTGTGACAATCCGTCAATTTACGATTGATATTTTATTCTCAAAAATTATTTAAAAATATTATTTTAATGTTATATTATGAACTCACTTATTTTTGGGAAGAATTTTGGATTTACGTCTTGAAGTAGCATCGACTACGTCTAAACCGGAGGATTCTACGTTACGTGCTTACGTTTACATACACCATTTTTGGTGACAGTCCGACATTTCAGGAAATAAATTTATCCGTGAATACTATTTTGATATTTTAAATTTGTGTTGGTTCATAAACTCACAAATTTACGAGAAGAGATTAGGACTTACGGTTATAATTTAACGTCCTTTACGACTAAACCGGAAACCTTAGGATTACGTATTTACGTTTTTGAACTCCGTTTTTGATGAGACATTTTTATTATTTTTGTTTTGTGCCGTTGATTGATAATTTATAAAAACGTTTTTCGTAAAACGACCTGAGGGCACGCAAATCGAGGAAACTAGAATCGAGGAATACCCGTAAATTAGCTGGATGGGACAAAACAAGTTTATCCCACCCCACTAACACATGGGAAGGCCAAAAGAGGACACCACATCCATTATGTGGCACCCTTGTAGCTATAAGCTTACACATGGAAGCTTAGCTTCACATGAAAGCTAACTTTTCCCACCAAACTAGCAAAAACCACTAAACTTTACCATTTACTTCCATTTCACATGCAAACCACCATAAACACTCTCCTCTTTCTCTAAAATTCGTCCCCTATTCATCAAAACAACCTTCATTTGATCTATGATAGCCATAAAATCATGTGTTACTCATACACATGATGATGTTACTTTGAAGCTTTGAAGATTGGAGGTGATTCTAACATCCAAGGAGAAGATTTGTTGGTGTCATAGGGATGATTTTACATGAGAAGTTTATAAAGGTTGGTAGACTTGAAGATGATATTGGTTTATCACAAGTTTTGCCATCAAAATCCAAGCCTTCTTCATCAAAGACTCATCTTTTCATCACTAATGGTGGTATAGAAATTGTTCTTCCTATCCTT
Source organism: Glebionis coronaria (assembly GCA_025667525.1). NCBI lineage: Eukaryota > Viridiplantae > Streptophyta > Magnoliopsida > Asterales > Asteraceae > Glebionis > Glebionis coronaria. Next base: position 488,971,701 of record CM046874.1, read on the forward strand.
CTGTTATTTTGATTGTGTAATCTTGTAATTTCTTTATTCATGTATATGCATATGATGATGAATGATGATTAAAAATATTATGTGGGGATTTGGTGTTGATAGATTTGATAAACATGGGTAAAAAGATGAAAAACTATATGTAAAAGTGGTTAATCTTGCTTAAATTGTTGGCTGTATAAAAACAGTAAGTAACCAAGTTATAAACTGATAAAATTGCATGGTGGAATCCATTTACAGTAAGTGTTAGATGTCATACACATGTGAGAGTTGGCCATGCAATGGAATCATCAAAATGAGTGAGATATGATCAAAACAAGATTAGTGTATCAATCTGAATAGTCTGTTTTGTAGGGACTGTTAAGGATAGTTAGACATGGAATGAGCAGTAGCTATAACTAAATTAATTGTAGCACATAATATGAAGTTTATGCCATCCAAAAATGAGCTTCAATCTCCTTATAGAACTAAAGATATGATAAAAATGGTGAAGATGAAACTAAAAATCAGATTTTGAAGAATTAATGTTTAATAGTATTATATAAGCACTCAAACTAATATAGTATAAAAGGTGAATTAAAACCCACTAACTTATAAATTTCATTTATATAAATATGTATAAGGCTAAATAAATGGACACTTTATAAAAATGGTAGTTGAATAAGATTTATAACTTATAAAAACTATAAACATGATTTTTACGACTTTTTCGGCTATTACTGTAAAATTAACGTTTTTCGCCAATTAAAACTTAGAAGATCAGACCCGTCTAATGTAAAGTTTTTAAAAGTCATATACTGATATATAAGTACCTAATACAAGTAAAAACCGATAAAACCTGAACTATATGACATACGGACATTAACGAGCTAAGTTAGCATATTTGGAGTAATAATTTAACTAAATAAGTTAAACACTTATAAAAATTACTTATTGGACTTAACCCATTTGGGCCCAACATGTAAAGTATAAATAATGATAATACAAGTATGAAATGGATTAATACAAGTTAATGAACTTATAATAGGCTTATTGGACCTAAAACACGTAAATAGGTAAAACTAGTAAACTAGTAAAAAGTTACCAATACATAAACACTAAAACGAGTAAATGAGAATATGTAAACCCACTTGATCATCATATATATAAAATCATCATACATATACATAACTATTATTTTTATGAAGTCATTGGACAAAAGTCTAAGACAAGTATTATTTGTCTAGGTTTCCGTGATTGAAGCACGTACCGTACATCCGAATTGCCGTTAACCCGCTTTCCCACATCAAGGTGAGTTCATAGCCTCGCACTCTTTTAAATGTTTTTATAAATGTTTTATAAACCCGCGAGGGAGATAACATGTTAGTTTTTATAAAATAGGACACCATTTGTCCCGATTGCTTGTTTATTGATTTGGACCCGAATGATTATATGACCCGATGAATGATTAAATGACCCGATAGATTAAATGAAATGGATTATTAAAGTTAGGTTATGTCACTAAAAGTCCCATTAGCATGAATTGTGAACTACCGGGATTTGGTAGACGCTTATGCATATAATAGTACTATTTGGGGACGATCACCCCAGTTCGCGCCTTGACGGTTGATCCCCGTCGTGCCACGTTGATTGGTAAGCGAATTTATGTATGAGAAGATTTACATAGCGTGACCTTTGTGACGACACGCTAATTTAGATGGGCAAATGAGTTTCGGGCTAGCTACCCGTTGTTTGTTGTAGTAAGGTAACAATGTCATGCGGCTTATAATAATCCAGATAACGAAACTACTACTATATGCACTGAATTACGATATATTGCCTGACTAGCAATACGGGGTCTTATTATTGATTTTATGTTTGTGTTTTGGTTTTACATAACCATATTCATATAACGGTTTTTATTTGACTTTATACAACGTTATAAAACGTATTGTATGATGTTTTTAACGACAATGGTTCGTATAATGATTTTAAAGGCGAAAGCCTATATTATGATTTTTGATAAAGATTTGTATTAAATGACTTTGGCTATTTTATGGCCTATTACAATGATTTGTACAAAATGATTTTCGGTAATAATTTTATACCGATGTTATATTGATGGATTTTATTAAACTCTATGAATTCACTCGGCGTTATCGCTGACCTTTTCTTTTAACATGTTTTATCTCAGGTATTTGAAGGTAATTCTCGGGAAGACAACAAGAATTCATTGCCCGCACTTAAATAACAATTTCCATTCAAATCTTTTGTAAAATTGTTATGACTTGGGACCTATGTAAATTTGATATTTATGAATGGAAATGCTTTATTATTAAACGACGTGATTTTTAAGCGTTGTCTATGATGTGAGTAATGTGCTATCCCGTAACACCAACGAGTCTTCCGCTGTATTGAATTGTATAAATTTGGGGGTGTTACAGTTTGGTACCAGAGCTCTCGTTATAGAGAACGAAAGATTTTTAAAACCAAGGTTTTGAATAAAATATTTCAAAATCTTTTAACTATAAACATTTTTTTCAAAATGTCTAAAAATCTTTTGACTATAACGGTGCCGAAGAATTCCCGAGTTAACGTCAAGGCCAGACAGAGAAGTGTTATTTTAATATATATATATATAACTTGGATTATATATATGATGTAATTTTATTACATGATTGTTTGATGATTATTTCTATATTTATACGAGGTATTTATACGACGTAGATTGTCACAAGGAACACTAAATCCCCTAGCAAATTAATCTAAGCTATTTCTTTAGGAATTCTAGCCATTCCAGATCTAAACCAAGTTGTGGATATTTATGATCCCAACAAATGGTTGATATTCGTAGAAATGTAGATATTAGTTGATTGTGATATTAAAGAAGAGTTGGCGAGATTAAACTTGATATCGATGTCATGACGATCTTTCCTTATAGAGTGGAGTTTGACAAAACGTTACCACATGGAAAGGTGTCATCTGATTCGTTGTCACCCAATTCTTAAACTTGAAATCGAAAGGGTGAATGTTGCACTTGAGGCTGTTATTGGAACCATTACCCAAAAGCCTCATGCCACTAGTACCTTTCCGAGAAGTCTAATTGAATGTGTGAGTCATTTCATACTAGTGACTTATTTGATAACTATTGTTGTAAGAGTTATAGGATTGGAAATTAAGTGTTGATCATATCTAGCTTTCATTGCCCTTTTAAGGTTTATGAATAAGGTTGAAAGTATTGGAAAATGAGGTAGGATGTTGCATTGAGTATAAGTTGGTTAAAACTTGAATAAAGTAAAATTTAACTTGTATGGAATAAGAAATTGTTAAGAGGAAGTCATTAAGTTCTGTGATTGAATTATAAGGTTTTAATTGATTGTAGGTTTGTGTTAAGGGTTGTTCCTAGGCCATTGTCCACTAACGAGGATGCCCAGTGTCCAACAAATAAATTGAAGAAATCTTCTTCTAAATTGGGACCGATGGATCTTCCGGGATAGGTGGGACACCTAATGACTCTTGTAGATTAGTATTCATTGTGGTATCTTTTAAAAATCCCTAACTTAACTGAGATATCAGTTGGTAGGATGAGTTCTGAGAATTGTATGACATAGTGACACGTAATGTGTTACGGTACAATTTTGACTTGTTTGTGATTAATGAAAAAAGACGACCTTTGATTGCTAAATCTTACATGTATCGATGTTATCTATCTTTTATTTCTTCATCCTAATGTTCGCATTAGTGATGCAACCATTGAACAAGTACTCATCTTGAATTGAGTTACGTTGTGGATTATTCTTTTGAGTGCCATCGAGATCATGAACCTCATGATTATTTGGCTAAAGCTCATTTCCTATCATATTGTAGTTAGTTCTTGGTGAACAAGCTTTCATCACTCTTTTGCAGATCACTCATTGTTTTTATAAGATAAAACCATATCCATTGAGAAAAATTGAATTTTCATCACTATAAGGATTATTCAAAGTGAGATTTATAAGTGATTGTTATCGAAATGAAGTTGTTTGTAAAACACCTTAGAAAACTTAATTGTTTTCATAACAAAGAAAACCTTTGTAAACTTATTTTTGATTCTTATTTAAGAATTAAGCATGAAAATATTTTTATTATAAACATGATGATAAAATTTTGACGAACTGAGTATTGCATCGTTAATCTTGAAATTGTATATAGTTGTGCGCCTACATACAATTTGGAATGGACCATGCAAGGCTGATTAGTAGTCACTATAAAACTGATTAACACACACTAAATTTTCTTTGAAGATTGTGAAAGATTAAAATTTATGAGATCCGCAAGAAGTGAAAAACAGGGACATATTGATAAGGGCACCTACGTATGTGCCTGTAGCATCTATTCTTCTTAGTCGAATTTACTCATCTTTGGAAATTGTCTTATTTGAAAATTGACAATTCTTTCTTGTCCAATTCTCCCATAGTGAGATTCTTAGGAAAAGTATCTGATTACCGAGTGTTGATACCCGACTGGATGTATCGACGTTCCTATCATTTATTTTGATTTGATTTCATTTGAATGAACTGGGTAACGATCCGAGGAGCTTTCGAATGCGTACTCAAATTATGAAAACATGGGATATATTCATATTCGTTAAATGTTTACGTCTGTATCTGATTTGAAATTCTCTCGCATAGATTATGCGTTTACCTTACTCTTTTAAGGTTAGTTATGTCTCCAGATATCCTTGAACTTGTGAAGGATTATGAGTTATTATTAGTCTTTTGAGAAGTTCACATCTTATCGACGGTAACAAAACTGGAAATTTAATAGTGCCAGTAGAATGGATTGATTGATTATGACATGACGATATTGTCTTAATTGATGGGAACTCGAGTAGAATTCCCCTAAATGATAAGATGTTGATTATCAAAAGTGATCTAAATAATTCTTGATGGATGTCCATATCCTGCATTTAGACTTGAAATTATACCGTGAATGGTTGTGAATTAGTCATAGGTACTATAATCTAGAAAGAACCTAATATAAAATTATTTGAAGATGTTTCTGTTATCTGAAATTTTAGGAAGTATTTGCTGGTGAATTACCTAGACTTTCGCCATTAAGGCAAGTTGAATTTGGTATTGTTTATATTCCCGGTGTTGCACCTGTGGCATGTGCACTGTACGTCAGCACCATCTGAATTAAAGGAATTACCGTACAACTGAGAGAGTTGTCGGAGAAAGATTTTATTCTACCAAGCTTGTCATTATGGAGAGCTATGGTATTATCATTCTTTATATTTATAGATTACTATGAACTGAGTAAATTGACAATCGAAAACGATATCCATAACTCGAAATGGAAGATTTGTTCGATCATTTACAAGGTTCTAGCGTATGTTCTAAAGATTTGATCCTCGGCATGGTTATCATTAACTTCGCATCTGTGAAAAAGATTATCTATTCCAATCACTACATCCAGAACTTGTAATAAACATTATGAGTTTCACGTGATGTCGTTTGGATTGACTAATACACATGTAGCATTCATAAATTTGGTGAATCACGTGTGTAGGCTGTAATTTGATAAATTCATGCTTGTGATCATTAAGGACCATTTGTTTGTTTATAAGTATAAGAATGAGTTAATAATTATTTATAGATTGCCCTGAATTGGCCGAACGATAAAAACATGTACCTTAAATATTTAACATGTGATTAAAGACTAAATCCTTTATATTAATTGACCGTGTGAATAATAGATAATGGAATATATTGACTCTTTAAAAATTAAGAGCCCTTTTAGGACTTTGGGTTTTACCAAAAAGAAAGTGCAAATGTGTTTTGACAAATGTTTTGACAAATAATTTATCAAAGGATTTTTAAGGGATTATTTCCTTATACACAAATCATTTAACTAAACTCCTGTTTAGGGGTAAATGTTTGTGTATACCTCAAGACAACCTAAGAGGGATTGAGGAAACAATTTAAACCATGACTTGAAATTTGAAACGACACTTTTTGCTTTTCAACTAAGAAAAATTTGACCAAAGTATAACCAAAGATTTTTCAAACATTTACGAATCTTATTAATTATTTTCGATAAATCAGCAAAAATGTGTTAATTAAATTCAAATTTATTTTGAACATTTTTATATAATTGGAAAAACTGAGGATATTTAAAAACTTTTTACGTTTACGTTTCATAAAATTAAATATTTATTATTTAATTACTTGTAATAATCATCGACGCTTTAAACGTCGGATTGAGCAAAACTAATAAAAATGATAGTTGAGACGAAACTAAAACTTAGAAAATATAAAGAACCAATTAGGGTGTGTTCTTTAATAATGAAGGTGCAAAATAAATTGCCAAACAATATAAAAATAAACAATGCTTGTAAAAAGGATAATATAGATAATAAAAGGGGTTCGCGGCTAATGTGAACCATTAGAACTGAGAAGCCAATGGCGTTAAATGTTTTAAAAGGCCGTTTATGGTTGCCTAAATATGAAGGATTGTGAGATGTAGTTATATTGGAATCTTGTAAGTATAAGTATTCTATTCTTGTCATTTCTGATTTAATGTATCATTATTAGAAGAAGTTATACTAATGGCAAATTATGAAGGCAGACACCGCCTCATACATTAGTAAACGTCTAGCTATTGCAAGGTTCATCATCTGAATTGGATTCGATTTGGGTCATCGTCGACAGACTGACCAAATCTGCTAATATCATTCCTGTTAATGATAGATTCTTGATGAAGAAATTGACTCTTTTATATTTAAAGGAGTTGTGTAAAGATGGTGTGCCTGTATCGATCATCTCTATCAAGATCCTCGCTTCGCATCGAATTTCTAGAGATTTGCTCAGGAGTCATTGAGAACGAATCTTGAAGAGAGTACTGTTTACCACCCCAAATCGAAGGGACGAGGTAAAGTAGCGATACAAAATACTATAAGTGTTTTTTTATGTTTGAATAATTGACCTTTGGTAATAAACCGTATAATCGTTTTCCTTTGGAGAGATTATCATTGATAATTATCGTGTTAGGATCGAGATCGAATCTTGTTAAGATTTAAAAATTAGAGCATCTGTAAGCAGGAGTTGAGATGAAGACACCTGACATACACCCATTGTGAGTTGGACATGTCTTTTAGGTTTAAGGTTTCCTATGATGGAGAACCTAACCTTACAAAAATACTTGACCCGCGAGACCTAAAATGATTGTTGAAATTAGGATCTGATTATTGACCGCCGGTAGTGGGCAGGAGGTTATGTGAATATGAAATGTAGATCTTGAAGTGCCAAATGGGTAGCGAAGTTATGCCAACAATTTTAACCATGGTAAAATGAATTGATGATCCGAAAGATCATGGGATATAAGTCCCCGTTGTATGGGACCATTGAGATGATGTAAAAGATTGGTTTGAAAGGCATATAAGCTGGATCTACCCTAGGACGTCAAGAGCTGTGTGAATTATGTTTCGTATATCGAACTTGATAAAATGTCTATCAAGTGAGAATATGATCACATCTTAATGAAGTTTAGATCAGCAAAAAGTTGCATTCATCAAAAACCCGTGAACATCATGGATAGACAAAGTAAGCAAACATTAAGCCTGATCTTATTCCCGAGTTATGTTTGATGAAACTCGCGTATGGTAATGAATTACACTTGTGAGAAAAGACCGAATGTGGAGGAAATATCCACATGGCTTTAGCTCTATAAGAAGCGAGTAGTAAGGTAAGATGATCTTTGAGGACAAAGATCCTGTTTAGGGGTAAATGCTGTGACAATCCGTCAATTTACGATTGATATTTTATTCTCAAATTTTTTTTTAAAATATTATTTTAATGTTATATTATGAACTCACTTATTTTTGGGAAGAATTTTGGATTTACGTCTTGAATTAGCATCGACTACGTCTAAACCGGAGGATTCTACGTTACGTGCTTACGTTTACATACACCGTTTTTGGTGACAGTCCGACATTTCAGGAAATAAATTTATCCATGAATATTATTTTGAGATTTTAGATTTGTGTTGGTTCATAAACTCACAAATTTACGAGAAGAGATTAGGACTTACGGTTATAATTTAACGTCCTTTACGACTAAACTAGAAACCTTAGGATTACGTATTTACGTTTTTGAACTCCGTTTTTGATGAGACAATTTTTATTAGATTCATTTTGTACCTTTGATTCATAATTTATAAAAACGTTTTTCGTAAAACGACCCGAGGGCACGCAAATCGAGGAAACTAGAATCGAGGAATACCCGTAAATTAGCTGGATGGGACAAAACAAGTTTATCCCACCCCACTAACACATGGGAAGGCCAAAAGAGGACACCACATCCATGATGTGGCACCCTTGTAGCTATAAGCTTACACATGGAAGCTTAGCTTCACACGAAAGCTAACTTTTCTCACCAAACTAGCAAAAACCACTAAACTTTACAATTTACTTCCATTTCACATGCAAACCACCATAAACACTCTCCTCTCTCTCTAAAATTCGTCCACTATTAATCAAAAACAACCCTCATATGATCTATGATAGCCATAAAATCATGTGTTACTCATACACATGATGATGCTATTTTGAAGCTTTGAAGATTGGAGGTGATTCTAACATCCAATGAGAAGATTTGTTGGTGTCATAGGGCTGATTTTCCATGAGAATTTTATAAAGGTTGGTAGACTTGAAGATGATATTGGTTTATCACAAGTTTTGCCATCAAAATCCAAGCCTTCTTCATCAAAGACTCATCTTTTCATCACTAATGGTGGTATAGAGATTGTTCTTCCTATCCTTTTGTTATTTTGATTGTGTAATCTTGTAATTTCTTTATTTATGTATATGTATATGATGATGAATGATGATTAAAAATATTATGTGGGGATTTGGTGTTGATAGATTTGATAAACATGGGTAAAAAGATGAAAAACTATATGTAAAAGTTGTTAATCTTGCTTAAATTGTTGGCTGTATAAAAACAGTAAGTAACCAAGTTATAAACTGATAAAATTACATGGTGGAATCCATTTACAGTAATTGTTAGATCTAATACACATGTGAGAGTTGGCCATGCAATAGAATCATCAAAATGAGTGAGATATGATCAAAACAAGATTAGTGTACCAATCTGAATAATCTGTTTTGTAGGGACAGTTAAGGATAGTTAGACATGGAATGAGCAGTAGCTATAACTAAATTAATTGTAGCACATAATATGAAGTTTATGTCATCCAAAAATAAGCTTCTATCTCCTTATAGAACTCAAGATATGATAAAAATGGTGAAGATGAAACTAAAAATCAGATTTTGAAGAATTAATGTTTAATAGTATTATATAAGCACTCAAACTAATATAGTATAAAAGGTGAATTAAAACCCACTAACTTATAAATTTCATTTATATAAATATTTATAAGGTTAAATAAATGGACACTTTATAAAAATGGTAGTTGAATAAGATTTATAACTTATAAAAACTATAAACATGATTTTTACGACTTTTTCGGCTATTACCGTAAAATTAACGTTTTTCGCCAATTAAAAGTTAGACGATCAGACCCGTCTAATGTAAAGTTTTTAAAAGTCATATACTGATATATAAGTACCTAATACAAGTAAAAACTGATAAAACCCGAACTATATGACATACGGACATTAACGAGCTAAGTTAGCATATTTGGACTAATAATTTAACTAAATAAGTTAAACACTTATAAAAATTACTTATTGGACTTAACCCATTTGGGCCCAACATGTAAAGTATAAATACTGATAATACAAGCATGAAATGGATTAATACAAGTTAATGAACTTATAATAGGCTTATTGGACCTAAAACACGTAAATAGGTAAAACTAGTAAACTAGTAAAAAGTTACAAATACATAAACACTAAAACGAGTAAATGAGAATATGTAAACCCACTTGATCATCATATATATAAAATCATCATACATATACATAACTATTATTTTTATGAAGTCATTGGACAAAAGTCTAAGACAAGTATTATTTGTCTAGGTTTCCGTGATTGAAGCACGTACCGTACATCCGAATTGCCGATAACCCGCTTTCCCACATCAACGTGAGTTCATAGCCTCGCACTCTTTTAAATGTTTTTATAAATGTTTTATAAACCCGCGAGGGAGATAACATGTTAGTTTTTATAAAATAGGACACCATTTGTCCCGATTGCTTGTTTATTGATTTGGACGCAAATGATTATATGACCCGATGAATGATTAAATGACCCGATAGATGAAATGAAATGGATTATTTAAGTTAGTTTATGTCACTAAAAGTCCCATTAGCATGAATTGTGAACTACCGGGATTTGGTAGACGCTTATGCATATAATAGTACTATTTGGGGATGATCACCCCAGTTCGCGCCTTGACGGTTGATCCCCGTCGTGCCACGTTGATTGGTAAGCGAATTTATGTATGAGAAGATTTACATAGCGTGACCTTTGTGACGACACGCTAATTTAGATGGGCAAATGAGTTTCGGGCTTGCTACCCGTTGTTTGTTGTAGTAAGGTAACAATGTCATGCGGCTTATAATAATCCAGATAACGAAACTACTGCTATATGCACTGAATTACGATATATTGCCTGACTAGCAATACGGGGTCTTATTATTGATTTTATGTTTGTGTTTTGGTTTTACATAACCATATTCATATAACGTTTTTTATTTGACTTTATACAACGTTATAAAACGTATTGTATGATGTTTTTAACGACAATGGTTCGTATAATGATTTTAAAGGCGAAAGCCTATATTATGATTTTTGATAAAGATTTGTATTAAATGACTTTGGCTATTTTATGGCCTATTACAATGATTTGTACAAAATGATTTTCGGTAATAATTTTATACCGATGTTATATTGATGGATTTTATTAAACTCTATGAATTCACTCGGCGTTATCGCTGACCTTTTCTTTTAACATGTTTTATCTCAGGTACTTGAAGGTAATTCTCGGGAAGACAACAAGAATTCATGGCCCGCACTTAAATAACAATTTCCATTCAAATCTTTTGTAAAATTGTATGAAATGATTATGACTTGGGACCTATATAAATTTGATATTTATGAACGGAAATGCTTTATTATTAAACGATGCGATTTTTAAGCGTTGTCTATGATGTGAGTAATGTGCTATCCCGTAACACCAACGAGTCTTCCGCTGTATTGAATTGTATAAATTTGGGGTGTTACATCGCCGATGATAAACTTATCCTTACAACGAGAAATTAATTTTTCTCGGGCATGAGCTAATAATAAAAACATTCGAAGTTTTTAAGCTCATGCACAAAGACTTACAGTTAAATATCAGACTGTAACTCGGGAAATTAATTTTTAGGAAAGCTTATCTTTAATGATAACTTATCCTCATAACGGGAAATTAATTTTTCCCGGTCATGAGCTTGCAGTAAAACATTCCAGGTTTTAAGCTCATCAAGGAAAGTGTATCTTTTAAATAAGAGAACTTTTCCTCCTAACGAGAAATTCACCTTTCTCGGTCATGAGCTTTACGTTAAAACATTCAAAGTTTTCAAGCTCATGAAAACGACTTCTAAGTAAATGTCAACTTAGGACTCGTTCTTCAGTTTAAAGGAAAGTTTATCGCCGATGATATAACTTATCCTCACAATGGGAAGTTTATAACTTCTCGGACTTGAGCTCGTTTTGTAAGATATTCAACATCTTAAGCTCAAGTAATTTCTTTTCAAAACATTGAACACAATTTTTCGAGAATTTCTCAAAAGATTTTTCTAAATCTTTCAAAATTGTGTGATCTAAAATGTTTTGATAAAAAGAGCATGTCTTCTGGAATCGATAATATTTACGATACTAAAAATGTCATTCAATAATGACACGGGGTTGTAAATAAAGTTCGAGCAGAAGTTCAAATGTTTTAAAACATGCTCAAAATGGTTTGCTATTATTTCAGATAGTAACCCGCTTTTCATACTCAAGTCAAGCATTTCACTGGAAAGCTTTGACACATCAACGGGAATTAATTTTCTCGGGCATGGTTTATTTTATAACCATGTAAGGGATTGTGTTTACGGAATAACACAATCTAACACGAATATATGTACGTGTCAATGCATTTATTTGTTAAAACAAGAGAAATCTTGTTTTTATGAAGTTATCATCTCCACCAACCATAGCAATTTACAATTGATATCTACATACTCGACGATGTGACTACTCAAACGGTGACTACAACTCTTTCAATAGAACACGGGTCAACAATTGAGGGGAAGCAATTGTCCAGCATTCAGAATCCTTGATGCCGAGAGTGCCAAGTTCACATATTGGTGTCAAGACAACATATCAATCATACACATGGAGTCAAGAGATAACTTCAGACTTGACGAGGTGACCAACATTCGTGAACAAGAACCATGTGAATCTTTCATTTGATGTTCTTCATCATTCAGGTCCAACCTCGTAAATTGCTAATCTTGTGAATACATTATCATATATGATCTTTGCACGTGATAAATACCTTACACTTGTGTTTAAAAGATATTTAATTTACATTTCAAGTACACCCTCATTAATTTGAGGGGGAGCTTGTGTAATTCATGAAGATAATTGGCTTTGCATTTTTCTTCTCAAATTTTCTTAAAATGCTATTAAATCAATTGATATTAAAAACATCGATTGGGTTAATATTTTTAATATGGGGGAGAAAATGTGATTTAATGTGTCTCAATGGTTTGACTTAATGTGTTGGCTCATCCCGACATGTGCGAAATGTTTTCGAATATCGTGGCATATGTTAAGGGGGAGCAAAATGGATCTGGATATTAAAATGGATTTCATGGTGACGTATACTTACCCACAACATCTTAATTCACGACGGTGACGATTGTGGTGAAGTAAGGATGGTAGGATATGTTAAAGTCCAATGATTCCTCTAGAACCAGAGGAATCTTCCCAAGGACATTCCATAGCTAGAAATAGAAGTCCTTAGGAAAGATGGAGAAAGATTGTGAACGTAGCTGAATGCCGACCAAGTACTTAAGTTAGCACTAGAACAATCACAACAAGGTGCTAGTTATGACGTATTGGTAAGCATTGAAGGGGTTGAAGAATGAAAAAGAATTGTAAAGATAAAGGGTGTAAAGAAAGTAGCCCTCCTTACAACTTAGGCAGAAACTGGGTCAATTCATATGCTATTGAGATCATCTTAATGATGCTCGATATTGAAGATAGACATCATGGACCCAGTGATGCAATGCACAACCCATCCCAGCTAACTCAGATATCTCTCAAAAGATATTTGTTTTAATCACACGGAGACAACGCATTATCTATTAATTTATTCACTCCGAATAAATTGGTATTGAAATGGTGGCACTCCTCTCCAGCCTCCGATCACTAAAGTCCAAAATGCACGATCGAGTCTAGAGCCATTTGAGATCATCAAATGTCTCATTAGGACACACTTTCATTATTCCTTTCTTGTTCACACAATGTGAAAAGTAAGAAAGATATTAAGAGTCCTACGCAACATCTTCATGATCTTTCCTGAACATCCGAGTAATACGAAAGTATTTACAATGAAGATGGAAATCCTTCTTGAGCGAACGTCAAAAAGCTCATGGTAGGTGCTTGTGTGATTCTTTATGAATCAAACTTGTGATAACTGGAAAGCAACAGTGGTTTAAACTCTTAAATGAATTTAAACACGTTCCAGGCCTCTACGCAATATCTTAGTGATCTTGCCAGAACATTCAGAGTAATACTATTAAGTATTTACAGTGACGAATGGAAATCCTTCTAGTGTTAACCTCAAACAACACTTGGTAGGTAACTTGCAAGATTCTATATGAATCAAGCTAGTGACAACTGGAAGGCAACGATGGTGCGGTTCTTAATTGAACTTCACTAGTTCCAGGAACATGAATTAACGGCTTCAAATCATGCGGATAATATTATCCAAATGATTCACTCTTTACGTTCGCAGTCAGCTTTGGACGATCGAGTAAAGAGAACGGGTTTACCCGCGAAATCTTGTCAAGGAGGTTCTTTACTGAAACTACCTGCCACAAGTACGATATTTAATATCGTCCAACGGTCTTCACCGACCGGAGGTAAAATGCTATCGAATTAGAATGAAATGTTCAAGGCCATTTCATCCGTGTATATGGTTTGTTGCTAACTGTCTTATGCAGCGTAACAAGAAGGTGGCATTGCGGTGTACAATCCAGAAGAAGTCGTCACCACATGCTTATACTACATACACTTAGTACTTCAACAAATTCAAGAAAGTCTGAAGGTCAAGTCTTCCGCTGTATCAAACTCTGAAGCTTTCAATAATTATAAAGGTATAAGTATGTGGAACATGAAGTCACGAAGAGGCGAATATCACAAGTTATGAATGCACAAGGTCAAGGCAAGGAAACATGATCAAGACTTAAGTCAAAGATCACATCGAGCATATTCACAAGAACAAGATCAAAGACTCAAGCAAAGATGCTAGGTTTAAGATTTTGTAAAAAGATGTGACCTCCCTTAGGGGAGATTGTTAGAAATACGTTTTTCCCAATAAAGTCTCGGTCACATCTTAGTTAGCATAGATCACGAGATATATACTATTTAGAACTTTGTCACTTGGAGGCCCTTAAGGGGAGATTGTTGGAAATACGTTTTTACGTATTTATGAAGGATCGGTCGCTCCAACGATATATTAATGTAATGGGCTCGTGATCTACTTAGTAAACATATAGCCCATATAGCCCACATGTAGGGTGGGAGATATATACCCCTCCTAGCATGTTAGGAGGGGTTGGTGATTCACATTATTCAATCAATCAATATTACTTTCTCTCTTTACTCCTCTCCTTCTCTCCTTTCTCTCTCTACACCCTCATCTCCCTTCATCTCTTCTTTATATTATTTAATCAATCAACCATATCTATCCATCTAATCAATACAATCAATCATGTAGAATAAGCCAAGATTTACGTAGACCTACAATCTTCGAGTACACGCACGAACCTTGAAGTTGATCAAACAAATCATCGATCCTAGGAAGTGGATAACGATTCTCGATAGTTAACTTGTTCAACTCTCGGTAGTCTATGCACATTATAAACGATCCGTCCTTCTTCTTCACGAACAAAACTGGAGCTCCCCAAGGTGATGAACTTGGTCTAATGAACCCTTTATCCATTAACTCCTTCAACTGATCTGCCAACTCCTTCATTTCTGACGGTGCCAAACGATAAGGTGAACGCGCCACCGGTGCAGCTCATGGCACTAGATCAATCTTGAATTCGACTTCTCGCTGAGGTGGAAGTCCTGGCAAGTCATCGGGAAATACCTCAGGAAAATCATGAATAACCGGAACATCTTCTACACGCCTTACCTGTAGTTCTTTCTCCACTACTTGAGCCAAGAACAAGTGACAACCTATTTCCACATATTTCCTTTCCTTGATACAAGATATCACCGTCAGACGAGATCTACCGACATCACCTTGAACTACTAACACCTTGTCCTTAACTAGTATGTGAACAACTTTCTCCCCACATACAATTACCGCATCATGTGCAACCAACCAATCCATACCAACAATCACATCAAATGAACCCAACTCTATCGACATCAAATCAATTTCAAACAAATGATTTGCTAATTTCAGAGGACACTTCTTAAATATAGTGGTAGTACTAACTAATTTTCCATCAGCTAACTCGACCTCATAACTAGTATTTAGGCTTGTTGGCTCAATATCAATTAAACGACTAAGGGAAGTGCTTATCAAGCTCCTATCAGATCCTGAGTCAAACAACACACTAGCATAACGATGGTTGAGTAAGAACGTACCCGTCACCATATTTGGACCTTATGCCTGATCAACATCTTTAACAGCATAAACTGCCCTAGCAGCTTCACCTGCTTTCATGTTCTTCCACTTTGGACATTTAGGGCGAATATGATCACGTTCTCAACATTCAAAACAAGTCCTGATCGGAATAGAATTTGCTCCAGTGGTAGGGACCCTTGTCTTGCATTTCTCCACAACATGCCCAACTATTCCATATTTAGTGCACCTTGGTGGACAATTACCAAAGTGACAAACACCGTAGCTCCTACATCTCTTGGCTGGTCCCCCATGGTCAGCATTATCATTCTTGTTAGTTGCAGCTCTAGCCCCATTATTTCTCCTCTGATTGTACTGCTTATGGAGGTTATTACCCTGGTAATTCCCACGATTATTGTTACCCTGGTTATTACCTTGGTTACAACTCTACGAATTCTCCCATTTCCTTTTACTACTCTCAGCAGCTTTCTCAGCCCTATCTTGAACTTTCTGCCCCATAAGTGTATGAGCCATTCTCACATTTTCAACAAATTTCTTGGGTCGAGATGAAGTTGTCTCACCTTTTATGTACCCAGGCAGCCCTTTAATGTATTGATCCATCTTTTTCTCCTCAGTAACAAAAGCATCTGGACACAACAAAACCAACTCATTGAATCAGCTAGTATAGGCAGAAATGTTGTTATCTTTCAGCTTCAGGTGCCTCAACTCATCCTCCAAAGCTGATAACTCTTCTTCTAGATAGAACTCTTCTTTCAGCAACCTTTTGACTTCATCCCAATGTTTCCTGTTGGCAGCTTCTAACCCAACTGTAGCAACTTGAGTCTTCCACCAGCCCTAAAGCTCGATCCTTAAAAGTAGCAACTACGAACTTAACCTTGTTCCTTTCTGAGCAATCACTGATCTCAAATGTTGTTTCAGTTTTCTCAATCCACCTGAATAATTCCAGTGCTCCACCAGTTCCTTGAAATGTAGTGGGTCCACATTTCATATATCCATAAAAATTACACTCTTTTACTGCTGCAGCAACCTGAGCAACCTCACCCACAGGATTCTCAGCTACACCTGCTCCTCCAACAGTTTCTGGTTCAACAGGTTCAACAGGTTCAACAGTGTCACCTGCACCTCCAGCATCAGCACCTCCAGAGCCACCTGCTCCTTCAGTGTTAACACGTGCAGCTCTATCTGCAGCTAATGCTTTCGCTACCTCTTCAGCAACTAGCCTTGCAATGGCATCATTTGTCATTCTCCTAGGTGGCATGATTCTGTCACATCACAAGGAGAGAAGATAAAATGAATGAGTTAATTGTAATCATGGTATAGTCATATCATGTACAAAATTCAGTCATCAAATGCATGCACATTATAAATACAAGGAATCACAAACATTATAAGGATCAAAGGAAACTATTTCATAGATCAACAAGTAATGATCTTAAAGATAAATAGAGTACAATGACACAAAATAATAGACACTAATCACGTGGGGATCCACATAACTTAGTTGACTGTGACTCACTTGCAATAGTGGAACCTGCTTCCTCCTCTTCGAAGACGCAATTAAGCGGTGATAAATTCGCAAAATAGGTATAAGGTCATAATAAAATGAAATAGAATAATTTTCAAAAATTTATATAAATATAGAAAATCCTTCAGAATAAATACTAAGAGTATTTCGTAAATTTATTTAAATAAATCATTAGTAAATGATAAACTTTTATCAAAAAGTTTAACGATATTAATATATATCGATCAAGGTTTATAGTATTTATTTATAAATACTTAGCAATAAGGCATACATAATAATGTATACTAAAATTGTAATCCTAGAAGTAGCTTGAACCTGAAGTCACGCGAAATCATGTGCACCGTCTCTTTAAAAAATAAAAACTGACAGTTATAGTTTAGGCTTTTAGAAAATGACCTAGTTCTCTGTAACTCGTGGCTCTGGTACCAATCTTTAACACCCCCAAATTTACACGCAGCGGAATATATCTTTGGGTGCTAAACAATAATACGATAACACATAATTTATAAAGAACGACTCAAAAAGAGACGTTTTAAATTTATCGTTCCTAAAACATTTATCAGAGTAGCGTAGTCCCAAGACATCGTAACCAAAGTACAATTAAAAAAAGATTTAAATTGGTTTAAACAAAGGAACGATAACTATTCAAAGAGTTTATATTACAAAAGCAGTGCACAACTTCATTCCCGTGACTTCCAAACTTCACACTTCTTGATTACCTGAAATACACGTGAGAAAATTATCAGCAAAAATGCCGAGTGAAATCTTTAGGTTTATATAATCCTTTTGAACACAAGCAAAGATTATAAGTTTGTTGCATACTTGAAGGCAACAAGCATCGAATAATAATTTGCATCAACAATAATAATTGTATATAGCATAAATTGTAAGATCATGGAACCGAGCCCTTAGACACTCCCTTGTAGGTCTAATAAGACAGGAGATTTATTAATTGTCGTTACCTCTAAATTATTGGTACATTACTGTATACCTGACTTCTCAATACAATATGGTCAAACAATGTAGAGGTCGGGCCTAAGCTTCTGTGACAAGTCCACACAAACTGAACCGGGGCAGCTTCCCCCATAAATCTATTAATTGTACTAGCGGTTAAACCATCATAGGTTAATTAACGGTCCATAATTAAGGCTTTAATAATGACAATCACTTAATGCAATTTAAAGGAAACCACGGGTCCATTCATAGAGGGACAAGCATACCATAAAAATCTTGTGTTCTAAGTTTATAAAAACATGTATTCCCCCTAGCGGGTTTTAAAATATTTGAATGAGCTCAAACAAGGCTATAGACTCACCTTAAGAAATAGACGTAGTTGATGACGATCACCGACGATAGTAGATGCCCGATAAACACGACAACCGCAACCTAGCAAATAAGGTGCGTACATTAATAACAGACTCGAGAAATAAATGATACATAATAAAATCAAACTCAAGTATAAAATCACGACAACTCGAGAGAAAACGATACAAGTGATTCTATTATACTCTCCTATATATTCATTTTATTTTTCTATGCTTTTAGTAAAAATCTGCCGGAACATACCGAATGTTCAAGCTGTTTTTCCATACTTAGACACCTCAAAATGTCATGATACTACCTGAGGAACTCACATACTATATGTAGAAAGTCCTCCCAAGAGCCCATCAAAAGATTTTACTTCTAAAGTTCCCTGCCCAACACATCTTTGATTTACAAAATTCGGACAGTTTAGCGACCTTGACTTATGAAACCATTTTGACCATTCTAAACATCTCCATTTATAAAACCAACACCTGATTCTAAAAATAGACTCAAAACACTAATTATAGAGCCCGAGAACAGCCCTTAACTCCTTTTGAAACTCGTTTTATAGTCCCCGAGATTCGATCCAAATATTGACAACAATTTTCGGATTATGTCAACACTCGTCTCCCGATACACGAAAATCAAACTAGCGTATCTTCCACCTCGTTTGGAGTTGGAAGGCCTACTTTATATCAAATCGAAGCTCTCGAAATTCTCTACAACATGATCCCATCATATCAATATATACTCAGACTTAAGACCTCTGAAAATGGCCTTAAACCCACGGCTCAAAATTAATTATTTGAAAACCATGCAAAATATTTTTTTTAACACAATTTATCCATTTCCATACTCCTAGTAACAACTAAAAATCATCCTAATCAAACACTAATAACCCTAGACCACTTGCATGTCCAAATTTTACAAGATCCATATCAAAATCTGTTGTCTCATATATTTAGATGATAGAGTACGAATTAAAGTAAGAAAATAGATGAAGAAGATGAATTCTAGAGAGAGAAATTAGAGAGAGAAAAGAGAGAGAATTGGTTAGAACTAGGTGATATTAGATTAAGAGAAGTGAGAATAAAATGAACCAACACCCTTCCTAACATTCTAGGAAGGGTATATATAGTCCACCCACATGCGGGCTTCTTTATGGACTATATGGTTTGGGCCGGGCTTTCCTTTTGGGCTTTAGTTACTTATCAATGAACTTTAGCCTAAAGTTAAGCCCGTATAACACGACTAATATACTACCTATTAAAACGTTCTAAAATACGATACATAATAAACATATGACCGAGCATTCTTGTTTGACTCAATATTTTGAGGCTAACCATCTCCCCCAATGAGAGGTCATAAACCTTGGTCATTTAGGAAATTTGTAGAGATTACTAATCTCGCCATAAATGAGCCTTGAACGTGTAATCGTAGTCTTGTTCTTTTATGCTGTGATCTTTGAGCCTTTGTCGTTGTCTTTCGACTTTGTCTTTAAGTTTGAGATCTTCAAATCATCCTTGACATGTCTTTGCCATCTTGCGATCTTGTGTCTTCATCCACATGCTCACACTATTAATTGTTGAATATGTCTTTAGGCATGAGTATGTGGTTTTGAATCTTTGACTTTGCTGAGTACACCGTGACGCCACCTTCTCGAGACAAAACATAGACAGGGACTGAATGGCTTTGACATTCGTCCTAAGTCGGTATCGTTTTACCTCCGGTCGGTGAAGACCGTTATACGATATTAAATACCGTACCTGTGATAGGTCGATTCAATTAAGAATCTCCTTGACAGGGTTTCGCGGCTGTACTAGCCGTTCTCTTTACTCGACCGTCTCAAAGCAAGACTGCAAACATAAAGAGTGAATCAATTGGATAGATATCCGCTTGATTAAAGTCTTCAATTCAAATTCCTGGAACAAGTGTGATTCATAAAGAATCTTACCATTGTTGCTTAACAGTTGACACCGCTTGATTCATAAGAATCTCACAAGTCACGTACCGTAGCGCTGTTTGATGTTGACGCTAGAAGGATTTTCATTCGTCAATGTGAATATTAATGAATATCACTCTGAATGTTCTGGCAAGACCATAAAGATATTGCGTAAAAACCTGAAACGAGTTCGAATCAATTCAGAATCAAACCACTGTTGCTTTTCAGTTTAACACATGTTCAATTCATAAAGAATCTTACATATGACCTACCGTAGTGCTGTTTGATGTTAACACTGGAAGGATTTCCACTCATCATTGTGAATACTAAGTAGTATCACTCTGAGTGTTCTAGCAATATCACAAGGATATAGCATAGGACTCTCTTGATCTTCATCCGTGTGTCCTGACGAGATTTGGTTGATCTCTTGGCTCTAGACTCGATTTGTGCACTTTTAGTGGTCGGAGGCTGGAGCAGATGCCACCTATTCAATATCAACTATCTCGAAGTGAAAAAGTCAATAGAATTCATGTTGTTCTCCGTGACAATAAAACAAACTTCTTTTAAGAGAAGCCTGAGTAGCTAGGAAAGGGTTGTGCTTCACATCACTGGGTCCATGATGAGTTGTCTTCATGATGTGTTGACCCAGTTTCTGCCTAAGTTGTATGGAGGGCTTCTTTCTTTAGACCCTTTATCCTTACATTTATTTTCCATTCTTAAACCCATTCAATGCTTACCAAGACATCATTACTAGCACCTTGTTGTGATTGTTCCAGTGCTAACATCAGTACTTAGTCAGCATTCAGCTTCGTTCACATTCTACTCCATCTTTCCTAAGGACTTCTAATAATCTATTGGATTGTCCCTGAAAGATCCCTCCGGTTTTGGTTGGATCATAGGACTTAAACCTAACCACCCTTTGACACCAATAACGTCGTGAATTAAAGATTTGTGGGTATTTGATCGTAACCATGAAAACCACTTTAAATTCTAACAAAGTGTTTGAAAAACATTTAATACCTTGCTAGTTTTGTCGTTTCAGAAATGCTCCCCCTTCACATGTGCATCGATAATCGAAAGTGTTTTGCACATGTATGTTAGAGTTAAAGTGCATGAGTCTTGCAAAATAGATCACATTTTAATCATATTTTCTCCGCTATCTCTAATATATAAAATCTTTTGATATTAGAGATACCAAATTTGATTAAAATATATTTTGAAAAATAGTCTTGAAAATCTTCAGGAGAAAGATGTGTCAATCTTTGCATGAAGTTGAAATGCTCCCCCTCAAAAATTGATCCAATTGAATTGTCATTGTCAGGATATGATCCACATTTCGCTTTTTGAGGATGGGAGTTGTTGAACACACAATTATTGAAAATTTTTGAATAATCATTGAGAAATTCTTGAAAAAATTTTGTTCAACGCTTTTTGAAAAATCCTATTTCTTTTTGGCGAAGAGGTTTTTCTAAAGCATAAACTCGAGTTCATAGACTTTGAATGTCTTGACAAATCCACTCAAGTGTAAGAAGATTTCTCTTCTTTTGCTGAGGGTAAGGGTACTAAAGCATACACTCCCCCGTGAATATAGAACCGGGTTGCAATCTGAAAGTGATTACAAGCCATTGTGTTGAGCTCAAAACATTGAATGTTTTGTGACAAGCTCAACCCGAGATAGATTGCTCTACCCGTTGTTGGAAATATTGTCCAAAAGAGACATTTTCCTTTAAAAAGATAGAAATGACATGTTTTGAAAAATATTTACAACTTTCATTCGAGTTTTATGTACATACCCGTGTCGTTATTGAGCGACATTTCTAGGTACGTCCATATTATCGATACTGAAAGACATGTCGAGAAGAATCTTTTTGGTATTTTTGAAACATTTTTAATTTTGTGTTTTGCTTTTATATGTTTTATATTTTTGTATTTTGTTTTTCCATAGATATATACAAGTAGATGTTTGATAGATAAATCAAGCAGGCACCTTTGCCAGAATCTCCAGGTCTGCTGGAGTCAAACATCTCATACCAATTTGCCTAACGAGGTACTCAAACCTATCTTTCGACATAGCTTTCTTAAACAAGTCGTCTAATTGGTAATCCGTTCCAACAAAGTATAGTTCAACAATACCTCTTTCAACTTGTTCCTTTATGAAGTGGTATCGGACATCAATGTGCTTCGTACGGGAATGCTGTACCGGATTGTAGGAGATGGCTATGGCCGACTTTGAGTCACAGTACATAGGTACTTTATCAAAGTGAAAGCCATAATCCGTGAGTTGTGTTCTCATCCATAGAACTTGAGAACAACACGCAAATAGAGACACATACTCCGCTTCGGCTGATGAAAGTGACGTGCAATCCTGCTTCTTGGAAGACCATCCCACAAGATTATCTTGACCTAGAAATTGTGCACCACCAGAAGTACTTTTTCGTGTATCAAGACACCCTGCATGATCAGAATCTGAATAGGCCGTTAGAAAGAAACCGGTTTCCCTCGGATACTAGAGTCCCAAATGAATGGTATTATTGAGGTACCGAAAGATCCGTTTAACCTCCTTGAGGTGCTTTTTAGTGGGTCGTGCTTGATATCGTGCACAATAACACGTAGCATGTGATATATCGGGTCTGCTTGCTGTCAAGTACATGAGGGAACCGATCATGGAACGATATCTCGTTTGATCTATGGCATTTACCTCCAAGTCAGCATCTAGCGATGTGGTTGATAAAGGTGTCCCAACGGGGTCACATAGAGTCATACCATGCTTTTTGATTATCTCTTGACAATACTTAGCTTGGTTTATAAAGATACCACTTGGGGATTGGTGAACTTGAACTCCAAGAAAGAATTTTAGTTCGCCCATCATTGACATTTCAAATTTGTTGTGCATTACTTTTTCAAACCATTTTGAAAGTTTTGGGTTTGTAGACCCGAAAATAATGTCATCAACATAAATCTACACAAGCAAAATGTCATCCCCATATTTATAAGTGAACAAAGTTAGATCAATGGAACCTTTTGAGAAACCTTTGGATACCAGAAATTTCGAGAGCTCATCGTACCACGCCCTTGGAGCTTGCTTGAGTCCATAAAGTGCTTTGTGGAGACGATACACCTTGTCAGGATAATGAGGATTGACGAATCCTTCCGGCTGTGTGACATAGACTTCTTCCTTTAAAGGACCGTTAAGAAATGCCGTCTTTACGTCCATTTGATAGACAGTGAATCCCTTATATGCAGCATAAGCAAGGAAAATCCTGACTGCTTCAATACGAGCAACTGGTGCAAATGATTCATCAAAATCAATTCCCTCTTTCTGGCCATACCCCTTAGCCACTAGCCTAGCTTTGTTCTTGATGATCGTTGATTGTTGTCTTTTTGCTACCCTTTAGGAAAAGGATGGTAAAAGTGGCAAGTATTAAGTGTCGGCTTAGGAAAACCAAGCACTAATGACCAATAGAAACCAAGAAAATATATATGATACTTAGTAATACTTTGGGCGGCAAAACCCTCGATTAGCTCTCAAAATCAAAATACGCACAAGCAAGCGGAGGAAACGAGGCGGCGCGAAGCACTTAAGAGCCTTTTTCCTTTAGGTCGTGAAATACAACCGCCTTATACCCACCTTATAGTTTGTATTTTTCAAAATCGAGCTTCACGAAAGTATTTATCTATTTTTGCCTTTTTCTTTGGTTTGAGATTCGAATACAATGATTGGGTAATGACCTCCCAAGTCAAGGTTGTGATTGCTCACGTATTTGGAGTACTTGTGAATTTATTGTTCTACGTATACAATATAGTAATAGTATTCACAAAAAAACGAAAAACGATAATACGTATTAGTAGAGTGCTACTAATACAATTAGCTATTTATGGCTATATAAAAACAACAATTGTTCAACCAAAACACAACACGCCTCCCCGGCAGCGGCGCCAAAATGATTGTTGTCTTTTTGCTACCCTTTAGGAAAAGGATGGTAAAAGTGGCAAGTATTAAGTGTCGGTTTAGGAAAACCAAGCACTAATGACCAATTAAGTTCGTTCTCAAGGAGGCTAGTGCGTTGTGTATTGAATTGATATTGATTTGTGATTATATGATTGAAAAAGAAAGAAAGAAATGGGATTAGAAGAGAAAGACGGTTACGAAGACGAATTAAACTAAGACGGAAAAGGCGATCACGCAAAACCGTAAATAGTGCCAAAATTAAAATTTTAATCTAAAAATTCCTAAAAATTACTAAAAATCCCCAATAATATTCTAAGAGTTTACAAAAAATCCAAACTTGTTAAAACCTTTTAATTAATTAAATAATGACTTTTTAATGCTAATTAAAGCCCTAAAAATCACAATTAATTATTAAAAAGCCCTAAACAAGATCTTATGGTTTGTAAACCTCAAAATATCCTAATTAAGCTAAAAACTATTTTTAAAAATTTTAAAACCAAATTAAACTATTTTTAAACACTTAAAAACTATTAAAATCAATTAAAACTTAAATTAATTCTAGAAAATAATTGAAAAGTCCTAAAAATATTTGGAAAGTGACAAAACTCCTAATTAAGTGTCCTTAACCTAGGAAAAAATGTAAAAACTAAAAAAAAATCAAACTTCAATTTTTAATAATAAAATAATAATAAAATAATCAAAAAAATTCAAAGTTTAGTAAAAAATTCTAAAAAATTACCAAAAATCTTAAATAATGTAACTAAGACAAAAAGGCAATCAAAATTTTCTGAAACCTATTTAATAATTTTATATTAAATTTTAAAGTTGGTTTAAAACCCTAAAATCCAATAAAATCAAAAATAAGCTAAATTGAAAACTTAAATAGCTGAAAACCTCAAAGTTATGATTAAAAACCTAAAAACTATTTTTTCAGATTTTTAAAATACTTTCTACTATTTTTAATTTACTTTCTAAAATATTAACTTAAAATATTCCTAGAAAATTAATTAACTAATGGAAAAATAAACTTTTTGCACTGAAAAGTCTTAAAACCTAATAAAAACAAAAGAAAAATGATAACTGGTCAAAACCTAAAGAAAATAAGCTGAAAATAGCTTAATTATAAGCTGCTGATTAAATAAGCTATAAAACAAACACACCTTAAGTAGAATTTGAAATGAAACCTAGCAGTCAAAGACCCTAGGGCGCAATGGTAAGTTGTGAGTGTTGTGAGGAGGATGGCGCAGGTTCGAGTCCTGGCCAGTCCTTTTTGAAAAAAACTTTTTTTTTTAAAACCTTAAAATCTCAATCTCAGTAACTTTAACTTACTCTAAACAAGCTTAAAACCAAAAACAAACAAGAATCAAGCAGCTAGAAATCAAAAACGTGCCCAGATATGAACTTGTTTCTGATGAACACAAGTTGATATATTCACATGTGAAGATTGAAATCAAGAGGACTTGATTTTGATTTTGATGCTGTTTTGATGGACAAATAGGGCACCCCTATACTCAGTTGAGTATAGGGAGTCAATACTAACACAAGAAAAACACAAATCTTAGCCAAAATCACACAAAGATTCACCAAACAAGTTTCTGATAAGAGCTATGCAGGTCTGAGAGTACGTTACTGATTTACTTGGCACAATGGTGAAATTCAATGACCAATAACATGCATACAATCCAACCTAATGATATAATAGCAATCACAAAACCTAAAATGACCTATAATCCAATAGTATAACAAGATTTGATGAATAATTCACACAAAATCAGTCACAATAATGACTTACTGATTTAGGCTAAGTTTTCAATTTTTTAGCATACAAATTTGTTTAAAACCTATCCAAACTAAAACCCAAGTACATGTATCATATAGTAACCACCTTAGGAATGTTTTTAACCAGGTTTTAACACTAAATCTTGTCACCAAATTTGGTTAATCCCTTATCCCAAACACCCCTTAAAAATTGAAAATCAAATTTTTTCTAAACAAAACCTTATAGAATCCAACCAAATGATTTACTGAGTTCTAAACATGCATAAATACATCAAATAGACCTAGATAAGCAGTTAAATCAAACCAATAACAGATGATCACAAACTTAAGCAAAATCACACAAAATGAAAACTGAAAAAGGAAAACAAGGATTTTACTTTGTTGGACCTACATCCAGGCCCAACAATGGCTTGGTAGCCACCTCCAATAGACCAGGGTCTATGCTGAACCTTTGACAAAACAAAACTCAAAAACCTGCTAAGAGAAAAAAATAGAACACACAATAATATGCACTTTCTGATTTTCTTTTCTCTTTTTAAAACTTTTCAAAAACTTTCCCAATGTTGTTCTTTCAAATCACTTACACCAAACAACTTTCAATCCTGCAAATTCAACCTTGAAACAAGATTTCACCAAGTGAAATCAGAGTTTCAGAAACTTTTGAAAACAAAACTGAATTTTAAAAAAAACTTAAAAAAGTAAACAAGCAGTAAATGAGACACAATCAATAAGCAGAAAGTAAAAGTGGATCTTTGTTTCTCATCAACATCTCAACACCATTTTTCATTCATAAAAAACTGGCTTTACAGGGAAGTGATAAAGGAGAAAGAAAGAACAATGTAAAAGGGACACATGCGTCTCCTTTTATACAAGTCCAAAGAACTATCTAGATAACTAAACCCTAGCTCAGTAAATCCCTAAAAAGCCCTCTTGAAGAATCTTTGGATATGCTGAAAAGATGCCCTGTTTGAAATTGCTTGCTTGGCTCCCATGTGATGCATCAGTGTACTTGGGCTCTTTTCTTCGTTGGATTTGAGTAGAGAACAAGCAAATTCATCTTAGCCCTTGATTTGGTCAAATCAGTTTGGAAGTTTGTGGTTCTTGTGATATGATGTGAGCTGGAGAGGGGACAAGAAAGGGGGAGGTCGTTTTCTGGGTTTTGTTTTGTGTTGGGAGTGGGGTTGTGGGTAAAACCCCTATGGTTAATTAGGGTTTAGGTAAGAAATTAGGGTAATTAAATCTGGGTTGGGTTTAGGGTTTTTGGGATGAAGGTGGATAAAAAAGCAGGTTTTGATTAGTTTACACGTTTAAAAATGTGTTTCCCACTTAATTTGTAATTAAGTTAAATAAGGTTTAGTGGGAAATGACGTGTAGGGGTGACATGGCGTGGGGGTTGGACGTGATTGGTGGGTTGTTTAAGGTTGGTGACGTGGAGGATGGGGAGTGGTGGGTTCAACTTAGGTTGTCTGGGCAGAAACACCCCCTTAACTTCCTTACTTCCTTCATGTTGTATTAAATCAGCACAAACCCCATTTCCTTTGTATTTATCTTTCAAGGACTTGTCAAAAATGGCACAACAAGTTTCCAAACTTGTTTCAAGGACTTAAAATGCAATTTCTTCATATTTGAAGGACTGATTTTGGCATTTCCTTCATTCTTCAAGGTTTGACTTGTTTGTTGACTTCTTGGAGGACCAATATTGACAATTTAGTTTTGTTGAGGGACTAAATTTGCCAATTCTTCAAAGTTAAGGGTTCTTTTTGTAATTTTGACAAACTTTAGGGACCAAACTTGTAATTATGAAGATACAAGGGTATAAAGTGTCAATTCTTCCATATTGGAGGACCCTTCTTCATAATTCTTCAATTCTTCAAGGGTTTTCTTTGGAAAATTCTTCATTAGGGCTTGGTTCATCGTGCGGCTTCGTTTCCCGTGTTCGTTTTTGACTGATTCTTGTGATCTTTTGTCATTTTCTCAATATCCGTACCTAAAATACACAAGCAACAAACACAAGCATATATTTGGGTATTTTGATAATATTTAATGCATTTTAAGCCCTATTTGGACGATGAGACTATGTATAAAAGCAGTCTCATCACTCCCCCATACTAAACCATTGTCGTGCCCTCACGCAATGCTAGAATAAAGTATCGTAGCATCTCCAAAAGTCATTTTTATTCACTTTATTGAAATGATAAAATAGCTATACTACTACTATTTCTACTACTTGTGTTTTTAGACATAATGTATGATTTTCATCGCAAAATGGGACGTTTAGGTGCATAGAATAAGAACACGTGAATGCTTCGTTAGAAATAATTTCATCGTCCTCGATTTTCACCTTAATTCCATGCCAAGCGTGCAACGAGATCATTGTTATTATAAGTTAGTAATGCTAACACTACTCATATGCCCTAATCACGTACTTATCCTCCCATTATTCCTAAGTTGTATCTCTTATATTTTATGATGTCTTAAATGTTTCACGAGGATACATTGTTTGACTTATGCGATAATAGAGATTTAGGTCTAA
This sequence comes from Glebionis coronaria, assembly GCA_025667525.1. Taxonomy (NCBI): domain Eukaryota; kingdom Viridiplantae; phylum Streptophyta; class Magnoliopsida; order Asterales; family Asteraceae; genus Glebionis; species Glebionis coronaria. Next base: position 489,000,567 of record CM046874.1, read on the forward strand.
AAATAGAGTCCTAACAGTGTAACTAAGATCATCAAATCAATAACCCCTCCTAATAGACAACGATGTCAAAAAATTAAGTTGACAAGAAGAATCGATAAACACGGTTTTATAACGGTTTTGAACATGAGACTTATTACCAAGACTTTTATACGCCCCCTAACGGAAGGGCCTTATTATCTTTGGTTTACCTCCATCTTTTATTCAACTTCGCCATGAAGCTTTTATTATGACTTCGGTCTTGCCTTGCCTTTTATTATCCGCCTCATCGGTAGTTTTATTAGCCAAAGACGTATATCCTCACGCTAAAGCGAATTTTGGATCTTTAAAACTTCGAAGATTAAGGCTTGATTCACTTTCAATTTTTGCATAGATTTTTCGGCCTTGTGGGGCTTCAAATTGTTTGCTAGATTTAGGTGAGCACTTGAAATCTTATTATTGGATGAAGCTTTCGATTATTTGGGTGCCAATACTTCAAAACCGTGACGCTGGCGATACCTTAATGTCTTCCCAATTTAATTACACGGAAGCTACTAGAAAAGACTAGAAACCCAACAATCCTAACTAAACCGCTAAGTCAATATTTATTAAGCAAAAAATATTTACATGCGAAGGGAGAATAAGCAAACAACGAGAACACATGAGTTTTTGAAAGAATACGAGTACTCTACGTTTAGCATAGTAACTTATAATTAACCCTATCATTTCTCGTCCTCATTTAAGAGACTTAGCCTAATGTGTAGTTAAGGAATCAAAGCTAAGTGCTCAACACGCACGGTCGAGTAAAAAATTACTCTTATTCTCGCCATCGGAAAACCTACATTCGTGTCTTAAACACTTATGAAAAACTAGAAAAATTTTAAAATTTGGCCATTTTTAACCTTATTTTGCAACATAACGATAAACAAAAAGATAAACTTTGGAAAGCGTGAAGGTTTGGCAAGGCTAGTATCTATTCACCCCCCATACTAAAGTTAAACATTGTCCTCAATGTTTCTAGTCTAGGGGTGCAAACACCCCCATACTAGAGACGTAGTCGAATGCCTAATCTAGCATGGAAAGGGTGTAACCATTAAATTTAAAGCCGTTTATGAAGTGTGCTAGAAACCTAAGGTTAGAACATCAAAGGATATATCATGGATATTGAGAAAGTCTTCAAAGCAAACGATCGAGTGCTCCCATAAAACGAACACGAGAGGCTCCAATCGTGAAGATCATGATCATCTAAAGTTCACAATTCACAAACAACCATGGAACAAAGGTTGGAAGGGCACAAATCCCCACACATAAGCTACATTAGAAAGCGATAATATGTACATAGGATAAGCATGGGACTCCCCCACGAGGCACCTCGTTTTTTATTACCGAGTCATGAGCTCGACTCGATCCCCTCAATACTAATTATCATTGGGGAAGGTGACTTGGTCGAGGTAGTTCAAGGATGGAACTTCCCCGCCAAAGTAGTGCTTCAACCTATGTCCATTCACCTTGAAGTTAGGACCATCATCTTGAGCTAGCTCGATGGTCCCATACGGAAACACTTGAGTCACGGTGAATGGACCGGACCAACGGGATTTCAACTTACCGGAAAAGATTTTCAATCTCGAATTAAAAAGCAAAACTTGATCCCCAATGTTAAAAACCCGGTTTTTAATTTTAGAATCATGCAAATTTTTAGTTTTCTCTTTATAAATCAATGAATTTTCATAAGCAATATCCCTCAATTCATCTAATTCATTCAATTGCATTTTCTGGTGTTTTCCCGCGGTCTCCATATCATCATTACAATGCTTTAGGGCCCAATAAGCCTTGTGTTCTAACTTGATAGGCAAATGACAATTCTTTCCATACACAAGCTTATAGGGAGTGCACCCAATGGGCGTCTTATGAGCGGTCCTAAAGGCCCATAAAGCATCGTCCAACTTATCCGACCATGATTGTCGGTTTCCCCTACGGATCTCTCCAAGATCCTCTTCAAAGCTCGGTTTGAAACCTCGACTTGCCCACTCGTTTGTGGGTGATAAGCCGTAGAAAGCCGATGTGTAACCCCATATTTCCTTAGAACCCTTTCAAATTGGTCGTTACAAAAATGGGTTCCACGATCTCTTATGATAGCACGAGGGGTTCCAAACCGAGAAAACAATTGCTTCAAAAACTTGACTACCACACGAGCATCATTGGTGGGCAAGGCCTTGGCCTCCACCCACTTAGAAAGGTAGTCAACCGCAACAAGGATGTACTTATTACCACGAGATGATGGGAACGGCCCCATAAAGTCTATACCCCAAGCGTCAAAGATCTCACACACTTGGATGATATTTTGTGGCATTTCATCTTTTTGTGAGGCTTTTCCTTGTCGTTGGCATGCATCACACGACTTCACAAGATCTTGTGCATCTCGGTAAATAGTAGGCCAAAAGAAGCCGACATCAAACACCTTCTTAGCCGTGAGATTAGCACCGTGGTGACCACCCGTGGGTCCCTCATGGCAAGCTCTAAGGATGTTAGAAGCTTCTGTGCCAAATACACAACGTCGGATGATTTGATCCGCACAAGTTCGAAACAAGTAAGGGTCGTTCCAAAAGTAGAACTTGACGTCACGAAAGAATTTTCGTTTTTGTTGAGTCGTCATACCCTTAATGATGAAGTTACCCGCATGGTAATTTGCAAAATCCGCAAACCATGGGGTGGGAGAATCAAGCTTAGAATTCACTACACCAAGTGTTTCAAGCGGAAATGTTTCGGTGATTTCCTTGGGCTCGTAAACACTTTGGTCAGGATCTTCTAAACGAGAGAGATGATCGGCCGCTAGATTCTCGGCTCCTTTTTTGTCAACGATTTTGTGATCAAATTCTTAAAGGAGGAGAATCCAACGAAGTAATCTAGGCTTAGCATCTTGCTTTGCCATGAGATACTTAATAGCCGAATGGTCCGTATACACTATGCATTTCGTCAAGACGAGATAAGGTCGGAATTTCTCAAATGCATACACCACGGCAAGGAACTCCTTTTCCGTTGTAGTGTATTTTAGTTGAGCCTCGGTCATCGTCTTGCTAGCATACTGAATAGGCAAGAAGTGCTTATCATGTCGTTGCCCCAAAACGGCCCCTATAGCGTAATCACTAGCATCACACATAAGTTCAAAGGGGAGGTTCCAATTGGGAGAAACAAGAATGGGAGCTTCGGTAAGTTTCCTCTTAAGGATCTCAAAGGCTCGTACACAATCTTCGTCAAAGACAAAACGTGCCTCTTTTTCAAGAAGATGTGTAATGGGTCGAGAAATCTTTGAAAAATCCTTGATGAATCGACGATAAAAGCCCGCGTGGCCTAGGAAACTCCTAACTCCCTTGACGGTTTTGGGATGAGGTAATTTGGCGATGACGTCTACCTTAGCTTGATCTACCTCAATCCCCGCTTTCGAGACCTTGTGCCCTAAGACGATTCCACTCTTAACCATAAAATGACATTTTTCCCAATTGAGCACAAGGTTGGTTTCCTCACAACGTTTTAACATTCTCTCAAGGTTCGACAAACACGAAGTGAACGAATCACCAAACACGGAAAAGTCATCCATGAAGACTTCCATCGTCTTCTCGATCATATCATGAAAAATAGCCATCATGCATCGTTGAAAAGTTCCCGGTGCATTGCAAAGTTCGAATGTCATTCTACGATAGGCAAACGTTCCATATGGACACGTAAACGTAGTTTTTTCTTGATCACGAGGATCGATGGGAATTTGGAAGTAACCGGAAAAACCATCTAGAAAGCAATAGAAATCGTTTCCCGCAAGACGCTCCAACATTTGGTCCATGAAGGGCAAGGGAAAATGGTCTTTTCGAGTGGCTTCATTCAACTTTCGATAGTCAATGCACACTCTCCATCCGGTCACGAGTCTAGTGGGAATCAACTCGTTTGCATCGTTTGGCACAACGGTCATCCCTCCCTTTTTAGGGACACAATGAATAGGACTCACCCAAGGGCTATCGGAAATAGGGTAAATCATTCCCGCGTCAAGGAGTTTAAGGACCTCCTCTTTGATGACGTCGTGAATTTTGGGGTTCACCCTCCTTTGACTTTGGATTGTGGGCTTGAAATCTTCCTCCATTAATATTTTGTGGGTACAAAACTTGGGATCGATTCCCTTAATGTCGGATAACTTCCACGCAATCGCCCCTTTGTGGTCCTTTAGAACATCGACAAGTGCGGTTTTTTCATCATTCGAAAGATCCTTCGCAATAATAACCAGCAACTTGTCGTCCTCCTCCAAATAGACATATTCGAGGTGAGGAGGTAAATCTTTCAACTCGAGGATAGGTGGTTCCTCAAGTGAAGATTTGGGCTCGATACTCATAACCTCCTCGGGCGGAGGAAATGGGAAATCGTTAAGAAAATCCTTGATTATTGAGAAGTCCTCATCGTTGTCGAGGTCTTCGTCACAAGTACGTGGAACATTGCATTCTTCCAACGTAAAACCACCACCTTCAAATGGAGTGAAGTTTGGTGTCGAATTATCAAGAATAGGATCCAACATAGTGGGATTGCCACTAGTTTCTTCATCACCAAACCTTAGAACTTCTTGTGAAAATTCCTCGCAAACCACGTCGATCATTTCAACGAGGTTTACGGTAGCAACGGAATAAACATGAGAAAGTTGAGAATTTTGAGTTGCGTTTATAACAAGTTCCTCGTCGTTGAAACGTAAGGTGATCTTTCTAGCATGCACATCAATTAAAGCCATAGACGTATCTAAAAACGAACGACCTAAAATAAGAGGAACTTGAGGATCCGTGGGGATATCGACAAAGATAAAGTCTACGGGATAGTAGAACTTCCCCACTTTCACAAAAACGTCTTTTGCGAAACCACATGCACGAATCGTGGAATGGTCGGCCAACTCAATAGACATTAGTGAAGGAGTAAGATTAGGAAGATTGAGCGACTTGAAGATTGCAAATGGCATCAAGTTAATGCTAGCACCAAGATCAGCCAAGGCATAGCATTCTTCCATATCTTGAATTGCACAAGGGATAAAAAATTTACCGGGATCACCGACTTTTTGAGGTATGCGATTAAGATAAACCGACGAACAACTAGACAATTGATGCAATTTCTCCTTGTTGTTCAACATACTCTTAAAGTTAGCGGCAAATCGAGGCATCATGACCAAAGCATCGGCGAAACTCACATTAAGGTGGAACTCACGAAACATTTTCATAAAAAGCTCAAATTGGTAGTTGTCGCGCTCTTGTCGTTTTTCCTTCCTAAGTCTCGATGGGTAAGGCAAGGGTGGTGTGGGTTGGGGCATAGAAATAGCCTTTGGAATCTCGGGTTCCAATGTTGGTAAAGGGTCGACCGTAGGTGTGGCATGAGCGGTACTTTGTGGGCTGGAAATATGCTCCTTTTCGACCACCACCTCGGGTTCTTCCTCAATTTTCTCCACCGTTGGAGTAATTGGTTGAGGAGTCGGTTCTTTAAGTGCCTTACCACTACGTGTGGTAATCACTTTCATCTCTCCCTTCGGGTTTGATACGGTGTTACTAGGAAGACCACTCGAAGTAGAGGCTTTGTTCCCCATGACGGCTTCTAAAATGGCATTAAGCTTAGCATCTTGACTATTAAACTTCAAATCTTGACTAGCGGCTTTTTGGTCAATTCTTTGTTCAAGCCTAGCATGACTTTGTTCAATTTTATTGTTTTGACCTCTAATTTGATTAGCAAAATCATTTTTCAACTCATTTCTCATGTTAAGATTTTCCTTCACAAAATTAGCTAACTCCTTGGTGTTTTTAGCCGTGTCCCTAGCTTGACTAGCCAATTGCTCTTGAATGTTTTCCAAAATCTTATCATTTGCCGTGGCGTAATTCAAAAAGTCCATTGGAAGTTCTTTAGTGTAAACATTTTGAAGACCTTGACTCGTGTTTTGAAAATTACGGTTTTGGTTTTGATTTTGCAATTGGCTACTACTTCCTTGATTCCCAAAGTTGTTATTACTCTTGAAATTGTTCCTTTGATTGCTTTGGTAACCAACTTGATTGTTTCGATAATTGTTAGCATTTTGATTTGGTGGAAAACCCGGTGGAGTCAATTGATTAGTGCGAGGAACTTGACCGTTTTGGTTATAAGTTCCCGCGGCCGCGAAGGCACTCGAAGTGTTACCACCGTTGGTAATGCACTCGGAATAATCGTGAGCTCCACCACAATACATACAAGAAACCTCAACCGCTTTAGCCGTAGCGGGAGTGGGTTGTTCACCAACTTTAAATTCAATTAACAATCCCTTAAGCTTATCAAAAATCTTGTTCTCCTAATTAGCCTCGATTTGGCAAGCATCAACGGTGTGTGACAATGAAGGCGAAGGCGAAGACGAAGCCTTACGAACACTCGACGTGCTACGAGGACTATAGACCTTAGACCTATTCTCAATGATTAACAATGCTTCCTCGACCGTCTTACACAAAAAATTACCACCCGCGGCGGCATTAAGATAATCACGCTCATGATCGTTCAAGCCATTGTAAAACGTGTCAATTTGATGCAAGTCGGAAAAACCATGATGAGGACATTCGTGCAACATTTCCTTAAACCTATTCCAAGCCGTTGAAAAACTCTCATTATACTCTTGTGAAAACTTTGAAATCTCGTTTTTCAAGTGCGTAGTCTTAGAGGGCGGAAAAAATTGGTTCACGAACTTTGAAACGAGATCTTTCCACGTCAATATAGAATTGGGTGGCTCTTTCTCTAACCAAATTTTTGCGGTCCCCGCTAAGGAATACGGAAAAAGCATCATCTTAATCGAGTCGTTAGAGACGTCCTTAAACTTGCAAGTGGCGGTGAGACGATTAAATTGGCGAATGTGGTTATGAGGGTTGTCCTTTTCGTCACCTCGAAACTTGTTGTTTTGAATCATGAACAACAAACCCGTCTTAACCTCAAAATTCTCCGCAAGGATAGCGGGAATCACAATCGCTTCTCCATAACCCTCGGTGGGTGCTTGAAGCAACTCCATCATAGTTCGATTAGCCATGGGTGCTTCTTTCACTACAATGGGTTCGTCAATAGGAGACTCCTCACTAGAAGGAGTGGTGGATTTGTTTCTTCGTTTACGAGCACGTCTTGCTTTGGAGCGAGTTTGCATAAACGTCACGTACAATGAGAAGGCGAGCAAAGAAGATTCTTTTTGGCGTTTTTACTTTTTCAAATTTTTTTGTGGTTTTTGATTGTTTTTACTTTTTTTTGGATTTTTGGAATGTATTAGGTAGACACAAATCTACAAATCTCCTCCTTAATCAAATCTCTTGATTAAAGAAGCCTGAAGGAATGAAAACGATCACGTGAAGTGAACGCCTTCGATGACTTTAGAACATTGGTGGAACACCAAAACGTTCAAGAGGGTTTAATCAATAGAAACCAAGAAAATATATATGATACTTAGTAATACTTTGGGCGGCAAAACCCTCGATTAGCTCTCAAAATCAAAATACGCACAAGCAAGCGGAGGAAACGAGGCGGCGCGAAGCACTTAAGAGCCTTTTTCCTTTAGGTCGTGAAATACAACCGCCTTATACCCACCTTATAGTTTGTATTTTTCAAAATCGAGCTTCACGAAAGTATTTATCTATTTTTGCCTTTTTCTTTGGTTTGAGATTCGAATACAATGATTGGGTAATGACCTCCCAAGTCAAGGTTATGATTGCTCACGTATTTGGAGTACTTGTGAATTTATTGTTCTACGTATACAATATAGTAATAGTATTCACAAAAAAACGAAAAACGATAATACGTATTAGTAGAGCGCTACTAATACAATTAGCTATTTATGGCTATATAAAAACAACAATTGTTCAACCAAAACACAACACGCCTCCCCGGCAGCGGCGCCAAAATGATTGTTGTCTTTTTGCTACCCTTTAGGAAAAGGATGGTAAAAGTGGCAAGTATTAAGTGTCGGTTTAGGAAAACCAAGCACTAATGACCAATTAAGTTCGTTCTCAAGGAGGCTAGTGCGTTGTGTATTGAATTGATATTGATTTGTGATTATATGATTGAAAAAGAAAGAAAGAAATGGGATTAGAAGAGAAAGACGGTTACGAAGACGAATTAAACTAAGACGGAAAAGGCGATCACGCAAAACCGTAAATAGTGCCAAAATTAAAATTTTAACCTAAAAATTCCTAAAAATTACTAAAAATCCCCAATAATATTCTAAGAGTTTACAAAAAATCCAAACTTGTTAAAACCTTTTAATTAATTAAATAATGACTTTTTAATGCTAATTAAAGCCCTAAAAATCACAATGAATTATTAAAAAGCCCTAAACAAGATCTTATAGTTTGTAAACCTCAAAAATATCCTAATTAAGCTAAAAATATTTTTAAAAATTTTAAAACCAAATTAAACTATTTTTAAACACTTAAAAACTATTAAAATCAATTAAAACTTAAATTAATTCTAGAAAATAATTGAAAAGTCCTAAAAATATTTGGAAAGTGACAAAACTCCTAATTAAGTGTCCTTAACCTAGGAAAAAATGTAAAAACTAAAAAAAATCAAAACTTCAATTTTTAATAATAAAATAATAATAAAATAATCAAAAAAATTCAAAGTTTAGTAAAAAATTCTAAAAAATTACCAAAAATCTTAAATAATGTAACTAAGACAAAAATGCAATCAAAATTTTCTAAAACCTATTAATAATTTTATATTAAATTTTAAAGTTGGTTTAAAACCCTAAATCCAATAAAATCAAAAATAAGCTAAATTGAAAACTTAAATAGATGAAAACCTCAAAGTTATGATTAAAAACCTAAAAACTAATTTTTCAGATTTTTAAAATACTTTTTACTATTTTAATTTACTTTCTAAAATATTAACTTAAAATATTCCTAGAAAATTAATTAACTAATGGAAAAATAAACTTTTTGCACTGAAAAGTCTTAAAACCTAATAAAAACAAAAGAAAAATGATAACTGGTCAAAACCTAAAGAAAATAAGCTGAAAATAGCTTAATTATAAGCTGTTGATTAAATAAGCTATAAAACAAACACACCTTAAGTAGAATTTGAAATGAAACCTAGCAGTCAAAGACCCTAGGGCGCAATGGTAAGTTTTGAGTGTTGTGAGGAGGATGGCGCAGGTTCGAGTCCTGGCCAGTCCTTTTTGAAAAAAACTTTTTTTTTAAAACCTTAAAATCTCAATCTCAGTAACTTTAACTTACTCTAAACAAGCTTAAAACCAAAAACAAACAAGAATCAAGCAGCTAGAAATAAAAAACGTGCCCAGATATGAACTTGTTTCTGATGAACACAAGTTGATATATTCACATGTGAAGATTGAAATCAAGAGGACATGATTTTGATTTTGATGCTGTTTTGATGGACAAATAGGGCACCCCTATACTCAGTTGAGTATAGGGAGTCAATACTAACACAAGAAAAACACAAATCTTAGCCAAAATCACACAAAGATTCACCAAACAAGTTTCTGATAAGAGCTATGCAGGTCTGAGAGTATGTTACTGATTTACTTGGCACAATGGTGAAATTCAATGACCAATAACTTGCATACAATCCAACCTAATGATATAATAGCAATCACAAAACCTAAAATGACCTATAATCCAACAGTATAACAAGATTTGATGAACAACTCACACAAAATCAGTCACAATAATGACTTACTGATTTAGGCTAAGTTTTCAATTTTTTAGCATACAAATTTGTTTAAAACCTATCCAAACTGAAACCCAAGTACATGTATCATATAGTAACCACCTTAGGAATGTTTTTAACCAGGTTTTAACACTAAATCTTGTCACCAAATTTGGTTAATCCCTTATCCCAAACACCCCTTAAAAATTGAAAATCAAATTTTTTCTAAACAAAACCTTATAGAATCCAACCAACTGATTTACTGAGTTCTAAACATGCATAAATACATCAAATAGACCTAGATAAGCAGTTAAATCAAACCAATAACAGATGATCACAAACTTAAGCAAAATCACACAAAATGAAAACTAAAAAAGGAAAACAAGGATTTTACCTTGTTGGACCTACATCCAGGCCCAACAATGGCTTGGTAGCCACCTCCAATAGACCAGGGTCTATGCTGAACCTTTGACAAAACAAAACTCAAAAACCTGCTAAGAGAACAAAAATAGAACACACAATAATATGCACTTTCTGATTTTCTTTTCTCTTTTTAAAACTTTTCAAAAACTTTCCCAATGTTGTTCTTTCAAATCACTTACACCAAACAACTTTCAATCCTGCAAATTCAACCTTGAAACAAGATTTCACCAAGTGAAATTAGAGTTTCAGAAACTTTTGAAAACAAAACTGAATTTAAAAAAAAAACTTAAAAAAGTAAACAAGCAGTAAATGAGGCACAATCAATAAGCAGAAAGTAAAAGTGGATCTTTGTTTCTCATCAACATCTCAACACCATTTTTCATTCATAAAAAACTGGCTTTACAGGGAAGTGATAAAGGAGAAAGAAAGAACAATGTAAAAGGGACACATGCGTCTCCTTTTATACAATTCCAAAGAACTATCTAGATAACTAAACCCTAGCTCAGTAAATCCCTAAAAAGCCCTCTTGAAGAATCTTTGGATATGCTGAAAAGATGCCCTGTTTGAACTTGCTTGCTTGGCTCCCATGTGATGCATCAGTGTACTTGGGCTCTTTTCTTCGTTGGATTTGAGTAGAGAACAAGCAAATTCATCTTAGCCCTTGATTTGGTCAAATCAGTTTGGAAGTTTGTGGTTCTTGTGATATGATGTGAGCTGGAGAGGGGACAAGAAAGGGGGAGGTCGTTTTCTGGGTTTTGTTTTGTGTTGGGAGTGGGGTTGTGGGTAAAACCCCTATGGTTAATTAGGGTTTAGGTAAGAAATTAGGGTAATTAAATCTGGGTTGGGTTTAGGGTTTTTGGGATGAAGGTGGATAAAAAAGCAGGTTTTGATTAGTTTACACGTTTAAAAATGTGTTTCCCACTTAATTTGTAATTAAGTTAAATAAGGTTTAGTGGGAAATGACGTGTAGGGGTGACATGGCGTGGGGGTTGGACGTGATTGGTGGGTTGTTTAAGGTTGGTGACGTGGAGGATGGGGAGTGGTGGGTTCAACTTAGGTTGTCTGGGCAGAAACACCCCCTTAACTTCCTTACTTCCTTCATGTTGTATTAAATCAGCACAAACCCCATTTCCTTTGTATTTATCTTTCAAGGACTTGTCAAAAATGGCACAACAAGTTTCCAAACTTGTTTCAAGGACTTAAAATGCAATTTCTTCATATTTGAAGGACTGATTTTGGCATTTCCTTCATTCTTCAAGGTTTGACTTGTTTGTTGACTTCTTGGAGGACCAATATTGACAATTTAGTTTTGTTGAGGGACTAAATTTGCCAATTCTTCAAAGTTAAGGGTTCTTTTTGTAATTTTGACAAACTTTAGGGACCAAACTTGTAATTATGAAGATACAAGGGTATAAAGTGTCAATTCTTCCATATTGGAGGACCCTTCTTCATAATTCTTCAATTCTTCAAGGGTTTTCTTTGGAAAATTCTTCATTAGGGCTTGGTTCATCGTGCGGCTTCGTTTCCCGTGTTCGTTTTTGACTGATTCTTGTGATCTTTTGTCATTTTCTCAATATCCGTACCTAAAATACACAAGCAACAAACACAAGCATATATTTGGGTATTTTGATAATATTTAATGCATTTTAAGCCCTATTTAGACGATCAGACTATGTATAAAAGCAGTCTCATCAATCATGTTTTCTTCATCCATCTTGTTTTTCCAGATCCAACGAAGATTTAAAGGAATCACATCGTATGGTATGTCAACAAGTTCCCAGACTTTAAGTCTTTCAAATTGTTGAAGTTCAACCGTCATCGATTTAATCCAAGCATGATCAGCCATGGCTTCTTTGATGTTTTTCGGTTCAGCTGTACTCACGGTGATTGCGAACATACAAAAATCGCCATCGGTTGCTAGTTGTCGTCTTGTACGAACAGGCTGTGAAGGGTTTCCAATTACGTGAACCAAAGGATGATCTCGGGTCCAATGATGTGTTGAAGGATGTCGTTGATAAAACGTATGCATATTTGATGGATCAACATGGCGAGTAGAGGACTCTCTAGTTTCGTGTACCGGTGTACCAAATGGGTTATGAAAATCGTCATCGTCAGATAATACATTGTCTGCTTGATTTGTGTTCTCTGGAGCAATGATAGTAGTTGTGGATGTTGTAGGAGCGGTAGTTGATGTGATATTCCGAGGAAGTAAATCTGCAGCAACCCGTGTTGAAGTAGATGAAGTTTTATCCTTTTGTTGACGATGATCGGTATCATCATTCGTATCATGAGTGACAGCGGAAGTCTTCGATACAACGTGTTTCTCCCCGGTGAAATATTCCTCAAACATTGGTCCATATAACATTTCCAACTCTTCAAGTATCGTATCGACGGTCATATCTGCTCTAGGAACATGTTTAGGAACCAGCGTTGAACTTGACGATTCATTGTTGTGGTCTTGAGTTCCAAGTTCCGTCCGGTTGTGCACAGAAGTCTTTTATCGTTGTGGATCGGGACTTAAACTGTTTTGTTCAAGTGCCATTTCTTGTAGTTCATCAAATCTGATATGAATAGTCTCGACTATCAATTTTGTTCTCTTGTTGTATACTCTGTATCCCTTAGACTGAGTTACATATCCCACTAAAATGCATGCATCACCTTTCTCTTTCATCTTGTCCAGATTTTCACCATCTTGAATAATGTAACACGTACATCCAAAAACATGAAGGTGTTTGAGTGAAGGTTTGCAATCATTAATTATGTGATATGGTGTCTTTTCGTGTGTTGGGATAATTAAGTAGCGGTTTTGTGTGTAGCATGCGGTTGACACGGCTTCGGCCCAAAAGTATAGTGGAAGTTTTGAAGCGGATAATCCGTTTTTTTCGGGTGTTCGAGCAATAGATGTTTCATGTTCAATTCCTTCGGCTTCAAAATAGTTTCTCAGTTTTGAATTCAAAAATTATGTACCTCTGTCAGTACGAACCACTTTAACTTGAGCTTGAAGACCACGTTGTATCACTTTAAGGAAGCTAATGAGAACATCGGGTGTTTCATCCTTGGACCTCAAGAAGTGAGTCCATGTGTACCTTGAGTAGTCATCGACAATTACCATAACGTATTTCTTCCCATTGATACTATGAACACGCATGGGACCACACAAATCTATATGAAGATGATATAACCGTCCTTTAGAGCTTGGTGTAGTCTTTGTCTTGAAACTACTCCGTTTTGCTTTACAAAGCTCACAAGAAGAACAAAGATGATCTTTGATGAATTTCAAGTTAGGAAGGTCTCGCACAATATCTTTCTTGGAAAGCAAGTTGATGGTATCAAAGTTAAGATAAGATAAACGTTGATGCCATAACCAAGCTTGAGTCGTTGAAGCTTTAGCCATGAAACAAATTGGAGTTGAAGATGTGGAGTCTTGTAGTGAAATAGTGTAGAGATCAGTACCCCGTGTTCCGGTAAGTAAGTCATTCCCAGCATAATCACGAACAAAACATGTCTTCTTTATAAAAGCAACCTCCAAATCCACATCACAGAATTGACCAACTAAGAAAAGATTGTGATTGAGCCCTTCGACGTAGTAAACCCTTTTGATAGTGATATTCCCCTGAACTAAGTCTCCATATCCTAGGATCGGTGCAAATTGATCATTTCCAAATCGGACCATACCCAGGAACTTCTCCACGAAGTTAATTAGAAGCTTGAGATTCCCCGTCATGTGCTTCGTACATCCGGAGTCTAGTATAAAGAGAATTATTTCAATCACTTGCAGAATAATTAGAACACGATGGAGCATTTACTAAATTGGATTCCATGTTAGTTGTGATTTACGATTCATTAGTTTCCCTAGTTTCATCACTTGAGGCACACTAATGCTCGTAGTCACATTTTCTGTCCTAACCTTAGGCATCCATTAATATCCTGGAGGACATTGATTAGCAAACCACCATTTCCAAGGCTTGCTAGCAGACTCATATAATTTACTAATTCTGCTTCTAGGGTTCTTAGTGGTGGAGTCTGATGAAATACTTTTCTTAGGGGGGGTTGCACCAGAATGGTACACTTTGCGTTTGGGTTTTCTAGCACTAATAGGCATCGCAGTTTGCTTCTTAGTCCTAGTTGCTACGCCTTTGACATTATTCGAAACACACATATCATGATTAGCATTAGCACACTTTCCACATTTCACACAAACAAACATAACATTCAAAGCATTCAAAGTCGAATCATTCAAATCGTCATTACACACGATTACAGACGTTTTATTCTTAGAAACATTAAAAATCCTAGGGTGGTCTTCTACTGTCTTCATCTTCCCTTGACTTTTCTTTTGCCAAACCTTTTCATTCATGCGAGTGCTCTTAAACTGGGGTTGGCTAACACTATCAGTGGGGAATACTCCTGTATTAAAAGACACACGTCTATTAGTGTTTCTAGAAGTCTGAGGTGATTGACTTTCTTTGTTGTGTATAGGTGTAGGGGCAATCTATACATCCCTGGTTCAACCACATTTGTGTTCTTAATGCTTTGTGATCGAATATGTGTTTTGGGAGTGTTCTGTGGTAACCTATACTTCCCATCCGTCTTGGGGGCAAACGCAGGTTTTGCAAATGCAGAATTAGAGAAAACATATGGTTTTCCCAAGACAGAGGGTCTAGTCACTTTTTGCGCATTGGGTTGTCTTACAACATGTTTCTTAACACTAGGTTCCACAATTTTCCCACCCATCTTAGCAACGAGTTTCTTCAACTCAGCTATCGCTAGTTCCCTGTCTTGTAACTAAGCTTTCAACCCTTTAATTTCCAAATTCTGTTCATTCATTTCGCGAAACGTTTTGGAAAGTTTTTCTTGCAAGTTATTATCATGTGGAAAACTACCAACGTCTTTTTGCAAAGCAAGTTCAAGAGAATGACAATGTTTTTGAAGGAAATCAGTTTTGTGTTGAAGTAACTCAAAAGCATTTTTATCAACATTTTCTTTACGTTTCGAAAGCTCAAGTTTAAGACGCTCACATTCTTTGATTTTATCAAGATATTTGCATGCAACATGAGAATATTCATTGATATCAGCACAAGATTGAAGAGTAACACACAAAATATCTTTGGAGAGACATTCTTCTAAGAGTAGATCATATTCGTTTGAAAATTCTGATTTGTCATTTTGAAGTTCATCAATTTCTTTTTCAAGAGACTCAACATATTTCAAATCATCAAACATTTCAGACCGAATCAAATTTTCAAACTCAAGAACATGTTCTTTTATTATCTTCGTATTTGGTATTAAAAGTTATTTCACAAGCACAGTTATGTCGTGAGGAATCTCGGTTTTCCACTTATCCTTTTGACCTTTTTCCCAATCGCTTTCAACAATTGATTGAACATTATCAACGTGGTGTTTAAGAAAACCAAGTGTTTTTCTACTTTTGCTTTTAGAAGCATCTAGAGGCAAATAGTTAATATATTTAAAAATATTAGTTTTCCTCTTAGCGGCAAAAGCCTTTTTCCATTGAATTCTTCTTTGTTTGCATTCTAAAAAGAATTCCTCACGAGAATTCTATTTTTGTGGAGTGAAAAGACCATAAAGACTGATTCGATAAGCATAGTTATATGGTTTCACAAAATCTTTATTGACCGGTGATCTACTCTCCTCATCCCAAAGGGACGTCTCTTCACTATCGAGGTTAGCTACTGGGCAGTCATTATCAGTCCATTCGGACGCAGCATGAGCTTGTTCGAGGTACTTGGGGTTGGCAA
The DNA here is from genome assembly GCA_025667525.1 of Glebionis coronaria. NCBI lineage: Eukaryota > Viridiplantae > Streptophyta > Magnoliopsida > Asterales > Asteraceae > Glebionis > Glebionis coronaria. The sequence goes on from CM046874.1 coordinate 489,016,397, forward strand.
AGCTAGGTTGACCCTTGAAAAACGACCGAGGTGCTATCATTCTTACGGTTTGAATAGAGTCATGTGTATTATAAACAACTTTTTTCAAAAAATCGACTTGTTCTTCGAGATCCTTTACTTTTTCAGTATCTTTGCTTTGTCTATTTTTGAAATCTTGTTTTAATATTTCAACCTCTTGTTTCTTTTCGTCAAGAATTTTAGCAGAATCAGTGGTATTTATAGAAAGCCTTTGTTCAAGTTCATTAACTTTTGTTGTGTCAAGGTACGTTTTTTGACGTTCATCACTTAATAAAACATTAAATTGACGTTTTTCTTTAGTTAACAAAGCAAGAGCTTCGTTGTATTTATTTTCAAACTCGTCCTTTTTAACGTTGATGACACGACTTTTGTACCCCTCAAGCTCGTTGGTCTTTTGAAGAAGCTCAGCCCTATAACTATCAATAGTCTCACTAGATTTTATAAGAGCGGCTTTGCATTCTTCAAAGTTTTGAGTGAGCGCTGCGTTTGCCTTCTTTAATTGCTTTTGACTCTTTCTATTTTCATTGACATCTTTTCTTAAACTAGCAATTAAATTAGCAAGCGCGACACGCTCCTCGTCATCATACTCATTTGCATGTTGATCATCCTCAAACTCATTATTGCACATGTCTGATGAATCGGGTGTGGTATTGCTATCAACCGTTTCCATCATACACATGTCAGTAATTGTTGTTGGTAGATCACTATGCTCATGTGTATCACCAAACACATTATATTCAGCATCATCTTGTACCTTATCAATTGGCTCGGTATCAAAGATAAGACCATTGTCATCTTAAGTGACGTTAAGGACCTCATGAATCTTTCCCATGTATGAATAATGTGCCTCGAGTTCTTGGTTAGAGAGTTCATCATCTGTGTCGTCAAGCATTTCTCCTACCTCAGCTGATAACTTGATTCCAGCTTCCATTTTCTTGCACAATAACATCTTTTCCTTATGATAACCATAATCTTTAACCCTCTTTGGCTGCCTGCATTCCCTAGCCAAATGCCCAAAACCTCTGCAGTTAAAACACTGAATCCCACTTTGTTGCACAAATTGAGTACCAGTAGTTTCCCTATTTCCAACAACAGTAGCCACCCTCTAATTATCATACTTAGGTTGTTGATCATACTTTGGAGGACTCTCAACATGTCTTCGTGTGTCATACCATGGAGGACTCTGTGCATGGGTGTTCCTCGGGTTTGAAGATGTTCGAAGGTTGTTGTTGGTGGGTTTGTAGATTTTCTTATATTGCTTCATCATGAAAGCCATTTGTTGCTTGAATTCCCTATCCTTTTGAGCTGCTTCTTCATCACTGTCTTCTTCGGATGATTGCTCAGGTGTGGGTGATGGTGCTCTTGCAACTTCTTTGCCTCAGGATCGTGTTGGAGCATGTGACTTGGAGACAATGGATGATCATGGTGATGATGATTGAGTAGAGTAGGTCTTTGAAGCACGAGAGTGATAATCTGGGTAATGTTGAGTGGTAGACACCAAAGCAAGTGGATTGGAAATCTTTGCAACTCGTTCAGCTCGAAGTTCATTTGCCTCATTTTGAAATTGTTTCAAAATGTCAAAGAGCTTGTGATATGAAACTTCGTCTAACTTTTGTTGTTGTTTCACCAAGGTGACAAACCGTGTACACTCTGGTTGAAGTTGTTGTAGAAATTGGACATTCACTTGCATGGCGGAAACTTGCAAGTTGTTTCGGTTCATATCATTCATCATCTTATAGAATCGGGAGTAATAAGAATCAATTGATTCCCCATCCTTTGATGTAAACTTGCCAAAGTTCCAAAACATCTTAGTTTTCACATCTTGTTTGTTAAGTGATTCACCTTGTTGCAATCTTTCAATAGCCATCCACATTTCTTGAGCAGTAGGGCATGCATCAACGTAGACTAAATATCATCTCCAATGCCACTGAGAATTTAGTAGATTTCTTCCTTCTCTGCATCAAACCAAGCACGATTCTCTGGGGTGACGTCGTTCCTCTTTTCATCACGTTCATATGCAGGTTGTGCGTCACTTGTGTCTGTGGCTGGTACTGCAGGAACTTGAATCCTCGAGAGTTTATAGGGTCCTTCCAAAATACATTGCCTTAAAGCATCACCTTTAGGTTTTGTGTCAAGGTAACGTAGAAAACGGGATTGCCATTGATCATATCGACCCGACACAAGCATTGGCGGTCTTTCTTTGTTACCTGCCACCAATATGTTGTTGTTCATCACACGATATTCGGCAGTAGAATCCATCTCAATATTCTCTGAAATGATGAAGTGAATATGGATCTTAAGTAGATTTGTTATGATTGTTGTTGTGGTTAAAATTCCGAAAATTGCAATTTTTCTTCATTCCGACAATAAATTCACCAGTCCGACAAAACGTTAGACCAAAAAATTTTGTAATCGCCAAATTTTGAAATCGAGCTAGAAATGTCCTAAAACTAGTATGGAAAAAATTTGAATTTACTTGACGGAAAAATTTTAACTTTTTTTTTAATCTTTGTGTAAACGATATTCCGAAACTAGTCTAGATGGTGGCTAAGTCTAAAAAATACTCGAACAAAATTTAGCTAAACATGTCATCGGAATGTCCATCGGAATGTGCCATCGGAATGTCCATCGGAATGTTGGCTGTCAGAATGTAGGATGTCGGAATGTAGGCTGTCGGAATGTTGGCTGTCGGAATGTAGGCTGTCGGAATGCAGGCTGTCGGAATGTAGGCTGTCGGAATGTAGGCTGTCGGAATGTAGGCTGTCGGAATGTAGGCTATCGGAATGCAGTCAGAATGACCTATCGGAATATTGTATCGGAATGTGACCCTCCTATCGCAATGTTCCTGTCGCAATACCCTTCTATCGCAATGTTCCTGTCGCAATACCCTTCTATCGGAATATGGCCAAGAAAATTTGGACAGAGTAACTTTTCAATATCCCTTAAAAACCGTCGGAATCCTCGATCGCAATGAGTGATCGGAATAACCGTCGGAATAAGGTGTCTGAATCCATGTGATCGCAAAGTAAAACCCTTGGGTTATTGGGATCGAGCTCACTCACTTGTACTTTCCGATGGAATCAGTTGCTAGAATTTCGGAAAGATGAAACAAGAAAGTTCTTAACTTTTGATCCAAAAGATTTGTGTTTTAACCGAAACCAAGATACCCAAATCACTAATACACGAATAAAGAAGGTATGCAAATTGAAGAACACTAAAAAACACAAAAAATCTTAAATTCGTAGATGAAAGAAGGATTAAATCAAATGAATCAAATGAAAACACAACAACCAATCACAAAACTACCCCATGGCGATTGATACCAATTGTTTTCCCATATATTTAGATGATAGAGTACGAATTAAAGTAAAAAAATAGATGAAGAAGATGAATTCTAGAGAGAGAAATTAGAGAGAGAAAAGAGAGAGAATTGGTTAGAACTAGGTGATATTAGATTAAGAGAATTGAGAATAAAATGAACCAACACCCTTCCTAACATGCTAGGAAGGGTATATATAGTCCACCCACATGCGGGCTTCTTTATGGACTATATAGTTCGGGCCGGGCTTTCCTTTTGGGCTTTAGTTACTTATCAATGAACTTTAGCCTAAAGTTAAGCCCGTATAACACGACTAATATGCTACCTATTACAACGTTCTAAAATACGATACATAATAAACATATGACCGAGCATTCTTGTTTGACTCAATATTTTGAGGCTAACCAAATCTTGCATGCAAACATTCCCACTTCTAATATAATAATAATAACACTTACTTACAACTATAAAATAGATCAACACAAGATGATCTTTCAAGAGAAATAATTTTGAGAAAAAGTTCATGCATGTTGTAAATTTTTATACCAAAATGATCCAAATCATATTACAAACATGGGACTTACTTTGGTTTTCAAGGACTCAAGCTAGAAATTAGAATCCAAGGGTGTTTTGGCTTGATGGTGTCACGGCAAAAAAAGAAAAGAAAAGAGAGAAGAAAAAAAATTAATTTGGTAGTGGTTTTTTATGTTTTTAATTGATAGAAATTGATCAAAATCAAAAGAAATGTAATGTATGTAATATTTTAACAAAGATCAAAGATCAAAATACAACCTTTTAACATGAAAACATGATGATCCTACCTAGATCATCACATGCATGATGATTTAAACATAAATCAACCATGGAAAATCATAAAATCTTGAAAGTTAATGCATGTAGGAGATTTTCATACCAAAATATAGATCTTGAGATTTCCAAGATGTGTCTTTGATTAGATTTTGAAGATTCAAACAATGAAATCAAAAATTTGATGTACTTGATCCTTAAGGGTGCACGACTCAAAGAGAGAGAAGAAACAAAAGTTGGTGATTTTTGTTTAATTGATTTTTAAATGAAAATGAGATAGTGGAAAACCTTTAAATAGTCCAAGGTTTGGGTAATATTTGCCAAAATGCATTCTTTTGGGCTAAAATTTTAAATATCAACTTAAGTAACGGAAAATGACTAAAAGTAAATTTTAAAAATATTTACGGGCTCGGGTTTCATAGAAATACTTTTTAGAAGTTTAAACACACACGAAAAATAATAATATAACGACTTAATACGCAATTAAAACGATATCGTCGAAAATATTAAATATCGAAACGATCGATAATAAAATATAAAATTTTGGGCATCCGTCGGTATCGCGATCACTAGTATTCCTCGTTACTCGTCAAAATATTAAAATAAAATATTCAATATCGGTTTCAATTAAACCGTTAACATAATAGTATTTAACGTTATAAAATATTTCAAAACATTTGAAAGATAGAATTAAATAATGACCTTATTTTTGCGGGTTTTACACACATATATAATGGGATTTGATCAATTATAATATTGGACCTACGACAGAAAGAAAGAAGGGTATATTGCGATTGTCATTCATTGGTTTTGTTTTTGGTGCGATCAAACTAACATGTCAAGATTGTTAGTTTGTGAATATTTTAACAAATATTAATTGGCTTTATCACTATTAGTACTAGCATACTTAATTGTTTGCTATAATGTATTGTGTGTGTACTATTAGAGAGATCATTGTTTAATCTTTGGGTTTTCGTTTATATCGATGGTTCGATAAAGGTGTTTAATCCATGGCTAAAAGGTACGCAATTCTTTATCGTTTATTTTAATTACTTGTCTATATGTGATCCTATATTCCGCTGCGTACTCGTGATTATTAATGTGTTAATATGATAAAAGGTTTTTATAAATTCCAACAGTGGCATCAAGAGCCGTTCGTATAGCTTTTAATTACATTAAAAATAATGAAAGAGGTAAAATTATGTAAACTTACTATGATGGCGTTTGAATTATTTTTATTGATGATTAGGTTTTCATAAACCCTAATTAGGGTTAATAAAATTAATTAGACAAACTCTAAGTTGTATGAAACTTTTGTTGATAAATATGTTGTTAATCGTTAATTAGTCATTATTTATCACGTTGTTAATTGTTAAATTATGGTTCGATCCATGGGAATCATGCAAGTTTACCATGGATCATGTGTTCTTGATTAATTGTTTTAATTGAAGTCATGATTGATGTGGTATGCATGAAGTATATGATTAATTGTTAATTAGATATATGTTTTAGGTTAATGTTTATTTGCTTTGCTTTTAATTATAATTGTTATATATCATGGTTCAAGCAAAGGTTTTTCGGAAAAATAAAATAAACCGGACTAAAACTATATGAAATTTGATTTATTATATTCTTGTTCTTGCACGATCATATGTGGCAACAAATGAGTCGCCCTTACATGGTTTTAAATCTAACTCACGCCGTGATTAGCAAGAATCAAGTTTATACTTTGTTTTCTAATTTAAAGTCGTAAAATTTTATTAATGACGTACTTTGCAAAATTACTATCTAGTTGCAAGGCTAAGGTTCGGGAAGACTCATCAAGACTTCGGTCTTGTAGATACCATTGCCCTATAATACATGACTACTTGTAGTCTCCTTATCTTGTATACTATTTAGGAAGCCACGAATGGTCTAGGGTTTGAATGATTTTAATCATTCTTTAATATTTTCTCGTGATAAAATTAAACTTCTTTAAATAGAATACATGTTGAATCGTCAATTTTGATGATATCACTATTTATACAATTGAATTGTAAGTAAATAAGTGATGTCTATAAATAACGAATTGAGTAGATTTGTTAAATTGTCATGATACAAAGATGTTGCATGCTTCTTTGTACATGTTTTGAAATTGTCAAAATTTATACCCTTTGAAATAAGTTTAATTGCCATCCAACGTGTAAAAGCACTTGCACTTACTCTTTCACCATACGTAAGACTGTGGACGACTTAAGCAAGTTAAGATAGGTGAGACCTTAACTCGTGGCAATAGATGGGATAAACATGTTCGCTTTTTCACTTTTGAATTGTGACAAGTGATGTATATAAAGTTGAGTCTCATAATTCTAGAAGTTGTATTGGATCCAATTATTGAACGTCAATTACCCCTTTAATATCATCATCACTAGCAGATCAACTGATATGGTGGCGGTATGTCTTGGTGGATTCTAGCTTTTAGAAAATTAATTGTTTATTTATAAACATGGGTATTTAATTTTCTATAAAGATAACATTATCGAAAATACTAAAATTGAATTTTGTGATTCTTTTAAAAGTATTATTGCAATAAAGTTCTATAAACTAATGCTTGTTTGACAAACAAAGTCTAGTTTCCTTGTAAGAAAGAAAGAGACATATACCTATCTTTTTTTGGTGCAAGTAAAATCTATTAATAGGTGTGATTGGATTATTTTAATTATCAATTTTTAAGTGAACTGAAATGGTTAAGTAGATTTGCACAACTTATTGTTTCATGTAGCTCTCATTAATCTTTTTGAGTTTTTGAGCATCTTTCAAACTAATAAGTCTCTTAGCATTCTCTAGGCAAGCAATACTTCTTATGTTCTTTACATGTCGGTCTCCTTAAGGCTATAATCGATTGAACAAAACAAGTGTTTTTTTTTGTTTATTGTGATTATAATAACTAGCTTTATTTATCCTAGTTATTATGCTTTAACCCAACGTAGGCACTAAATACCCTTATTGAATGGTAGGCCTAATATGGAGGAAATTGCATGTCAGTTTTCAACTTAATGAAAGCATGATAGATAGTCTCTCATTTACATGGTTGAAATTCATACACTCTCTATAATACATAAGTAATTGTTACTTATGGGCATTTACAGCGAGTAGGAAATTAAATAAATCGCTATTTAGTTTTCACTGGTGAAGTAACATTTGTAATGTTACCAAATCCAGTGGGAGCGTTGCGAAGTACATTAATGTAATGTTGTCTAATTCAGTGGGAGCTACAAGCTTGTTTACCTTCGTAGTAATCCATATTATTTCTAGTTTGACTTGAAATAATAACTTACTTTCATGATATGAAGAACCATAGTTTTAAGGATAACTGCATTCTATTTTATATGATGATCACTTTTGAAGTATAATCCATATAATAATTATGAACGATTCTTTATAAATCTATATGGTTGACATTCTGCTAGTTATTCAAATATATATGACACTATCATATTGTTCACATAAACAAATTCGTTGTCAATGGTTTCTTGACCGTGAGATATGAATCTAATATTCTATTAAGACTTATACATTTAATTGTCAATGTATGTTGTCTCGTTTAGAAAATGTCATGATATGAATAACAAGCTACTTCAACTATATTGTTTATCTTTATTGGAATGTTTCTTGGAATGCACAATAATATAAATGAAGTAACCAATTAACTTGAAATAACTATTGAAGTTGTTCATAGTTACTTTATGAATGTTAATGTCTCTTGTAAAGCATTAGCATATAATCTCTAATTGTTAAAAGACTTATAACATAAAGTAAACAATTTAGTTTTTATGTCTTCTTGTTAATGAACATAAAGTCTTTGAATTATTCATAGGATAAACAATGTATATATAGTTATTAAACTATTTAAAAATGTATACATTAGAGCATGCACTAGGTTTTATAAATGATATAATTTCAATTTTGTTTTGACACAATTGATAAGTATTTAACCTAAGGAGTCTTAAGTTATTTAGGAATTGTGATGTATTCTCACAACTCAAATACTTATAGAATGTCTTGAGTGTTAAACCAAATTATTTAGAATTATTTAATGTTGATAACTTGAATCTTTACCTTTAAAAAGTTGTCAAGGTTTGGAAATTAAGTATACAAAGTATATACTTAAATATTACTCCGACCTAGAAGGAAACTAACACACCATCAAGCTATGGAATGTGATGAATCACATTGAATCTTTAAATTTGAAGTTCTGAATTTGTTAAGAACTATCAAGGTATTTTTTGACGTGTCCTAAAAGATAACAATTTGTTGTTTCCCTACATGCTAAGTATTTGAAGAATAGTGTATGATTACCAAAAGCAAGTGGGAGGACCCGTAGATCATTAAGAGATAAATAACAAAATACGCAACCTTTTAAATATACTATCGAATGTCATAATGATGGTGAACATTAAGTGTTGAACATCGTAATGATAGAACTCACATTCATAGATCCGCAAGGATGTCTTTAGTACTTGAAGGATATATTGATACATCAATACTAAGGAATGTATGTTAGAGGATCATGGTGACCCTACTAACCATAAATATGTTATATTGAATCTTGAATGTCATTATTGAATAAAACTATAAATGAGAATGTTGGAAACTCACTTTATGTGACGACATTTAAGAATTCCCGTTAGTTATTATAGTCACGCACAGTCAGTCTAGACTAGGCCCTTTGTAAAGTGCGTGACTATATATACCCCTCCTTAGCTTCCAAGGAGGGGTGTTGATTGTATTTTTGTTCATTCAAGGAACACACACATTTCACATTCAACCTCTCTTTCTCTCTCTCTAAGCCATCAATGGCTTCCACCACCCATTACCACCACATTAGACCACCGGATCATATTTAGCTTTTCTACATTTGGTATCAGAGCCACGGTTCCATCCTTGGATCGTGATTATATTCTCGATTTGGTGGTTTAATTATTTCTTTGTGTCTCGGTTTATATTAATTCTGTCCACTTTATCACAAAATTTTTTTGTGTCACGTCTCATTATTTTTGTCCAAATTATCCAAAATATCACAAGTTGTGTCTCGGTTTCATCATATTTTTCACTGGTCCATACCCATATCATTTTTTGTCCATTCGGTTACCTTATTTTTTCACTGGTCAAAGTCTATATGTTCTTGTGCCTCACTTCCCTGGTCCAGTTACTGGTCAAAGTTACTGGTCAAAGGTCTCGCATATTTTTTACATCTCTATTCTGGGTTATTTTTTTGAAGATGATGGTGAAAAACCAATATTTGCCAGAAAATTTGCCCAGAAATCTGTCCCGTATTTTCAGGAAAAAAGGACCACGTTTGGACTTATCTTCTTGGTACGATCGCATGTATTGCGATGAGGTGTTTTTACACATTCCGATGGGCTTGACTTACCCATTGCGATGGACTCATTCCGATGAGTCACATTGCGATGGGTGGTCGGGTCTATCGCAATGGCTTTGACAAGTCGTCATGCTGCCCGATTACTCGCAACATTGCGATGGATGTCTTTTTATTGCGATGGGTCACGATTTTGATTGCGATGGAAAATACTCATTTGACTTTGCGATGGACTGTATGATATTGCGATGCATTTTTGTTTACAAAAAGGTTATTGCGATACAAAGTCTTGACAGATTGAAAGGTTTGACAACTTGACCCGAGACCAAAAGAAACTATGACCAAGACTTGACTTGTTTAAAAACTATGACATTCACTGACATGAAATTAGTGACCAAACCCACCGAGTCAACTCGGTCATTACCGAGTTGACTCAGTAAAACTCATTGAGTTTGACTCTTATGCCATCCTTATACCGCCTCAACTCCAAAACTAAACCCTAACCCATCGACACCTATCTCCAATCTAAACTCAATCAAAAACTTTTTTAATCTCAGATTTATTCAAACTTACAAAGATCTTTTAAGACCGAGTATGTTTGAATTTTTATCTTCATAGATCATTCACATGCAATCATCAATTATATTAACTTACCCGAGACCTTACACAAGATCTAGAACCAAAAATCATTGGTTGTTCTTCGTTCGTGGGTCTCGTCATTGGGAAGATGTATGATGGTGTGAGACTTGATTTATGTCGGTAACTGAAGATTGAAGGTGAGATGAGATTGATTGTCTTTTATTGAATGAGATGAGATTGTTGATTATCTCTTGTGATTGAGGCAGAAAGAGATTAAGGGGTGGCGGATGTATCTAGTTTTGGGAGAAGATGCAGTTAGGTAAGAGGATTAGGTGGGGAGGCGGAGTAAACTAGGTGAAGGGTTAGGATGATGTGTGAGTTAATTTAGGGTGTGTGATGTTATTTAACTCAAAATGATAGACCGGGTTATGTGATAAAAGTTCATGGGCCATGACAGACACAACTTTGGGAACTCGTTTACTTAATATGGGCCAGACGTGGATTTAGGATGAGTTGGGCCTTAGAAACTCGTTTTATTTTATAAACATTGGCTAAGAGTTTGAACCGTGTGTTTTTAATAACACACATACGCACAAATTTTTTTAAATTTTTTTTAAATAAATTTGTTGTGTATTATGTCTTAACTCATTGTGACATCGAGTCGAGACAAAGTGAACAAGTGTCGAGAAATTGTTAAGGATAATAGATGCTCAAACAAGCAAATTCCTTTTTTGAATTTGTAGTTTTTTTGTCGCATTTGGGGTTCTTTAATTTTTTCTTGACACCGATTGGGTGACGAGAAATGTGACGCGACAAAATTGACGTGACTAATGGGACGAGAATTTATTTGAGACGAGACCAAGAAAGAATGGGCGATTTTTTTAGTGGCTTCAGATTTTGTTTGATCGGGTATTAATTACGTGACGTTGAAGACGGATTATTCGAAGGCGTGTATTTATTTTATCTTTGACTAGATAACTTGCTCGTGCTTAATCCTAGAATGAAGACTTGGTTATCTGGTTTCCGGGTTCGGGGTGGATGGTTGATGACTTGGATAACTATCACTTAAAGGGGTTACATTGTTGTACTCAGTGTCACGCGCTTAGTCGACGTGGATAATTTCAAGAGGTGTTGTGCTTATAGACTTCTTCAGTGATGCATTGAGTACTTAGAGATTTCTCCACCGTTCTTCATTCAACAATAGTGCAAGCTTAAGTCACAAGATCGAAGGATTTTTATTCAGCTTCACGTTTGATGTATCTGGTTCATTCTTTCAGTGGTCACTTCAAATTGCTTTCATGTGGTATGGTAAAGGTGGCCATGGAGAGTTTATGAGAAGAGATTTTCGATCAACAGCTGATTCTCACAAAATATATAATTCAGCTTATTTACTATTCTCACGAGATTTCAGGTTCACGTGCGTACAATTTATTGATGGTTCCGAGTTTTGAAACCATCAAGGGGGAAGAAGCAGACACATTGAACGCACAATGAGTACACGTGATGAACTTCATACCTTCTTTTGATTTAAAGATATTCCGGGATGACATTTGTCATAGCCGCAGAGAAAATCAGTGTTTTAACTCGTGTCGTTATCAATCTCCAAACGGTACACTACTGATTCGAGGTTTAATTGTTTGATTGTTGCAATTAAACATCATCATTATCCTATATGCATTCCCGGGACTTAATTGACTCTGGTGCATCTCCGGAAGAAGACGTGTGCATTTCCGGGACTTGATTGACTCTGGTGTTACGATGTCAACTTCATGAATGGGATAAAGTGTCCACTTCAGTATTTGAGCTTCATAATTGGGATTGATTTACCTTCTTCAACTATGTGGGGGAAGAAGTGTCTTGATTCTTTCTGGTATGCATAACTTGAACTCTCAGGGGGAAGAAAAATTCAGAAGAATTATTCAAGCGTGAGATGAAAAGTTGTTGATCTACTTGGGGGAAGCTATTTAAAATGCTTCTACATCAAGTTTACGTGGCATGAATTAGGGGGAAGCTAATTCAGAAGCTTCTCCTTAACCAGAAGTGTATGGGTTACTTAGCTCGTGCCGTTACAGTATTTCTACTACAAGTTAAAGATGAAGACGAAGGCCTTAGAAGACTTCATCAGCATTGGATGCTTCAAGAAAGCTCTTATTCTTAATTATTTTGTACTTGATAGGTAGAATATTGTAAGGAATTCTACACGTCGTCCCATGGGGGAAGATTGTTGGAAACTCACTTTATGTGACGACATTTAAGAATTCCCGTTAGTTATTATAGTCACGCACAGTCAGTCTAGACTAGGCCCTTTGTAAAGTGCGTGACTATATATACCCCTCCTTAGCTTCCAAGGAGGGGTGTTGATTGTATTTTTGTTCATTCAAGGAACACACACATTTCACATTCAACCTCTCTTTCTCTCTCTCTAAGCCATCAATGGCTTCCACCACCCATTACCACCACATTAGACCACCGGATCATAATCAATTGTATGGAATTTTGAAAGCATTTTAGAATGAGTTTCATCCCCAAGTGATTGTGTCTCCGCAGTACTACGAACAAAAGGTGCTTCTTTCGATTTTCCAATTATGGTCATGGCATAAAGACCGGGAATATATTCCTGAGCTTGTTTTGCATAACCGGGATTAGGTGGTAAATCTTGAAGACGCTTAAGTTCGAATTCTTTAAATGATTTAGTTAAAAGATGAACCTTTTCTGTGGAAGCGTATTGTTTTAAAAGCTGTTGTTCTTTGAATTTAAGAAGTTTGGTAGCATTAATTTCCGATTCAACCTTTTTAGACTCGAGAGTTTCGAAATCCATTTTAAGTTTCTGAAAATCATTGACAACCGACTCTTTTTCTTTTAATTCATTGGAAAGATTAGCTTTTAATGATTCTATTTCTTTCAAGTGTTCAATCTTTTCAAAACGAAATTGGTCAAATTCAGAACATGTTATTTTCTCTGCTTGAGGGACCATTTCAAAAGCTTTGACCTTTTCTTTATGCAACGCAAGCTCAGCAGTTAGGGTGGAATTGGTATCTACGGATTGTCTGAGGGCCATATGCATATGATCAATAATATGTTTAGGCACCATTACCAAATCATGTTGAGCATAAGATTCCATACCCGTCGTAGCATTTGGTTGAGGTTCACTCAAATGTGTACAATTGGATACTACAGCATTTGAGTTACTAGTTCCCGAATGCTGTTCGAGGTTGTCATTTTCATGCCCAACTTGATGTTGGTTATCATCAATATTATTAGATGTGGTTGGTACCTCACTGATGACATCAGAACCGTAGTGAGAGAGATTAGCAACAAGAGCAGCTTGGGCAGAGTGAATGTCATCACAATCAGAATCATATGCGTCAAGGTCATCTGCTTGATAAGCTGCATTAGAAGTAGAAACGACCGCAATGCCTTCAGTATCTGCTGCCCCTGGGTCTGCCAGAAATGCCAACTCCTCTCAATCCAAAATCTTCCCCTTAGACTGAGCATCAACCAAATACATCTTCTCACGAAACCATGCATCATCCCTTCTCCTTTTTGGCTGAGTGCATTCCCTAGCCATATGACCTTGTCCTCGGCAATTGTAGCAAGTCACAACCTTCTTAGGACCAATAGGACTCCCATTTCCACTAGCTTGAGCATTCACAGCTTGATTGTTCCCAGTCCTTGTAGGAGGTCCATATGAATTTTGCCTTCCCTGAATAGGTTGCACCGTCACTTGACCATCTTGAACAGTGGCTTGTTGTCGAGGATTTGAAGAGGTGTGGAGCTGATTGTTTGTTGGTGGAAATCCTCTAGTAGCAACAAGTTTTGACAAGTAAGCAGTGAGATGGTTTAGAACATCAGCTGGCGTATCATTTGGAGTAAAGACCGGTGCTTGGATTGGTGGAAGTTCATTAGAGTAAAAAGCTTGTGCTGATTGTGCTTCTATCGGATAATATCCTTGCTGAGGAGTATAGCCCAATGGAGAAGTGTTGGTTTGTGATTGTGATGTTTGATGTGGTGGTTGCTGTTGAAAAGATTGTTGATGAACACTTTGTTGATATTCTTGTTGTGGCATCATTGGTGGTTGATAAGATGGTTGCTTTGGTTGCTGATAGATGTGTGGTGGTGGCTGCTGCAAGTATGATGGTTGTTGATAAGTATAAGCCATGTTTTGTTGAGAAGCATACATTGCAAGTGGATCATGAACTTGAGGTGTAGACAACCGAGCCTCGATCACATGGCATTCGTGTTGTTGAAGAAAAGCTTGAAGTTGATCCACATTGGTGTTATGCAAGTCCTTAGCCAATTTAACATCCGTCACGTATTTTTTCCATTCTGGAGGAAGAGTGTTCAAATACTTGGTGTTCAATTGAAAGGTAGGAATTGCCATGCCATAGATATTAAGCTCATTCAACAATAGGGTAAATCTCAGATAGTAGTCATTGAGAGTCTCCCCTGGCACATAGGCAAACTTATCAAACGCATCATAAAGCTTACACTCTCGTTCTTGTTTGGTTAACGAGGTGCCTTGCATTAGAACCCGAATTCTATCCCATAACTCTTTGGCAACTTTATGTTTGCTGACGAGTTTGTAGACATCTGGAGGAAGGGCTTGGAGAATGATGTTTGTAGCATACTTATCACATTTATCTTGAATCTTCATATCTCCAGTCAACTCACCCGTTGTGCGAGGACGAGTGGTCGTACCTTCCGTCACAGTACCATAATCTAATGGTCCATTGAGCACCGATGCCCAAATTAGATGTCCATTCTCCTTGTTCAACATATAAAGTTCCATTCGGGAAGCCCATTCCTCATACATAGTCTTCACCAACATTGGTGGACGATTATCCGTACCCGAGAGGATGGACTTATCCGTAAGAGATGTATACTCCATTTCAATAAGTTAAGATTTACAAAGTTGATCGAACAATGAAATAAGGTTAAGTATTTTTGTGTTGTTCGAAATTTTTTATGGAAAAAATTGTGATTATCGGAATGCCAGATCGGAATGTCAGATCGTAATACCAGATCGGAATGTCAGATCGTAAAACCAGATCGGAATATAGCCCTGTCGAAATGTTGTTGGTATCGGAATGTTCAGATCTCAAAGCCCTATCGGAATGTTCAGATCGCAAAGTGGCTGACAAAATTTAAGCAGAGTAACGACTTAACAAACTTCCTTATACCCGTCGGAATCCCAGATCGCAAAGCACGATCGGAATGTCCAGATCGGAATAAGTAATAAAACCCACGATCGCAAAGTAGAAACCAATCCCTTTCCGATGGACGGTTATTGCGATGGAAGCCCAAGTACAATTGTACTTTCCGATGGATGCTTCTGCTGAAATTTCGGAATGAAGAACACCCAACTTTTTTGCACTTTTGATCCAAGAAAGATGATGTTTTAACGAAAACCAAGATACCAAGAACAGTTAACACGAATCCCTATGTTATACTACTTTAAACTCCGATCCAACACCAAAAAAAATTTTGAAGATTCGGCTAAAAACAAACCACAATCTACGAAATGTTTAGAACACAATACTCAACACAAAAACAAACCTATATTTCATCCCAAGCTCTTGATACCATTTGTAGATTTGTAAATCTATGCTTATGTTTTTAGAGAGAGAAAGAGATAGAAAGATGGTGGATTTCACACTTCTAGAGAGAGAAAGTTAAGAACAACTATGTGTAAAATAATGAAAACCACACCCTCTCCATCAAAGGAGAGGGTTTATATACCCAAGCCTTGTTATGGGCTTGGGTTTACACGTTTGGGCCGGCCTACACAAGTTGTAGGCTAGGCTTGAACTTGTTTGTTAAATAACGAAAGTTAACTAAACTACGAGCTATTACATGGACTATTAATGGAGTGACCGATCCTTCTTAATACGTAAAACGTATTTCCAACAATCTCCCCCTAAGGGAGGTCACTCCAAATAAGGGCGTTACCCAAGTTACAATAGTAAAATAAACCTAGCATACTATGCTTGTCTTGAGCTCGTAATCTTCGTCTTTCTTTTTCTTTTTCTTTTCTGGTGAACATGCTGATATGATCTTTGATATCAATCTTGAGCATTAATCTCTTGCCTTGATCTTGTGCATCCATCACTTGTGATCTTCGCCTCTTCGTGACACCATGTCCCACATACTTATGCCTTAGTAATTCTTGAAAGCTTCAGAGTTCGATACAGCGGAAGACTTAACTTTTAGGCTTTCTTGAATTAGATGAGATATTAAGTGCATAAAGTATAAGCATGCGGGGACGACTTCTTCTTGGATCCCGCAACGCCACCGTCTTCAAATGCCGCAACATAAGTAGACACGAACGAAATGGCTTTGAACATTTCATTCTAATTCGGTAGCATTTTACCTCCGGTCGGTGAAGACCGTTGGACGATTTTAGATATCGTACCCGTGACGGATAGTTTCAATTAAGTAACTTCCTGACAGGATTTCGCGGGTAAACCCGTTCTCTTTATTCGACCGTCCAAAGCTGACTGCGAACATAAAGAGTGAATCATTTAGATAATAATATCCGCATGATTTGAAGCCGTCAATTCATGTTCCTGGAACAAGTGAAATTCAATTAAGAACCACACCATCGTTGCTTTCCAGTTGTCACGAGCTTGATTCGTATAGAATCTTGCAAGTTACCTACCAAGTGCTGTTTGAGGTTAACACTAGAAGGATTTCCACTCATCACCGTGAACACAAAGGTATCACTCTGAGTGTTCTGGCAAGATCATTGAGATATTGCGTAGAGGCCTGGAACGTGTTTAAATTCAGTTAAGAATTAAACAGCTGTTGCTTTCCAGTTATCACAAGTTTGATTCATAAAGAATCGCACAAGTCACCTACCATGAGCTTTTTGATATTCGCTCAAGAAGGATTTCCATCTTCATTGTAAATACTTTCGTATTACTCGGATGTTCAGGCAAGATCATGAAGATATTGCGTAGGACTCTTAAGATCTTTCTTACTTTTCACAGTGTGTGAAGAAGCAAGGAAATATGAAAGTGTGTCCTAATGAGATATTTGATGATCTCAAATGGCTCTAGACTCGATCGTGCACTTTGAATTTTAGTGATCGGAGGCTGGAGAGGAGTGCCACCTTTTCAATACCAATTTACTCGGAGTGAATAAATCAATAGATAACGTGTTGTCTCCGTGTGATTAAAACAAATACCTTTTGAGAGATATCTGAGTTAGCTGGGATGGGTTGTGCATTGCATCACTGGGTCCATGATGTCTTATCTTCAATATCAAGCATCATTAAAAATGATCTCAATAGCATATGTATTGACCCGGTTTCTGCCTAAAGTTGTAAGGAGGGCTTCTTTCTTTACACCCTTTATCTTTACAATTCTTTTTCATTCTTCAACCCCTTCAATGCTTACCAATACGTCATCACTAGCACCTTGTTGTGATTGTTCCAGTGCTAACTTAAGTACTTGGTCGGCATTCAGCTACGTTCACAATCTTTCTCCATCTTTCCTAAGGACTTACTATTTCTAGCTGTGGAATGTCCTTGGGAAGATTCCTTCGGTTCTGGAAGAATCATAGGACTTAACCTATCCTACCATCCTTATGTCACCACAATCTTTATCGTCGTGAAATAAATGAGTTTCGGGTAAGTATATGTCACCATGAAAATCCATTTTGCTCCCCCTTAACATATGCCACGATATTCGAAAACATTTCGCACATGTTGGGATGAGCCAGCACTTTAAGTCAAACCATTTGTGATAATATCCCATATTAAATCACATTTTCTCCCCCATATTAAAAATATTAACCCAATCGATGTTTTTAATATCAATTGATTTAATGAAGTTTTAACAAAGGTTTTGGGAAGAAAAATGCAAGTCTATTTAATCTTCATGGTATCAAATGTATGAGATATGATACCGATTTGTAACATGATCACATATTCACCATATTAAAAAGAATTGACAAGGTTGGACCTGATTGATGAGAACATCATATGATAAGATCAAATGGTTCTTGTCAGCATATGTTGGTCGCCTCGTCACGTCTGAAGTCATCTCTCGACACCACATGTACGATTGGTATTGTTGTCTTGACACCAGTTAGTGAGCTTGGCACGTTCGGCATCAAGGATTCTGAATGCTTGACAATTGCTCCCCCTCAATTGTTGACCCGTGTTCTATCGAAAGAGCTGTAGTCGTCGGTTGAGTAGTCGCATCGTCGAGTATGTAGATACCAATTATAGATAGCATGGTTGTAGAGATGATAGCTTCATAAAAACAAGACTTCTCTTGTTTTAACAAATAAATGCACTGAAACGTACATATATTTGTGTTAGACCAAGTGATAAAGTAAACTTGATCCCTTACAAGGTTTTAAAGTAAACCTTGCCCGAGAAAATTAATTCCCGTTGTGAGCCAAAGCTTTCATAAGAAATACTTGACTTTAATGTGAAAACCGGGTTGCAGTCAGAAATAACTACAAGCCATATTTAGACCACCGGATCATATTTAGCTTTTCTACAGAGAAGATGCAAGTCCATAGAAGATAATGAATTTTGGAAACCTGATTAATCTTTAACCAACAGGTTAGACCGTGAGGTGAATATATGTTTCTTTATTGAAAGATTCACATGGACAATATTATACATATGACTAATACACAATATGTGATAGAAACGTTCTACATGCATTAATAAAAATGATTTATTGTCATGATAGTTTTATAATGATAAATATGACAATGTAATATTTAAACTCTTTTTTTATGATTGCATTAGCGAGGACGATTGTAATCAAAGAATTTATAAATTACAATAATCTTTATGAAATGTACATAATGCAAGAATCCATATACGGATTAATGCATGCATCTAAGGAATATATCTCAAGTCTAATTATTAAATCCATGTTTTGATTTTTAATTAGATCTAAGATAACTTGTGAGTACATCTAAAATCTTGTGGGAGTATTATGTTATTTCTTAAAACACATATGATGTATAACATATGGAAAGCAACATTCCATAGCAAGATGTTAAACCTTAGCTTGGAATAAGGTTTCATATGAAAGGGCTTAAAAATTAAACGTATGACCTTGATATGTATGTTTATTGTAATAAACATTAGTGGTTAATGAAATCCAACACAACATGAAATATCGTGTCTGGTCGAAGAGCAAGTAGAAATGGGTAATTTTTTCCCCGCTATGTAGGATGCTCCTACTTATGATCCCTTTCAGACACTTTTGGTTTGTAACCCTTTGAATATTTATTGTTCCTATTCGTCCGTGCATGTACACGGCTAACAACATTTGTGTTTTGTATATAAGTCCGTGAGTGACCACGGCAATTTTGATATTTTGGAAACTTGTGTATTTTTACTTGTGTTTAAATATTGTAGCACAATACTACATGATATATCACGTCTTACACACAAGGAAAGAAAATACATACAAGTCTATAATTTACTAGACATGCGACGTGCGTCTTTGCTATGCGGAGCACCATGTGGCTACAGCATATGAAACTTACCCCAACGTCTTGTGAGTAAGGTGTCTAGTAAGGACACATGATCCGTGCGGCTGGGGTTGCATCCCTCTTACGCGGCAAGTTGAATTAGTAGGTTCACTTAATCCTCTTACCCCGCCTGGAGGCGTATAGTACATGTACAGTAATTTTGGAAGAATGCGTATGAATAAAACATAACATATTATAATATAAGTAAAATTCATACAACTAACAAAAACTCTAAAAATGATTTGCACGAAACAAGCCGTGGAGCTAGCTAGGCACCACGGCATTTTATTAGAACGTTTACACTTTTGTTTGAACAATAATGACAAGTCCTAAAAAACAAGAAAAGAATCTAAAAAAACATAATAAAAACAAAACAGATAAAATCGTATGGTTCTTTATTAAGACCGCATATAGCGAAGTACCCATGCGGAAGCCGTAGCTTTCAGAGATAACACCTTTTGAGATTGGAAATATTCCATGTGTGCTCTAGGTCGCGTCCATCCATATCACGTAACCTGTATGCGCCTCGTCCTAAGGCCTCAGTGACTTCATACGGTCCTTCCCACTTAGGGCCCAGCTTTCCTATGTTCTCCGCTCGACTTGCTTCGTTAGCACGGTAGACGTAGTCTCCCGGTCGAAAGGAAACACCCTTGACCTTGGCGTCATAATAAGCCTTCATCTTAGCCTTGGACTTAGCCTCATTGATGGCTGCTATTTCCCTTTTTTCTTCCAACAGATCCAGGTTGATTCGCAGCTGTTCATCATTCGTGACGACATTAACCTCCGCCGTGCGGATGGTAGGCATTCCTATTTCTGCCGGTATAACAGCTTCAGTGCCGTAAGCCAATGCAAATGGAGTATCTCCGTTGGCTGTTTTGATCATAGTTCTATGCGCCCATAGCACATGTGATAACTCATAGACCCATTTACCACTTCGTTCATCTAGACGCGCCTTGATGCCATTCCCCAAGCTTCTATTAGCTCGTTCGACAAGGCCGTTTGTCTGCGGATGCTTAACAGATGCGAAGCGACGCTTGATGTTCAATGATGCACACCAATCTTTGAACGGGTTGTCCGTGAACTGCTTGCCGTTATCCGAGATGATTTCTCCTGGTAAACCAAAACGGCACACAATATGTTCCCAAACAAACTTTTTAACTTGTTTGCCTGTGATTGACTTGACTGCCTTGGCCTCTATCCATCGTGTGAAGTAGTCCATTGCAACAATCAAGAATTTAACTCCCCCCGCAGCTACAGGAAATGGTCCTGCAATGTCAATTCCCCACTTATAGAATGGCCATGGGGACGTGATAGGTGTAAGCTCCTGCTGCGGGTGTCGCGGTACTGGCCTATGCACTTGGCAATCACTACACTTGCGAATCATGTCACGCGCGTCTCTGTGCATGGTGGGCCAATAATATCCTGTTCGTAAGGCTCTGGCTACCACAGATCGTGGACCTGCATGCATGCCGCACAACCCTTCGTGTATGTCACTGATTACGTAAGCAGCCTGACTTGGTCCAACACACCGCAACCAAGGCTGCAAGAAAGAGCGTTTGTAAAGGATGCCCTCTCGAAGTTCGAAATGCTGCGCCTTCCTTCTTATGCGCCGTGCTGCTTTTTCCTCGTCTGGAAGGGTCTCACTAGTCAAATAGTTGATAATTGGGGTCATCCATGTAGGTCCATCCTCTTCAACTATAGCAGCAACCTCCCCTTCCGTTATAGATTTCTCCTTGAGTATTTCCACCAAGATTTGTTTAGATAAGTGAGCGAAGCTTGTGGATGCGATCTTGCTAAGAGCGTCCGCCTTCTTATTCTCGCCCCTTGGTACCTGCTTGATGGAAAACTTACTAAAAGTCGCGATTAGCGACTTGACTTTTTCCAAGTACCTGACCATGTTGTCCTCCTTAGCCACATACCCACCTAGAATATGGTTCGCTACAAGCCGTGAGTCCACGTAGGCCTCAAGGTTGCGGACTCCCATTCTAGTGGCGATTTTTAAACCCGCAATTAATGCTTCATATTCCGCTTCGTTGTTGGTGGCCGTGAACTCAAAACGGAGGGCGTACGTGAATTCCATTCCTTCTGGATTTGTGAGGATGAGACCTGCTCCGGACCCGTCCGTACACGAAGATCCATCCGTGAATAACACCCATGGTTCTGTTAGGATCTCGTCTTGCTTGATGATTGGCCCTTCCTCATCCGGCTTTTCGATCAGGAAATCTACCAAGATCTAGCCTTTAACAGCCGTCCTTGGCCTGTAAGATATATTGTGCTCCCCCAATAGGATGCTCCACTTCTGTAGCCTCCCTGCCACATCTGGTCTAGAAATGACCTGCTTGATTGGCTGATCCGTAATGACTACAATTGGGTGCGCCTGAAAGTACCGGCGCAACCGCTTTGTAGCAAACACTAGTGCTAACACCAATTTTTCCATGGAGGAATAATTCAGCTCCGGCCCTTGTAGCGTCCTACTTATAAAGTAGACCGGAGTTTGCACTGTATCTCTATCCGTCATAAGTACCGCGCTTATTGCGCCATGAGTAGCTGAGAGATACATAATGAGTTCCTCCTTTGGCCGGGGAGCTACTAGCATAGGGAGGGATGCAAGATGCTGCTTGAGTTTGCCGAAGGCTTCCTCGGCTTCCTTCGTCCACCGGAAGTCTCCCTTTCTAATGCACTTCTTGAGTGTCTTAAATAGGGGTAATGACTTCTCTGCGGACTTGGATAGGAACCTATTCAGCCCGGCTAACTTCCCATTCAGGGACTGCACCTCCTTCCGTGTCTGAGGGGACGGCAGTTGTATCACTGCGTCCGTCTTCTCTGGGCAAGGTTTGATGCCATTTGGATCAATCAAATATCCAAGGAACATTCCCTCAGTTGCTCCAAACGTACATTTCTTTGGATTTAACTTCATGTTAATCCTTCTCAGCGTGTCGAATGTCTCTTGGACATCCCGGAGAAGTGCCTCCTCCGTGTGACTTTTTATCACCAAGTCATCAACATAGACTTCCAGGTTGCGTCCTATTTGTGATTCAAAAGCTTTGTCCACCAACCGCTGATATGTAGCGCCGGCGTTCTTCAGTCCAAACGGCATTTTCGTATAGCAATATACGCCCTGGCTCGTATGGAACGCCGTTTTTTCTGCATCCTCCTCCGCCATCTGGATTTGGTGATACCCTTTATATGCATCCAAGAAGCATTTGAAAGGATATCCACACAAGGACTCCACCTTCCAGTCGATTTCTGGTAACGGGTAACAGTCCTGTGGGCAGGCCTTGTTTAGATCCGTGAAGTCCACACACATGCGCCAACTTCCGTCATGTTTCTTGACCATGACCGGATTGGATAACCACTCGTGGTAGTATACCTCGCGCATGATGCCTGCATCCACTAGTTTCCGTACTTCCTCCAGTATCACTTGGCTGCGCTCGGGCGCCTGGCCGCGCTTCTTTTGCTTAACGGGTTGGTACCCTTGGCGGATCTGGAGCTTATGCTCTGCTATCGCACGTGGCACGCCTGTCATATGCTTTGGCTCCCATTCGAATATATCTAGGTTTGCACTCAAGAGAGAGCACATGGCCCTTTTGCCGCTATCCGAGAGCGCCCCTCCTATGGATACCTCCTGTTCCGGATATTCGGGGTGAATTGCTACCTTCCAGTTGGGAGGTGGTGATCCATCCTTGGGTGGGACAGGTGGAGCCGGTGTTGTCACGGTATGACACTCGGATGTTGGTACGACTGTGTTGTAAATAGTAACGATTCCCCCCTCAACGGGGAATTTGATCATTCCGTGTGCCGTAGAGGGTACTGCCCGGATAGCCAAAATGCCTGGTCTGCCTATGATCCCATTATACGGAGAGTGTGAGCGTATCACCATGAAATTCATCCACATCGTAGTGGAATGTTCCTCGTTCCCAATGGTTACAAGCAAACGCAATTGCCCTATCGGCCAGATAGTGTCTCCACTAAAGCCAGTAAGCGGCGACGTGGCCGGTACTAATTGGCTTCTTATTTCTGGGCATAACTGCACAAAACAGTGTTCATACAGTACCTCTGCCGACGATCCTCCATCCACATACATGCGACGAACGTTGTGTGTTCCAATGCTTATCTCAATAGTGAGAGGCGCATCAATCACATCGCTTGCTGTGATGGGAGGGAATGAGATTTCCCTGCCGCGTGAAAATTTTTGGCCAACTTTCTGTCTCGTGCGCGCTGTCTGGATTGGATCATGTATATGGTCGAAGGCTTGTCCTTTTGGGGATCCTTCTTATCATACTTCTTGTTGTTGTCTTTTCCATCCTTCCAATCCTTAACTAGGTGCTTGAGTTTGCCTGATTTGATCAACGACTCAATATGCTTCTTGAGCTGGATACACTCCTCCGTGGCGTGGCCTTTGTCATTATGGAACTCGCAGAAGCGATTTCCTTGCCGACGTTCCGGGGGGTGGTCATTGGGGGAGGCCTCGGAAAGTTCGCCCCTTCTGTCAGCAAGATCTCCCAGTAGGACATCTTTAGGGGGGTGAACTTATCGTCTGACCGTCCTCCTTTGCTTTGGCTCTTATAGTCTGAGCCCTTGTTATTGTTCTGATTACCTTGACCGCCCGACTGCCTCCGGGACTGATCATTTGACCGGTACCCATTTCCTCGTGATGGGTAGGCCGCGGCAACAGCTGTTTCTCCTTCTATGAAATTTCTGACCCTTTCCATGAGGTCATCATATCTCTCTGGACGCTTGTCATTGAGGCGCCTGATCAACTCTCTGTCTGTTATGGCGTGCATGTAGTCAGAGATCTTCAGGAGCTCCGGCATGGTTCTCGTGCGCGTGCACTCATCATTGAAGCGTTCAGTGAAAGCTTTTGTGGACTCCCCTGGCCGTTGCTTGACAGTTGCCAATGAGACTGGATCCCTATTATACTTCTTCCTTTGAGTATAATTATTCTCAAAGGCAGTGCGTAGTTCCGTGAAACTGTCAATGCTCCGTGGAGGGAGTGCCTCAAACCAGTCGCGGGCATTTCCGATCAAGGTCGAATTGAACATTTGGCACCATATAGGCATGGGCCATCGCTCAATTTTAGCCTGTGTATCAAATATTTTAAGGTGATCGACCGGATCACCGGACCCATCATAAGTCTTGATACACGCCGGCATGCGACGCTTGGTGTCCTCAGAATAGTTCCTTATGCGGAGGGTGAACGGGTCTTCCCTGGGATCTGCCCATGGCCGGGTAAGCCTAGGGTCATCCCATGGTTCACACCATGGACGCGAAAGATCCTCCGCTTCTGCATCTCGATAGTAAGGACCATCATAATACCCATCATTGTTTGGTGGTGGTGGAGGGGTGCGCCTAGGTCGGCGACGCTTAGGCGGATGGTCATCTGAGTCCTCTCCGGACGGATCCGGGGACGGTGGTGGTGCCCCATCCTTTGCATAGGGACCACTTTTTTGGGATTAACCAGGAGCCTTTTTCCCAGTGTTCATCCTGTCCCACACACTCGGGCGACGTGTGGTTCTGGCCAGCTCTCGATCTGGTCGCTCGGGTGAGCCATCCGACCTTTCTCCTTCTCGAGACTGCGTTAATTCTTGTATAAGGCGGTCTCCTATGCGCTCAAACACATTCCGGGGTTGAGGGGTTTCCTCAAAGGTACCCTGCTCCTGAGGCCGAGCTCTCCTTTTCCTCTGATTTTGGGAGGAGGTGGTTGGTCCGGTGTCACCAAAGTTGAGTCTGGCTTGGAGGTTCCTCCCCAGATTCAACCTTGAAGCGATCCCTGGGACGATCCTTTCGAAGTTCTGTGTGAGAACTCGAGTAAGATCCTCTTCACTGAGTGGTAGGACTTCCACTTCTTCCTCCGTCGAGGGTCTGCGCGGTTCCTTGTTAGGAGGGTTTGGCGCACTCCCCGGATCAGGGTTGTCTAGGGTTGAAGTAGGCGGGGGTGTCATCGAGATCGTGCTCGTCACCCCCACGGGCTGAAAACCGCTACGGTTACCCGGCCCGCCTACGAGGCGGCTAGGTGATTGGTTGGGGATGAGAATCCCTTCCCTTTGGGACTTCCGGTTCCCGGGATTCACGTTCCTGGGGTTAGCTTGCGGATGCCCCTTCGTCATGGGAAATTCGAGATGAGGTTTTGTTCTAGCTTAGTGTTATGGGCCCCACGGATGGCGCCAACTTGTTGATGCAAAAGTTGGTTGATCCTTGCTAGACCCGAATTAGGCTTAATTCGGGTTGGCTGGGCTCCGGCTCCTGCACCAAGTGAATCGTTTGGTTGGGATCCTGCACACTAAACAGCACGCGTTAGGCTTACCGTGGGAATGTCTCCCACGATTAGACTCCGGCGTGAGAGTAAGTAATCGGTTTAAGGTTTATGTGAGTTTAGAGTACAAGTCGTAATACCTTTGTGGAACCCTTGGGGGTTCCTTTTATAGGCTGTGAAACCCTAGTGGGCTTCCACTGATGCTTCGGCCCCAAGGAAGAGATAATCACCAGAATTAGAATGATTGTTATCTTCTAATCTTGGTAGTGAATATCCTCTCTTATTGGGATAAAGATATTCCTAGACAGAATATTATTCTGTCTAACCCTATGTCGGCCGCACACATGTGCACCGGGCCGTGGGCCGCACACATGTGCGCGGTTACTGTTCATCCAAGCCCATAAGCCTGAATGACATTATTTCACGCATCTGTGATGGGCCGGATACGGGTAGTACCCATGGGCCGGGTTCATGACCCGGCTGGGGACTATACGTCATCACACCTCTTGTTTAGGAAAACAAAAGAGAGTAAATGAGCGGTAAGTATTAAGTGTACGTTTAGGAAAACGTAAACACTAATGACCCAATGAAGTTCAAAGTTCGTTTCCCAAGGAGGTATATGTGTGTGACTAAGATGTAAATGATTTGAGATTAATATTTGGTTTAGAAGGGGATGAGAAAAGAAGATGACGAAGACGTGAAATTAATACTACGACGACAAAACGTAAAACCGTAAAAACTACAAAAATAAAAATTAATTCTAAAAATTACCTAAAATTCAGCAAAAATCAAAATAGATAAACTAAGAGTTTACCGATGATCAAAACTTTTTCAAACCTTTTAAATAATTAAATATTCAATTTTTAAATGCTAATTAAAGCCCTAAAAATCAAATAAATTATCAAAAAGCCCAAATAAAGATTTTTCAACTGGTAAACCTCTAAAATGACCTAAAAATATTAAAAACTATTTTTAGAACTTTTTAAACTAATAAAAACTATTTAAAATGATTTAAAAACTATTAAAAATTAAAATAATTATAAAAATTAATCTAGAAGTGATAAAATTATTCTAAAAGTTGCTAAATTCCTATTTCAATGTATTTAAGCTAAGAAAAATGTAAAAACTTGGAAAATGGGAAATTTGAAAAATAATAATAAAATAATATTAAAATATTATTAAAAATCTAAAAACTATAAAAAAACTCTAAAAACTTGCAAACTAGTTTATTTTAACCTAAATAATCAGAAAATCAAAGTGAAATGATCAGAATACCCCTATTGGGCCCTCAAATGGGCCAAAATCAAAATCAGTCAACCTAAATGGGCTTTTTAGCCCAAAAAGTCAAACCTGGCCCAATTTGACACATAACCTTCTTTTGATTCTAAACACAAAACTCTAAAGGCCCAAAAGCTGAAAGTGAGCTTATCACAGCTTAATATGCAAACAGCTTATCTTTATTGGGCTTTTTAGCCCATTAAGCAATAAGCTAATGCCATAAGCTCTAATTTGACACATAACCTTCTTTTGGGATGCTTATGAGATCTGTAAAAAGAAATTTTGTAAAAGCACACTCAATAAGCCAGAAATAAGCAAAGTACAAATCCACAAAACGACAAAATAGTCGTTTTTGAGAAATAAGGCACCTCAGGACTTGATTCAACTTGCAAAAGATCACAAATGGACTCAATAAGCCAAAACAATCAACAAAATTCCAATAAGCAAAACCAATAAGCCAGAATAAGCCAATAAGCACTTATGAAAAAGTCAATTAAGTTGGTTTTCTAGTCAAACCCTAAAGTCAACCCACCAAATGCTCCAGTATGAACAAATGGGTCAAATAATGAGCACCTATTACAAAATCCAAGTTGTTGCTGGTTAAAATAAGCTATTATAGCTTAATGATAAGCTGAAACCAAATTAACACTAGCAGTGGTAACTAGCAGGGGAAAGGAGTTCCCACTGCTTTGACTATTTGACCAAGCTTTTTAGAGAGATTTAGTTGGATTCAATTGGAAACAAGGGCACCCTTGTGATCAGTGAACCACAAGGAGTCAATAGCAACAAGAAAATCCAAATTTGGTTCACACAATAAGCCACAAATGATCAAACAGTCACCAGATCATACACAGACATGGAAATAAGCAGTTATGCACTTAATAAGCAGTTTTAGCATGAATAAGCCAACCAAACTTAAACAAGATGCATACACAAGCTATATAAACTATGAATAAGCACAAATAAACTTAAATCAAACACTGAATCAAAGTAAATAACAAGATCAAAGCATATAAGGTTACTGATGAACAAGGTGCATATGAAGAAACTATATTGCTGATCTATTTGACACTAGATCCAAATTCAAGCCTCAAATCCTTCTTCCCTGGTGTATTTAACCTAGATTTAACACTTCTTAACCCTAGTCTATGATTAGATCTAGGTGTCCCCTAAATTTCAGTCAATTTCACCAAGTAAACAAGATTTTATACCCAATTTATGAATCTATGTGTTTCAAACCACAAAATGAGCAGCAAAGCAACCAAGTATATCAGATACACAAGTTCTAGCAGATAGAAACAACAAACAACCAGTCAAAACACCACAAATCCAATATATGCAGTTGACCCAAACACCCCTTAAAAACCTGTTTTCACAACTTTTCAAAGGATCATGCAGATTCAAACCACAAATAAAACCTCAAACACTTACATATCATCAAACATCAACACATGAACAATAATCATCCACCAAATCTCAGATTCAAGCACAAACAAGCCAATATCACAAAATTCAGAAAAATAAGAGAGAAAATAAAAAGGGAAGAAGATGCAAACCTCCAAGACCTACATCCAGGCCTTGGATTGTTTGAGCTGAGGTACTAGCAGAACAAGTACCAGCTTCCAAGCTGCTAAGAAGAACAAACCACAAAAGTGAGATCAAATAAACCAAACTTTCTGAATTTTGAAGCACAAGCTTTATCACTTAAAACCTTGCCTAAAAAACCTTCAAACATGTAAATGGAACTCAGAATCAGGCTATTCTAACACCAACTTTTAACAAATTATAAAAGAGATTTTTCAAAATTCAGAAAATCAAATTTTATTAATTAAAAAGGAATTACAAAGATTTAATAGCCTAAAACTGGAACAAAGGGACTCTCACATGTTGAGGTCTCCTTTTATAGGCAAATGCCTGGATAACACTATTCACAAACCCTAGAACTGAATTCCCTAAAATGCCCTTGAGTCTTCTAGACGTTTTGATGGAATGTGCTGTCCAAATTGATCTTGGCTGTTCATTTTAGCTTTGGAATGAAGCAAGGATCCTTGACTGTTGATTTGGACACGTCAGATAACTTGGAGGGTAAGGTATGATGTGATAGGTGGACGGGTGAATGGGTGGGACCCCTTTGGTGAGTGGAGATGAGGGTTTTTGGTGTGGGATAGGTTTCTGCACATGTGAATCACACAAGTGCCAGGGTAATTGAAATTAACCCTTTGTTTTAAGTAGGGTAAAATCTGGGTGGTGAAAAGTGAACAGTAAGCATTTTGATCCGTTTTTGTAGGAGTGGAAATGTGTTTGGCGCATTTTCATTTCAAATGTTTCAAATGCTCACTTTTGGTCCTTGTGTTTTGGGAAAATAGGTAAAACGTGTCTTTCAGCCACCAAAACTCTTTCCCTTTGTAAATAACTTCCACCACTTGACACTTTTGGCACAAACTTTTGGAAAAAAGGTTACAAGGGTTATTTTTGGAACTTTTGCATAATTCAAGGGCTGATCTTGGACGTTGTTGATCTTCAAAGGTCTTCAATATAACTTTGACTTCATGAGGGATCATAATTGGCAATTTAGAATTGTTAAGGGACTAAACTTGCCATTTCTTCAAAGTTGAAGGACCATTTGTGTAATTTTGACAAACTTAAGGGACCAAACTTGTAATTATGAATATACAAGGGTTTTAAGTGTCATTTCTTCAAAGTTGAGGATCAATCTTGCATGTCTTCAAGTCTTCAAGGGTATTTGTTGGATAAATCATGAATAAGGTCCGGTTCTTTGTACGGCTTCGTTTCTCGTGTCCGTTTTTCCTTGTATCTTGTGATCTTTTGTCTTTTTCACGATATCCATACCTAAAAAACACAAGTAAACAAACACAAGCATATATATGGTATATTATGACATTTTTATGCATTAAAAGCCCGAAAAGAACGATGAGATCATGTATAAATGCCATCTCATCACTCCCCCATACTAAGCCATTGCCGTGCCCTCACGCAATGCTAGAATAAAGTATCTAAGCATCACCAAAGTTCAATTTTATTACCCTTTATTGAAAAGTAAAAGACTTGCAACATACTACGATGATGTGTAAAGACATAATGTATAATTTTCATCACAAGTGTGACTTTTAGGATCAAAGAATAGAAACAAGCAAATGTCCCTTAGAGTAAACTTCGTCATCCTTGATTGTCATACATTCCATGCTAAGTGCAAAAACGAGATCATTGTTGGTACAAGTCACAATGCTAACACTACTTAGACGTCCAAATTGTGTAATACTTTTTCTCCCCGTAATCCTAGTTATTATAAAAGGAAAATGGGTTACTAGCATTTTTTAACTATTTGTCATGGATCACAAGTGATTCATATTGACTTATTTGAGTAGTTATTAGTCCGAAAGAAAAGTAGAACGATTTGATCGATAGTTAGCCGAAGGACAAAATCTTTTAAAACGGCTTCTCGTGTATCTCCTTAAGTTCATATCTTGGCATAACTCGTTTTACGATTTGAGACCTTTCTCGGACCGATATTTGGCATGTACTTCATACTTCAAATCTTGGGAAGACGTTCTTGAAATTATGGTCTTCTCTTCATATATTTGGAATTTTTTCACTTGACGTTTTTGAGAGATTCTTCATATTTGGACCACGACTACATCATTTTTCTTCAATCTTTACTTTGGATTTTGATATACAACGATCCGCCTCCTTTTCGGACTTGGATATATTTATCCTCATACCTTGTAAGGGTCTTTTTGGATAGACTTTCTCCATGATCTTTAGGGGAGTAATTGCTTTTCGTCGTGTGTCTCGATCCTTCATATTGATTTAGGAATAATGATACTTCACATCATCTTGGATCTTTAGCAACAAAATAGGGCTCCTCATGCCTTGTTAGGGCCTTTTTGGATGATTGCCAATCTTTGCGTCCCGCTTCAATAAGTTATGCCTTGGCTATGAACTCTATTCAACCCCGAGCAACTTTTAAACGATATTGCTCTAGAGGCTAAGTAACATTCCAAATCGTACGACCTTACTTATTGCAATTATGATTTATTCCTAATGCATTGATCTTATGGGAAGAAAAAGCCATAATTAAAAACATATGAGTTTTTGAAAGAACACTTTCATGTTCTACGTTTAGCATGATCACTTGTCTAACTCTATCATCTCTCGTTCTTCACTATATAAAGACCTCTAATTAAAGAGACTCGTGAATACTTAGCCATGCAAGTCAAAATTAAGCCAAATTTGGATTAGCTTTCATTAAGACTATATCAAATCAAAGTTTTGGGTTTTCAAGCCACCTATAGGATCTTGCACTTTCTTGGACTTTTTCAAGTTTAGAGAATGCATTTATAGTTCCCTTGATAAGTGACTTTCTAGGATCAATTATAGGAACTTGCGAAAAGTTCTTGTTCTTAACCCGAATGAGTTAAGACTTTCGCGTTTTAAAGCTCCCTATATAAAAGTCTAGCAAAACTTGAATTGCGCGGGTTAAGGAATGTAAATGGCTCCAAATGCCCATCAAGTCAAAAATTAGCTCTTATTCTACCCATCGGAAAATATACATTCGTGTCTTAAAAACACTTATGAAAACTAAGAAAATTTTTAAAATTTTGCCATTTTTAGCCTTATTAGCAACAAAAACAAAACATTGAAAGTTGGAAAGCGTGAGGGCGTAGCAAAGCAAGTACCTATTCACCCCCATACTAAAAGTAAACATTATCCTCAATGTTTCGAGTCTAAGGGTGGAGCACCCCCATACTAGAGACGAAGAATCTAATGCTTAGGATCTAGCATGGAAAGGGTGATCAACAATATATCTAAAGCCGTTTATTAAGTATGATAAAAGATAATTGTTAGAACAATAAAGGATATGTCATGGATTCGTGAAAAACTTCTTCAAGCAAACGATGGAGGCTCACGTAAACGAACACGAGAGTC
The DNA here is from genome assembly GCA_025667525.1 of Glebionis coronaria. NCBI lineage: Eukaryota > Viridiplantae > Streptophyta > Magnoliopsida > Asterales > Asteraceae > Glebionis > Glebionis coronaria. Next base: position 489,048,461 of record CM046874.1, read on the forward strand.
TTCAATCGTAGATGATGATGATGATCTAGATAACACAATCACAAACAACCACGAGACAAAGAGTTGAAAGGGTTCCAGTCCCCTTATTAGTGAATAGTAAGCATAAAGTATAAGCATGGGATCTCCCCCACGAGGCACCTCGTTCTTGATTACCGAGTCATGAGCTCGACTCGATCCCCTCAATGCTAATTATCATTGGGGAAGGTGACTTGGTCGAGGGCAACCATTGAAGGAATTTCCCCACCAAAGTAGTGCTTAAGCCTATGTCCATTCACCTTGAAGTTAGGACCATCATCTTGAGCTAGCTCGATGGTCCCATACGGAAACACTTGTGTAATGGTGAACGGACCCGACCAACGAGATTTCAATTTCCCGGAAAATATCTTAAGTCGAGAGTTAAAAAGTAACACTTGATCACCAACGTTAAAAACCCGGTTTTTAATCTTTGAATCATGAAACTTTTTAGTCTTTTCTTTAAAAATTAATGAATTTTCATAAGCATTGTCTCTTAATTCATCCAATTCATTCAATTGTATTTTCCGGTGATCTCCCGCGGTCTTCAAGTCAAAGTTTGCATGCTTAAGGGCCCAATATGCCTTGTGCTCCAATTCAATGGGCAAATGACAATTCTTCCCATAGACTAACTTATAAGGAGTGCAACCAATAGGTGTCTTATAAGCGTTCCTAAAGGCCCATAAAGCGTCATCGAGTTTGTCGGACCATGAAGCACGGTTTTCTCCAATTGACCTTTCTAAAATCCTCTTCAAAGCTCGGTTCGAAACCTCGACTTGCCAACTCGTTTGCGGGTGATAAGCCGTAGAAAGACGATGAGTAACTACATATTTCTTTAGAACTTTTTCGAATTGGTCATTACAAAAATGGGTTCCACGATCGCTTATAATAGCACGAGGGGTTCCGAACCGAGAGAATAGTTGCTTCAAAAACTTCACTACCACACGAGCATCATTAGTAGGTAAAGCCTTAGCTTCCACCCACTTAGAAAGGTAGTCCACCGCGACGAGGATATATTTGTTGCCATGAGACGATGGGAATGGCCCCATAAAGTCTATTCCCCATATGTCGAAAATGTCACACACTTGAATTATGTTTTGCGACATTTCATCACGTTGAGACGCTTTTCCTTGACGTTGGCACGAATCACACGACTTCACAAGTGCGTGTGCATCACGATATATAGAAGGCCAAAAGAAGCCGGCATCGAACACTTTCTTAGCCGTGAGATTAGCACCGTGGTGACCACCCGTGGGTCCCTCGTGACAAGCTCTAAGGATATTAGAAGTTTCGGCACCAAAATACAACGTCGAACGAGTTGATCCGCACAAACCCGAAAGAGATAAGGGTCGTCCCAAAAATAGAACTTGACGTCATGAAAGAATTTTCGCTTTTGTTGTGTCGTCATACCCTTGATTATGAAATTGCCCGCATGGTAATTTGCAATGTCGGCAAACCATGGGGTGGTGTCTTTAGAATTCACTACACCGAGAGTCTCAAGAGGAAATGTTTCGGTAATTTCCTTGTTCTCGAAAACATCTTTGTGAGGATCTTCTAGACGAGAGAGATGATCGGCCGCTAGATTCTCGGCTCCCTTTTTGTCAAGCACGGTGACATCAAATTCTTGGAGGAGGAGCATCAAACGAAGCAATCTAGGCTTAGCATCTTGCTTAGCTAAGAGATACTTGATAGCCGAATGGTCGGTATACACGATGATTTTAGTCAAGACGAGATAAGGTCGAAATTTCTCAAAAGCATAGACCACGGCAATGAATTCCTTTTCCGTAGTGGTGTACTTTAATTGAGCCTCGGTCATCGTCTTACTAGCATAGTGGATAGGACGGAAATGTTTGTCATAACGTTTCCCTAAGACGGCCCCTATAGCATAATCACTTGCATCGCACATGATTTCAAAGGGTAATTCCCAATTAGGAGCAACAAGAATGGGAGCTTCGGTAAGTTTCCTTTTGAGAGTTTTGAAAGCTCTAACACAATCCTCATTGAAGTTAAAAGGAGCATCCTTCTCGAGAAGGTGTGTCATAGGTCGAGAGATTTTTGAGAAGTCCTTGATGAAACGACGATAAAAGCCCGCGTGGCCTAGGAAACTCCTAACTCCCTTAACGGTTTTGGGATGAGGTAACTTGGCGATGACGTCTACCTTAGCTTTATCGACCTCAATCCTCGCTTTAGACACCTTATGTCCTAAGACGATTCCTTGTTTACACATAAAATGACATTTTTCCCAATTAAGCACAAGATTGGTTTCTTCACAACGTTTTAACATTTGCTCGAGATTAGATAAACATGACGTGAACGAATTGCTAAACACCGAGAGGTCATCCATAAACACTTCCATCGACTTCTCGATCATATCGTGATAAATCGCCATCATACACCGTTGAAACGTACCCGGTGCATTACAAAGTCCGAAAGGCATCCTACGATAAGCGAACGTTCCATAAGGACACGTAAACGTAGTCTTCTCTTGATCACGAGGGTCGATAGGGATTTGAAAGTAACCGGAAAAACCATCTAAAAAGCAATAGAATTCATTTCCCGCGAGTCGCTCCAACATTTGATCCATGAAGGGCAAAGGAAAGTGGTCTTTACGAGTGGCGTCATTTAACTTTTGGTAGTCAATACACACCCTCCAACCGGTCACAACACGAGTGGGAATTAACTCGTTGTTTTCATTAGGCACAACGGTCATTCCTCCCTTTTTAGGGACACAATGGATTGGGCTCACCCATGGGCTATCGGATATAGGATAAATCATTCCCGCGTCAAGGAGTTTCAAGACTTCCTTTTTAATGACATCGTGAATTTTAGGATTCACCCTTCTTTGACTTTGAATTGCGGGTTTGTAGTCCTCCTCCATTAAAATCTTGTGAGTACAAAATTTTGTGTCAATACCCTTAATGTCGGAAATTCTCCACGCAATTGCCCCTTTATGAGCTTTAAGAACTTTCAAGAGCTCGGTTTTTTCATCATTAGCAAGACCTTTTGCAATAATAACCGGCAACTTGTCATCACCTTCCAAGAATGCGTATTCAAGGTGAGAAGGAAGATCTTTCAATTCAAGGATAGGTGGTTCCTCGATTGAAGATTTTGGTTCAACACTCATAGCTTCCATCGACGGAAGAAATGGTGGAATAGAAGTATCATCACTAATCAACACCTCATCTTCATTGTCGATTTCATTTGAAGTGAGATCGCCTCCTTGGAATGGAATGAGATTTGGTGTAGAATTAGCAAGAATCGGATCCAAAATAGTGGGATTGCCACTTGACGAGCTATTGGAAAAACCTAACACTTCTTGTGAAAACTCATCGCAAACCACATCAACGATGTCAATGTGATTGATGGTAGCGATTGCATAACCATGAGAAGGTTTCGAGTTTTGAGTAGCGTTTATAAAAAGTTCCTCTTCGTTGAATCTCAAAGTGATAGTTCTTGCATGAACATCGATAAGCGATCTCGAAGTGTCTAAAAATGAACGACCTAAAATTAGAGGAACTTGAGGATTCGCGGGGATGTCAACTACTATAAAATCAACGGGATAGTAGAACTTCCCCACTTTCACGAAAACATCTTCGGCTACTACACATGCTAAAATCGTAGAATGATCGGCCATCTCGATAGACATGTTCGAAGGAATAAGAGCCGAAAGCGAAAGCGATTTCCAAATGGAAAATGGCATCAAATTAATGCTCGCACCAAGATCGGCCAAGGCGAGGCATTCTTTCATATTTTGTATGTCACAAGGAATGAGAAACTTTCCGGGGTCACCAACTTTTTCCGGTATGCGGTTAAGATCAATCGAAGAACAATTAGCAAGCTTTGAAAGCTTTTCCTTATCGCTCATCATACTTTTAAAAGTGGAAGCGAAACGAGGCATATATAACAACACGTCGGCTAAACTCACATCAAAATGCATTTGTTGAAACATTTTTATAAAAAGCTCGATTTGTTGTTTGTTACGTTCTTGCAATTTCTCTTTGTTTCGTCTCGAAGGGTAGGGTAAAGGTGGTGTGGGTTGGACATTAGGCAACGGCCTTGGAAACTCGGGTTCCACAATTGGTATTGGTTCAACCGTAGGTGTGGTTTGAGCGGTACTTCGTGGGATTGTAATGTGCTCCTTTTCGACCATCACCTCGGGCTCTTTCTCGATTTCCTTCTCCGTAGAAGTACTTGGACTAGAGATTGGTTCCTTGAAAGTTTTACCACTTCGTGTAGTAATAACCTTCATTTCTCCCTTCGGGTTTGCAATGGTATCACTAGGAAGACCACCCGAGGAAGAGGGTTTACACATGATTGCTTCAAACTTTTTAGCCATTCGGTCCTCAAACTTTGATTGCCTAGCATCCGCTTTTAATAATTCTTGCTTAATCTCATGTTGTCCTAATTCCATTTTTTGTTGGTTTTGTTGAAGACGTTGGACATTTCCTTCCATTTTATTTGCATGAGTTTTAAGGTCATTAGCAAGTTCATTTTTAAGCTCGTTTTTCAACTCGGATCTTAAGCTAATCATCTCACGTTGCATGTTATCAAATTTAGCATCATTTGCTTTAGCATAATCCAAAAATTCTCCTTGAAGATTTTTAGTGTGAGCATTTTGAAAACCTTGTGTAGTGTTTTGAAAGTCACGGTTTTGGTTTTGATTAGTGACTTGTCCATTCCCATTTTGATCATTCCCTTTGTTGTAGTTACGTGAATTGCCTTGATAATTACCAACTTGGTTGTTGTTTCGATAGTTATTAGCATTTTGATTTGGTGGAGCTTGATTTTGGCGGGAACCTTGACCGTTTTGGTTGTAAGTTCCCGTTGCTACATAAGCACTCGAAGTGTTACCATCTGCGGTAATGCACTCGGAAAGATCATGAGCTCCACCACAAGACAAACAACTCTTAGCAACCGCTTTAACCGAAGCGGAATTCGAAGCTTCTTGAGCTTTCCAATGGGACATAAGATTAGCAAATCTATAAAAAAAAACCGATTTTCCTCATTAGCTTCATCATGTAAGGCATTAATGCTACGAGACGACGATGACGATGACGAACCCAAATTGGTAACACTCGGTGTGTTACGAGGGCTATAAACCTTAGATCTATTCTCGATGATTTGTAAAGCCTCATTGGTCGTCTTGCACAAAAAATTACCACCCGCGGCGGCATTCAAATAATCTCGTTCATGATCATTAAGCCCATTATAAAAAGTATCAATTTGATGCAATTCCGAAAAATCATGGTATGGACATTCATGTAACATTTCTTTAAAGCGTTCCCATGCCATTGAAAAACTTTCATTATTTCTTTGCACAAATCGTGAAATCTCATTTTTCAAATGTGTTGTTTTAGATGGTGGAAAAAACTTGTTCACAAACTTAGAAACGAGATCACCCCATGTCAAAATCGAATTTGGCGGTTCTTTCTCAAGCCAAATTTTTGCGGGTCCATCTAACGAGTATGGAAACAACATCATCGTAATGGCGTGATGTGGAACATCCTTAAACCTGCTAGTAGCGGTGAGATGGTTAAAATTCCTAATGTGATAGTGCGGGTTGTCTTTCTCATGACCTCTAAACTTATTTGCTTGCAACATCGACATTAAACCCGTCTTAATCTCGAAATTCTCCGCAAGGATGGCGGGAATCACAATAGCCTCTCCAAAACCCTCGGTGGGTGCTTGTAGCAACTCCATCATAGTACGATTAGCCATGACGACTTCTTGTTCTACAATAGGTTCAAAAATTGGAGGTTGTTCTACAATCAACGTCTCTTGATTGGCTTGCTTTTGAAGACATTTACGAGCTCATTTTGCTTGATTACGAGTATTTTTTATTGTTTTTAATTTTTTTGGATTTTGGTGTATCTTCGTAGACAACAATCTACAAAATCTCTCCTCGAATCAAACTCTTGATTAAAGAAGCCTCAAAGGAATGAGAACAATCACGTGGAGTGAACGCCTTCGAATGACTTTAGAACTTTGGTGAAAACCAAATTGTTCAAGAGGTTTTAATCACAAAGAAACCAAGCAAATATATTATACGTAATAATACTTTGGGCGGCAAAACCCTCGATTAGCCTTCAATCTGAAAATACTCACAAGAAAGCGGGGAAACGAGGCGGCGCGAAGCACTTAAGAGCCTTTTTCCATAGGGTATATTTTATAATACCCGCGTTATACCCACCTTATAGTTTGTATTTTTCAAAATCGAGCTTCACGAAAGTATTTATCTATTTTTGCCTTTTTCTTTTTGTTTGAGATTCAAATACAATAATTAGGAGATCAAATCCCAATTAAGGTTGTGTTTTCACACTTTTGGAGATATTTTTTATTTGTTGTGATACTTAATACAATATAGTAATAATATTTTCACAAGAAAAACCAAGAAAACCGATAATACGTATTAGTAGATTTCTACTAATACAAATACTATATATGGTTAATATTAAAAACAACAATGCAAATTAATCACGACACACCTCCCTGGCAGCGGCGCCAAAATGATTGTGGTAAATTACACCTCTTGTTTAGGAAAACAAAAGAGAGTAAATGAGCGGTAAGTATTAAGTGTACGTTTAGGAAAACGTAAACACTAATGACCCAATGAAGTTCAAAGTTCGTTTCCCAAGGAGGTATATGTGTGTGACTAAGATGTAAATGATTTGAGATTAATATTTGGTTTAGAAGGGGATGAGAAAAGAAGATGACGAAGACGTGAAATTAATACTACGACGACAAAACGTAAAACCGTAAAAACTACAAAAATAAAAATTACCTAAAATTCACCAAAAATCAAAATAGATAAACTAAGAGTTTACCAATAATCAAAACTTTTTCAAACCTTTTAAATAATTAAATATTCAATTTTTAAATGCTAATTAAAGCCCTAAAAATCAAATAAATTATCAAAAAGCCCAAATAAAGATTTTTCAATTGGTAAACCTCTAAAATGACCTAAAAAGATTAAAAACTATTTTAGAAAATTTTAAACTAATAAAAACTATTTAAAATGATTTAAAAACTATTAAAACTTAAAATAATTATAAAAATTAATCTAGAAGTGATAAAATTATTCGAAAAGTTGCTAAATTCCTATTTCAATGTATTTAAGCTAAGAAAAATGTAAAAAGTTGGAAAATGTGAAATTTGAAAAATAATAATAAAATAATATTAAAATATTATTAAAAATCTAAAAATATAAAAAATTCTAAAAACTTGCAAACTAGTTTATTTTAACCTAAATAATCCGAAAATCAAAGTGAAATGATCAGAATACCCCTATTGGGCCCTCAAATGGGCCAAAATTAAAATCAGTCAACCTAAATGGGCTTTTTAGCCCAAAAAGTCAAACCTGGCCCAATTGACTTGGAAAAGCCTTATCTGACTCAAAATTTGATTCTAAACACAAAACTCTAAAGGCCTAAAAGCTGAAAGTAAGCTTATCACATCTTAATATGCAAACAGCTTATCCTTATTGGGCTTTTTAGCCCATTAAGCAATAAGCTAATGCCATAAGCTCTAATTTGACACACAACCTTCTTTTGGGATGCTTATGAGATCTGTAAAAAGAAATTTTGAAAAAGCACACTCAATAAGCCAGAAATAAGCAAAGTACAAATCCACAAAACGACAAAATAGTCGTTTTTGTGAAATAAGGCACCTCAGGACTTGATTCAACTTGCAAAAGATCACAAATGGACTCAATAAGCCAAAACAATCAACAAAATTCCAATAAGCAAAACCAATAAGCCAGAATAAGCCAATAAGCACTTATGAAAAAGTCAATTAAGTTGGTTTTCTAGTCAAACCCTAAAGTCAACCCACCAAATGCTCCAGTATGAACAAATGGGTCAAATAATGAGCACCTATTACAAAATCCAAGTTGTTGCTGGTTAAAATAAGCTATTGTAGCTTAATGATAAGCTGAAACCAAATTAACACTAGCAGTGGTAACTAGCAGGGGAAAGGAGTTCCCACTGCTTTGACTATTTGACCAAGCTTTTTAGAGAGATTTAGTTGGATTCAATTGGAAACAAGGGCACCCTTGTGATCAGTAAACCATAAGGAGTCAATAGCAACAAGAAAATCCAAATTTGGTTCACACAATAAGCCTCAAATGATCAAACAGTCACCAGATCATACACAAACATGGAAATAAGCAGTTATGCACTTAATAAGCAGTTTTAGCATGAATAAGCCAACCAAACTTAACAGGATGCATACACAAGCTATATAAACTATGAATAAGCACAAATAAACTTAAATCAAACACTGAATCAAAGTAAATAACAAGATCAAAGCATATAAGGTTATTGATGAACAAGGTGCATATGCAGAAACTATATTGCTGATCTATTTGACACTAGATCCAAATTCAAGCCTCAAATCCTTCTTCCCTGGTGTAGTTAACCTAGATTTAACACTTGTTAACCCTAGTCTATGATTAGATCTAGGTGTCCCCTAAATTTCAGTCAATTTCACCAAGTAAACAAGATTTTATACCCAATTTATGAATCTATGTGTTTCAAACCACAAAATGAGCAGCAAAGCAACCAAGTATATCAGATACACAAGTTCTAGTAGATAGCAACAACAAACAACCACTCAAAACACCACAAATCCAATCTATGCAGTTGACCCAAACACCCCTTAAAAACCTGTTTTCACAACTTTTCAAAGGATCATGCAGATTTAAACCACAAATCAAACCTCAAACACTTACATATCATCAAACATCAACACATGAACAATAATCATCCACCAAATCTCAGATTCAAGCACAAACAAGCCAATATCACAAAATTCATAAAAATAAGAGAGAAAATGAAAAGGGAAGAAGGTGCAAACCTCCAAGACCTACATCCAGGCCTTGGATTGTTTGATCTGAGGTACTAGCAGAACAAGTACCAGCTTCCAAGCTGCTAAGAAGAACAAACCACAAAAGTGATATCAAATAAACCAAACTTTCTTATTTTTGAAGCACAAGCTTTATCACTTAAAACCTTGCCTCAAAAACCTTCAAACATGTAAATGGAACTCAGAATCAGGCTATTCTAACACCAACTTTTAACAAATTATAAAAGAGATTTTTCAAAATTCAGAAAATCAAATTTTATTAATTAAAAAGGAATTACAAAGATTTAATAGCCTAAAACTGGAACAAAGGGACTCTCACATGTTGAGGTCTCCTTTTATAGGCAAATGCCTGGCTAACACTATTCACAAACCCTAGAACTGAATTCCCTAAAATGCCCTTGAGTCTTCTAGACGTTTTGATGTAATGTGCTGTCCAAATTGATCTTGGCTGTTCATTTTAGCTTTGGAATGAAGCAAGGATCCTTGACTGTTGATTTGGACACGTCAGATAACTTGGAGGTAAGGTATGATGTGATAGGTGGACGGGTGAATGGGTGGGACCCCTTTGGTGAGTGGAGATGAGGGTTTTTGGTGTGGGATAGGTTTCTTCACATGTGAATCACACAAGTGCCAGGGTAATTGAAATTAACCCTTTGTTTTAAGTAGGGTAAAATCTGGGTGGTGAAAAGTGAACAGTAAGCATTTTGGTCCGTTTTTGTAGGAGTGGAAATGTGTTTGGCGCATTTTCATTTCAAATGTTTCAAATGCTCACTTTTGGTCCTTGTGTTTTGGGAAAATAGGTTAAATGTGTCTTTCAGCCACCAAAACTCTTTCCCTTTGTAAATAACTTCCACCACTTGACACTTTTGGCACAAACTTTTGGAAAAAAGGTTACAAGGGTTATTTTTGGAACTTTTGCATAATTCAAGGGCTGATCTTGGACATTGTTGATCTTCAAAGGTCTTCAATATAACTTTGACTTCATGAGGGATCATAATTGGCAATTTAGAATTGTTGAGGGACTAAACTTGCCATTTCTTCAAAGTTGAAGGACCATTTGTTTAATTTTGACAAACTTAAGGGACCAAACTTGTAATTATGAATATACAAGGGTTTTAAGTGTCATTTCTTCAAAGTTGAGGATCAATCTTGCATGTCTTCAAGTCTTCAAGGGTATTTGTTGGATAAATCATGAATTGGGTCCGGTTCTTTGTACGGCTTCGTTTCTCGTGTCCGTTTTTCCTTGTATCTTGTGATCTTTTGTCTTTTTCACGATATCCATACCTAAAATACACAAGTAAACAAACACAAGCATATATATGGTATATTATGACATTTTTATGCATTAAAAGCCCGAAAAGAACGATGAGATCATGTATAAATGCCATCTCATCAAATATCATTTAGAAAGTCTCAATGAATATATCCCATTTGATGAGAGTTGACATAAGATGAAAACTTAAGGAGTTCTTCATGTAAATCATATTGTGTGTATGTATAGTTGTAAAATTTGTATATGTACAAGAAGATTTGACAACAACGATTGTTAATAGAGATAATCATTTGGATGATTAGTACAAATGTTATGATAAGATTTGCTTGGAATAGAAAAATCATTACAAACTTGAATTGTTCCAAGAAATGGATATTCTATATGATAATAAGATGTAATTATCATTGTCAACAAACTTAAAGTTTAGAAAGACACCAAATATTATCATAGTAATTATTTATAGTCTATGGATTAAATATATCATAGTGATGTTTCTAGACATGGATGATAGCTTGATTGAGATAACACTCAATACTAATCATGGTACGATTTCATCCTTGATGATGACCATGTGGACTAATTATGTTCAATTGAGCATAATGTTGCAATACATATTAAAAGAATAAAGAATACTTTATACTTTAAGAAGCTATTAAAGAAGATTGTTTTCAATAAGGTGTTTCTTTGGACTCATACACCTTATAGGATGTACAACAACGATACTCCCATTTTATTGTGTTCATATGTAGAAATGTACATAATAACAATCATTATATATGTTTAGAGATTTTCACAATTGTGAATTTGAAATAAGTATTCTTAAAATTCCAAAGATCAAACCTAGTAGAGTTTTATGAAATATATGCCTTGACAACAAGTATGATCGTCATATCTTGAGGAATGATTTTTCAACTAAGGTTATCATGCATTGATCTTTTAGTATTTGGATAAAGGATATTGTTAAAAAATATTATTTTATGAATTGAATTATTGGATATATTCGTTTTCTTTAATATTTATTGGTCCTATTTTTGCATGTTTAAATCCTTGAATACTATGTTATTCTAAATTGTCTATGTCGATTGATTATATGGGAATATAATTGAATTAAGACATATATGAGAGATGGTAATATTCGTAGAATGTGTAAGAACGGTTCACAAACTCATACGATATCCAAAAGTTGTATATCGGATATCTCCTACTAACAAGTCAATCACTTTATGGATCGGTGTCTTTAAGTGAAACTTGTAAATGATTTACATTACTAAATCCTTTGACTTGAAATGCAAGCAGGTCTTATATATGTGGATGATACTTTTTGCTATATTTCTAACGCTATCCTGAATAAGGTAGTAATAAAGGCTATAATCATTTGTATCTTGAAGCATGTAAGAGGCACGTGTAGTCAAGAGAGAATTTGTTCATTCAACTAGGATTGAAGAATAATGCTACTGGGCCCCTCGTTAATTAATTAGATGTTTGTATGGCCATACCCAATGGTAATCTAAATTTGTCTCGATTAGATTGGTAATCTATATTAATTATGTAATGCAAGAAACAAAATAGTTAAATGGAATGACTTTGATTCATATCCATTATTAACATGGCATTTGAGAAACAAAGGAATTGTAAATGTTTAAGTCATTTAAATGTATTTTATGGAAAACTACAGTCGAGAGGTTCCGGGAGCATTGACGTGTTGCTAGACGCTAACCAATGTTATTATATTATATTATTGTACATGTCCAAGTGGGAGCTGAAGGAATATGTACACGTAAATAATATATGCCCGGAAGTCGACCCGAGTCTAAGGAGACGCACGCGTTAATACGTAAAACAATTATACATTAATATATTATGCGTAATATATTAATTAGTGATAATCTATTACAAACATTAATTAATTATTTAGTTAACGGGATTTTACAAACGATAGTTAAACGTTAACTATAAAGTTTTATATATAAAAAACAAATAAAAGGAAATTTGTATTAATACCTTTTTGCTTTTGATGTGGGCATTGTTTTCCTACTAGGTTTAAGAACCACCGACATATACTTGCATATATATAATGGGATTTGATCAATTATAATATTGGACCTACGATAGAAAGCAAAAAGGGTATATTGTGATTGTCATTCATTGGTTTTGTTTTTGGTGCGATCAAACTAACATGTCAAGATTGTTAGTTTGTGAATATTTGTTTTAACAAATATTAATTGGCTTTATCAATATTGGTACTAGAATACTTAATTATTTGCTATAAAGTATTGTGTGCTTACTCTTAGAGAGATAATTTTTTGATCTTTGGATTTTCGTTTATATCGATGGTTTGATAAAGGTGTTTAATCCATGGTTAAAAGGTACGCAATTCTTTATCGTTTATGTTAATTACTTGTCTATACGTGATCCTATATTCCGCTGAGTACTCGTGATTATTAATGTGTTAATATGGTAAAAGGTTTTTATAAATTTAATATGGTAAAAGGTTTTTATAAATTCCAACAAGGAGTGGTAACGCCGTGGGTGGTTTTTGCCCAGCGTTACCCCGCGTGACCACATCACTATCAGCAGCGTGGAAGACGTCGTCCCTCCACCTACGGGCGTGGAAACTGTTTAATAAAAAAAACCATTTTACCCCCTTTTGACAATTATACTTAAAACCCCCAACTATTTTTTGACCAAATTAAACACCCAAGGCATATTGCCGTTGGGATTCAAATTTTTTATATAAAAAAAATTGTTTCTTGTCTCCAACGGCTATATAGCCGTTTGAAATAATAATATTTTTTTCAAAACACCTCTATATATTCAAAGTTTAATTTATTTTTCATTTTAACAAACAAAAATTTTACACACACACAAAAATAATGGCGTACCAGTCTTTCGCGTTTGACATTGATGATGAAACCGACATTGAAATGTTGGTTAGCGCGTATAATTACTTGCAAGAACAAGAAATCAAACCCCGGCTCACCCGAAATGTTATTGAACGTGATCGTGAGAATGTTGAAGCTCGATTGATGGCGGATTTCTTTATCGATGATTGTAAGTATCCGTTACACATTTTTCGTAAAAGATATCGTATGAGTCGCACATTATTTTTAAAAATTGTCCATGATATTGAAAATTATACGGCGGATCCTCTTCCAAAACACTTTGATTACTTTAGAGTTCGGCCTGATGCTACCGGTCGAATGAATGCAAGTGTTATTCTCAAATGCACTGCTGCCATACGCCAACTGGCATACGGCAGCGTGCCCGACCAGTTTGATGAATATTTACAGTTGGCCGAATGTACTGTTAATGAAAGTTTGTTTTTCTTTAATATGTGTATCATGGATTTGTACATGAACCACTATTTGAGAAAACCAACTCTTGAAGACGTTCATAAGATTTATACTAGGCATAATAATGTTCATGGTTTCCCGGGAATGCTTGGTAGCATTGATTGTATGCATTGGGAATGGAGAAATTTTCCAGTATCATGGCAGGGACAATACGGGAGGGGTGATAAGAAACACCCAACAAATATGCTTGAATCAGTTGCTTCTCACGATTTGTGGATTTGACATGCGTTTTTTTGGTGTAGCAGGTGCAAATAATGATATAAATGTTTTAGACGTTTCTCCGTGATTTGACGACCTTCTTAATGACGTGGCACCTTGATGGGGAATCATAAAAATAAACTGGTTATTTAGTTTATTTGTGGTATCTTTTATTTAGTTTTCATATTTTGTGGTATCTTTTATTTAGTTTTCTTATTTTATGTTTTTTGGGAAAATATTGTTATCTTTTTCCCCAAGTTTATTTTTCCTATATAATTAGGACTTTTTATATTGAATTATTATTGAGATATGAATAAAAAAATATGACTTTTTAGTCTTTTGTTAATCAACTTAAATCCAGGTTAGGGTTTATTGTTCGATTTCATCCAAATTTTCGGGCATTCTTTAGAATCAACGATTATTAGCAGAATTGTTTCTGGCATTCTTGTTGAATCAACAGATCCAATTACTTATCTTTGTTACTTTATTTTTTAGCCTACATGAGTTGGTATCAGAGCCGAAGTTCCTAATTAAGATGTTAGAATATCCGTTTTTTGAGGGTGATGGTTCATGTTTTGATGAATGGGAAGATTATGGTGCGGCTAGTGATGATTATGAAGGTTCTCCAATATTTGATGATGATCAATATGAAGAAGAATTTATGCTAATTTATAATACTGATCTTGAAGATGTCATTGAGGAGAAAGAAGGATATTTTGGGAATGGAAGATTTGGTGGCAAAGAAGAGAACATCGAAGAATATGTTATAATTGTGGCTAATGATCTTAGTGTTGAGTATTCAAAATCCACTGTCTCAAACCCTTATGAGTTACTTTGGTTGCAGAAAAGTAAATGGGTGGATGTTAGTATCTTGATTGAAAAAAACATATATCAAGAAGCCGCACCCATGGTTGGTAAGTTTGCTTTTAAGGCGATCAAGGTTCGAGGTCGATTCATTATAAATAAAGGAAATTTGATGCAAGGGATACAAATTTGAATGCTACGAGTACAAGGTACGAGTGAAATAAAATCGAGGACGAGTTTTTTGAAGTGAGGGAGAATGATGGAGGATCATAAAAATAAACTGGTTATTTAGTTTATTTGTGGTATCTTTTATTTAGTTTTCATATTTTGTGGTATCTTTTATTTAGTTTTCTTATTTTATGTTTTTGGGAAAATATTGTTATCTTTTTCCCCAAGTTTATTTTTCCTATATAATTAGGACTTTTTGTATTGAATTATTATTGAGATATGAATAAAAAAAATATGACTTTTTAGTCTTTTGTTAATCAACTTAAATCCAGGTTAGGGTTTATTGTTCGATTTCATCCAAATTGTTTTCGCCAAGAATTGTTTCTGGCATTCTTGTTGAATCAACATATCCAATTACTTATCTTTGTTACTTGGTTTTCGCTACATCACACCTGTAGCTCCTTTTAGAGTAAATGGGGTTACGTATCAGAACGGGTATTACTTAGCCGAACGTGCTTTTGGTGTTCTTCAAGGATGTTGGGGAATATTACGTTAACCGGCTCGATATACAGAGTAACCACCATTAGTAGAGTCATGTATAGTTGCATCATACTGCATAACATGATTTTAGAAGATCAAAAAATGGCGATCGGTCAAGAACATGAAGCCGAATTTCGTGTTGATGATTCTAATGATTTGTTTGTTAATCCTTCGGCAAGAATGCAACGTCGTTGGATAGATAGACATGACACGAAGCGTACCAAAACAAAAGAAAGAGTTACGGGATAAAAGTTTGCATCTTTCATTTCAACGAAACCTTATGGAACACCTTTAGGCACGACGTCATCAAGATGAAGATGAATACGAAGAAATGGAGGATTAGCCTTTTTATTTTATGTCATTTGTATTTTTTTTATTTGATATGTTATGTTTTTATTTATGTTGTAATGTTTTTTATTTAAATGAATAAAGTAAATTAAGATTTGAATAAATTTAACTGTTGAGGGTAGTTTTTGTAAAAAAAGTGAAAAAATTGTTAAATTGGTGTGGAAATGGTGTGATGATAAGATGGTTGTTTTTGGTGTGGATGTGGAAGTGAAAAAGCTGACGTGACGGGGTGTTTTTTGGTGTGGTGGTGTGACCACTCTTTTTGCTCTTATTAGGATATATACGTGTCAATAATTTGTGTAATGATAAAAATAAGTCGACGTAAATAAGAATTGGCGCAAACAAACCTTCCATTACGAATGTGGTGCAAAATAGTTGAGTATATAGCCGGAAGATCTAGTTCTTATTTTCATATCATTTTGGGATTTTAGGAATCCATAAAAAGCCAAATAGAACTTAAGCGAGATTTAGATATGTACCTTCCGAAATTATTAGTACTAATTGAACAAATATTATAGTTATTCATTTCCCTTGATATGAGTTTTGCCACTCACCGAGACAAGACGTAATGGGGGCAACCACGGTGCCTTCAGCACCCTAATGATGTGCCCCCTCTTTCACGCGTAAAAGCAATGTTTTGGAAGTGATTTGGTGAAGTTCGTGTGACCAGGGCTTTTTTCCGTTTCCTTGTCCGTGTGTGTATTGTGGTGAATGTTTGTGGGGGTGGTCTGATGGTCACCACTACATCAAGGTTAGAGGATACAATAGGTATTTCTTCAAATAATTCATTAGCACATGTGAATTAATAATGACTGATTTTACAGGAAATCACATACATGTTACAGTTCATTTTTGAATCTATAATTATTTCGTTAAAGATAATTTAACTGATGCCGATTCAAATGTCAATGCTTGACATGGGTATGTCTATATGAAGGGTTGCAAGAAGGTGGTCTAAACACACATCACACATCAAGTGAAATATAAAACATGATGAGAAATATTTTTGTATTGTTGGTTGCTTCCATCTTGGTAGTTGGGTGCATGGCTGGTCATGGAAATGGTAATGGACGTGGCCATGGCCATGGTGGTAACGGAGGGTTGAAGATGAGATATTATGCGAAAAGATGCGGTTCGGTTTCCGTTGAAAATACAGTGAGGGGGATTGTATGGAGTAAAGTAGCAACAGATCCTTCCTTGGGAGCCAAGCTTCTAAGGCTACATTACCATGACTGTTTTGTTAGGGTACACAATCCCTCATCTTTATTAGTAGTACTTTATATAAATATATTTACGCAAAGTATTATGAATGTGTCAATATGCTTTCAAATGAGTAATGTTGTGATAACTTTGTTCTCATGATTGCATATACGTTGATGCACACATGATTAATAAAATTTGTGTTGCATCGAATTTGAACCTTTAGATTAATTTGTGCAAAGTAATACTGTGATGGCGAATAACTTTGTTAACTTGCAGGGGTGTGATGCTTCGATTCTACTGGATCCTACTCAAAATACAACAACAGAAAAGACAGCTGGACCAAATAGATCTGTTTCTGGATACGTGGTAATTGATGAAATAAAGAAAAAGCTGGAAGCCGATTGTCCAGGAACTGTTTCTTGTGCTGACATCCTTGCCTTGGCAGCTAGAGATGCTGTATCATTCCAAGTAAGTCAGTTCACATCAAAGTAGGGGTGTCCATTATTTGGATTTGACCCACGAAAACAAAAAACCGAACCGAACCGAACCCGAATTGCAACCGAACCGAAAATACAATTTATGGGTCATAACCGAACCGAACCGAACTACTAATTTGGTTTTCGGGTTGGGTATGAGTTTGGCAATCGGATCCGAAAACCGAAATTGTACAAATATATATGCTTTTATATATATTTGTATATATTAAATAATTATTAAAATTAAATTTTTATATAAAAATACAACTTTTATACTTAAAATAATTTTTTTGGCTAAATATTTAAATAATTACGTATTTTTTAAGACAATTAAGATAATTCGGGTTATTCAGGTCAACCCGAGAACCGAACTGAATTCAAACCGAACAACCCGAGAACCGAACCGAAGGACACCCTTGCATCAAAGTGTTATGTTTAGCTTACAGAAGTATACTTAAACGACATCTTAATAGAAACAGTATCTGATGTAGACTAAAAAACAAAGTAACAAAGATAAGTAATTGGATCTGTTGATTCAATAAGAATGCCAGAAAAAATTCTGCTAATAATCGTTGATTCTAAAGAATGCCCGAAATTTATGGTAAAACACGGCAACACAACGGCCAGTGGTTTAACTTTTATTAAACTGATAACTGTCTTGCTAGGGTTACAGCAGATTCATTAAATAATGACTGCAAACAAAGAAAAACCCTAAAAATCCAACGGGCTGGATCGTGGCCCAATGACAAAGTCCAACTGAAAGTGAAAAACATCATAATGCAAAAATTGATAGTTAAAAGGCTTTTCGGGCCTTGAAAATCCGTAACCAGCTACAAGTTGGTTGCAGCGTCGTCGGTCTCCTTTTTACGCACGTTTTGACAGGTCACGGGCTGAAAACGGACTTAGGATGCAAAAGTTATTCGTCACGCGATCTCGGGCCTCCAGAAACAAGTCAGCCCGTTCTTCAATACTTGGGCCTCCATCAGTATCATATTTAAAAGCGTGTGGAAAGAAATAAAGAACCTATTTGCAATCTCATTTCTGAGAATTACTTGGTCGATAATCAAAGACAGAATCGACAAACGTTTCACACTTTTATTTCATTCTTTTTGTAACTCACGGTTTCATCCACATAAAAAAATTGTAGTTTCGAAGGGATGCATGGCCAGTTTTTACGGGAAGAAAAGATGGAAGAGTCTCGATAGCTTCAGAAGTTGGTGACAATTTACCATCTGCTAATGCCAATTTCACAATTCTCCTAACCCAATTTGGAAGCAAAGGCCTTAACCTTATTGATCTCGTAACTCTTTCAGGTATACAACTTTCTTAAATACGTGCATGCTTGTATATTCTTCTTTTATAAAA
The DNA here is from genome assembly GCA_025667525.1 of Glebionis coronaria. Lineage (NCBI taxonomy): Eukaryota > Viridiplantae > Streptophyta > Magnoliopsida > Asterales > Asteraceae > Glebionis > Glebionis coronaria. The sequence goes on from CM046874.1 coordinate 489,067,063, forward strand.
CACTGTTGTTTATAATTACTTTTTGAATATAACTAGGGGCACATACAATTGGGATGTCACGTTGCGCCCTCGTCTCAAGAAGACTTTACAACTTTACGGGAATTGGAGATGCTGATCCTTCACTTGACGCAGCTTACGCCCAAACACTAAGAAATTTGTGTCCAACCCCTGTAAATCCAGCTACTCCTCTCGAAATGGATCCTAAGAGCTCTCTCTCGTTTGATTCGAACTACTATCGAATTTTAAACCAACATAACGGTTTATTTGTATCTGATGCAACATTACTCACAAACCAACAATCTGCTAGGATAACTCGAGTTTTGGAAAACCCTAAGGTTTTCATTGATCAATTTGCTCAGTCCATGGTGCGTATGGGGGCTATTGAAGTCCTTACAAATGGTCAAGGGGAAGTTAGGAGAAATTGTCGTGTTGTTAATGGTCAATAATTATTTCAAAAAAAAATGGTCAATAATTAGTGACTATCGAACTATACTAATTATCTTTTCATATTGTTGCATATGTATTTGTTAATTTATATTATGTATTATTTTTTACGTAACTTGTCCCAAGAAAAAAGTTTAATAGGAAACACATATTTAAAAAGAAATAAGGAAACAAATCTTAGCCTTTGATTTTTTTTATTCAATGGTGGATCCATCATCTTCATCTACTACAACACACACTCAAAATCATTAGATCCACCATCACCGTCACACCCCATCGCCGTCATAACCCACCCTTCACTGCCAGAACACCGCCGCTGACGCAACCACCACTGGCGCAACCACCGCCAAAACATCGCCGAAAAACCGTCGAAACGTCGTCGGAATTCCGCCTCGTGGAGGCGGCGCTAGATCTGCAACCACCACCATCATTATACATTAGATCTGCGATTGGTTGTTGATTTTCCGGCGATGGTGTTGACTTTCCGATGGTTGGTTGTTGATTTTCAAAAGAGGCAGAATCGTATGTGTTTCGAGCTTAATCACATGTGTTTTCGGTTTAAGCACATGTGTTTAAGGTGAAACACGCGTGTTTACCAGAAACATATGTGTTTAAGTGGAAGCACATGTGTTTACCAAAAACACATGTGTTTACATGAAACAAATGTGTTTCAGGCTGAAAACACATGTGGTTCGTGTAAACACATGCGTTTCGTCCGAAACACATGTGTTTTCAGCCTGAAACACATGTGTTAGGTTTCATGTTTTACATGTTGAAACACATGTGTTACATGTCGAACATTATTGAAAGGTTATGGATCTGGATCTACATATGAATCTTCTTCTTCCCCATAGATGTATTATATATGGTGGGTCTGGTAGAGATGGTGATGCGGTGGTAGTGGTGGTGCAAGCCAGCAAGGTGGTGGGATTACGTGGGTGGTGGATCTAGTAATGATGACGGTGGATGCTTGGTAGCATGTTGATGACGTGATGGTGGGTGGCGAGGTGATGTAGATGGCGGTGGTAGTGGTGTGATGGTCGAGGTTGGTGCGGTGCTGGTTGGGGAGGATGGAGGTTGTAGAGAGATAAAGTTAATGTATGTGTTTTTTAGAGAAATAAAAAAATGATATTGTGAGAGGTGGTTGTGGTGGCCGAGAGATGTAATGGAAAATTTAATTTGAACCATTGGGTAAAAACAAAGTCATGGGTGAGGATTTGTTCCCTTAATTCCTTTTGGAGTTGTGTTTTCCACCGATCCTTCTTCATCTTGCATAAAAGATTGCTAAGATTTCGTGAAAAATTCCCATGTCTTTTCTAGCTGTTGTACCCCAAAAAGATAGGAAACCATATATGTCATTCATAGATGTGAACAAAATATACGAATCACGTTCAATATGCAGATATATGCACAAATCACAGCTATCAATTCCAAAAGTCACGCAACAACATATTTTTGTCTACTAAAAATCAGGAATACCACGTCTCTTTCCCACGTCAATAGCAATTATCTCTAAGAAATAGCATTCATATTTACTTCTCCCAGAAGTCACGCAGCATAACCTTAGATCATGATAAAAATAAGCGGAGTAGTACATACCACAGTTCTTGATTCACCAAGAATCACGCATCAACACACCTTTTCTTGCTCCTTAATCTCCTGTTTGAATTAACACGTGAACTGCTCTTTACATATCTCTGGGACCAGCGTTCAATATACAAAATATAGGACAACAGTACTTCTTCTGCTGCCAATCACGTCCTGTGACCATATGTCGCTATGTCCTCCTTTGAAAGATCCTACAGTCACGATTCATTCTTCGGATTTTCTTTTGATCAAGCCTTAACCCCTGCTGCTACAACTAATAGCATCTTCTGATCAGTCACTAGTATGAATCTTTAAATCATACTAGGTTTCATCGTTGATTCGAAAATCAACTCACCAAAGCTAGTATGACTACCACGAATCAATAACCTTTATTCAGCAACAAGATTTTTTTTTAATTAGTCTAGGGTTTATAGAAACCCTAGTTTAACTTTAATAACAAACACAAAATATTGAAAAACCATTTCTACAACCAACTTCGACCAGCTGTAACTTTTTCTTGAGAGCTCAGATCGACAATTGCTCTGGTAAGATTGTTGACACATGTATAGAGAACCTCCAGTTCGAATTTCATGACGATCCAACAGTTAACGACTGAGTTATCGTCGTTTGAATATGGTTGTGCAGAAAGATCCAACGGATTTTTATGTTTGATCACTTTTTTCGACCCGAAAACCTTCGGTCTTAGAAACATAGAGCCCCCAATCACTTGTTGAATCATAAATTATATGACTCATGGATCGTTTTAACATATCTAGGATATTAGTAACATTGATTTCCGTAGTGGAATAATAATAATAACATCAACGTTACTATAAAGGTTTTTTTTATTCCACACATAAATAGAAAACCTAACTGTTACATATACGCGTTTTTATAACTCTTAGACTCTCATAGCAGTTCTGAGCTATGCTGAATGATTAAAATGAATTCCCTATCCCTCTTTATATACTAAAGGTATTAGGTTTACAAGGAGATAAACATAATAAGCCAAACATATCTTCTAAGAATGCAAAATATCTCTAGAATATCTTCAGAATATATAACACCCCCAATTTTGGTACATTTCAACGGTTGGGTCCTTGGGTGTTAGTTACATGATACAATTACATAATTATAGAAAACGGCTTAAAACGAGTCGTTTTGATAAAAACATTCATTCATTCATTCAAAACATAAATAATCCAGACACGGTCCCAGATCGTTTAAAAAGTTAACTACATAAATCAAAAGGTAAGAAGTACTTTGAATGGATATATTTTACAAAAGCAGACTAGCGTCATCAAAGTTTAAGCAAGCTTCACGAAATCGCCTTACTCGAGTACCTTCTTTATGGACCTGAGATAAACATGCTATAAAATAAAAAAAATTGTTGAGTGAATCCATAGAGTTTAAATATATAAATCGAACACAAGTATCTGGATTAACCTTCATCTGGTAACAATTATGTTGATCAGACATAATTATTGTGTTGTTTCATAAGCCTCATGACATTGAACGTTAACATAAATATATTTCAGCCCACAAACACACCTAGCCAAGTGCGTATATTTCTGTTATAATATTGCATCCGATGTGCTCCACTACACATGTGCTCTCATACACATTGTGATAGCTAATCGCATCGGACTAGGCGTCATCCCGATAGATCTTCCATCATATTAGTGTTCACTCACACCAAGTAATTAACAATTCATGATAAGTGGGGCTTAGAGGCTATAAGCAAACTTATGTAAATAACGTTCATCTGAGCATATAATCGAGTGCCTTGTGTTCTATTTAAAAATAATCATGTTATCCCCTTGCGAGTTTTATAAAACAAATAAATAAGTGAAAGCGAGACTATAAACTCACCTTAGCAATTGATACATGGTTTTTTGCCCCGTATAAAAATTAAGATTCTTGTTCGTTGTATTGGTCTAATCGAATTGATCTAGGTTCTCTATGTGACTCAGTTTTATTTTGGTGGAACAAATATTTTTGGTTGTTTTTAAATTTAAAAGTGCAAAGACTTAAAAGTAAATGTCATTAAAGTAAAGGGCAAGTAATTTAAATCTAAGTCTAATTAAAAGAAAGGTGCGATATTTAAAAGCGTGACGGAAGGTAAAATAATTAAATGACAAGAATTAAAAGCGTGACGGAAATTAAGGTTAGACAAGTATTAAAACATAAACTAGAAATTAAACAAAACAAATAAGTGAAAAACCTCCCCACTCGGAACATACTCCGATCGATGCAATCAGAATGTACCTACCTTTCAGATCGGAATGGACCCAGATCGGAATAACTGTCACTTACCTCCTGATCGCAATGAAGTCCAGATCGGAATGTGTCCTATCGGAATATCACCTATCGGAATGTGGCTGGGGAAAATTGGGCAGCACTTCGTCTAAGTGAGCCTCAAGAGCCGTCGGAAAGAGCGATCGCAATATGCGATCGCAATCCCCAGATCGGAATGAGGAAAAGATGCACCAATCGCAATCCCGGATCGGAAAGCAAAACCCTTGGCCCAATACCGTCACTATCGGAATGTGGTTAGCAAGCCGTCGCAATGTCTAGTAAACCCTCACTTTCCGATGGAGAACAATTTCGTAATAAGCACAAATCCTAATAAGCTATATCCAATAAGCCGTGACCAAGAACTTGAATGAAATGGAATCAAAACATGACGATAAGCTAAAAAGTTAAAAGCTTTCAAAATTTTAAAACACGAAACTTAAATGAAATCGAAACTTAAAAATCAAAACTTTTAAGAAAACTTTGAAAATACTTAAGCAAAATACCAAATAAGCACACAAGGTTGTCAAACTCGTGGCTTATTTCGTATGAGGACTAAAAAGGAGAAAGAAAAGTCGAGACTTTAATCAAAATAAGCAAATGGATTAAGCAAATCTTGCTTAATCCGAACTTGTAACCGAATCAAAAAGAAAGAAAAGTAGAATGAGATAGATAAAAAGAACTTGATCAAATGATAAAGAAAGGTAAAGACAAGAATTTAAAGAACACAAATTGAAAACTTACTTGGACTTAAAAGGATAATTTAAGTGCAAAACATGTATTAAAATTGACAAGAAAAGTAAATTACAAGATAAAAAAATGGTGGAAGACTAATTGTCACCTTAGCCAACAAGAAAGAAATGACTATCCTAATGACTATTTATAGGGGAGGATTAAGGAAGCTTCCTCCCCTCTTTCCTTTTCTCTTAATTGCAAGCTTAAGTCCCTCCTTTTATTAATCTTCATTAATTGCGTCATTAGTCCTTTTCTTCTAATCTTCTTTAAACTTGGACTTAAGGGACTTTTGGCTTCGGGATTTCTTTTGAACTCGTCTTTAATTTCTTCAATAAAATAGACTTGAATTCTTCGGCTTTTGATTAACTTCCGTCTTTTGACTTTTTCTTCGATAAATCTTCAGAATTGGTCGTGGACTTCCGTTCTTTTTGCACTTTTGACTTCTTGACTTCGTCTTTCATCCTTTTCTTCAATAAAAGTCCGTAAATGCCCGTGAATGTCTGTGTTTTCTTCACTTTTCACCTTTTCATCCTAAATCACAACAAAAACACAAACCACGCATAATTCCGACATAAAAGACATAAAATACACGTTTTGGTCCGGTTATTATTTTAATTAAGTAGTAGAAAAGATGGGTGTTTACACACTTATCAAATCCCCTACACTTGACCATTGCAATGTCCTAATGCAATGCATTAGTTACAAAGCAAGATTACACTTTTCATCATAATCAATCCACGTTGGCCTTTATTAAAGAGATAGAAAATTAAAATCATACAATATAAAGAAATCAAAAGCATACCTTGGGTTTTGAAAATGTTATGAATAATCATCATCCTCAAGTTCTCACTTTCTCCAAACCAAGCTTAAAAACGAGATCATTGTTATTATAAGTTAGTAAACTAGCACGAACACATGTGGGCCAATTATTCACTTAGACTCCCTTATTCCTAGGTGTATCTCTTATATTTTATTATTGTCTTGAATGATCACGAGGATGCATTTTTGACTTATTTCGATAGTTGTTTAGTCCGAAAATAAAGTGAACGATTTAATCAATAGTTAGCTAAAGGACCAAATCTTTTAAAACTGCTTCTCGGGACCTCATAAAGTTCATATCTTGGCATAACTCGCTTCACGATTTGAGACCTTTCTCGGACCGATATTTGGCAGCGACTTCATACTTCAAATCTTGAGAGACGTTCATGAAATTATGGTCTTCTCTTCATAACATAATTTCTTTACTTGAAGTTTTGAGAGATACATACTTGGACCACGACTTCTTCATTTTTCTCCAATCTTTATTTTGGACTTTGATATACAACGATCCGCCTCCTTTAATGATTTGGATCTATTTATCCTCATACCTTGTTAGGGTCTTTTCGGATACACTTCTCCATGACTTTTGGGGAGTTTTTTCTTTTCGTCGTGTGTCTCGATCCTTCATATTGATTTTCGATAAATGATTCTTCACATCACTTTTGGATCTTTAGCAACAAAATATAGCCCTCATGCCTTGTTAGGGCCTTTTCGGACTCGCCAATCTTCGCATCCCGCTTCAATAAGTTATGCCTTGGCTATGAACTCTAATCCATACCGAGCAACTTTTAAACGATCTGGGGCTAGAAGCTAAGTAACTTTTCAAATCGTACAACCTTATTTATTAGCAGATAAATTATTAGCAAGCGATGGGAGAATAGGCTCATAATTAACTCACATAAATTCACGAAAGAATACCGAACTTATAATTGGCTCTATCATCTCTCGTTCTCCACAGTTTAAAATCTCAAGTAATTAGACTCGTGGATGCTTAGCCTATTAAATCAAAGTTTTGGGTTTTCGAGTCGCCTATAGGATCTTGCAAATTCTTAGACTTTTTCAAGTTTAGAAATCGCATTTTAAAGTTCCCTTGATAAACGACTCTCTAGGATCAATTATAGGAACTTGCGAAAAGTTCTTGTTCTTAACCCGTGAGAGTTAAGACTTTCGCGTTTTATAACTCCCTACATAAAAGCCTAGCAAAACTTGACTCAAACACGTTAAGGATACTAGCTAGAGTAACTTAAGATAAGTAAACTCGGATTGAGTCAAAAGATTCACAACGTTTGAAAATTAAAACCACTTTATTAAACATTTATTCTAATAAGGCAAGAGAATAACTATATAAAAGGAAAAACTAGTAGGCCAAAATAGATTAAAAATTTTGAAAAATGTCGAAAAATTGATTTTCCGGTTAAAATGAGGACAAATACAAGGAAAAGACCACTTAACTTCGATAGAAGTCCCCCCTACACTTAAGATAAACATTGTCCTCAATGTTTAAGCATGTGGGAGTAAAATCCCCTACACTTAGGACATTGTGCACGTTGTTTAAATCTTGCTAAGGAAAACAACTAAAGAGATTCCTATTTTAATATTGAGAAAATATAAAATAGTGAATCGAAAAGAGTTTAGGATAGAACCGGGATAAAGTAGAACACGGAATCACGGGTCGTCAAGAATCATCAAGAGTGGATCATTGAAGCTCGAATCCCTGATTAAGAAGTGAGGAGAGGAAATAGCAATCCAAAGGGTCCCCCCTACACTTATGATAAAGAAAGCGGAAAGATAGATGCATGGGTTGCCTCCCAAGAAGCGCTTGGTTTTTGTTAACCGAGTCGTGAGCCTGACTCGACCTTGATCATCAACGGAAGAAGCATGAAACATATCCACCAGGATCAAAGACATAGTTTTCATCCATCAAATAGCACAAGCTTAAGGCGAACAAGGCAAGCCAAAGAAGAAGTGGCAGGGTTCCCTTAAGCAGCGATGGAGTACGGTGGGAGCAAGTATGGTGCGGTGCAAGCATGTCTTCAATAGTTCCAAAGATTTTTCCTTTTATTTCATCAGATGGATACTGAGGTGGCTTAAAGACTTCAATACCAGGGTCGAACACCTTTTCCTTCAGGGGAAAATAGCACTCAGGCTCAGCCGAGTGGGAAGAAAATCCGCAAAGAAGCACAACCTCGTCCTCAGAAGGGGGACAAAGAGGTGTCAAATCATAAGTGCAACGGATTTTGGTGTCAACCGGTTTCTTCTCCTTTGACAGAATGCTCTTTAAATCCAAAGTAGGATCAAGACGATAATCTTCAAAGTCATAAGGAGGAGCATCACTCTCATGAGGGAAGTAAGTGTTGAGAAATTTAGAGAAATCTTCCTCAAATGAATAATTGTCCAAAGTAGGATCGAGTGATGGCGGAGGATCTTCATCATGTGAAGAATCGCTTGAAAGAGTATCGGCCTCATCAAAATCAACATATGTGGGCAGCTCGGGATACTCAGAAGTACAATCATCAAAATCATCCGAATCTGAGCTAGAATCATCATCATCATAAGCATCAAAGACCGGTGGAGAATCATAAATGGGAGAAGCTTCGAAAGTAGGGAGAGAATCATCCACATCATCATGAAAAAGTGGATTATCGATGCAAGAGTCGAATAGAGGATTGTCGGAGACGGTAAAGTCATCGAGCACATTAATCATATTCACTGATTCTCGGCCTCCAAAAGTTGTACTAGTAAGCTTCCCCATTTTGAAAACTTGTGCATCATCCCCGACTCTTAAGATTAACTCACCTTCGGCAACATCCACTAAAGCTCGTCCGGTTCTTAAGAATGGCCGACCAAGTATTAAAGGAATACGAGGGTCCATTTCATAATCAACTACGACAAAATCGACCGGGAAAGTAAATGCGCCAACTTTAATGAACACGTCTTCGGCTATACCAACGGGGTAAGCGAGAGTGCGATTTGCAAGTTCAAGAGTCATCTTCGTTGGAGTGAGGTCGGGCAATGATAGTGTTTTCCAAACACTCAAAGGCATCAAATTAATACTAGCCCCGAGATCAGCAAGGGCAGTAAATTCTTCAGTTTTGTTGAACACGCAAGGCAACACGAAACGACCGGGATCTCCAAGCTTTTCCGGAAGTTCTTTGAGAATAACTGCAGAGCAGTTTTCGTTTAATCGAGTGTTGGCGAGTTCAATCAGCTTCTCCTTCTTGTTAAGCAATTCCCTAAACGCTTTAACAAATTTGGGCATGTGGACGTGTGCTTCAAGAAAGCTAATGTTGAAGTTCATTTGAGAAATCATCTTCACATAGTGTGACACTTCGGAGTCCTCCTTGGTTAGCATTTTGGACTTGTCTAAACGAGAGGGATAAGGGATATTGGGTTTGGGTGGTGAAGGTGTAGGTGTAGGTAAAGGTTGAGATGTTGAAGGGTCATTTGTGGGAACTTCATCACGTCGAGGCGGAGACTGTAATGGTACACTACTACTAGTTGTAGGAGGAATAGGGATAAATGGTGGTGGAGGAGGTGTAGATGATGGGGGTGGGGTTGGTGGTCCTACGATGGTGACTCCACTACGAGTAGTAATAGCACTTACATTGGCTCGCGGATTAGTGACGGTGTTTGAAGGTAGAGAACTTGAAGAAGAAGGTTGAGCGGCTGGCAAGAAACTAGCAAGCATATTCTTTAAATCATTGGTTTGATTGCTGAAGGAGGATTGAATATTATCTCGAAGCTCGGATCTAATCTCATTTCCTTGCTTGGTAATATCTCCTTTCAAATTGATAATTTGGCTCTGCAAATTCTTGATTTGCTCACCTTGGGTTCTCATTATGGCCTCAACATCGGAGTTAATGGGTGGGGTTTGTTGGGCGGGTGGGTGATAAGGATTAGAAGCTCTTGGTGGGATTTGGTTGCTTCTAGTGTAGTTGTTGGCGGGGTTTTGGTTTTGAGGAGAAAAACCGGGTGAAAGGTAATTGTTGGATCGGTAACTCAGCAGATTTCTATCCCCTTGAGGTCGAGCTTGGTAATTTTCCGGTGAATAATTACCATAAGCTGCATACACATTTTCCGGATTTCCTTGTGTCGAAGGACAATCGGTGTATAGGTGAGGACCGCCGCATGTTTCACAAGGAGTAGCAACAGCTTTAACTTGTTGTTGTTGTTGGTTTGAAGCCAAGAGTTGCATATTTCTGCTCATTTCAGTCAGCACACGGGTGAGTTCGGTCATCTCAGGGTTTGCTGAGGTGGAGGAAACATTGACTCTCGTGTTATTCCTAGAAGAAGCAGAGGAATCCCAGTTCTTGTGGTGAGTAGTCATGTTCTCAATTAACTCTCTACACTCCTCGGGTCTCCTTTTCATGAATGTGCCACCGGCGGCTGCATTAATCGTATCACGATCTCGAAAAGTCAAACCGTTGTAGAAAGTATCAATCAATGTGACGGGAAGCATGTTGTGGTTTGGACAACGGTCGATCAAGACATTATATCTCTCCCAAGCGTCAAAAAGAGATTCATCAGGGTCTTGCATGAAACCGCTGATCTGATTGCGAAGGCTCGTGACCATGATGGTGGAAAGTAGCGCGATAAAAAGCGTTGAGTCATATCATCCCAAGTGTGAATAGAATTCTTCGGGAGACGATCAAACCATTTCTCGGCATGATGTAATAAAGTGTGTGGAAAGAGTTGTAGGCGAAGTTCATCCATAGTGGCCCCATCCAACTTCATGCTTTGGGTGATTGTAATGAACTTGTCGAGGTGTTTGTTGGCATCATCATCAGGCAATACACGGAATGGGTTTGTTTGTACTTGCTGAATCATGTGGTGCTTCAACGAAAACTCAGGAGCGTTGATTTGCATCGGCGCAATCGGTCCTCCTCGTCCAAACATTGTTGGTTGACAAAGTTCCTCCATGGTCCGAAGATTGGGCTGTGGAAGAGCATTGTTGTTATTATTATTATTATTGAGGTGCGGTGGAATGTTGTTGTTGTTAACACCTGCCATACTTAAATCTTCTTGAGTCTCGGGCTCTTGATAATTAGAAGATCTAGTACGCATACACCTGAAAATGGAAAAGAAAACAAAACCAAAACCAAACACAAAAACAATATCTATACACAATAAAGATAGAATCTTTTTGGATTTTTGAAATTTTTAATTCTTATGGTTTTTTATCAATTTGTAATTTTTATGATTTTTGAATTTTTTATGCAAGAAAAATAACGTTCACAAGTGAACGGATCCCAAAAAGCAACGTGTCTCTCACAGAAAACTGTTGATCTTTACGAAAAGAGCCGGCAGCGGCGCCATTTAATACTCTGATTTTACTCAGGTTAAAAAGATTCGTTGTACCAACCTCTTCGAATTGAAAAACTTGTGTTTTCTATGTGACTCAGTTTTATTTTGGTGGAACAAATATTTTTGGTTGTTTTTAAATTTAAAAGCGCAAAGACTTAAAAGTAAATGTCGTTAAAGTAAAGGGCAAGTAATTTAAACTAAGTCTAATTAAAAGAAAGGTGCGATATTTAAAAGCGTGACGGAAGGTAAAATAATTAAATGACAAGAATTAAAAGCGTGGCGGAAATTAAGGTTAGACAAGTATTAAAACATAAACTAGAAATTAAACAAAACAAATAAGTGAAAAACCTCCCCAATCGGAATATATTCCGATCGATGCAATCAGAATGTACCTACCTTTCACATCGGAATGGACCCAGATCGGAATAACTGTCACTTACCTCCTGATCGCAATGAAGTCCAGATCGGAATGTGTCCTATCGGAATATCACCTATCGGAATGTGGCTGGGGAAAATTGGGTAGCACTTCGTCTAAGTGAGCCTCAAGAGCCGTCGGAAAGAGCGATCGCAATCCCCAGATCGGAATGAGGAAAAGATGCACCAATCGCAATCCCGGATCGGAAAGCAAAACCCTTGGCCCAATACCGTCACTATCGGAATGTGGTTAGCAAGCCGTCGCAATGTCTAGTAAACCCTCACTTTCCGATGGAGAACAATTTCGTAATAAGCACAAATCCTAATAAGCTATATCCAATAAGCCGTGACCAAGAACTTGAATGAAATCGAATCAAAACATGACGATAAGCTAAAAAGTTAAAAGCTTTCAAAATTTTAAAACACGAAACTTAAATGAAATCGAAACTTAAAAATCAAAACTTTTAAGAAAACTTTGAAAATACTTAAGCAAAATACCAAATAAGCACACAAGGTTGTCAAACTCGTGGCTTATTTCGTATGAGGACTAAAAAGGAGAAAGATAAGTCGAGACTTTAATCAAAATAAGCAAATGGATTAAGCAAATCTTGCTTAATCCGAACTTGTAACCGAATCAAAAAGAAAGAAAAGTAGAATGAGATAGATAAAAAGAACTTGATCAAATGATAAAGAAAGGTAAAGACAAGAATTTAAAGAACACAAATTGAAAACTTACTTGGAATTAAAAGGATAATTTAAGTGCAAAACATGTATTAAAATTGACAAGAAAAGTAAATTACAAGATAAGAAAATGGTGGAAGACTAATTGTCACCTTAGCCAACAAGAAAGAAATGACTATCCTAATGACTATTTGTAGGGGAGGATTAAGGAAGCTTCCTCTCCTCTTTCCTTTTCTCTTAATTGCAAGCTTAAGTCCCTCCTTTTATTAATCTTCATTAATTGCGTCATTAGTCCTTTTCTTCTAATCTTCTTTAAACTTGGACTTAAGGGACTTTTGGCTTCGGGATTTCTTTTGAACTCGTCTTTAATTTCTTCAATAAAATAGACTTGAATTCTTCGGCTTTTGATTAACTTCCGTCTTTTGACTTTTTCTTCGATAAATCTTCAGAATTGGTCGTGGACTTCCGTTCTTTTTGCACTTTTGACTTCTTGACTTCGTCTTTCATCCTTTTCTTCAATAAAAGTCCGTAAATGCCCGTGAATGTCCGTGTTTTCTCCACTTTTCACCTTTTCATCCTAAATCACAACAAAAACACAAACCACGCATAATTCCGACATAAAAGACATAAAATACACGTTTTGGTCCGGTTATTATTTTAATTAAGTGGTAGAAAAGATGGGTGTTTACACACCTATCAGCAATATGTGATAACAAACAATAGAATAAAATCAGACAAGAATCCTCGACCTTTTAATGATGACCTAAAAAAATAAAGTAGTTATTAATAACTATATAATATGCACGGACACGAAGAATGATAACTAGTTAATTCATCCATTTAAACACCAAACATATTAATTTTAATGTTTATTTGAAACATCAATATATTATCATTTTTATCAACTAACAATTAGTTTTTAAACGCGATCTTTACTAATTTCACAAAGCAATCCGCTTAGATTATAAAAGATGCCAACATAGTCTAATATTGTCGATACGCAATCTGATCATACTCTAATATTATAATTAAAATATGTTTAGTAGTAACATACTTTTATTTACAATTAAAAATATTTATTTAAAATTAGTGAGCATATCATATCTTTTTAATATAAAAAGAATTAGATGAAAAACACTTCAGTAGATATATTAGTCAATAAGGTGATATTAGTCATATAAAACAATTTTTGATTTTAAAATTAGAAACTAAGAAGTACGTCTTTACCTTCAAAATTCATTGATAAACTAAAATGAAATATGTTAAAATGATAGAAAGTTCATAGTCTTATTTCATATATGATGTCAACACATCAGTTAACTCCTAGTCGATGACCTTTAAACTTCATCAAATGGTTTACTTACTTGATGATTACAAAACCAATTAAAAGAAAAAAGTGCTTATTATAAGTAATACTAAAGATCATGAGAATATAGTACCTTCACTAACTCGAACTAGTGTGAGTGAAATACTTTCTTACATCAAAATTCACTTTGGTTTAAGAACACATGTGAGATGTATTTATTTTTGACTACTGAATACACGAAGATACTAAATGTCAACTTCTAATAGATATATTTCTTGTAAAATTTTGAAAGTGATTAAACATACTCCTAAGCTCTTGCGTGGCAGAATATATGATTGCCAGAGAATAATATAGATCAATATTTGACTACAATAACTTAAGACTAAAGTAGTTAGCAAATAAAAAAATACATGTACATGTCATTTAATGGGAAATTCTATTAGTTAAATGTTATCCAATAATATGATAAAACGGGTAATCAAAGTCTGATATTTTAAAAGTTACACGATTTGAAAGTTATGCATCAAACACGAAAAATAAACGCTCAATATAAAATAAAAATGACGACAATCAGAGGACATTTTTATATTGATAAATAAATGGTGCGTCGAATGAACGAATGACACGTAAAGGCTTAACGTATATTACGGAAAATACTCGTAAAATAAAAAAATTAAACGACTACAATAGTAAATATTTCTATACCATAACGGGATATAAATATCGATACCTAACATATTCCTTACCGGTTATAATCCAAACGGCATTCTTACGCTAATTTTCAAGCCCTTACCTTTCCGGTTAGTCGATAATTTAAATTTCTCAATAAAGTAAATACATAATACGTAATAGTCGAGATTAGAATAACGACTTGAAATCGACGGATTGTCACATCATCTCCACCTAATTAGGATCTTCGTCCTCGAAGATCAACTTACATTCTTGCCCGATAACTTGTTGAATCAAAGAGGTGAGGGTATTTCTTCCACATTTGATCTTCCCTTTCCCAAGTATACTCAGGTCCTCTCCGCGAATTCCATCGGACTTTGACAATAGGTATTCGGCTTTGCTTTAGTTGCTTGACCCCGCCATCCACGTTTTTGATTGGTTCTTCAAAAAATTGTAACTTTTCATCAACCTTAACCTCGTCCAATGGTATAACGAGTTCTTCGTCAAATAAACACTTCTTCAGATTCAATACATGATAAATGTTATGAATTCCATGAAGTTCTTGTGGTAATTCAAGTTTGTTTGCCACGGGAACTACTCTTGATATAATCTTGAATGGTCCGATATAACGAGGACTTAATTTTCCATGTTTTCCAGATCGTACAACACCTTTCCATGGTGATACCTTTACCATTACCTTATCACCCACATTAAACTCCACTGGTTTTCGTCTTACATCCGCATAACTTTTCTGTCGGCTTCGCGTAGTCACCAACCTATTCTTGATTTGCACAATCATATATGTTGTCTTTCTAATCATTTCTGGCCCAGTGAGTTGAGCATCACCAACCTCACTCCAACACACGGGTGATAGACATTTTCCCCCACAAAGTGATTCAAAGGTGAAACTTTAATACTCGTGTGATAGCTGTTATTGTATGAGAATTCGGCCAAAGGTAAGTTCTTATCTCAGCTACTTCCAGAGGCTATCACACAAGCATGCAACATATCTTCCAAAGTTTAAATTATTCTTTCGCTTTGCCCATCGATCTGTGGATAATAGGATGTGTTCATATCCAAATTGGTTCCTAAAGATTTTTGAAGCGATCTCCAGAATCCAGAAGCAAAGCGGCTGTCTCTATCGGAAATAATTGAAATGGGATGTTTACACACAATTTCCTTCAGATAAAGTTCAACGAGTTTCTCCATACTAAATTTCTCATTGATTGGAATCAAATGAGCGGACTTAGTTAAATGATCAACTATAGCCCATATTGCATCGAACCCAGACGGTGTCCTTGGAAGTTTTCTCATGAAATCCATAGTAATTCGCTCCCATTTCCATATTAGAAGTTCCGGTTGGACAAGTAATCCTGACAGCTTCTGATATTCAGTGTTTACCTTAGCACACATTGAGCATTTCGTGACGTATGTTGCAATATCGGCTTTCATATTCGGCCACTAGTTTAACTTTTTCAAGAAGCTTCAAAAGACTTCTCAAACTCCATAGCATCCTTAAAATCGGTCCAATCGGTGTTGAACCTTAGCAAGGCTTGTGCGGTTTGTTTCTTATCGTCCCATAAGATTTGAACTGATTCAGGCTTGTATCTTTCGTATCGTGACATCCAATATGTTGTATTATCAACGTATTTTCCGCTTTTAGCTTCTTTGACTATGTTGACCACAATCCCACTCCAAGGCTAGCAAAACAAATCGTTTTCCTCAGATAATGGAGATGCTGGTATTGGGGCAGCCATTTCTACTTTCTTTAAAGCTTCATCCTTCTCTAGATGTTTTGCAGGAATGGATTTTATGGATCTGGGTGATGTTTATTTAATTCGATGATGGATCTGATTTGGTTTCGAACTGATATGTATATTTGAGACGGTGAAAGTTGATTTTGTGGATAATCTGCTTACCCACTTTAGAAAGCACAATCGACGTTTGATTTTAACGAATCCATTCCTGGCCACAAAAAAGAATCCACCATGTGTTGCTTGAATTGTTGATTTTGATGATATTGGATCAAGATTCGTGTGGGATTTTGTTTTTTGATTTGGGTTAAAGATAAGGAGTCGATATGAGAGTGATTTGTTTATCACGTGAGGGATTTAGGATGTGAGAAGTATGTGATGGTAGTAGGTTTAAGGATAAGGTGAGTATTATTGTAGTTGGGACCATAACTGTTAATGTTATATAAAGAAAAGACGGAACTGCCCCTCTAATAAATGGCTTTAATGAAAAAAGTTAACAGCCATCCAAAATAGGGACGAAACTTGTTACTAGTTTCAAAAATAGGGAGCATCCGTGTATTTAATTTGAGTTAGGTACGAAGCGTGATGTTTGGTATAAACCATAGGGACGAAACGTGTAATTTTTTCTTCTTATTATTATTATTTTTGTTTTTTGGGGAAATTTTTATTTTATTAATCACACAAAATTGGAAGGGAGTCAAGAAACAAGCTGTGCTCCCACTTTTTTTTGATACAAAAACCAAGTCTAGAAAAATAGAAAAATATCACTTCTAACATCATTAGATTAAAATGTTTATTTTGCCCATTATTATTATTATTATTATTATTATTATTATTATTATTATTATTATTATTATTATTATTATTATTATTATTATTATTTTTTCCAAGACAATGTGATACTTTATTTTAGGACGAAAGCTAAAAACATGTTATCTAATTTTGTAAAATCTTTGAAACACGTAATGGACTTTGTTACTGTAACTAATAAAACATCAAATTTACTTCGTCAAAAACATGGAATGTAACGTGTTAATTAACCAATCAAACATGTCATAAGTATTATTAGTAACAAAATTCGTCTTTGTAACAAAAGTTATTCATATTTTTCAAGAGCGTTTAATGTCATTTTTAGAACATGAATTTATAAAATAAGAAAATTAAAATGTTATTTTAAAAATATTTCTTTTTAGAAAATGTTAAAAAATTAATTAGTATTATAACTTTACTACTAAAAAAATATATATAAATGTTAAATAGTTTAAAATACGATTTTTTGTAATATAAAATATTTACTGTTAATTTTTTAACAAAAAATATTTTTCAAAAGATGATAAAAATATTAATTCATAATATAATTTTGTATAAAAAATTGTTCTAAATGTTAAAAATTTTAAAATACGATTTTATTCGTTATATAAATTATTAGAATAAAAAAATATTTATAAAATGCTATAAAGATTAATTCATATTATAATCATTACAATCTTTTTATAAATGTTAAAAACTTTAAAATACCATTTTCTGTGATATTTTTTTATTTAAAAATATTTAATGTCATATTTTTTTATAAATTTTTAAATGTTTAAAAAGTTAATTCGTATTATAAATTTATTGGTACGAAATAATTTTAAAAATATTTTAAAAATGACCTTTAACGAACGTTCCTGAAAAGGATGAATCATGTAACAAAATTTTCTTTACAAGTACGAATTGTGTAATTAATAACGTTTATTACATGTTTGACTGGTCAAGCAACATATTATATTGTATGTTTTTTACTAAATTTAATGCTTCCGTAGTTAGGGGGTGTTTGGGATTGCTTATCGAAAATAAATTATGTGTTTTGGAAATAAATAATTAGATAATAAACAATTAGAAAACATGATTTTGTAAAATAGTGTTTTGATTTGATTATGTTTTTTGAAATCACAATAATCATATTTTTTTTATTGTTTGGCACATCAGATTGTTTGTTTAGCTGATAGCTAAAATAACTAAAATAGACATTTATATATTTATTAATTAATAAATCTTACAACATTAATGGACAAAATAAACATTTATGTCAACTGAGCACACTTATAAAAACTCCATTTTAAAAAGCACATACTCACTTACTTTTTCAAAACTTCATTTTGCAAGTATCTAAACGTAAATAATTACTTTATTTCTTTTATTATTCAAATACTCATTTTAGCTTATATTCTTTTTAAAAATGAAATAAATTGATAATCTAGTTGTAAACGCAATTTTTAAACATATTTAAATAAAGTTTATTGTGTTTTGTAATGATTTTACAAAAGCAAGTATCATGTTTTTATCTTTTATTCTTTATTTTATAAACAATAATTGAATCGATAATCAAAGTTAAAAACTTGAGTTTTAGCAGCCTTATGTGTTGTTTTTAAGACTTATAATTCGTATAAAATAGCATTTAATGAACTTATTATTTTCATATTTATACATATTTAGATTTTAGAATTATAGAAAGTATATTAAAACATGAAATGATTTATTTTATTTAAATGTTGAATTTCTAATTATGTTATTTAAATATGGAAGATTTTATGTTAATTAAATATTAATTTTTAATTACGATAAGTTTAAAACAACCCACAAAGCTGCTGTTAGCAAAACTCTAAAAACTTTAGTCGACATTGTGCTATAATTTAAACTTGGGCTGGACTTTGCCCACCTAAAATGATACGTATCACGTAGGACTATTAATAATGTAAGTTTTTTGTAAAATTGTGAATGTAGCATTTGCCATAATGTAATGGAGAGAATTGTGGGCCAAAAACCCTTAATGACTCTTATTTGCGAGACCCATCATAATTACACTCTCTACCTTCTATAAATAGAAGATAACCTATTACAATATATTTAGGAAGAGATGTCGATACCGTGTTTTCACAATGCGTGTGCAGTGGTTTTAACAAGAAAGTCGATGATGAAACTGAAGCAAACATCGTATGGAAAGAGATTCCAACGAGAAAAGGGTTGCCGTCAGACACGCCTTACGACCTCGTGACTCACATGTACCCACCTCGACCAAAGTTTGTAAATGGGGTAACGGATGCAAGTTTATTCATAGTACTACGGGTCATAATAATATTGTAACTAATAATAATTTTAACTCATGTTCATTCGGCGGAGGCCTAAGCCACCCATATATACAGTCGAACCAGAAACACAACACATCCAAAATCTATAAAAAGGTTGTGACAGGAGAGAAGGTGGTGTTATATTGGCAGAGAGAGAGAGAGAGGATGATTTTGGTCTGAGCGGAGCCGTAGTATAAAGTTATTGGGTGCACAAAATTTTTAATACGAGTATCTAAGTACCACATAATTTTGGGATCAGATTCATTTTGAAGAAAATAGAGATTTTTAGCAAAGATATATACTACGCGACAAAATTTCTTCAAGTTCCCGTGCATCTCCGAAAACCCCTCTAGCTCCGCCCTTGATTTTGATACCTTTTTGTTTTTAATGTGAGAAAGAACATGAGATTCTGTATGTGTTTGTGGGTGTTTATATTATGTAGGTTAAAGCATACTAGTACATTCAATACATGAATTAAAAAGACATTCACTATTTATGCGTTTTTTTCTTTGTGGTTTATGTGAACCAACTTCAAAATGTTCATGTGTAAGCCATTAATTACGAAATGGATGAGCTGTTATGAAACTTATTATACATCAAGACACTTAAAATTTTGGTTTTAAATTTTAAATTACTCATTTTAAAATATGTGTTCGCGTTTGACTTTTTCGAATTTTTTTTAAGACTTTAACCGTAAATATGTTAATTTGTGTTACAGTATATAATACAAGACTTGATAAAAATTATATTAATGAAAATATATTTAAAACTCTCTATCATTCATATGTTTTACATCAACTATTATATAACACACCCAAAAATAATTAGGGTCACGTTGCACAAAAAAGATTTCAAAAGTCAAAAGTTGACACTTATTTTAATACAAAAGTAGTATACATCAAGACACTTCAGTTTTTGGTTTTAGCTTTTATTGAGTATAAGTTGATTTTGTCACTTTGTCTAATCTTCATGGGTAAGAAAGGTAACATTTTCTATTTATATTTTACTATTATTATTGTTGAGTTTATTTTGTAGGTTCCTTATAAGTGCAGGGACTATATTTGACATATGGGGGAAAGAAGAGTGAAGCCCTAATCGTTTGCTATTTAAGCTTAGCTTTTTCATAGTTGTATTATTCATTATGTTTTCATCTTTCAGTTTTGTCTCTCTCGTTCGACCATTGTTGATTGTTGATAGTGTGTTGATACTGGTTGTATATGAACATTGATGTTGTTTTTAAGATCATTGATTCATAAGATTCTTTCTTTGTGTTTGTATGTACTGATCACAAACCCAGGATTCACATTTGAAGTGATTGCCTGAGGCTGTTAATAAAATAAAAGGGGTGGTTGGTTGAATAATCTGGTTTTGATACTTGTTTTTTATAAAATCGTATATTGTATTAGAGCCAGGTTCTTGATACTTGGTTTTAACTCAAATCTTGTTTTTGATAAACGATCTTGATTAATCAGTTGATTAATTGAGTTGATCTCTCTTTCCAATCTTTTTAGGGTTCCTTAAAATTTGGGGGGTTTTCGTTTCTTGGTGTTCCTTGGGGTTGTATTGGGTTCTTGTGCAATTAATTGTGATTAATTGCATTCCTGGTAAGTTTAATTGGAATACCCCTAAAAACAGATATTAGGGTTTCTTCATTTTTTGGGTATTTTCTTGATTGATTGGTTATTCTGTTATAACTAACTCATTCAGGTATGATTCCATTGTGCATTGTTGGTTTTGTGGTGATCTGCTTGATCTAATTGGTTCTTGGGTTCTTGGTTGCTTGTTACAGCGCGTGCTTTGTAACACCTCTCTCTCTCTTTCCTTTAGATGTTTTATTTGTTTTTAGTAGGTGATTAGGTATCAAAGGGATTAGTTAGTTGATTGGAGTTGTTGATCAAGTTTTCTCTATGATTTGTGGTAGTTTCTTGTAGAGGTGTTACAAGGGGTTTTTTCTTGATTGTTGTTTGTTTTTTGTCTTGGTAATCATGGTTGAAGCAAAAAAGGATACTCTCAACAGTTCTAGTGATCATGTTGAGGTTTTTTTTCAAACTAATGGTCCACTTTACTTGCATCCTAGTGACACTAATAGGCCATCTTTGGTTGCTATAAAACTCAGTGGTCCAAAAAACTATAAAGTCTGGTCTGCTGTAATAAAACTGGCTTTACATACTAAAAGAAGCTAGGTTTTATGACTGGTGATTATGTTAGAGATGAGGGAGATGAAACCCTTCAAGAACAATGGGATTCATGTAATGTTGTTGTCTTATCCTGGATTCTTGGATGTGTTTCATCTGAGTTATATAAGCGCAAATATTTTCAAAAAATGCTAAAGATGTATGGGATGAATTTAAAGAAACTTATGACAAAATTGATGGTTCTTTGATATATAATTTGCATTATAAGATTTGTTCTCTTACTCAGTTTGGGTCCTCTCTGTCTGACTATTATCACAATTACAATAGTTTGTGGAAGCAATTTGACTCTCTGGTTAATTTGTCTGCTTGTACTTGTGTTGGCACCTCACAATTGAAGGGCCATAACAGTCTTTTGAGATTAATGCAACTTCTTATGGGTTTGGACTTTCGATGACACTTATAGTGTTATAAGGAGTCAGTTATTGACTTCTGATCCATTATCAGATGTGAAATCTGCATTTGCTACTCTATTTAGAGTAGAGTCTCATAAGAATAATTTGATTCATAGTACTTCTGTTAAATCTAACTCCTCTGCTTTTGTTGCTAGACCAACCAACTGGTCTAACAACAGGGCTTCTCAAGGGAGAAGATTTACCAGAAACACTAATCTAGTTTGTAAGCATTGCAATATGAATGGTCACACAATTGATAGGTGTTTTGAGCTAAATGGTTATCCACTAGGATTTAAGAAAAAGAATTCTAGTGGTGTTAACACTTCTTCTACTTCTGTTAAGAATGATCAGAATATTGGGAATCCTATGTCCTTTACTCCTGATCAAATTAGCAGGTTAATGGTTTGATTGGTTCTAAATCTGATGCTGGTGAGCTGCAGTCATGTGCTACTGGTACTAATGTTTTCTCTAATCTTGTGATTAGTTTTGTTACTTGTAGATTTTTTAACTACAATACTAATATAAGTACTTATAGTACTTATATTGGTTGGATTTTTGATTCTGGTGCTTCTCAACACATGACATTTTCTACTAAACATTTAACTGATGTTCTTAATGTTTCACATTTAAATATTACAGTATCTCATCCTAATGGTACTGTTAAATTGGTTAAATTTGTTGGCAATTATAATCTGACAGATAAAATTGTTTAAAGAATGTGTTGGTGGTTCCTGGATACAAAGTCAGTCTTATATATGTTCATAAACTTGCTAAGGATAATAAGTATGTTGTTTCTTTTACTGAATCTAAATATTTCATTCAGGATTCTCTTCAAAAGTCCCTCCTGGGGGCTGGTAGTGATAATAATAGATTGTATCTGTTTGATTCAGGTAGGAAAATTGTTAATAGTAATTGCACTTCTTGCTTATTGTCTAAATGAATCTGGCATAATAGACTTGGTCATCCCTCTGATCAAGTCTTGAATGTTTTGAAACATAATCTTCAAATTGATAATCTGGGTGAGACTCAACCTTGTGATGTGTGTCATAAGGCTAAGGAGACCAGAGAGCCTTTCCCACTTAGTGACCATACTACTAAACATTTAGGTAACATTGTTCATTTGGATGTTTGGGAACCTTACAAGGTCAAGAGTAGGAAAGGGTTTAAATTTTTCCTTACTATATTTGATGATTACAGTAGAGCTGTGTGGCTTTATTTACTCAAGGGGAAGGATGATGTTTTTGATAAAGTTATTGAGTTCTATAACCTGATTGAAAATCAGTTTGATACTACTGTTAAAATTTATAGAAGTGATAATGGAACTGAGTTTATAAACAGTAAGTTTGAAAATTTTATGATATCAAAAGGAATTATTCATCAGACTTCTTGTGTTTATACCCTACAGCAAAATGGTGTTGTTGAAAGAAAACATAGACATTTATTGAATGTTGCTAGAGCCCTCATGTTTTAGGGGCATTCCTTTAAACATGTGGTTTGAGTGTGTTATAACTTCTGTGTACTTAATTAACAGGCTTCCTAGCTCTATGCTTTTTGGAAAAAGTCATTACGAAATGATTTACCATGTTCCACCTAGTCTCCCTTTGTTAAAATGTTTGGGTATCTATGTTTTGCTACTGTTTTAAACAATTTTGATAAGTTTGCTGCTAGATATAATAAATTTGTTTTTCTTGGTTATTCAAGTACAAAAAAGGGTTATAAGCTTTATAATCTTGAAACAAAAAGTTTTTGTTCTCTAGAGATGTAAAATTCTATGAAACGGTTTATCCTTTCAAAAATGAGGTTTTAGCAAAAGATTTTGTGTTAGAGGAAAATGGTGTTAATAATCAAAACTTTTTTGATCTAGTGGTGAGTACGTCAGAACCCTATGATGATAAGAGAGACAAAGAGGGTGATAAGGATAGTATTAATGTGTCTCCTGACTTAACAGATGTATCTAGTGATACATTTCCCACTGTTGCCAGTCAGTCTAGGGAGGCTGTCAAAGAGTCAAAAATAGATAGCAGCCAGATTGATCTAGGTAGTGGTGTAGGAAGTCCTAAAGGAGATGATACTATCTTAGATGATAGTGACTATGAGTCTGAGGGTGATGACTTTGTTTATTTTAAACAAATGTTTGAGTCTGACAATGATAATGATCTAGAAAAATCAGAGTTTAGGAGGTCTAGTAGGCAAATTAAATTGCCAGCTAAATATGATAACTCTGAAATGGATAAAATGTATAAGTATGACATTAATACTGTGCTTTGTTACAAAAAGTTGTCTATGCATAATTTTGTCTTTGCTAATAATTTGAACAAAATTCATGAGCCCAAATCTTATTATGAGGTTGTCAAAGATCCTAAATGGATTGAAGCCATGAATGAAGAAATGGATGCTCTTAACAGAAACAATACTTGGGTAATTGTTGATTTACCACCAGGTAGAAACGTTGTTGCTTGTAAGTGGTTGTGGAAAGTTAAATATAGATCTAATGGTGAAGTTGAGATATTTAAGGCTAGAGTTGTTGCTAAAGGCTTTAGTAAAAAAGAAGGCATAGACTATGAAGTAACTTTTTCACCTGTGGTGAAAATAGTGACTGTTAGATGTCTTTTGACTACTGTTGTTCACTTCAGTTGGCATGTCTATCATTTAGATGTTAATAATTCATTCCTTTATGGTGAATTAGATGAGGACATATATATGCAACTTCCTGAGGGATATTGCACTCAGAATGAAAAAAAGGTTTGCAAGTTAACTAAATCTTTGTATAGATTAAAGCAAGCACCAAGGAAATGGAATAAAAAACTTACAAGTGTGCTTGTTGAAAATGGTTTTGTTCAAAGTAAGAGTGATGTTTCTTTATTCACTAAATCTAAAAATGAGTCATTCGTTGCCCTATTGGTTTATGTAGATGATATTATTATAAGAGGGAACAATGAGAATGAAATTAACAAATTTAAGGAATACTTAAGTTCTAAATTCAAAATTAAAGATCTTGGAAAACTTAACTATTTCTTAGCTATTGAGGTGCTTGATACTGATACTGGTTTACGTTTAAACCAAAGAAAATATTGTTTGGAATTACTTTCTGAATATAGGATGCTTGCTTGTAAGCCTGATAAAGCTCGTATTCCTGATCCTTCTAAGAAAAATAGGGATATTCCTCTTGAAAATAAGACTTGTTATGAGAAAATTGTTGGAAAACTGATATATCTTACATTGACATGGCCTGATATAGTTTATGTTGTTCATTGCCTTAGTCAGTTTATGCATGCTCCTTATAAGTCACATCTTAAACTTGCTTTCCATGTGCTTATATATCTTAAAAGTTCTCTAGGAACTGGTATTTCATTTGTGAAACATGATAGTCTTAATCTTACTGCTTTTGTTGATTCTGACTGGGCTAAATGTAAAATCATAAGAAAATCAGTAACTGGATATACTGTTTATCTTGGAAAAATTTGATTTCTTGGAAAAGTAAAAAGCAATCCGTTCTTGCTAAGTCTTCAGCTGAAGCATAATACAGTACAATGAATAATGTTGCTTGTGAGATTATGTGGATTCTTAAGATCATGAGAGATCTTAAGGTTGAGTCTGTTTTACCTGTTCCTAATAGCTGTGATAGTAGTTCAACAATTCAAATTGCCGCAAATCCTGTCTTCCATGAACGGACTAAGCATTTTGAGATTGATTTGTATTTTCTAAGGGAAAAGGTGTTTGTTGGTTTGATCAAAACCTTTAAGATCAAATCTGAAGATAATATTGTAGATGTGTTCACAAAAGGGTTGTCTATTAAAGATCACAAAAGACTTTATGATAGGTTAAATCTTATTGACCTATATTACAAATCAACTTACGAGGGGGTATTGAGTATAAGTTGATTTTGTCACTTTGTCTAATCTTCAAGGGTAAGAAAGGTAACATTTTCTATTTACATTTTACTGTTATTATTGTTGAGTTTATTTTGCAGGTTCCTTATAAGTGCAAGGACTATATGTGACATATGGAGGAAAGAAGAGTGAAGCCCTAATCGTTAGCTATTTAAGCTTAGCTTTCTCATAGTTGTATTATTCGTTCTATTTTGGTCTTTCTGTTTTGTCTCTCTCGTTCCACCATTGTTGATTGTTAATAGTGTGTTGATACTAGTTGTATATGAACATTGATCTTGTCTTTAAGATCATTGATTCATAAGATTGTTTCTTTCTGTTTGTATGTACTGATCACAAACCCATGATTCACATTTGAAGTGATTGCCTGAGGTTGTTAATAAAATAAAAGGGGTGGCTGGTTGAATAATCTTGTTTTGATACTTGTTATAAAATCGTATAACTTTTAAAATTATGTATATGTCAAACTTATAACAAATCTTTTCACAATAAGTAAGTAATTTTTTGTCTTAATTTTAAGCCCTTTTATTTAGAGGATTGTCGTAAATACTTTATAAACTAGTAGAGATTATGGACAAAAAAAATGTTCGTATACAAAAAAAATAACATTTGACTTAACAGAACTCGTAAGTTCACGAATCACATTCTCCATTGTTAGCATGTTCTCAAGAAACTCATTGACACAGATCCCTCCATTTTTAGTCAACCTATTTGCTTCCGATTCTGAAAAACTTTTCGTCGATACTTCCGTCTATAAAATATTCAAACCTCATATTAACTACAGCTGCGCTGCCCGCTCATATTGACCCAATAAGATTACTTTTACCATAAAGTATCCTAAGAACCTTGACCCCGAAAGCATATATACATCACTCTCTTAGGTGAATTTGTCTGTTGTAATTAGGGACGGAACCGGGACTAAATATGGTTTGATGCGCACAAAATTTTGAACCGTAATATTAAGAACATTAATTTTTTTCCAAAAATAACATTAAGTTAAAAAATCCATAAAATCTTCGGACACCCGTGAAACTCCATCCTTGTTGTAATATACTCCGGAGCCATGTAACTACTTGTGCTCGAATTTAAACTTGGGCTTGTCGGTAAGGACCCGCTTTCTAATTTTATCATCCTATGTTTCTATATATATTCGCATGAATCCTATGTTCAAATCTTCAAGGACTATTTATGTAACCGACTGTCCCTAATATATAGGAATATCACCTATACCTTCGAATCTATTTAACCCCATAACCAAAAAAATATAAAATCATAGGAAGATATGTCGTCTACCTCTGATAACGTGTTCCCACAACCTGTGTGTTGTGGTTTTAACAAGATAGTCGCTGATGAAACTGAGGCAATCAATGCGTGGAAAGTGATTCTAACGAGAAATGGGTTGCCGTTGGACACGCCTTACGAATACGTGAATACTTTCGAGAAAACCTATGAAGAATCCTACTGTGATCATTTATTTGAAAATGTTCGCGAAAGAAAGAGGGATCCAGAAGCAGCTAAAAAATGGCCGAGGAAATCGATTTTTGAATGGATTCCTTCTCCTAATTACGATCTCCAAAAACGGTCATCTTCGTCTTCATCTTCATCTTCAATCAATGGAATGAAGTTTTTATTGGACAAGAAGCGTGGAAAGAAAAAGTTTAGGAGCTTTAACCGTATTGTTTATGCTGATCCCGAATCAAAAGCCAAGAAGAGGAAAATGGTGCTAAAAGCCCTTGCCAAGTTCGTAGCAAGTAGCAACTTTTCCGCCTAGTGCTAAAAGTCGCTTCACTAAGGAAAGGAAATGAAATGAAAGTACGGTGAAAAAAGTTGTGTTCTCAAGTAAGAAAAGAAAATGAAATTAAAATCAAGTGTTATTTGGTTATATTGAGGTGGAACACTTTACTTTTATTTTGGTTCATTTTCTTTAACGAAAGTTCTTAAGAACACAGCAGTTGCTTCACTTTTTAAATCTAATGCTACTCCGTATTATGTTATCTTTAATTTCAAACTTAATTTCTCTGATGTTGTTGTCTTGTACTAATATGTTATAATATATAACAAATATCATGATTTCTTGCACTCACAACATGTACAATAACGTTTTAAATATTATTATTTAACTCTTATGAACAGTGTTATAAACAGTATGTTGTCCCATATAATATGTGATGATTAAACAAGAAATGTAGATAGAAGATAGATGAATTCTAGAGAGAGAAAGTAGAGAGAGAAAAAAGAGAGAATGGTTGGAACTTGGTGAATATTAGATTGAGAGAGAATAAGAAAAATAAACCAACACCCTTCCTAACATGCTAGGAAGGGTATTTATAGTCCCCCAACATGTGGGATTGATTATAGACTATATGTTTAGGTCGGGCTTTCCTTTTAGGCTTTAGTTACTTATGAATGAACTTTAGCTTAAAGTTAAGCCCGTAAAACACGACTAACCTACTACCTATTACAACGTTTTAAAATATGATACATAATAAACATATGACTGAACATTCTTGTTTGACTCAATATTTTGAGGCTAACAATCTCCTCCAATGAGAGGTCATTACCCTTTGTCATTTTGGAGATTTGTAGAGATTACTAATCTCGCCATAAATGAGTCAATGAACGTGTAATAGTAGGCTTGTTCCTTCATGCCGTGATCTTTGAGCCTTTGTCGTTGTCTTTCGACTTTGTCTTTAATCTTGAGATCTTCAAATCATCCTTGACTTGTCTTTGCCATATTGTGATCTTGTGTCTTTATCCACATGCTCACACTATTAATTGTTGAATATGTCTTTGGGCATGAGTATGTGGTTTTAAATCTTTGACTTTGCTGAGTACACCCTAACGCCACCTTCTCGAGACAAAACATAGAGATGGACTGAATGGTTTTGACATTCGTCCTAAATCGGTAGTGTTTTACCTCCGGTTGGTGAAGACCGTTATACGATATTAAATATCGTACCTGTGATTAGGTAGATTCACTAAGAATCTCCTTGACAGGGTTTCGCGGCTGTACTAGCCGTTCTCTTCACTCGACCGTCTCAAAGCAAGACTGCGAACATAAAGAGTGAATCAATTGGATAAATATCCACTTGATTAAAGTCGTCAATTCAAATTCCTGGACCAAGTGTGATTCATAAAGAATCTTAACATTGTTTCTTTCTAGTTGACACAAGCTTGATTCTTAAGAATCTCGCAAGTCACCTACCTTAGCGCTGTTTGAGGTTGACTCTAGAAGGATTTCCATTCGTTACTGTGAATATTATATCACTCTGAATGTTCTGGCAAGACCATAAAGATATTACGTAGAAACCTGAAACAAGCTTGAGTCAATTCAGAATCAAACCACTGTTGCTTCTCAGTTTAACACATGTTCAATTCACAAAGAATCTTACATATGACCTACCGTAGTGCTGTTTGATGTTAACACTGGAAGGATTTCCACTCATCATTGTGGATACTAAGTAGTATCACTCTGAGTGTTCTAGCAATATCGCAAGGATATAGCGTAAGACTCTCTTGATCGTCATTTCGTGTGTCCTATCGAGATTCGATTGATCTCTTGGCTCTAGACTCAGTTTGTGCAGTTTTAGTGGTCGGAGGCTGGAGCAGATGCCACCTATTCCATATCAACTATCTCGGAGTGAGAAAGCCAATAGATGTCATGTTGTTCTCCATGACAATAAAACAAACTTTTATTGAGAGAAACCTGAGTAGCTAGGTAAGGGTTGTGTATTACATCACTGGGTCCATGATGAGTTGTCTTCATGATGTGTTGACCCGGTTTCTGCCTAAGTTGTATGGAGGGCTAATTTCTTTACACCCTTTATCCTTACATTTCTTTTTCATTCTTCAACCCCTTCAATGCTTACCAAGACATCATTACTAGCACCTTGTTGTGATTGTTCCAGTGATAGCATCAGTACTTAGTCGGCATTCAGCTACGTTCACATTCTACTCTATCTTTCCTAAGGACTTCTAATAATCTATTGGATTGTCCATGGGAAGATTCCTCCGGTTCTGGTTGGATCAGAAATGCTCCCCCTTCACATGTGCATCAATAATCGAAAGTGTTTTGCATACGTAGGTAAGAGTTAAAGTTCTTGAGTCTTATATCAGATCATATTTTAATCACATTTTCTCCTCATATCTCTAATATATAAAGTATTTTGATATTAGAGATACCAAATTTGATTAAAATATATTGCGAAAAATAGTCTTGAAAATCTTCGGGAGAAAATGTGTCTTACTAGCATGAAGTTGGAAAGCTCCCCCTCAAAAATTGATCCAATTGAATTGTCATTGTGAGGATGTGATCCACATTTCGCTTTTTGAGGATAGGAGTTGTTGAACATACAATTTTTGAAAGATTTTGAATAATCATTGAGAAATTCTTGAAAAAATTATGTTCAACACTTTTTGAAAAACTCTATTTCTTTTTGGCGAAGAGGTTTTTCTAAAGCATAAACTTAAGTTCATAGACTTTGAATGTCTTGACAAATCCACTCAAGTGTAAGAAGATTTCTCTTCTTTTGCTGAGGGTAAGCGCACTAACTCGTACACTCCCCTGTGAATATGGATCCGGGTTGCAGTCTGAATGTGATTACAAGCCATTGTGTTAAGCTCAAAACTTTGAATGTTTTGTGACAAGCTCAAGCCAAGATAGATTTCTCTACCCGTTGTTTGGAAATATTCTCCAAAATAGACAATTTCCTTTATTAAAAGAAGAAATGACATGTTTTGAAAAATATTTACAACTTTCATTCGAGCTTTATGTACACACCCGTGTCGTTATTGAGCGACATTTCTAGGCACGTCCATATTATCCATACTGAAAGACATGTCGAGAATAATATTTTTGGAATTCAAGGATTTTTAACTTTGTGTTTTGGTTTTATATGTTTTATATTTTTGTATTTTTCTTTTCAATGATATGTACAAGTAGATGTTTGATAGTTGAATCAAGCAGGCACCTTTGCCAGAATCTCCAGGTCTGTTGGAGTCAAACATCTCTTACCAATTTGCCTAACGATGTACTCAAACCTCTCTTTCGACAAAGCTTTCTTAAATAAGTCGGCTAATTGGTAATCCGTTCTAACAAAGTATAGTTCAACGATACCTCTTTCAACTTGTTCCTTTATGAAGTGGTATCTGACATCAATGTGCTTCATGCGGGAATGCTGTACCGGATTGCAGGAGATAGCTATGGCCGACTTTGAGTCACAGTAGATGGGTACTTAATCAAAGTGGAAGCCATAATCCGTGAGTTGTGTTCTCATCCAAAGAACTTGAGCACAACACGCAGATAGAGACACATACTCCGCTTCGGCTGATGAAAGTGACGTGTAATCCTGCTTCTTGGAAGACCATCCCACAAGCCTATCTTGACCTAGAAATTGTGCACCACCAGAGTACTTTTTCGTGTATCAAGAAACCCTGCATGATCAGAATCTAAATAGGCCGTTAAAAAGAAACCGGCTTCCCTCGGATACCAGAGTCCCAAATGAATGGTATTCTTGAGGTACCGAAAGATCCGTCATCTGGTCTGCTTGCTGTCTGGTCTGCTTGCTGTCAAGTACACGAGGGAGCCGATCATGGAACGATATCTCGTTTGATCTACGACATTTCCCTCCAAGTCAGCATCTAGCGATGTGGTTGATAATGGTGTCCTAACGGGGTCACAAAGTCATACCATGATTTTTGATTATCTCTTGACAATACTTAGCTTGGTTTATAAAGATACCACTTGGAGATTGGTGAACATGAATTCCTAGAAAGAATTTCAGTTCGCCCATCATTGACATTTCAAATTTGTTGTGCATTACTTTTTCAAACCATTTTGGAAGTTTTGGGTTTGTAGACCCGAAAATAATATCATCAACATAAATCTGCACAAGCAAAATGGCATCCCCATATTTATAAGTAAACAGAGTTAGATGAATGGAACCTTTTGAGAAACCTTTGGATACCAGAAATTTCGAGAGCTCGTCGTACCACGCCCTTGGAGCTTGCTTGAGTCAATAAAGTGCTTTGTGGAGACGATACACCTTGCCAGGATAATCCGGATTAACTAATCCTTCCGGCTGCGTGACATACACTTCTTCCTTCAAAGGACCGTTAAGAAATGTTGTCTTCACGTCCATTTGATAAACAGTGAATCCCTTATTTGCAGCATAAGCAAGGAAAATCCTGACCGCTTCCATACGAGCAACTGGTGCAAATGATTCGTCAAAATCAATGCCCTCTTTCTGGCCATACCCCTTAGCCACTAGCCTAGCTTTGTTCTTGATAGTCGTGTTTTCTTCATCCATATTGTTTTTCCAGATCCAAGGAAGATTTAATGGAATCACATCGTATGGTCTGTCAACAAGTTCCCAGATCTTAAGTCTTTCAAATTGTTGAAGTTCATCCGTCATCGATTCTGTAAAACCCGCATGCTTTTACCATGAATAGTAACCTTAAGATCGTACGTACTAGATTTAAACTTTCCTAATATAGCTTGATTAAGATTACGTGTTAGGATTTTACGTATTACGTACGTGTTAGAACACGATAAGTATTTACTACGCACGAGCACGTAATAATTATTTGACAATAATTAATCACGAACATGCGATCATGAAATCATGAACGTAATTAAAACACGAACTATTATTAATTACGTATATATATTTATTACGAGCGTAATTAAATATATTCGATCACGATATTTACGTAACGAGAACACTTAAAACGCGAACACAAATAATCACGAACGTATAACTTAACACACGAGAACACACCAATGTTTTAGACACGTAAAACATTCGGGTTACCCCTTGTGGGCCCCATTACCACGAATTTAGGAGGGGGGATGGGCTTAGCCCATCAATTTTTCACTAAAAAGGAAAAGGGATATTTTTCACTACTCATTTTCATTCACAGAAGATTTTTAGAAAAAAACCTAAAGCCCTCTTCCTTGTTCTTCTTTGTGCCGCCACCTTAAGAACACCACAAGAGGTGGTTTTGTGATCTTGGATCTTGAAGTTTTAGTGATTGATCGTGTTGGTTCTTCGTCCTTTTGATCCACGAATTCGGTAAATCCTTTTTAAACCTTTTCTTTTGATTTAATCTTTTTATAAATCAAGAACATGTGATGTTTTTACAAAAACCTAATAATTAAACATGGATCTAACATGATTTGGTGTTAAATAAAATCAAAAGGTGTTTTAAGGGGTGTTTGTTTTGGCCGCAGGCTGCACCGAACCCGAAGGGGTCTCGGTTTGGCCAAGCCGACCACCACCAAGACCATACGGTCTTGGTTGGTGCGTGTGGGTCCCACGGCAGCAGTAAAACATGGGGTACCCCGAGTAGGTTCGGGGTACGGTGTCGATTTCATGTCCGGATCATGCTTTTTAGTCTAGATCCGGTTCATGGTGTATGTTAGTTTTTTTTTTTATTTTTATGATCTTATGTTAAAAATTAAATTAATAAAATGATGTGATTAATTTAATAACATGACTTAGGTTATTTAATTATTAATGATCATGAAATTATTTTAACCTAAGTACTTATATATTTAAGACTTATAATTAATTAATTATTTTAAAACCATGGATATAATTAATTAATTAACATGACTTAGGTTATATTATTAATATATAATAATTCATATTTTAACCTAAGTATTTAACTTATTTAATTAAAAACATGTTATACTTTAATTAAATATTTTAACCTATAGTTTAATTTAATTACATGAAATAATTATTAAACTATACATTATATCATATGACTTAGAAAATAATCATGAAAACACTTAGGCTTATATACTTAGCTTATTTAACCAGCTTATTTCTAATTATGGAAACCTTCTATTTTTAGAAACTTATTTATTTCAGGCAGCTAATCTATTTATGGAAACTTATTTAATTAAGGCAGCTGATCTATTTATGGAAACTTTCTATTTTTAGAAACTTATCTATTTTAAGTAGTAATTCTATTTTTGGAAACTTTCTATTTTTGGAAACTGTCTATTTTTGGAAACATTCTATTTTTGGAAACTTTCTATTTTTGGTAACTTTCTATTTTTGGAAACTTTCTATTTTTGGAAACTTTCTATTTTTGGAAACTTTTATTTTTGGAAACTTTCTATTTTAGGAAACCTGCTATTTTTGGAAAGTTACTTATTATTACACAGTAAGTATAATAACACATGAAATACCAGAAATACTTAATCAGATTGAACAGAATATAAGATAAAACACAGTTTAAGGCTTTAAAACAGTAAAACATGGTAAGAACACATAAAATAAGCTAAGACATGACATAAAACCAGCTATGTATTTAGTAAGCAGATACTTATTCATGTATGTATTTATGTAGCACTAGTGATTCGGAAGTAGGATTCCTCTCAGTTCATCTTCTTCGTTCACTGGACATAAGGTACGGATTCCCGTCCTTTCAGTATGGACATTCTTTCCTTATTAGGATTCCCCGTATGCAGCCAATTGTTTTCCCGTAGTATAAGTTACGTGTTTGATTTCTTATGTTTAATTAAGATTACCTATAGCCGTATACATGCATGAACAGTTTCACCTAGTTATGGACGTACCATAACCATAACATTAGAGGCACTAATGTTATGACTTCACCACGGCGGAGTGATTGCTCGTGGCGTCCCTTCAACTTTTGGCCATGTATATTATATTTATCATGTGGGGCGTATGGGTGCATCCTAGTTACATGTTTTATTCAGGATTACATGGTGAATGTGGTGTGTGCCTTGCATCCTTCACAAGGAGCTGATCCCTCCTACCTAAAAACCAGTATATTAAATTAGAGGCAACCCCTCTAATTTGCATGATGAGGTCACCCCTCCAAGTATTCATGCACGGTGGATTTTTCATGACCTATATTGGCTAATGGTAAAATATGTTAAACAATTTTCATATGATAAACATAAGGCTTTTCAAACTATAAAACCAGTTTTATGAACATGTTCCAGGTTTTCCAGGACTTATACATTTCCGCTGCTATTAAGTCTTTATTATGTTTTAGTCATTTATACTACGTCTATATCTGTGCACTGAGCGTTTTGCTCAGCCGTTACTTTCCTTTCCATGTCCCAAAACGGCAGGTACCCTAGGAAAGACTCGAGCATTTGGAGGACGTGCATCGGATGGAAGCTACTAGAGACTTCTTTTCCTTTTGCCTTCATATATTTATGCTTGTGTAGTCTTTCATTCATTTCTTTTGCTTTATTATGTTTTGGGCTTATGTTTGGGAACCGATGTTTGATTCCGGTTATCCCTATGGTCATGTAATGTTTTATACATTTATCCTTGTATGCTTTGATGACACGCCATAATTACGCGTGACATTTCTATTATCAAAATGGGGTGTTACAATTATGGTATCAGAGCCAAGGCTTCGACCTGTAGGCTCTAAAACTCGACCTGTGACTAGTGGGTAGTCACCAGGAGCTTCCTAAGCCAACGTTTGTTATTCTACGTATTGACGTTTTCAGCGCATTGTTGTTTTAACCATGATGTTTTCAGCACCTTGAGGTTTTAACCTTGATGTTTTCATCGATATTGTTTTACTAATATGGATGGACAACCGTCATTCATATTTTGTTATGTGTCATTGTTTCATGCATAATGTTCCTCGTGAACTGTGACTATGTGGACTGAACCCTAGTAGTTCATAATTAGTCACATAAAATTTTTCCTGATAAGTTTTGACAAACGAGTTTCATTCATTTATGTTTCATGTATCATTGTTGCAGGGATTATGACTAAGTAATGGTTGGTACAGGACTGGCCCTATTTAGTCGCATGTGCTTTTATCGAAACTTTTAACTTTGGGACCGACCCATAGGCGTCCCCTCGCCATGTCTTTTGTTTTGGAACCGACCCATAGGCGTTCCCTCGCACATATAAAGGTTTTATGAACTACATTACGCATTCATGCATTGTTTTCATGCATAAAATTTTTTCTCATGATTTAAATTGGCATAAAAATTTTTTTCATGCCCCCTCATAAGTTATTATGTTTTTATGTCAAGTATGTTTTCATACGGTCATGGTTAACTTCAGTTTCATGATGATTATGTTATACACTTCTTCGTGATAGATGGTTTCATGTTTCTTCATGATAATTGCGTCTTCATGTTGATTATTGTTTTACGCCTCTTTTGTTATTTACGTGGTCCAGCAAGACATTGTTGGATTCCATTGAATTCTGCTTTCATGATAGTCATGGTTGGTTTTCATTGATCATGTTGTCAGGCAAATCATAGTTGAATTTTATGTAACCACACTTTAGCGTTTCTCTATGCATCCAGAATGAGGTATATTTTGGCATTGCCAGGTTATCATGATGGTTTTCCTAACCGTTTAAATGATATACTTTCTTTAGATCATGATAAATGATCGACCCCATACCGATCATTTCATGTGCATTCAACGTGTACTCCATGTACAGTATTCCATATGTATTACACGTACCTAAATCCGTGTGTATTTCACTTGCAATACTGCACGAGTATTCGCTAGTCGATTCTGAATCACCTCAGGCGTATTTTCAATTGTTGATATTCTACAAGATTGCTGATGCCGCTCATAACTGGGAGATGTTACTAAAGGTTGATGCTGCTAACGTTCGGAGACGCTACGAGATGCGGATGCTGTTCACAACCTGGAGATCCTACAAGACGAAGACAAAGGCGTCGGAGCAAAGCAATTGGACGAGAAGATGCTTCACCATCAGACGATTCCCATCAATCATTGTCCCTAATTCTTAGTTACATGTCACACGCCATTCAGCTTTCATTTCAGCCATATGAGTGCAAACCGGTACCAGCCGGCCACTCAGCTGAATAGTTACATGAATCACGGTCATGAGAATGACCATCATGGAACTGACAGACAGGACGATAGTAACCACTACTATGACAACAACTATCCTAGAAATCGCAACCGAAACTCTGGCCATGGACGTGATCAGAAATACAAGGATTAGTAGTCCAACCGATCCGCCAATTCTGGCATAATAACCTTATATTGTGGTTATATTTGTTTCACATCTCGAGATACATGTCAAGACATCAGTCAAGACACATGTCTCACGTATACCTCCTGAAGACACATGTCAAGACACCAGTCAAGACATATGTCATGCTTATAGTTCCAAGAAACGAGTCAAGACACATGACTCACGTCCAACTATGGAACATTTCTAAGAAATTCAGGGTACCCTCCAAGGGTATATCTATTTTGTTGTGCTATTTATTAATCAGGCCACAAGAATTTCTATACCATTATCAGCGCATCAGTGAGAACTGTCACGTTGCCGATGTCACTTTCATTTCTTTCACCATGGTTCATATATTCATAACCATGAAGGACGCCTTTCGTATTCCCACGTATACGAGGTTTTCCTTCAGCTTAGTGATGAGATCCAAGCTGCTAACGCATTTCCTCGGACAGACACGAGATGAATTTTATCCTAATTATGTACTATGAACAACACACCATGCTACGATTCATAATTATGTACAGTAATGTTCAGGCTCCGAATACATTCAGCTTGATTTTCCCTCGAGAAAATCTGTACAAATTATCTATGCTTACAAGCATGTGCGTTGTTAGCCATGGTCGCTAAAATTTTCTAGCTGTCAGTAAGACACGACCACTTAAGTCTTTTACGCATAGCCATTTGATTATTCCAAAATCTTCCCATACATTCCAGAAGAACTTGAAAGGAGAAGGACGGTACCATGAGATTATGTGTCGACTACCGTCGGCATAAACAAATCACCATTCATGACCGTTATTCTCCTCCACATATTGACAACCTGTCTAATCAACCGTATGGTGTTAATCACTTTTCCAAGATCGAACTCATGATCATGCTGCCAACAGTGACGAATGAAACAGCAGGACATGTCCATGACTGCTATTCGTACACGACTCGGTCATGCTAGATTTATGATTTTGAATTAGTCTGATCAATGCTCCAACAGAACTATAAGAATGAGTTTCCATGAACTCATAGCAAATTCATCAGTGTTTTCATTGAGGATAACATGATTTCCTTTAAGCCTAGAAGAAGAACAGGAAGACCATATCCGCACTATGTTGCAAACTCTATGACAAGAGGAATTTTACCCTGGAAATTTTTTTTCCAATATCAATTCTGTTTGATCACAGTGACACGCTGAATCACATGGGTTTCTACGGTTAATCTTACCATGACTCAGCTTATGCGTAAAGGAGAGAACCCTACACTACATTAGGTGTTCTAGAAAATCCTACGCTAGGAGAAGTCTAGATTCAGAGACTCAGAGTTTCGCAAACTCCTATGTATCAAGTTCTACGAAGCAAGATACAGTTACGTTCATATCTAGGTACCTGACATACCAACAGGTTAAGATAGGACACCAACAAACTAGGATGTTTTCATCATCTGAAATTGTGAATTGAAATGGGACAAGATCTCCACGGATTTTGGTTACCAGATTAACGCAAACTCAGAAGGAACATGATGCTATCTGGGTTATTGAAAACAGTTTGATCAAGTCTGCAGAATCCTTACATCCGCAAGGATTTCAGAACCAACAGATTGATCGGACATGTTCCAGCCAAGGCTCATCCGATCACTTGGCAATTCCTCAGTTATCAGGTCAGACAAATATTCATAATCATGCTCCTTATTTACTTCGCGTCCTTGTTCTAATTCCACGCCTTGCTTTCGCGCTCGCGTTCATGACACTATTCACGTCCATGATCGTATTTTGGTTTACGATTTTACGTTCATTTCTTTTCTCATTATGGGTAGTTTGCAAGAACTTGAGAGACCAGACCCAAGTTTAGTATAACTCCCTATCCTCAGATAGACGTTTCTCTTCATAATCTATGTCTCACCTTCTAGCGTTTGTCGTTACCGCCATTATATTCTATGATCACGATATGTTTCACATGTCATGTTCATCCCACGTTCCTCATATCATGATCAAGATATGTTACACGTATCAGGGATCACGATATGTTTACTCATACTACACTCGCCATATCTCCACGTAGCACGTTCAAAATTTTTCACGTATCACGTTCAAAATTTTTCACGTACTACGTTTCTATATGTCTCGCTCATCGTTGTTAGTTATCGGTTAAGTTGGATTGTTTTGCACCATAATGTTTCGGTTACTCTTACACGTTAATTCTTATTCCTCGATCGAATTTAGGGGATCTACCTTACGTTGATAACCAAGAACTTCTTCGTATTCCAAGTCAAGGTCAGGAGGACCAAGACTTATCATTCGTGTCAAGATCTTATAAGGAACCGTTCCAAGAGGGAAGCCACTTGGAAACGGACAAGTTCATCCGGACTTCTTATCAGTTTTCTCTTATCAATTAGATATGTCCTTTCAGCCACGTCACGTTCCATGTCCTTTTAAGACATGTCACGTTCCGCGTTCTTTCTGCCAGGTCACCTGCACGTTAATTTATCTTACATACCCTCTCAGTTTGATTCAGGTATGTTTCTCTTTCAGTTACGTTATCTATAATTCGGGGACGAATTATTCTTTTTAGGGGGGAAGAGTTGTAAAACCCGCATGCTTTTACCATGAATAGTACCCTTAAGATCGTACGTACTAGAATTAAACTTTCCTAATATAGCATGATTACGATTACGTGTTAGGATTTTACGTATTACGTACGTGTTAGAAGACGATAAGTATTTACTACGCACGAGCACCTAATAATTATTTGACAATAATTAATCACGAACATGCGATCATGAAATCATGAACGTAATTAAAACACGAACTATTATTAATTACGTATATATATTTATTACGAGCGTAATTAAATATATTAGATCACGATATTTATGTAACGAGAACACTTAAAACGCGAACACAAATAATCACGAACGTATAACTTAACACACGAGAACACACCAATGTTTTAGACACGGAAAACATTCGGGTTACCCCTTGTGGGCCCCATTACCACGAATTTAGGAGGGGGGATGGGCTTAGCCCATCAATTTTTCACTAAAAAGGAAAAGGGATATTTTTCACTACTCATTTTCATTCACAGAAGATTTTTAGAAAAAACCCTAAAGCCCTCTTCCTTGTTCTTCTTTGTGCCTCCACCTTAAGAACACCACAAGAGGTGGTTTGTGATCTTGGATCTTGAAGTTTTAGTGATTGATCGTGTTGGTTCTTCGTCCTTTTGATCCACGAATTCGGTAAATCCTTTTTAAACATTTTCTTTTGATTTAATCTTTTTATAAATCAAGAACATGTGATGTTTTTACAAAAACCTAATAATTAAACATGGATCTAACATGATTTGGTGTTAAATAAAATCAAAAGGTGTTTTAAGGGGTGTTTGTTTTGGCCGCAGGCTGCACCGAACCCGAAGGGGTCTCGGTTTGGCCAAGCCGACCCCACCAAGACCATACGGTCTTGGTTGGTGCGTGTGGGTCCCACGACAGCAGTAAAACATGGGGTACCCCAAGTTGGTTCGGGGTACGGTGTCGATTTCATGTCCGGTTCATGCTTTTTAGTCTAGATCCGGTTCATGGTGTATGTTAGTTTTTTTTTATGTTTATGATCTTATGTTAAAAATTAAATTAATAAAATGATGTGATTAATTTATACATGACTTAGGTTATTTAGTTATTAATGATCATGAAATTATTTTAACCTAAGTACTTATATATAGACTTATAATTAATTAATTATTTTAAAACCATGGATATAATTAATTAATTAACATGACTTAGGTTATATTATTAATATATAATAATACATATTTTAACCTAAGTATTTAACTTATTTAATTAAAAACATGTTATACTTTAATTAAATATTTTAACCTATAGTTTAATTTAATTACATGAAACAATTATTAAACTATACATTATATCATATGACTTAGAAAATAATCATGAAAACACTTAGGCTTATATACTTAGCTTATTTAACCAGCTTATTTCTAATTATGGAAACCTTCTATTTTTAGAAACTTATTTATTTCAGTCAGCTAATCTATTTATGGAAACTTATTTAATTAAGGCAGCTGATCTATTTATGGAAACTTTCTATTTTTAGAAACTTATCTATTTAAGTATAATTCTATTTTTGGAAACTTTCTACTTTTGGAAACTGTCTATTTTTGGAAACATTCTATTTTTGGAAACTTTCTATTTTTGGTAACTTTCTATTTTTGGAAACTTTCAATTTTTGGAAACTTTCTATTTTTGGAAACTTTCTATTTTTGGAAACTTTCTATTTTAGGAAACCTGCTATTTTTGGAAAGTTACTTATTATTACACAGTAAGTATAATAACACATGAAATACCAGAAAAACTTAATCAGATTGAACAAAATATAAGATAAAACACAGTTTAAGGCTTTAAAACAGTAAAACATGGTAAGAACACATAAAATAAGCTAAGACATGACATAAAACCAGCTACGTATTTAGTAAGCAGATACTTATTCATGTATGTATTTATGTAGCACTAGTGATTCGGAAGTAGGATTCCTCTCAGTTCATCTTCTTCGTTCACTTGACATAAGGTACGGATTCCCGTCCTTTCAGTATGGACATTCTTTCCTTATTAGGATTCCCCGTATGCAGCCAATTGTTTTCCCGTAGTATAAGTTACGTGTTTGATTGCTTATGTTTAATTAAGATTA
This sequence comes from Glebionis coronaria, assembly GCA_025667525.1. NCBI lineage: Eukaryota > Viridiplantae > Streptophyta > Magnoliopsida > Asterales > Asteraceae > Glebionis > Glebionis coronaria. The sequence goes on from CM046874.1 coordinate 489,108,349, forward strand.
CCTATAGCCGTATACATGCATGACCAGTTTCACCTAGTTATGGAGGTACCATAACCATAACATTAGAGGCACTGATGTTATGACTTCACCACGGCGGAGTGATTGCTCGTGGCGTCCCTTCAGCTTTTGGCCATTTATATTATATTTATCATGTGGGGCGTATGGGTGCATCCTAGTTACATGTTTTATTCAGGATTACATGGTGAATGTGGTGTGTGCCTTGCATCCTTCACAAGGAGCTGATCCCTCCTACCCAAAAACCAGTATATTAAATTAGAGGCAGCCCCTCTAATTTGCATGATGAGGTCACCCCTCCAAGTATTCATGCACGGTGGATTTTTCATGACCTATATTGGCTAATGGTAAAATATGTTAAACAGTTTTCATATGATAAACATAAGGCTTTTCAAACTATAAAACCAGTTTTATGAACATGTTCCAGGTTTTCCAGGACTTATACATTTCCCCTGTTATTAAGTCTTTATTATGTTTTAGTCATTTATACTACGTCTATATCCGTGCACTGAGCGTTTTGCTCAGCCGTTACTTTCCTTTCCATGTCCCAAAACGGCAGGTACCCTAGGAAATACTCGAGCATTTGGAGGACGTGCATCGGATGGAAGCTACTAGAGACTTCTTTTCCTTTTGCCTTCATATATTTATGCTTGTGTAGTCTTTCATTCATTTCTTTTGCTTTATTATGTTTTGGGCTTATGTTTGGGAACCGATGTTTGATTCCGGTTATCCCTATGGTCATGTAATGTTTTATACATTTATCCTTGTATGCTTTGATGACACGCCATAATTACGCGTGACATTTCCATTATCAAAATGGGGTGTTACAGATTCAATCCAAACATGATTAGCCATGGCTTCTTTTATGTTTTTCGGTTTAGCTGTACTCACGGCGAGTACGAACATACAAACATCGTCGTCGGTTGCTAGTTGTCGTCTTGTACGAACAAGTTGTGAAGGGTTTCCAATTACTTGAACCAAAGGATGATCTCGGGTCCAATGATGTGTTGACGGATGTTGTTGGTAGAACGTATGCATATTTGATGGATCAACATGGCGAGTAGAAGACTCTCCAATTTCATGTACCGATGTACCGAATGGGTTATGAAAATAGTCATCGTCAAATAATGCATCGTCTGCTTGATTTGTGTTCTCTGGAGAAATGACAGTAGTTGTAGATGTTGTAGGATCGATTGTTGAAGTGATATTCTGAGGAGGTAAATCTGCAGCAACCCGCGTTGAAGTAGATGAATTTGTATCCTTATGTTGACGATGATCGGTATCATCATTCTTATCATGAGTGACAGAGGAAGACTTTGATACAACATGTTTCTCCCCCATGAAATATTCATCAAACATTGGTCCATATAACATTTCCAACTCTTCAAGTGTCGTGTCCACTATCATATCTGCTCTTGGAACATGTTCAGGAACCAGCTTTGAACTTGATGGTTCATTTTTGTGGTCTTGAGTTCCGAGTTCCGTGCGATTGTGCACATAAGTATTTTGTCGTTGTGGATCGGGACTTAAACTGCTTTGTTCAAGTGCCAATTCTTGCAATTCATCAAATCTGACATGAATAGTCTCGACGATCAATTTTGTTCTCTTGTTATACACCCTATATCCCTTAGACTGAGTAGCATATCCCACTAGAATACATGCGTCACCTTTCTCTTTCATCTTATCCAGATTACCATCTCGAATTATGTAACACGTACATCCAAAAACATGAAGGTGTTTGAGTGAAGTTTTGCGATCATGAATTATGTGATATCGTGTCTTTTCGTGTCTTGGGATAATTAAGGAACAGTTTTGTGTGTAACATGCGGTTGATACGGCTTCGGCCCAAAAGAATAATGGTAGTTTTGAAGCGGATAATAATGTTCGAGCAGCCTCAACTAAATTACGGTTTCGTCTTTCAACAACGCCATTTTGTTCAGGTGTACTAGCAATAGATGTTTCGTGTTCAATCCCTTCGGCTTCAAAATAGTTCTTCAGAGTTGAATTCAAGAATTTTGTGCCTCTGTCAGTACGTACCACTTTTACTTGAGCTTGAAGACCACGTTGTATCAACTTAAGGAAGTTAATGAGAACCTCAGGTGTTTCATCCTTAGACCTCAAGAAGTGAGTCCACGTATACCTTGAGTAGTCATTGACAATTACCATAACATATTTCTTCCCATTTATGCTTTGAACACGCATGGGGCCACACAAATCTATATGAAGAAGATCTAACCATCCTTTAGAGCTTGGTGTATTATTTGTCTTGAAACTACTCCGTTTAGCTTTACAAAGCTCACAAGAAGAATAAAGATTATCTTTGATGAATTTCAAGTTTGGAAGGCCTCGCACAATATCTTTCTTGGAAAGCAAGTTGATGGTATCAAAGTTAAGATGAGATAATCATTGATGTCATAACCAAGCTTGAGTCGTTGAGGCTTTAGCCATGAAACAGATTGGAGTTGAAGAAGTGGAGTCTTGAAATGAAATAGTGTAGAGATCAGTACCCCGTGAACCGGTAAGTAAGTCATTCCCATCATAATCACGAACAAAACATGACTTCTTTATAAAAGCAACTTCCAAATCCGCATCACAGAATTGACCAACTGAGAAAAGATTGTGATTGAGCCCTTTAACGTAGTATAACCTTTTAATCATTATATTCCCTTGAACCAAATCTCCATATCCTAGGATCGGTGCAAACTGATCATTTCCGAATTGGACCGTACCCAGGAGCTTCTCCACAAAATTAATTAGAAGCTTGAGATTCCCTATCATGTGCTTCGTGTATCCGGAGTCCAGTATGAAGAGAATTATTTCGATCACCTGTAGAAGAATTAGAACACGATGGAGCATTTTCTATATTTGATTCCATGTTATTTGTGATATCCGAATCATTAGTTTCCATAGTTTCATCACTTAAAGGCACACTAACGCTCGTTGTCACATTTTCTGTCCTAACCTTAGGCATCCCTTTATATCCTGGAGGACATTGATTAGCAAACCACCATTCCCAAGACTTGATAGCAGACTCATATAATTCCCTAATTTTGCTTCTAGGGTTCTTAGTGGTGGAGTCTGATGCATTACTTTTCTTAGGGGGTGTTGCACCAGAATGGTTCACTTTGCGTTTGGGTTTACTAGCACTAATAGGCATCACAATTTGCTTCTTAGTTCTAGTATCTACGCCTTGTCATTATTCGAAACACACATAGCATGATTAGCATTGGCACATTTTCCACATGGCACACAAACAAACTTAACATTCAAAGCATTCCAAGTCGAATCATTCAGATCGTCATTACACGCGATTACAAACTTTTTATTCTTAGAAACATTGAAATTCCTAGGGTGGTCTTCTACTTCCTTCATCTTCCCTTGACTTTTATTTTGCCAAACCTTTTCATTCATTTGAGTGCTCTTATGCTGAGGCCAGCTATCACTAGCAGTAGGGACTACTCCTGTTGTAAAAGATACATGTCTATTAGTGTTTCTAGAAGTCTGAGGTGATTGACTTTCTTTGTTGTGTGTGGGTTTAGTGGCCAATCTATACATTCCTGGCTTAATCACATTTGTGTTTTTGATGCTTTCTGATCGAATATGTGTTTTGGGATTAATTTGTGGCAACCTATCCTTCCCAACCGTCTTGGGGGCAAACCCAGGTTTTGCAAATGCAGAATTGGAGAAAACAAATGGTTTTCCCAAGACAGAGGGCTTAGTCACTTTGTGCGCATTGGGTTGTCTTACAACAGGTTTATTAACACTAGGTTCCACAATTTTCCCACCCATCTTAGCAACGAGTTTCTTCAACTCTGCTATCGCTATTTCCCTGTCTTGTAACTGAGCTTTCAATTCTTTAATTTCCAAACTCATTTCATTCATTTCTCGACACATTTGGGAAAGTTTTTCTTGCAATTTATTATCATGTGGAAAACTTCCGATGTCTTTTTGCAAAGCAAGTTCAAGAGAATGACAATGTTTTTGAAGGAAATCAGTTTTGTGTTGAAGTAATTCAAAAGCCTTTTTATCAACATTTTCTTTACGTTTTGAAAGCTCAGTTTCAATCCGTTCACACTCTTTGATCTTATCAAGATATTTGTATGCAACATCAGAATATTCATCGATATCAACACAAGAATGAAGAGTAACACACAAAATATCTTTGGAGATACATTCTCGTAAGAGTAGATCATATTCGTTTGGAAAATCTAATTTGTCATTATGAAGTTCATCAATTGCTTTTTCAAGAGACTCAATATATTTTAAATCATCAAACATTTCAGACCGAATCAATTTTTCAAACTCAAGAACATTTTCTTTTATTATCTTCGTATTTGGTATTAAAAGTTCTTTCACAAGCACAGTTATGTCGTGAGGAATCTCTGTTCCCCACTTATCTTTTTCACGTTTTTTCCAATCGCTTTCAACAATTGATTGAACATTATCAATGTGATGTTTAAGAATACCAAGTGTTTTTCTACTTTTGCTTTTAGAAGCATCAAGAGGCAAATAGTTAATATATTTAAAAACATTTGATTTCTTAGTGGCAAAGATTTTCTTCCATTGAATTCTTTGTTGTTTTCAAGAAACAATTCCTCACGAGATTTCTGTTTTTGCGGAGTGAAAAGACCATAAAGACTGTTTTCATAAGCATAATTATATGGTTTCACAAAATCTTTATTGACCGGTGATCTAGTCTCCTCATCCCAAAGGGACGTCTCTTCACTATCGAGGCTAACTACTGGGCAATCATGATCGATCCATTCGAACTCATCAAGATATAAGTGAGGGTTCGCAGCTTGAGCTTGTTCGAGGTACTTGCGACTTGCAAAACTAGGTTGACCTTGAAAAACGAGGTGCTATCATTCTAACGGTTTGAATAGAGTCATGCGTTTTATAAACAACTTTTTTCAAAAAATCGACTTGTTCTTCGAGATCCTTTACTTTTTCAGTATCTTTTCCTTGTCCATTTTTGAAATCTTGTTTTAATTTTTCAACCTCTTGTTTCTTTTCGTCAAGAATTTTAACAGAATCGGTGGTATTCATAGAAAGCCTCTGTTCAAGTTCGTTTACTTTGGTTGTGGCAAGGTACGCATTTTGACGTTCATCACTTAATAAAACATTAAATTGACGTTTTTCTTTAGTTAACAAAGCAAGAGCTTCATTGTATTCATTTTCAAAATCGTCATTTTTAACGTTAATTAAATGACTTTTGAACCCCTCAAGCTCTTTATCTCTATGAAGAAGCTAAGCCCTATAACTATCAATGGTCTCACTAGATTTTAGGCTAGGGGAGTGGCAACTTAAAATCCCACCACCACGTCAGCTCCACCTCAGCTTTCTCTTTCCGCTCACTAACCCACTCAAAACTCAGCTTTCAAGGTTCTTAAGGAAAAAAAAACCCACCACCACCTCACCTCCACCTCATCTTTGTACTATCACTTTTATTTATTTTATTTATAACATACATATTTTTATTCCATCAAATTAAAAAACGATACACGCGGGTAAATACAAACATTAAAAATATTAGGCACTATTAGCCAAGTGCTGGATTAAATCGGATCGAAGGTTTTGATGCACTTGAGATGATCTGATGTATCCCATAACAACATGAATTTCTACCGTGCTTCGTACCAGATCATCCGGTTGTTGTGCTTCTCCTTGGTACCATTTGGGACTTATGGCATATTCTTTGTGTTTACGAATCATATTATGCATTATGATGCATGCATACATGATGTGTCGTGGATAGTATATGTGATAATTAGATACGTTATAGGGTAAATTAGTAAATTACCTTTAGGAAAAAGTAATAGACTAAAATTACCAAAGACGAATTCAATTAAACACGTGGATGAACCAAGTTCGTTGTACACGAAGATCTTATGAATTTGAGACGTTTTGCTTTGATTTGGAAAATTGATTCGAATTGGTTTCGGTTTTTAAACTAAAATTAAATTCTACAAATTTAAAACCTACTTTTATCCTAAAGTGCATGAATCGTTACCCCGAATAAATTTAATCTAAAAACAATTACTTAAAAATTAAAGCTAATTAAAATTTAAACTATTTTAATAAAATCAAATTAAAACTTATTTATTAAAGTAATTACTTTTACACATTTTTGAAAAAAATCTATTAAAATAATTTTACTTCTAAAAATTATTTAAATCTAATTTATTTAAAAACTAACTTTATTAAAATCTAATTATTTAAAAAACTAATTTAAAACATTTTTTTTATATTTTAATTTATTTATTATCTAAAAACTTTATAAAAGAAAAATTATAAAATGATTAAAAATGTAAATGAAAGTGATAAGAGTATTTAAGCTAAATAAATATGACAGCTAAAAAGATTTATAACTAAAGCAATTAAATAACTCAAAAGATACTCTGGGTGAGATGGTAAACTTGCTTGGCCCATGACCAGGAGGTCATGGGTTCGAACCTTGCCAGAGGCATATTTTGGTAATTTTTTTTTTTGACAAAGAAAATTTAACAGTCATAGGAGGTGACTATTTGCAATGAATTACTTGGACTGATAAGAGTATCAGATCTGAACTATCAAATCAGTTGAGTTTGATAGCATGTATTACTTAGCAAATACAATAATCAAACAAATACAGCAACAAGGATCAAATGAAACAAATAAACATCAACAATAAACATACAGTTAAACCAAAGGCAACAAGAAAATACAAATGCATGTGGCAACTAAATTCAGTAATAACAAAATTTCAGCAAAATCAACAAACTCAGCATTCACTAAACATCTAAAGCAGTGACTAAATCCAACAGGCAAATAAATAGCTTAACTAAAATCAGCAAATAAAAACCAAATTAAAAGAACAAAAGTCAGTACAAAGCAACTCCTAATCACTCAGTTCTGAATGCCAATCAACATATGTGTTTAAAAAAACGCAGCGACAAGCCTATCTTAAAATAACTATCAATCTTAGAAAGGCAAATCTATTTCAAAATCTGTAGTCTAAATCATGAAAGTAAACTAACTAGCACATAGATCAGCAACGTAAACCAATTCGTAATCAGATTCCAAACATACATCAAAGAAAAGCAAAGTAAGGTTCCAGCAAATATTATCAGTTTAACAGATCTATAAACTAAAAAACTACCATATTAGATAAACAAGTTCAGCAGACTAATATAACTCAAAACTTCATATTACTGCAGATCATACCAACTAATCAGTTCATCAAAACTTCATGACTCAATATATTACTCCAATCAGAAAGCTCATAACAGTATGCAAAAACTCATTAACAGATTTAAGACGAAAAACAATTTATATCAACTAAACATATTTAATTTATCAATCAGGATCCAAAGCAGATTCAAAAGAAAAAGAAAACAAATACACAATCTAAACAGATTTAGCTAAAGTATATAAATGAAATAATAAGTAAAATAAAAGAACTGAGAACCTTTTGACGATCCCGTTGAGCAGTAGCGCAGCGCTGAGCTGGCTAATTAAAACGGATTAACACCACCATCAAACCTCCTTTCGTAACATAACCCGAACCACCATAAAATCATTCGAACAGTTTTAAAACAAATTTCCAGTGGGGAAATTTGTCCCCAAATTTAATCTTAGTTATTTAATTGAAGCTATTAATTAGCTTAATCAGATAAACTTAACATTATAATGACAAGAATAGATTTAAGAAGGAATTAAAAACTGCAATACCAATTTAAACAGTAAGTGAATCGAGCATTTATTACATCAAAACAAACTTTTATATTAATAATTAAGATTGATTACAATACTATGAAAAATAAATTACAATTATTCGTAATCTATTTCTGCATAATAACTCTAAGATAAAAAAATGGGATACCCATTACTCCATTTGAGGGGGTATTTATACTTGAACCGAGAGGGTTGGAGTGGGAGTTTGTTGGTGAAGAGAATGATCTTGAGCCCTTGATTTCTTTTCTCTCTTTCTTCTCCTTGATCCTACGGTTGAGATGAGCCAACTAGCACACGGATCGCCAACATGGCATCCGAGTGTGCTAGTTGTGCTAGTTTGGAGATGAGGTGTCTCCTTTTTATTGGTGGATTAGGAATGATGTGCTGTCTCAGCCAGTTATAAGATGCCACGTCAAAGATGCCTTCCACTTCTTCCTTCCGAAAACAATGGGGATTTATTCTCCTATGCGTGTGAATCACACGAGTGAACAAAAAGCCCCAATTAATTCATTGATTTAATGAATTAGGGTTTTGTGAACAGTGGATAATGGGTCTGGTTTATTATTGTTGGGGGTGAGGAAGATGAGTGATGAGGGTTCTTAGATTGTATCGAAAATATTTGTGGGGTGTGTATGAATAACGTGTAAATACACGTTTGTGGATAATAAATGTTTGATTGGATGAGAGAAAAGTTGAAATAACTTTTCGTTTTAACCAATATTCATTTGATTGAAATTGTATATAAAACAAATCCGTCCAATAGTTCTCTTTATTGGTGGGCTTGACCCAAAATGGACATGATTCTCCATCCGTTTCTTCTTTTCTTTATTAATGGGCTTGACCCAAAATGGACCTAATTCTATATAAACTTTGTAAACTCTTTCAATATTGATGGGCTTTACAGGCCCATCTAGCATATGTGGGACCCACTTGACTTCAAACTCTTGATAAATCCGTGAATAAAACGACCCCGATTTTTGGCCTTGATATTTCTTCAATCTTGTGTCGGTTTTGCCGGTCTTTCGTGAACTTGGTTCCTACACACACGAAACAAGAAAATATGCACATACAAGGATATATTCATGTGTTCTATGCAAATTAAGCTCGTTTATTGATATAAATGATATGAGTAAATTCACTCATATCAAATTCCCCCTTGCTAAGCAATTGCCGTGTCCTCACGGAATGATAAAATAAAACACTAACTACATCATTATTCAACTTTTGATTCTTTATTTTGCAAAGACATAATGTATTGCTTTCATTATTTGAAAAATAACTTTTAGGATCATAAAACTCAAATAGATTCATGTCCCTGACTTTTCACTTTTCCATGCCAAGTGTAAAAACAAGATCATTGTCAATCATAAGCCCCAAAATTAAACCAACTCATACAAGTAATTTGTGTTAAACTCAATCTCCTATTATTCCTAGTTGTATCTCTAGATTTTAAATGTCATTCACCCAAAGGCTCATTTGACTTTATTTGATATTTATTAGTCCAAAAATAAAGGCAAGAACGGTGTAAACTCAACACTCAAAACCTAACCTCGACTTCAAAAACCGTTGTCACAAAAGAAAGCCCACATCAAGGATAACTTAACACGGTTTGAGGGATAAATCCCCGGACCTGAAATTTGGCTAATAGGACTACTTAAAAGCAAAAATTAAAACCTCCAAAGTCAATTATGACCTTATTAATGGAGTTAGCAACAATGACATCATATCACCTTGTGGCTCTTTAAGATGCAATTGTGCTCCTTATTTAAAATCCACACCCGAAGGCTCCTTGGACAAAAATAAGGGAATTGACATTCACCATCCCACCTTACGGCTCATGATGATGAAGCAATTTTTATTCAACACGTCCCCTTGCCATACACCCTAAGGCTCTAATGACAAGGTTAGTGCTACATGACTCCCACCCGAAGGCTCCTAGAGAACATGTTTTTATTTATTCTTCTTTATTATTATGATATATATAGTAAGCCAAATTTCCGCAATCCCATGATCAAAAGTCCATGACGCTGACACCCTTAATGTGTACTCACTTTAATTACAAGGGAAGAAAAAGAAGGAGTTACGAGTTAAGATATCAAGCCTAAACCGCTAAAAACTTCATTTATTAAGCAATTATTATTCAAGCGTGGAAAATAAATACGAGGAGATTAAATCAAACACAAAAATACTTGCACAAAGAAGAATTAACCTTGGAAACTTATGATTAAACTCTATTATCTCTTGTTCTCCATATTGTAAAATTTCAAAAATGTGAAATCAATGGATACTTAGCCTATTAAATCAAAGTTTTGGGTTTTCAAGTCATCTATAAGATCTTGCATCTTCTTATACTTTTTCAAGTTTTAGAATTTACGTTTTAAAGCTCCCTTGATAAACGACTTTCTAGGATCAATTATAGGAACTTGCGAAAAGTTCTTGTTCTTAACCCATATGAGTTAAGACTTTCGCGTTTTAAATCTCCCTATATAAAAGCCTAGCAAAACTTAATTCAAATATGTTAAGAAAAAGCTAAGGTAAAAACCGAGTCGAGTCAAAAACTATTTTTATTTTCACCAACGGAAAGCCTACATTCGTGTCAAAAACACTTATTTTATTTATTAAAACTTAAAAATAACACTAAAAATTTAAAATTTTATGAAAAATGAGAAAAACGATTACGTTTAGACACGACAAAAGCAATTACAAGCGATTATATCGATTGACTCCCCCATTCTAAAACCAAACATTGTCCTCAATGTTTCTTAGCTCAAGAGTAACACCCCCTTGCTAATATACGAAGAGTCTAATGCAAAATCCTAACATGGAAAGAGCACGCAAATCTATAAGCCGTTTATTAGTTATGCCTCAAGATAAAACGTTAGTCGATAAAAATCAAAGGATAGAGAGTGTGCCCCTTTTGGCATTCAAAGAAAGGAAGATCAAGTGGACCGGCAAAAACCAAACACTAGAGTCTTCAATGATTAGGGTCATACCTAAGATTCACAACACAACAAAACACGAGCACGAGCTTGAAAGATCAAGCCTTATTAGTGTTAGAAAATAGAAAGAAGATAGAATATATGGGACTCCCCCACAAGGCACCTCGTTTTTGTTAACCGAGTCATGAGCTCGACTCGATCCCCGCATTCATTTGTCCTTAGGGAAAGTGGTGAAAACCGGCATAATGGAATAGAATCCAACATAAAACACGATGTCGGGGTTAAATATCTCATCCTCGTTGTCAGATGAAAAACGAAAGGATAAAACTCCAACATAAATCTCCAAAAATAGATGATAGTCACAAATCACGATATGGATGTAGCATGCTCCCCGAGATAAACTCGCACCAAGATGATTAAAAAGTCTTTCAATTATTGCATCGGTGAAAGGCCGAGATTTCCCTAAATTAATGATTCTGGGGTCGAATACCTCGTCCTCGATGGATAAAGGAATAGACAACACGGTGTCGTCCCCCCATGCTAATCCAAAATCATATAAAGCACATGGTAAAGGTGGTATAAAGGTCTAAACACTAGTGGTATTAACTTGCATGACTTTGTTGACCTTATCACTCTTATGAATGTGAACAAAGGGGTCATGGTACTCAAAATGAGTCGCATGAAAAACCCGCACATTAAGATCAAAGCGAGTGGGAAGGATAATTGGAGCAAAAGTAATTTCTCCCTCCGGGTCAACATTATCATCATCATAAATCAGGTGATCAAACCAAGAATCTTCATCACCGTCATTAGACTCTTCCTCAAATTCCGAAGGAATGTCTATATAGAGAAACTCATCAACCTCCTTCAAAAGAAGCTTATCATCACAAAGGTTGTGAGATTTAGGAAGTATGATGTTCTCAAAATCCTCTTGAAACAATGGATTATTGTTCATTGAAGCTTCAAAGAGAGGATTTGAGTAAGTCACAAAAGTGTCGTCATTCTCGTCATCACAAGAAATATCCGACACACACTCGGATACAAGATCATCATTCTCATTAGAAGGAAATTCATCGGAGAATTCCTCGAGAATGGTAGGTAAAACATGAGAATCACGCTCGATCTCGAGATCGATAACGTCTTCACTTCCCCGTGGAAGTGGATCAATGATAGCAAAAAGTTCATCGGTGAAATTATCGAATGAATAGTCACTAACCTCACTCCGTGTGAAGTTAGGAATCAAAGGCTCTTCAACGGAAGATTGTGCCTTAGGAACATCAATTTGATCCTTCGAAGAGAGTGAAAATAAGTCCATTTTCAAACATTTTTCAATTAAAGCAATATCACTCTCAAGATCAAAATTCTCACTATCAAACTCACTAGCATCAAATGGTGCACTAAGGTATTCATCAATTTCTTTTTCAATCTTAGAACTATCATCCTCGTGTGGATTGAGTGGAGATGAGGAAAGTTTACAACATGATTCAATAAAGCAAGCATCTTCCTTCAACTTAAAATTTTCTTCATCACAAAATGAGGTTTCCAAAATTGGAAAAACACCTTTATCAAAGAGAGCTTTCTTATTACTTTCAATAGTCTCAACAAGTTTTATACTTTGCACTTTCTTAGAAACAAATCTTGGAATCTTTTCCGGTTTGAAAATAATACTTTTATCCCCATAAAACAATTTAATCTCCTCTTTCCTCATATCAACTTGAACATGAGCCGTGCACAAAAATGGTCGTCCTAAAATGATAGGCACACGAGGATTGGTCTCATAATCGACTATAGCAAAATCGGCTAAGTACAAAAACTTTCCCACTTTAACAATGACATTCTCCGCTATACCAACCGGACGGGTGGTGGTACCATTAGCAAGATCAATGATCATTCGAGTGGTACTAAGTGGTGCATAGTCAATAGTTTTCCAAATGGCTAGGGGCATTAAGTTAATGCTAGCTCCTAGATCGGCTAGGATTTTGCATACCCCAAGCTCATTGAAAACACAAGGTATCAAGAATTGACCCGGATCTTTATATTTCTCGGGAAAGAAATCAAAGAAAACTGAGGTACTAATCACATTTAAAGTAGCCTTGGTGACATCTAGAAAAGTTTCCTTAGGTGGAGGATTAAACTCAATCACTTCAACTTCTTCTAAATTATCACAATCATCATACACGGTTATGGCCTTAAGCTCTCCCTTCGAGTTTGGAATGGTATTACTAGGTAAGCAACCCAAAGAAGATGATGTTTTATACATAAATCCTTCAAACATCGAAAGCAATTTATTTTGACTTTGTTCCAAACTTTGTTGCATACGATTTTGACATTGCTCAAGCCTTTGTTGATTAAGCTCAATCTTTTTGTTTTGCTCTTTAATCGTATTTTCAAAATCGAGTTTCAAAGTATTAATTTGCCCTTGAATGTTATTTTGAAAAGCCTTCAAATTTGCCTCATTTGACTTGATATAGCTTGACAACTCATTTTGGTTATTGTGAAAACCTTGATTGTTTTGACTAGCATTAAACCCATTTCCTTGATTGAAATTCCCTTGGTTACAACGGTTACAATTATTTCCCATTGTTCCCATTGTTGTACCTATTTTGAACCGGTGGAAAACCCGGTGGAGCAACATGATTTTGATGAGGAACTTGACCGTTGGAGCCATAAGTTCCCGTCGCGGCAAAAGCACTAGCTTGATCAAACCCCGTGGTTGAACAAGCATAATTAGGATGTGCTCCACCACATGATACACAAACATTCTCAACCATATTAATCGATCCACGAGGATTCTTCCTAAGCTCATTTAAAATCGTGTCAATCTTAGAGTCCAATCTAGCAATCTCGGGATTAAATGAATTCACATTGGAAACACTCGGTGTGTTTCGTGAATATTGTGCTCTAGACTTATTCTCAATTATACACCACGCGTCTCTCGGATTTTTTCTTAAAAGATTACCACCCGTGGCGGCGTTTAAAGAATCTTGTTCAATCATATTAAGCCCATTATATAAAGTATTTATTTGATGCAATTCTGAGAAACCGTGGTGTGGACATTGTCTCAACAAATCTTTAAATCTTTCCCAAGCAACCCCAAACGATTCATGCACTTTTTGTTCAAATCTAGTGATCTCGTTCTTAAAGTGTGTTGTTTTGGATGGTGGAAAGAAATAATTCATGAACTTAGATACTAAATCATACCATGTCAAAATCGAACCCGGTGGTTCTTTCTCATACCAAATCTTAGCATTACCCTCGAGCGAGTACGGAAAAAGCATGAGCTTAATCGCGTCATTCGGCACATCTCTAAACTTGAGAGTCGAGGTAATTCGAAGAAAATTCCGAATGTGAGTATGCGGGTTATCGGTCTCATTGCCACGAAATTGGTCGACACGAATGAGCGATAAAAGACCCGTCTTAATCTCATAATGATCCGCCAAAATAGCCGGCACAACGATTGATTCCCCATACCCTTCAGTGGGTGCACGGAGCAATTCCTCCATTGTTTGGTTATCGGCCATCTCTACAACAATAGGTGGAAGCTCGGGTTCCACTATTCGTTGTTGACGATATCTATTTCTACGAGGAATATTTTCAAGCCAATTAAAATCAATCACAAGTCGAGAAGAACGTAATTGCATACACTAAAATGACGAGAATTTAGGGGATTGAAGAAAAGAAATTAGACAAGAAGAAGATTATTTTTGGTATTTTTATTTGGTATTGCTCAATCAAAATTGATCGATAAAAACAAGGAATAAGGATAACTACTATGGAAGTAAATTACCATCGATCGACTTTGAAATGATAGGTGAAAACCTAAACGTCTCGAGGTTCAATAAGTAAACTACAAAAATAAAATTTTAATACTACTTGAGTTGGCAAACCAATAATCGGTTCTCCCTCTCAATATACGCACAAGCAAGCGGGGAAACGAGGTGGCACAAAGCACTTAAAAACCTTTTTCCTTAGACGGCCTTTTATAGCACGTCGCCTTATACCCACCTTATAGTTTGTATAAATCGAGTTCAAACTTATTATTAGTATTTATCTATTTTGCCTTTTATTTTTGTTTTGGATTCGAATAGAATAGCTAGGTGATGAAATCCCAACTAAGGTCTTATTTGAAAAGTAGGTAAATTTATTGTTCTACGTAATACAATATATTAATCACAAAAAACGAGAAAAACGATACATACTATAATAATAGAAAAATAACAAAACTTTCCGAGGACGGAAAGGGTCTTCAAATCAACGATCAACAAATCTCAACGAAAACGAATCGTACACAAGATCCCCTGCAGCGGCGCCAAAATTTTTGATGTGTCGTGGATAGTATATGTGATAATTAGATACGTAATAGGGTAAATTAGTAAATTACCTTTAGGAAAAAGTAATAGACTAAAATTACCAAAGACGAATTCAATTAAACACGTGGATGAACCAAGTTCGTTGTACACGAAGATCTTATGAATTTGAGACATTTTGCTTTGATTTGGACAATTGATTCGAATTGCTTTTGGTTTTTAAACTAAAATTAAATTCTACAAATTTAAAACCTAATTTCATCCTAAAGTGCAAGAATCGTTACCCCGAATAAATTTAATCTAAAAACAATTACTTAAAAATTAAAGCTAATTAAAATTTATACTATTTTAATAAAATCAAATTAAAACTTATTTATTAAAGTAAATTTTCTTTTACACTATTTTTAAAAAAAATCTATTAAAACAATTTTACTTCTAAAAATTATTTAAATCTAATTTATTTAAAAACTAACTTTATTAAAATCTAACTATTTAAAAAACTAACTTAAAACATTTTTTTAACATTTTGATTTATTTATTATCTAAAAACTTTATAAAAGAAAAATTATCAAATGATTAAAAATGTAAATGAAAGTAATAAGAGTATTTAAGCTAAATAAATCTGACAGCTAAAAAGATATACACTATATTTATAACTAAAGCAATTAAATAACTCAATAGATACTCTGGGTGAGATGGTAAACTTGCTTGGCCCATGACCAGGAGGTCATGGGTTCGAACTTTGCTAGAGGCATATTTTGGTATTTTTTTTTGACAAAGAAAATTTAACAGTCACAGGATGTGACTATTTGCAATGAATTACTTGGACTGATAAGAGTATCAGATCTGAACTATCAAATCAGTTGAGTTTGATAGCATGTATTACTTAGCAAATACAGTAATCAAACAAATACATCAACAAGGATCAAATGCAACAAATAAACATCAACAATAAACATACAGTTAAACCAAAGGCAACAAGAAAATACAAATGTAGCTGGCAACTAAATTTAGTAATAACAAAATTTCAGCAAAATCAACAAACTCAGCATTCACTAAACATCTAAAGCAGTGACTAAATCCAGCAGGCAAATAAATAGCTTAACTAAAATCAGCAAATAAAAACCAAATTAAAAGAACAAAAGTCAGTACAAAGCAACTCCTAATCACTCAGTTCTGAATGCCAATCAACAGATGTGTTTAAAAAAATGCAGCGACAAGCCTAATCTTAAAATAACTATCAATCTTAGAAAGGCAAATCTATTTCAAAATCTATAGTCTAAATCGTGAAAGTAAACTAAATAGCACATAGATCAGCAACGTAAACCAATTTGTAATCAGATTCCAAACATACATCAAAGAAAAGCAAAGTAAGGTTCCAGCAAATATTATCAGTTTAACAGATCTATAAACTAAAAAACTACCATATCAGATAAACAAGTTCAGCAGACTAATATAACTCAAAACTTCATATTACTGCAGATCATACCAACTAATCAATTCATCAAAACTTCTTGACTCAATATATTACTCTAATCAGAAAGCTCATAACAGTATGCAAAAACTCCTTAACAGATTTAAGACGAAAAACAATTTATATCAACTAAACATATTCAATTTATCAATCAGGATCCAAAGCAGATTCAAAAGAAAAAGAAAACAAATACACAATCTAAACAGATTTAGCTAAAGCATATAAATGAAATAACAAGTAAAATAAATGAATTGAGAACCTTTTGACGATCCCGTTGAGTAGTAGCGCAGCGCTGAGCTGGCTAATTAAATTGGATTAACACCACCATCAAACCTCCTATCGTAACATAACCCGAACCACCATAAAATCATTCGAGCAGTTTTAAACAAATTTCTAGTGGGGAAATTTGTCCCCAAATTTAATCATAATTATTTAATTGAAGCTATTAATTAGCTTAATCAAATAAACTTAACATTATAATGACAAGAATAGATTTAAGAAGGAATTAAAAATTGCAATACCAATTTAAATAGTAAGTGAATCGAACATTTATTACTTCAAAACAAACTTTTATATTAATAATTAAGATTGATTACAATACTATGAAAAAGAAATTACCATTATTCCTAATCTATTTCTGCATAATAACTCTAAGATAAAAAAATGGGATACCCATTACTCCATTTGAGGGGGGTATTTATACTTGAACCGAGAGGGTTGGAGTGGGAGTTTGTTGGTGAAGAGAATGACCTTGAGCCCTTGATTTCTTTTCTCTCTTTCTTCTCCTTGATCCTACGGTTGAGATGAGCCAACTAGCACACAGATCGCCAACGTGGCATCCGAGTGTGCTAGTTGTGCTAGTTTGGAGATGAGGTGTCTCTTTTTTATTGGTGGATTAGGAATGATGTGTTGTCTCAGCCAGTTATAAGATGCCACGTCAAAGATGCCTTCCACTTCTTACTTCCGAAAACAATGGGGATTTATTCTCCTATGCGAGTGAATACACGAGTGAACAAAAAGCCCCAATTAATTCATTGATTTAATGAATTAGGGTTTTGTGAACAGTGGATAATGGGTCTGGTTTATTATTTTTGGGGGTGAGGATGATGAGTGATGAGGGTTCTTATATTGTATCGAAAATATTTGTGGGGTGTGTGTGAGTAACGTATGTATACACGTTTGTGGATAATAAATGTTGAGTGGATGAGAGAAAAGTTGAAATAAATTTTTGTTTTAACCAATATTCATTTGACTGAAATTGTATATAAAACAAATCCGTCCCATAGTTCTCTTTATTGGTGGGCTTGACCCAAAATGGACATGATTCTCCATCCGTTTCTTCTTTTCTTTATTAATGGGCTTGACCCAAAATGGACCCAATTCTATATAAACTTTGTAAACTCTTTCAATATTGATGGGCTTTTCAGGCCCATCTAGCATATGTGGGACCAACTTGACTTCAAACTCTTGATAAATCCGTGAATAAAACGACCCCGATTTTTGGCCTTGATATTTCTTCAATCTTGTGTCGGTTTTGCCGGTCTTTCGTGAACTTGGTACCTACACACACGAAACAAGAAAATATGCACATACAAGGATATATTCATCTGTTTTATGCAAACTAAGCTCGTTTATTGATATAAATGATATGAGTAAATTCACTCATATCAATACATCATATTAACAAGTCTTTCTTTCTCCAAAGCACGTGCTGGATTGGCGATTATGGCCCATTTCTTTTTCAGAACACCAAACGCGCGTTCCACATCCTTCCTTGCCGATTCTTGCTTCTGCTTATACAATATTCGACTGTGGTCATCATTAGAGGGTTCTAGAATCGTCTTAGCAAGTGGAGCTAATTCGGGATATATCCCGTCAGTAAGATAGTATCCAAATGGATAATTAACGCCGTTAGCCGTAAAAGGGACCTCTAGTGCTCGTCCTGTTTTCAAATCGTTAAAAAAAGGGGATTGATGTAAAAAATTGATGTCGTTGTTAGACCCAGAAACACCAAAGAAAGCATGCCATATCCACAAGTCTTCCGATGCAACAACTTCCAACAAAATGAACAGATTCGATCCGTGATCACGTCTCACATATTGCCCTTTATGGGCGTACGGACAACCAAACCACTCCCAATCCGTGCAGTCTAGACTTCCTAGCATCCCAGGGAAACCGTGTTTCCTTTCGTGATGTTGATATAGTAATTCAACATCACTCACCGTGGGTTTTCTCAGATATTCTGGCCCATAAATCGCCCTTATAACAGAACAAAAATGATCAAGACTTTCATGTGATGTTCTTTTAGAGATTTGCAGATACTCATCTAAAAAGGCTGGAACAATGTCGTATGCCAATTGACGAATTGCAGAAGTACACCAATGGACCAACGCCTTCTCTTCCGATACAGTCGATATTTGAATTAAAGTAAGGATCATGTGCAGTTTCTGCCGTAACTATATCGTTGAAAAGTGATCGATCCATTCGATATGTCTTTCGGAATGCACGTTCGTCATAGATCGGGTTGTCAGTAAAAAAACGTGGCAAGTAAACGATCATGGGCACCATAACGATCTCGATTAACCGGGATTCTAGACACTTTTTGTCGTCTATTTCGAAAAAACGCCATCGCTTTTGCAAGCAATCAGACACGAGGGCTATTCATCAAAGTTTCTTCATCTTCTATCATTAGATCAAAGTACATAAATGTATATTCATCAATGTTTTCCATGCTAAAAATTTAGAATTTAGACAAGATGATTTTTTTGATTGAGAGAGATGAAATGAGAGATATGAAAAAAAGAAGTGAAAATGAGGATTATATAGAAATAAAATAAGGATGAAAAAGAAAGATTTGGGGTAGTGTGAATGGTGAGAAACTCACTTGTAGCGACTTTTTTTTTCCCTGGGAACCTCAACCCACGCGTGGGTTTTTGAGGTGGGATTGTGGGGTTCATAGCAACCAACGCGTGGATTTTTGCCACATGTATCCCACCCGTGGCTTTTTTGCACCACTCCCCCCAGCCTTATAAGAGCAGCTTTGCTTTCTTCAAAGTTTGAAGTGAGCGCTTCGTATGCCTTCTTTAATTGCTTTTGACTCTTTCTAGTTTCATTGACATCTTTTTGTAAACTAGGAATTAAATTAGCAAGCGTGACACGCTCCTCATCATCATACTCATTTGCATGTTGATCATCCTCAAACTCATTATTGCACATGTTTAATGAATAGGGTGTGGTATTGCTATCAACCATTTCCATCATACATGTGTCAGTAATTGTTGTTGGTAGATCACTATGCTCATGTGTATCACAAAACACATTATATTCATCATCTTGTTGTACCTTATCAGGCTCGGTATCAAAGATAGGACCATTGTCATCTTTAGTGACGTTAAGGACCTCATGAATCTTTGCAATGTATGAATAATGTGCATCGAGTTCTTGGTCGGAGAGTTCATCGTCTGTGTCGTCAAGCCTTTCTCCTTCCTCAGCTGATAACTAGATCCTAGCTTCTATCTTCTTGCACAGCAGCATCTTTTCCTTATGATAACCATAATCTTTGACCCTCTTTGGCTGCCTGCATTCCCTAGCCAAATGCCCATAACCTCGGCAGTTAAAACATTGAATCCCACTTTGTTGCACAACTTAAGTACCAACAATTTCCCTATTTCCAACAACAGTAGCAACCCTCTGATTATCATACTTAGGTTATCGATCATACTTTTGAGGACTCTCAGCACGCCTTCGTGTGTCATTCCTTGGAGGACTCTAAGCATAGTTGTTCCTCGTGTTAGAGATGTTCTAAGGTTGTTGTTGGTGGGTTTGTAGATTTTCTTATATTGCTTCATAATGAAAGCCATTTTTTGCTTAAATTCCCTATCCTATTGAGCTTGTTCTCACCACTGTCTTCTTCAGATGATTGCTCAGGTGTGGGTGATGGTGCTCTTGCAACTTCTTTGCCTCGGGATCTTGTTAGAGCATGTGACTTAGATAAAGTTGATGATCGTGGTGATGATGATTGAGTAGAGTAGGTCTTTGGAGCACGAGTACGATAATCTGGGTAATGTTGAGTGGTAGACACGAAAGGAAGTGGATTTGAAACCTTTGAAACACGTTCAGCTTGAAGTTCATTTGCCTCATTTTGAAATTGTTTCAAAATGTCAAAGAGCTTGTGATATGAAGCTTCGTCTAACTTTTGTTGTTGTTTCACCAAGTTGACAAACCGTGTCCACTCTGGTTGAAGTTGCTGTAGAAATTGGACATTGACTTGCATGGTGGAAACTTGCAAGTTGTTTGGGGTCATGTCATTCATCATTTTGTAGAATCAGGAGTAATAAGAATCAATTGATTCCCCATCCTTTGATGTAAACTTGCCAAAGTTCCAAAACATCTTAGTTTTGTTGATCCCAAACTTAGATCGATTAGCTTTGTGTATACGAGATTAGATCAAGTATAACACGTAGAGAAACCTTTGTTATATGTTTTGTGAATCTAAGTGTTATGCGGAATTTAACACTTAAACAAGAACACAAGATGTAAACAAAACTTTCACTTTGATTATGAATGTCGAACTTGCTTACAATGAAAGATGTTTACGAATGAAAACTTATATAAAACTTGATACTAAACATTAACCTAAAGGCCTTCTTTTATAGACTAAGAAGCCTTGTACAATAAGCTACGTATCAACTATTCTAGGTAAAGATAAACATAAAAAATACATTGTCGTTTCTATCCTTACTAGAAGTATTCTAGAATATAATAAACGTGTAGCTTATATCTTCCATTAGTGCTTGTCTTCAATCTGTCAACGCTTGACTTTAACTTGTCAACGCTTGAGCTGTCAACGCTCACTTTGTTCTTGTCAACGCTTGAGTTGTTCTTGTCAGCGCTCAAGTGATCTGGCCTCAATTTATTCCCAACAATCCTCCCCTAAACTTGATATCCACTCTTATGATCAAGTTTCTGAATAATCATTAAGAACTTGGAGGAGTCTGACAAACCTTCTCATATTGATAATAAATAAATCTGATCAAATTCTTTGTCACGTCACTTGTATAATCTATCTCCAGCTGGGTGTCCTTCATCTTTTCCAAAACAGCCTTGGATATGAAATACTGAGCATCCACAAGTAGATACTCAGCAAACTTTGTAGAACTCAAATGGTATACACCAGCAGCTGAATATAACCTCCCTTGAAGACCACTGAGGTCATCTTCAAGATCCTTCCATATTTCAGGATCTTCCTCATTTGTCCCACACATTCTTTTGAATGTGGTCCAAAGTTTTATTCCATTAGCTGAAGTTGGTGCTTCAGCCTCATACTTGGTCTCCAGCAACCTCCAAAGGTCCACCAAGTCTTCTCTATCACAACTTGCAAATAAAGATATGAGAGTGGTAAAAGTGTGTACCTCCTTGCCAAATCTGCCAATCTTCCAGAATCCACATTCATCCTCATCATAACTCACAATTGGATTCCTGGAATCTAATGGTAACACTTGCACCATATCTGAAGCTTCTAATGGGGAGAGCTTGATACTCTTTCTAATAATTGCTTCACTTGGATATAGTGGATTCATATCTTTTGGAAACTCAAGTGTAAATCCCTTCTTCACTGGCCTGGGAATCATCATAGCTTTCTTGATTTCCATCTCTTCTGCAAGTTGCTCCTTTCTTTCATCTGAAAGAAGTCTGTAAGTGTTCTCTGCCTGCACTTTCACCCAAATAGGATAAGCCCTACGTTCCAACTCATCAAATGTCTAAGCCTTCAGCTTCTGATGTGTCCATCCAACTCCATGACATCTGAGCAACATAAAGTAGAGCTCCCTTCTATCCCTTTTCAACTCAGAGAGAATATTGCTTGCCTTGTGCTTCAAAATCACCTTACAATCCTTCTGAACTCTAAGAAGAAGCTCCAAACCCCATATTTGATCTGAAATGGTCAAGTCTGGATTATCCATGCAGCTTTCTTCCCAAGAATTGTACATCTGAACCACCTCTGGCATGTCAAAGTCAACCTGCAACTTTAAATCTCTCAACTTTTCCCTAGCAAGCTCATCACCATACTCAAGCCTTTCTGGTTCTATAATCATCACACTTGAGTCTGAGCTAGCTCCATCACTTTCTTCTTCAGAAGTCACAACAAATGGTGACTTTTCCTTTTCACCTTGTTCCATCATTTGTTCAGCCAACCTTCTATCAAATTCAACTTGGGCTGCATTCTTTGGAACAATTTCTTCTACCAATTTACCCTTACCCTTATCTGATGGTGCAATGGTTGGTAAGGTAGATAGTAATACCTGAGTAGAAACTTCTTTGATGATAGATGATGACTGGAATACATCACCTTCATGTGCTGGTCTGTCAACGCCCAAATTTCCTCTATCAGCGCCCAAAATACTTCTATCAGCGTCCAAATTTGTCATGTCAACGCTCAAATATTTTCCCTCAGCGCCTTGTGTAACCTCTCTCAACATAGCTGTAAATGATAAATTTAGATTGGTTGGAGAGATTAAGGACGTATCAAAACCTGTTTGTTCCTTCAAAGTTGTAAGAGCTTTAGCAACATCCATTGATTGACCAGCTTGACTGCTCTTATCACTCAGATTTCTTTGATCTTCCTCCCCTTTGGAAGACTCCTCCATACCCCTCCTAGCATGATCACTCTCCAAAACAACAATCCTCTCCCTCAATTCCTTGAGTTCAAGGCCTTGTGAGCTGACAATTTGTACTAAGTCTGCATTTTGCTTTTGCAAGCTAATGCAGACAGCCGTCAATTCCAAAAGAGTCATTGGTTCCAGTCTGCCCTCTTCTAAAATGGGGATTTGACCTCCCAAGTCAGATTCATTGGGCATGGATGAGGACTTAATTATGGTGGGACTGCCTTGGCCAGCTTCTAAGCCAGAACCAGTAGTCCCAGCCTCATCCAGGTCACCAGCCACACTTGTCGTGGTGGTTCTATCTGCTTCATGGCTAGGACCACCAGAGGAGAACACTCTAGTAGTCCTTTGGCGTTTGATCAACCTATATATTCAGGTGGTGTGGAAGATGGTGTGGAAGAATGGGTAGATGATGGTTGGTTAAGGGGTGTTTGGGATTGTGATGGTTGTGTGTCAGCGTTGGAAATAGGCACATCAACGCCAACATTTGATGTGTCAGCATCAAAGGGTTCTTGGTCAAGTTGCATTTGTTCAGGTGAGGGTAAAGGTTCAGGAATGGGTTCAAGTTGTGGTGGAGGGTCAATTTGAGGTTGGGGGTCTGGTTGGGGTTGTGCTGCTGCAATAACAGCAAGCATGGCTGGGGTTAAAGGTAAGGCTCTATGAGGTGGTGAATCCATCTTTGCAAAAATAGATTTCTTTTGTTCAGGGATCTTATAAAAATCATTGTGATCCCTTAAACAATATCTTTGATCATCAAAAATCATTTGTAGAAAACGGGGATAAGCTAAAGTCATTTTTGTCCCCTTGTTTTTACACATCCCTTCAAAAATCATTTTAGAATAGTTATATTTTTGCCCTGTTGCAATGCACACAATAGCACTAGCAATGGATCGATTGATCTCATTGTGTGCAGTACATTTGGGACTCAAACATTGAAGGAGAATGTGAATGAGGTACTTCCAGGCTGGGGGAAATTCCTGCTTATGATACTTATTAAGAGTACCTTCATCAGGAATAGGATATCCCAAATCCTTAAGCCCTTGTTCTATTTCATTTATGGGAAGGATGGTTATACCATCAGCATCATCAAGATGCAAGGCCTGGCGTACCAAGGCCTCAGTAACCACCCAAGATCTCCCATGAACAATAGAAGTTAATGTGGTCACTCCATTAACTGTTGAGGAACTGACAGTGTTCCAAAACTGCTTAATGTGTGTGACTGGAATGAGTGGTGCATGAGAAAGAGTACACCTTAATGGGGATGCGTTCAAATACGCCACCATTTGTGTGTATTGAGGAAACAAATCATTATCAGCAGCAAGATAAGCAATCATGTTTTGTTGAGACTTGAACCCCAATTCCAATTCTGTTGAGTTAAACTTTGGTGCCATTGATGAAAGCTGTTAATTTGAAGTGTAGAAGATGAAGGTTGATAAGAGAAAAGTGTTAGACAAGAATTATAGATACACTGCTTTAAAATAGGAGCCAAATTTATAGGAGATAAAGAATGCATGTGATTGGCCCAAAAATAGGCAAAGATTTTCAAAAACTAATCATGAAAATATTGAAAAAGTTATAAGTTATCTCATGCATTTAATGAAAGTAACAACTCCTAAAATTACGGCTTGAAAATATGTCAAAAAGTAACAACTGGGTAGGTCCCATTGAGTGTCAACGGTCAAAAATAACCTATCAACGCCCAACGGCTCTAATCTTGTCAACGTTCGCCTAAAGCCATGTCAGCGTCCAATTTGGTCACAACAACGCTTGGAAAAATCTTGTCAGCGTCCAAAAATAAAATTGTTTTAAAAAGTGAAAAATGACCTTAACAAGTAATTTATCCTAGAGAAAATAACCAAAAGCTGATAATTATTATAGGGCGGCAAGCACTGTCCAGTTATGCAACTTGCATAAGCAAGATAGACATAACAGTCCTCTAGTGTCCCTTGCTAACCAAAATTCTTAACAACCAAGTTACCTTATAAAATCCTTGTTACTCCCAGGTAAATCCCATATCAAAATCATTCCCAAGTCCCCAACAGACCACAACCAATTCTAGGCCAAAAATGTCTTGGCAGCATGCAAAGTTGATATACTATGCATGCTACAGTGCCTCATGGTTTAGTAAAACTAACCCATACTCACCTGTGGACACAATCTAGAATTGTGATAAGAGTATCATATGGATACCCAAAAATCCTAAAGGTTCCTAAAACCTCCCCTTAAACTATGATACAAAAAGTTTGCTAAAACCATGCATGAACATAAAAATTTATGTCAAGATAGGAATGAAACATTCCAACCATCATCCATAAATAAAAACTTGTCCAAATGCTTCTCCTTTGATCCATAAGCAACTCTGTATCCAATGGTATACTGCTAACACCATCTGCACATTTAGATTGAAAACCACAAAACTAACATTGTTGCTGACAACGCCCCGATAACACATAACAGCGTTGAAGGAAGCTTTGTCAGCGTTAGACAATTATATTGCTGACAACGTTGCAAAAACACTTATCAGTGTTCAAACAACCTTTGTCAGTGTTAGAAAAATATAGTGGAAAATCTAAATCAGCAATAAGACCAATAATAATAATGCATCATCCTGTACATACTTTTACAAAAAGAATCCAAAACACATATTAAGTGAGATTAACCATTCCAATACTTGTTACCAAGTACTGAAATCTTCCAGTATCAAAAGGTTTAGTTAATAAATCTGACACATTTTCCTCAGTGTCAACCCTATGGTTGTATTAAACCTTTCTCAAAGCAATCTCTTATAAAATGGTGTCTAATTTCTATGTGTTTAGTTTTAGAATGATGCACAGGATTCTTAATGATGCATAAAGTACTATTATTTTCAACAAATATCTTAGTATGCATGAAATTATACCCATAATCCAACAGCTGGTTCTGAATCCACAACACTTGACCACAACATGCTGCTGCAGCCACATACTCTGCTTCAGTTGTAGAATTAGCCACCACTGTTTGTTTCTTGCATTGCCAAGATATTAATCTGCTCCCAAGAAATTGACATCCATCAGTTGTGGATTTCCTATCAAACTTATCACCTCCATAATCACTATCTGAATATGCAATCAGCTCCAATGGTGAATCCTTTGGGTACCACAAACCAAGATTAGGGAAACATCTTAGGTACCTAAAGATCCTCTTCACAGCATAAAGGTGACATTCTTTGGGAGTCACTTGATGACGTGCACAAGCACATACAGCAAACATGATATCAGGTCTGGAAGTAGTAAGATATATCAAGGATCCAATCATGGATCTATAATGCCTGACATCAACATCTTTCCCATCTCCAATCTTTCCCCAAGGGTGTTCTCTATCCATAGGAGTAGTAGCCCTCTTTTCATGTGGAGAAAAGCCAAACTTCTTCAAGATTTCAGCAACATATTTGTCCTGGGAGATGAAGATACCATTTTCTTTCTGCTGAACTTGTAAACCAAGAAAGAAGTTCATCTCCCCCATAGCACTCATCTTGAATTTGTTTGTCATAAGCTTGGAGAAATCCTCACTCATCTTTGGATCAGTAGACCCAAAAATGATATCATCAACATAGACCTGCACAAGCAACACATCTTTGCCTTTCTTCTTTGTAAATAGTGTCTGATCTATGGTGCCCCTCTTGAATCCATTGTCCACCAAATAAGTGGACAAAGTACCATACCATGCTCTAGGGGCTTGATGAAGGCCATACATAGCCTTTTTGACTCTATACACTTTATCTGGATGCTCTGGATCCTCAAAACCAGGAGGTTGCATGACATAAAATTCCTCAACAATGGTGCCATACAAGAATGCACTCTTCACATCCATTTGATAGACTGTGAAGCCCATGCAAGATGCATAGGCTAGAAAAATCCTAATAGCTTCAATCCTTGCAACTGGTGCAAAGACTTCCTCATAGTCTATCCCCTCCTCTTGTGTATAACCTTGAGCCACTAACCTTGCCTTGTTTTTGACCACAATACCTCTTTAATCTCTTTTGTTCCTGAGAACCCATCTTGTCCCTATAGGTCTGACATATCTAGGACAATCAACCAGCTCCCAAACATCCTAAATTGCAAATTGGTGAAGCTCATCCTGCATTGCTTCCACCCAACTTGGTTCTTTGAGAGCATCAAATATCTTCTTGGGTTCTTCTTGTGACAGAAAATATGCAAACAAACATGCTTGCACAAGAGGGGTATCAACCTTCTTGTGTATATTGGCAATAAATCCACCAAGACCTTGATGGGATCTTCTTGTCTGAACTGGAGTCATAACATCACAAATGATCTGAGATGGGGGGTGATTCTTCATTGTGGAAGTGAGAACCCCTCCTTCAAAAAGTCTGGTGTCCTCAACCTCATGCTCCATGTTGCCAATATCTTCTTCATCAGACTCTCTTTGAGCAACAGGAATCTCTTCATGAACATTGGAAGGTCCACCTTGTTCAAAACTGGAAGAGAAAAGATGCCCATAAGTGTTGTCAACGTTTGAATCTTGGTTGTCAGCGTCAGGGCTGACAGCGCCTGAAATGTTGTTTTCAACGTCTGAATTGGTCTTGTCAGCGCTAGATTTGCCTTTGTCAGCGCCTGAAGAACCATGCATGTTTGTATCTGGTGGTATTTGGAAACCACCATTATCTTGTCCAGCAGCAACAGCAGCAGCAAAAGCATCAGTCCAAATGGGGATTGTGACATATTCAAATGTAGGAGATGCCTTTTCTGCTTGTGATCCAACCCTCTCATCAACCTGTGTACCTGAAACATTAACAACTTGTTCCTCCACAACATTTGAAGTTACCTTCACAATGTCTGGATTAGTGACAGGCATATAATTTAAAGTTCTAGATAAGGGTTCCAAATCAAACAACCAATTAGGACCACTTTCAGGATCACTAGGTTTATTCTCTAAGAACCTAACATGTACTCTCTCAACAATACGTTTGTCCTCCTTAAGATAAACCCTATAACCCTTGCTCTGGACTGAATACCCCATGAAGTAACCTTCATCACCTTTTGCACTAAATTTTCCTAAGGCATCACTAGTATCTAAAACTACTACATGACAACCAAAATGTCTGAGAAAACCAAAATTAGGTTTTCTTCCCCAAAGTAACTCATAAGGTGTTTTGTTCTGAATTTTGTTAACCAATGCTCTATTTTGCACATAGCATGCTGTATTAACAGCCTCAGCCCAAAAGGCTATGGGAAAGTGAGCATCAGCCAACATTGTTCTGGCTGCTTCAATTAGGGTTCTATTTTTCCTTTCAGCAACCCCATTTTGTTGTGGGGTTCTAGCAATACTGAATTGCCTAGTAATTCCCTTCCTGGCACAAAAATCATCAAGCTTCTTGTTCCTAAATTCTCCACCATTATCACTCCTAAGCATCTTAACCTCATTGCCAGACCTTTTCTCAATTTGAGTGATAAATTCAATAAGAACATCAGCTGTGTCACTCTTCATAGCTAGAAAGAATGTCCAAGTAAACCTAGAAAAGTCATCAGTGACAACAAAACAATATGACTTGCCATTCAAACTTTCTATATTAGTTGGACCAAAGAGGTCCATGTGAAGCATATGAAGAGGTCTGGAACTAGTATGCACCTGCTTGGACTTGAATGAGACCTTGTGCTGCTTGCCTTTAAGACATGCAACACAAGAGTGGTCATTGTGGAAGGCCTTCTCAGGCAAACCATCAACTAAACCAAGCCTCACAAGTCTATTTATATTTTTAAAATTTATGTGCCCTAGTCTCCTGTGCCACAAATTACTTTCATCTACTGAGGCCTTAGCATAAAAACAAGACATATTTGTATTCACTTTAGTCCCATTTAAATTCACATTGTATATGTCCTTATGTCTAGGTGTTCTATACTCAATATACTTCTCATCAGGGATCTTAAAATCCTTGCTTAACACCAAACACTCAGTATCAGTGAAAAGAACCTTATTTTTGTTATCACACACTTGTGATACACTAAACAGATTATAATCCAGTTCTTTTACCAGGAAGACGTTCTCAAAACGTAGATTATTGGTGAGAAGGGTTCCTTTGCCTGTAATGGTGCCGTAGCCCCCTCCAAAGTATACCTTATCACCATCTTTAATAGGAGTGAAGTTCGTCAGATAGTCTTCCTTTCCTGTCATGTGCCTTGAGCATCCACTATCCCAATATCCATAATCATTGATCTGCTTTTGAATGCCCTGCACATAAAGAAAACAAATTAGTTTTCTTTGGGAACCCAAGTCTCAGAAGACTTGGATTCATCTGGTTGTTCAATAAGAACAGACTTAGTTCTCACAACAACCCCATTCTTGTCCTTTTTAGGATGAAATACCCAGTTAACCCCAATTGGTTTTGTAATGACCTTTGAAATGTAATTAAATCTATTGCAAGTCATTGAAATTCCATTATTATTAGGGTTTTGATCTTTCTTGGGTTTCCATGTTAAGCTTGAAGAAGCTTTAGACCCCTTACCTTGTGGCTGCAAATATTTAGGTCTGGTCACGTTTCTGTCAGCGTTGGATTTTGTCCTGTCAACGCTGAAATTACCCTTGTCAGCGTTGAACCGAGGGTTTGCTACAGGAACCCATTTCCTATTTGACCAGGTGTTTGTCTTTTGAAAAGGTCTTTGTCCATGAGTGTTAGACCTTCTAGAGAAGAATGGGGCATGTCTAATCACTTGTGGACTTTGCTGCACACAAGGTTTGGGTCTGACAACGTTTGACTTCCTAACAACGTTGACTTTCTTCCTATCAGCGCTGAAATTGTTCCTATCAGCGCTGGCTTTGGGAGCGTTGACACACTTGTATGCCAAGTGTGAAAAGCTACCACAAGTATAACAGGCTTTCTTAGACACATTCTTAGGTCTAGAAGCGAAGAAACCTGTTCCATGATTGTTAACTTGGCTCTTGGGTGACCTATTATTTCTATACATCTCTGCATATTTAATGGTAGGTCTTCTAACAGTGTTGGAGCCTAGGTCAACAGCTTTACCAGTAACTGGGTGAGTAACCTTAATGGGTGGTGATTCATTGGGACTTTCACATAGCAAACCTCCCTTAACAAATAAAGTAGGGTTAGCTTTCTTCCACTCATTTAGGTCAGTCAGTTTTTGTTGATACTCTTCTACTGGAGTGACAACTCTTGGTGGAGGAGAGAATTCCTCTTCTTGGCATTCTGGTATACCAGTCCAAGACAAATCCTTTCTAAGGACACCATAGAAGTCACCAGCTGGTGGTGGAACCAGAGAGTAATCATTCATCCCAATCCCAGTCATATCCTTAGGATCCCTTTGTTTAGCTACACAGTCTCCTAGGGCTTGGGTGGCTCTATCAAATCTTTGAATCTTGAGGTCAACATTATCTTTATTCTTAATGGCCTCATCTAACTTAGCCTGTAGGTCTCTATTGACCTTTGTCATGATATTTCTAATATCCATACTACCCTCTAGCTCATGTTTTAAGATATTTATCTTATCTTTTAAATCAAATTCCATTTTCTTGTATTCAGAAACGGTTTTCTCAGTTTCAGTAAGAGCTAGTTGGTAATTGGACAATTTACACCTTTCAGTGCTCATATCATCTTTTAGTTTTAACACTTCTTTGTTAAGTCTATCAGTGTTTAACCTACAACCTTTGCTACAGAAAGCATCATCATATACCTCATTATCAGATGAAGAGGAGGAGTGTGCCATGAGAGCATATTCAACATGCTCTTCTTCTTCAATATCAGCAATCAAAGCTTTGTCCTCTTCAGCCTCCTTAGCCAGATAGCTCCAATCCCATCCAGTACCATCAATTCCTTGAACTGCAACCATGGCTTTGGAATCCTGAGCTTTAACAACCTGACTTGAGGGTTTACCAGCATCAGATCTTCTAGGAGATCTGCATTCCCTCATGAAGTGCCCCATACGATGACAGTTGTAGCATTCAACTTTGGATTTATCAAATCCAGCAGTGTCTTTAGCATTGAAGGTCATCTTCTTTTTGAACCTTCTATTCCACCTATTTTCTCTTATACTAGCAAGAGCCATGTTCCACTTGATGTCCATCTCTTCCAAGTGTTCATCACTTATCTGCTCAAGGTCCTCATATGTAATCACTGAACCATTGGGCAAAGAAGCAATGTAAGCACACACAGTATCCAAATCCAAACCAGGATGTTTAACTCTTGGGCAGTCATTCATGAATGTGTCAGCGTCTGAAAAGGAGACGTTGACAGGACTTGTTCCAGCGCTGACAAATGATGATCCAGTAACTGGATGCATAAAGGAGTCCTTCTGATTGAATTGGCCTTCACTATGAGAGAAGAAGGCCATGTTGCTGGTGCTGGCTTTGCTTCCATGTGCTGAAAGAGTTTCATCTTCCAACAGTCTTAGTTTGTTGTAGATGTCATCAAACGAGGAGCTCTTGTAAGTATTATTGGCAAGAATAGATCTTGCCTCAATCTTCCATGCCTCACCAAGACTTTTAAGAAAGGTAGCATTGGTGTCAACATCACCAACTTGTGTCCCCATGAAGGAAAACTTACTTGTGATGTCAAGCAATCTGCTTCTCACACTACTCAGTTTCTCATTGGGCTGAGCTTTGAAGACAGCATAATCATGCAGAAGTTGCTTTTTCTTTTCTTCCTTAGTGTCTGCATTACCACCATATGCAACTTCAATTGCTTCCCAAAGATCCTTAGCAGATTCATAGCCTCTATATTTGTGCTGATTTTCTTGTCCCAAAGAGACTTTCAGAATATTTAGGGCTTTCATGTCAACCCTTTTCTTTGCAATATCTTCAGCACCTACAGCTCTACCATCTCCAGGTTTTTCTTTCTTATCTTCATCAGGATATCCTTCAACAGCTGATCTTGCCGTAATTGCATCCTGAATCTTTTGAGCCTTATTGAATGAGTTTCCATATTCAATAATCTCCCAGAGTGTGTAATCAAAGATCCCCAGATATTGTTCAAAGTTGAACTTCCATAAGTCAAAGTTGGTTGCATCAAGCATGGGAATCTTGATGTTTGGTAAGGGTGAAGCGGAGGAAGTTATTGCTTCAGACATGATGTTGTTAGGGTTTTGAGAAAATTAGGGTTTTGGTGTTCGTGTATCGTTCTGGTGTTCTTCAAAGACCAAAAGTTCCTCAACAAGCTTTGATACCACTTGTTGATCCCAAACTTAGATCGATTAGCTTTGTGTATACGAGATTAGATCAAGTATAACACGTAGAGAAACCTTTGTTATATGTTTTGTGAATCTAAGTGTTATGCGGAATTTAACACTTAAACAAGAACACAAGATGTAAACAAAACTTTCACTTTGATTATGAATGTCGAACTTGCTTACAATGAAAGATGTTTACGAATGAAAACTTATATAAAACTTGATACTAAACATTAACCTAAAGGCCTTCTTTTATAGACTAAGAAGCCTTGTACAATAAGCTACGTATCAACTATTCTAGGTAAAGATAAACATAAAAAATACATTGTCGTTTCTATCCTTACTAGAAGTATTCTAGAATATAATAAACGTGTAGCTTATATCTTCCATCAGTGCTTGTCTTCAATCTGTCAACGCTTGACTTTAACTTGTCAACGCTTGAGCTGTCAGCGCTCACTTTGTTCTTGTCAACGCTTGAGTTGTTCTTGTCAGCGCTCAAGTGATCTGGCCTTAATTTATTCCCAACAAGTTTTCATATTGTTGGGTCCACTAGATGTGGATCTTGCAGCCTGTTAGGGACGGTGAACGACTTCTGTAATCACAAGTATATTCATCGAGAGACTCTATATAAATCACATAGTATAAGTGCGGAATACAAATACTATGAACAAGAAGAACAGAATAACTATAACGACTTGATTCTTTACTAAGGATTTCTAATATTAATATCAACTAGAATAATGTTTGATGAAGGTGTGTAGAATCCTTCTGCCTAAGGTTCCTTTTATACTACAAGGAAACCCTAATACATCATTAAACCAAAACCTGTAAAACTGATATGCATATCCTTTCCTAACATATCTCATGTATATCCTAACAAAATAATCTTTAAATAAAATAATTTGACATTCTATAAGACCAGGAGCACGGCTTGCTCCTACTACTACTAGGACCAAGAGGAACTACATACCTCCTAGTCTACCTATTACAAATAACTATTCCAAAGGTCCTAAAAATCCTCCCCTAAACTTGAATTTGACCTGTTGAGTTCAAGTTTCATGGTAAAGTGTGCAACATAGCTTGAGGATTGGAACAACAAAGGAAACAGCAGCATCATAACCATCAGCATAAAGAACATAAGGACTGCTGCAATAAAGAACACCTAGAAGCTTCTTAAAAGCTTGAAAACAAATCTGCATCCTGTTGAATCTCCTCAGCAACATGAGTAGATTTTATAAGCCTTTACCAAGTAGTTGCTCGCTCTTGGGCTAGCAAGTCTTTATGGTGGAATAAGCATCACCCTGGGAGACCAGAACCCAGCCCAACTCTTAGAACGTGAATCAATGGTGAGTGGGGGTACCCTGATGATTTTAGGCAAACCATCACAGCCGTCAACGGATTTGATATGTCTTTACCAGAAGCCGTACCCTTCTGGACTCGCCAACTCTTAGCAATTAAGCATCGGTGAGCTGAAAACCATAT
This sequence comes from Glebionis coronaria, assembly GCA_025667525.1. Taxonomy (NCBI): domain Eukaryota; kingdom Viridiplantae; phylum Streptophyta; class Magnoliopsida; order Asterales; family Asteraceae; genus Glebionis; species Glebionis coronaria. The sequence continues at coordinate 489,142,114 of CM046874.1, forward strand.
AGCTTTGAGCAAGCTATTATAGATATCAACGGATTTGATAAAATCTTTACCAACAGCCGTACCCCCTTGGATTAGCCACTTTTCAGTCGAGGATTATGGCAAGTGAAAACCATCCAGTTTTGGGTAACTGGCAACCATCAACGGATTTGACTATCACACCAGAGCCGTACCCTCATGGTGAATCAACTCTTTCTTGTCTGCGAGACATGGTGAGTTGAGCACCATATGTTGTGTGGACCAGGTCCAACACCAGAAGTAACTCCAAACCAACCCAAGTGTGAAATAGTCTGATGGTTGAGTTTTTACCACTCTTTAGGAAAGGAGGGCAAATTAGGGTAAGTACACAAGTAGTTTAGGAAAACCACGAGTTATGACCCAAAGTGGAGATCGTTCTCAAGGAGGCTTGGTGTGTGTGTAATGAAATGATTAACTTTGTGATTATATTGTTATGAGAAAGAAAAATAGAAATGGGATAAGAAGAGAATGACAGTTACGATGACCGATTACACTAAGACGAAAAGGTCGTACACGTAAAACCGTAAAAGCACCAAATTTAAAAATTTACACTAAAAATTGCAATAAATCCTAAATAATGTATTAAGAGTTTAAAAAAATCAAAAATTACCCAAACCTTTTATTTAATTAAATAATGATTTTTTAATGCTAATTAAAGCCCTAAAAATCAATTTAATTAACAAAAAGCCCAAAATGAGTTTTATCACTTTGTAAACCTCTAAAATACCCTAACTTAATTTAAAACTATTTTTGAAAATTTTAAAATTAATTAAAAGTATTTAAAAACAATTAAAAATAATTAAAAACTATAAAAACTTAAATTAATTCTAGAAAATAATTGAAAGACCCTAAAAATATTTGGAAAGTTGTAAAATTCCTAATTAAATGTCTAGAATCTAGGAAAAATATAAAACTTAGAAAATCAGACGTTTAATTTTTGATAATAAAATAATATTAAAAAATTAATAAAAATCCAAAAATCCTAAAAAATTCTAAAAAGTTGCAAACTAGCTAATTTTAACCTAAATAACACAGAAATGAAGTTGAAATTACCTAAATACCCTTAATGGGCCTAGAAATGGGCCAAAACCCAAAACAGTCACCTTAATGGGCCAAATTGAGCCCAATAAGAAAAAGTTTGCAAAAATGGCCTAAAAAGCACTACTTGACTCAAAATTTGATTCTGAACAACTTTTTCCAAAGGCCCAAAAGCTGAAAATGTGAAATAAGCAAGCTTATACCAAACAGCTTATTCTTAATGGGCTTTTTGGCCCATTAAGCTATAAGCTAATGCCATAAGCTCAAAATAGACACACAAGCTTCTTTTAAGCTAAATAAGACTTCTGTAAAAAGAAATTTGAAATAAGCCAAAGGAATAAGCCTGAAAACGACAAAATAGTCGTTTTTGAGTTCTAGGCTATCCCAAGAGCTGATTCAAATTGCAAAAGCTTTTAAATGACTTAAATTAGCTAATTCAACAAAAGGTTTTCAAATAAGCTGACTCAATAAGATGGAAAAAGCAAATAAGCACTTATGAAAAAGTCAAATAAGTTGGTTTCCTAGCAAAAAGTCAAAGTCAAAGTCTAATAAGCTCCAGTTCAATCAAATGGGTCAAATAATGAAGATCTATCACAAAAAATAAGTTGTTGCAGGTCTGGATAAGCCAGAATGGCTTATTGATAAGCAAACTGAAAATTTGTACTAGCAGGGGCTAGTTTTGGGTGTTGAGCAGTGGAAACTTTTTCCACTGCTTGACTTGTTGACTTTTTTGTCTTTAGTGACTTTTTTTGAGATTCAAGTTTCACAAAGGCACCCAATTGATCAGTGGATCAAGAGGAGTCAATAACAATAAAAAAATCACAATCAACAACAGCCAAATGATACAGTTAATTCAATCAATCACCAGATCTGACATAGACATGAACACTTAAGCAGTTGAGGTTCAATAAGCACTTATAGCACAATTCAGCCAGCCAAACTTAACCAAATGCATACACAAGCAATATTAAACTTAAATAAGCAAGTCTAAACAGGTTTCATGCAATGATTCAAAGTTTTAAGCAAGATTCAAGCACCTTAAGTTACTGATGAACACAAACACATGCAGTTTTTACTTTTGCTGATGCTATTGACCAACAAGCCAGATTTAACCACTCAAATCTATCACATAGGTTATATAAATGATGTTTAAGCAACTTTTATCCCTAAGCATGCATAAAATCTAGGTTTTACCAAAATCTTAGGCCAAAATCAGTCAAAGTCAACATGATATAGCACAATGAATGATTCAAGGTTTTAAGCCCAATGACTTGCAGCAAAATGCACTCAACCAAGCATATAGCAGATACAAAGCATAAACACAACCTTCTAACAACACAATAACCAATTATGATCTCAAACAGGTAATCCCAAACCGACCACTACACTAGATAGAAGCGATAGCGAAGCCAAGCCGTATAAAGGCGAGAAGCCCTTATAGCAATAACAAACGGCCTACTTATAGCCCTTCCCAATTTCCAGTAGTAAAGTTTAAGCAAGATAACTGTCACACCCCACCATGGCGGAATATGGGGCGCGACGTATGGATATCATCACAACAATAACGTGTCTATAGAGTTAACTAAATGAAATAGAAATGTCATAAAAAAGGTGACACAATGTCATGACAATATCTCAAACAATGCAGGCGTCTAGGTAAGTAGGTAACAAGCCTACCTCTTACCAAAGACATTCAAATAACACACATCAAACATATAGGTATCAAACAATATACTAAAACAAAAGACAAAATAAAATCTAAGAGGAAAGGGAATCCTCCTAATGCAATCCTAGCAGCCTCTATACTCTAGCCACTTCTAACATCATCTTGCACAACTACCTCACCTGAAAATGACACTAAAATCTGTCAACATAAAGTTGGTGAGAACATAGAGGTAAATTATCAAAACATCTTAAGAACCCTTAACAACCGCTGTAAATAGTTGAAGAAAAATAATTTATAGTAATGGACCATAATGTGATAATCATGCTACATGCATCCACAACAAAACTCAATGCAAGTACCAATCACATCTACAATTCACAAAGCACACTATAATAGTCAAGAAGTATCCCGTCACACACACAAGAACACACACCACACTATCCGGATCTTTCCCACACCACCTGTGGAAGATGAACTATATCCCCGTCGAGATATCTTGCCTCCGAAGAGACGATGCACAAGTACTCAGGACGGATCGTGCCCCACGAACCAAGAACTCAGAACCAAGAACTCAGGACGGATCGTGCCCCACGCTCCACACACATCACAACTGGTCCCATAGACGCCCATACATCTATGTACCAAACCCAATCACAACCCAAACAAGATTCACATAGCTGAACACATATCAAAGCACATATGAGAACACATAAGCACGCAAGTCACACAATAACACATTTATGTCCACATATTTTAAAACATAGTACTAAATCATGTTGAAGAACATTGCAAGTGTCATCTCCATCCCATACTGGAAAAACATTTAAAAACGTAGCAAAACGGGACTATGAACTCACCTGATAGCACATCAAGCTAGCACTCCTGCAAACCTATAAAATCATACACGACACCCTTAGCTCAGGTCTTAACACCCAAGTTAAGTAACAATCAAGGAGATGAATCTAATCCCCCAATCCCCACTATCTAGTTCTCCCACTACAAGCTATTCTATACGTAAAATTTCAGTTTTTCCCCGGTACGATTTACTAGTCACTAAACGATCACATGAAGTGAACTTAACACCACACTTGACTCCTACCCTACTGGAGTTATGTTGTTATATGATCTAATAACTTCAAAAACCAATTTTACTTTCTAATTACACGTTTAACCCTTTCGTTTAGTCTCTACGCCAAAAGTCGTTTTCACCAAAACTGATTTTCCGTACATGCTAAATGTTTGACACCAAAAACCCGACCTTAACACCATAAATTTTATTGAAAACCTCCAGTCCTTTTATATACATTATAAAGACTTCCCAAATCAAAAATCTGTGGCTATCTCATTCGTTTGGTTAGGTTTTGACTCAAATCCCCGAAATCAAAATTTATTCCTGAACAGCACACTGTTTTTGTAAAATTTATTTGACGACCTTCCCTAACTCCATTTTCGACCAACCTTACATTTTTAAAAAGTAGACTCTCTGAACTTAATTTTAAAAAAAAGAAACTCGACCAAAGGTGCTACCTACTGCCCGTAACAGTCGACACAAGACAGCCTTAAAAATCAGACTGTTTTACGCCTTTATGCACTAACCTTCTAAACGTCATTAATTACCCCTAATTTATTAAACAAGAACCCTAAAATCATTAATGGATCTTAATTAATATATTTTTCCATAAAATTAATAAAACCCTAATCATCTCAATGATGGTTAATTAACAATAAAATTATGATTAATTAATAAAAACATAAATTATATTAAGGTTTAATTGATCACTTACCTTGAAACAAGAAAAATTAATGAACCCTAATCATAATTTCGACTTCTCTTGGTATCCATGGAAGATTTAGACTGATTTTAGGTTTATTTAGGGTTATTAGTCGTTTTTAGGGGTCTAGGGGTGTTTATATAGGCCTTGGTAACCTTCTGGACAAGTTTAGGCCCAATTAGGACTTTTAAATGGTAATTATCCTATTTTTATTAATTTAATTATTAAAATTAAGGCTATGGGACCCACAAATTCGACTCATCTCTGTGTTTTATCATATTTACACTCTCCCCCTTCTATTTTATGTTTACTTATACTCCTATACACTTTCGGGACCAAACCGGGTACCCTTTTGCTAATTTTTCGACTTTTTATGCGATTTTTGAACTAGCCTTCATTTCTAAAAGTTTCTAAATATAGAAAGTAACTATAAAACTTATCCTAACCATATTATATATACTTAATACATACATACAACATACGATACGTACACGAAACTTTATCAAAACGATACCCGAACTTTTCTGCAGTTCATTTCTGAACTCATTTCATTTCATTTCATTTCGTTTCATTTCCAACTTATACCATGATTTATACATTCATGTGAACTCATGAGCACGAACCAACCCCATCACATCATCATATAACGTACCATGTACTACGTAAACAATGTCTAACATCATGATAAAGTCTCAAATATGAGCACATAACACATAAACGCACACCAAGCACATGATCAACATCAAACAGTCAAAAGTGAAAAATCCAAAATCTAGGGTTGTCACATCACTCCCTCCTAATAGAAATCTCGTCCCGAGATTTACTCCATAAGCTCAAAAGACTTCATTTCACAACCAACTCGCTATCTCTCTCATAAGAACGTAACCGGATCATCCGTATGACTACAACAACGCCCTCAATGAATATAAACTCAAGACAAATTTTAGGACCCCCAACTTCGGATAAACGATCAAGCCCGTGGACAACTAACGGACGTTTACGTGAAAGAATTTAAAATATGAACCAAAACCTGAGACTCCAAAAGAGTCTCAACATAAAACATGTATCGACTCCCAACGAACCATGAAAACGGACCAATGACACACGAAGCACCCAGCGACAACCGAAACGTATTACGACCGGTGATATACTATTAAAACCTTGTGCAAAACCAAATTTTACCCCAGAATGGATTTTGTACCTTAATGTATATTAGTTTTTCTAAAACCATGGTATCACATTAGTAATTTATGTAATCATTTGACGAAAAAAAATCTAGAGTCTCTTCACGAACGATCAATTGTCTAAAGCACACAACACAATATCACGCGTCAACATTGACTCCGGAACCCACATTCTTCATTAAGGTAACAATCTCTATGATGGATACATCTAAAACCCTATCCCAAAGCAGCCCAATGTTAGCCTTCTAAGTGTCCACTATCCCAAAATATCCAAAACACGAGTTTAAACCATGTTGTCCGAAAATTAATCTTGAACTCGACAGTTGTACAATTAATTCGACCAAGCTACTGACTTCCATTGACAATACATTCTAAATATTTGAAAAGTACTCTCCGATTACATAACTTTAGGCTTTTGAATCACCTAAAAATCTTTAAAAACGAATAAGTTATAACCAAAACGTACCTAGAATCTGCCCAGACATTAGCGACAGTTTCTGAAAGTTTAGCGATGAATTCTGACAATTTAGCGATAGTTTCTGCCTACTCCGATTTATAACAAAAAAAAAACGATTTGAAACCCTAAAACCCCTCATTAATTACCAAATTCAAGACCTAATTTATTTTAATTCCAGAAAATTAGAAACCCTTACCCATCATATGAGTAATTACATGATTTTAACATATTTAGTTAAATAAGAACAAGAATTTAACTAAAGATCATTAGCTTTAGGTGATCAAAACCAATTTTAATTTTTTTTAAAAAAAAATAAAAAAAAATAATAATAAACAGGCCATACTTATATGTTAAAAAATATATATATCCCATCTTATTTCAAACACGCTTACGACACTTAACCCTTATTTCACCGACTACCAACAACTATTTTAACTATTTACAAATTCCATTTCTTTTACAACATAAGATACAAACTAAAAGATACCGTGATCCCAAAAAGAATTCTCCACCCTCTCAATAGCCTCTACACCAAAAGTACCGTACAAACAAATACGTGAAATGAGGACTCGATAAATGCGCTACTACAGAAGTTGAACATCCCAAAGAATGAAGAGCTATAAAACCATCCTAAGAATACAACCGATAAGTAGAAGGGATATACACATATATAGGCATAGACGTACATACACTTAAATCCATACAACATATACAATACAAGCATGTATTAACCCTCTTTCATGCAACCATACTTAGGAATCCATTGATGTCGTGGTACTTGTATAACTATGTTGGCCACCATACTTATACCAGTCCCCTTTCACTAATGCACTCCCTCCTATGATGACACTTATAAGAATTAATACTACACATAACACATCAATCTACCAACTCAAATAAGCGCATAGATCCTACAACTCATATAAGTACATAACCACAATATAAAATAAGATCCAAAATCCATGTATTAAAATAACGTAGCCAATGCATGAAACAAATAAACTCGTATTCCAGCTGAACCAGCCCGTAGACAAAATTCAAAATGTATAAAGAACATGAAAACATAATTAAGTGAATACAACAATGACTAACGTATACGACCATGGTTCAACCCGCACTAGTCAAAACTCGTAAAGAAAATAACATGTAGTTAAGTATGAACAATACTAATTCATAACTTAACAAATATCGCAAAAATAACATCCAAAAACATCAACATTTATAAAATGCACACATACCCCTATGACGCCTATATGCAGGGACCCTTAAGCTATAGATTAGGCTACGCGACTAGGCAACCTAATTCTCTATAACCATTGTCTCTGATACCATTCTGTCACACCCCACCATGGCGGAATATGGGGCGCGACGTATGGATATCATCACAACAATAACGTGTCTATAGAGTTAACTAAATGAAATAGAAATGTCATAAAAAAGGTGACACAATGTCATGACAATATCTCAAACAATGCAGGCGTCTAGGTAAGTAGGTAACAAGCCTACCTCTTACCAAAGACATTCAAATAACACACATCAAACATATAGGTATCAAACAATATACTAAAACAAAAGACAAAATAAAATCTAAGAGGAAAGGGAATCCTCCTAATGCAATCCTAGCAGCCTCTATACTCTAGCCACTTTTAACATCATCTTGCACAACTACCTCACCTGAAAATGACACTAAAATCTGTCAACATAAAGTTGGTGAGAACATAGAGGTAAATTATCAAAACATCTTAAGAACCCTTAACAACCGCTGTAAATAGTTGAAGAAAAATAATTTATAGTAATGGACCATAATGTGATAATCATGCTACATGCATCCACAACAAAACTCAATGCAAGTACCAATCACATCTACAATTCACAAAGCACACTATAATAGTCAAGAAGTATCCCGTCACACACACAAGAACACACACCACACTATCCGGATCTTTCCCACACCACCTGTGGAAGATGAACTATATCCCCGTCGAGATATCTTGCCTCCGAAGAGACGATGCACAAGTACTCAGGACGGATCGTGCCCCACGAACCAAGAACTCAGAACCAAGAACTCAGGACGGATCGTGCCCCACGCTCCACACACATCACAACTGGTCCCATAGACGCCCATACATCTATGTACCAAACCCAATCACAACCCAAACAAGATTCACATAGCTGAACACATATCAAAGCACATATGAGAACACATAAGCACACAAGTCACACAATAACACATTTATGTCCACATATTTTAAAACATAGTACTAAATCATGTTGAAGAACATTGCAAGTGTCATCTCCATCCTATACTGGAAAAACATTTAAAAACGTAGCAAAACGGGACTATGAACTCACCTGATAGCACATCAAGCTAGCACTCCTGCAAACCTATAAAATCATACACGACACCCTTAGCTCAGGTCTTAACACCCAAGTTAAGTAACAATCAAGGAGATGAATCTAATCCCCCAATCCCCACTATCTAGTTCTCCCACTACAAGCTATTCTATACGTAAAATTTCAGTTTTTCCCCGGTACGATTTACTAGTCACTAAACGATTACATGAAGTGAACTTAACACCACACTTGACTCCTACCCTACTGGAGTTATGTTATTATATGATCTAAGAACTTCAAAAACCAATTTTACTTTCTAATTACACGTTTAACCCTTTCGTTTAGTCTCTACGCCAAAAGTCGTTTTCACCAAAACTGATTTTCCGTACATGCTAAATGTTTAACACCAAAAACCCGACCTAAACACCATAAATTTTATTGAAAACCTCCAGTCCTTTTATATACATTATAAAGACTTCCCAAATCAAAAATCTGTGGCTATCTCATTCGTTTGGTTAGGTTTTGACTCAAATCCCCGAAATCAAAATTTATTCCTGAACAGCACACTGTTTTTGTAAAATTCATTTGACGACCTTCCCGAACTCCATTTTCGACCAACCTTACATTTTTGAAAAGTAGACTCTCTGAACTTAATTTTAAAAAAAAGAAACTCGACCAAAGGTGCTACCTACTGCCCGTAACAGTCGACACAAGACAGCCTTAAAAATCAGACTGTTTTACGCCTTTATGCACTAACCTTCTAAACGTCATTAATTACCCCTAATTTATTAAACAAGAACCCTAATATCATTAATGGATCTTAATTAATATATTTTTCCATAAAATTAATAAAATCCTAATCATCTCAATGATGGTTAATTAACAATAAAATTATGATTAATTAATAAAAACATAAATTATATTAAGGTTTAATTGATCACTTACCTTGAAACAAGAAAAATTAATGAACCCTAATCATAATTTCGACTTCTCTTGGTATCCATGGAAGATTTAGACTGATTTTAGGTTTATTTAGGGTTATTAGTCGTTTTTAGGGGTCTAGGGGTGTTTATATAGGCCTTGGTAACCTTCTGGACAAGTTTAGGCCCAATTAGGACTTTTAAATGGTAATTATCCTATTTTTATTAATTTAATTATTAAAATTAAGGCTATGGGACCCACAAATTCGACTCATCTCTGTGTTTTATCATATTTACACTCTCCCCCTTCTATTTTATGTTTACTTATACTCCTATACACTTTCGGGACCAAACCGGGTACCCTTTTGCTAATTTTTCGACTTTTTATGCGATTTTTGAACTAGCCTTCATTTCTAAAAGTTTCTAAATATAGAAAGTAACTATAAAACTTATCCTAACCATATTATATATACTTAATACATAAATACAACATACGATACGTACACGAAACCTTATCAAAACGATACCCGAACTTTTCTGCAGTTCATTTCTGAACTCATTTCATTTCATTTCATTTCGTTTCATTTCCAACTTATACCATGATTTATACATTCATGTGAACTCATGAGCACGAACCAACCCCATCACATCATCATATAACGTACCATGTACTACGTAAACAATGTCTAACATCATGATAAAGTCTCAAATATGAGCACATAACACATAAACGCACACCAAGCACATGATCAACATCAAACAGTCAAAAGTGAAAAATCCAAAATCTAGGGTTGTCACAATAACCCCCTCTCTATTCTTCTCTTCATGTATATGGGTTGCTTGCCCCGTCCCGAATATACGAACAGGAACAAGCTGGCCATAAACTAGAGAGTCTTGACCAATTTGAAAGATCATTTAATGTAGTTGAAATAACTGAATATTGAGATCGTCCTTGATCCTTGCCGGATGTGCTTGATGGTCCCCCATAATACGCTCACTTGGGGACTTCTTACTCCAGTTGTACCCCTTTGTCTTTTTAATCCAAAAATTAAACAAGTATAAGTGTGATTCAGTTTACCAAATGATTAATCTAGCATACTAACAACATTATCATGCAAGATTAAGCAGATTCAAGCCAAGAAAACAACAAGAACACAAGTAGAGCACAAATTCACCAAAAATCCAAAATTTATCATATTTTCAAGGTTTTAAGACAAACCTCATGGATGTACATCCACACCCACGAATGTTAGAGCTTATGTGCTAGCAAGAACAAGCACAAGCTTCCAACAGCAACCCTGCTAAGATTCAACAAGGTTAGAAGCAAAATATGAAAAATAGTAAGGTTGAAAAGCCTTGATTAATGCAACTCTTATCCTCCACACTTGATTATCCCCAAGTTATACGCCTCACCATACTTTGATAACCCAATATCAGGATGCTATGATCAACCCTATAGCCCAAGAATTCCAAGATAGACCAAGAACTTAGCAAAATATCAAGCTTGAAAGGAAATATGCAAACTTTTGCACACTCCTTAAAAACAGGATTTGAGATTCAAAATTATCAAACTAAGAACAATAATAAGCAGTTATAAATGATGGCACTTGAGCTTTCTTCAACATTCCAAACACATTTCATTGATACTGAAAATGGATTTACAGAAAAGTAAACCAAGGAAAATTCAAGAGCAAAAGCTAAACTTCTGATCCTATTGCCTTTTATAGGCTACAAATGAACTAGGAAATCAATAAAAAACGTAACCCTAATGTTATAGAATCCCTAAAATGCCCTTGAGAGCTTTGGCATCTTTTGAAGATCATGTGACTGAATTTTGTTGTCTTGTGATAGCTGGCATGTGAAAACTTGATCAAAGGGTGTGAAATGAGCTTAGGATGTAAGCTGAATCCTTGGACGTTGGATGACTGTCCTCTTCTTGTCTTTTTGCTCAAAGGTGTAGCAGGGGAGGTCCCATGTAGCATGTGGTTTGTTGAGGTGGCCAATGTTAAGGTTGGGATGTGATTAGGACAAGTTTAATCACTAATCTGGAAGGTTTTGTGGCTTAATTTTTGCTAAAACATAAATCCCCAATTTATGTTCTTGGTTGATGAACAGGTTTTGATCTTGTTTTGGGTTAATTAGGATTTAAATCCTTGTTAAGGCGCCAAGGTTTGTTAATTATTTAATCCGGATTAGTGGAAAGGTGAGGTGGCAAGGGGGTGGAATCTGATTGGTGGATTTTGTGAGTGGGACACGTGTTGGATGGGGATTAGTCTAGGTAACTTTGGCTGTCTGCCAAGTTAAACCCCTCAATTCCTTAACTCCTTTCACTTGCTATTAAATCAGCCAAAACTCATTTCCCTTTGTTATCAAACTTTCCATTTTCACACTTTTGCCCCAAAAAGTTTTGTAAAGTAAATTCAGGGGTATTTCTTGCCAATTTGTGATTCTTGAAGGACTGATTTGGTATTTTCTTGATTGATAATGGTCTTGACTTGCATATTTGATATTTTGGAGGACTAAAATTGCCAAGTCATGATGAATGAGGGACCATTTTTGCCAAATCTTCAAAGTCAAGGGTCCTTTTTGAAATTTTGATATTTTCAAAGGACCAAACTTGTAATTCTTGTAACTTGGAGTCCTTCTTGGTATGTTTGACTTTGAGGAGGATAAATATTGACATTTTAGCTTTGTTGAGGGGCTAAAAGTGCCAATTCTTCAAAGTGGAGGGCCCTTTTTGCAATTTTGACAAACTTTAGGGACCAAACTTGTAATTATGAAGATACAAGGGTATAAAGTGTCAATTCTTCCATATTGGAGGACCCTTCTTCATAATTCTTCAAATCTTCAAGGGTTTTCTTGGGAAAATCTTCATTAGGGTTTGGTTCATTGTGCGGCTTCGTTTCCCGTGTTTGTTTTTGTATGATTCTTGTGATCTTTTATCATTTTCTCAATATCCGTACCTAAAATACACAAGCAACAAACACAAGCATATATATGGGTATTTTTTATGATATTTAATGCATTTTAAGCCCTTTTTGGACGATGAGACTATGTATACAAGCAGTCTCATCACTCCCCCATACTAAACCATTGTCGTGCCCTCACGCAATGCTAGAATAAAGTATCGTAGCATCTCCAAAATTCATTTTTATTCACTTTATTGAGTGATAAACTAGCTACACTACTACTAATGCTACTACTACTTGCGTTTTAGACATAATGTATGATTTTCATCGCAAAATGGGATGTTTAGGTTCATAGAATAAGAACACGTGAATGCTTCGTTAGAAATAATTTCATCGTCCTCGATTTTCACCCCAATTCCATGCCAAGCGTGCAACGAGATCATTGTCGTTATAAGTTAGTAATGCTAACACTACTCTTATGCCCTAATCACGCACTTATTCTCCCATTTTCCTAAGTTGTATCTCTTATATTTTATTATGTCTTGAATGTTTCACGAGGATACATTGTTTGACTTATGCGATATTAGAGATTTAGGTCTAAAAATAGAGTCCTAACGGTGTAACCAAGACCATCAAATCAATAACCCCTCCTAATAGACAACGATGTCAAAAAATTAAGTCAACAAGAAGGATCGATAAACACGGTTTTATAACGGTTTTGAACATGAGACTTATTACCAAGACTTTTATACGCCCCCTAACGGAAGGGCCTTATTATCTTTGGTTTACCTCCATCTTTTATTCAACTTCGCCATGAAGCTTTTATTATGACTTCAGTCTTGCCTTGCCTTTTATTATCCACCTCATCGGTAGTTTTATTAGCCAAAGACGTATATCCTCACGCTAAGGCGAATTTTATTTCTTCAAAGCTTCAAAGATTAAGGCTTGATTCACTTTCAATTTTGCATAGATTTTTCGGCCTTGTAGGGCATCAAATTGTTTGCTTGATTTAGGTGAGCACTTGAAATCTTATTATTGGGTGAAGCTTTTGATTATTTGGGTGCCAATACTTCAAAACCGTGACGCTGGTGATACCTTAATGTCTTCCCAATTTAATTACACGGAAGCTACTAGAAAAGACTAGAAACCCAACAATCAAGAGTAAACCCCTAAGTAAATATTTATTAAGCAAAAATATTTACATGCGAATGGAGAATAAGCAAACAACGAGAACACATGAGTTTTTTGAAAGAATACGAGTACTATACGTTTAGCATAGTAACTTATAATTAACCCTTAATAACTGACTTTTGGTTGGTTAATAAAAGGTTTTTGCTTGCAAGATCTCTCTTTGCGTTGCTCGTACCCAATTGATATATATCGTTGTTTCGTTCTCGGTATCTTCTCGAATCGATCACGGTCAAAAGTGGAATCGTTGTAATTGGTGACTAAAAAGGGGGAGCTTGGGTCTAAATCTACTAAACTGATAAAGACAAGTAATAAAATAACACTAGAGACTAGAATTGAAAATAAATCCAGACTTTAAATGAAACAGTAGAAAATACCTTATGAAAAATAAACTGGAACTCTCTTATTCGGAATGTTCCTTGCTATGCGGAATGAACTGCTCCATTCGGAATGTTTCCCTTACTCGGAATATTTAGTATCATGCGGAACAAATCTCTTATGCGGAAAACGAGGGCCTATTCGGAAAGTTATGACTATGCGGAAAAATGTCTTACTCGGAATAATCTTCCTTATGCGGAAAAATGCCCTGTTCGGAAAGCAAGATTCTATGCGGAATAATGGGGCTATTCGGAATATGGAAAATATTTCGAATAGAGGAAATGAAATCAGACTATGCGGAAAATTTGAAGAAAGACCCTTATGCGGAAAAATCACTAAAGCGGAATATTTTGAAAAACCTATTCGGAATAATTGAGATATTCCGAATAAGCACGACGAGGGACCCCTACTCGGAATAAATGAGATATTCCGAATAACAAAGAAAAGCTACCACTACTCGGAATAATTGAAATATTCCGAATAGCCAAGAAAAACACCCTTTATTCTGAATAAATTAAATATTCCGATTAGACAAAACCCCAGATTCCCTATTCGGAATCTGGGCGAGATCAGATATTATAGCGAAGAACAGGGGAATTAAAAGAACACGAAATCAAAACCAAAAATCACCAAGTTTTTGATCAAAACTTAAACCAATTTTACCACTAATCCTTTACTCAAAGAAAGCTTGAATCCAAAACAACAAAATCACAAAACCCACTTACTTTTGACAATCAAACCAAACGAATGAAATTTAAGAACTAAGAATCAAAAAGATATGAAGAACAAGATGATGGAAAGATTAAAAGATGATTTGTATTAATGAATTAAGATTCAACAAACAAGAAAAGATTAACTTACAAGATTGGAAGATAAATCAAACAAAGATTAAAACCACTCCTTAAGGGAGATGGTTCCTAAAAACTAGGAAGAAGAAAATAACTGAAAAAGAAGATGAGAGAGTCTTGAATGGGAGGAGTATTTATAGGCTTCTCCCTTTGTTGGTGAGTGGGCTTTCTTCCCTTCTTTTTGTCTTCTTGTCTTTTCAGAAAAGTTGACGTTTTCGAATCTGATTCGGGATTTGTCGTCTATTAAATTCAACTCGTCTTTTAATTTCTTCGTTAAATAGACTTGAGTTTCTTCGACATGTGTGAATCTTCCGTCTTTGGTCCTTTTCTTCGATAAATCTTCAAATAGGCCCATTGATTTTAAATCTTTTGCATCTCTTGGACAATAGACTTCGTTTTTCAGTCTTTTTCCTTGATAAAACCCGTGCAATCCCATGTTTTCTCCAATATTTATCCGGTTGGCTCTGAAAACATAACAAACACACAAACCACGCATAATTCCAAACAAATGACATTAAATACGCGTTTTGATCTTGTTTTAGCAAGAAATAAGTGGTAGAAAAGATGGGTGTTTACACACCTATCAAATCCCCTACACTTAACCATTGCCATGCCCTCATGCAATGCTTAGTGATAAAGCAACATTACACTTTTCTCATAATTAATTAACCTCGGCCTTATTCAAAAACTACTAAACAAAAATTAAAGCACTAAGAGAAATTTAAAGCAAACAAAAGGATAGAACATAGCTATGTGGAAATAACTTGTAAAGAGATCGAGGACTTACATTAGGGCTTTGGTGCTGCGAAGATTTATCACCCTCAAGTTTCACGTTCCCCAAACTAAGCTTAAAAACGAGATCATTGTTATTATAAGTTAGCAATTCAAACACTTACACACATGGCTTAATTAAATGCTTAAACTCCCTTATTCCTAGGTGTATCTCTTATATTTTATTTTTGTCTTAGAATGATCATGAAGATGCATTTTTGGACTTATTTCGATAGTTTACTTAGGCTGAAAGCAAAGTAGGACGATTTGATCAATAGTTAGCTAAAGGACAAAATCTCTTAAAACTGCTTCTCGGGATATCAAAAAGTTCATATCTTGGCATAACTCGGTTCACGATTTGAGACCTTTCTCGGGCCGATATTTGGCATGTACTTCATACTTCATATCTTCGAGAGACGTTCTTGAGATAATGGTCTTCTCATCATAATAGAGTTTCTTCACTTTGGAGACTTTTGAGGGGTACTCCAACTTTGTTGACCACGACTTCATGATTATTTCTTCAATCTCTAATTGGGATTTTGAGATACAACGATCCGCCTCCTTTTCGGACTTGGATCTATTTATCCTCATACCTTGTTAGGGTCTTTTCGGATAGACTTCTCCATCATCTTTGTGGGAGTTGATTGCTTTTCGTCGTGAGTCTTGATCCTTCATATTGATTTTGGGAATAATGCTTTTCACATCACTTTTGGATCTTCAGCAATAAAATTGAATCCTCATGCCTTGTTAGGGCCTTTTCGGACTCGCCAATCTTCGCGCCCCGCTTCATAAGTTATGCCTTGGCTATGAACTCTCGTCATTACCGAGCAACTTTTAAACGATCTTGGGCTAGAAGCTAAGTAACCTTTCAAATCGTACGACCTTACTTATTGCAGATAAATTATTAGCAAGTGATGGGAGAATAGGCAAATAATTACACCAAGTGAGCTTGTGCAAGAATACCGACTTATAATTGACTCTATCATTTCTCGTCCTCCACAATTTAAAGTCTCAAGTAATGAGACTCGTGGACACTTAGCCTAATAAACCAATTAAGGTCTACATGGTTAAGGGTACTAGCTAGAATAAACTAGAATAAGTCTATCCGGGTTGAGTCAAAATAAACGCAACGGGCCTAATATGTTCAAGATTTCAAAACTAGCTACACCATTTTATTAATATTTTTGACTTTATTGCGGGGTATATACATATGAAAGTAACGATAAAAATTTAAAAATTACGACAAAATGGCCAAAGTTGATTAAAAATTTGAAAAATGTTGAAAAGTATGATTTTCCGGTTAAATGAAGGCATTTTCATGGAAAAGTTCACTTAAAACTTCGATAGAAGTCCCCCCTACACTTAAGATAAACATTGTCCTCAATGTTTAAGCATGTGGGAAGGGTCTCCCCTACACTTATGACATTGTGCACGTTGGTTAACTCAAGTTAAGGAAAAGACGACTAAAGTGATCAATTTCAAATGTGAGTATGAAGAAAATTGAATCACGATAGTTGAGAGTTAGAACCAGATTTCAGATAACATGGGATCACGGTTCTTCAAAGATTCGAAGAGTGCAATAATCCCTGTAATCGCATCACCATCCAAAAACAAGCAACCTATATAGCTCCCCCTACACTTATGATGAAAAACGGGAAAGGGGGATAGATACTCGGGTTGCCTCCCGAGGAGCGCTTGTTTTTGTTTACCGAGTCGCGAGCCTGACTCAGTCCCGAACTAATTCAAGGGAAACGTGGTGAGGGATGGAATCATCTCCTGAGAGATGTCCTCACCAACGTACAATTTCAAACGCTGGCCATTCACCTTGAAGTTAGGCCCATTTGGCTGAGAAAGCTCAATGGTACCATAGGGAAAGACATTGGCGATGGTGAATGGACCAGACCAGCGGCTCTTCAACTTGCCTGAGAAGATCTTCAACCGAGAGTTAAAGAGTAAGACTTGATCACCAACGTTGAACTCTCGGTTCTTGATTTTAGCATCGTGGATAATCTTGGTCTTTTCCTTGTAAATCAATGAGTTCTCGTAAGCTTGATTCCTTAATTCTTGTAGCTCGTTGAGTTGAATCTTTCGAAAATCACCGGCTTTGTTGATGTCGAAGTTAGCCCACTTCAAGGCCCAGTATGCCTTATGTTCTAGCTCGATGGGGAGGTGGCAGGCTTTCCCGTACACAAGACGATAAGGTGTACAACCAATCGGCGTCTTATAGGCGGTACGGAAAGCCCACAGAGCATCATCAAGTTTATCGGCCCACGAGGCACGATGCTCTCCCACAGTACGTTCCAAAATTCTCTTCAATCCACGGTTGGATATCTCGGCTTGACCGTTGGTTTGAGGATGATAAGCGGTGGAAAGACGGTGATTGACACCATACTTAGCCATGACTCTAGCAAATTGATCGTTGCAGAAATGAGTCCCGCGGTCACTGATAATAGCACGAGGAACACCGAAACGAGCAAACAGTTGTTTCAAGAACTTACAAACCACCCTCGCGTCGTTAGTGGGTAAAGCTTTGGCTTCAACCCATTTAGAGACGTAGTCAACAGCGACAAGGATGTATTTGTTGCCTTTAGAAGAAGGGAATGGCCCCATAAAGTCGATGCCCCATACATCAAAGATTTCACATTCTTGTATGAAATTTTGAGGCATCTCATCTTTATGTGTGATCTTGCCTTGTTTTTGGCAAGCATCACAATGTTTAACCATCTCGTGAGCATCACGATAAATGGTGGGCCAATAAAATCCCGAATCAAACACTTTTTTGGCGGTGTAGTTGGGACCAAAGTGACCACCGGTGGGTCCTTTGTGGCACGCTTGGAGAATATCAAAAGCTGCCGGTCCGTCAACACACCGACGAATAATCAGGTCAGCGCATTATTTGAATAGAAAAGGGTCCTCCCAAAAGTAAGTCTTAACATCGTTCAAGAACTTCTTCTTTTGTTGGGATGTTAACCCTTGGATGAGAACACCACCCGCTAAGTAGTTTGCAATATCGGCAAACCACGGGGTGCCATCAAGATTGGGATTTATAGACATTAAGGTCTCAAGGGGAAAAGAGTCATTGATCTCTTTGTTCGGATGGTCCCCTTGATATGGATCCTCAAGTCTGCTCAGATGATCCGCGGCCAGGTTTTCAGCACCCTTCTTGTCACGAATTTCAATGTTGAATTCTTGAAGGAGTAAAACCCAGCGGAGAAGTCTTGGCTTAGAATCATTCTTAGTCATCAAGTACTTCAACGCGGAATGGTCCGTGTATACGATGGTGGTGGATAAAACAAGATAGGGGCGAAATTTCTCAAAAGCATAGACAACAGCTAAAAGCTCTTTTTCGGTTGTCGTATAATGCAATTGAGCCCCCGTCATTGTTTTGCTAGCGTAGTGGATTGGTTGGAAGTGTTTATTCACTCTTTGGCCCAGAACCGCACCAATAGCAAAGTCGCTAGCATCGCACATCAATTCAAAAGGCAGCTCCCAATTAGGGGTAACCAAGACCGGTGCCTTAGTTAGCTTATCCTTAAGAAGATTGAAGGCTTCGAGACACTCTTTAGAAAAGATAAAAGGAGTATCTTTTTCCAAGAGGTGGGTCATTGGGCGAGCGATTTTAGAGAAATCCTGAATGAATCGTCGATAGAAGCCCGCATGACCCAGAAAACTTCTCACACCCTTCACGGTTGAAGGTGGAGGTAATTTGGCTATGACATCAACTTTAGCACGGTCGACTTCAAGACCGGCTTTAGAGATTTTGTGTCCTAGCACAATGCCTTCTGTTACCATAAAATGGCATTTTTCCCAATTTAGAACAAGGCGAGTGTCTTCGCACCGCTTAAGCATACGTTCCAAATTGGCAAGGCACGAAGAGAAGGAATCCCCGAAGACCGAGAAATCATCCATGAAGACTTCCATGGTTTGCTCAACCATGTCATGGAAGATAGCCAACATGCACCTTTGGAAAGTCCCGGGAGCATTGCATAAGCCAAAAGGCATTCTTTTATAAGCAAATGTGCCGTAGGGACAAGTGAATGTTGTCTTCTCTTGATCTTGGGGATCGATGGGTATTTGAAAATAACCCGAGAAACCATCCAGAAAGCAGTAATATTCATTACCCGCTAGACGTTCAAGGATTTGGTCCATAAAAGGTAGAGGGAAATGATCCTTTCTCGTGGCATCATTGAGTTTGTGGTAGTCTATACAAACTCTCCACCCAGTAACGAGACGGGTAGGAATTAACTCGTTGTTTGCATTGGGCACAACAGTGATTCCGCCTTTCTTAGGCACACAATGGACTGGACTAACCCATGGGGAATCCGAAATAGGGTAAATCATACCCGCATCAAGAAGTTTGATAACCTCTTTTTTGATGACGTCATGGATTTTAGGATTCACCCTTCTTTGGCTTTGAATAGTGGGCTTAAAGTCGTCCTCCATGAGAATTTTATGTGTGCAGAAGTGAGGATCAATTCCACGGATGTCGGAGATTTTCCAAGCGATAGCGCGTTTATGCTTCTTCAACACAGCGACAAGTCGGGCTTTTTCGTCTTCTTTCAGATCCTTTGCGATGATAACCGGTAACTTCTCGTCGTCTTCTAGGAAAACGTACTCAAGATGAGGCGGTAGGTCCTTAAGCTCGAGAGTAGGAGGATCCTCAGTAGATGGTGAAACTAACGATGGATCATCATTAGTCACCTCTTTAGGAGTAGGAGGAGACAATGGGTCCTCATTGAGAAGTCTCTCAATAGTACGAATATCTTCATCCCAATTGGTGGACGAATTATCATACTTAATGTCGAGAGGACCCAAGCTAGCTTCGAACTCATCCAAGTCACTTTCTCCAAAAGGAGTAAATGCCGGAGCAATTGAGGCAACAGTCTCAACAATGGGTAGAGAAGAGAGAGTACTTTTGCAAGCATCATGAAAATGTTCTTCACAAGCCTCATCGAGAACATCAATAGCATTAACACTCTCATATGAATAAGGTTGCTGAGAAATCTTACCCATGTTGAAGACAATTTGATCGTCACCAACTCTCATGATTAATTCGCCTGCGACTACATCAATGAGAGTGCGACCGGTCCTCAGGAATGGACGTCGAACGATTAATGGAACACGAGGGTCCATCTCGTAGTCAACGACGACAAAATCCGCCGGGAAGGTGAATTTGTCAACGCCAACAAAGACATCTTCGGCTATCCCCACTGGATAAGCAACCGTACGGTTGGCTAGTTCCAAAGTCATTCGTGTGGGGACTAGCTCGGGGAGAGATAATTGCTTCCAAACACTTAAAGGCATTAAGTTTATACTAGCACCTAGATCGGCTAGGGCCATGCAATTCTCTACTCCCGGGAAGTTGCAAGGAATCAAGAAGCGACCCGGATCACCAAGTTTGGTGGGCAATTTCCTTAAGAGTACTGCGGAGCAGTTCTCATTAAGTTGGGTCTGAGCAATGTCAAGAAGCTTTTCTTTATCACTTAGAAGATCTTTAAACATCTTAGCATATTTGGGCATGTGAGCGAGAGCCTCGGCAAAGGAGATGTTAAAATTCAATTGTTTAAACATTTTTTGGAAGTTTGAAACCTGAATATCATCCTTACTCTTTTGCTTCTCTTTCCTCAACCTTGAAGGATAAGGTATATTGGATGAAGAAGAAGGCTTTAAGGGGATAGGATCACTCACAACCACGGGTGGTGGGGAAATGGGGATAGAAGGTGAAGGAGGTGAGGAAAGTTGCTCTTTTTCCTTGTTCACAATCACGGGTGGAGGTGTAGGAAGCTCGGGTTCCATATAACCTTTTCCACTACGAGTGGTGATTGCTTTCATCTCCCCTCTTGGATTCGCAACGGTATTACTCGGAAGAGTACCCGAGGAAGAGGGTTGATTACCTTGGATGAGCGAACCAATCATATCACGAAGGTGAACAGCTTGATTATTAAAAGAGTTTTGCATGTTGGCATTAATAGCATCGCTGTGTTTGGCCATATCATTCCTTAGCTCGGCTCGAATATCGCTTCCTTGTTTCACCATGTCATTCTTCAAGTTGACAAATTGACTCTGAAGATTCGTTACCATCTCACGATTAGTCTTCATGAACGACTCGACGTCGGGATTCACTGCCATCGGTTGATTGAGAGGTGGAGCTTGGTAAGCTTGAGAATTTCCTTGAGTTTGGTAGGTATTTCTTTGGGATGGATATTGGTTTTGAGCACGAGTTTGGGATTGGTTGTTTCGGTTATAGCTTTGTTGTTGGTTTTGGTTTGCAGGAGGGAAACCGGGAGGTGCAAGATAATTGTTGGAACGATAACTTAGCAAGCTACGGTCTCCTTGAGGACGAGCTTGATAGCCTCCCGTGGGATATGTACCGTATGCCGCGTTAACGTTTTCAGAATAATTGCCTTGAGTTGAAGGACAATCATTATAAGAATGAGGACCACCACATGTGTCACAAGAAATAGCAACGGCTTTAGCTTGTTGAAAGTGGTTTGTGGCTATGGTCATGAAATTCTTGTTCATTTCAGCGAGTTGTCGAGAAATTTCAGTCATCTCAGGATTGGAAGTAGTAGAAGAAACATTGACTCTCGAGTTAGATCTTGAGGATGCGGATGAATCCCAATTCTTGTGGTGAGTAGTCATGTTTTCAATCAACTCTCGACACTCCTCTGGTCTCCTTTTCATAAAAGTACCACCGGCGGCGGAATTGATCGTGTCACGATCGCGAAAGGTGAGACCATTGTAGAAGGTGTCAATGAGAGTGACGGGGAGCATATTGTGATTAGGACAGCGGTCGATCAAATCATTGTATCGTTCCCAAGCGTCGAAAATCGATTCATCATTCTCTTGCATAAATCCACTGATTTGGTTACGGAGGTTAGTGACCATGGATGGTGGGAAGTAGCGCGATAAAAAGCGTTGAGTCATGTCGTTCCACGTATGAATAGAATTCTTAGGAAGACGGTCAAACCATTTTTCGGCATGGTGAGAAAGCGAGTGAGGAAAGAGTTGGAGGCGAAGGTCATCCATAGAAACACCAGGGGATTTCATGCTTTGGGTAATGGTTATGAATTTGTCGAGGTGTTTGTTGGCATCATCATCCGGAATTCCGCGAAATGGATTCGTTTGTACTTGCTGGATCATGTGATGCTTCAATGAAAACTCCTGAGCCGTGACATGCATCGGTGCAATCGGGCCTCCACGTCCGTTCATTGTGGGTTGACATAGCTCCTCCATGGTTCGTAAATCGGGTGGATTATTCATATTTTGGTGGGGTGGGTTATTATTATTGTTGTTTGGGAGGGGTGGATTATTGTTGTTGTTGTTGTGTACACCTGCCATGTCTAAGTGTTCGAGAGTCTCGGGCTCTGAATAAGACGTGGATCGAGTACGCATACACTAAAAAGAAAATGCAAGAGAAAATATTTTTTTTTTGTTTTTATAGGTTTTTTAATGTTTTTGTATTTTTGAAAATTTTATATTTTTATGGATTTTTGAAAATTTTTGTGCTTGAAAATAACGTTCCCGAAAGAACGGATCCCAAAATCCAATTTTTCTCACAAGAAACCGTTGATCCTTACGAAAAGAGCCGGCAGCGGCGCCATTTTAATAACTGACTTTTGGTTGGTTAATAAAAGGTTTTTGCTTGCAAGATCTCTCTTTGCGTTGCTCGTACCCAATTGATATATATCGTTGTTTCGTTCTCGGTATCTTCTCGAATCGATCACGGTCAAAAGTGGAATCGTTGTAATTGGTGACTAAAAAGGGGGAGCTTGGGTCTAAATCTACTAAACTGATAAAGACAAGTAATAAAATAACACTAGAGACTAGAATTGAAAATAAATCCAGACTTTAAATGAAACAGTAGAAAATACCTTATGAAAAATAAATTGGAACTCTCTTATTCAGAATGTTCCTTGCTATGCGGAATGAACTGCTCCATTCGGAATGTTTCCCTTACTCGGAATATTTAGTATCATGCGGAACAAATCTCTTATGCGGAAAACGAGGGCCTATTCGGAAAGTTATGACTATGCGGAAAAATGTCTTACTCGGAATAATCTTCCTTATGCGGAAAAATGCCCTGTTCGGAAAGCAAGATTCTATGCGGAATAATGGGGCTATTCGGAATATGGAAAATATTCCGAATAGAGGAAATGAAATCAGACTATGCGGAAAATTTGAAGAAAGACCCTTATGCGGAAAAATCACTAAAGCGGAATATTTTGAAAAACCTATTCGGAATAATTGAGATATTCCGAATAAGCACGACGAGGGACCCCTACTCGGAATAAATGAGATATTTCGAATAACAAAGAAAAGCTACCACTACTCGGAATAATTGAAATATTCCGAATAGCCAAGAAAAACACCCTCTATTCTGAATAAATTAAATATTCCGATTAGACAAAACCCCAGATTCCCTATTCGGAATCTGGGCGAGATCAGATACTATAGCGAAGAACAGGGGAATTAAAAGAACACGAAATCAAAACCAAAAATCACCAAGTTTTTGATCAAAACTTAAACCAATTTTACCACTAATCCTTTACTCAAAGAAAGCTTGAATCCAAAACAACAAAATCACAAAACCCACTTACTTTTGACAATCAAACCAAACGAATGAAATTTAAGAACTAAGAATCAGAAAGATATGAAGAACAAGATGATGGAAAGATTAAAAGATGATTTGTATTAATGAATTAAGATTCAACAAACAAGAAAAGATTAACTTACAAGATTGGAAGATAAATCAAACAAAGATTAAAACCACTCCTTAAGGGAGATGGTTCCTAAAAACTAGGAAGAAGAAAATAACTGAAAAAGAAGATGAGAGAGTCTTGAATGGGAGGAGTATTTACAGGCTTCTCCCTTTGTTGGTGAGTGGGCTTTCTTCCCTTCTTTTTGCCTTCTCGTCTTTTCAGAAAAGTTGACGTTTTCGAATCTGATTCGGGATTTGTCGTCGATTAAATTCAACTCGTCTTTTAATTTCTTCGTTAAATAGACTTGAGTTTCTTCGACATGTGTGAATCTTCCGTCTTTGGTCCTTTTCTTCGATAAATCTTCAAATAGGCCCATTGACTTTAAATCTTTTGCATCTCTTGGACAATAGACTTCGTCTTCAGTCTTTTTCCTTGATAAAACCCGTGCAATCCCATGTTTTCTCCAATATTTATCCGGTTGGCTCTGAAAACATAACAAACACACAAACCATGCATAATTCCAAACAAATGACATTAAATACGCGTTTTGGTCTTGTTTTAGCAAGAAATAAGTGGTAGAAAAGATGGGTGTTTACACACCTATCAACCCTATTATTTCTCGTCCTCATTTAAGAGATTTAGCCTAATGTGAAGTTAAGGAACCAAAGCTAAGTGCTAAACACGCACGGTCGAGTCAAAAATTACTCTTATTCTCGCCATCGGAAAACCTACATTCGTGTCTTCAAACACTTATAAAACATGAGAAAAAATTTAAAAATTGGCCATTTTTAGCCTTATTTTTCAACAAAACGATAAACAAAAAGATAAACTTTGGAAAGCGTGAAGGTTTAGCAAGGCAAGTATCTATTCACCCCCCTGTACTAAAGTTAAACATTGTCCTCAATGTTTCGAGTCTAGGGGTGCAAACACCCCCATACTAGAGACGTAGTCGAATGCCTAATCTAGCATGGAAAGGGTGTAACCGTTAAATTTAAAGCCGTTTATGAAGTGTGCTAAAAACCTAAGGTTAGAACATCAAAGGATATATCATGGATATTGAGAAAGTCTTCAAAGCAAACGATCGAGTGCTCCCATAAAACGAACACGAGAGGCTCCAATCGTGAAGATCATGATCATCTAAAATCCACAATTCACAAACAACCACGGAACAAAGGTTGGAAGGGCACAAATCCCCACACGTTACTACATTAGAAAGCGATAATATGTACATAGGATAAGCATGGGACTCCCCCACGAGGAACCTCGTTTTTTATTACCGAGTCATGAGCTCGACTCGATCCCCTCAATGCTAATTATCATTGGGGAAGGTGATTTGGTCGAGGTAGTTCAAGGATGGAACTTCCCCGCCAAAGTAGTGCTTCAACCTATGTCCATTCAACTTGAAATTGGGGCCATCATTTGAGCTAGCTCGATGGTCCCATATGGAAATACTTGAGTCACGGTGAATGGACCGGACCAACGGGATTTCAACTTACCGGAACAGATTTTCAAACGAGAATTAAAAAGCAAAACTTGATCCCCAATGTTAAAAACCCGGTTTTTAATTTTAGAATCATGCAACTTTTTAGTCTTTTCTTTATAAATCAATGAATTTTCATAAGCGATATCCCTTGATTCATCCAATTCATTTAATTGTATTTTCCGGTGTTTTCCCGCGGTCTCCATGTCATCATTACAATGCTTTAGGGCCCAATAAGCCTTGGGTTCCAATTCAATGGACAAGTGACAATTTTTCCCATACACAAGCTTATAGGGAGTGCACCCAATGGGCGTCTTATGAGCGGTCCTAAAAGACCATAAAGCATCGTCCAACTTATCCGACCAAGATTGTCGGTTTTCCCCAACTGATCTCTCCAAGATCCTTTTCAACGCTCGGTTTGAAACCTCGACTTGCCCACTCGTTTGTGGGTGATAAGCCGTAGAAAGCCGATGTGTAACCCCATATTTCCTTAAGACCCTTTCGAATTGATCTATACAAAAATGGGTTCCATGATCGCTTATGATCGCACGAGGGGTTCCAAACCGAGAAAACAAGCTTTTCAAAAACTTGACTACCACACGAGCATTATTGGTGGGCAAAGCCTTAGCTTCCACCCACTTAGATAGGTAGTCAACCGCAACAAGGATGTACTTATTACCACGAGATGATGGGAACGACCCCATAAAGTCTATGCGCCAAACGTCAAAGATCTCACACACTTGGATGCTATTTTGTGGCATTTCATCTTTTTGTGAGGCTTTTCCTTGTCGTTGGCATAAGTCACACGACTTCACAAGTTCATGTGCATCTGGGTAAATAATAGGCCAAAAGAAGTCGGCATCAAAAACCTTCTTAGCCGTGAGATTAGCACCATGTTGACCACCCGTGGGTCCCTCGTGACAAGCTCTAAGGATATTAGAAGCTTCGGTGCTAAATACACAACGTCGGATGATTTGATCCGCACAAGTTCGAAACAAGTAAGGTTCGTTCCAAAAGTAGAACTTGACGTCACGAAAGAATTTTCGTTTTTCTTGAGTCGTCATACCCTTGATGATGAAGTTGCCCGCATGGTAATTTGCAATGTCGCAAACCATGGGGTGGAAGAATCAAGCTTAGAAGTCACTACACCAAGTGTCTCGAGCGGAAATGTTTCGGTGATTTCCTTGGGCTCGTAAACACTTTGGTGAGGATCTTCCAAACGAGAAAGATGATCAGCCGCTAGATTCTCGGCTCCTTTTTTGTCAACAATTTTGTGATCAAATTCTTGAAGGAGGAGAATCCAACGAAGTAATCTTGGCTTAGCATCTTGTTTAGCCATAAGATACTTGATAGTCAAATGATCCGTATACACTATGCATTTCGTCAAGACGAGATAAGGTCTAAATTTCTCAAATGCATACACCACGGCAAGGAACTCCTTCTCCGTTGTAGTGTATTTTAGTTGAGCCTCGGTCATTGTCTTGCTAGCATAGTGAATAGGCAAGAAGTGCTTTTCATGACGTTACCCCAATACGGCCCCAAGAGCGTAATCACTAGCATCACACATGAGCTCAAAGGGGAGGTTCCAATTGGGAGCAACAAGAATGGGAGCTTCGGTAAGTTTCCCCTTAAGGATTTCAAAGGCTCGTACACAATCTTCGTCAAAGACAAAACGTGCCTCTTTTTCAAGAAGATGTGTAATAGGTCAAGAAATCTTTGAAAAATCCTTGATGAATCGACGATAAAAGCCCGCGTGGCCTAGGAAACTCCTAACTCCCTTAACGGTTTTGGGATGAGGTAATTTGGCGATGACGTCTACCTTAGCTTGATCTACCTCAATCCCCGTTTTCGAGACCTTGTGCCCTAAGACGATTCCACTTTTAACCATAAAATGACACTTTTCCCAATTGAGCACAAGGTTGGTTTCCTCACAACGTTTCAACATTCTCTCAAGATTCGACAAACACGAAGTGAACGAATTACCAAACACGGAAAAGTCATCCATGAAGACTTCCGTCGTCTTCTCGATCATATCATGAAAAATAGCCATCATGCACCGTTGAAAGGTTCCCGGTGCATTACAAAGTCCGAATGGCATTCTACGATAGGCAGACGTTCCATATGGACATGTAAACGTAGTTTTTTCTTGATCACGAGGATCGATGGGGATTTGTAAGTAACCGGAAAAACCATCTAAAAAATAATAGAAATCGTTTCCCGTAAGACGCTCAAACATTTGGTCCATGAAGGGCAAGGGGAAATGGTCTTTTCGAGTGGCTTCATTCAACTTACGATAGTCAATGCACACTCTCCATCCGGTCACGAGTCTAGTAGGATTAACTCGTTGGCATCGTTTGTCACAACGGTCATTCCTCCCTTCTTAGGGACACAATGAATAGGACTCACCCAAGGGCTATCGGAAATAGGGTAAATCATTCCCGCGTCAAGGAGTTTAAGGACTTCCTTTTTGATGACGTCGTGAATTTTGGGGTTCACCCTCCTTTGACATTGGATTGCGGGCTTGTAATCCTCCTTCATTAAGATTTTGTGGGTACAAAATTTGGGATCGATCCCCTTAATGTCGGATAACTTCCACGCAATTGCCCCTTTGTGATCCTTTCGAACATCGACAAGTGCGGTTTTTTCATCATCCGAAAGTTCCTTCGCAATAATAACCGGAAACTTTTCTCCCTCCTCCAAATAGACATATTCGAGATGAGGAGTGAAATCTTTTAACTCGAGGATAGGTGGTTCCTCAATTGAATATTTGGGCTCGATACTCATAACCTCCTCGGGTGGAGGAAATGGGAAATCGTTAAGAAAATCCTTGATAATCGAGAAGTTCTCATCGTAGTCGAGGTCTTCGTTACAAGTACGTGGAACATCGAATTCTTCCAACGTAAAACCACCACCTTCAAATGGAGTGAAGGTTGGTGTCGAGTTATCAAGGATAGGATCTAACATAGTGGGATTGCCACTATTTTCATCATCACCAAAACCTAGAACTTCTTGTGAAAATTCCTCGCAAACCACGTCAATCATATCAACGAGGTTTATGGTTGCAACGGAATAAACATGAGAAATTTGAGAGTTTTGAGTTGCGTTTATAACAAGTTCCTCGTCGTTGAAACGTAAGGTGATCTTTCTAGCATGAACATTGATCAAAGCCATAGACGTATCTAAAAACGAACGACCTAAAATGAGAGGAACTTGAGGATCCGTGGGAATATCGACAACGATAAAGTCTACGAGATAGTAGAACTTTCCCACTTTCACAAAAACGTCTTCCGCCAATCCACATGGGGGAATCGTGGAATGGTCGGCCAACAGACATTAGTGAAGGAGTAAGATTGGGAAGATTGAGCGACTTGAAGATTGCAAGTGGCATCAAGTTAATGCTAGCACCAAGATCGGCCAAGGCAAAGCATTATTCCATATCTTGGATTGCACAAGGGATCAAAAATTTACCGGGATCACCGACTTTTTGAGGTATGCGATTAAGATAAACCGACGAACAACTAGACAATTGGTGCAATTTCTCCTTGTTGTTCAACATACTCTTAAAGTTAGCGGCAAATCGAGGCATCATGACCAAAGCATCGGCGAAACTCACATTAAAGTGCAAATCACGAAACATTTTCATAAAAAGCTCAAATTGGTAATTGTCGCGCTCTTGACGTTTCTCCTTTCTAAGTCTCGATGGATAGGGCAAAGGTGGCGTGGGTTGAGGCATAAGCATAGCCTTTGGAATCTCGGGTTCCAAGGTTGGTAATGGGTCAACCATAGGTGTGGCATGAGCGGTACTTCGTGGGATTGAAACATGCTCCTTTTGGACCACCACCTCAGGTTCTTCCTCAATTGCCTCCTCCGTAGGAGCAATTGGTTGAGGAGTCGGTTCCTTAAGTGTCTTACCACTACGTGTGGTAATAACTTTCATCTCACCCTTAGGGTTTGATACGGTGTTGCTAGGAAGACTACTCGAAGACGGTTTACACATAAATGCCTCAAACATAGATGAGATTTTATCTTCAAACATGGATTGCCTCTTCTCGGCTTTAATCATTTCTTGTTTAATCTCATGTTGCCCTTGTTCCATTTTTTGTTGGTTTTGTTGTAACCTTGTTACATTTCCTTCCATCTTGTTGGTATGGATTTTAAGCTCATTTGCTAGCTCATTTTTCAACTCTTTCTTTAAGTCGTTCTTAAACTCGGATCTTAGGCTAATGATTTCTCTTTGAATGTTGTCAAACCTAGCATCGTTCCCATTAGCGTATTCAACAAATTCATTTGGAAGATATTTCAAAGTTTGCAAACTTTTGTTTTGTTTTGAAAATCATTTTGATTTTTGTTTGAAACATGATTATTAGCACCTTGATTCCCATAGTTTCCCTTGTTGTAATTGTTTCTGAAACCAACTTGATTGTTGCGATAGTTGTTGTTAGCATTTTGATTTGAACCAAAACCCGGTGGAGTCAATTGATTAGAGCGGGTAACTTGACCGTTT
Organism: Glebionis coronaria; assembly: GCA_025667525.1. NCBI lineage: Eukaryota > Viridiplantae > Streptophyta > Magnoliopsida > Asterales > Asteraceae > Glebionis > Glebionis coronaria. The sequence goes on from CM046874.1 coordinate 489,172,280, forward strand.
TGGTTGTAAGTTCCCGTGGCCGCGTAGGCACTCGAAGTGTTACCACTGTTGGTAATGCACTCGGAGAAATCATGACCTCCACCACAATACATGCATGAAACCTCAACCACTTTAGCCGTAGCGGGAGCACTTGGTTCTCCAACTTTGAACTTTTCAAAAGACCTTTAAGCTTATCAAATATTTTGTTTTCCAAGTTCGCCTCAATTTGGCAGGCATTAATGTATAAAATTTTTACTCGTTGAAAGTTTCGTTCTCGGTATCTCTTCGAATTGATTTTCGGTTAATTGTGTGAGATTAGTTGTTCTTGGTGAAACACATATTTTTGGTTTTGGAAAATAAATGAGCAAGACTAAATAATAAATGACGAGAAATTAAAACAAGTTAAAATGTAAATGGTGCGATATTTTAAAACTCAAAAGTAAATGGCGAAAAATGAAAGGACGTAAAATTAAAACTTGACAAAAGGTAAATAATGCAAATAAAAACTTAAACTAAAAGAAACGTGAATAGAAATTTAAATAAATAAAAAGGCGGGAAAAATCAAACTTGAAATTAAAAGAAGTAAATTTAAAATTAAAAACAGAAAGTACCTTGATTCGGAAGTTTAAAACTTCCGAATGAATACAATTGATTCGGAAACTTCCGAATGAATACAATTGATTCGGAAACTTCCGAATGAAGGATTTTGGCTCGGAAACTTCCGGATGAAGGTGCTTGGTTCGGAAGTTCAAAACTTCCGAATGAAGGAGTTTGGTTCGGAAGTTCAAAACTTCCGAATGAAGGAGTTTGGTTCGGAAGTTCAAAACTTCCGAATGAAGGAGTTTGGTTCGGAAGTTCAAAACTTCCGAATGAACAAATTCCTTGGTTCGGAACTTCAAACTTCCGAATGAACAAATTCCCTTGGTTCGGAACTTCAAACTTCCGAATGAACAACTGGTGTTGAAGGAATACAGTAACATTCAAACGAAGAACATGGGAAACACAGTAACAATAATCGATTCACAAATTAATCAAAACTAAACGAAAGATTAAACCAAAACAACCAAAAAAGCATCAACTAACAATAATCAATCAAAACAAATCATAAAAACTAACAAACATAACCAAATTAATCAAAACCCACTTGATCAAAATCATAAAAACTCAAGAACATGAGTGATGAAGAATAAGAACAAATCACACAAGAAAGGAAGAAGATGATGAATTAAAAGCTTAATTAAAAAGTATGAATTCAATAACAAAAGCTTAAAACACAAATTAATCTAGAGAGAGAAAGTAGAAGTTTTTAGAGAGAGAAACTACCTACTCCTAATCTAATCCTAAAAACTAACCAACCCTCTCACATGTTGTGAGGGTGGTATTTATAGGAGAGGGGAAGGGTTGGTGGCTTCATCTTTCTTTCTATCTTGGTCCTCAGTCTTTCAGCCTTCTTAAATTCTTCAACTTTTAAGACTTCGTCTCGGGATTTCTTTGAACTCGTTTTGTAATTTCTTCATAATTTAGACTTGAGTTCTTCGGCTTTTTTGTAAACTTCCGTCTTTTGACTTTTTCTTCGATAAGTCTTCAGAATTGGTCTTGGACTTCCGTTCTTTTTCCACTCTTGATCTTTCAACTTCGTCTTTTGTCTTTTTCTTCAATAAAATCCCGTGAAAGCCGTGTTTTCTCCACTTTTCACCTTCTCGACCCTGAAACACAATAAAAACACAAACCACGCATAATTCCGCCATTTACGACATAAAATATACGTTTAGGTCCCGTTTTAATGTAATTAAGTGGTAGAAAAGATGGGTGTTTTCACACCTATCAAATCCCCTACACTTAACCATTGCAATGCCCTCATGCAATGCTTAGTGATAAAGCAAGGTTTACACTTTCCATCATAATCAACCTACCTTGGCCTTTATTAAACAACTAAGGAAAATAACAAGATGCAACAAGGAAGAAACATGTAAAGAAATCTAAGACTTACATTAGGGCTTGTGTGTCATGAATGTTTATCACCCTCAAGTTTCACGTTCCCCATGCCAAGCTTAAAAACAAGATCATTGTTAGTACAAGTTGGCATAACAAACATTTACTCATGCGGTTCAATTAATCACTTAAACTCCCTTATTCCTATGGGTATCTCTTATATTTTATTTTTGTCTTGAATGATCACGAGGATGCATTGTTGACTTATTTCGATAATTTATTTAAGCTGAAAGCAAAGTAGGACGATTTGATCAATAGTTAGCTAAAGGACAAAATCTCTTAAAACTGCTTCTCGGGATATCAAAAAGTTCATATCTTGGCATAACTCGGTTCACGATTTGAGACCTTTCTCGGGCCGATATTTGGCATGTACTTCATACTTCATATCTTCGAGAGACGTTCTTGAGATAATGGTCTTCTCATCATAATAGAGTTTCTTCACTTGGAGACTTTTGAGGGGTACTCCAACTTTGTTGACCACGACTTCATGATTATTTCTTCAATCTCTATTTGGGATTTCGAGATACAACGATCCGCCTCCTTTTCGGACTTGGATCTATTTATCCTCATACCTTGTTAGGGTCTTTTCGGATAGACTTCTCCATGATCTTTATGGGAGTTGATTGCTTTTCGTCGTGAGTCTTGATCCTTCATATTGACTTTGGGAATAATGCTTTTCACATCACCTTGGATCTTCAGCAATAAAATGGAATCCTCATGCCTTGTTAGGGCCTTTTCGGACTCGCCAATCTTCGCGCCCCGCTTCATAAGTTATGCCTTGGCTATGAACTCTCGTCATTACCGAGCAACTTTTAAACGATCTTGGGCTAGAAGCTAAGTAACTTTTCAAATCGTACGACCTTACTTATTTCAGATAATTTATTAGCAAGTGATGGGAGAAAAAGATCATAATTAACTCACATAAGTTAATGAGAGAATACCAAACTTGTAACCAACTCTATCATTTCTCGTTCTCCACAATTTAAAATCTCAAGGAATGAGACTCGTGGATGCTTAGCCTAATAAACCAATTAAGGTCTACATGGTTAAGGATACTAGCTAGAGTGAACTTGGATAAGTAAACTCGGGTTGAGTCAAAAAATTCACAACGGGCCTAATATATCTAAGATAACTAAACTTGTTAAAACCATTTTATTAAAATAGGAGAAAAATAGCAAAAATAAAGGGGACTACAACTAGGCCAACATAGATTAAAAATTTTGAAAACTGTCGAAAAATTGATTTTCCGGTTAAAATGAGGGCAAATACAAGGAAAAGACCACTTAACTTCGATAGAAGTCCCCCCTACACTTAATATAAACATTGTCCTCAATGTTTAAGTATGTGGGAGTAAACTCCCCTACACTTAGGACATTGTGCACTTTGTTTAAATCGCGTTAAGGAAAAGACAACTAAAGAGATTCCTATTTTAATATTGAGAAATATAAAATAGTGAATCGAAAATAGTTTAGGATAGAACCGGGAAGAAGGGAACACGGAATCACGGTTCGTCAAAAGTCATCAAGAGTGTGTCTTTGAAGTTCTAATCCCTGCATATGATAAGAAAGAGAACAAGAAACACCAACGGGGCTCCCCCCTACACTTATGTTGAAAATAGATAGATAATTGGGTTGCCTCCCAAAAAGCGCTTGTTTTTGTTGACCGAGTCACGAGCCTGACTCGTCCCCGAATTAAATGGTCCATGGGGAAGCCTCGAATGTGATACCGGGATCAAAGACCTTATCCTCGTTCCCGGTTGACATCAACAAAGGAGAGGCGGGGGAATAAGTTTTGAAAGGGAGAAAGGTCCTTTCAACATACGTATTGTATGTGAATTCAAGATCCACTGGAGGTGGGTTGGGTATAGTGAGCACATTGTCATCCCCCAAAGACAATGGAGGCTGAGCAAACGGCAAAGCCGTATTGTTATCAATCATAGTATAATCAATGTCACCTCCTGGATCAAAACACTCATCCTCATTTCCCGGGATGAAACGAGTAGAGTAAAAATGATACATCACCCGCTTGGGTGTGCACGTGGGAGGATGAGGTGGCAATATAATATGAGGAGTATGAGAACAATTACCTTCCACCTGTGTTCCTTTTTCAGTAGATTCACATCTTTCCACCTCTGGGATAGAAGGTGTAGTGTCATCGTGTAGTAAATCCTCTAGAAAAAGTATATCTCCATCCACATCAGCATACCCGGATGTGTATTCCACGGGTGTATCAATAGCAAGAAACTCATCGATCTCAGGAATGTGAAAGCTATCATCACTAAGGAGTGAAGTAGTTTGCTTTAGAAATTCCTCCTCGTCGAAAATAACCTCAATATCATCATCACTCTCCTCATTAGGGTCAATAATATGCTCAGGGATATGGGTGCTCGTCTGATCTTGCTGCTGTAAAAATGACTCCATACAAGTTCGCAGCGTGTGTAAAAGCTCTTTTGATTTTGCTTGAAAAGCTGTAGCAAGATCGACAATTGGTTCTTGGTAACTCATCCCGTGACGAGGCTGATGATCGAGTGAGTGCGGTGGGGGCTCATAGTGTTGAAAACCTGAATTATAGCAAGGTTGTGGCTCATAGTTGTTCATCGGTTGGGAATAATTAGAAACCGGGTTTGGTTCATAATAATCCGTAGGTGAAGAAAACTGAGGATCCGGATTTTGCTCATAATAATTCATTGGTTGACAATAATAGGTATCGTGAGGACCCCCACAGTTGTTGCAAACCGGATGTGGAGAAAAATCAGGTGCTTCTTGTGGATAGCTATTGTCATTGTCATAATTGTACCCCGGTTCTTGCCCGTGGCCATACGGGTATCGAACCGGGCACGAAACATGCCAATGAGAATCGCTTCCATAATAGATGCACGGGGGAACAGGAGGTAGGTTCAAAAAGTACGAATTAGTTGAGTTGCACAAAGGACAAAATCCGGATTGTGTGTAGTCGATATCGTTTCCGCACCGCTCACATGTACACCATTGACAAGAGTTGTTCCCAGATAATTGTTTCCCACACCGGACGCAATGGACATAAAAATCCATGAAGAAAGATAGATAAGCAAGAAGAATATTTGTGGTGCAAAACTTTGAAAAAGAAATGCTTTTTATGATTTTTCAAATGTTTTTGGATTTTTGAAAATTTTTGACAAGAAAAATAACGTTCACAAGTGAACGGATCCCAAAAGCCAACGCGTCACTCACAAAAAACCTTCAATCTTCACGAAAAGAGCCGGCAGCGGCGCCATTTTAATGTATAAAATTTTTACTCGTTGAAAGTTTCGTTCTCGGTATCTCTTCGAATTGATTTTCGGTTAATTGTGTGAGATTAGTTGTTCTTGGTGAAACACATATTTTTGGTTTTGGAAAATAAATGAGCAAGACTAAATAATAAATGACGAGAAATTAAAACAAGTTAAAATGTAAATGGTGCGATATTTTAAAACTCAAAAGTAAATGGCGAAAAATGAAAGGACGTAAAATTAAAACTTGACAAAAGGTAAATAATGCAAATAAAAACTTAAACTAAAAGAAACGTGAATAGAAATTTAAATAAATAAAAAGGCGGGAAAAATCAAACTTGAAATTAAAAGAAGTAAATTTAAAATTAAAAACAGAAAGTACCTTGATTCGGAAGTTTAAAACTTCCGAATGAATACAATTGATTCGGAAACTTCCGAATGAATACAATTGATTCGGAAACTTCCGAATGAAGGATTTTGGCTCGGAAACTTCCGGATGAAGGAGTTTGGTTCGGAAGTTCAAAACTTCCGAATGAAGGAGTTTGGTTCGGAAGTTCAAAACTTCCGAATGAACAAATTCCTTGGTTCGGAACTTCAAACTTCCGAATGAACAAATTCCCTTGGTTCGGAACTTCAAACTTCCGAATGAACAACTGGTGTTGAAGGAATACAGTAACATTCAAACGAAGAACATGGGAAACACAGTAACAATAATCGATTCACAAATTAATCAAAACTAAACGAAAGATTAAACCAAAACAACCAAAAAAGCATCAACTAACAATAATCAATCAAAACAAATCATAAAAACTAACAAACATAACCAAATTAATCAAAACCCACTTGATCAAAATCATAAAAACTCAAGAACATGAGTGATGAAGAATAAGAACAAATCACACAAGAAAGGAAGAAGATGATGAATTAAAAGCTTAATTAAAAAGTATGAATTCAATAACAAAAGCTTAAAACACAAATTAATCTAGAGAGAGAAAGTAGAAGTTTTTAGAGAGAGAAACTACCTACTCCTAATCTAATCCTAAAAACTAACCAACCCTCTCACATGTTGTGAGGGTGGTATTTATAGGAGAGGGGAAGGGTTGGTGGCTTCATCTTTCTTTCTATCTTGGTCCTCAGTCTTTCAGCCTTCTTAAATTCTTCAACTTTTAAGACTTCGTCTCGGGATTTCTTTGAACTCGTTTTGTAATTTCTTCATAATTTAGACTTGAGTTCTTCGGCTTTTTTGTAAACTTCCGTCTTTTGACTTTTTCTTCGATAAGTCTTCAGAATTGGTCTTGGACTTCCGTTCTTTTTCCACTCTTGATCTTTCAACTTCGTCTTTTGTCTTTTTCTTCAATAAAATCCCGTGAAAGCCGTGTTTTCTCCACTTTTCACCTTCTCGACCCTGAAACACAATAAAAACACAAACCACGCATAATTCCGCCATTTACGACATAAAATATACGTTTAGGTCCCGTTTTAATGTAATTAAGTGGTAGAAAAGATGGGTGTTTTCACACCTATCAGGCATCAATGGTAATAGACAAAGAAGGTGAAGCCAAAGACGAAGCCTTACGAACTCTAGATGTGCTACGAGGACTATACACCTTAGATCTATTCTCAATTATCACCAAAGCTTCCTCAACCATTTTACACAAAAAATTACCACCCGCGGCGGCATTAAGATAATCCCTTTCATGATCATTGAAGGCCTACTAATTCTAAGGATTTGTTAATGGATGGATTAGATCTATGGATTTGGTGGAATAGATGGGGAAGATGGAGATTAGGTGTAGAGAGAGAAAGGAGAGGGAAGGAAAGTAGAGAGAGAAAGTAATTAGATAAAATGATTAAGTGTGTAAGAATGAATGACCAACCCCCTCCTAACATGCTAGGAGGGGTATATATATAGCCCACCCTACATGTGGGCTATATGGACTATACATTATAAAGTAGACCACGAGCCCATTACATAATTATCGTTGGAGCGACCGATCCTTCATAAATACGTAAAACGTATTTCCAACAATCTCCCCCTAAGGGAGGTCGCTCCAAGTTACAAAGTTCTAAATATACTATGGCTCGTGATCTATGCTAATAATGATGTGACCGAGACTTTCTTTGGGAAAATACATTTCCAACAATCTCCCCCTAAGGGAGGTCACACCATTTTACAAAATCTTAAACCTAGCATCTATGCTTGAGTCTTCGATCTTGTTCTTGTGAATATGCTTGATATGATCTTTGACTTTAGTCTTGAGCATGTTTCCTTGCCTTGACCTTGTGCATTCATCACTTGTGAAATTTGCCTCTTCGTGACTTCATGTTCCACATACTTATACCTTGAAATTCTTGAAAGCTTCAGAGTCTGATACAGCGGAAGACTTGACCTTCAGACTTTCTTGAATTTGTTGAATTTGTATGTAGTATAAGCATGTGGTGACGACTTCTTCTGGATTGTACACCGCAATGCCACCTTCTTGTTACGCTGCATAAGACAGTTAGCAACAAACCATATACACGGATGAAATGGCCTTGAACATTTCATTCTAATTCGGTAGCATTTTACCTCCGGTCGGTGAAGACCGTTGGACGATATTAAATATCGTACTTGTGACAGGTAGTTTCAATAAAGAACCTCCTTGACAAGATTTCGCGGGTAAACCCGTTCTCTTTACTCGACCGTCCAAAGCTGACTGCGAACGTAAAGAGTGAATCATTTGGATAATAATATCCGCATGATTTGAAGCCGTCAATTCATGTTCCTGGAACAAGTGAAATTCAATTAAGAACCGCACCATCGTTGCTTTCCAGTTGTCACTAGCTTGATTCATAAAGAATCTTGCAAGTTACCTACCAAGTGCTGTTTGATGTTAACACTAGAAGGATTTCCACTCGTCACTATGATCAGTAAAGAGTCACTCTGAGTGTTCTGGCAAGATCATTAAGATATTGCGTAGAGGCCTAGAACGTGTTTAAGTTCAATTAAGAATTAAACCACTGTTGCTTTCCAGTTATCACAAGTTTGATTCATAAAGAATCGCACAAGTCACCTACCATGAGCTTTTTGATATTCGCTCAAGAAGGATTTCCATCTTCATTGTAAATACTTTCGTATTACTCGGATGTTCAGGCAAGATCATGAAGATTTTGCGTAGGACTCTTAAGATCTTTCTTACTTTTCACATTGTGTGAACAAGCAAGGAATAATGAAAGTGTGTCCTAATGAGATATTTGATGATCTCAAATGGCTCTAGACTCGATCGTGCATTTTGGATTTTTAGTGATCGGAGGCTGGAGAGGAGTGCCACCTTTTCAATACCAATTTATTCGGAGTGAATAAATCAATAGATAATGTGTTGTCTCCGTGTGATTAAAACAAATATCTTTTGAGAGATATCTGAGTTAGCTGGGATGGGTTGTGCCTTGCATCACTGGGTCCATGATGTCTTTCTTCAATACCGAGAATCATTAGCAAAAATGACCTCAATAGCATATGTATTGACCCGGTTTCTGCCTAAAGTTGTAAGGAGGGCTTCTTTCTTTACACCCTTTATCTTTACAATTCTTTTTCATTCTTCAACCCCTTCAATGCTTACCAATACGTCATAACTAGCACCTTGTTGTGATTGTTCCAGTGCTAACTTAAGTACTTGGTCGGCATTCAGCTACGTTCACAATCTTTCTCCATCTTTCCTAAGGACTACTATTTCTAGCTATGGAATGTCCTTGGGAAGATTCCTCCGGTTCTAGAGAAATCATTGGACTTTAACCTATCCTACCATCCTTATGTCACCACAATCTTCATCGTCGTGAAAAGAGATGTTTTGGGTAAGTGTATGTCACCATGAAATCCATTTTGAAGTGCAAATCCATTTTGCTCCCCCTTAACATATGCTACGATATTCGAAAACATTTCGCACATGTCGGGATGAGCTAACACGTTAAGTCAAGCCATTTGTGATTAATCATTTCCCATATTAAATCACATTTTCTCCCCCATATTAAAAATATTAACCCAATCGATGTTTTTAATATCAATTGATTTAATAGCCTTTTAAAAAAATTTGGGAAGAAAAATGCAAATCCAATTATCTTCATGATTTGAACAAGCTCCCCCTCAAATTAATGAGGGTGTACTTGAAACGTAAATTAAATACCTTTTAAACACAAGTGTAAGGTATTTATTACGTGCAAAGATCAGATATAATAATGAATTCACAAGATTAGCAATGTACGAGGTTGGACCTGAATAATGGAGAACAGCATATGAAAGAAGCACATGGTTCTTGTTCACGAATGTTGGTCGCCTCGTCACGTCCCCGAGAAAATTAATTCTCGTTGTTGAGTCAAAGCTTTCCGGTGAAATGCTTGACTTGATTATGAAAAGCGGGTTGCTATCTGAAATAATAGCAAACCATTTTGAGCATGTTTTAAATGTTTTAAACTTCTGCTCGAACTTTATTTACAACCCCGTGTCATTATTGAATGACATTTCTAGGTTCGTAAATATTATCGATTCCAGAAGACATGCTCTTTTTATCAAAACATTTTTGAACACACAATTTTGAAAGATTTAGAAAAATCTTTGAAAAATTCTTGAAAAATTGTGTTCAAAGTTTTGAAAACCAATTACTTGAGCTTAAGATGTTGAATATCTTAAAAGCGAGCTCAAGTCCGAGAAGTTGTGAACTTCCCGTTGTTAAGGATAAGTTACCATCGGCGATAAGCTTTCCTTTTATCTGAAGAACGAGTCCTAAGCTGACATTTACTTAGAAGTCGTGTTCATGAGCTTGAAAACTTTGACTGTTTTAACGGAAAGCTCATGACCGAGAAAGGTGAATTTCTCGTTACGAGGAAAAGTTCTCTTATTTAAAAGATACACTTTCCTTTCTGAGCTTAAAACTTCGAATGTTTTAATACAAGCTCATGACCGAGAAAACTGAATTTCTCGTTATGAGGATAAGTTTATCATTAATGATAAACTTTCCTTTATTTGAAGTACGAGTTACAGTCTGACATTTAACTGTAAGTCATATACACGAGCTTAAAACCTTTGAATGGTTTTAATGTAAGCTCGTGTCCGAGAAAATTTAATTTCTCGTTGTAAGGATAAGTTTATCATCGGCGATAAACTTTCCTTTATTTGAAGCACGGGTTACCATCTGATATTTAATGATAAACCATAATGCATGAGCTTAAAAACTTGGAATGTTTTTGATATAAGCTCATGCCCGAGAAAAATGAATTTCTCGTTTTTAGGATAAGTTTACCATCGGCGATAAACTTTCCTTTCTTTGAAGAGCGAGTTATAGTCTGTGATGTGACTATAAGTCCTTGATTGCAGCTTAACCATGAATCCCCTGAGACATTTGTTTCTCTGATATCTGCTTCTTCAGCAACCAAACTCTAAGAGTGTCCTTAGTTGAACGGGATACAACGATTGGACCGCTTCGTTCTTTTGGAACATCAACTTTGGTACCTGCATTCTCATTAGAAGTTTGTATACTTTTGCATGGGTTAGAGATATCTATTTTTGAAGCACGTGGGGGTTCACAGTTGGCTTTACTTGTGTCAGAGGTGGCCTGAGGGGATGATTCACTTGTCTTAGTTGGCAAACGTTTCCTTTTATAGAAAATCTTAAGTTCAGGCTTAAGTGATGTATCATCCTTTGCAATTTTCTCCCTAGTAGTCTTCGTAGAATCAGAGACTATCCTAGTTAAAGGGCACTCGTTTCCTACAAGAGTAAAAGTTCTACCAGTGGGGCGCCACATTTTACCAATGGGTTTGATTTTAGCGACCCACTGGGATTTAAGTCTAGCACGGGAGTTCACCTCATCAAGTAATTTCTTGACACAAGCATCATGATTTGCCGTAAAGACACATTTTCTACATGTTTTACAAGTAGCATATTTCATGTCTGAATAATTCCTAGATGATTGATCGATGCTCCTAGAAGATGGCATGCTACGGTTAGCAGTGTTGGGTAATCTAGAAGGCATCTGACTAGGTTTGAAATTGCTATCTCTTACATGTGTCTTTTGCTTAGCTTCCCTAAAACCAGGTTTATGGCAAACGTCATTTGAACTAGTTCTAGACGTGGTCTTGGTATTTTTAGGGAAACTAGAGGCAATCATATGATTTGGTCTTGCTAAAGCTGGAGTGATCACATAGGGCCTAGTTGCTGGAGTGACTGGTCTAGAAAGATGAACCAAATCAACTTGGGAGGCAAACCGCGGTCTCGAGGATTGTGGTCGCTCGGATCTAAATGCAGTAGGTTGTCTGACAATCGGTTGTCTGACGAACTGATTTGTAGGCGGTTTCCCCAAGATTGATGGTTTTTCAAGCTTAGTATCCACACTAGGTCCTCTAGTTTTCCTTAACTCGTTTTTCAACGCAGCTATAGCAAAAACCTTTTCCTGAACTTGAGCTTTTAAGGTCTCATTCTCTTTGAGCAATTCATCTTGGGATGCCAACTTAGATTCAAGCAACTTAATTTGTTTCAAAAGATTATCCTTTTCAGCTTTAGAATCTAAAACTATTTGATCCAATTTTCGTTCAAGAACAACGTTTGACTTTTCAAGTTTTTCAAAATATGTTTCATATTTCTCCGTTTTCTTTGAAAATTCAATTTTGGCATCCTCAAGCTCTTTGGATTGCTGAGCGAAAATGGTTGCAAGCTCTTCAGACCTAGACACAGAATTGGTTAATGAAGCAGTCGTAAAACTATTAGCAGGATTGTTAATTAGCGCATTCATTTCAGACAACATATGAAGAATATTATCTGTACCTGACATGCTACTTGGTTCCCGTTTTCCTCCTGATTCTTTTCTCTTGTGGCTGCTTCGTGTATCGTCTTGCAATATATGCAATTTTCCCTCTTAAAAACAGCCTATTCGGAAAAAAAAAAAAAAAAAAAAAAAAAGCCTATTCGGAAAAAATAGCCTATTCGGAAAAACAGCCTATTCGGAAAAACAGCCTATTCGGAATATTCAGCCTATTCGGAAAAACAGCCTATTCGGAAAAACAGCCTATTCGGAAAAAACAGCCTAGTCGGAAAAACAGCCTATTCGGAATATTCAGCATATTCGGAAAAAACAGCCTATTCGGAAAAAAACAGCCTATTCGGAAAAACAGCCTATTCGGAATATTCAGCCTATTCTGAAAATACCCTTATTCGGAATAAACTCTATGCAGAATAACCCTTATGCGGAAAAACCCCTATTCGGAATGTTTTCTTCAATTCGGAATATATTGGCAATTTGGCTTATTCGGAAAAACTGTTGTCTATTCGGAATGATGGCAATTCGGAATATTTCCTAATTTTGGCTATTCGGAAAATTGGTGTCTATTCGGAAAAATTAGCTATTCGGAAAGTTTTTGCTATTCGGAAAAAACGGCTATTTGGAAAAAAAATTCTTCTATTCGGAAAAATTCTTCTATTCGGAAAAAATTCTTCTATTCGGAAAGATTCTTCTATTCGGAAAGTCTATGCGGAAAAATTTCTTCTATGCTGAAAATCCTCCTATTCGGAATCCTATTCGGAATAAACTTTCTATGCTGAAAATCCTCCCTATTCGGAATCCCTATTCGGAATATTCTGGAAAAATAGTTTCCGAGACTTAAAAAGTAGCTATTAACTCCGATTTTTGATCCAAAACCACAAAAAGTTTTATGATTTTTACTAAAATAAGCTAAACCCAATCCTTATCAATCAATCCCAATAACAAAAACACCAAAAATAACAAGATTCAAGAATGATTTTTTCTAAAGATCACTAATTGATTCAAAAACTAAAAAAGCAACACAATCAATTGAAGGGGTTTTTAATCAAATCAATAGATAAAAAAAAAACGCAAATCCTAAGATTTAACCATGGCTCTGATACCAATTGAAGGCCTACTAATTCTAAGGATTTGTTAATGGATGGATTAGATCTATGGATTTGGTGGAATAGATGGGGAAGATGGAGATTAGGTGTAGAGAGAGAAAGGAGAGGGAAGGAAAGTAGAGAGAGAAAGTAATTAGATAAAATGATTAAGTGTGTAAGAATGAATGACCAACCCCCTCCTAACATGCTAGGAGGGGTATATATATAGCCCACCCTACATGTGGGCTATATGGACTATACATTATAAAGTAGACCACGAGCCCATTACATAATTATCGTTGGAGCGACCGATCCTTCATAAATACGTAAAACGTATTTCCAACAATCATTAAGTCCATTGTAAAACGTGTCAATTTGATGTAAATCGGAAAAACCGTGATGAGGACACTCATGTAACATTTCCTTATACCTATTCCAAGCCGTTGAAAAACTTTCATTAAGCTCTTGTGAAAATTTTGAAATCTCGTTTTTCAAGTGCGTAGTCTTAGAGGGCGGAAAAAATTGGTTCACAAACTTAGACACGAGATCCTTCCACGTCAATATTGAATTGGGTGGCTCTTTCTCTAACCAAATTTTAGCGGGCCCCGCTAAGGAATACGGAAAAAGCATCATCTTGATCGAGTCATTAGAGACATCCTTAAACTTGCAAGTGGCGGTAAGACGATTGAATTGGCTGATATGGTTGTGTGGATTGTCCTTCTCATCACCACGGAATTTGTTGTTTTGGATCATTGACAACAAACCCGTTTTCACTTCAAAATTCTCCGCAAGGATAGCGGGAATCACAATAGCCTCTCCATAACCCTCGGTGGGTTCTTGAAGTAACTCCATCATAGTTCGATTCGCCATGGTTGGTTCCTTCTCTACAATGGGTTCGACAATAGGAGATTCTTCACTAGAAGATGTTTGGTTTCCTTCCTTTTGACGACGTTTACGTGCACGTCTTGCTTTGGAGCGAGTTTGCATAAACGTCACGTACAACGAGGGGATGAGCAAAGAATATTCTTTTTAGTGTTTTGTATTTTTCCAATTTTTTTGTGGTTTTTGATTGTTTTTACTTTTTTTTTTATTTTTGTGATTGTATTAGGTAGACAAAAATCTACCAATCTCCTCCTTAATCAAATCTCTTGATTAAAGAAGCCTCAAGGAATGAAAACGATCACGTGAAGTGAACGCCTTCGATGACTTTAGAACGTTGGTGGAACACCAAAACGTTCAAGAGGGTTTTGTCAAATGAAACCAAGAAAGTATATATGATACTTAGTAATACTTTGGGCGGAAAAACCCTCGATTAGCTCTCAAAATCAAATACTCACAAGCAAGAGGGGAAACGAGGCGGCGCGAAGCACTTAAGAGCCTTTTTCCTTAGGATATATTTTATAATATCCGCCTTATACCCACCTTGTAGTTTGTATTTTTCAAAATCGAGCTTCACGAAAGTATTTATCTATTTTTGCCTTTTTCTTTGGTTTGAGATTCGAATACAATGATTGGGTAATGAGCTCCCAAGTCAAGGTTATGATTTCTCACTTTTGGAGTACTTGTGTATTTATTGTTCTAGTATACAATATAGTAATAGTATTCACACAAAAAACGAAAAACCGATAATACGTATTAGTAGAGTGCTACTAATACAATAGATATTATGGCTATATAAAAACAACAATTTCCAAATCAAAACACAACACGCCTCCCCGGCAGCGGTGCCAAAATGATGGTTGAGTTTTTACCACTCTTTAGGAAAAAAGGGCAAATTAGGGTAAGTACACAAGTAGTTTAGGAAAACCACGAGTTATGACCCAAAGTGGGGATCGTTCTCAAGGAGGCTTGGCGTGTGTGTAATGAAATGATTACTTTGTGATTATATTGTTATGAGAAAGAAAAATAGAAATGGGATAAGAAGAGAATGACGGTTACGATGACGGATTACACTAAGACGAAAAGGTCGTACACGTAAAACCGTAAAAGCACCAAATTTAAAAGTTTACTCTAAAAATTCCTCAAAAATTGAAATAAATCCTAAATAATGTATTAAGAGTTTACAAAAAATCAAAAATCACCGAAACCTTTTATTTAATTAAATAATGATTTTTTAATGCTAATTAAAGCCCTAAAAATCAATTTAATTAATAAAAAGCCAAAAATGAGTTTTATCACTTTGTAAATCTCTAAAATACCCTAACTTAATTTAAAACTATTTTTGAAAATTTTAAAATTAATTAAAAGTATTTAAAAACAATTAAAAACTATAAAAACTTAAAATAATTCTAGAAAATAATTGAAAGACCCTAAAAGTATTTGGAAAGTTGTAAAATTCCTAATTAAATGTCCAGAATCTAGGAAAAATATAAAACATAGAAAAATCAGACTTTTAACTTTTAATAATAAAATAATATTAAAATATTAATAAAAATCCAAAAATCCTAAAAAATTCTAAAAAGTTGCAAACTAGCTAATTTTAACCTAAATAACACAGAAATGAAGTTGAAATTACCTAAATACCCTTAATGGGCCTAGAAATGGGCCAAAACCCAAAACAGTCACCTTAATGGGCCAAATTGAGCCCAATAAGAAAAAGTTTGTAAAAATGGCCCAAAAACCACTACTTGACTCAAAATTTGATTCTGAACAACTTTTTCCAAAGGCCCAAAAGCTGAAAATGTGAAATAAGCAAGCTTATACCAAACAGCTTATTCTTAATGGGCTTTTTGGCCCATTAAGCTATAAGCTAATGCCATATGCTCAAATTAGACACATAAGCTTCTTTTGAGCTAAATAAGACTTCTGTAAAAAGAAATTTGAAATAAGCCAAAGGGATAAGCCTGAAAATGCAAAAAGCAATTTACAGAAAACGACAAAATAATCGTTTTTGAGTTCTAGGCTATCCCAAGAGCTGATTCAAATTGCAAAAGCTTTTAAATGACTTAAATAAGCTAATTCAAAAAAAAAATTCAAATAAGCTGACTCAATAAGTTGGAAAAAGCAAATAAGCACTTATGAAAAAGTCAAATAAGTTGGTTTTCTAGCAAAAAGTCAAAGTTAAAGTCTAATAAGCTCCAGTTCAATCAAATGGGTCAAATAATAAAGATCTATCACAAAAAATAAGTTGTTGCAGGTCTTGATAAGCCAAAATGGCTTATTGATAAGCAAACTGAAAATTTGTACTAGCAGGGGCTAGTTTTGGGTGTTGAGCAGTGGAAACTTTTTCCACTGCTTGACTTGTTGACTTTTTTGTCTTTAGTGACTTTTTTGGAGATTCAAGTTTCACAAAGGCACCTGATGAGACTGCTTTTATACATAGTCTCATCGTCCAAATAGGGCTTAAAATGCATTAAATATCATCAAAATACCCATATATATGCTTGTGTTGGTTGCTTGTGTATTTTAGGTACGGATATTGAGAAAATGACAAAAGATCACAAGAATCATACAAAAACGAACACGGGAAACGAAGCCGCACAATGAACCAAGCCCTAATGAAGACTTTCCCAAAATCAACCCTTGAAGATTTGAAGAATTATGAAGAAGGGTCCTCCAATATGGAAGAATTGACACTTTATACCCTTGTATCCTCATAATTACAGGTTTGGTCCCTAAAGTTTGTCAAAATTACAAAAATGGCCCTCCACTTTGAAGAATTGGCAAGTTTAGCCCCTCAACAAAGCTAAATTGTCAACCAATATCCTCCACAAAGTCAAACACATCATGAAGTCCTTCAAAGTACAAGAAATTAAAAGTTTGGTCCTTTGAAAATCCCAAAATTACAAAAAGGACCCTTGACTTTCAACATTTGGCAAAAATGGTCCCTCATCAAACATGACTTGGCAATTTCAGTCCTCCAAAATGCTCAACATACAAGTCAAGGCCATTATCCATCATCAAAATGCCAAATCAGCCCTTGAAGAATTAAAAAATGGCAAGAAATACCCCTGAAAATACTTTGGAAAAGTATTTGGGGAAAAAGTGTGAAAAGAAAAACTTAGCTAACAAAAGAAATCCGATTTTCATGTGTTTTAATTGCAAATGAAAAGAGAATAGAAGATGGGGCGTTATTTCTGGCAAGACAAGATTGTTACATAGACCAGTGAGTGGGTGACACCTGTCCCACTCACACTCTCTACCAATCACATTGCACCATTCATCCATGTCACACCCCACTTAACCCGGTTTATATTAAACTAATCTTGGCGCCATTAACAAGTATTTAGATTTAATCCAAACCAAAAACGGATTAAACAAGACACTATTCACCTCAAGAACACAATTAGGTATTCGTAATTGTGTTGTAATTAGGCCCTAAGATTATCCAGATCCATGATTAAGCATCCCTTAATCATAACCCAACACCAAAAACACATGCTACACCACCAAGGAACCCCACATGAGATTCCCCTGCTACACCTTTGAGCTAACTGCCAAATTTTGGACAGTCATCCAACGTCCAAAGATTCAGCTTACATCCTAAGCTTATTTCACACCATTTGATCAAGTTTTCACATGCCAGCTACCACAAGGCTCCAAATTCAGTCACATGATTCAACAAAATGCCAAAGCTCTCAAGGGCATTTCTGGGACTTCACAACTAGGGTTTATGTTATTTTTCAGCTTCCTTAGTCTCATGTAAGGCTATATATAAAGCCATAGGGTCTCACTTAGACGTTTGCTTTTGGTTTTTCCTTTGTTCAAGCACTTGTAAATCCCTTTTCAGTTTTATGAATTTGAGTTAAATGTTTTGAAGAAAGACCAAGTGCCATCTTATTATTGCTTGTTTATGTTCTTAGTTTACTGATTCTGAAGTTAAAAACCTGTTTTCAAAAGAGGAGTGTGCAAAAGTTTGCACATTTTCTTCATTTTCTTGATATTTTGCTAAGTTCTTGTTTCAACCTTAGAATTCTTGGGTTATAGGGCTGATCATAGCATCCTAATTGTGTTGATTAAGGTGTGGTGAGGCTTATAACTTGGGGATAATCAAGTGTGGGGTAACAAGGTTGCATTAATCAAGATTTTCCAAGTTTCTGATTTATTACTTGTGTTTCTAACCTTGTTGATTCTTAGCAGGGGTGTTATTGGAAGCTTGTACTTGTTCTTGCTAGTACATAAGCTCATAAATTCGTGGGTGTGGATGTACATCCATGAGGTTTGCATACTCAATCCTAAAATCTGCTTAAAATCTGATTTTGGTGATATTTGTATGTGGCTTGTGTTCTTGTGAATTTTGTGGCTTAAATCTGCTTGAATCTGTTAATCTTACTTGTTATTGTGTTAATTGATGCTTGGGTCGCCTTAAATCTCACTTTGCCTTTGAAAAATTTGATTTTGAAGAGATTAAGGGGTATTTGGGTCTATCTGTTTGTGATTGTAACTTGTTATTGTGTTGTGGAAAGTTTGAGTTTGTGTTCTATATCTGATATATGCTTGGTTGAGAGTGTTTTACTGCAAGTTTTTGGGTTTGAAGCCTTGAATCAAACAATCTGCTATATAATCTTTGTTACTGCCTGTTTTGACCTAGGATTTTGGGAACACTTAGTGTGTATGCATGCTTAGGGCTAAAAGTGGTTTAAACAAAGTCATTGTAACCTGTTTGAAAGATTTGAGGTGTTGAATCTGGCTTATTGGTCAAATACATTAGCAAAGTGTAAACTGCATGTGCTAGTGTTCATCAGTAACATTCATTGGCTTGAATCTTGCTTAATTCTTTGAATCATTGCATGAAACCTGTTTAGACTTGCTTATTGGAGTTTATAATAGCTTGTGTATGCATTTGGTTGAATTTGGCTGGCTGATTTGTGCTAAAACTGCTTATAAGTGCTCAACTGCTTATTTGTTCATGTCTGTATCATATCTGGGACTTTATTGATTAAACTGTATCAATTGGGTGTTTGTGATTGTGTTATTTTGATTTTTCTTGACTCCTTTTGATCCAAAGATCATTTGGGTGCCTTTGTGTAATCTGAATCTCCAAAAAGTCACTAAAGACAAAAAGTCAAACAAGTCAAGCAGTGGAAAAAGTTTCCACTGCTCAACACTCAAAGCTAGCCCCTGCTAGTGTAAAATTGAACTCAGCTTATCAATAAGCTATTCTAGCTTATCCAGACTTGCAACAACTTTTTTTGTGATATGTCTTCATTATTTGACCCATTTAAGTAGACTGGAGCTTATTGGACTTTGACTTTGACTTTTTACTAGAAAACCAACTTATTTGACTTTTACATAAGTGCTTATTTGCTTTTTCCAGCTTATTGAGTCAGCTTATTTGAAAACTCTTTGTTGATTTTGTTTAATTAAGTCATTTAAAAGCTATAGAAACTTGAATCAGCACTTGGGGTGGCCTAGAACTCAAAAACGACTATTTTGTCGTTTTCTGTAGATTGCTTATTGCATTTTCAGGCTTATTCCTTGGGCTTATTTCAAATTTCTTTTTGCAGAAGTCTTATTTAGGTCAAAAGAAGCTTGTGTGTCAAATTTTAGCTTATGGCATTCGCTTATAGCTTAATGGGCCAAAAAGCCCATTAAGAATAAGCTGCTTGGTATAAGCTAGCTTATTTCACACTTTCAGCTTTTGGGCCTTTGGAAAAAGTTGTTTAAAATCAAATTTTGAGTCAACCAGTGCTTTTTGGGCTTATTTTGAACACATTTTGTTATTGGGCCTAAATTTGGCCCAATAAGGTACTGTTTTGGGTTTAGCCCATTTTCTAGGCCCATTAGGGGTATTTAGGTAATTTCACTTTCATTTCTGAGTTATTTAGGTTAAATTAAGCTAGTTTGCTAGTTTTTAGAATTTTTATGATTTTTGGATTTTTAATAATATTTTAATATTATTTTATTGTTAAAAATTAAAAGTCTGATTTTCTAAGTTTTTATATTTCTCCTAGGTACTAAACTCTTAATTAGGATTTTTGCAACTTTCCAAATATTTTTAGAGTCTTTTAATTATTTTCTAGAATTAATTTATGTTTTAATTGATTTTAGTAGTTTTTAATTGTTTAAAAATAGTTTTTAGTGTTTTTAAAATTTTGAAAAATACTTTTTAGCTTAATTAGGGTATTTTTGAGGTTTACAAACTTTAAAATCTTGTTTGGGACTTTTTAATAATTAATTTTGATTTTTAGGGTTTTAATTAGCATTAAAAAGTCATTATCTAATTAATTAAATCGTTTTAGCAAGTTTGGATTTTTTGTAAACTCTTAGAATATTATTGTGGATTTTTGGTATTTTTAGGAATTTTTAGGTTAAAATTTTAATGTTAGCACTTTTTACGATTCTACGTGTACATCTTTTTCGACTTAGTTTAATCCGTCTTCGTAACCGTCATTCTCTTCTAATCTCATTTCTATTTTCCTTTCTCAACAATATAATCACAAATCTAATCCAAATCATTACACACATAACACACTAGCCTCCTTGAGAACGAACTCACTTTAGGGTCATTTACACACGGTTTTCCTAAATCGTCGTATTCACTACTTGCCCTATTTGCTCTCTTTTCCTAAAGAGTAGTAAAATCACTACATCATTTTGGCGCCGCTGCCGGGGAGGCGTGTTGTGTTTTGAGTGGAATTGTTGTTTTTATATACTAACCATAAATAGTATTTGTATTAGTAGCACTCTACTAATACGTATTATCGGTTTTCGATTTTTGTGTGAATACTATTACTATAGTGTATATGTAGAACAATAAATTCACAAGTACTCCAAATACGTGAGAAATCACAACCTTGACTTGGGAGGTCATTACCCAATCATTGTATTCGAATCTCAAACCAAAGAAAAAGGCAAAAATAGATAAATACTTTCGTGAAGCTCAATCTTGAAAAATACAAACTATAAGGTGGGTATAAGGCGGATATTATAAAATATATCCTAAGGAAAAAGGCTCTTAAGTGCTTCGCGCCGCCTCGTTTCCCCGCTTGCTTGTGAGTATTTGATTTTGAGAGCTAATCGAGGGTTTTGCCGCCCAAAGTATTACTAAGTATCATATATATTTTCTTGGTTTCCATTGATTAAACCCTCTTGAACGTTTTGGTGTTCCACCAACGTTCTAAAGTCATCGAAGGCGTTCACTTCACGTGATCGTTTTCATTCCTTGAGGCTTCTTTAATCAAGAGATTTGATTAAGGAGGAGATTTGTAGATTTGTGTCTACTTAATACATTCACCAAATTCCAAAAAGGTTAATACAATCAAAAACCACAAAAAAATTGAAAAATACAAAACACCAAAAAGAATCTTCTTTGCTTGTCCCCTCGTTGTACGTGACGTTTATGCTAACTCGTAATCAAGCAAGACGTGCACGTAAACGAAAGAACAAAACTCACACTCCCAATATTTCTAGTGAGGAGTCTCCTATTGACGAACCCATTGTAAGAGAAGCACCAGCCATGGCGAATTGAACTATGATGGAGTTACTTCAAGAACTCACCGAGGGTTATGGAGAGGCTATTATGATTCCCGCTATCCTTGCGGAGAATTTTGAGGTGAAAACGGGTTTGTTGTCGATGATCCAAAACAACAAATTCCGTGGTGATGAGAAGGACAATCCACACAACCATATCCGCCAATTCAATCGTCTTACCACTACTTGCAAGTTTAAGGATGTCTCGAATGACTCGATTAAGATGATGCTTTTTCCGTATTCCTTAGCGGGGCCCGCTAAAATTTGGTTAGAGAAAGAGCCACCCAATTCTATATTGACGTGGAAGGATCTCGTGTCTAAGTTTGTGAACCAATTTTTTCCGCCCTCTAAGACTACGCACTTGAAAAACGAGATTTCAAAGTTTTCACAAGAATTTAATGAAAGTTTTTCAACGGCTTGGAATAGCTTTAAGGAAATGTTACATGAATGTCCTCATCACGGTTTTTCCGACTTGCATCAAATTGACACGTTTTACAATGGACTTAATGATCATGAAAGGGATTATTTGAATGCCGCCGCGGGTGGTAATTTTTTGTGTAAAACGGTTGAGGAAGCTTTGGTGATAATTGAAAATAGATCTAAGGTGTATAGTCCTCGTAGCACGTCTAGTGCTCGTAAGGCTTCGTCTTTGGCTTCACCTTCTTTGTCTACTACCATCGATGCTTGCCAAATTGAGGCGAACTTGGAAAACATGATTTTTGATAAGCTAAAAGGACTTTTGATTGAGTTTAAAGTTGGTGAACAAAGTGCTCCCGCTACGGCTAAAGCGGTTGAGGTTTCTTGCATGTATTGTGGTGGAGGTCATGATTTCTCCGAGTGCATTACCAACGGTGGTAACACTTCGAGTGCCTTCGCGGCCACGGGAAATTACAACCAAAACGGTCAAGTTTCCCGCTCTAATCAATTGACACCACCGGGTTTTGGTTCAAATCAAAATGCTAACAACAACTATCGCAACAATCAAGTTGGTTTCAAAAACAATTACAACAAGGGAAATTATGGTAATCAAGGGGCTAATAATCAAGTTTCAAACAAGAATCAAAATGATTTTCAAAACAACAACAAGGGTTTGCAAACATTGAAAGATCTTCCAAGTGAGTTTGTTGAATACGCTAGTGGGAATGATGCTAGGTTTGACAATATTCAAAGAGAAATCATTAGCCTAAGATCCGAGTTTAAGAACGACTTGAAGAAAGAGTTGAAAAATGAGTTAGCTAATGAACTTATAATCCACACCAACAAGATGGAAGGAAATGTCACTAGGTTACAACAAAACCAACAAAAATGGAACAAGGGCAACTCAAGATTAAACAAGAAATGATTAAGGCCGAGAAGAGGCAATCCGTGTTTGAAGATAAAATCTCGTCTATGTTTGAGGCAATAATGTGTAAACCGTCTTCGAGTAGTCTTCCTAGCAAACACCGTATCCAACCCTAAGGGTGAGATGAAAGTGATTACCACACGTAGTGGTAAGACACTTAAGGAACCGACTCCTCAACCAATTGCTCCTACGGAGGAAGCAATTGAGGAAGAACCCGAGGTGGTGGTCCAAAAGGAGCATGTTCCAATTCCACGAAGTACCGCTCATGCCACACCTACGGTTGACCCATTACCATCATTGGAACCCGAGATTCCAAAGGCTATGCCTACTATGCCTCAACCCACACCACCTTTGCCCTATCCATCGAGACTTAGGAAGGAGAAACGTCAAGAGCGCGACAATTATCAATTTGAGCTTTTTATGAAAATGTTTCGTGATTTGCACTTTAATGTGAGTTTCGCCGATGCTTTGGTCATGATGCCTCGATTTGCCGCTAACTTTAAGAGTATGTTGAACAACAAGGAGAGATTGCACCAATTGTCTAGTTGTTCATCGGTTTATCTTAATCACATACCACAAAAAGTCGGTGATCCCGGTAAATTTTTGATCCCTTGTGCAATCCAAGATATGGAGGAATGCTTCGCCTTGGCCGATCTTGGTGCTAGCATTAACTTGATGCCACTTGCAATCTTCAAGTCGCTCAATCATCCTAATCTTACTCCTTCACTAATGTCTATCGAGTTGGCCGACCATTCCACAATTCCCGCATGTGGTTTGGCGGAAGACGTTTTTGTGAAAGTGGGGAAGTTCTACTATCCCTTAGACTTTATCGTTGTTGATATCCCCACGGATCCTCAAGTTCCTCTCATTTTAGGTCGTTCGTTTTTAGATACGTCTATGTCTTTGATCGATGTTCATGCTAGAAAGATCACCTTACGTTTAAACGACGAGGAACTTGTTATAAACGCAACTCAAAACTCTCAAATTTCTCATGTTTATTCCGTTGCAACCATAAAACTCGTTGATATGATTGACGTGGTTTGCAAGGAATTTTCACAAGAAGTTCTAGGTTTTGGTGATGAAGAAACTAGTGGCAATCCCACTATGTTAGATCCAATTCTTGATAATTCGACACCAACCTTCACTCCATTTGAAGGTGGTGGTTTTACGTTGGAAGAATTCAATGTTCCACGTACTTGTAACGAAGACCTCGACAACGATGAGGACTTCTCGATTATCAAGGATTTTCTTAACGATTTCCCATTTCCTCCACCCGAGAAGGTTATGAGTATCGAGCCCAAATCTTCACTTGAGGAACCACCTATCCTTGAGTTGAAATATTTACCTCCTCATCTCGAATATGTCTATTTGGAGGAGGACGACAAGTTGCCGGTTATTATTGCGAAGGAACTTTCGAATGATGAAAAAACCGCACTTGTCGATGTTCTAAAGGACCACAAGAGGGCAATTGCGTGGAAGTTATCCGACATTAAGGGAATCGATCCCAAGTTTTGTACTCACAAAATCTTAATGGAGGAGGATTACAAGCCCGCAATCCAAAGTCAAAGGAGGGTGAACCCCAAAATTCACGACGTCTTCAAAAAGGAGGTCCTTAAACTCCTTGACGCGGGAATGATTTACCCTATTTCCGATAGCCCTTGGGTGAGTCCTATTCATTGTGTCCCTAAAAAGGGAGGGATGACCGTTGTGCCAAATGATGTCAACGATTTGATTCCCACTAGACTCGTGACCGGAAGGAGAGTGTGCATTGACTATCGTAAGTTGAATGAAGCCACTCGAAAAGACCATTTTCCCTTGCCCTTCATGGACCAATTGTTGGAGCGTCTTGCTGGAAACGATTTCTATTGTTTTTTAGATGGTTTTTCCGGTTACTTCCAAATTCCCATCGATCCACGTGATCAAGAAAAAACTACGTTTACGTGTCCATATGGAACGTTTGCCTATCGTAGAATGCCATTCGGACTTTGTAATGCACCGGGAACCTTTAAAAGGTGCATGATGGCTATTTTTCATGACATGATCAAGAAGACGATGGAAGTCTTCATGGATGACTTTTCTGTGTTTGGTAATTCATTCACTTCGTGTTTGTCGAACCTAGAGAGAATGTTGAAACGTTGTGAGGAAACCAACCTTGTGCTCAATTGGGAAAAGTGTCATTTTATGGTTAAGAGTGAAATCGTCTTAGGGCACAAGGTCTCGAAAGTGGGGATTGAGGTAGATCAAGCTAAGGTAGACGTCATCGCCAAATTACCTCATCCCAAAACCGTCAAGGGAGTTAGGAGTTTCCTAGGCCACGCGGGCTTTTATCGTCGGTTCATCAAGGATTTTTCGAAGATTTCTCGACCCATTACACATCTTCTTGAAAAAGAGGCACGTTTTGTCTTTGACAAAGATTGTGTACGAGCCTTTGAAATCCTTAAGAGGAAACTTACCGAAGCTCCCATTCTTGTTGCTCCCAATTGGAACCTCCCCTTTGAGCTCATGTGTGATGCTAGTGATTACGCTATTGGGGCTGTTTTGGGGCAACGTCATGATAAGCACTTCTTGCCTATTCACTATGCTAGCAAGACGATGACCGAGGCTCAACTAAAATACACTACAACGGAAAAGGAGTTCCTTGCCGTGGTGTATGCATTCGAGAAGTTCCGACCTTATCTCATCTTAGCTAAATGCATAGTGTATATGGATCATTCGGCTATCAAGTATCTCATGGCCAAGCAAGATGCTAAGCCTAGATTACTTCGTTGGATTCTCCTCCTTCAAGAATTTGATCACACCATCGTTGACAAAAAAGGAGCCGAGAATCTAGCGGCCGATCATCTTTCTCGTTTGGAAGATCCTCACCAAAGTATTTACGAGCCCAAGGAAATTACCGAAACATTTCCGCTCGAGACACTTGGTGTAGTGAATTCTAAACTTGATTCATCTACCCCATGGTTTGCGGACATTGCAAATTACCATGCGGGTAACTTCATCATCAAGGGTATGACGACACAAGAAAAACGAAAATTCTTTCGTGACGTCAAGTTCTACTTTTGGAACGACCCTTACTTGTTTCGAACTTGTGCGGATCAAATCATCCGACGTTGTGTTTTTGGCACCGAAGCTTCCAACATCCTTAGAGCTTGCCATGAGGGACCCACGGGTGGTCACCACGGTGCTAATCTCACGGCTAAGAAGGTGTTTGATGTCGGCTTCTTGTGGCCTACTATTTACCGAGATGCACAAGATCTTGTGAAGTCGTGTGATTCATGCCAACGACAAGGAAAAGCCTCACAAAAAGATGAAATGCCACAAAATATCATCCAAGTGTGTGAGATCTTTGACGTTTGGGGTATAGACTTTATGGGGCCGTTCCCATCATCTCGTGGTAATAAGTACATTCTCGTTGCGGTTGAATACCTATCTAAGTGGGTGGAGGCCAAAGCCTTGCCCACCAATGATGCTCGTGTGGTAGTCAAGTTCTTGAAAAGCTTGTTTTCTCGGTTTGGAACCCCTCGTGCGATCATAAGCGATCGTGGAACCCATTTTTGTAACGACCAATTCGAAAGGGTCCTAAGGAAATATGGGGTTACACATCGGCTTTCTACGGCTTATCACCCACAAACGAGTGGGGAAGTCGAGGTTTCAAACCGAGCGTTGAAGAGGATCTTGGAGAGATCCGTTGGGGAAAACCGACAATCTTGGTCGGATAAGTTGGAAGATGCTTTATGGGCCTTTAGGACCGCTTATAAGACGCCCATTGGGTGCACTCCCTATAAGCTTGTGTATGGAAAGAATTGTCATTTGCCTATCGAGTTAGAACACAAGGCTTATTGGTCCCTAAAGCATTGTAATGATGATATGGAGACCGCGGGAAAACACTAGAAAATGCAATTGAATGAATTAGATGAATTAAGGGACATTGCTTATGAAAATTCATTGATTTATAAGGAAAAAACTAAAAAGTTGCATGATTCTAAAATTAAAAACCGGATTTTTAACATTTGGGATCAAGTTTTGCTTTTTTAATTCTCGCTTGAAAATCTTTTCCGGTAAGTTGAAATCCCGTTGGTCCGGTCCATTCACCGTGACTCAAGTGTTTCCGTATGGGACCATCGAGCTAGCTCAAGATGATGGCCCTAACTTCAAGGTGAATGGACATAGGTTGAACCACTACTTTGGCGGGGAAGTTCCATCCTTGAACTACCTCGACCAAGTCACCTTCCCTAATGATAATTAGTATTGAGGGGATCGAGTCGAGCTCATGAATCGGTAATCAAAAACGAGGAGCCTCGTGGGGGAGTCCCATGCTTATCCTATGTACATATTATCGCTTTCTAATGTAGTTAATGTGAGGGGATTTGTGCCCTTCCAGCCTTTGTTCCGTGGTTGTTTGTGAATTGTGGTTTTTAGATCATGATCTTCACGATTGGAGCCTCTCGTGTTCGTTTTATGGGAGCACTCGATCGATTGCTTTGAAGACTTTCTCAATATCCAAATGATATATCCTTTTGATGTTCTAACCTTAGGTTTATAGCACACTTCATAAACGGCTATTAATTTATTGGTTACACCCTTTCCATGCTAGATTAGGCATTCGACTACGTCTCTAGTATGGTGGTGTTTGCACCCCTAGACTCGAAACATTGAGGACAATGTTTAACTTTAGTATGGGGGGTGAATAGATACTTGCCTTGCCAAACCTTCACGCTTTCCAAAGTTTATCTTTTTGTTTATCGTTTTTGTTGCAAAATAAGGCTAAAAATGGCCAAATTTTAAAATTTTTCTCATGTTTTATAAGTGTTTGAAGACACGAATGTAGGTTTTCCGATGGCGAGAATAAGAGTAATTTTTGACTCGACTGTGCGTGTTGAGCACTTAGCTTTGATTCCTTAACTACACATTAGGCTAAGTCTCTTAAATGAGGACGAGAAATGATAGGGTTAATTATAAGTTACTATTCTAAACGTAGAGTACTCGTGTTCTTTCAAAAACACATGTGTTCTCGTTGTTTGCTTATTCTCCCTTCGCATGTAAATATTTTTTGCTTAATAAATATTGACTTAGCGGTTTAGTTGGGATTGTTGGGTTTCTATTCTTTTCTAGTAGCTTCCGTGTAATTAAATTGGGAAGACATTAAGGTATCGCCAGCGTCCCGGTTTTGAAGTATTGGCACCCGAATAATCAAAAGCTTCACCCAATAATAAGATTTCAAGTGCTCACCTAAATCTAGCAAAAATATGAAGCTCACAAGGCCGAAAAATCTATGCAAAATTGAAAGTGAATCAAGCCTTAGTCTTCGAAGCTTTAAAGATCCAAAATTCGCCTTAGCGTGAGGATATACGTCTTTGGCTAATAAAACCACCGATGAGGCGGATAATAAAAGGCAAGGCAAGACAAAAGTCATAATAAAAGCTTCATGGCAAAGTTGAATAAAAGATGGAGGTAAACCAAAGATAATAAGGCCCTTCCGTTAGGGGGCGTATAAAAGTCTTGGTAATAAGTCTCATGTTCAAAACCGTTATAAAACCGTGTTTATCGATTCTTCTTGTCAACTTAATTTTTTAACATCGTTGTCTATTGGGAGGGGTTATTGATTTGATGGTATTGGTTACACCGTTAGGACTCTATTTTTAGACCTAAATCTCTATTATCGCATAAGTAAAACAATGTATCCTCGTGAAACATTCAAGACAACATAAAATATAAGAGATACAACTTAGGAATAATGGGAGGATAAGTAAGTGATTAGGGCATATGATTAGTGTTAGCATTACTAACTTATGATGACAATGATCTCGTTGCACGCTTAGCATGGAATTGGGGTGAAAATCGAGGACGATGAAATTATTTCTAACGAAGCATTCACGTGTTCTTATTCTATGAACCTAAACGTCCCATTCTGCGATGAGAATCATACATTATGTCTAAAACACAAATAGTAGTAGTATAGCTAGTTTATCATTCAATAAAGTGAATAAAATGAATTTTGTAGATGCTACGATACTTAATTCTAGCATTGCGTGAGGGCACGGCAATGGTTTAGTATGGGGGAATGATGAGACTGCTTTTATACATAGTCTCAATGCCCAAATAGGGCTTAAAATGCATTAAATATCATCAAAATACCCATATATATGCTTGTGTTTGTTGCTTGTGTATTTTAGGTACGGATATTGAGAAAATGACAAAAGATCACAAGAATCATAAAAAACGAACACGGGAAACGAAGCCGCACAATGAACCAAGCCCTAATGAAGACTTTCCCAAAATCAACCCTTGAAGATTTGAAGAATTATGAAGAAGGGTCCTCCAATATGGAAGAATTGACACTTTATACCCTTGTATCCTCATAATTACAAGTTTGGTCCCTAAAGTTTGTCAAAATTACAAAAATGGCCCTCCACTTTGAAGAATTGGCAAGTTTAGCCCCTCAACAAAGCTAAATTGTCAACCAATATCCTCCACAAAGTCAAACACATCATGAAGTCCTTCAAAGTAAAAGAAATTACAAGTTTGGTCCTTTGAAAATCCCAAATTTACAAAAAGGACCGTTGACTTTCAACATTTGGCAAAAATGGTCCCTCATCAAACATGACTTGGCAATTTCAGTCCTCCAAAATGCTCAACATACAAGTCAAGGCCATTATCCATCATCAAAATGCCAAATCAGCCCTTGAAGAATTCAAAAATGGCAAGAAATACCCCTGAAAATACTTTGGAAAAGTATTTGGGGCAAAAGTGTGAAAAGAAAAACTTATCTAACAAAGGAAATCCGGTTTTCATGTGTTTTAATTGCAAATGAAAAGAGAATAGAAGATGGGGGGTTATTTCTGGCAAGACAAGATTGTTACATAGACCAGTGAGTGGGTGACACCTGTCCCACTCACACTCTCCACCAATCACATTGCACCATTCATCCATGTCACACCCCACTTAACCCGGTTTATATTAAACTAATCTTGGCGCCATTAACAAGTATTTATATTTAAACCAAACCAAAAACGGATTAAACAAGGCACTATTCACCTCAAGAACACAATTAGGTATTCTTAATTATGTTGTAATTAGGCCCTAAGATTATCCAGATCCATGATTAAGCATCCTTTAATCATAACCCAACACCAAAAACACATGCTACACCACCAAGGAACCCCACATGAGATTCCCCTGCTACACCTTTGAGCTAACTGCCAAATTTTGGACAGTCATCCAACGTCCAAGGATTCAGCTTACATCCTAAGCTTATTTCACACCATTTAATCAAGTTTTCACATGCCAGCTACCACAAGGCTCCAAATTCAGTCACATGATTCAACAAAATGCCAAAGCTCTCAAGGGCATTTCTGGGACTTCACAACTAGGGTTTATTTTATTTTTCAGCTTCCTTAGTCTCACGTAAGGCTATATATAAAGCCATAGGGTCTCACTTAGATGTTTGCTTTTGGTTTTTCCTTTGTTCAAGCACTTGTAAATCCCTTTTCAGTTTTATGAATTTGAGTTAAGTGTTTTGAATAAAGACCAAGTGCCATCTTATTATTGCTTGTTTATGTTCTCAGTTTACTGATTTTGAAGTTAAAAACCCGTTTTCAAAAGAGGAGTGTGCAAAAGTTTGCACATTTTCTTCATTTTCTTGATATTTTGCTAAGTTCTTGTTTCAACCTTGGAATTCTTGGGTTATAGGGCTGATCATAGCATCCTAATTGTGTTGATTAAGGTGTGGTGAGGCTTATAACTTGGGGATAACCAAGTTTCTGATTTATTACTTGTGCTTCTAACCTTGTTGTTTCTTAGCAAGGGTGTTATTGGAAGCTTGTACTTGTTCTTGCTAGTACATAAGCTCTTAAATTCATGGGTGTGGATGTACATCCATGAGGTTTGCATACTCAATCCTAAAATCTGCTTAAAATCTGATTTTTGGTGATATTTGTATGTGGCTTGTGTTCTTGTGAATTTTATGGCTTAAATCTGCTTGAATCTGTTAATCTTACTTGTGATTGTGTTAATTGATGCTTGGGTGGCCTTAAATCTCACTTTGCCTTTGAAAAATTTGATTTTGAAAAGATTAAGGGGTGTTTGGGTCTATCTGTTTGTGATTGTAACTTGTTATTGTGTTGTGGAAAGTTTGAGTTTGTGTTCTATATCTGATATATGCTTGGTTGAGAGTGTTTTACTGCAAGTTTTTGGGTTTGAAGCCTTGAATCAAACAATCTACTAGATAATCTTTGTTACTGCCTGTTTTGACCTAGGATTTTGGGAACACTTAGTGTGTATGCATGCTTAGGGATAAAAGTGGTTTAAACAAAGTCATTGTAACCTTTTTGAAAGATTTGAGGTGTTGAATCTGGCTTATTGGTCAAATACATCAGCAAAGTGTAAACTGCATGTGTTAGTGTTCATCAGTAACATTCATTGGCTTGAATCTTGCTTAATTCTTTGAATCATTGCATGAAACTTGTTTAGACTTGCTTATTGGAGTTTATAATAGCTTGTGTATGCATTTGGTTGAATTTGGCTGGCTGATTTGTGCTTAAACTGCTTATAAGTGCTCAACTGCTTATTTGTTCATGTCTGTATCATATCTGGGACTTTATTGATTAAACTGTATCAATTGGGTGTTTGTGATTGTGTTATTTTGATTGTTCTTGACTCCTTTTGATCCAAAGATCATTTGGGTGCCTTTGTGTAATCTGAATCTCCAAAAAAGTCACTAAAGACAAAAAGTCAAACAAGTCAAGCAGTGGAAAAAGTTTCCACTGCTCAACACTCAAAGCTAGCCCCTGCTAGTGTAAAATTGAACTCAGCTTATCAATAAGCTATTCTAGCTTATCCAGACTTGCAACAACTTATTTTTTGTGATAGGTCTTCATTATTTGACCCATTTAAGTAGACTGGAGCTTATTGGACTTTGACTTTGACTTTTTACTAGAAAACCAACTTATTTGACTTTTACATAAGTGCTTATTTGCTTTTTCCAGCTTATTGAGTCAGCTTATTTGAAAACTCTTTGTTTATTTTGTTTAATTAAGTCATTTAAAAGCTATAGAAACTTGAATCAGCACTTGGGGTGGCCTAGAACTCAAAAACGACTATTTTGTCGTTTTCTGTATATTGCTTATTGCATTTTCAGGCTTATTCCTTGGGCTTATTTCAAATTTCTTTTTGCAGAAGTCTTATTTAGGTCAAAAGAAGCTTGTGTGTCAAATTTTAGCTTATGGCATTGGCTTATAGCTTAATGGGCCAAAAAGCCCATTAAGAATAAGCTGCTTGGTATAAGCTAGCTTATTTCACACTTTCAGCTTTTGGGCCTTTGGAAAAAGTTGTTTAAAATCAAATTTTGAGTCAACCAGTGTTTTTTGGGCTTATTTTGAACACTTTTTGTTATTGGGCCTAAATTTGGCCCAATAAGGTACTGTTTTGGGTTTAGCCCATTTTCTAGGCCCATTAGGGGTATTTAGGTAATTTCACTTTCATTTATGAGTTATTTAGGTTAAATTAAGCTAGTGTGCTAGTTTTTAGATTTTTTTTTGATTTTTGGATTTTTAATAATATTTTAATATTATTTTATTGTTAAAAATTAAAAGTCTGATTTTCTAAGTTTTTATATTTTTCCTAGGTTCTAAACACTTAATTAGGATTTATGCAACTTTCCAAATATTTTTAGAGTCTTTTAATTGTTTTCTAGAATTAATTTAAGTTTTAATTGATTTTAGTAGTTTTTAATTGTTTAAAAATAGTTTTTAGTGTTTTTAAAATTCTGAAAAATACTTTTTAGCTTAATTAGGGTATTTTTGAGGTTTAGAAACTTTAAAATCTTGTTTGGGACTTTTTAGTAATTAATTTTGATTTTTAGGGCTTTAATTAGCATTAAAAAGTCATTATCTAATTAATTAAAAGGTTTTAGCAAGTTTTGATTTTTTGTAAACTCTTAGAATATTATTGTGGATTTTTGGTAATTTTTAAGAATTTTTAGGTTAAAATTTTAATTTTAGCACTTTTTACGATTCTACGTGTACATCTTTTTCGACTTAGTTTAATCCGTCTTCGTAACCGTCATTCTCTTCTAATCTCATTTCTATTTTCCTTTCTCAACAATATAATCACAAATCTAATCCAAATCATTGCACACATAACACACTAGCCTCCTTGAGAACGAACTCACTTTAGGGTCATTTACACACGGTTTTCCTAAATCGTCGTATTCACTACTTGCCCTATTTGCTGTCTTTTCCTAAAGAGTAGTAAAATCACTACATCATTTTGGCGCCGCTGCCGGGGAGGCGTGTTGTGTTTTGAGTGGAATTGTTGTTTTTATATACTAACCATAAATAGTATTTGTATTAGTAGCACTCTACTAATACGTATTATCGGTTTTTGGTTTTTGTGTGAATACTATTACTATAGTGTATACGTAGAACAATAAATTCACAAGTACTCCAAATACGTGAGAAATCACAACCTTGACTTGGGAGGTCATTACCCAATCATTGTATTCGAATCTCAAACCAAAGAAAAAGGCAAAAATAGATAAATACTTTCGTGAAGCTCAATCTTGAAAAATACAAACTATAAGGTGGGTATAAGGCGGATATTAAAAAATATATCCTAAGGAAAAAGGCTCTTAAGTGCTTCACGCCGCCTCGTTTCCCCGCTTGCTTGTGAGTATTTGATTTTGAGAGCTAATCGAGGGTTTTGCCGCCCAAAGTATTACTAAGTATCATATATATTTTCTTGGTTTCCATTGATTAAACCCTCTTGAACGTTTTGGTGTTCCACCAACGTTCTAAAGTCATCGAAGGCGTTCACTTCACGTGATCGTTTTCATTCCTTGAGGCTTCTTTAATCAAGAGATTTGATTAAGGAGGAGATTTGTAGATTTGTGTCTACTTAATACATTCACCAAATTCCAAAAAGGTTAATACAATCAAATTGAACACCGAATTGATTAGTGGATCAAGAGGAGTCAATAACAATCAAAAAATCACAACCAACAACAGCCAAATGATACAGTTAATTCAATCAATCACCAGATCTGACACAGACATGAACACTTAAGTAGTTGAGGTTCAATAAGCACTTATAGCACAATTCAGCCAGCCAAACTTAACCAAATACATACACAAGCAATATTAAACTTAAATAAGCAAGTCTAAACAGGTTTCATGCAATGATTCAAAGTTTTAAGCAAGATTCAAGCACCTTAAGTTACTGATGAACACAAACACATGTAGTTTTTACTTTTGCTGATGCAATTGACCAACAAGCCAGATTCAACCACTCAAATCTATCACATAGGATATGTAAATGATGTTTAAGCAACTTTTATCCCTAAGCATGCATAATCTAGGTTTTACCAAAATCTTAGGCCAAAATCAGTCAAACTCAACAAGATATAGCACAATGAATGATTCAAGGTTTTAAGCCTACTAACTTACAGCAAAATGCACTCAACCAAGCATATAGCAGATACAAAGCATAAACACAACCTTCTAACAACACAATAACCAATTATGATCTCAAACAGGTAATCCCAAACACCCATTTATCTTTTTAATTCAAAAATTAAACAAGTATAAATGTGATTCAGTTTACCAAATGATTAATCTAGCATACTAACAACATTATCATGCAAGATTAAGCAGATTCAAGCCAAGAAAACAACAAGAACACAAGTAGAGCACAAATTCACCAAAAATCCAAAATTTATCAGATTTTCAAGGTTTTAAGAAAAACCTCATGGATGTACATCCACACCCACGAATGTTAGAGCTTATGTGCTAGCAAGAACAAGCACAAGCTTCCAACAGCAACCCTGCTAAGATTCAACAAGGTTAGAAGCAAAATATGAAAAACAGTAAGGTTGAAAAGCCTTGATTAATGCAACTCTTGTCCTCCACACTTGATTATCCCCAAGTTATAAGCCTCACCACACCTTGATAACACAATATCAGGATGT
Organism: Glebionis coronaria; assembly: GCA_025667525.1. Classification (NCBI taxonomy): domain Eukaryota; kingdom Viridiplantae; phylum Streptophyta; class Magnoliopsida; order Asterales; family Asteraceae; genus Glebionis; species Glebionis coronaria. The sequence continues at coordinate 489,207,081 of CM046874.1, forward strand.
TATGATCAGCCCTATAGCCCAAGAATTCCAAGATAGACCAAGAACTTAGCAAAATATCAAGCTTGAAAGGAAATATGCAAGCTTTTGCACACTCCTTAAAAACAGGTTTTGAGATTCAAAATTATCAAACTAAGAACAATAATAAGCAGTTATAAATGATGGCACTTGAGCTTTCTTCAACATTTCAAACACATTTCATTGACACTGAAAATGGATTTACAGAAAAGTGAACCAAGGAAAATTCAAGAGCAAAAGCTAAACTACTGATCCTATTGCCTTTTATAGGCTACAAATGACCTAGGAAATAAATAAAAAACGTAACCCTAATGTTATAGAATCCCTGAAATGCCCTTGGGAGCTTTGGCATCTTTTGAAGATTATGTGACTAAATTTTGTTGTCTTGTGATAGCTGGCATGTGAAAACTTGATCAAAGGGTGTGAAATGAGCTTAGGATGTAAGCTGAATCCTTGGACATTGGATGACTTTCCTCTTCTTGTCTTCTTACTCAAAGGTGTAGCAGGGGAGGTCCCATGTATCATGTGGATTGTTGAGGTGGCCAATGTTAAGGTTGGGATGTGATTAGGACAAGTTTAATCACTAATCTGGAAGGTTTTGTGGCTATATTTTTGCTAAAACATAAATCCCCAATTTATGTTCTTGGCTGATGAACACAGGTTTTGATCTTGTGTTAGGTTAATTAGGATTTAAATCCTTGTTAAGGCGCCAAGGTTTGTTAATTATTTAATCCGGATTAGTGGAAGGGTGAGGTGGCAAGGGGGTGGAATATGATTGGTGGATTTTGTAAGTGGGACACGTGTTGGATGGGGATTAGTCTAGGTAACTTTGGCTGTCTTCCAAGTTAAACCCCTCAATTCCTTAACTCCTTTCACTTGCTATTAAATCAGCCAAAACTCATTTCCCTTTGTTATCAAACTTTCCATTTTCACACTTTTGCCCCAAAAAGTTTTGTAAAGTAAATTCAGGGGTATTTCTTGCCGATTTGTGATTCTTGAAGGACTGATTTGGTATTTTCTTGATTGATAATGGTCTTGACTTGCATATTTGATATTTTGGAGGACTAAATTTGCCAAGTCATGATAAATGAGGGACCATTTTTGCCAAATCTTCAAAATCAAGGGTCCTTTTTGCAATTTTGATATTTTTAAAGGACCAAACTTGTAATTCTTGTAACTTGGAGTCCTTCTTGGTATGTTTGACTTTGAGGAGGATAAATATTGACATTTTAGCTTTGTTGAGGGGCTAAAATTGCCAATTCTTCAAAGTGGAGGGCCATTTTTGCAATTTTGACAAACTTTAGGGACCAAACTTGTAATTATGAAGATACAAGGGTATAAAGTGTCAGTTATTCCATATTGGAGGACCCTTATTCATAGTTCTTCAAATCTTCAAGGGTTTTCTTGGGAAAATCTTCATTAGGGCTTGGTTCATTGTGCGGCTTCGTTTCCTGTGTTCGTTTTTGTATGATTCTTGTGATTTTTTGTCATTTTCTCAATATTCGTACCTAAAATACACAAGCAACAAACACAAGAATATATATGGGTATTTTTTGATGATATTTAATGCATTTTAAGCCCTTTTTGGACGATGAGACTATGTATAAAAGCAGTCTCATCATAGTCAAGTTAAAATAATTTTACGATGGAAAAGTATAAGCAGATATTATATTATGTACATGTGTGAAATCCATCATATGTTTAAAGTATAAGCAGATATTATATAAAAAGTATAATAATTTTTTTTATTTTTTTAACTATAATGTAAGTCACCAAGCACTATACATGTTGGTGAAAAGAATGTTAGTATAAACACAAAAACAGAAAACCATACCCATCACATACCAGACGCTACAACCTTGTCAGCTAGCAACCAAGCTTGGATCCCTTCCACCAAAGCAGTAGCCATGGAAGTCTCATTCCCTGAAGGGGCATTGGAGATCTGCAAATGACATTCCAGCATGGCCTCCATAGTAGCAATCGTCAAAGGATATTCCATATCCGTAAGCATGAACACTATGGCACCAGACTCCAACTCCAAGATATGAACCCCACAACCAGCATAAAGCTTCCATCGCTTGATCACCTATTGTGGCTGATCTCTCCAGACACCCGAATGAGGAGCATCAGGAGGAGAGTCAAGCATCATCTTCAAGTCAGCCCACATGGTCAGACCAGGCCAGTTGGCCACCTCACTCGGAGAGGTAGGAATACCAGCATCCACAAACACATACAATGACATAAGATCCCGATGATCCGCCCAAGGCAAAACACCTTGCAGACCCGATGCATAACGAACATAACCATCACTGATGGAAATCCTATGTGTGAATGTACCAGCAACACTCGTGGATGGCTTAACCGTCCAAGCACAAATATAACCCGTACCCATTGGCAACTCTGTGTCACTGTCCGAAGCTGCATCAATAAGGTTTTCAGGAGCACACTTCTCAAAAGGAACAGACTTACCACGTCTAGCCTTCTTCTTTCGAATGGAACGATGAGGTGCAGGAACGCCAGAAGAAGAATCAACTTTTACCTTCCCAGCAGTAGTAGTATCAGCATGAGTAGAATCAAAACCTTGACCAACCAAAGGATCAAAGGTTGATGCACCAGTAGACGGGGTAGGGTGTGGTTCTGTCACTGGTGGTGAGGATATCGCCATAGCAGGGGTGGTAGTAGTAGCATTGGTGGTGGTTGTAGGAACCGAAGATGAAGTAGGAGGAACAACCGAAGGTGTAGGTGTAGGACCAGCAGTAGAAGTATCAGCAAAAGATGGTATACCAGTAGAAACAGGAGGAATACCAGATGAAGAACCAGGAGCAACAGCAGGTTGAGAAGTAGGAACCACTCGTGGAGGAGGGAGATAGATGAAGCGCTCAGGAACTGGTGTGTTTTGACGCTTTATCATCCTATGGTATAGATCCTTAAGCTCGTCAAAAGACAATCCCCTAACTCGATCCCAAGTCCAACCAACAGTAAAGTAAGCAGCTGACTGATATTTGACATACCGCTGCATTAACTTCCTCTCCTCGGTTCTGGACAAAGTCTGTTACGACGCTTTTCCCGTAGGTGAGTGATAAGTGTGAAAACACTCATCAATAATGATCCTAAAACCATTAAAAACACTGTCAAATACATTATATTAAACTGTTAATTATCAGAATTACGCGTGTATTTGGTGTTCATGTGTTTTCAGGTAACAAGATACAATTTTGGAACAAAGACGCGTTTTCAAGGATTTATATCACAAAAGACGAAGAAAAGGACGATAAAGCTTTTCAAGGACCTTATTTGCCAAGCTTTCAAAGATCGAGGACTTAAGTTGCAAGTTTTAACAAGATAAAGGATAAAAGAAGATTGGCTTAAAAGCTTTTAACCTAAATTGAAAAGGAAATACAAGATAAGGGACTAAAGGAGAAATTTAATGAAGAAAGTTTACTTAACTTTGGTCATTGACCAAACCGGTCAAAGATACACACAACACATGCTTCGTCTTCAACCTTCAAGAGAGAGAAAAGAGAGACGGTTAAACCTTTTCTCCACTCAAACCTGCAAACCCATATCATGAACAATCAAGAGAGATTCAACTGAAACTTATAACTACAAAAGTGTTTCTCTCCTTTTCCTCTACAAGATGGGAGCAGTCAATTAGATCAAGACCCAAGAACAAAGAAAGCCCCAAATTGGAAGAAGATGAAGAACGAAGAGCTAAATCCTCGTATTTTCCACGTGGCATCCAATCATTGGTGGAGCCACGTCACACCTTCCCACTCGACGGCTATAAAAAGACATGAAGACCCTCATTTGCAACCAGTTAGACTAGGTGTAGTTTTCACATAGTAGTTAGGAGTAGTTTAGATAAGTTTTCTTCACAGTTTAAATCATTTTCAGTTTTCTGTTAAGTTTGTTAAACTTTCAGTTTCTACAGTTGTAACCGATTCATGTTTTTACCTCCATTAATGAATTCTTCAATCTTTCTTATTCTCTTCATCTAAAGTTTCAGTTCTCTTCCGTTACCTTTACTGTTCACGAGGCAGTTAGAAGTTAGTTTGGAATTGGTATTAGTTAATGAGAAGCTTTTCTTTGAATTTGTTTTCGAGATCAATTAGATTAGGTGCTGGTGCAAGCCATTTAGTTTTAGCGTTTATATGTTTCTGACAATCAGTTTAGTTAGGCATTTGGTGAGTTTCAGTTACTGTTCGCACAGGTTTATAGCTTTTCAGAAAGATAAGCTCAAATGAGCTTATGAGAGAAGCTTTTGGTTATACAAGTTTTCAGAATTATTACTTTTAAATAGAAAGAATTAGATTTCAAAGAATTAGTTTACCTTGAATTCAGATTGTTCAGATTGAGTTTTAGTTAGAAAAGTTTGGAAAAATCACTCGATACAGATCAGTGTTTGGTTTCTTGTTTTCCTTTCAGTTTTGCAGGTCTAATTTGAAGGTTATGCAGATTCCGTCATTAGTAGACTTAATCCGTCAGTTTCAGTAGGAATCGTGAGGAAGTTTAGCGTTTTCTTAAGCCGGCTCAGCGCCGCGCTTCTCGACTCAACGGACTTACTTCGGATGCATTGGTTAAGCACTAGTTTCGTTTTCTGCAAGTTTTTAGAGTAATTTAGCTAGTGTTTGCTTTAGTATAATATTGGCTGTGATTAGTTAGATTTGGCTAAGTGCTTCATGTACATTGTATGGATTCCATTTGTTTTCGGTTATTGATAGATTGAGATTGCTAGTAGCATTTGTAATTCCCTAGTTGATTGCAGCTTAGAAGATTAGGATACACTATTCGCTATTACAGTTAGTCGCATTTAGGATTTTGGATACTCTATTGTAACTTGAATTAGATTTAAGCTGCTGAGAATAGTAGCTAGATGAAATGGATAAATCATCACTTTAGCAAATACTAGTAGAAATAATTTTGTGTGCAAATCGGTCAAAAAGGAATAAAAAGATAAATTTTGGATAGCTTGATTAAGTCACTATTGTAGTAAGATCAGAAAGTTTAAAGGTAAATTTAGGAGTTGTCCATTTACGTAGTCCTAATAGTTGGAATTGGCCTTTCTTTGGGCCTGTTCACTTAGTTTCAGTTTGGGCTAGTTTTGAGTACTTAAAATGCTGGACAATTAATAGGCTATTAACGAATTCATTGTTAGTTTAGTCAGTGATAGGATAAAATTGTTTTTTTTACATTTTGGTGTTAATACTTTGTATTTTTTTTACTCTTTTTGTATTTGGAATTTTACATTTGTGGAATAAGTTTTCATTTTACATGTTTTTTTTAATTCGTGCATTTAATTGCGGTACTTGCTAAATGTTTTTAGAGTAGTACATATACGTAGTTTTATAGCTATTTTTACTTTTTTTTACTTGCTTCTTGCCAATTAGACATAGAATTCCAAAAAAAGATCTTACAACCAAAAACAATCAAGTCTTTGCTTAAAAACGTTATATCAATTCGAATCGAGCTGAGAAGACAACTACACTAAAAACGAATTATTAAATGGCGCCGCTGCCGGTTCTTTTCGTGAAGATTAACGATTTCGAGTGAGACGATTGGATTTTGGGATCCGTTCACTTTGTGAACGTTATTTTTACGTATTATAAATCAAAAACATAAAAAAAATCAAAAAGATAAAAATACAAAAAAATAAAAAATCACAAAGTCGATTCTTTTCCTAAAGAATTGAACCAAAAAAATAAAAAATCCAAAAAGTAATCTTTTTCCTAAAAGATTACAACAAAAAAATATATATTATATCGATTTCATCGCTTTTTACGTAGATATAGTATTTTTCTTTAAAAAACAAATAAATACAAAAATATTTTAGATATATTATTATATGTAAATAAGTATACGTATAAAAACAACCAAGTTACCTATCTCCATAAGTATTGCCGAGGCATTACACCGTGTTGAGGGGCGTTCCGGTCCTTGACACGCGTATCGATAAAATTTAATTAAGCAAGAATAGATAAATACTTCCAATTGGCAATAATTCGAAGAATACAAACTACTAAAGTGAATAGATAGGCGACGTGCTATAAAATGCCGTCTAAGGGTCAATAGGTACTTAAGTGCTTCGCGCCACCTAACCCCCCGTTCACTAGTGCGTATTCTAAGAAGGAAGGCTTAATTGGAGGTCTTGCACCCAAGTAGTAATTATATATATACTTTCTTGTGGATATTTCATATCGAAACTCGAAGAGGATAATCTTATTCTTTTCAAAGTCGACCGAGGGCTACTCCCTCATTCCTCGTGTTTACTTACACGTGTACTCGCACACGTGTAAACATACCACCTTTGGTGTATCACTTCCTTCCCCGAGGAAGCTTTTAAACGTCATTATACTTGTATATACATTCGGCCACCTTGTTACACATGGATACTCGTTCCATGTTGGAGATTTTGCAACAACAATCCGCCACCGCTAATTATCCGTCTTGTTCGACTTGTGGTGGTCCACACGATACGTATTTATGTGATCAAAATAATGGTTATTATGGGGAGGGATATGCTTACAATGGAACCGAGAACCCTAATTTTCAACCTAACACTCAAATGGACTACACTTGTAATGACTATATGGGATATTCCGGTTTTTCATCACAACCTCCACCATCATTTCATGATCAAACCTTTAATGTGCCATACCAAAACCAAGGATTTTCCAATTATGAAGGTTTTCAAAATAATGATACTTTTCAAGGCTATAATCAAGAAACCTTTCATAATCAAGGATTTTCAAACAATGAAGGCTTTCAAAATAATGATGAAAATTTTCCATGCTATAATCAAGATACTTTTCAAAATCAAGGATTTTCACATTATGAGGGTTTTCAAAATGAAGGAAATTTTCAAGGTTACAATCATGATAACTTTCATAATCCAAACTCTTTTCAAACATATAATTCACCTAATTATGGAAATCCACCTCCACCCTATTCTTCGACTTATTCATGTGAGTTTTGTGGAAAAGAACCCCATTATGGTTATGATTGTCGACCAAGGGATCCGCCTTCTTATGCTCTTAGTGATCTCGATGAGCTTTCTTTTATACTCGAGCAACGAGGAAGAGACAATGGATATAGATTAAAGGCTTTTAAACGTATGAGAGAGATGAGCCTCGAGGAAATGAAAGACGAAACTCGGTGGTTAAGGGAGGAAATTAAGTCTCTTGAGGATGATGTAAGGAACAAGCGGTTTAATAATAAGAAATTTGGTGATATGTATAGTGAATCGGTGAACGATTCCTCTCAGTTCCTCAAGGGAAATTTAGATGATTTACTCTTTAAGATTGATAAAAAAGAGGAAGAAGAACGATATTTTGCTAATCGTGCTCGTTTGCTTAAACAATGCTTATATGACGATGATTACTATCCTTCGAGTTGTATGACATTTAATGATGACACACCTTCATCACCTTTACCTCACGTGGCACCCACCGACTCTTTAACCATGGGGGATGAGCCTCTTAGCACTAATACAAACACCAATTTAGAAGAATTAACCGTTTCTAGTGTTGAGAACCTTATCCCAATCCAAAGAGAGTTTGAGGGTGTTTCCATCGAACCATGTGGCGAGCTTTCTATTGATACTTTTCCTCATGATCACATTGAGATTTCATCACATGTTGACTTTCATGCTACTACTAGTGATTTTGGTGATTTCGATCTTGATGAATTGTTCAAAGAGAGGGATAATGAGATTGAGGAAGAGTTTATGCAAGATTTTCCACAAGTAGAGGATGATGATTGTGATTCTAGTGAGGCATCTTATGATATATTATCCGAGGACTTTCATGTCAAGATGACATTCCTAATTTGGATGATGATGTTGATCATATAGAAGCAGTGGAAGATGTTCATATTCGAGAGGTTTTATCAAACGTCTATAATCTTATCTCTTCGATTGAAGCTTTGAATGAAAACCATAATGATGAGTCCATAGAAGAAGAACCTTTCATTGATATTTCTTCACCGGTTTTTGAGGTTGCACCTATTGATTTTTATGATGATATAATCCCTTTGAGTGATTCTCTCAATACACCTTCTTTTGAGCCTTCTATTCCCACCCTCCCACCCTTGAAGTTGGTTATTGATGAAGATCCTATACTCTTAGAGATTGATCCTTTTTCACCTATGGCACCTTTAGAACCCAAAACCTTTGATATGGATTCTCATATGGATATTGATGACACCATAGAGGCTTATCTTGCTAATATTGATATTGAGGTTGATGATAGTGATTCTAATTGGGAAGAGGAGATTCGTCTTAGTGAGAACTTGCTTTTTGGTAACATAGAGATTACACCTCATTCACAAGACACTATTCATCTTGATCCTCCTTATTCTATGCCTTCTATGGAAGATTACCCACCTTTTGATGATGATGAGCCTAATTTGGATATACTTGTTATGAATGTTTTGCTACCTACACCTTCATTGTCTCATAATGCTTTGATCACTAAGGGGGAATCTTATATGGTTGATACGAGTTCATCTTCTTATTTTCCCATGAAGGGAAAGGTTTTTGATCCTGGGATACATAAATTTGAGACACCTTGGTTTTCATCTACTTCACTTAAGAGTGTGCCTTCGATTGATATGCGCTTTTTGTATGAGCTTACTTTGGTGATGCTACCTATTTTGGAATTGTTCGAATGTAGAGATGGAAACTTTGTATTTGATCCTGGGGTACTTCATATTTGAGAGATTTTATATGTTGGACAAACTTGAGACACGTTGGACCGTTCCATTTATCGAGGCGGATATTGTAAATCTTATAGTAAATGGCAACGTGCTAAGTTTGAGTGTATCATGTGAGACGTGCTTCAAAGTGGAAATCTTTTACTCTCCATGATGGTTTCCCCAAGGACAACTTAATTCGGGGCCGAGTCGAGCTAGCGACTTAGGGTTAAAAAAACTCAAGCATTGAATAACTAGGTTAGAAAACGTAGAGTAGATTTTCAATAGGATAGGTTTAATTTAAAGGATGTATAGTAGAGTTGAAGTGGAGGGGTGCCTTTCTTCGTCTTTTCGTTTTTGTTTCAAGGGTTTCTCTCTCACATTTCATGCTTGGAGCTTATGGAGGAGGCCCGTGTATCTGGTTCACTTTGATTAGTTTTTGCTATTGTGATATTAAACACTTGTGCTTAAAATGTATACCCTTTAGTTGTCTCTTCCTTAACTTGGGTTAAGCAAAGTTATCAATGTCATAAGTGTAGGGGAGTTTACTCTAATACTCTTAAACATTGAGGACAATGTTTATCTTAAGTGTAGGGGAGACTTCTATCGAAGTGACCTTACCTAGACCATTGCCTTAACTTCATGATAACTGGGAAAATTAATTTTTCAAACATTCTTCAAATTTTTGATCTACTTTGGCCAACAAAAATATGCATTCATAATTTTTGCATCAATCAATTTTGCATAACACATTTGCATTGTATATATTTCTTCTTTTATTTTTCATCAAAAATATATAAAAAGGAAAAATATAATAAAACATGGTTTTAACAAGTTTAGACTTCTTTGACATATTAGGCCCACCATGGATATTTTGACTCAACCCGAGTTTGCTTATTTTAGCACTCTCTAGCTAGTATCCTTAACCATGTAGTCCTTGATTGGTCTATTAGGCTAAGCTTCCACCAATTTCATTCTTTAAAATTTTAAATTTGTGGAGAATGGGAAATGATAGAGTTGAAGCAAGTGTAAAAGGGCTAGATAGACTTCATGGCAATTACTTGTGGCTAAACCCTTCTCTTCTTGACCTCTACTTTCTTCGCATGTATATAATTGTTAATAAATAATCAAGTACGGTTTTAATTGGTTTGTAATCTCTTATGCATTTTTGGCTAATCATTTATGGTTGATACGAGTACGTCTTAAGATTCTAAGTTAGCACGTTTTATGTGTACTAGACTTATGTCATGCTCCATATTTAGCGGGTGTTTTTCCTTTTCTTCTTTGCAAATTTCTTGGTGAGGAATAAAGAAAAATAAGAGCGGCTTATGAAAAAAAATGAGTGGCTAGAAAAGAAAAAGAAAGAAAAAGAAAAAAAAAATAATACAAGACTCCCAAGAGGGGCAGTGTGGTGTTAATTATAGTGACTATTGAGTTCCAATATTACCTTGACGGGTTGCGGGGATTCAATAGATTGCTCCAATCCAATATTACCTTGACGGGTTGCGGGATTGAAGATCCAAAGTCTCAAAAAGATGGCGGATGTAAATTATTGCGTGAGTTTTATTTTTCTTTCCTTAGCGAGTGTGTAGCTACTTATGAAAGCATGACATGAGGATTTTACACATAAGGCGAATGACTTATTACTCTTGAAACGGACTTGTATTAATTGTGAGCGGTTTTTCAAGTAATGGATGAGAAGATTACTTAGGATTAAAACCGTGCTTCCTTATTTTCGGATTTTACATTTCTTATATTTCACGCTTTAAATAATGACAAATTTGCCTTCAAGCAATTTGCTCAAATAATAACCGGTTCCACATTTAATTGTCATGAATAAGTTGATGCACTTTTTACTTGTGAATGCAATGATCCCATTTTTAAGCTTGGTATGGGGAAAGTGAAACTTGAGGGTGATAAATGTCCATGGTACCTAAGCCCTAATCTAAGTCATTGAATTCATTATGAGTTATTTCCATCAAAACCATTTCAATAAAAATCAAGAATATATAAATAGAATTGTTTTCTTTGCATTGCATTGTAAATATTCAAAACCATTCATCATGTAGTATAGTTTAGTTTATCAAATCATAAAATGGCCAAGGTTGGTTAATTATGAGAAAAGTGTAACTTTAGAGCTTTAAAATGCTGCATTGCATGAGGACATGGCAATGATCAAGTGGAGGGGAGTTGATAAGTGTGAAAACACTCATCAATAATGATCCTAAAACCATTAAAAACACTGTCAAATACATTATATTAAACTGTTAATTATCAGAATTACGCGTGTATTTGGTGTTCATGTGTTTTCAGGTAACAAGATACAATTTTGGAACAAAGACGCGTTTTCAAGGATTTATATCACAAAAGACGAAGAAAAGGACGATAAAGCTTTTCAAGGACCTTATTTGCCAAGCTTTCAAAGATCGAGGACTTAAGTTGCAAGTTTTAACAAGATAAAGGATAAAAGAAGATTGGCTTAAAAGCTTTTAACCTAAATTGAAAAGGAAATACAAGATAAGGGACTAAAGGAGAAATTTAATGAAGAAAGTTTACTTAACTTTGGTCATTGACCAAACCGGTCAAAGATACACACAACACATGCTTCGTCTTCAACCTTCAAGAGAGAGAAAAGAGAGACGGTTAAACCTTTTCTCCACTCAAACCTGCAAACCCATATCATGAACAATCAAGAGAGATTCAACTGAAACTTATAACTACAAAAGTGTTTCTCTCCTTTTCCTCTACAAGATGGGAGCAGTCAATTAGATCAAGACCCAAGAACAAAGAAAGCCCCAAATTGGAAGAAGATGAAGAACGAAGAGCTAAATCCTCGTATTTTCCACGTGGCATCCAATCATTGGTGGAGCCACGTCACACCTTCCCACTCGACGGCTATAAAAAGACATGAAGACCCTCATTTGCAACCAGTTAGACTAGGTGTAGTTTTCACATAGTAGTTAGGAGTAGTTTAGATAAGTTTTCTTCACAGTTTAAATCATTTTCAGTTTTCTGTTAAGTTTGTTAAACTTTCAGTTTCTACAGTTGTAACCGATTCATGTTTTTACCTCCATTAATGAATTCTTCAATCTTTCTTATTCTCTTCATCTAAAGTTTCAGTTCTCTTCCGTTACCTTTACTGTTCACGAGGCAGTTAGAAGTTAGTTTGGAATTGGTATTAGTTAATGAGAAGCTTTTCTTTGAATTTGTTTTCGAGATCAATTAGATTAGGTGCTGGTGCAAGCCATTTAGTTTTAGCGTTTATATGTTTCTGACAATCAGTTTAGTTAGGCATTTGGTGAGTTTCAGTTACTATTCACACAGGTTTATAGCTTTTCAGAAAGATAAGCTCAAATGAGCTTATGAGAGAAGCTTTTGGTTATACAAGTTTTCAGAATTATTACTTTTAAATAGAAAGAATTAGATTTCAAAGAATTAGTTTACCTTGAATTCAGATTGTTCAGATTGAGTTTTAGTTAGAAAAGTTTGGAAAAATCACTCGATACAGATCAGTGTTTGGTTTCTTGTTTTCCTTTCAGTTTTGCAGGTCTAATTTGAAGGTTATGCAGATTTCGTCATTAGTAGACTTAATCCGTCAGTTTCAGTAGGAATCGTGAGGAAGTTTAGCGTTTTCTTAAGCCGGCTCAGCGCCGCGCTTCTCGACTCAACGGACTTACTTCGGATGCATTGGTTAAGCACTAGTTTCGTTTTCTGCAAGTTTTTAGAGTAATTTAGCTAGTGTTTGCTTTAGTATAATATTGGCTGTGATTAGTTAGATTTGGCTAAGTGCTTCATGTACATTGTATGGATTCCATTTGTTTTCGGTTATTGATAGATTGAGATTGCTAGTAGCATTTGTAATTCCCTAGTTGATTGCAGCTTAGAAGATTAGGATACACTATTCGCTATTACAGTTAGTCGCATTTAGGATTTTGGATAGTCTATTGTAACTTGAATTAGATTTAAGCTGCTGAGAATAGTAGCTAGATGAAATGGATAAATCATCACTTTAGCAAATACTAGTAGAAATAATTTTGTGTGCAAATCGGTCAAAAAGGAATAAAAAGATAAATTTTGGATAGCTTGATTAAGTCACTATTGTAGTAAGATCAGAAAGTTTAAAGGTAAATTTAGGAGTTGTCCATTTACGTAGTCCTAATAGTTGGAATTGGCCTTTCTTTGGGCCTGTTCACTTAGTTTCAGTTTGGGCTAGTTTTGAGTACTTAAAATGCTGGACAATTAATAGGCTATTAACGAATTCATTGTTAGTTTAGTCAGTGATAGGATAAAATTGTTTTTTTTACATTTTGGTGTTAATACTTTGTATTTTTTTTACTCTTTTTGTATTTGGAATTTTACATTTGTGGAATAAGTTTTCATTTTACATGTTTTTTTTAATTCGTGCATTTAATTGCGGTACTTGCTAAATGTTTTTAGAGTAGTACATATACGTAGTTTTATAGCTATTTTTACTTTTTTTACTTGCTTCTTGCCAATTAGACATAGAATTCCAAAAAAAGATCTTACAACCAAAAACAATCAAGTCTTTGCTTAAAAACGTTATATCAATTCGAATCGAGCTGAGAAGACAACTACACTAAAAACGAATTATTAGTGAGCAGCATGATTCATCTGTTGTTGACGCATTAAGGCCATTGCCCGTGGGATACAATTATTTTCATTTACATCAGCGCCCAAAAGATCAGTAAACTGCGAGTAGTCAGATGTAAGAATAGTAAGCACCCGCATCCAATCATTATCATCCCAGTGCATGGCATCATGCCTCAACTGTTCACGTCGCTGCTGTTGAAGGGCTTCTTCCTCAGCCCTAGCAGCTTGATCAATCTCTGCCTGTAATCGCTGTGTAGCCTCCTCCCTCAAACGGTCCTCCTCGAGTTGTCTGCGAGTACTCTTCCTTGGAGGTGATGGTGCATCAGTCATAGGGGCTTTCCCCTTAGGATCATGAGATGGCCCAACAGATGGACCAGCAGAAGTACTAGCAGAAGAACCAGTAATATCCTCCATTGGTCGAGGACTAGCAGCAGCAGTAGGGATGTTGGATGTACTAGGAGGAACAGGCAAATCATCATATGGTTTATCAGAAAAAGCAGCCTTTGCCAACAAAGTCAAACCATCCTCCTCATTATCCTCATCAAAATCAGAAAGAACAACTCTCTTCTTTTGTCTCCTCAGTTGCGACTCCAAAGCTTTAATCCGGTTAGCCAAGGGAAGAACAAAATCCCGGGTGAGCTTGCGATGCTGATTCAGATCATTCTCCAAAGATACAATCCTTGTGTAGTACCTATGCAAGAGAGCTAGCAATGAAGTTAGTGAAACAGGTTCCTCCGCTTCCCCACCAAGAGGACTTGGACCAGGGAAAGCTTCATTGGAACCAGAAGCAATAAAGGGGTCAGCATTATGAGCACGAGAACTAGACGGCTTCTCAGCAAAATGTGGTGCTGGACTAGAAGGGGGAGTATCCACAAATGGGGACTTACGTGGCAGAGAAGAGGGGGAAGCCTTAGAAGTGGATGGCATTTCAACCACCACTTCCTTAGCTAGCTCTTCCACCACCACATGAGGCTCACCAATAACAGGATGCTCCTCCTCCATAGGATCATCTTCTAACGGAAGTTCCTCCTCGGCTTCATCAACCGGAGGAATAACATTAGGAGGAGCTTGGGAAAGGCCCAGCATAACATCAGTAAGAGGCCTCCAAGCTCCCATAAAACCAAGTGCCATATTTGAATATACTTTAGAGTTAAGCTTGGGGGTCTCATACTCCTCCCTATCACGAGGTATGCACATAAGAATCTGTTGCAAAAACCTAGGATACATTAAAAACTTCTTCCTAGATTCAGTACTACTAAGATTGCAAACCATCCCATCAAACAAGTAGCGAGAAAAATTAAACACACGACCCTGTGCTATGCAGATCAAACCAGTAGCCAAAGGAATGGGAAGTGCATCCCAACTCCCAGACTTTGGGCTTAAGCAATGAATCAAAAAGTGCACTAGAAGCTTCCATTGCGGGGTAAACCTATTATTTTGGAAGTTAAACTTCCCCCCATGATTATTACCTAGATCAGCCATCCCATCCAATACCTTAGAATTAGGGATGGAAACAACACCACCTTCATCCTGAAGATGAAGTGCACTCCTATTAGAAGCTTCAGAAACCACATATGAACGTCCATCTATGGTAGCATGGAGTTCAAGTGGGTGTTCCAAAACATTCACAAGGTGGGCAGTGGCCCAAAACTGGCGAATAACACTACCATAGACAGTTGGGCAAACCGTAAAAGCATACCTAAGGTTTGAAGCCTCAATGAACTCGATGATGTCAGTGAACTCGTCTCGTTTAGGACCATCTCCCAAATAAGCCACCTTATTGTCATCGGGTTTGTATAGCAGAGCAGCCATAGATGATGATTGGAAGTGATGGAAGATGATTGATTAGAGATTGAAAGAGTAGGAGCGTGTGTGTGTGTGTTATGGTTGGGATGAATGAGTCAGGGGGGTATTTGACCATATATAATGGTCTTGTAACTGTTCATTGACCCTTAATAATGTGGGTTGCCCTTTCAAATTAAGCAGTTAATGCAAAAGTAACCACTTGCCCCTTTTAACCTTACTTGCAAATCCCAGTTACCAAAGTTAAATAAGAGAATATATACCAGAAGTAACTTGCGTTGACTAAAAGTCAAAACGCGTAAGGGTCAACACTAGTAGCAAAATGTGGTCAATGAAAGTCAACGAAGTGAACAGTGACCCAAACCAAGACTAGAAGCCAACCATCAATAACATGGAAGGATTTGTTCCCACTAGAAGCTAAAAACTACCACCAGAAGTGAGCAAAATCCTCCACTAGAAGTAGCACACACCGCAAATACCCTTGAAATCTGTTGATAGGAACTACCAATATGTTAGACTATGAAATTAAATATGTACACTAAGCCTCCCCTTAGGCTTAGCCTCCCCTCAATCCTAGGTCTCAAGGATTGACCATTCCAATGTGAACCACCAAGTGGTTGAATCGAGGACCATCAAAGGCTTTAGTCAATAAATCAGTAACATTATCATCCGTATGAACCTTAAGAACCTGTATCAACTTCTTCTCATTGGCATCCCTGATAAAGTGGTGCCGAATTTCAATATGTTTTGTACGTTGATGAAAAACAGGATTCTTCACAATGCAAATAGTGCTTTGATTGTCAATGAAAATTTTTGTGTTCATAAAGTTGAACCCATAATCAAGCATCTGATTTTGTATCCACAAGACTTGTCCACAACAACTAGCAGCAGCTACGTATTCAGCTTCTGTTGAAGAAGTAGCTACTATCATCTGTTTCTTACATTGCCATGAGATAAGTCTTCGACCCAAAAACTGACAACCACCAGTAGTGGATTTTCTGTCATTATTAGCACCTGCATAATCACTATCACTATAGGCTTCAAGAACAAAAGGTGATTCTCTAGGATACCACAAGCCTAGCTTGGGTTGAGCCTTGATGTACTTGAAAATTTTCTTGACTGCATTTAAGTTAGAAACTGTTGGAGCCACCTGATGTCTAGAACAAGCACTTACTGCAAACATACTATATGGACGTGATGCAGTCAAATACATGAGTGAGCCAATCATGGACCTGTACATATGAACATTTACCGGAGGATCTGGCTCATTCTTGAGTTTCACTTTAGTAACTTCATAAGGTGTTGCTGCTGGTATAAGAGGATCCATATCAAACTTCTGAAGGATCTCATGAACATATTTGTCTTGACTTATGAAGATTCCATCCGACTGTTTCTTGACTTGAAGACCAAGGAAAAATGTAAGCTCTCCCATAGCACTCATCTGAAATTCGCCCTTCATCAGTTGTTCAAACTCATCACACCATTCCTTCTTAGTAGAACCAAAGATAATATCGTCCACATAAACTTGAACTAGGATAATGTCCTTGGTATTCCTCTTAAGAAATAGTGTTTTGTCAATCGTGCCTCTTCTATAGCCATGTTTCAACAAGAAAGTGGAAAGACGCTCATACCAAGCTCTAGGAGCCTGATGAAGGCCATATAGAGCTTTGACCACCTTGTAAACTTTATTGGGATGAAGTGGATCCACAAAGCCCTTAGGTTGAGTGACATAAACTTCCTCATCAATCTTGCCATAGAGAAATGCACTCTTGACATCCATCTGAAAAACCGTAAAGCCCACATAAGAAGCAAAAGCCAAAAACAGACGAATGGCCTCAGTCCTAGCAACAGGAGCAAAAACTTCAATATAGTCAATGCCTTCAAGTTGTGTGTGACCTTGTGCAACCAACCTGGCCTTATTTCTCACCATAATACCCCTTGCATCTTACTTGTTTTTGAGAATCCATTTGGTACCAATTGTTGTCTTTCCATCTGGCAAGTCAACTAGGATCCAAACATTCTAAAACAAGAACTACTGCATCTCCTCCTGCATAGCCTCCACCCATCTTTGATCCTCAAGAGCATGAGAGACTGATCTGGGTTCCACCTGTGAAAGAAAACAAGCAAACAAACAGTGTTGAAAGTCCGTATGATTATTACGCTTTTGGTCCTCAATATAGCTCACAAGAGCATGATGATCAGACGTTGCTTTCTTATGCATTCTGCGAGTCTTGACAGTAGAACCAGGATCTCCAATGATTTGAGTAGTAGGATGGTCTTTGTGTAACTGCAGAACTTGATTAGAAGGTACATACACTTCTGGTGCCAAGTTATTAAGATCCCTAACAAAGTCATCATCATATGAAGCAGAGTCGAAAATGCCATCTATTGGTTGCTTATGAATATCATCCAGCTTAGTAGAAGACTTCTTATGATA
Organism: Glebionis coronaria; assembly: GCA_025667525.1. NCBI lineage: Eukaryota > Viridiplantae > Streptophyta > Magnoliopsida > Asterales > Asteraceae > Glebionis > Glebionis coronaria. The sequence continues at coordinate 489,224,635 of CM046874.1, forward strand.
GTTTCCCAGGTCAGAAGGACCAGAGAATCTTGTAGAGGAAGTGGGATCACTAGCCGGACTACCAATAGGTGTTAAACTAGCACTAGGAGTAACATTTGGAGTACTAGGAGTAGCTTTGTCAGCAGATGTACTCAAAGGAAACTCAAAACCACCTTGAGCAGCTGCTGTAGTAGCATCTTGTTGTTGCTTGAGCAATGTGTCAAGAGCTCCTTGTGAGTCCAAAATGTCTGATGGAGTAGCATCACTAGGAGTATTATTGGCATTAGGAGAGACTGTGGTGGAATAGGATGGAACAACAAAAATATCATCCTCTTCATCTGAGTCTGAAAAACTAGAATGAGCACTTGCACTAGAAGTTGTAAACACTTGTGGACCTGCATCATGGTTAGTTTTGAAACGAAAATATCCCAATGAATCACTAAGATAATCAAGATCAAAATACCATTCAGGACCCTTGCCTTGTATGTTTGACTTCTCCTCAAAATACCTGAGATTAATAGTTTCAATTACTCGCTTCGCTTGGGGATTATAGACACGATAAGCCCGAGAGTGAGCAGAATATCCCACTATGTATCCTTCATCTGCCTTGTCAAATTTTCCCAAATAGTCACTAGTATTCAAAATGGTGACAGGACACCCAAATTGCTTCAAATGAGCAACGTTAGGTACTTTAGCTGTGAGTAGCTCATAAGGAGTCTTCTTGTGAGGATTAGTAATAGAAACTCTATTCAAGACATAACTTGCAGTATTGACAGCATCTGTCTAGAACATGGTTGGAAGCTTGGAATCGGCAAGCATTTTTCTCGTAGCTTCAATTAGAGTCCTGTTCTTCCTTTCTGCCACACCATTCTGTTGAGGAGTTATTGCTGCAGTATAATCTCTTTTGATACCTTTAGAATTACAAAGTGCTATGAGATCTGCATTTTTGAATTCTGTTCCATTATAACATCAGATACCTTTAACGTTCTTGGACAACTGATTCTCAATTAGTGTAATAAAGTCCTTGAGAATTGAGTAGGTCTCACTCTTGGCAGCCACGAAGAAAACCCACATGAACCTGCTATACCCATCAGTTACCACAAGGCAGAATTGTTTATGGTCAATGCTCCTAATGGAGGTAGGACCAAATAAATCCATGTGTAGTAGCTGCAATGGTTCAGTTATAAGGTTGAGAGTAGTAATGGCCTTGAAGGATGCTTTATGTTGTTTGCCTTTGCTGCATGCAAGGCAATTGATGTCATTTCTGAAAGTTTTGGGAGGTAAACCAGAGACCAAGTTCAGATTTGCTAATTTGTGAATGGTCTTGAAGTTGACATGTCCCATCCTTCTGTGCCATTTAGTGGCTTCATCTTCTGAGGCTTTAGCAACCAAACATGCTAATTGACCAGTAGGATTGACTTCATTCAACTTGATACTATAGAGGTTGTGTCTTCTAGGGATTCTGAGTAGAACCTGTGAGTCATCCGGGAGTTTAAAGTCTTTGGATAACACTAGTGCATCGGTATCCGTAAAGAGGACAAACTGCTTCTTGTCACAAATCTGAGAGACAGAGATCAAGTTGAAGTGTTGAAGTGCTTCCACATAGTAGACCTGCTCAAAGTTAAGATTAGGCGTTTGAGTCGTTCCTTTGCCAGTGATCCTTCCTTCACCACCTCCAAAATAGACCTTTCCGCCTTGAAATGGTACAAACTTAGATAGAAGACTTTTATTTCTTGTCATGCTCCTAGAGCATCCACTATCAACAATCCTAAGAGTAGGATCTTGGTATGGAGTAACCTACAACAACAAGAAAAGATATATGCAAAAGTTAGTGTCTTAAGGGGACCCAAACCTTTTCAGGTTTGAGCCTGCCTTGTGGATCTTTAGTAGATAGCCAAGAAGATTGATGAGATCCACTGTTGTTCTTAGGTTGCTCATACATCACACGGGTGTTATTGTTTGACCAAGAACAACCTGCTGAGGGCTTAACAGCAGTACCCAAATTTCCCAACCCAAAATACATTTGGTCTGCATATTTCTGATTAAAGTTCTGAAAATAGTTGCTGGTTGGTCTATTTGGGAATAATCCAGTATTTCTCCAATGATCAGAAGCTAAAGGAGAGGTCCTTCTATAAGAAGAAAAAGATTGGGCACATGGGTTTAGTCTTCTAGAAGAATATGGAGCAACTCCTGGTGGACCAGGAGCAGGAAATGCTTGATAAACAGAAGGATGTTAGTCATAAAAATCATAATCTTTAATCAAATGAAATTCACTCCCACAAACAAAACATGTTTTAAACGAACTTTTATTAGAATGACATTGTTCATACTGCTAACTTTATTACACACAATTCTAGGAGAAACATTATTCCTAGGACTCAATGAACCAGAACTAGACACAGCTGAAGTAGAAGAAACTCTCTCTCCACTCTTCCTAGCACTAGTAGCAGCATGATTATTTGACTTGTAGCTTGTAGGTCTCGACTCTTCACTTGAACCATATGATGCAGAGTCACTGGCTTTGTCACTGAAAGTACAAGAGACAAAGTCATTAGTATTAGTAGAACATTTTCTGGGGACTCATGCATCTGTGATCCATCCAAGTCACTATGCCTAGTTATGGGCATGAAAGTTCCTGTAAGAGGTGGAGGGACAGCATGCATTGCTGCAGCTGGTTTAAACCTATTGTAGCTAGGTTTTCCCTCTTCCTCCTTGTCAGGATAAAAAACACTTGAAAAAGATAAATCAAACACATCTTCTAAATCAATATATTTATCAAATCCTAACCCTCTTTAAGTCCTACCAGATATACTACTATCAATTAATTTTGAAAGATTCTTAGGTGCATTTTGCCATTTTTCAAATCTTAAAAGTGTAGCATCCAATTTTTCCTTAATGTCTTGTTTATCTTTGATACTGTCATCTTTTACCTTTTCAGCGTATTTAATCATATTTGTTGTGTTTTCTAAATCAATGTTCATAATTCTAATTTTATCCTCATACTCTCGTTGAGTATCTTGAAGCCACCTTGATAGGTGTGAAAACACCCATCCTTTTACCACTTATTTCTTGCTAAAACAAGACCAAAACGCGTATTTTATATCATTTGTTTGGAATTATGCGTGGTTTGTGTGTTTGTTGTGTTTTCAGAGCCAACCGGATAAATATTGAAGAAAACATGGGATTGCACGGGTTTTATCGAAGAAAAAGACGAAAAGACGAAGTCTATAGTCCAAGAGATGCAAAAGATTTGAAGTCAATGGGCCTATTTGAAGATTTATCGAAGAAAAGGACCAAAGATGGAAGATTTACATATGTCGAAGAACTCAAGTCTATTAAACAAAAAAATTAAAAGACGAGTTGAATTTAATCATCAAAAAATCCCGAATCAGAATCGAAAACGTCAACTTCTGAAAAGACGAGAAGACAAAAAGAAAGGAGAAAAGCCCACTCACCAACCAAGTTCAAGTCCTATAAATAGGAGTCGCTTCATTGTTTAGAGCTAGTTTTCATTTCTAGATTTTTTTTCTTCCTTTATTTTCGTAGGAAACCAACACCCTTAAGGTGTTGGTGATTTTTTCATTTTTGTTGATTCACAAATCTTGTAAGTTTTAATCCTTCCTTTTGATTGTTTAACCTTAATCGTTCAATAGAATATTTCATTTAATCTTGTTCATCTTTCTCTTGTTGATTTAAAGTTTTAAAGTTTTATTTGGTTGATTTTAATCTTCAAAAGTAAGTGGGTTTTGTGTTTTTGTTGATTTGATTTGATGTTTATGATTAGGAGATGAATAATAGTTAATTTGGTTAAATCTTTGGTTAAAAACTTGGTTGATTTTGGTTTAAAATCGTGTTATTTTATTTCCCTGTTCTTTGCTTAAGTTCTGCTTCCCAGATTCCGGATGAACAAAACATTCCGGATGAAGCTTTTTAGTTGAGTCATTCCGGATCAGTTGATTTTCCGTTTTATTCCAAACGAGTGAATTATTCCGGATCAAAGAATATTCCGAATAAACCTTTTATTCCGAACCGAAGTTTTCTTTCAGTTATTCCGAATCAGTGTGTTCATCCGGAATAATCAATATTCCCGATGAGTAGTTATATTCCGGATCAAGGTTTTTCGAAATATTCCGAATCAGTTTTTTTATTCCCAATGAAGCTTCTTGTTTAAGTTATTCTGAGTCAAGTTTTTATTCTGAGTAAACCAATTATTCCGAATCAAGCTTTTTAGTATTTTATTCCGGATCAAGAAATTATTCCGAATCAAGCATTTCTTCAAATTATTCTGGATCAACACATATTCCTAACGAGGGTATTTTATTCCGAATGAAGGTATTCCGGATGAGCAAATATTCTGAACCAAGTGACATTCCGAACGAAGCTTTTGTTTTAGATTATTCCGAATGAAGGTTTGTATTCCGCATGAAGCTTTTTGGTCAGTTATTCCGCATGAGATATATTTCGGATGAAAGTATTATTCCGGATGAGTGTTTTGTTTGATTATTCCGCATGAGTTTTGGTTATTCCGAATGAGCATTTTTATTCCGCATGAAATTTAATTATTCCGAATCAGCAATTTTTCCAAGTTAAGTTATTTCACTGTTTTACTGTTTTACTGTTTTACTGTTTAAGTGTTCAAGTTTAATTCAAGCTTTATTTTTATTAGTTGTTTCTGGCTTATTTTCTCTACTGCACGCATTTAATCCTTTTTAGTAGAATAGAAAACCAAACCCCTTTTTAGTAACTAAGAACGATAGTTCCACTTTGAGCCGTGATCAATTCGAGAAGATACCGAGAAACAAACTTTCAACATAGCAAAATCTAGTTATCAAATGGCGCCGCTGCCGGCTCTTTTCGTAAGGATTAACGGTTTTTTGTGAGAAAATTGGATTTTGGGATCCGTTCACCGTGAACGTTACTTTTTCATCATTAAAAATTTTCAAAAACCCTAAAAAATATAAAATTTTCAAAAATACAAAAAAAATTAAAAAACATAAAAAACCAAAATGATTTCTGCTTTGTTATTTCTTTTGCAGGTGCATGCATACACGATCAACGTCTTATCCCGAGCCCGAGACTCTCGATAACTTAGACATGGCCGGTGTACACAACAATAATAATAATCCACCTCAAAAAAACATGAACAATAACAACAATTAACCTCTACCGGACAACGTCCTATGATCGAATTCTTGCAAGCACATGTAGAGGGCAACAACGATCCTATTGTCATACCCACGATTGCAGCCAACAACTTTGAGCTCAAATCCGGCTTCATTCAAATGGTCTCTGCTCAACCATTCTTTGGGCGTACCATTGATGACCCTCATGACCACATCAAAAGGTTCCTTCAACTCACGAATACGGTCAAATTCAATGGGGTTCCACAAGAGGTAATCCGCTTAAAACTTTTTCCTTTCTCCTTAGAGGGACAAGCCGGGCATTGGATTGCAAAGGAACCGCCACAAAGTATTCTTACGTGGACGGACTTGGAGACCAAATTCATAAACTACTTTTTCCCACCCTCTCGTACTACCGCTTTGCGGAATGAAATTATTAATTTTGAACAAAAGTACGATGAGACGTTTAGTGAATCTTAGGACCGTTTTAAAGACCTTTTAAGAAAGTGCCCACAACATGGTTTTACCAAAGTGCACCAAATTAATACCTTTTACAATGGTTTAAGCATGAATGACCAAGATTCACTAAATAGTGCCTCGGGGGGTAATATTTTGGTTAAGTCTTCTAATGACGCTTGGGACATTATTGAGAATAAGTCTAGAGTGCAAACCAAGAGTGTTCGGACCAATGCCGCTAGTGCTAGTACTAGTGACAACGACAAGAGAATTGACAAACTTACTTCGCTTATTGAATCGCTTGCTGTCCACACTGCTAACAATACCAAAAGCATCAACCCTCAAAACGCTGAAGTCAATGCTCTAAGCCAACCATGTGAAATATGCGGGGGTCCTCACTCTTACACTACTTGTACCTCCACCCAAGACTATCTTTGTGAGAATGTTAACGCAGCATACGATACCTATCCTCCGGGAGGCTATCAAGCACGTCCTCAAGGTGACCGCAACTTGCTCAACTATCGCTCAAACAACTTTCTTTCCCCGCCCGGTTTTCCTCCAACCAATCAAAACCAACAACAAAACCTTAACCGAACCAATCAAAACCACCCTCGATCACCATACCAACCACCTCAAAGACAACCATATCTACCTCAAAATCCTACTCAAGTTTACCAACCCGCTCCTTACCAACCACCTGCTTATCAAGCACCTCCTCCTACCCAACCCACCGTCTTTAACCACGAGGTTGAAACGTACATGCAAACGAATGATGTGTTGGTAAAGAATCTGCAGACCCAGATTATTAATTTGAAGGGCGATATGGTGAAAAAAGGGAATGATCTTAGAGCCGATATGAGAAACTCTTTGAGTAGTCAAACGAATGACCTATGGGACATGATGGCTGGTTTCTTCCAAGGTAATCAACCCTCTTCTTCGGGTACTCTTCCGAGTAACACCGTTGCTAATTCAAGAGGGGAGATGAAAGCAATCACCACTCGAAGTGGAAAAGGTACCAAGGAACCCGAGCTTCCTACACCTACACCGGTGATTGTGACAAAGGAAAACGAGTCCACCACTCCTATTCCTCCACCTCTTACTTCCACCCCTCCCCATTGAGTTGGAGCATGAAGGTCTACGTAAGTCTTGGCCTATTCTACATGTTGGATCGGATTGATAAAGTGGGTTGATTAATTGATAAATATAAAGAAGATGAAAAGGATGAGAAGGAGATGAGGGTGTAGAGAGAGAAAGGAGAGAAAAGAGAAGAGTAGAGAGAGAAAGTAAAGATTGAATAATAAGAAATATGAAATCACCAACCCCTCCTAACATGCTAGGAGGGGTATATATAGCCCACCCTACATGTGGGCTATATGGACTATATCTTTACTAAATAGATCACGAGCCCATTACATTAATATATCGTTGGAGCGACCGATCCTTCATAAATACGTAAAACGTATTTCCAACAATCTCCCCCTAAGGGAGGTCGCTCCAAGAGACAAAGTTCTAAATAGTCTATATCTCGTGATCTATGCTAACTAAGATGTGACCGAGACTTTATTGGGAAAAAGTATTTCCAATAATCTCCCCCTAAGGGAGGTCACATCTTTTTACAAAATCTTAAACCTAGCATTTATGCTTGAGTCTTCGATCTTGTTCTTGTGAATATGCTTGATGTGATCTTTGAATTTAGTCTTGAGCATGTTTCCTTGCCTTGACCTTATGCATTCATTACTTGTGAAATTTGCCTCTTTGTGACTTCATGTTCCACATACTTAAACCATTAAATTCTTGAAAGCTTCAGAGTTTGATACAGCGGAAGACTTGACCTTCAGACTTTCTTGAATTTGTTGAAGTACTAATTGTATGTAGTATAAGCATGTGGTGACGACTTCTTCTGGATTGTACACCGCAATGCCACCTTCTTGTTATGCTGCATAAGACAGTTAGCAACAAACCATATACACGGATGAAATGGCCTTGAACATTTCATTCTAATTCGGTAGCATTTTACCTCCGGTCGGTGAAGACCATTGGACGATATTAAATATCGTACTTGTCACAGGTAGTTTCAGTAAAGAACCTCCTTGACAAGATTTCGCGGGTAAACCCGTTCTCTTTACTCGATCGTCCAAAGCTGACTGCGAACGTAAAGAGTGAATCATTTGGATAATATTATCCGCATGATTTGAAGCCGTCAATTCATGTTCCTGGAACAAGTGAAGTTCAATTGAGAACCGCACCATCGTTGCTTTCCAGTTGTCACGAGCTTGATTCATATAGAATCTTGCAAGTTACCTACCAAGTGGTGTTTGAGGTTAACACTAGAAGGATTTCCATTCGTCACTGTAAATACTTAATAGTATTACTCTGAATGTTCTGGCAAGATCACTAAGATATTGCGTAGAGGCCTGAAACGTGTTTAAATTCATTCAAGAGTTTAAACCACTGTTGCTTTCCAGTTATCACAAGTTTGATTCATAAAGAATCGCACAAGTTACCTACCATGAGCTTTTTGATATTCGCTCAAGAAGGATTTCCATCTTCATTGTAAATACTTTCGTATTAATTAGATGTTCAGGGAAGATCATGAAGATTTTGCGTAGGACTCTTAAGATCTTTCTTACTTTTCACAGTGTGTGAAGAAGCAAGGAAATATGAAAGTGTGTCCTAATGAGATATTTGATGATCTCAAATGGCTCTAGACTCGATCGTGCATTTTGGATTTTTTAGTGATCGGAGGCTGGAGAGGAGTGCCACCATTTCAATACCAATTTATTCGGAGTGAATAAATCAATAGATAACGTGTTGTCTTCGTGTGATTAAAACAAATATCTTTTAAGAGATATCTGAGTTAGCTGGGATGGGTTGTGCCTTGCATCACTGGGTCCATGAATGTCTTCAATATCAAGAATCATTAAACAATGATCTTAATAGCATATGTATTGACCCGGTTTCTGCCTAAGTTGTAAGGAGGAATTCTTTCTTTACACCCTTTATCTTTACAATTCTTATTCATTCTTCAAACCCTTCAATGCTTACCAATACGTCATCACTAGCACCTTGTTGTGATTGTTCCAGTGCTAACTTAAGTACTTGGTCGGCATTCAGCTACGTTCACAATCTTTCTCCATCTTTCCTAAGGACTACTATTTCTAGCTATGGGATGTCCTTGGGAAGATACCTCCGGTTCTAGAGGAATCATTGGACTTTAACCTATCCTACCATCCTTATGTCACCACAATCTTTACCGTCGTGAATAGAAATGTTTTGGATAAGTGTATGTCACCATGAAATCCATTTTGAAGTGCAAATCCATTTTGCTCCCCCTTAACATATGCCATGATATCCGAAAACATTTCGCACATGTCGGGATGAGCTAGCACGTTAAGTCAAACCATTTTTGATTAATCATTTCCCATATTAAATCACATTTTCTCCCCCATATTAAAAATATTAACCCAATCAATGTTTTAATATCAATTGATATAATAGTATTTTAAGAAAATTTGGGAAGAAAAATGCAAGTCCAATTATCTTCATGAATTATACAAGCTCCCCCTCAAATTAATGAGGGTGTACTTGAAACGTAAATAAAATACCTTTTAAACACAAGTGTAAGGTTTTTATCACGTGCAAAGATCATATATGATAATGAATTCACAAGATTAGCAATTTACGAGGTAGGACCTGAATGATGGAGAACATCATATGAAAGAAGCACATGGTTCCTGTTCACGACTGTTGGTCTTCCTCGTAACTTCTGAAATTATCTTCTCCTTTACACCACATGGACAATTGATATCGATGTCTTGACACCAACTTGTGAACTATGGCACTTTCGGCATCGAAGATTCTGAATGCTAGACAATTGCTCCCCCTCAATTGTTGACTCGTGTTCTACTTAAAGAGCTGTAGTCATCGTTTGAGCAGTCGCATCGTCTAGGATATAGATATCAATTGCAACGAACTTTGGATTGTGGAGTTGATAACTTCGGATTTTGAAGTCAAAGCTTTCCGGTGAAATGCTTGACTTCAATGTCAAACGCGGGTTACTATCGGAAATAATAGCAAACCATATGGAGCATGTTTTAAATCTTTTAAACTTCTGCTCGAACTTTATTTACAACCCCGTGTCATTATTGAATGACATTTCTAGGTTCGTAAATATTATCGATTCCAGAAGACATGCTCTTTTTATCAAAACATTTTTGAACACACAATTTTGAAAGATTTAGAAAAACCTTTTGAGAAATTCTTGAAAAATTGTGTTCAAAGTTTTGAAAACCAATTACTTGAGCTTAAGATTTGGAATATCTTAGGAAAGCTCAAGTACGAGAAGTTATAAACTTCTCGTTGTAAGGACAAGTTACCATCGGCGATAACCTTTCCTTTTATCCGAAGAACGAGTCCTAAGCTGACATTTACTTAGAAGTCGTTTTCATGAGCTTGAAAACTTTGACTGTTTTAACGGAAAGATCATGACCGAGAAAGGTTAATTTCTCGTTATGAGGAAAAGTTCTCTTATTTAAAAGATACACTTTCCTTTCTGAGCTTAAAACTTCGAATGTTTTAATACAAGCTCATGACCGAGAAAGGTGAATTTCTCGTTAACAGGATAAGTTATCATAAAAGATAATCTTTCCTTTATTTTAAGTTCGAGTTACAGTCTGACATTTAACTGTAAGTCATTGTGCATGAGCTTAAAAACTTCGAATGTTTTTAATATTAGCTCATGCCCGAGAAAACTTAATTTCTCGTTGTTAGGATAAGTTTATCATCGGCGATAAACTTTCCTTTCTTTGAAGATCGGGTCATCGTCTGACATTTAACGATGAACCTTTGTGCATGAGCTTAAAAACTTGGAATGTTTTTTATATAAGCTCATGCCCGAGAAAAATTAATTTCTCGTTGTTAGGATAAGTTTACCATTGGCGATAAACTTTCCTTTCTTTGAAGATCGAGTTATAGTCTGTGATGTGACTATAAGTCCTTGTGTAAGCTTTAACCATGAATCCCCTGAGATACTAGTTTCTCCGATATCTGCTTCTTCAGCAACCAAACTCTAAGAGTGTCCTTAGTTGAACGGTATACAACGATTGGACCGCTTCGTTCTTTTGAAACATCAATTTTGGGACCTGCATTCTCATTAGGAATTTGCATGCTTTGACATGGGTTAGCGATATCAATAATAGAAGCACGTGGGGGTTCATAGTTGGCTTTACTTGTGTCAGAGGTGACCTGAGTAGATGATTCACTTATCTTAGTTGGCAAACGTTTCCTTTTATAGAAAACTTTAAGTTCAGGCTTAAGTGATGTATCATCCTTTGCAATTTCCTCCCTAGTAGTCTTCGTAGAATCAGAGACTATCCTAGTTAAAGGGCACTCGTTTCCTACAAGAGTGAAAGTTCTACCAGTGGGGCGCCACATTTTGCCAATGGGTTTGATTTTAGCTACCCACTGGGATTTAAGTCTAGCACGGGAGTTCACCTCATTAAGCAATTTTTTGATACAGGAATCATGATTGGCTCTAAAGACACATTTCCTACATGTTTTACAAGTAGCGTATTTAATGTCCGAGTAATTCCTAGATGATTGATCGATGCTCCTAGGAGATGACATGCTACGGTTAGCAGTGTTGGGTAATCTAGAAGGCATCTGACTAGGTTTGACATTGCTATCTCTTACATGTGTCTTTTGCATAGCTTCCCTTAGAACAGATTTATGGCAAACGTCATTTGAACTAGTTCTAGACGTGGTCTTGGTATTTTTAGGGAAACTAGAGGCAATCATGTGATAAGGTCTTGCCAAAGCTGTTTGGATCACATTGGGCCTAGTTGCTGGAGTGACTGGTCTAGGAAAATGAACCAAATCAACTTGGGAGGCAAACCGCGGTCTCGAGGATTATGGTCGCTCGGATCTAAATGCAGTAGGTTGTCTGACAATCAGTTGTCTGACGAACTGATTTGTAGGCGGTTTCCCCAAGATTGATGGTTTTTCAAGCTTAGTATCCACACTAGTTCCTTTAGTTTTCCTCAATTCGTTTTTCAACGCAGCTATAGCAAAGACCCTTTCCTGTACTTGAGCCTTTAACGTCTCATTCTCTTTGAGCAGTTCCTCTTGGGATGCCAACTTAGATTCAAGCCACTTAATTTGTTTCAAAAGATTATCCTTTTCAGCTTTAGAATCTAGAACAGTTTGATCCAATTTTCTTTCAAGAACAACGTTTGACTTTTCAAGTTTTTCAAAGTATGTTTCAAATTTGTCCGTTTTTTTAGAAAATTCAAGTTTGGCATCCTCAAGATCTTTTGATTGCCGAGCTACGATCGTTTCGAGCTCTTTAATCTTGGAATCAGAATCAGTTAACGAGGCAATTATAAAGCATTTATCATGATGTACTATAGCATTTTGAACACTTTCTCCCCCATTATGACTCACATCGGATGAATCAGAAGTGGTATTTCTATCTCTCTTTTCCATCCCATGTTTGTCATAATTAGGTTCAAAATGCGCAATATGCGGCATGGCATCAGCATATACATCATAAACAACATTACATTGTACCATGTTTGCAGGCTCTTCGTCATAAACGGGTGAGGTGTCATCAAAAGAGATCTCGTGAACATTCCCTGACGTGCCACTGGTATCATGTTGTCCTCTTGATTCCGTGCTCTTGGCATCGTTAGGCTCTAAGTTTTCAACCGTATGACCAGTTTCCTCTTGCATCGAAGAGTCTTGCACTCCATTATCATACCCTTGCTGAAGTCGAGATCTTTCATAAATCGAAGACGAGACCGATGTCATGAGTTTCAAAATTGTATCACGGAAAACTCGAAGCTCGGTATGTGTATCTCGAAGAAATGATTGGCAAATCACTGAACTTTCAAGCTTGGCGATATTGAATTGGAGGAGAGGCGTGAGTTGTGTCACCAGAGCCTGATATGCTATTTCTGATGCAGAGTGATTAAAGTCTTCATTGTTGAGTTGCTCTGCTAGTTGGTTCAAGATGATGAACATCGATTCCATGAATATATGACGATCTTGACCAAAGAGTGTCACAAATTCGCTCCCTCCTTGAATTCGTGAAATAGTAACTAGATGATACTGAAGCATTTGAAATGAAATGATGCCATTATCACTACCTTTGTCTTGCATTTTATGCGCTTCTCCCTTTTGACATGTCGAATCGAACCAATCCATTGAATATTTGATAACAAGTGATTGTGGATATGATAACACCAACAAAAGATCCGTAGTGAATCTAAAAAAAAATAATCCTCGATTAATGATATAACTCTTTGCTCGGCTCAAAAAATTTTTATTGGCTCAAATGTTGATAAAACAAACCCGATCAAAAATCCGACAGCAAAATAAACCTTGGCACTTTATCACGTTGTAACGTCACTTTGTCCCGACTATAACTTAATATCACAAAGTTTTTCTAAAATAAGATTTGAATAAAAATAAAAATTAATATCCAAAATAAAAATTAATATCTAAAATAACAATTTTTTCAAAATAAAAATAAAAAATGAATACTTTATTTGTGAACAAGTTTCGTCCAAATACAAATGTTTCGTGCGATGCACTTTATTTGTGTACTAAAAAAAATGTTTTGTGCAAAAAAACAACTTGGTGGCAAAAACGGGAATAAGAGAAGCGTGGCTTCCAAAGTCAAATTGTGGCCAGAAAGTATTAAACGTGGGATGAGATAGAACACACGTGGCAGTCACTTTGGTTACTCCGTCTTCTTTTCGTTATATAAAGCTCAAAGATAAAAAAAAAATCCAATCTCACAAAACTAATATCTTGTAACTCTCTCTCTCTCCTCAACCAAAACTGTCTCCCCCAAAACAACTCTTGTTTCCTCCGCCTAAAATAATACAACCAGCAAACAACTCAAAACCCTACTTGACTTTACCCTACAATGCACTCTCTAAAAACACGGAGCCTCCATCTTTTAGATACCTCACAAGTTGCTCCTCTCCTTCACGCAGCCGTCAAACCCATCTACCTTCGACTCTTTTCTAAATCTTCTTATCCCACCTTATAACTCCTTCAATATCTCTTTGGATAAGGTGTATGAGCGAGCACCAGATGTGAAGATGTCTTTAAGATCCTTAAAGAGGGTCTCGGGTAGGTACAGTTATGCAGTTTTTTGAGAAGATCAGTGAAGGATTTGCTTTCAGGTTGCTTGATCTATAAAGGTCTACAAAGCAATTGTAAACCCGAATGGATTTGACTGAGATCTTCCTATATTTTTTGTTTGTTTTTGAGTCAAGAAGTGTATGTTTTGAAAGATGTCGGGGGTGTTTGAGTGAGACTTGTGTGTTTGTTTAACGAGGCTAGGGTCGAGGTTGAGCTAAGGTGTGAGTGATGTGCGAGGGTTAGGGTGAGGAGAAGAGGGTGAGTTTTGGTTTTGAGTAAATGGTTTTGGTCTGGAGTCGAAAATGGGTGTATTGGGTGGGTAATACGAGAGGTTGGGTGGTATATGGTGTGAGTTGAGTCGAGTCAATGTTGTGGATACGAGGCAGGTTGGTGAGTCATGAAACGAGGGGAGTCGAGTCAGGTTCTTGGTTTTGAGTCGAGAGAGTGTTTGTGTTTGTTAGTCTCGAGTCTTTGTGAGTTTCAGTTTTGTTAATGAGTCTTTGTGTTTGTGAGTTTCAGTCGAGTCTTTGTTTGAGGTTGCCGTTATATTTGAATCTTGTTCATTCGGAAGAATATGTCGATTCGGAAGAATGTCGAATCGGAAGTTATATTTGAATCTTGTTCATTCGGAAGAATATGTCGATTCGGAAGAAACTGATTCGGAAGTTCTTTGATCCGGAACTTTTGGTTCGGAAGAAACTGATTCGGAACTTCTTTGATCCGGAACTTTTGGTTCGGAAGAAACTGATTCGGAAGTTCTTTGATCCGGAACTTGTTCGTTCGGAACTTATTCGGTCCGAACTTGTTCGTTCGGAAGAAACGCTTCACACGGAAAAACTTTCGATTGGAACAATCTGATGAGTCTGTGTGTTGATAAAGGACAAATGGACTGAAAGATGATGAATGACAGTTTTGACAGTTGACAGTTGGACAGAAACGGATGAATGACTGATTCCAACAGAAAACTAATTGGATAAAAAGATAAAAAATAAAATACTTTAAAAAATTTAAAAATAAAAACTTTAATAATAATGAAAAAAAATAAATAAATAAAAAATAAAAATTATACAGACTTTACTTTTCACTTCAAGAAAGATAAGAAATAATAAAAAAATAATAAAAAATTCAATCAAAAAATCAAACAAAAAATTTCAAACAAAAAAAATCAATCAAAAGGCAAAATAGAAAGGGTTTTATCAATAAAAATACAAAATTAAAAAGAGAAAAACACAAACTTTTTATAAAAACACAAACTTTTTAAGATTTGATAATAAAAGTTTTTGATTTTTGTATAAAAATTTGTGATTTTTATCTAAAAACTAAGTAAATCTAAAGATTTGACTATGATTTAAAGCATAAAAATACAAACTTTTTAAGATAGAAGCTTGATTAAATCAAAACCCACCAAAATCAATAAAAATAAAAGCAAGAATAAAACAATCTAACCTTGGCTCTTGATACCAATTGAAGGTCTACGTAAGTCTTGGCCTATTCTACATGTTGGATCGGATTGATAATAATTAATTGATAAATATAAAGTAGATGAAAAGGATGAGAAGGAGATGAGGTGTAGAGAGAGAAAGGAGAGAAAAAAGAAGAGTAGAGAGAGAAAGTAAAGATTGAATAATAAGAAATATGAAATCACCAACCCCTCCTAACATGCTAGGAGGGGTATATATAGCCCACCCTACATGTGGGCTATATGGACTATATCTTTACTAAATAGATCACGAGCCCATTACATTAATATATCGTTGGAGCGAACGATCCTTCATAAATACGTAAAACGTATTTCCAACAATCTCCCCCTAAGGGAGGTCGCTCCAAGAGACAAAGTTCTAAATAGTCTATATCTCGTGATCTATGCTAACTAAGATGTGACCGAGACTTTATTGGGAAAACGTATTTCCAACAGAGCACAAGGCTTACTGGGCCTTGAAGTAGGCTAACTTCGACATCAACAAAGCCGGTGAACTACGCAAAATCCAACTCAATGAGCTCAATGAACTCCGAAATGAAGCTTATGAAAATTCCTTGATCTATAAGGAAAAGACTAAGCTCGTTCATGACTCTAAGATTAAAAACCGAGAGTTCCAAGTTGGAGACAAAGTTTTACTCTTCAACTCTCGGTTTAAAATCTTTTCGGGCAAGCTGAAATCTCGTTGGTCCGGCCCATTCACCATTGCCCAAATTTTTCCATATGGTACTCTCGAGCTCGCTCAACCTAATGGACCTACTTTTAAGGTGAATAGCCAACGAGTGAAGTTGTACTTTGGAGAGGACATCTCTCATGAGATGATTCCATCCCTCTCCACTTTTCCTTTGAATTAGTTCGGGACCGAGTCAGGCTCGTGACTCGGTTAACAAAAACAAGCGCTCCTCGGGAGGCAACCCGAGTATCTATCCTTTTCTGTTTTACCTCCTAAGTGTAGGGGGCCTATATAGGTTGTTTGTGTTTGTGTGGTGATGTGATTACAGGGATGAATGCACTTTTGGAACATTTGAAGAACCGTGCTCCCGTGTTATTCGAAATCCGATTCTATCTCTCAACTATCGTGATTCAATTTTCTTCATACTCACATTTAAAATTGATCACTTTAGCCGTCTCTTCCTTAGCTTGATTTAACCAACGTGCACAATGTTATAAGTGTAGGGGAGACTTTTCCCACATGCTTAAACATTGAGGACAATGTTTATATTAAGTGTAGGGGAGACTTCTATCGAAGTTTTAAGTGGAATTTTCCATTAAAATGCCTTCATTTAACCGGAAAATCATCTTTTTCAGCATTTTTCAAAATTTTAATTAACTTTGACCATGTAGTCGTAATTTTTAAATTTTTATCGTTGCTTTCATATGTATATATCCCACAATAAAGTCAAAAATGTTAATAAAGTGGTGTAGCTAGTTTATAAGTCTTTGGCATATTAGGCCCGTTGCGATTATTTTGACTCAACCCGAATAGACTTATCCAAGTTTATTCTAGCAAGTATCCTTTACCATGTAGACCTTAATTGGTTTATTAGGCTAAGCATCCACGAGTCTCATTACTTGAGATTTTAAATTATGGAGAACGAGAAATGATAGAGTCAATTATAAGTCGGTATTCTTGCACAAGCACACTTGGTGTAATTATACGCTTTTCCTCCCATCGCCTTAAATGAATAAATGCAATAAGTAAGGTCGTACGATTTTATTGAATAACTTAGCTTCTAGCCCAAGATCGTTTAAAAGTTGCTCGGTAATGATAAGAGCTGATAGCCAAGGCATAACTAATGAAGCAGGGCGCGAAGATTGGCGAGTCCGAAAAGGCCCTAACAAGGCATGAGGATTCCATTTTATTGCTAAAGATCCAAGGTGATGTGAAAAGCATTATTCCCAAAATCAATATGAAGGATCAAGACGCACGACGAAAAGCAATCAACTCCCATAAAGATCATGGAGAAGTCTATCCGAAAAGACCCTAACAAGGTATGAGGATAAATAGATCCAAGTCTGAAAAGGAGGCGGATCGTTGTATCTCAAAATCTCAATTAACAATTGAAGAAATAATGATGAATTCGTGGTCAACAAAGTTGGAGTATCCCTCAAAAGTCTCCAACTGAAGAAAATCTATTAACGAAGAGAAGACCATTATCTCATGAACGTCTCTCAAGATATGAAGTATGAAGTACATGCCAAATATCGGCCCGAGAAAGGTCTCAAATCGTGAAGCGAGTTATGCCAAGATATGAACTTTTTGAGGTCCCGAGAAGCAGTTTTAAGAGATTTTGTCCTTTAGCTAACTATTAATCAAATCGTCCTACTTTGCTTTCAGCCTAGATAAACTATCGCAATAAGTCCAAAAATGCATCTTCATGATCATTCTAAGACAAAAATAAAATATAAGAGATACACCTAGGAATAAGGGAGTTTAAGCATATAATTAATCCATGTGTGTAAGTGTTTGTTTTGCTAACTTATAATAACAATGATCTCATTTTTAAGCTTGGTTTGGGGAACGTGAAACTTGAGGGTGATAAATCTTCGCAGCACCAAAGCCCTAATGTAAGTCTCAGATCTCTTTGCGAGTTATTTCCATATAGCTGTTTTCAAGTGAAAATGGTTTTCTATCCCTTTTGTTTCATTCAAGCTTTTATATATCTCTTTAGTAGTAGTGGTTATTGTTAATAAGGCCAAGGTTGATTGATTATGAGAAAAGTGTAAATTTGCTTTATCACTAAGCATTGCATGAGGGCATGGCAATGGTTAAGTGTAGGGGATTTGATAGGTGTGAAAACACCCATCCTTTTACCATTTATTTCTTGCTAAAACAAGACCAAAACGCGTATTTTATATCATTTGTTTGGAATTATGCGTGGTTTGTGTGTTTGTTGTGTTTTCAGAGCCAACCGGATAAATATTGAAGAAAACATGGGATTGCACGGGTTTTATCGAAGAAAAAGACGAAAAGACGAAGTCTATAGTCCAAGAGATGCAAAAGATTTGAGTTCAATGGGCCTATTTGAAGATTTATCGAAGAAAAGGACCAAAGATGGAAGATTTACATATGTCGAAGAACACAAGTCTATTAAACAAAAAAATTAAAAGACGAGTTGAATTTATTCATCGACAAATCCCGAATCAGAATCGAAAACGTCAACTTTACTGAAAAGACGAGAAGACAAAAAGAAAGGAGAAAAGCCCACTCACCAAACAAGATAAAGTCCTATAAATAGGAGTCCCTTCATTGTTTAGAGCTAGTTTTCATTTCCAGATTTTTTTTCTTCCTTTATTTTCGTAGGAAACCAACACCCTTAAGGTGTTGGTGATTTTTTCATCTTTGTTGATTCACAAATCTTGTAAGTTTTAATCCTTCCTTTTTATTGTTTAACCTTAATCTTTCAATATAATCTTTCATTTAATCTTGTTCATCTTTCTCTTGTTGATTTAAAGTTTTAAAGTTTTATTTGGTTGATTTTAATCTTCAAAAGTAAGTGGTTTTGTGTTTTTGTTGATTTGATTTGATGTTTATGATTAGGAGATAAATAGTAGTTAATTTGGTTAAATCTTTGGTTAAAAACTTGGTTGATTTTGGTTTAAAATCGTGTTATTTTATTTCCCTGTTCTTCGCTTAAGTTCTGCTTCCCAGATTCCGGATGAACAAAACATTCCGGATGAAGCTTT
Source organism: Glebionis coronaria (assembly GCA_025667525.1). Taxonomy (NCBI): domain Eukaryota; kingdom Viridiplantae; phylum Streptophyta; class Magnoliopsida; order Asterales; family Asteraceae; genus Glebionis; species Glebionis coronaria. The sequence goes on from CM046874.1 coordinate 489,243,505, forward strand.
TTAGTTAAGTTATTCCAGATCAGTTGATTTTCCCTTTTATTCCGAACGAGTGAATTATTCCGGATCAAAGAATATTCCGAATAAACCTTTTATTCCGAACCAAAGTTTTCTTTCAGTTATTCCGAATCAGTGTGTTCATCCGGAATAATCAATATTCCGGATGAGTAGTTATATTCCGGATCAAGGTTTTTCGAAATATTCCGAATCAGTTTTTTTATTCCGAATGAAGCTTCTTGTTTAAGTTATTCCGAGTCAAGTTTTTATTCCGAGTAAACCAATTATTCCGAATCAAGATTTTTAGTATTTTATTTCGGATCAAGAAATTATTCCGAATCAAGCATTTCTTCAAATTATTCCGGATCAACACATATTCCGAACGAGGGTATTTTATTCTGAATGAAGGTATTCCGGATGAGCAGATATTCTGAACCAAGTGACATTCCGAACGAAGGTTTTAGATTATTCCGAATGAAGGTTTGTATTCCGCATGAAGCTTTTTGGTCAGTTATTCCGCATGAGATATATTCTGGATGAAAGTATTATTCCGGATGAGTGTTTTGTTTGATTATTCCGCATGAGTTTTGGTTATTCCGAATGAGCAGTTTTATTCCGCATGAACTTTAATTATTCCGAATCAGCAATTTTTCCAAGTTAAGTTATTTCACTGTTTTACTGTTTTACTGTTTTACTGTTTTACTGTTTAAGTGTTCAAGTTTAACTCAAGCTTTATTTTTATTAGTTGTTTTGGCTTATTTTCTCTACTGCACGCATTTAATCCTTTTTAGTAGAATAGACAACCAAACCCCTTTTTAGTAACCAAGAACGATAGTTCCACTTTGAGTCGTGATCAATTCGAGAAGATACCGAGAAACGAACTTTCAACATAGCAAAATCTAGTTATCACACCTCTTTTGTTGTTCTAATGTTTTTAAAGAATTCTTATATGCTTGAACCTCTAAAAAATACTTATCATTTTGTTCATTTAAGTCATTATATTGAGACAACAATTCTGAATATTTATCATGACAACCAAGAGGACAATGTTTTACCTGAGGTGAGAGGCCCATAAGAGCAAACTCTTCTGCTTCCTCGGCATCAGACAGATTCCCAGCAATCATTGCAAACACGTCAATAGAAGGTTCAGTTGTCTCCAGGGCAGCATTCTGATGATCACTCCAGTTGACCATAGAGTCAACAGACACCAAAGCCTTCTTGTCATCCTTCACCTCCTGAATCTTGAAAGCTGAATACCTGCTCTTCTCCTGGTCATGCTTGTTAGAGCATTCCCTAGCAAAGTGACCTTGCTACTGGCAGTTATAGCATCTAATCTTGCTTCTGTCAAACCTTGCTGGCTCTCTTGGGTTGTAGTTAAACTTTCTACTGGCTTTCTTCTCAAACTTGTGAACCCTAAGAGTGAGCATGACCATCTGCCATTTGAGATCCATTTCATCTATGTCAAGTTTATTAACCTGTTTGAAGTCATCAAAAGCAAGTTGCTGTTGAGGATCAACATCAGCAACAAAAGAGTGAAGAACAGCTTCTACCATGCTACCAGACTTGGATTTCGGTTCAGGAGTAGAAGTATGCTGACAAGTATGCTGAGAAGAAACAGTATAGATTGGGCTACTAGCATAAGACATGGGACTAGATCCCATGGAACTCACAAAGGCAGAGTTAGCAGGAGTAGGAAAAGAATCACTTGAGTATCCCCTCACATGAGGCTCAAAGGTTTTGAGCTTATGAAACAAATCATCAAAATTTAGATAGTCAAACCCACCTTTTGCTTTGAGAGAGATTACTACCTGATTCCATGAGTAGGGTAAGGCTCTAAGAAACCTTGCATTGATATCTCCATTGTCAGGTTTCGACCGGAGTTGATTCAACTGGCTCACTATCTTTTGGAACCTGTCATACCCTTGATGGATACCTTCAGTTTATGAGATCTTGAAGTCTGTGAATTCATCTCTCAGCATGGATCTTCGCATTTTCTTTGACTCCTCATTCCCACCAAACCTTGCTTTTATTCCATTCCATATTTCTCTAGCATCATCCAGGTGATAGAAGTCACCCATGTGATCATCAGAAGAGACTGAAGCAAAATAGTTTTTGCTTTTATCTCCTTCTGAACAGCTGTGATTTCTTCATGAGTTTTAGGGTCAAGAAGAATAATACTACCATTCTTGTCTCTTCCAGTAGACTTCTTGCTGTTTCCATTCAGAATAATCTTCCAAAGATCTTGATCAATGTTGGTGATACAGCATTCCATCTTCATTGCCAAACTATCATACTCATCCTTTTTCAGAAGAGGAAACTTACCATTTGTGTTGGAAACCGTAGCAATGATCTGCTGAGGTTGCTGTGTTTTAGGGGTGCTATCTTCTCCTATTTGAGTAGAACTCGAGGCAGACATAATTAAAAGATGTTAGTAATAAGAAAAATTGAATCTTCTTGTACAGAGACTCTCTCAGGCTCTGATACCACTTGTTGGGTCCACTAGATGTGGATCTTGCAGCCTGTTAGGGACGGTGAACGACTTCTGTAACCACAAGTCTATTCACAGAGAGACTCTATATAAATCACACAGTATAAGTGCGGAATACAAATACTATGAACAAGAAGAACAGAATAACTATAACGACTTGATCCTTTACTAAGGATTTCTAATATTAATATCAACTAGAATAATGTTTGATGAAGGTGTGTATAACCCTTCTGCCTAAGGTTCCTTTTATACTACAAGGAAACCCTAATACATCATTAAACCAAAACGTGTAAAACTGATATGCATATCCTTTCCTAACATATCTCATGCATATCCTAACAGAATAATCTTTAAATAAAATAGTTTGACTTTCTATAAGACCAGGAGCACGGCTTGCTCCTACTACTACTAGGACCAGGAGGAACTACATACCTCCTAGTATACCTATTGCAAATAACTATTCCAAAGGTCCTAACACATATCTTGTTTGTTATGTGATTCACCTTGTTGCAATCTTTCAATAACCGTCCACATTTCTTGAGCAGTAGGGAATGCATCAAACGTGGAATACATATCATCTCCAATTCCACTGAGAATTAAGTAAATTGCTTCCTTCTCTGCATCAAACGAAGCACGGTTCTATGGTGTGAGGTCGTTTATCTTTTCATCACGTTCATATGCGGGTTGTTCGTCAGTTGTGTCTGTGGCTGGTACTGCAGGAACTTGTATCCTTGAGAATTTATAAGGTCCATCCAAAATGCATTGTCTTAAAGCATCACCGTTAGGTTTTGTGTCAAGATAACGCAGAAAATGGGATTGCCATTGATCATATCGACCCGACACAAGCATTGGTGGTCTATCTTTGTTACCCGCCACCATAATGTTGTTGTTAGTCACACGATATTCTATAGTAGAATCCATCTCAATATTCTATGAAATGATGAAGTGAATATGGATCTTAAGTAGATGATATTAGTGATTGTTGTTGAAGAGAAAAAGTGTTGAAATCCCTTAAAAATGTTCTTGAAAAACCAAAAAATTCTCCAAGATCAAAAAACACACGATCGAAATTTTTTAAGTTTATTTTTGGAATTTTCAAAAAAACTGTCGCAATATTCACAATAAAAAGTCTATCGCAATGTGTAAAGGTGATTCTGTCGCAATGTGGAAAAATGATTATGTCGCAATGTGTAAAGGTGATTCTGTCGGAATGTGGAAAGGTGATTCTGTTGAAATGTGCAAAGGTGATTCTGTCGCAATCTCTAAACACAAACCTGTCACAATGACTCAAAATCAAACCTGTCACAATGTCAAAAAGTAAAGCCGTCGCAATGACACCGATCGCAATAACACCTATCGTAATACCTCCTATCGCAATGTCTATTATCGCAATGTATAAACCCTATCATAATATGTGTCGGAATAATGGTCGCAATACAATAACCCTCGACTATTGTGATGGAAATGGAGCCAAACTGTCGCAATAATGGTATTGTTCCGAAACTTGAAAGAAAAAGTTGAGATTGTTTTCTAGAAATCCGTGATTTTAACCAAACCAAAGCAATCAAATCCATATCACAACTATGTAGGAGATGTATATCAAGATTTAGAGCACGGAAAACACAAATGTTTTTTGAATATGAGATGATTTATGGATTAAATCATACGAATAAAATAAAACAACAACAACCAATCACAAATCTACCCCATGGCGATTGATACCAATTGTTGTCCCATATAATATGTGATGATTAAACAAGAAAGGTAGATAGAAGATAGATGAATTCTAGAGAGAGAAAGTAGAGAGAGAAAAAAGAGAGAATGGTTGGAACTTGGTGAATATTAGATTGAGAGAGAATAAGAAAAATGAACCAACAACCTTCCTAACATGGTAGGAAGGGTATTTATAGTCCCCCTACATGTGGTCTTGATTATGGACTATATGTTTGGGTCGGGCTTTCCTTCTAGGCTTTAGTTACTTATGAATGAACTTTACCTTAAAGTTAAGCCCGTAAAACACGACTAACCTACTACCTATTACAACGTTCTAAAATACGATACATAATAAACATATGACCGAACATTCTTGTTTGACTCAATATTTTAAGGCTAACACAGTGTTATATTATTAAACAACTTATTGTTCTAAATATTTTCCAACAACTCTTTCTCGCATCACACGTGTCCTTCAAACTAGGATAAGAAGATGTACGTGGTTCTTGGTCCCATATTCAACCTACTCCAACGTTTGAGAGATCCAATCCTACACACACTAAACCGAACTACCACTCAGCTTGCAACCATCGACATCACCCCCATCATCCTCCGACCTCTTCCGACTATAAGCTCCTGTCAATAGGTCGGGCAAGGAAGGTGACGTACACGTTGTACAAGGATTTTGGCAGGGTCAATAAAGACGGTGTGCACGGTAATTGTTAGAAATTTTGTTGGGTCAATAATCTGAGAGTCGTGTCATACATTTTCAGATCAAAGTATTTCGACGGTTCTATCGAAATCTCCAATCAGATAAAACTCAGATTGCGAACTATATTTGTGTTATGTTGTTATGAATCAGAACCAGAAAAACTAGAGAGGTTGTATGACCAATAAACCTGTCTTTATGGTTGTAACTGTCAAAAAACAGTTATTGTAACCAAAACCATAGGTTTAATAGCGGGCAGAATATAGGTCCGAATACCCGGTAATTTATTTTCTAGTGGGTTTTCAACATAACACTTTAATAACTGGCATAATATAGGTCTCAACCCAGCCAGGGGCTGATAGGTGTGTAAACACCCATCCTTTTTACCACTTAATTACAATAATTACCGAGCCAAAACGTGTATTTTATGTCATTTATGTCGGAATTATGCGTGGTTTGTGTTTTGTTGTGATTTAGGATGAAATTGTGAAAAGTGGAGAAAACACGGGCATTTACGGGCTTTTATTGAAAAAAGGATGAAAGACGAAGTCAAGAAGTCAAGAGTGCAAAAAGAACGGAAGTCCAAGACCAATTTTGAAGATTTATCGAAGAAAAAGTCAAAAGATGGAAGTTTACTAAAAGCCGAAGAACTCAAGTCTTATTTATTGAAGAATTAAAAGACGAGTCCAAAGAAATCCCGTGCCAAAAGTAATTAAAGTCCAAGATTTAAGAAGATTAAAAGGCTTAAGGACTAATGGTGCAATTAACAAAAGATTAAGAAGAGAAGGACCTAAGCTTGCAATTAAGAAGAAATGAAGGAGGGGAGGAAGCTCCCTAAGCACTCCTTAATCCTCCCCTATATATAGTTTAGGATGTTAATCATTTTTCTTTGTTAGGTGGCTTGACAAACCATTTCTTCCACTTTAAATTTATGCACATTTAATTTCATGTCCATTTACATTAATTGTCTTGCACCTTAATTACTATTTAATTTCAAGTAAGTTTCCATTTAATTCTTGTCAATCTCTACTTTATCTTGTTAATCTCCTATCTACCTTTCTTAATCTTTGATTTTTATGTTTATGTTATTGTTCATGTTCATGTTCTTATTTTGATCAAAGTGGGTTTTGATGATTTTGGTTAGTCTTGTTAGTTTTATTGATTTGGATTGTTTGTTTATGTTTAGTAGATGTTTTGTGATTAGTTTGATTTAATCTTTTGTTTGATTTAGTTAAATTGTGATTAGATTCGTGTGTAGATTGTGTTCCCTGTTCTTCGGGGTGTTTGTTTTCCTGTTTCTGATCTTTTCCTAGGAAAGTTCCGAACCAACTTCTTGCTCAGTCAGAATTTCTTCCGAACCAAGAAGTTCCGAACCAAAAACTTCCGAACCAAAGAAGTTCCGGATCAACGTCTTGTTCATTTGGAAGAGTTCCGAACCAGCAAGGCTAAGTGCTTCATCCGGAACATTCAAGGTTCCGAACAAGGAAACTTCCGAATCAGATAGTTCTGAACCAGGAAACTTCCGAATCAGAAAACTTCCAGATCAAGGAGTTCCGACCCAGAACACTTCCGGATCAAGGAGTTCTGAACTAGGAGCTGTTCATTCGGAAGTATTCCGAACCAGTCTTTTGGAAAGGGTCCGAATCAAGAACTTCCGAACCAAAGTTCCGAATCAGGGCTTGTTTGAGAAGTTCCGATCCAATTGAGTTCCGAATCAGTAAAGTTCCGAACGAAGGATTATTCTGGATAAGTGACATATTCAGAATAGGAAATTGTTCCGGATCAAGGATTTTGGTAATATTCCGAGCGAAGAAGAATCATTCCGAACGAAGGTGACATTCCGGATGAGTGATCATTCCGGATGAAGGATTATTCCGAATGAGCTGTATTCAGGTTCTTTTTAGTCTTTGATTTTTAATTTTAAGCTTTATTTTTCCGCCTTTTTCCTTAGTCGCGCTTTAAGTTTATTGCCTTAGATTTATTTTAGTCTTGCCTTAGTTTTAAGTTTTTAGTTGCGTTTTAAGTTTGCCTTATATAGATTTAAGTTTGCGTTATTTACTTTAAGTGCCTTTTAATTTTTAGTCACGCTTTTAATTACTCGCCCTTTACTTTAAATTAGAGTTAGATTTATTTTAATTGCCCTTTACTTTAATAGTTTTTCACTTTTATTTTAAAAACAACCAAAAATATTTGTTTCACCAAAATCAACTGAGTCGTACTTTGAACCGGAAATCAATTCGTTAAGATACCGAGAACAACAATTGAACCTAGCAAAATCCAAATATTAAAATGGCGCCGTTGCCGGCTCTTTTCGTAAAGATTAACGGTTTTCTGTGAGAGACGCGTTGCTTTTTGGGATCCGTTGTTATTTTTCTTGTCAAAATTCTTCAAAAAAAAAAATCCCAAAAACATTTGAAAAATCATAAAAAGCATTTCTTTTTCAAAAGTTTTGCACCAAAAATATTCCTCTTTATCCTCTATTATGTTTAATTCTTTTCTTTACCCCTCTTCTCTATAATTCTTCATGGATTCGTCTTGCGTACGGTGTGGGAGACCATGGCATGGTTTTCAAACATCCCAATGGTGTACTTGTGAGCGGTGTGGTTTTGATATCGACGATACACAATTTGGATTTTGTCCATTTTGCAATTCAACAAATTCATACTTCAACTCTTACAATACTTTCCCACCCTCTCCCGTCTATGACAATCCCTATCCTCAAGACGCACCGGGTTTTTCTCCATACCCGTGGTGCTATATTTGTGGGGGCCCTCACGATGCTTCTTCTTGTGATTCGTCGAAGGTCTTTGAGAAAGTTCCGTGCTATCATCCGAGTGTTTATAATTTTGAGCCCCCACGTCACACTGTCAATCATCAACCCTTTGGTGCACTTCTTCCTGAGCAAATGGCCCAAATTTTTGACACATGTCACAAAGTTCAAGAAGCTTGCACCAAGATGATGGAGAAATGTCAAGCAGATCAGCACAAAGAGCAGGTATCTAAACTTAATGCTTATACTCCTCTTCTTGTGCCTCCATATTATTATGACAGTGATGACGATGAGAGTCCTATTTCTTGGACCGACGAGAATGCTATTCCTTCTCCCGACTTGCCGGAGCCTAAGGATTCAACCATCCTAAGGGATAAGGATATTAGCACAATTCCTGCAAAGGAATCCGACGAATTCAATACGTCTAGTGCTGATAACCTTGTCCCAATTCCACGTGAATCCGATTTGACATCCGACAGTGACGATGAGTATGATGCAATTTCTTCTGATGATGTTCCTTCCACCAACACTTTGCAAGAGGATTCTATGGTTTTCTCTAATCCTCTTTTTGATCAAGATGATGATTTTACTTCTAGTGATGACGAGTCACTATCTGATGAAGACGTTCCGAAGGAAAATTTCAAGATTTATTTGAACCCTTTATTTGATTTTGATGACGATTACATATCTAGTGAGGTGAATCCTCTCTTTGACGAAGGGATTGAGGACATTGCTAGCTCTGATTCCCCTACTAGTGATGAGCATGCTTTGTTAGCCATGCCCCCTTTTATCGCAGAGGTGGAGAGTTCTGACTCTACTGGAAAGGTATCGCAGGTGCAAGGTAATTATTCTCTTACTTCTCCTACTATATTGCCCCCTCATCCCACTGAATGCACGCCCAAGCGGGTGATGTATCAATTTCACTCTCCAAGGAATGAGGATGAGTGCTTTGAACCGGGAGGTGATAATGACCATTCTTTATTTGATAACCTTACGGCTTTGCCAATTGGTCAACAGTCATTGTCTTTGGAGGATGACAATGTGATTCCTTTACCCACCCCACCTCCCGTGGACCAAGATTTCACATACTTCTCGTATGTTGAAAGGACCTTCCTACCATTCAAGACTTATCCTCCTGCCTCTCCTTTGTTATATTCCTCCGGGAACGAGGACAAGGTCTTTGATCCCGGTATTACATTTGAGGCTTCCCCATGGACCATTTAATTCGGGAACGAGTCAGGCTCGTGACTCGGATAACAAAAACAAGCGCTTTTTGGGAGGCAACCCAATTATCTATCTATCGTTTTCTTTGTTTTTACCTTAAGTGTAGGGGGAGACCCGTTGGTTTGCTATTTCCTCTCCTCTCTTAATCAGGGATTCGAGCTTCAAAGACACACTCTTGATGATTTTTGACGACCCGTGATTCCGTGTTCCATTTTCCTGGTTCTATCCTAAACTCTTTTCGATTCACTATTTTATATTTTCTCAATATTAAAATAGGAATCTCTTTAGTTGTCCTTTCCTTAGCGAGATTTAAACAAAGTGCACAATTTCCTAAGTGTAGGGGAGTTTACTCCCACATGCTTAAACATTGAGGACAATGTTTATATTAAGTGTAGGGGGGACTTCTATCGAAGTTAAGTGGCCTTTTCCTTGTATTTGTCCTCATTTTAACCGGAAAATCAATTTTTCGACATTTTTCAAAATTTTTGATCTATTTTGGCCTATTAGTTTTGCCCTTTGTATAGTTATTTTCTTTATTTGCTAGAATAAATCTTTAATAAAGTGGTTTTAGTTTTCAAACGTTGTGAATCTTTTGACTCAACCTGAGTTTACTTATCTAAGTTACTCTAGCTAGTATCCTTAACGTGTTTAAGTCAAGTTTTGCTAGGCTTTTATATAGGGAGCTGTAAAACGCGAAAGTCTTAACTCTCACGGGTTAAGAACAAGAACATTTCGCAAGTTCGTATAACTGATCCTAGAGAGTCGTTTATCAAGGGAACTTTAAAATGCGATTTCTAAACTTGAAAAAGTCTAAGAATTTGCAAGATCCTATTGGCGACTCGAAAACCCAAAACTTTGAGTTAATAGGCTAAGCATCCACGAGTCTCATTCCTTGAGATTTTAAACCGTGGAGAACGAGAGATGATAGAGCCAATTATAAGTTCGGTATTCTTTCGTGAATTTATGTGAGTTAATTATAAGCCTATTCTCCCATCGCCTGCTAATAAATTTATCTGCAATAAATAAGGTTGTACAGTTTGAAAAGTTACTTAGCTTCCAGCCTAAGATCGTTTAAAAGTTGCTCGGTATGGATTAGAGTTCATAGCCAAGACATAACTTATTGAAGCGGGACGCGAAGATTGGCGAGTCCAAAAAGGTCCTAACAAGACATGAGGGCTACATTTTGTTGCTAAAGATCCAAAGTGATGTGAAGAATCATTTATCGAAAATCAATATGAAGGATCGAGACACACGACGAAAAGCAAATACTCCCCAAAAGTCATGGAGAAGTGTATCCGAAAAGACCCTAGCAAGGTATGAGGATAAATAGATCCAAGTCATAAAAGGAGGCGGATCGTTGTATATCAAAGTCCAAAATAATGATTGGAGAAAAATGAAGAAGTCGTGGTCCAAGTATGAATCTCTCAAAACTTCAAGTGAAGAAATTTCTAATAGAAGAGAAGACCATAATTTCATGAACGTCTCTCAAGGTTTGAAGTATGAAGTCGCTGCCAAATATCGGTCCGAGAAAGGTCTCAAATCGTGAAGCGAGTTATGCCAAGATATGAACTTTATGAGGTCCCGAGAAGCAGTTTTAAAAGATTTTGTCCTTTAGCTAACTATTGATTAAATCGTTCACTTTATTTTCGGCCTAAATAACTATCGAAATAAGTCAAACAATGTATCCTTTGGATCATTCAAGACAACAATAAAATATAAGAGATACAACTAGGAATAAGGGAGTCTAAGTGAATAATTGGCCCACATGAGTTCGTGTTAGTTTGCTAACTTATAATAACAATGATCTCGTTTTTAAGCTTGGTTTGGAGAAAGTGAAAACTTGAGGATGATGATTATTCATGACATTTCCAAAACCCAAGGTATGCTTTTGATTTCTTTACTTTGAATGTTTATAGTTTTTTATCTCTTTAATAAAGGCCAACGTGGATTGATTTTGATGAAAAATGTAAACGTGCTTTGTAACTAATGCATTGCATGAGGACATTGCAATGGTCAAGTGTAGGGGATTTGATAGGTGTGTAAACACCCATCCTTTTTACCACTTAATTACAATAATTACTGAGCCAAAACGTGTATTTTATGTTATTTATGTCGGAATTATGCGTGGTTTGTGTTTTTGTTGTGATTTAGGACGAAATTGTGAAAAGTGGAGAAAACACGGGCATTTACGGGCTTTTATTGAAAAAAAAAAGATGAAAGACGAAGTCAAGAAGTCAAGAGTGCAAAAAGAACGGAACTCCAAGACCAATTCTGAAGATTTATCGAAGAAAAAGTCAAAAGACAGAAGTTTACTAAAAGCCGAAGAACTCAAGTCTTATTTATTGAAGAATTAAAAGACGAGACCAAAGAAATCCCGAGCCAAAAGTCATTAAAGTACAAGATTTAAGAAGATTAAAAGGCTTAAGGACTAATGGTGCAATTAACAAAAGATTAAGAAGAGAAGGACCTAAGCTTGCAATTAAGAAGAAATGAAGGAGGGGAGGAAGCTCCCTAAGCACTCCTTAATCCTCCCCTATATATAGTTTAGGATGTTAATCATTTTTCTTTGTTGGGTGGCTTGACAAACCATTTCTTCCACTTTAAATTTATGCACATTTAATTTCATGTCCATTTACATTAATTGTCTTGCACCTTAATTACCATTTAATTTCAAGTAAGTTTCCATTTAATTCTTGTCAATCTTTACTTTATCTTGTTAATCTCCTATCTACGTTCTTAATCTTTGATTTTTATGTTTATGTTATTGTTCATGTTCATGTTCTTATTTTGATCAAAGTGGGTTTTGATTATTTTGGTTAGTCTTGTTAGTTTTATTGATTTGGATTGTTTGTTTATGTTTAGTAGATGTTTTGTGATTAGTTTGATTTAATCTTTTGTTTGAATTAGTTAAATTGTGATTAGATTCGTGTGTAGATTGTGTTCCCTGTTCTTCGGGGTGTTTGTTTTCCTGTTTCTGATCTTTTCCCAGTCAAGTTCCGAATCAACTTCTTGTTCAGTCAGAATTTCTTCCGAACCAAGAAGTTCCGAACCAAAAACTTCCGAACCAAAGAAGTTCCGGATCAACGTCTTGTTCATTCGGAAGAGTTCCGAACCAGCAAGGCTAAGTGCTTCATCTGGAACATTCAAGGTTCCGAACAAGGAAACTTCCGAATCAGATAGTTCCGAACCAGGAAACTTACGAATCAGAAAACTTCCGGATCAAGGAGTTCCGACCCAGAACACTTCCGGATCAAGGAGTTCCGAACCAGGAGCTGTTCATTCGGAAGTATTCCGAACCAGTCTTTTGGAAAGGGTCCGAATCAAGAACTTCCGAACCAAAGTTCCGAACCAGGGCTTGTTTGAGAAGTTCCGATCCAATTGAGTTCCGAATCAGTAAAGTTCCGAACGAAGGATTATTCTGGATAAGTGACATATTCAGAATAGGAAATTGTTCCGGATCAAGGATTTTGGTAATATTCCGAGCGAAGAAGAATCATTCCGAACGAAGGTGACATTCCGGATGAGTGATCATTCCGGACGAAGGATTATTCCGAATGAGCTGTATTCAGGTTCTTTTTATTCTTTGATTTTTAATTTTAAGCTTTATTTTTCCGCCTTTTTCCTTAGTCGCACTTTAAGTTTATTGCCTTAGATTTATTTTAGTCTTGCCTTAGTTTTAAGTTTTTAGTTGCGTTTTAAGTTTGCCTTAGATAGATTTAAGTTTGCGTTATTTACTTTAAGTGCCTTTTAATTTTTAGTCACGCTTTTAATTACTCGCCCTTTACTTTAAATTAGAGTTAGATTTATTTTAATTGCCCTTTACTTTAATAGTTTTGCACTTTTATTTTAAAAACAACCAAAAAATATTTGTTTCACCAAAATCAACTGAATCGTACTTTGAACCGGAAATCAATTCCTTAAGATACCGAGAACAACAATTGAACCTAGCAAAATCCAAATATTAGGGGCGCTGCCCCTTCGACCCTGCCAGGGGTTGCCGCCCCTTGGACCCTGCCCAGGGGCGCTGGCATCAAACCCCCGTCGTACGTGGGCTTCGCCCACGTATGATAACCATAATAATGTCATACAAGTGTGCACTCCGCACAACCCCGACTTGATGAACGTTTATCAAGATTTCACATTGGTCAACTAAGTCAATCCATTACACTTAAATCATTATTTGTAATACAAAATCACCAACAGTAATGAAGCAGTTAATTGTCTCTTATTTCAAGCTTTAATTATTTTTGAAGAGTCTACCTTTTTTGTTCATAAAATTGAATTGGTTGATCAATGCAGCCATGTAGGGTTAATGCTTAGGTTGTTTTTCTAAATGGGTGTTTCCGTTCAATCTTCTTCGCCACATAACATGCCAGTTGTAAGTTGATTTCTTAAAGTATTTCATTTCCTTATTTTCACCGGCATATGACAAGTTTATCACTGTCTTCAAGTGGTTAGTTACGTATGTAAAAAAGTACATTTGTAGGCGCCTGATAATCTACGTAATGATAATCTGGATGTTGTCATATATAACCTATGTCATAGAGACGAAATTAAGTTGAAACTTAATTGCGGGTACGGATTTTCTAAGCGAAAACAAGAGACTAGGAATTGTCTTTGCATCAATATGTGAAATCATCTATTGGTTTTATGGTTGTAAGGTTCTTAGATGAACCGGGGAAGCAATTATATATAGATTTAGAGAGCTTATAGTTACATTTTACAGTTGACTAATATAGATAGCAAGAAATTAGTTTATATACTTTGTTCTTCATGTACTGATGGTATAGTGGATATTCCTTAATTGTTGGTGGTCTTAGCATGTATTCCTAGAATAATTTTAATTGAGATTTTTTGTTAAATAAGTTCTTGTGTTTGATTGTTGATATATAGTAGCTTGAATGGCTCGTTTCTATTAGTTTGTACTCCGGGCTGATTTAGTAATATTTAAGTCCCATGGTTTTTGTAAGTATATTTCCCGTACTCACATGCTTGATTTTTCTAGGTTTACATTTGTTAGGGAAAAGTTATGCTTGACGAGCAACTGACTATGTTTCAGGATTGTAGGGTGTTGTGGGGTGGACGTGCTATTGTAGAAAACGGCCCTACCCAGAGTTGATTCTTCTCATCATTTTGTTTTTGAATTGGTTCAGAGGTATTTATGTATACTCCAGATTATCCTCTTTGTATTGTGACCTGTTACTGAATCCCACTAAATACATCTTAGAAAATTTAGGCTTGAGCGTAAGGAAATATATAAACTGATGAAATTTGTGCAGTTCCGAACACCCCCTTAACTATTTGTAGTGTACTATGCGAACACGACACGTGCATGACAGAGTAAAAACATTTATCGGATTTCTTACATGTTAAAAACTTCGCGCAGTTAACAGTAGCGGCAGAACATTAATATTTCATCGAATATTGACACCAACTGCGGGCCGTAAATAGGATGTCATGTGTAGTCGATTTTTTGTTAAAGTCAATAAACTTACTATCGTTCGTGTGCAAGACCCCATGTTGGATCCTGTTGGTGATGTTTCGCAGGAAGCCAATCTAAGGAATAACAAGAAAGAAGTAGCAATTTCATTTCAAATGAAGATACTTTCTTAACTTTAAAAGCTAGAATAAAAAGATGAAAAAATAAATGTTTTAGAGGAGCATTTGAGGGAGGTGCGTGTTGTAGATATGGGACTTTAGTCAATGCAAGTCAGCAGTGGATGAAGTAAGAAGAGGACTGGAATACATAAAATAAGAGGCCCCAGATCAGTTGGACCTACTCAGTTTAACTTTATTAGGATTAAAAACTATTTTTTGCAACAACAAAAAATGAACTACAAAATTGTTATTATATGTAATGTCTTTCTGGGTACTCGATGCGAGCCTTCTATTTCCATTATTTCTTAGAAAGTCCTAATAAATCCTCTTAACGTTTCTATTGTGTATCCTATGCGTTGACTTATTATTATTTATTTTTTTCTTAATGAGATCCTTTTGGTATCATACTAATGGAATTAAGCAGATTGCAAAAAGTTATAATGTAATAAAAAATGAAATCGATCAAACCTTATACGTATTTACCATCAGTTTCAAACTTTTAACGTTTCATTTCAAGAAGACTAGACGAGTTGAAAGAGAACACCCGTAATACAAACTCATAATCAAATGAAAAACGAGGCTCTATAATAAAAAATTAAGTTATATAAAACACACCGCACTGAAAAACTAAGTTATATAAAACACGTCGCGGCGAAGCGCGGGTGCCAAACACTTGTTACTACTATTAACTATCTATCAATCACTGAATTATTATTATTTATCTATTTATTTTTATTATCGTCACTATATAATAAAAAGATAGCCGAGATACTAACCGAACCCAGTCGTTTAATGTTTGCTCTAATCGATTGGTGCATATTCCCTGTTTTGACTAGACAGAGAGATTATACACACTTTTACATATATGGAGATTGATGATTCTTGTCGATATATCTACATACCTAACCCGCTTTCAAATGCTAAGTTTAGTTGTCACTGTTTATAAACCAAACCACTTTTCTGTTCGTTCCATTACTTCATTGTGGTCTACT
Source organism: Glebionis coronaria (assembly GCA_025667525.1). Lineage (NCBI taxonomy): Eukaryota > Viridiplantae > Streptophyta > Magnoliopsida > Asterales > Asteraceae > Glebionis > Glebionis coronaria. The sequence continues at coordinate 489,258,993 of CM046874.1, forward strand.
AGCTAGTTGAACTTGTTCTTTACCAACCTGTTTTGTTGGTATTAGTGTGATTCAACTCTGATCAGCTAATAATAATAGATTCAGATCCAAGTGTAAATGTATGCAGTTATTGCTGATACGATATAGCAATTAATAGTCTTGCCTTGCCTTTCTATTGCAACTTCATATATGTTGATGCCCTGGTTAATGGTATCAATGAGTTGCTTTTTTTGGACCTATATGTGACCCTTAAGGCAAATACGTAATTAATGTTTAACATGCGCTCTGAATACCTAATGATTAACAGATGTGTAATCAAAATCTATATCACCAACCAGGTCTTCGAGTTCTACATCGCCAGGTCTTCTGTGTACTTCTACTTCTGTCTTTTGCTTGCCATTATAACGTGGTTTGAGACTAGTGTTTATCACCATCCATCTAATGATGAAACGACCTTTTCAGTTTCATTTTTTGTTGTTGTTTGTTTTGTGTACTGACCTTCACCACCCACAAATATCTTGTGGCTAGTAGTAACATGTGACTATAAGAACACCACATGAGTAACTTAATATACTGAGAAAGGGACTCAGTGCAGGTTCCGAAAATGTCATCTCAGCTGTGGAAGAATGCAAAAATATGTTGCCACAATTACCTTATATTGATTTCTTTCGTTGTAGAGGAAGTTAGGAGGCAGGATGCAACATCTACCCAAAGGTTTACGGATGGTATTGCTGGTGCATAGATGTGTCTGACTCTTGTAACCTAGTCAACCTTCATAGAATTCAATACTAGTTGATGCCCGTTCACTACAACAGTCGACCCATTCCCCATCGAAATTTGGATGATTTCCTCAGCGACATGTTGATGGGAATAATTTTACCCAGCGACATGTCGCTGGGGAAATTTCGATGGGGTATGCTCAATGAGAAGTGATTCCCCAGCAACAAGCCTCAGCGACATGTGGGGCCCGCAGACTTTTCCTAAAAAAATATTATGCCACGGTGGTATGTGTTTCCCCAACGACATGTCGCTGGGGAAAATCCTTATTAAATCAACAAAAATTAAGTTAATCTTAATATTCTTATCTAATTACATATTTTCCCTAGTGACATGCCGCTGGGAAATCTCTCCTTACGTTTGACTTGTCAACGCTTTTGGTTTGACTTGTCAACGTTTTTCCAACTTTTCCCCAGCGACATGTCGCTGGGGAAACTATCGTTAGGTTTAACTTGTCAACGCTTTTCGCCTAATTTTGTTGTCGATTATGACTAGTTTCCCCAGCGACATGTCGCTGTGGAAAACTCCGCAGATATTTCATATACAATGCCTGCACAGCGTGCGTTTTCCAGATTTTTTCTAGAATTTTTCAGGAAAAAATCTACCAAAAACCTGTATTTATTCACCAAAAGACACATAGAAAGTAAACTTGGAATACAAATCAACACAAACGCGGAATAAGTTCAAACTTGCACCAAAACATAATATAACATTCTAATTTAGTTAAAGATACTAGGGATAAGTCCGAATAGTTAAGGATAATAGCGAAACAAGCGTTCTAATTTAAGATATTAAGGAAACAAGTCAAGATGAACATAAGGAAACAATGTACCATACTAATAAACACATATATGACACGACTAGCTCGCGTCATCGCCACCATCCTCACCACCCTCCCGTTCCTCACCACCACTATCATATCTCGCAAAATCATTGGCATACCTGTCGTCGCCTCTCATCACGGTCATCATGAAATCAATATCCGCACTTCTGTCAGCGGGTGCCGAAAAGCTCGGCATAGAACGAACGTATCTCGGCAATACCTGACCCACGCCAGAATGGTGGCCGCGAAACTTCCCTCCTCGTACCATTTTGTTGATCTCTGAAGAGGTGTTGTGACCCGTCGCCCGAGCTCCCTCATCCTATCCTGTGTAGTGACAATAACACAAGATAGTAAATATATTAGTCGATTTGCTAGATTATTAATCAATAAAGTGTGTTTTGAAAGAATACTTACATACATCCGGAGAGCGGCCGGATTTGCGAATACACCGTTTGCATCCGTGTGCAAATGATAGAACATATCAATCTCTGAAGGTTCCTGTTGAGTTTCTGACGCCATTTTCTGTACATACACACGCATATAAGATCAATCTAATTAAAAACGGTAAATCTTAACACACCAAAATGTATAATCAGATATATATGTATGTAAAATCAATAATAATAATAATAAAAATACAAAAATAAAAAAACAATAATAATAATAATAATTACCATGAGTTTTTGAGTGCGAGGGATCGACCGAGATCCATGCTAGGAGGGAAGTGTTGACTTGGCCCGGTTTTGGCTGTTTTTTGCGGATCCCTTCTTCTGGGCAGGGTCAGTCCAAAACGTGATTTGTTTCTTCCACTCGTCAACTGGGTAGTCGTCGGGTCTGTCCCGCCTAATCCGAGCCAAATCGTATTCTCTATTCTCGGGGTCTTTTTTACAGTATTGTCGCTTTAGACTGGCCTTGTTGGTGTTGTATGTCTTTTGAAACTAGGCAGTAATGGCACCATTAACGAGGGGCCACCACGAAAATCTCCTGTGCGGCTCGAGGTTGTATGTTCTCCGCAATCAAATACAACACATTGAAAAAAGAGTTAGAAATATAATTTATATATTTATTTAAATTTGTTTATTTATTTATATGATATAAATAAATAAACGAATTTAAATAAATATACACAATACAACACATTAAAAACAGAATTAGAAATATAATTTATATATTTATTTAAATTTGTTTATTTATTTATATGATATAAATAAATAAACGAATTTAAAAAAAATATACACAATACAACACATTGAAAACAGAGTTAGAAATATAATTCATATATTTATTTAAATTTGTTTATTTATTTATATGATATAAATAAATAAACAAATTTAAATAAATATACACAATACAACACATCAAAAATAGAGTTAGAAATATAATTTATATATTTATTTAAATTTGTTTATTCATTTATATGATATAAATAAATAAACAAATTTAAATAAATATACACAACACAACACATTGAAAACAGAGTTAGAAATATAATTCATATATTTATTTAAATTTGTTTATTTATTTATATGATATAAATAAATAAACAAATTTAAACAAATATACACAATACAACACATTGAAAAATAGAGTTAGACATATAATTTATATATTTATTTAAATTTGTTTATTTATTTATATGATATAAATAAGTAAACAAATTTAAATAAATATACATAATTAAATAAATGAACATGATAACTAAATAAATATAAAATGATAACTGACCGCAAGAGCTGCCATGGTCGCCGCCTTGTTCCCTTCGGGGACTTCCCTCCACAAAGGGTAATACAAAGGTATATCCCACGATCACCCCGAACAAGTTCCCCAATGAGACGCGCAGGGTCCGGCAGGTTCAACTGTGTTCTCCGGAGTGTCTACGAAGTCGATCTCGAGTGGCCGGTTGTAAAACCCGTATTTAAAAATCAGAATATTTAAATACGCAGTTTAATTTTAAATAAACTATGTAAGTATTAATTATTAGACAGAGATAGAAACGCAGAAATTAAATACGCATTCCAGTTTATTTAAATACTATAAATATTACAGTTTACTCAGTTAATAAGTATTTAGTCTCAGAAAATATTACAGATGAATTAATTATTTTACAGAAATAATGCAACGTTAATATTAAATACGCGTAGTCTTAGTTTATTTAAATATTGCAAATGAATAATTATTCAGAAAATAATTATTAAATTTCAGTAAAACATTACGTATGTATAATTTAATTACGGAGAAGAGTATTACGTTTTCAGGAATTTAAAACACGATTTACGAACACGTACACGCACACTAATTCTTGACGCGGAAAAATAAAATAAAGTATATGTATAAAAGGGCCTTGGGCCGGTTTTCTTTAAAAAAGAAAATGAGAAGAAGTAGTGGGCTTTAAGCCCATTTTGCATTGGTACAAAAAATAGACACGGGGGGTTTCCCCTTTCCCTCTCACAGCGACAAAAAAAAAGAAACGAGATAGGGTTTGGGAAAGAGCCGCCGGCCGGAAAACAAAGAAGGGTGACGGGTTGATTTTGGTTTGTCAATTCGTGTGTTTATCGAGTATTTCCAGATCACATAAAAGGTAATCCCAATCACATTTTTCTTTCTTTCTGTTTGTTGATTCACGATCCATCAGGGCTGTTGGGTTTTGGTGAAGTCAGGGAAAACCGAGACCAATTGGTCTCGGTGTGGTGATTCTGCTGCCAGCAGCGACCCGCATATGTGTTGGGTGGTGGATTTAATCTGATTCGCAGCCCAGTAACAAACCAAACGATGGTATTTGATCTTCACAACCGAGACCACCAGGGGTCTCGGTGGTCTCTTTGTTGCCCAACCTCGAACCGCAAGCCATCAGGGGTGTTCGGTTTGAAAACAAAAAGAAACAGGGGGGTTTTGGTTACACAGACGCAAATAAAAAAAAGGGGGGCGTTTGGGACTGCAGTTTACAGCAGGGAGTGTTTGGGTTTGTCAGAAACAAAAGCAGTGGGAACCATAACAAAAACGGTGGGAACTTAACACAAACAGGGGGAACTTTGTATAAGCAATGGGAACTTAACACAAGCGGTGAGAACCACGAATTATATGAATGGATAAATTATTTTATAAATGAGTTTTATAATTAATTAATTATATTGTCCAAATTTTATTAATCTAATTAATAAAATTAAATTAAGCTTTATCATGTTTATCCTACTAAAACCTATGATTTACAAATAATTTTATTTAAAGATATTAAATTGGAAATTTTCTAAATTAGGAAACTTTCTAATTATAACAAGTTACTATTTATAGTAATACCAGAATATACGGTATGCAGTAACTAGGAATACATGGTACATTAAATCAGTAATATTAGCGAGCAGTCAGAACTTATCAGATTATATACAAACAGTAATACAAGTAGTAAATGAATCAAACTGAGAACAATTAAGATCAATAAAATAAATAAACATCAGTCAACTTATTTACGCGTCCGTTAATTTATGTAGTAACCGTGAAGTCGGAGTAGATCTTCAGCTTTCAGTCTTATTTCATTACTGGACACGAGGTACGGATTTTCCGTCCTTTCAGTAAGGACTTTCTTTCTATGCATGATTAGGATTCCCCATCTTCAGCCAAATGTTTTTCCCCAGTATATGTTTAAACTTATCAGTAATCATGTTAAGAATTAAATAAATTGCCTGAGCATTATATACAAGCCTGATTAGTTTATGTACTAGTTACGGAGGTACCGTAACCACGACACTAGAGGCACCGGTGTCGTGACTCACATGCAGGAGAGTGATATCCTACATCGTCCCACTCTGCTCAGCTTGGCCATTTTATCAGTATTATTAGTGGGGCGTATGGATGCATCCTAGGCTACAGTTTACAGTTTAGCAGGTGAATGTGGTGTGTGCTCTACATCCTTCACATTGGAGCTGATCCCTCCACCCAACACAGTTATTTAGAGGTCACCCCTCTACAGCATGACGAGGTCACCCCTCTATGTAATCATGCAGCAGTTGTTACAGCACATGACCTATATAAACTCTTGACAATTAAAATACAGTAAATGCATGTTTTCAGATTTATCAGGTAACGATTCAGCTTTATTATTCACAAATCAGACTTTACAGATTATATACAGATTTCCGCTGCAACTTTACTTAGCAGTCTTACAACTCCAGTATTTCATCATTTGTATCATTTCAGTAATTCCTTGTCATGCTTTATATCCGTTCACTGAGCGTTCTGCTCAGCCGTAGTTCCTTTCATGTTCTAACGGCAGGTACACCAGGACGCTTTTAGGATTCTAGGAGTATGTGCATTTGGATGGAAGCTATCCAGACTTCTTACTTTATGCATTTCTTACATTATTCTGCTTATTTGGACATTGTTTAGTCCTTTCATTCAGTATTTTATTTTCATGTTTTGGGCTTATGTTTGGATTGCCGATGTTTGATTCCGGTATTTCCTTTATGGTCAGTTAATGTTTTAGGACATTTACCTTATGCTTTGATGACACGCCATAAATACACGTAACGGTCCACTTATCCAAGTGGGGTGTTACAATTATGGTATCAGAGCTATAGGTTCGACCTGTAGGCTCTAAAACTTGACCTGTGACTAGTGGGTAGTCACCAGGAACTTCCCAGATTTTGGTGTTGTTATCTTTCATGTTTCTCATGGATTAGTCAGTCAGTTTTCTTCATTTATCAGTCAGTTTTCTTAAAGTTTTGACTAAGTAAAAGGTTGGTACAGAACTGGCCGTACTTAGTCGCATGTGCTTTTTAGCTAGCTTTCGTTTTGGTGAACTGACCATAGGCGTTCACCCTTGCCCGTTCAGATTTTGTATTGGTAAACTGACCATAGGCGTTTACCCTTGCTCATGACAGATTCATGTTTCCAGTCAAAGATCACTTGGTGAACCAGCCATAAACGTTCACCATTTCTCAAGTCGAATTTCATGCTTTTCAGTCAAATGATGTTTTGTGAACCGATCCACAGTTGTTCACCTTTGTCATATCAGGACATTTCATAAATTTTGACAATTATGGATTGAACTACATCCATCCATATTTAGTCCGAGATTATAAATTTCTATACATGACAGTTCTCAGAAAATTTTGACCAGTATGGATCGAACCAGAATAGCCCATACTTAGTCTCATGATTTCTTCTTTGAATTCTGTGGATTGAACCATAGCCGTCCACATCAGTTGATGTTACACCTCAGTTGATTTGACTTTTATGTTCCTTGTGACAGTCAAATTTTCATACCCCCGCGTTGATGTCATCTACATGATGATTCAGTTTCATGTTTCCTTACGAGAATTATGTTTTCAACAAGCTAATGATGTTTTCATGTTAAGATACACAAGACCTTTAGTAAAACCCGTTTTCATGATAAATCATGATTGACCTTCATTAAACATGCATAAATGCTGACCACTGTTGGGACTTTGATTATATCATACTTTTCAGCCTCGATACAACCAGCAGTAAGTCAACGTAGGAATTGTCAGCCTATCATGTTACTTATTTCAGGTTTGTTTATTATCGTTAGATCAATTTATTTCTTTGATCTTGTCAGACAAGCGACACAAGTATCGATCATCCCATAAAATTTCCACCAGCTCCATGTACAGTATTCCATGTGTACTCCATGTACAGTGTCTCAGTTATATTCCATATATAATACGTCATGTGTACTCCACGTACAGTGTCTCAGATGTGCTCCATGTGCATTATTCATTTTGTATTTCATGTACAGTAGTCCAGGTGTACTCCAGGTACCCTACCCCATGGATATTGCTAATCGATCCTCAATCATCTCAGGCGTTTCCACTTGTCGATATTCTACCAGGTGCTGATGCTGCTCGTGAGTTGAAGATTTTACCAGATGCTGATGCTGCTAACACTCTGAAGACCTCACAATTGCTGATGCTGCTAATACTTTCGAGATTCCCCAAGATGCTGATGCCGTTCATACTTCGAAGACTCTGCAGAATAAGGACGTAAACTATAATTTGAAATTTCGGGCAAGAATAAATTTCAATCATCAGACACTACCATCCTATTCCTTGTTTTACTTCCTCAGCTAGACGTCACACTTCACTCAGCTAATCCTTCTGTCAGAAGAGTGGGAACTGGCAACCAGCCGGCCACTCAACAAAAATAATTACATGAATCACGGTCATGATAATGACCGTCATAAAGTGACAGACAAAGCAGTAGTGACAATCACCGTGCTTATAATTAATCAGTCAGTAACCATCGGAACTCCGGAACGGACGTGACCAGAAATACAAGAGGTCAGTAGTCTAACCGGTCCGCCAATCCTAGCAATTACCAAAAATTTTCAGCCTTGTTCATATTCATCTATTAAAAACACGTGCCAAGACATCAGTCAAGACATAGTTCTCAGGTATCATTTCGGAAGACACATATCAGGGCACCCGTCACGATACACGTCATACGAATCTTTTCTCAAAATATGAGTCAGAGCTCATAACTCCAGTATGTTTCTAAACCAGGCCCTCAGAAATTCAGGGTACCCTTCAGAAAGGAGTATACCCGTTCTATTATGCCACGCATGAATCAGATCATTAAAAATTCAGTCACCACCACTAGAGTATTATTCAGATTAAACACACGGTAATCATTCTGTGAGGTTACAGACGAAACCACTCAGTGGAAGTCGCCATGTTTACTTCACGTATTCCTATGTCAGCTTTATCTTAAATCATGTAGTACCTTCCTCCCAGCCAGAAAGACTCCACCATACCACCTAGATTTATTAAGTTTTCCTTTCAGTTAACGATGACATCCGTCTTACTAGATCTCAAATATTGTCATTTTAGTTTCTGCCAGAAAATCAGTACAAGTTATACTTTACAGCAAGTGAATTATTATTCTGAAACTACGAAGACCTTGCAGCTACCAGTTATAAATTCACTTTTGAAATTCCTTAAATTCATGATCAGCAGATCATTCCAGAATTCCAGATATAATTTCAGAAAGTTTTTCAGAAATTCATTCCTGACTACAAGATATAATTTAACATCGAGCTTGTCTCATGAACGGAACCTGTCTTCAAAAATCTTATTTGCAGGGCTTTAGCTACGTTAAAAGAGTTGCAGCAATTGCTGCAAGAGTTACCAAAACTAGGCTTTATTCGCCCTAGCGCGCCATCGAAATTTTTTTTTTATCAGATCATCATTCCTAATCGATATTCATCCCACGAATAGAAAGTTTGATTGACCTACTACGAGGTGTCTTAAATATTCTTCCAGAAAAATTCAAGACCATGCTACCATCAGTGGTGAGAGAAGAACATGATATTTTCAGATTTCTGTGAACACGTCCCAGTCTCTATAAAATTTTGACTTATACGTCTGGGCTCCCTAATGCCCCAGCTATAGCATGAAATTTATGAATAAAATTTTCTCATGACTCTCATGCAATATCATCAGTATATTCATTGATATGCCTAATACTAGAGAAGAACACGAGACTCATCCTCTCACAATTGTACCGAATCTTCGGTAGGAGTTATTTTTATACACAGCTTTCCAGATATGAATTCCAATTGAACCAGGTGGCATTTCTGAACCATTCTACCTTAGCAGAAAGAAATTTCAGACAATCCTGTGCAGGTGAAGGCCATCAGCTGATGGTCCCGACTGACGACTGTGAACGAAGTACAAACTTTTCTAGAAATCAATTGACTGCTAACGCAGAAATTGCTGACAGTCATCACTAAAGCCTAGGCTAACGCATAAATTCTGCTATGACTATTCAACCAGATTCACACCAGAATGTCCCATAAGCCTAGGCAGAACTTTGATGGAAACCGTATTATACGTTGATGCAGCTATGTTCATATCTAATGCCTGACATACCTCAGGTTCAAGATAGAACACCGGCATGCTATTACTACCTGTAGAAATTCTAGACCAAAAGGAGACAAGACTCCATGGATATTGTTATCAGTTTACCACAGACTCAGAGGAAGTATAATAGTATCTAAGTCATTGTCAATCATGTAATCAGCCTGTGCGTTCCTTCATCCGAAGGGATCACGCAGTAGCAGATCTGCAGGAAATTTTGAAATTCAGCAGTAAATCGTACGAATTCAAGGCATTCCATCGACCATCATATCAAAACAGAATTCCTGTTCACGATCACGTATATGTTACGTTCACTCTACGCTCATGTTTATTTTCACTTCCACGATTAGGTCTCATTCGTAGTATGATGCTGTTTCAGTTCATGTCTTGTGTTATCTCATGATTTAAGCTCACGTTAGCGTTCATAACATTGTTCACGTTCAAGCTCGTGTGCCATTTCACGATACACGTTTCTCAGTTTATTACCGTATACGGTTACAGAAAGCTTGAGAAATTAGACTCAAGTTTAGCACAACTATTCCATAACCAGGCTGACGTTTCACATCTCAGGTCGTAAAGTTTGGCATTCATTCCTCAATCAGCATACGTTCATGATATGTCCTAGCATCACGTTCACGGTATGTTTCATGTATCATCGTGCACAATAGATTCTATCCCCAGCATTCCTCATATAATCATGAACCACGTTCACAATCGCTCACGTAGCACGTTCACAATTGTTCACGTAGTTCGTCCCTATATATTTTCAGCAACTTGCTCAGATATATAAATGTACCCTTCAATATATTTATGCGTATCGTTCCATGTATCCCACATGTTATTCATTCTATCAGATTCAGAAGATTCATCTTAGGTATGGAACCAGAAGCTTTTCAGCATTCATCAGGACAGGGTCAACAGGACCAAGATTTTGTTCATTATGTTTATACCTTTGAAGTAATCGTTTTGAGCGGGAAGCCACTCGAAACAGAGGAGTCCATCCAGACCTCTCATTCTTTTCCTTAATAAATCCAGTTAAGTCCTTTCAGTCATGTCATGTTCCTTATTCTCTTTAGTCATGTCACGTTACATGATCATTTTAGTCATGTCAGATTTAAACCTATCACCAGCATTATGTCTTAATTAGAAGACGAATTATCCTTCAGTTATTTGTCTTTTCAGTTACGTGTTCTTTCAGTTCTTATAACTTCATCAGCTTATTATCTTTAATTAGAGGACGAATTTCTCCTTTTTAGAGGGGAAGAATTGTAAAACCCAGTATAGTCGAATCTTTCATTCGGGGACGAATTATTGTTTTTAGAGGGGAAGAATTGTAAAACCCGTATTTAAAAATCAGAATATTTAAATACGCAGTTTAATTTTAAATAAACTATGTAAGTATTAATTATTAGACAGAGATAGAAACGCAAAAATTAAATACGCATTCCAGTTTATTTAAATACTATAAATATTATAGTTTACTCAGTTAATAAGTATTTAGTCTCAGAAAATATTATAGATGAATTAATTATTTTACAGAAATAATGCAACGTTAATATTAAATACGCGTAGTCTTAGTTTATTTAAATATTGCAAATGAATAATTATTCAGAAAATAATTATTAAATTTCAGTAAAACATTACGTATGTATAATTTAATTACGGAGAAGAGTATTACGTTTTCAGGAATTTAAAACACGATTTACGAACACGTACACGCACACTAATTCTTGACGCGGAAAAATAAAATAAAGTATATGTATAAAAGGGCCTTGGGCCGGTTTTCTTTTAAAAAGAAAAAGAGAAGAAGTAGTGGGCTTTAAGCCCATTTTGCATTGGTACAAAAAATAGACACGGGGGGTTTCCCCTTTCCCTCTCACAGCGACAAAAAAAAAAAGAAACGAGATAGGGTTTGGGAAAGAGCCGCCGGCCGGAAAACAAAGAAGGGTGACGGGTTGATTTTGGTTTGTCAATTCGAGTATTTCCAGATCACATAAAAGGTAATCCCAATCACATTTTTCTTTCTTTCTGTTTGTTGATTCACGATCCATCAGGGGTGTTGGGTTTTGGTGAAGTCAGGGAAAACCGAGACCAATTGGTCTCGGTGTGTTGATTCTGCTGCCAGCCGCGACCCGCATATGTGTTGGGTGGTGGATTTAATCTGATTCGCAGCCCAGTAACAAACCAAACGGTGGGATTTGATCTTCACAACCGAGACCACCAGGGGTCTCGGTGGTCTCTTTGTTGCCCAACCTCGAACCGCAAGCCATCAGGGGTGTTCGGTTTGAAAACAAAAAGAAACAGGGGTGTTTTGGTTACACAGACGCAAATCAAAAAAAAAGGGGGGCGTTTGGGACTGCAGTTTACAGCAGGGAGTGTTTGGGTTTGTCAGAAACAAAAGCAGTGGGAACCATAACAAAAACGGTGGGAACTTAACACAAACAGGGGGAACTTTGTATAAGCAGTGGGAACTTAACACAAGCAGTGGGAACCACGAATTATATGAATGGATAAATTATTTTATAAATGAGTTTTATAATTAATTAATTATATTGTCCAAATTTTATTAATCTAATTAATAAAATTAAATTAAGCTTTATCATGTTTATCCTACTAAAACCTATGATTTACAAATAATTTTATTTAAAGATATTAAATTGGAAATTTTCTAAATTAGGAAACTTTCTAATTATAACAAGTTACTATTTATAGTAACACCAGAATATACGGTATGCAGTAACTAGGAATACATGGTACATTAAATCAGTAATATTAGCGAGCAGTCAGAACTTATCAGATTATATACAAACAGTAATACAAGTAGTAAATGAATCAAACTGAGAACAATTAAGATCAATAAAATAAATAAACATCAGTCAACTTATTTACGCGTCCGTTAATTTATGTAGTAACCGTGAAGTCGGAGTAGATCTTCAGCTTTCAGTCTTATTTCATTACTGGACACGAGGTACGGATTTTCCGTCCTTTCAGTAAGGACTTCCTTTCTATGCATGATTAGGATTCCCCATCTTCAGCCAAATGTTTTTCCCCAGTATATGTTTAAACTTATCAGTAATCATGTTAAGAATTAAATAAATTGCATGAGCATTATATACAAGCATGATTAGTTTATGTACTAGTTATGGAGGTACCGTAACCACGACACTAGAGGCACCGGTGTCGTGACTCACATGCAGGAGAGTGATATCCTGCATCGTCCCACTCAGCTCAGCTTGGCCATTTTATCAGTATTATTAGTGGGGCGTATGGATTCATCCTAGGCTATAGTTTACAGTTTAGCAGGTGAATGTGGTGTGTGCTCTACATCCTTCACATTGGAGCTGATCCCTCCACCCAGCACAGTTATTTAGAGGTCACCCCTCTACAGCATGACGAGGTCACCCCTCTATGTAATCATGCAGCAGTTGTTACAGCACATGACCTATATAAGCTCTTGGCAATTAAAATACAGTAAATGCATGTTTTCAGATTTATCAGGTAACGATTCAGCTTTATTATTCACAAATCAGACTTTACAGATTATATACAGATTTCCGCTGCAACTTTACTTAGCAGTCTTACAACTCCAGTATTTCATCATCTGTTTCATTTCAGTAATTCCTTGTCATGCTTTATATCCGTTCACTGAGCGTTCTGCTCAGCCGTAGTTCCTTTCATGTTCTAACGGCAGGTACACCAGGACGCTTTTAGGATTCTAGGAGTATGTGCATTTGGATGGAAGCTATCCAGACTTCTTACTTTATGCATTTCTTACATTATTCTGCTTATTTGGACATTGTTTAGTCCTTTCATTCAGTATTTTATTTTCATGTTTTGGGCTTATGTTTGGATTGCCGATGTTTGATTCTGGTATTTCCTTTATGGTTAGTTAATGTTTTAGGACATTTACCTTATGCTTTTATGACACGCCATAAATACACGTAACGGTCCACTTATCCAAGTGGGGTGTTACACCGGTTCTGATTCGCGGCAATCGCATCTTGTAATTTCAGGTTCCGGGTCTTGTCCCGGGTGCCCCTGCCGGCTTTCTTCTCGCCCAAATTGGGCTTTCGCTTTCCTTTTCCTACAAAATCAAGTGAGTGATAAAGTCATAAAAGTTCAAGACAAACAAGTTCAATATGTGTATCAAATTTCTGCTTGTATTACAATAATCCATTAATTCTTACCTCGGTTAATGAAGCAACCCTCGCAACCGAATGATGGAGGACATGGACGTAAAGGATCCTCGCCACCACCGTCCCCGTCGTGTCCCCGTGCAACATCAGCCATCTGTACAGGTACAATTAGCATAACATGTAGAAATTCATGAACAAAATAATACAAGCATGCACAAATCCAAATATGAAAATAAATTTACACATTTAAACAATCCACAACAATTTCATTCATTCATTCATTCAAATATATAAGTGTATTTTGCAAGTTACACAATTAAAGTGTGTTTGGATTTACGTTTAACGGAAATTAACAAGTTTATAAATCCCCCACGATATGTTGCTGGGGAAACCAAAATGATAAAAATAAGTACATGTATTATCAGTTAGAATTAAAAAAACATAGTTGTTAGTTGTGGTGGTCGGTTGTGGTCGACTGTTGTCGACTGTGGTCGGTTGCTGTCGGTTGTGGTCGGCTGCGGTCGGATACAATAACATAAAACATTTAATTAAAAACTCAATTAAACACTCAATCAATCAAAACTATGAATTTATATAAAAACCATAAATTGGTTGTGGTGGTGGTAAGTGGCTGTGGTGGTGTTGATGGTATGGGTGTGGCTGTGGTGGTGGTGTGGCGGTGGAGGGGTGCGGCTGTGATGGTTAATGGTTATGGTTGTGGTGGTGAATGGTGGTGGTGTGGTGGTGGAGGGGATTCGTGGTAATCGTCAGGTGGTAGTGGTGGTAGTTGGAATTAGTGGTGAATGGTGTTGGCGAATTGATGGTGGTAGCAAATGGTGGTGGGGATTAGTGGTGTATTGTGGTGGGGATTAGTGGTGAATGGTGATGGGGATTGATGGTGAATGGTGGTGGCGAATTGATGGTGTGGCTGTGATTGGTGGTGATGACTGTGGTGGTGATGATTGGTGGTGATGTTGTTTATACGCAGAGAAGAGAAAAGAGATAAGATGTGATAGTATGTTTTTTTTGTGATTCGTTTATCTGAGGATAAGAACTGGTCAAAGTTTCCCCAGCGACATGTCGTTGGGGAAACTTTTTAACTTTTAACAAAACTTTCCCCAGCGACATGTCGCTGGGAAACATTATATTTTGTCGTTTTGTGATAGCTTATTTATTAAGTGGCTGATGATAACAAAATATTCCCCAGCGACATATCGCTGAGGAAACCCTGTAGTTTGTCGTTTAGTGAAAAAAGCGCGTTAATGAAAATTTTGGAGGGGTTTCTGAAAGTATTGAATGAAAGTATCCCAGCGACATGTCGCTGAGGAAACTTAATTTTTATGTGAAATTTAGTTTTAAATGATTAATAATAATAAGTTTTATATAATTGTATATTTTAGTTTTAGATAATTAATAATAATAAATTTTATCTAACTGTATATTTTTTATATAACATTTATGTAATTTAGTTTTTATATAACATTTAATGTTAAACATTTATGTAACATTTAATGTTTAATGTATTAGATAGGGTTATACATTAGAGGTTCAATGTATTAGATACGGTTCAACATTAGAGGTTTAATGTATGACATATGGTTATACATTAGATGTTTAATGTATTAGATAGGGTTATACATTAGACGTTCAATGTATTAGACACGGTTCAACATTAGAGGTTCAATATATTAGATAGGGTTCAACATTAGAGCTTCAATGTATTAGAGAGGGTTCAACATTAGAGATTCAATGTATTAGATAGGGTTTCAACATTAGAGGTTCAATGTATGAGATAGGGTTCAACATTAGAGGTTCAATGTTTTAGATAGGGTCCAACATTAGAGGTTTAATGTATTAGATATGGTTCAACATTAGAGGTTTAATGTATTAGATAGGGTTATACATTAGAGGTTCAATGTATTAGATACTGTTCAACATTAGAGGTTCAATGTATAAGACAGGGTTCAAAATTAGAGGTTCAATGTATTGGATAGGGTTCAACATTAGAGGTTCAATGTATTATTTAGGGTTCAACATTAGAGGTTTAATGTATTAGATAGGGTTATACGTTAGAGGTTGAATGTATTAGATACGGTTTAACATTAGAGGTTCAATGTATGAGATAGGGTTATACAGTAGAGGCTTAATGTATGAGATAGGGTTATACATTAGAGTTTCAATGTAATAGATAAGGTTCAACATTAGAGGTTCAATGTATTAGATAGGGTTCAACATTAGAGGTTTAATGTATTAGATAGGGTTCAACATTAGAGGTTCAATGTATTAGATAAGGTTCAACATTAGAGGTTCAACGTATTAGATAGGGTTCAACATTAGAGGTTTAATGTATTAGATAGGGTTCAACATTATAGGTTCAATGTATTAGATAGGGTTCAACATTAGAGGTTTAATGTATTAGATAAGGTTATACATTAGAGGTTCAATGTATTAGATATGGTTCAACATTAGAGGTTCAACGTATTAGATAGGGTTCAACATTAGAGGTTCAATGTATTAGATAGGGTTCAACATTAGAGGTTCAATGTATTAGATAGGGTTAAACATTAGAGGTTTAATGTATTAGATAGGGTTATACATTAGAGGTTCAATGTATTAGATATGGTTCAACATTAGAGGTTCAATGTATGTGATAGGGTTTAACATTAGAGGTTCAATGTACGAGATAGGGTTTAACATTAGAGGTTCAATGTATTAGATAGGGTTCAACGTTAGATGTTTAATGTATTAGATAGGGTTCAGCATTAGAGGTTCAATGTATCAGATAGGGTTTAAAATTAGAGGTTTAATGTATTAGATAGGGTTATACATTAGAAGTTAAATGTATTAGATAGGGTTCAACACTAGAGGTTCAATGTATTAGATAGGGTTCAATATTAGATGTTCAATGTATTAGATAGGGTTCAACATTAGAGGTTCAATGTATTAGATAGAGTTCAACACTAGAGGTTAAATATATTATATAGGGTTCAATATTAGAGGTTCAATGTATTAGATACGGTTCAACATTAAAGGTTTAATGTTATAGATAGGGTTATACATTAGAGGTTCAATGTATTAAATACGGTTCAACATTAGAGGTTTAATGTATGAGATAGGGTTATACATTAGAGGTTTAATGTATTAGATAGGGTTATCGATTAGAGGTTCAATGTATTAGATACGGTTCAACATCAGAGGTTCAATGTATTAGATATGGTTCAACATTAGAGGTTTAATGTATGAGATAGGGTTCAACATTAGAGTGTTTAACACTGGCGGGAAAATGTTAACCATTTCCCTCACTTTTCTATCATAAAAGGACAACCACACACACTCCTTATCATAACAACCACCAGCAGATCACACACACAAACTTATCATCACAAACACATTGTTATTATGAATATGTTGAAGCATGAAGCTTTTCCTTGTAGGTGTTCTGAAAATATTGAATGAAAGTATCCCCATTAGAGGTTTAATGTATTAGACAGGGTTATACATTAGAGGTTCAATGTATTAGATACGGTTCAACATTAAAGGTTCAATGTATGAGTTAGGGTTATACATTAGAGGTTCAATGTATTAGATTGGGTTCAACATTAGAGGTTCAATGTATTAAATAGGGTTCAACATTAGAGGTTCAATGTATTAGATAGGGTTCAACATTAAAGGTTTAATGTATTGGATAGGGTTATACATTAGAGGTTCAATGTAGTAGACAGGGTTCAACCTTAGAGGTTAAATATCTTAGATAGGCTTCAACATTAGAGGTTCAATGTATCAGATAGGATTCAACATTAGAGGTTCAAAGTATTAGATAAGGTTCAATATTAGAGGTTCAATGTATTAGATAGGGTTCAACATTAGAGGTTTAATGTATTAGATAGGGTTTAACGTTTGAGGTTCAATGTATTAGATAGGGTTCAACATTAGAGGTTTAATGTATTAGATAGGGTTATACACTATAGGTTCAATGTATTAGCTAGGGTTCCACATTAGAGGTTCAGTGTATTAGATAAGGTTCAATATTATAGGTTTAATGTATTAGATAGAGTTATACATTAGAGCTTCAATGTATTAGATAGGGTTCAACATTAGAGGTTCAATGTATTAGATAGGATTCAACATTAGAGGTTCAATGTATTAGATAGGGTTCAACATTAGAGGTTCATTATATTATATAGGGTTCAACATTAGAGGTTAAATGTATTAGATAAGGTTCAACATTAGAGGTTCAATGTATTATATAGGGTTCAACTTTAGAGGTTCAATGTATTAGATAGGGTTCAACATTAGAGGTTTAATGTATTAGATATGGTTATACATTAGAGGTTCAAAGTATTAAATAGGGTTAAAAATTAGAGGTTCAATGTAGGAGATATGGTTCAACATTAGACGTTCAATGTATTAGATAAGGTTCAATATTAGAGGTTTAATGTATTAGATAGGTTTCAACATTAGAGGTTTAATGTATCAGATAGGGTTCAATATTAGAGGTTGAATGTATGAGATAGGGTTCAACATTAGAGGTTCAATGTATTTGTTAATCCCACTAAATCCAGAACACATGATTCTTGAGAGAGAAAGAGAAGAAAAGTAGAGACAGAAACAAGACAGATGGTGGAAGGTTTATGTTTACTAGAGAGAGAAAGTAAATGTAACCAACACCCTTTTCCACACATGGAAGAGGGTATATATACCCTTGGCTTGTTGGGCCATGGGTTTAAGTGACATGGGTCGGGCTTGGCTTTGTCTTGGGCTTACGCCCCTAACTTATACAATATTAGCTTAAAGTCCAAGCCCGGTTTTCCCGACTAACCTATTAGAATACAAGAACATTAATGACTAAGATGACCTATTACATTCTTGTTCGACTATATATAAAATATAGCGCTAACAATCTCCCCTAATGTATCGGTCATCTTTAAAATGCATAAGATGATTGAGTGAATACATTCTTGTGGAGGTGATCTTCCTTCTTAGGTCTTGTATCTTGGTCTTGATCTTGTTTGTAACGGTTTTGTTCCTTCATGCCTTTGTGATCTATATCTTGAGCCTTTTTCATTTGACTTTGAGTGCTTGAGATCTTCAATCTATTCTTGATAGTGTTCATCTTGAGCTCTTGTGACAAGATGACCTATTACATTCTTACATTCTTAAGTATCTTGATTATCGCCATCTTGTGCTCTTGTGACTTCTGAATCGACATTGGTTAGTACACAGCTACGCCACCTTCTTGATATGCAGCAACATATATAGACACGGACGAAATGGCTTTGAACATTTCATCCTAACTCGGTAGCGATTTACCTCCGGTCAGTGAAGACCGTTAAACGGTATTAGATATCGTACCTGTGATTGGGTAGATTCGATTAAGAACCTCCTTGATAGGGTTTCCCGGTGGTAGTAGCCAGTTCTCTTTACTCGACCGTCTCAAAGCAGACTGTGAAGTAAAGAGTGAATCATACAGATAAGTTATCCGTCTGATTACAGTCTTCAATTCAGATTTCCTGGAACAAGTTTGATTCTAAAAGAATCGCACAATTGTTGCTTTCCAGTTTGTCACAAGCTTGATTCATAGAGAATCTTGCGAGTCACCTACCGCAGTGCTATTTGACGTTGACATTGAAGGATTTCCATTCGTCACTGTGAGCACTAAAGAGTGTCACTCTGAATGTTCTGGCAAGATCACATGGATTTTGCGAAGAAACCTGGAATCAAGATAGAATCAATTAAGAATCCAAACATAGTTGCATTCCAGTTCTCACAAGTTTGATTCGTGTTGAATCGCACAAGTTACCTACCATGAGCTTGTTTGATTCTGGCTCAAGCATGATTTCCATCTTCATTGGGAATCGTATCACTCAGATGTTCTAGCAATATCACAAGGATAATGCGTAGGACTCGATTGTGTCCTAATGAGATGATAGATAGATCTCGTTTGGCTCTAGACTCAATAAGTGCAATATGGTAATTGGAGGCTGGAGCAGACTGCCACCTTTTCAATATTAACTAACTCAAAGTGAGAAAGTCAATAGATACGTGTTGATCTCCTGACAATGAGACAAGTTTCTTTTGAGAGAAACTCGAATGGCTGGGGAAGGTTTGTGCATCGCATCACTGGGTCCATGACACTTGTCTTCAAAAGATGTGTTAACCCGGTTTCTACCTAAGTTGCATAGAAATATTCAACTCCTTCAATGCTTAACAATACGTCATCACTATCACCTATTTGTGATTGTTCCAGTGCTAACTTAAGTAATTGGTCCGCATTCAGCTTCATTCAACTCCATCTTTCCTAAGGACAACTATTTCTAGCTATGAAATGTCCTTGGGTAGATCCCTCCTGTTCTGGTTGGATCATAAGACTTAGTTTCCTATCCTAAACCACCAAATGACTCCATCCTTCCGTCGTGGATAGTAGGTTGTTTTGGGTATAGATCGTAACCAATAACCATTGAAAACCATTCAAAGTGCCTGATAAAAATCAAAACTTTTAACACTTGAAAGATTTACATTTCCGAAAAGCTCCCCCTTCACACATGCATCGACATACGAAATAGTTTAGCATGTGAAGGAAAGAGTTGCACTTGCGTCTTTAAGATCACATGTTGCAATATATTACATTTTAATCACATTTTCTCCCCTATCTATAATATAAAAACATCATATTAGAGATACCAATTGATTAAAATACGACAATTTTTGAAAACCGATTGGGAGAGAAACATGTGTGCACGCATGAATCATGGAACTTTTTCAGTCGGGATGCTCCCCCTCAACAATATATGTGTGTCTTGAAACAAAAGGTGACAAAATTTTAGAAAAACGACACCACAAATATGTTGAGGTACGGAGTAGAGATGCCTTATCCGATATAGTATATTACATATGACAGTTTTAAACCATTTTCAGAATGTGTTGGATACATAAAATATGACAATTTCAGAGATGTACCCAACAACATTAAAGGCTTGATTTTAAAACGCTACCCCTAAAAAATTAATCAAAATTACATATGACATTTTTGAGATATAAAAACCATATTATGAGGAAGGGAGTATTGAACACACAATTTTGAAAGATTTTGAAAAACCTTTTGAGAAATTCTTGAAAAATTGTGTTCAACGGTTTTAAAATAAACATGATAGAAGACTTCTCTTCTATTGTATGGGGAAAGCGCACTGAAAAATACACTTCCATTTCGGGTCCGTTTTTCATGAGCTCAAAACTTTGATTGTTTTATGACTAGCTCATGACCGAGAAAAATTAATTTCCTGTTTTGAAGGATAAGTTATCATCCGTGATGAACTTTCCTTATGTTGAAGTTCGAGTTCCAAGCTGATATTTACTTAGAAGTCGTTTTTCATGAACTTAAAAACGTTGAATGTTTTTATGAGAATCTCTCGTTGAGAAGGATAATTTATCGTCCGTGATAAACTTTCCTTATTTGAGGTCCGAGTTCTAAGCTGTGATGCGCTTAGAAGTCATTATGAGAGAGTATCAAGCAACTTCATTTGCCAAAACCTCCAAGTATTCTGGAGTCATATACTTCATACCAAGACAGCCAACGAGATACTGAAACCTATTTTGAGATAGGGATTTAGTAAACAAGTTTGCTATCTGGTACTCAGTATAGATCCACGATACCACGTTCCACTTGTTCCTTGATGAAGTGATATCTGACTGTGATGTGCTTGGTACGGGAGTGCTGAACCGGATTGCAAGATATGGCTATGGCCGACTTTGAGTCACGATACATAGGTATTTTATCAAAGTGAAATCCATAATCCGTGAGTTGAGTTCTCATCCAGAGGACTTGAGCACAACATGAAGATAGAGCCACATATTCTGTTTCAGCTGATGAGAGCGAAGTGCAATCCTGCTTCTTTGACGACTAGCTCACAAGCTTATCTTCCCCTAGCAATTGTACGCGACCAGAGGTGATTTTTCGACTATCAAGGCAACCTGCATGATCAGAATCTGAAAAAGCTGTTAGATGAAAACCGGTTTCCTTCGGATACAAGAGTCCCATGTGAATGGTATTATTAAGGTACCAAAAGATCTGTTTAACCTCTTTGAGGTGCTTTTGAGTAGGTCTGGCTTCATATCATGCACAATAGCATGTGGCATGATGAATATCAGGCCTACTGGCTGTAAGGTACATAAGTGACCCGATCATACTTCGATAACGCGTTTGATCTACAGGATATGAGTACAAGTCAGCGTCTAGGGATTTTGTCGACAATGGTGTACCAACACGAGCACATGAGGTCAAACCATGCTTTTTATGTATCTCTTGAGCATACTTAGCTTGGTTAATAAAGATACCACGTGGGGATTGATGACTCTGGAGGCCTAAAAAGAATTTTAGCTCCCCCATCATTGACATTTCAAATCTGTTGTGCATTAATTTTTCAAAATGTTTTGAAAGTTTTGGGTTCGTAGAACCAAAAATAATGTCATCAACATAAACTTGCACCAACAGTATGTCATCCCCATATTTATTAATAAAGAGAGTAGGATCAATAGAACCTTTGGAGAATCCTTTGGACACCAAGAAGTTTGATAGTTCTTCGTACCATGCCCTTGGATCTTGTTTAAGTCCATATACAGCCTTCTTGAGACGATAGACTTTGTCAGGATGATGAGGATCAATGAATCCTTCCGGCTGATTCACATACACTTCTTCCTTCAAATGATCGTTGAGAAAAGCAGTTTTAACGTCCATCTGAAAAACCGTGAATCCCTTATGTGCAGCATAAGCAAGGAATATCCTGACTGCTTCCAAACGAGCGGCTGGAGCGAATGATTCATCGAAATCTATCCCTTCTTGTTGACGATATCCTTTAACCACAAGACGAGATTTGTTTTTGATGATGGTTTTTTCTTCATCCAGTTCTTTTTCCAGATCCATTTGAAATCTAAGAATGAAATTCTATAAGGTCTGTCAACAAGTTCCCAAACATTTAGGCGTTCAAATTGATGAATTTCGTCTTGCATTGATTCAATCCACGCATGATCAATCATGGCTTGCTTGATGTTTTTAGGTACATTTGAACTCACGGTGAGTGCGTACATACACACATCGCCATCGGTGTCGAGTTGTCTGCATGTTCGAACCAGTGGTGAAGGATTTCCAATTACTTGCTCTAATGGATGATCACGTGTCCAATGGTGAGTGGATGGATATCGTTGGTAGAATGTATGCATGTTCGAAGCAGCAGCATGTTGAGTAGAAGACTCTCCGACTTCGTGTACCGGTGTACCGAACGGGTTGATAAATTCTTCTTTGTCAGGTTGTGCATCGACTGCTTGATTGTTGTTTCCTCCTTCAGCATTGACGGTTGGTGAGGTTGATTGTATTACATTTTCTTGAGTTCTTTGAGTATCCAATGGAATTGTCTCTTGAGCAACGGTTGTGAAGTAGATGCAGTTATGTCTTGGTAACTTTGTGCGGGTGCATCAGAAGTATTGACAGCAGAAGGCTTTGACATAACTTGATTGTTTCCATAGTAATATTCTTCAAACATTGGATCATATAAATCAAGCAACTCATTCATTTGTGTTGTATCCGTCGAGTCTGATGTAGGAGTACTTTCTTGACATTCTTGCACGGGACGTACACTGTTTTGTGTAGGTGCCATTGCTTGACATTGAGGTGCGGGACTTGAGCTGTTGTGTTCAAGTACCATTTGTGGCAATTCGTCAAAGTTCACATGAATTGTTTCAACAATAATCTTTGTTCTCTTGTTGTAAACTCGATATCCTTTCGACAAGGTAGCATACCCCACAAAGATACACGCATCACCTTTTTCTTTCATCTTGTCGAGATTCTCATCGTCTTTAAGAATGTAGCATAAAGATCCAAATACATGAAAGAATTTAACAGTAGGTTTCCTACCATTGATGATGTGGTAAGGTGTCTTTTCATGTCTAGGTATTACGAGAGAACGATTTTGAGTATAACAAGCGGTTGCAATTGCTTCAGCCCAGAAGAATAGTGGTAACTTTGATGCAGAAAGCATTGTTCGAGCTGCCTCAACCAAACTACGATTCCGTCTTTCGAAAACGCCGTTTTGTTCAAGAGTTCGAGCAATAGACGGTTGATGTTCGATTCCTTCTTCTTGAAAATAAGATTGCAAAGTCTTGTTCAAAAATTTAGTACCCCTATCCGTTCTTACCGTTATGACTTGAGCTTGAAGATTGCGTTGTATCATTTGAGAAAGTTTTTGAGAACCTCCGGTGTTTCATCTTTGGACTTTAAGAAAAAAGTCCTAGTGTATATAGAGTAATCATCAACAATCACGAGAATATACTTTTTCCCGTTAATACTCTCTACACGCATTGGACCACATAAATCCATGTGTAGAAGTTCCAATCGTCCTTTTGAGCTTGGGGTAGTCTTTGTTTTAAAAGACTTTCGTTTTGCTTTCCCCAACTCACAAGATGAACAAAGATGGTCTTTGACGAATTTTAACTTAGGAAGACCGGTCACAATATCATTCTTCGAAAGCGAGTTGATGGTGTCAAAGTTTAGATGTGACAATCGTTGATGCCATAACCATGCTTGAGAGGCTGAAGCTTTCGCCATTAAGAAAATTGGATTTGTTGAAGATGTGTCTTGAAGAGTTACTGTGTAGAGATCAGAACCACGAGAACCTTTAAGAAGGTCATTCCCATCGTAGTCTCTAACATAGCAAGTAGTTTTCCGAAACGCCACTTCCAAATCCGCATCACAAAATTGACCAATGGAGAATAAATTGTGAGTCAGTCCTTCGACGTAATAAACCCATTTTATCGTGATATTCCCTTGAACCAAATCTCCGTATCCGAGTATCGGTGCAAACTGATCATTTCCAAACCGTACCGTACCCAGGAACTTCTCCATGAAGTTAATTAGAAGCTTGAGATTGCCCTTCATGTGCTTGGTGCACCCAGAGTCCATTATGAAGAGAATGATCTCGACGAGCTGCATAAGAATTAGGAGAAAATGTAGATTTTGACAAATGGGAGCCCGCGATTGCAGTGGGTTCCAAAATATTGTTAGACCTAGATGTAGATTCTAGAGGAAAGCTAACATTCATGGTCCTAATTAATATAGTGGCTGTCTTAGGTACCCATTTGTATCCGGGTGGTGTAAATTTCGAGTACCCCCGTCTACATGTCCAAATAATGTTCTCATAAAGCTTCTTTAACCTGTTTTGTTTACGCAGATTAGTGGATTCTAACGCACTTAGTTTCTTAAGTGGTTGGACAGTGGATTGGTTCACGGTTCTTGTGGGTTTTCTATTACTAGTGGGCACAAGAATAGGCTTCCTAGTTCTAGCATTCATGCCATTATGATTAAAAGCACAAGCAGCATGATTAAAAGTACGAGCACATATGCCACATTTAATACAGACAAATTTAACATTCGAAGTCTTAATATTCAAACTGTCATTACATGTAGTTACAAACGTTTTATTCTTAGAAAACATAAAATTCCTATGGTGGTCTTCGACTTCCATCTTCTTCCCTTGACTATTGTTAGGCATGACTCTATCTTGCATTCTAGTTCTCTTAAGCTGTGGTCCGCTAATGCTACTAGTGGGAGTTACTCTTGTAGAAGAAAACACGCGTTGATTAGTTTTCTTAGAATTCTGAGGTAACCGCGATGTTCCAGTTTGATTGGGCCTAGTGTTCATCTTATACATTCCTGGTGCTATCACATTTGCGCTCTTATCATTTCCTAGTTTAGGCAAAGTCTGTGGGGGTTTTCCCAAAATAGATGATTTAGGGCATTTAACCGCATTCGGTTGACGAACAACGGATGGTTTACCCAAATCAGACTTTCCTATCAGTTTCGCAATGAGCTTTTGTAACTCACTGATTGTTATGTCTCTTTCTTGTAGCTGAGCTTTCAAATCATTTATCGCAAAATCTTTTTCATTTAAAGTACGAAACGAAGATGCTGCAATTTCGTGACATTTTTGATGATTATGAGATTGATCATCACTTTGTGAAGCAAGTTCAAGGGTGTGAAAACTTTTCTCAAGATTAAAAAGTCTTTTCTCAAGTTCTTTGTATGACTCAACCTTTTTTGAAAGCTCATCCTCAAGATTTTGACATTTATCAACAACTATAACGTTCAGATGGTCTATACGATAATATTATCGCGATAATCGATCAATTTCGTTAGAAAGATGGGTTTCTTGTGTCTTTAATTTAGTTTGAAGAAAATCAACTTCATCTTCAAGAGATTTGACATATCTTAAATCAGTTGTCATTTCCTCAGTGAGAGCATTATAAAACGTTTCCACAGTGTTTGAAAGATCATTGATGGTTGGGACAATACATTGTTGAATGACGACTTCTACTTGTGGGTGAGGTTTAATATTCCAAACAGTATCTCTAGAAAGTTTTTCATAATCGACAATACCTTTGTATAAATTTAGAACCCCTTGTTTTATAAACTCAAATTGATGAACACTTACACATTTTTCATCACATTTACGTTTTTCATCCAAAATTCGCTTTTCTAACAAAATTGACTGCTTTTTAAGACCCCTTTTTGAAGAACTTTTTGTTTCCGTGTGATTATACATTGGTGGAATATTTGGAAAATACTCTTGTTCAATTGAAATCTCTCTTTGAGGGACAAAGTTAATGACATGTTTCTCATTCCATGAGGTATAATCATAGGCTGTGATAAAATCATGTAGGTTGGATTGACGTTCAACGTCACGGCGAAGGATTTCTTCGGAGTCAGGGGAAAGCATAAGGGCAAGATTATCATTATAGCAACCGATATCATAAAGACCAGGCTTGATTGTTTGAACGTTCTTGAGATATTCAGGCTTAACAAAACTCGTTTTCATATTTCTATTGAGCATATTCATAGTTTGAATATACTGACCCGTTTTGTAAACAATGTTGTTTAACGTGTCGACTCTCTTTTCCAAAGCAAGAATTTTTTCAATATCCTTTTCTTCACGAGTTTTATAAAGCCCAGTTTGTTCTTTGTTAACCGATTCTAATTAAGTAATCTGGAGTTTATGTAGCAGCAGTTGTTCTTCAAGGTCCAATATCCTTTGTTTTGACATATGAATTTTGTGTGTTACTTTAGAACAATATTGTTCATTGAGCACCTTAAGTTCATATACCAAACCATTAGCTATCGCAACCCGTCGATCAGCTTCTTTTACATAATCACACTCTTTAAGCCTGTCTATCTCCTCGGCTAAGGATGTGTTTGCTTGCTTCAGACGTTTATTAGCCTCTTTGTTTTCCTTAATTTCACGTTTTAAAGTATCAATAATAGACGCAAGCAAATCACGGTCCTCTTCCGAGTCAGTATCCTGAGTAGCATTTCCGTCATCATTACACATATGCTGTGAATCCGTAGAGATATTGATATCCTCCGTTTCCATTACATATGTGTCATTGATGCTTTCGGGTTGCTCAGGATGTCGTTGTTCATTAGCAAACACATTATAGTTATCATATGATGGTACCTTTTCAATTGGCTCAGTATCAAAGATAGGTCCAGAAGTATCAGCAATCTCTGGAATCACTTCTTGAATCTTTTCCATGTACACATAATGTGCCTCCAACTCTTGATCATCGGCTTCATCATCAGTTTCATCACGCTAGTCAACTTCATCTGCTTTGAGTGGCATTCCTGCTTCTTCTTTCTTACACAGGAACATCTTTTCTTTGTGATATCCCGAATCCTTAACCCGTTTTGGCTTCTTACATTCCCTAGCCATGTGCCCAAATCCCTTGCAGTTGAAGCATTGAATCCCAGTCTTCTGCACCACCAGAGTGCCTACAGTATCTCTAGCCCCAACTTGATTCGGCATCCTCTGATTATCATACCTAGCATCACGATCATACCTAGGTGCACGTTCAACTTACTTATATCTAGCATTGGATGATGATCTGAGGTTGCTGTTGGTAGGTTTGTAGATCTTCTTATAAGTTGTGGTGAGTAAAGACATGAGTTCCTCAATCTTCTTGTCCCTTGAAGTTTGTTCATCATCATTGTCTCCATCTGACTAGGTGTCATACTTTAGAGGTGGAGTGGGGACAATTGCTTTTGCTTTGTGTTTAGCAGTAGCTAGAGGTTTGGTGGATGAGCTTGATGACTTTGAGGAATGAGTAGGTGGTTGTTGACGGGGAACGGGTTTTGTTGAAGTAGCAGCCACAAAAGCAATAGAATTAGCAGACCGTTCTGCCTTTTCAGCCCTTAGTTCATTCACTTCATTCTGATGTTGTTTCAATATATCATAAAGTTTGTGATAGGAGATGGTCTTGATATCTTCCCTTTGTTTAACCAAAGTCACAAACCTTTGCCCTCCCGGTTTGAGTTGAAGTAGAAACTGAACATTGACATGATGATTGGAGATGGTGCACTGATTTCTGACAAGCTCATTCATCATTTTGTAGAATCTCGAGTAATATGAGTCAATGGATTCACCATCTTCAGATGCGAATTTTCCAAACTCCCAAAGTAGATTAGTCTCGAGATCTTGAACATTGATCGACTCACCTTGCTTTAATCGATGAATTGCATTCCACATTTCCATAGCATTAGGACATGCATCAACTGTGGAATAGATATCGTTATCAATTCCAGTGAGTATGAAGTTTACAGCATCAACTTCAGCTTGAAGGAGTTTCTTTTTCTCAGCAGAACATGTGTCAAAATCCTCCGTAGCTCGTATAGTTGATGAAGTACCATCCTCTGCTTGTGTGGTAATGGGTCTGAATTCAAAAACTGGAGGTGGATTCTCAAGGCAGTGACGAAGAGCTGTTCGGTTCTCTTTTCCATCGAGAAATCTGAGAAAACGAGATATCCATTGAACGTAGGAACCGGCAGTGAGTACAGGTGGATTACCGTTGCCACCTTGTTTTAGACGAATTTGATTAGCAGTCGCAATGTTGATGTTGTTGTTAGACATGGTAAATACTTGTGAATGAATTACAAATCTTAGTATATTTGTTGTGATGAGGTGTGGTTAAAATTTCGTAGCGTTCCGAGAATCATCAGTCTGACAATAAATTCCTCAGTCCGACAAAACGGTAAGCCAAAAAATTTTGTATCACCAAATTTTAAAATTGAGTTAGAAATAGCCAAAAACTAGTGGGGAAAAAATTTTGAATTTACTTGACCTAAAAAATTTTAACTCGTTTTTTTTAATCTTCGTGTAAACTGTGTTCCGAGACTAGTCTAGATAGTGGCTAAGTCTATAAAGTGCTCGAACAAAAATTGGCTAAGATTCCGCAATGTAGGTATGCAATGATTCCGCAATGTGAGAAGAGGATATGATTCCGCAATCAAAGGTTACAATTTCGCAATGTGATTCAATATATGATTCCGCAATCCTTAGGCCATAATTCCGCAATGATCAAGATGGTATAATTCCGCAATAACCAAGATGGTATAATTCCGCAATAACCAAAATGGTATAATTCCGCAATAACCAAAATGTTATAATTCCGCAATCACCAAATGGTATAATTCCGCAATCACCAAGATGGTATAATTCCGCAATCACCAAACGGTATAATTCCGCAATCCCCAGAATTATTCAATTCCGCAATACCAAGAAGTATACAATTCCGCAATAATGGAAATGATACAATTCCGCAATCCCCAGAATTATTCAATTCCGCAATACCCCGAATTATTCAATTCCGCAATACACAGAATTATTCAATTTCGCAATACTGAAAATGATACAATTTCGCAATGTTGAAAAATATTGCGAAATTATGCTAAAAAGGGTGGATCTCGGATGTACTTGTAGATTTTCGAGATTTCAAGCCAAAAATGAAGCCAAACACCCAAAAATATTGCGTTTTTGACCAAAACAAATAACACAAATCACTACCACGACTATGTAGATGATTTCTATAACGATCTAAACCACAAAAACACAAAATTTTCTAAATTCGAGCTTGATGAATCTTGAAAAACCCACGAATTTTAATAGAACAATACCACACGAACTTCAATCACCTATCTACTATAGGCTCTTGATACCAAATGTTAATCCCACTTAATCCATAACACAAGATTCTAGAGAGAGAAAGAGAAGAAAAGTAGAGAGAGAAACAAGAGAGATGGTGGAAGGTTTAAGTTTACTAGAGAGAGAAAGTAAATGTAACCAACACCCTCTTCCACACATGGAAGAGGGTATATATACCCTTGTCTTGTTGGGCCGTGGGTTTAAGTTACATGGGCCAGGCTTGGATTTGTCTTGGGCTTACGCCCCCAACTTATACAATATTAGCTTAAAGTCCAAGCCCGGTTTTCCCGACTAACCTATTACAATACAAGACCATTATTGACTAAGATGACCTATTACATTCTTGTTCGACTATATATAAAATATAGGGATAACAGTATTAGATAGGGTTCAACATTAGAGTTTCAATGTATTAGATAGGGTTCAAAGTTTAATGTATTAGATAGGGTTCAACATTAGAGGTTCAATGTATTAGATAGGGTTCAACATTAGAGGTTTAGTATGTTAGATATGGTTATACATTAGAGGTTCAATGTATTAGATAGGGTTCAACATTAGAGGTTCAATGTATTAGATATGGTTCAAAATTAGAGGTTTAATGTATTAGATTGGGTTCAACATTAGAGGTTCAATGTATTAGATACGGTTCAACATTAGAGGTTTAATTTATTAGACAGAGTTATACATTAGAGGTTCAATGTATTAGATACGGTTCAACATTAGAGGTTCAATGTATGAGATAGGGTTATACATTAGAGGTTAATGTATTAGATAGGGTTATACATTAAAGGTTTAATATATTCGATACGGTTCAACATTAGAGGTTCAATGTATTAGATATGGTTCAACATGAGAGGTTTAATGTATTAGATAGGGTTATACATTAGAGGTTCAATGTATTAGATACGGTTCAACATTAGAGGTTCAATGTATGAGATAGGGTTATACATTAGAGGTTTAATGTATTAGATAGGGTTATACATTAGCGGTTCAATTTATTAGATACGGTTCAACATTAGAGGTTCAATGTATTAGATATGGTTCAACATTAGAGGTTTATTGTATGAGCTTTTCTCCTCCAAGCTCTTCCTCGAGACCATCAACGAGCTTTTCTCCTCCAAGCTCTTCTCCGAGACTTTCAACGATTCCAATTTTTTGTCCAAGCTCTTGAATGTGTGAAAACTGTGTGCACTTGAATGGAAAGATAAAGGTACTTGAGAGTACAGTATAGTTGTACCGCCATGGCGATAGGCACACAGTGGATTCAACTGCATACTTCACGACCTTTACGATGACATGGAAAACATTAGTTTGAACTAGTTTCTCATGTATCTGTTTTCGTGTTTATGAGTCTATTATCGTTTTAATATCCATGTTTAATTAAGCGCGTGTTTAAGTGTCCGTGTCGAATAAAACTATATTTAGGCATGTCTGTTTGTAAGTCTCAATGAATGTTAACAATTTTTAAAGAATATTAACAATGAATGTTAACAATTATCAGTGAATGTTAACAATTATCAGTGAATGTTAACAATTATCAGTGAATGTTAACGTTTGGCGGGAAAATGTTGGCGGAAAAACATTGGCGGGAAAATGTTGGCGGAAAAACATTGTCGAGAAAATTAAACCATTTCTCTTACTTTTTTATCATAAAAAGACATATAATTTTTATATATTGTAATTTTCTTATTTTATATATTATTTTAAATATATATTACATTAAGAAAATTAAAGTTTATATGTAGTAAGTGTTAAAAAATAATTTTTCTCCAGCGACATGTCGCTGGGGAAAAGTTTTGTTTGTCGTTTTGTGAAAAAAGCGTGTTAATGTAATTTTTTAGAGGGATTCCTGAAAAGTATCCCCAACGACATATCGCTGCGGAATCTTCGAAATATTTAACACTACGTTTATTAACACTAATCACTTGTCTTAGTCTACGAAATAGGTATCCCCAGCGACATGTCGCTGGGGAAAAGTTGGCTGGATTGTTGTAGTGGTTTTATCTATTTTCATGGTAGTAAAGGATATATAGATTGCTAACTATCCTTATCTATCAATGGATATCTGTATCTATCTTTTAACTAAGAATGATTAAGAAGACAAGAGAGTGATTATGGATTCCTTTCCTGCTATGGGCGTATTATTCCCTGGTCATGGTTCACAACAATGTAAAAATAACAAAATCAGAAAGATGATTTATCATATCCAAGACAAGACATCCATCCTGTTTTAAGGGACCGACCGATAATAACCTTAAAATAGTACTAATGATGAAATTTGGTAAGATGAAAAGTTTGAAAATAATTCGTGGATTAGAATGTAAAAAGAGAGAAGAATAAGGACTAAGTATGTAAATGAAAATCGTTTATAAAGAAAAGAAAGAAGGAAGAAATCCATAGATCCTCAAAACCAAAATCGAGAAACCCTAGAAAAAAGAAGAAGATGTCGACCCTTTTCAGGAAGCCAGCTGACGATGAAACTGAGGCTAATGCTGTTTGGAAAGAGATTCTAACGAAAAAAGGGTTGCCGTTGGACACACCTCACAAATTCGAAAGCAGTTTCGTGAAAACCTATGACGAATCCTACTGCGATCGTTTTTTTGCAACCATTAACGAAAGAAAGAGGGATCCAGAAGCCGCTAAAAAATGGCCAGGGACATCGATTTATGAATGGCTTCCTGCTCCTAACTATGATCTCAAAGAAAAGCCTCATCTTCATCTTCATCTTCATCTTAAATCAATGGTATGAAGTTTTTATTGGACAAGAAGCCTACGATGAAAACGTTTAGGATCGTTAACCTTATTATTTACACTGATCCCGAATCAAAAGCCAAAAAGAGGAAAATGGTGCTAGAAGCCCGTGCCAAGTTCGTAGCAACTTTTCCGCCTAGTGCTAAAAGTCGCTTCACTAAGAGTAAACCTAGTATTTAAGTTACCTTTTGTATGGAATAAATAAACGTAATACTAATTGTATTATACCGAATCGTAGATTACAAAAAACAGATTGAGGCCTGCAACAATATGAAGTGTCCTTAAACAGAAATTCGTCCCAAGTACGAACTGTTTAGAGGATACAACAATCAAATCAAGATAAACTTGAATCTGACGAATCTCTATATTGTTTTTATTGATGGATTCTGATGTGGTATATATACTTCATGAAACAACACCAATGAACGTCGTAACGTTTCTAGAAAGCAGTTATATCTGTTAAAATGATAACTGTCAAAATAGAAACGTGGTTGTGTTTGTTTAGTGTAATGAACAGGCACAAGGAAAACCCTAATCTGGATTAAAAACTAATCCTAGATCAGGCACAAGGAAAACCCTAATCTGGATTAAAAACTAATCCTAGATTTTCTTAATTGAGCCCAAGAGCCCCAAGGCCCATCTTTTGACCTTTTAATATATATATATATATATATATATATATATATATATATATATATATATATATATATATATATATATATATATATATATATATATATATATATATATATATATATATATATATATATATATATATATATATATATATATATATATATATATATATATATATATATATATATATATATATATATATATATATATATATATATATATATATATATATATATATATATATATATATATATATATATATATATATATATATATATATATATATATATACATATATATATATATATATTAGTTATACATATATTAAGCCCAATAAGACCTACCATTCACCATTCCCTAGGATGTCCATTAGTATGGACATTAATAATTAGTAGGAATGGATCCAAGGTCCTTATAAACATGTTTTGGTTTCCTTTTTCTGGCGATGTAGGACAAGAACTTTACATGTTCCAACAATACCTCACATTTTCTATACAAACACCAATATTACCCTACATTTGAATAGAAATTAAGCTAATGTAAAGTTACTTATTATTCTATTTCCATCAAAATTAATATGACATGCATCAGAATAGGTGTCTTTTGGACTTGAACCTATCTTAGTGATATCTGTCGGATCTACTTTGTGGATAGTGAGAATAACTCTTGAACTAGCTACGTTTTGTAGTACATGGAGACAATAAGTATCACACAAGTCATATTTATGCAATAACAGATTCTTACCGTTGTGTTCATTTCGGTCTTGAACATATCCTTATTCATGAGAATTTTAGAGAACTTTAGCCATCTGGTTCCCAAAGATGCGACCACACATCAATCTCATATAGGTAATGCAAATCAAGAGTACTCTGTCGTTTCTACTATAAGAGTCATTAGCATTATTAAGAATTAAAATTCAACCTACTATCATCAACGGAAAACACAAAAAAATTCATCATAGGAATGGGTATACGTGTGTGTTAGTACTTTGAGTGTTACTCAACTAGTTTGCCTATTGAACCTAGACCATGGGATATCCAATTTCGCTAGGTTAGGTTCCCGCCGAGCTTTTACTCATTGTATCGGCTTTAAACCCATACCCCTCGATGAGAAAATGACTTGTTCTCTACAAAGGCTTTTTGTCAAAGGATCAGCAATATTTTCCTTTGACTTTACGTAGTCTATAGAAATGATTCCATTTCTTAACAAGTATTTTATTGCATTGTGGCGACGTCTTATATGTCTTGACTTGCCATTATAGATGTGATTATTTGCTCTAGTAGTAGTAGCCATACTATCACAATGTATACATACAACAGTCACGGGTTTTGGCCACAAAGGAATACCCTCTAGAAAGCCTCTTAGCCATTCTACTTCTTCACCAGCTTTGTCTAAGGCTATGAATTCTGCTTCCATAGTTGATTTGGTATTCACTGTTTGTTTGGATGACTTCCATGATACAGCAGCCCCTCCAAGTGTAAATACGTATCCACTTGTGTACTTTCCTTCATTATGGTTAGAATACAATTTGCATCACATAATCCTTCTAGAACAGGAGGATACTTAGTGTAATGTAACCCATAAGTCATTCTATGTTTTAGATATTGAAGCACTCTAACCAGTGCATCCCAATGATCTCTACCAGGGTTATGTGAGTATCGACTAAGTTGACTTACACTATATACTAAATCTGGACGTGACAATTCATTATATACATCAAGCTTCCCAATACTTGTGTATATTGTAATTGTGCGACACTTTGTCCTTTGTTTTTCTTCAGATGAACCTTGGGATCTATCCGGGTTACAACTGGTCTATCATCAAAGTGCCTAAATTTCTTTAGGGTCTTATCAATGTAATGAGATTGGGTAAGGATGTATCCACTAGAATTTATTTGAATTCTAATACCAAGAATGATATCTGCTTCTCCCATATCTTTCATGTCAAATGAAGAATGGAGCATTTTCTTAATTTGGTTTATAACATACAAATTTGTTCCCATAATCAGCATATCATCAACATATAAACAAATGATGACAAATGCGTTTTTCTACTGTTTAAGATAAACACATTTATCACATTTGTTTATTTGAAATC
The DNA here is from genome assembly GCA_025667525.1 of Glebionis coronaria. Lineage (NCBI taxonomy): Eukaryota > Viridiplantae > Streptophyta > Magnoliopsida > Asterales > Asteraceae > Glebionis > Glebionis coronaria. The sequence continues at coordinate 489,294,079 of CM046874.1, forward strand.
TGTTTGATAATAGAGTGTTATCAAACTTCTCATGCCATTGTTTGGAGCATGTTTAAGGCCGTAAAGTGATTTAATCAATTTACAAACCTTACGCTCTTGGCCTTTCACAACACACCCTTCGGGTTGTTGCATATAGATTTCTTCATCTAATTCACCATTTAAAAAGGCAGTTTTCACATCCATTTGATGTATAATCAAGTTGTGAATTGATGCTATTGCGACTAACGTTCTTATAGACGTTATCCTTGTCACAGGTGAATAGGTATCAAAGAAATCTTGACCTTCTTTTTGACGGTATCCTTTGGCTACTAAACGAGCCTTATATCTTTTTATGGTACCATCAGGTCTTATTTTTTTCTTGAAAATCCACTTGTGGCCTATTGGTTTATGTCCCAGGGGAAAATTAACCAATTTCCACGTGTTTTTATGCACGATTGAGTCTATTTCATTTTGAATTGCCTCTTTCTAATAAGGTGCTTCTGATGAGTCCATAGCCGCCTTATATGTTTGTGGTTCTTCATTAACTACATATGTCATGTAGTCAGGCCCAAATTCCTTTAAGACTTTAGCATGCTTACTTATTCTTGGTTCAGTATTATAACACCCCCACAAATGCTATGCGCAGCGGAACTACAACATTTGGGTGCTACGTAGTTATCATCACACATAAGCTATATTAAACGACTCAAAGAGACGTAAAAGTTTAAACATAAATTTAACATTATTAAAAACATACAATTCTACAGTTTTCCAAACCCCAAGATAATACAAAACAGAGTTTGCGTTTTGGTCCCCATTGAATCTCAACCCAAAAGTATATTTTCGTTCACATTACATAATATAAAATATTTAAGTGTTAAAAGGGAAGAAAAACAAAGTAGACCACCAAGCCAAAACAACTTCCATCCTCGCATGCTCCGCTGCTATCAATCTTGGTTACCTGAAACACATGCTTAAAACCGTCAACACAAAGGTTGAGCGAATCTATAGGTTTATCAAATCATAAGTTGAACATAAGTATTAAAAACCAATCATGATCATTCAATAGCATTGTCGTACTCACAATCTATTATTCAAGGATATTATCTTTAGCAATAGCTAATAATTGTGTTTAAGCTCGTGACACTAATCCGTTAACTCAATCACCCGCGTACATTTAGCGGCATGAAGATGAAACCAGTGCCCCTTCTAAAGGCATCAGTTGCAATTATACCTTATTTCTTATCACAAGTTATCCGTCCGCAGAGGGTACTCAACGTATAGCTCTCGTCTCGGATAGGGTCGTCAACCCCATAGTACTATCAATTGTATAAGCGGCTATCTCCAACCCACACATGGGCAAGACAATAGTTAATAGTTCACGAATTTAGGGACTTTTGCAACTAGGTACTCAACACAATTCAAGGAAACATTCGGGTCCAACAATCATTCATGACTTATGTTCATTTTCATTTAATTTAGCATGTATCCCCCTCGCGGGTAAAAACATTTGAAATAAGTAAAGAGCGAGGCTATAGACTAACCTTGCGTAGTAGTAGTGGTTCTAGCGAAGACGTAACGAGAAATGTCACCGACGACGTGGATGCCCAGGAAAATCAAACACTTGACCTAAAAGTCAAAGTACGAAAACCAAATCAATACACCGCGTACATAATTGTACTAAACACACGCAAATCGAAACACTTAATGCTTATGAAAACTCACGCCAAAACCAAACAAGTAGTTGTTACTAGACTTATACCATTTATCCACGTAATTAAAGTTGATTTCCATTTTATAAATTTTCCGGTACTTACCAAAAGTACGGGCTGTTTGCTATGACTTAAGCACCTATATAATTTTCGAGAAAATTCAATAAAATGCCTCATGATTTGTATAAAACCTATATTTAATCCCATGAAAAGTTTTCACTTTTATGACCCGTTACACATCACATTACTAAACATAAGTTTTTAGGACTGATTTTGCACTTCTAACATGTAAGACTTGTTTGACCCATTTAAAAGACACCATTAGTCAATTTGACTCTTAAGTCCAAAAATAGACTCAAAAATGCAGGTTTGAAACCAAAAATCAACTTTTAATCATTTACCAAACTCTATCTATGGTCCCCGGGATTTGACCCAAAACCAAACATAATTTCCGATTATGTTGATTCTCATCTCCCGGTACACGAACTTTCAAAATAGCATAACTTTTGACTCGTTTGGAGTCATAAGCTCTACCTTATACCAAAACGAAGCTAAAACAAAGCTCTACAACTACATCCTATGTTTATGACCTGTTTACAAAGTTAAACCCACGAAAAACACCCCTAAAGTTTCTGATCTAAATTACCTTTTACAAAACCATATCAAAACATCATTTCGACCCATTTCAATCATTTATATACTTCTAATATTACCTAATAAACATCCTAATCAAATAAAAATACTCTAAATCACTTGTATGTTCAATCTTCATCAAAACCCATATCATAAAACCCACATGCAATCTAATCAAAACAACTAAAAATGATCAAAACATGTTTTTAAACATAACCACACAGCAAAAATCATCAAACATCAATGATCAAACCAAACCCCCTTTTGGCCGTGGGGTTTGGTGACCAAAACACCAAGGAAAAACAGCCCCCCTCTTGTTTTATGGATTAATTAACATCACTAACACCTAAATTAGACTTGTATATAATTTAATTAGATCAAAACCCATTTTTGAAAAATCATAAATTTTTGGAAAAATCAAATGGATGCATGTATGTTATGAGTGGATTAAAACACTTACAATGATGAAAGGAAGGTGGGTCTTTGATTAGATTCTTCAAAAACCCACGAAAAATGGTGGTGGTGGTGGTTGTGTGGTGGCGGCCGGCGGCTAAAGGAGAGAAAGAGGGGAAACCCTAATTTTTTTGAATGAAAAATGGTGTGTGTGTTTCCCTTTCCCCCTTTTTGTAAAATGGGAGGGGCTAAAATTGACAACTTGGCTATCTTTTGGCCTCGTAAATAAACAACCATTTTTAAAGAGCGGGAATGAGTTAGTAGTCGATTTAAAAATTTACGGGAGCCGGGTTTCGTCCCGGCTACCTCAAAATACTTTTAAATGGTTCAAACGCACACAAAACGAATATACACATGGTTCCGACTCGACTTAACACGTAATAAAAATAAAAATCTCGAAAAACTCAAATATCGATCAATCGATAATAAAATGTAAGTTTTGGGCATCCGTCGGTATCGTAGTCGTTATCGGTTCTTCTTAAATCGTCAAACGTTAAATTACGACCGTAAACGTTGGTTTCAACTTAAACCGTCAAATATATAGCAAACGAAATTTCTTAAAAATTTCAAAAATATTCATAAAATAGGATTAAATAAACGATGTTGGGCTCGGGATATCACATCCACAAGTGAGTCGCAACTTACGAAAGATGCTCATACTGAACAGCTCTTGAGACAATAGCTTAGCATCATATGGCACATTCACGGGTATCACATCCTCCCCTCCTTAAAGGAGCGACGTCTCGGCGCTCTCCGGTTCTTATACTCGCATTTCTTACTACTAGAAAGATGAGGGTACTACTTCCTAAAGAGGTCTTCACATTCCGATGTGGACTTCGGTTCACGTCTCGAATTCCATCACACCTTCACGATGAGTATTATACCTTGCTTCAATCTCTTAACATCTCGATCTATGGTCTCCACTTTAATTTCCCAATTTCTTCCTACGGTTATCAACACATCTCTTCTCGCAGCTTCTCGCGGTCAACAAGTGATTCTTAATCTACACCATCTCTTCCGTAGCCTCTCGAATCATTTCAAGTCCATTTAACTGACTTTTTCCTACTTCATTCTATCCAACTGGCGATCTACCTTTCGTCAACATAATTCTTCAAATGTTGCAGCTTCAATGCTAACTTGGTAAATGTCGTTGTACAAAGATACTACCAACGGCAAATGTCGATCTCAACCACTACCAAAATCAATCTCACACGCTCGGAGCATGTCTTCCAACGTTCGAATCGTCCTTTCACTTGGTCCATCAATCTCATAAAAACAATTAATCATAAAAGAAAGTCGCACGGGTCACACCTAACCCCATCGAAAATGTTCAGAATATTTGATACGAAGTAATTTATGCTAGTCGTACGAAATAAACTTATTGCAATATCACGTACATACAAACCAATTTCGTCAAAAACGAAATCATCGATACAAAAATAATTCGACTTATACATAACTCTCTCGAAGACATCATAATCCAGTCAAACACAAAAGCCATAATGAAGCATATACAACCGCATCACGACATGTTTGCAAACTAGCCAAACCATGCCAAGTAAATAAGTTCAATCAAGTTAACTCATGCTTGCTAATCAGCCAAATCATGATAAAATAAGGAATATTGACATGATTCTCGGATGAGTCCAGTCAAAAGAAAGTTACAAGTTAAAGAAGGTTCACGAGCTTGCTAGCCGTGGACGCATATCCAAAAAGAAAGAAAATACATACATACATATGTCATCGTAGGGTGCTCACACACGGATCCATACCTAAAAGATATTACAATAACACCATCTCACTTCCGTCCCACACGTGGTAAAAATCCCAATAAGCATCACCATTCACAGTCAAAAAGGTATTACATGGGACACATGATCCACAATCATACGTCAATTCATAGTGCAGCCTTGAGCTCGCATAATGTACAATCATTCGACTAAATCACTCATAACATAAACACATATCAAGCAAAGGTTTAGCACATAAACATCAACTATGGCTATCTGTCGTTTAACCATCGCCGACAAAAGAAAATCGGGTCAAGCAAGGAGGATTCCTCACTTTAGTAAACGAAGACGGAAAATGGAATTGTCTTCCAACTACCGATGCACAGTTGGTAAACTTCAACAATTTATCATCTTTCGTTGTCATATCAAAAGAACAAGAAAAGAAGCAGATAAAGTACGATACATTCGATGTAGGAGAAGTCTCCTTCATTTCCCTCAGAGTTATTCGAACTCGGATTTCCTCTACTTTGGCAGTCTTCTATTTTTGTTAAAATTCCTTCTCAATGTCGGTACGAGTCCCTTTGATATTACATCAACACCCTAATGATTCCGATAGAATTCGCACGTTACATACAACACACGAAACATTTTTCAAAATTACTCGGTCATAGTGACTTACTAAGTCAACGCCAAACAAAAAGAAAAGATTTCAAGGAACACAAGAAAATTCAAAAATTTTCTTTAGGAATCAAGGAGAATACGATTACTTGCATAAGGATCCACCATTTTTAAAAACGTTCTCATCCAAACATTTATCAAAACACTACAAGTTTCAAGATGACCAATTTGTTTGACACGATAGTGCCCTTCCTAAACTATGCATAATTAGCTAGATCATGCATACTTAAGGATCAAGCAACAACAACCAACAAAACAGGACTCTTCCCGAATTATGCATAGTTAGCTAAGCTGTGCATAATTGAGGATCGAGTGACGACACAAACATTATTATTACACACCAAATATGACTATGAAAGTTTACGACCTGTACTTCCAAAATGATTAAATTATTTGAAATAAAATTTGAAATGGGAAAATATTGCTACCATCGTTTTAAGAAACACATCAAACATTTTTCGTCCACTTTGGAAACATACTTTTACTTTGCCTTTTTATGAGAAAGTAAATAAATAAATAAATCGACACCATTCGCATTTGGTTCACCAAAACATTTCACACACTCATACATATTTTCAAAATAGACTATTCACAAAATAACGGTAAGGTGGTTCAAGATTAAAGATCATTGCAAGCACAACAAGAAATAAATCAAAAATCAATGAGATCGAACAAGGTAAACGAGCAATATAATCGCCAACTAAAATTAACTATATTAGAAATGAAAATACTTCAAATATATATGACTAAATTCTCGGGATAACAACAGCGATCTATGACTATATGGAGTAAACATCGACCATCATCATAAGCACCAAAAATAAAACAACGATCATAATTCCCATTGTCTCGAGTTGCACACACATTCCACCAAGGGTATACGGGGAGAGGAGAAGAATCACCCTGTCGAATAGAAACAATTTCACCAGGAAGATCGAGTTCTTTCACCTCTACAATTCGGTAAAGCGGCTTCGCCTCCTCGCTTTTGTTCAATATAAATATATAACCAATTTAATGAAGATTTATAGCATCATTCAAGTAAATACAGAATTTTAGGTTCCATTAACCGAAAGAAGAAAAGTCACAACGTCCATGAACAGGACAAAATATACCGGGTGACATACCCTCATCATCAAGTACTAGCGAAATAGTAGTTTTAAAATAAATATAATAATAATGGTTTCATATCATGGAAAATATTAAAATGAACAGTCACATGACGACTCAAGTTTAGATACAGACTCACAAAATCAAATAAGGTATGTCGGGCGATCGAACCATCGTGACTCAAAACATTATATATACATCTTAAGAAAATAATACAAATATTCGTTTGTTGGGTAATCCATTTGCATTTTCTAGTTACTGTTACCTTGTATATTGTTAAACCGAACATTTGCACATTTTTAATTTGTGTTACACCATTAAAGAATTTATACCTTTCATTTTTCGATCTTTACGAAGTTTTCATTTCTGGAAAAATTTCAATCTCTCGGAAATTATTAACATTAGTAAATGCGGTGACTCGGTTATCATAATTGGTAAAATCATTAGGTTTGAAAATCTCCATACTTGTGTCAAAATCTCATTAATGTTCATATCTTAAGTACCAAAAACGTACATAGTAAGAATTTTCCAAGTTTTACGTTTTTATTATTACAACTTATCTCATTACGTATATACAAATATCCCTCATGACTCAAACTAGTCCAATTAACTCTTAAAAATCAATCTTTGACTATTTATTATACACATGTCTTCCTTAGAATTTGTATGCTATATTTTATTCACGCGACTCGAGTCAGGCGTCAAAGACGTTTCACGTAGTATTATCTCGGATAAATTACTGATTTTAGTCGACACTTGAATCTCAAAAATAATAATAATATAATAATTAAGATGCTTATTTCAATTAATTCTAAAATATATAAAATTCAACTTTTAATCTTTAGCCCATTATCAAACGGTTTTAAAATTAACACATCACGCAGCGGAATAAAACAAAAGATTTTTCAAACGATTTTAAACAAGCATCATCGAATTATGCATAGTGATTCTCTATAACGACAATTAAATAAACAAATTATTTCCAATGACGTTCCATCAATGTTTAAAAGTTTATTTCAAGCGTTAGAATTTCTCACTTATAGTGTATATTCTGATTTTATTCCAGTTTATTCACTACAACAAGTAACGTGTTCTAGTTTACACCAATGCATACGTAAACATAACCTTATGTTTAAAATAAAACCAATTTTACAAAGTTTTTAGCTCCAAAATACATGACCAATTCTTCTACTCATGTTTTATATTACAAGATACGCCAAAAGTTTGCTACATTGACCCGACAATTAATTCATACTAAATCCAAGTTACATATACTCAACAGTCATATCATAAATTTTATTATGAACTCCTTTTTCAAATTATACTAAACAAATTCTTAACAAATCCATCACTAGCTTCTAGTATCAAATTATTAATATATAAAAACAAGGATTTTACGAGTAATATAAATTACTTATTATGATATACCAACAAAGGTTGAAGGAAAAAAAATAATTTCACTTTGTCCATTTCTTCTCTACACTTATTTTTACTTGTTACAAGACACATCATAAGTCATTTTTATCCAAAAGTTTCATCTGCCAAGTATTAAATATGTAAAACACTTTATGTTTAAACCATTCAATCAACAAAGTCTAGTGCTTACTTAACTCACACAAATGCCAGACCTCGTCATATATACTATCAAATTTAAAATAATAAGACAACAAGAACAAAAATGAAATAAACGAAGCGAGAATACGTATGTCAACTAAATGTTGTTATCGCCCTCGGATGAGTCTCGAAATCGTACTCCACAAAGTTAACACAAAAACCAACCAAATTCCAAGTTATCGCGATTGATCACAACGCTAGTCTATTTTAAAACACATCTCTAAATTCAAGTAGAATAGTAAACAACGATTAAATGGCAACACGCCTCAACCACGTTTTATAACATACACATGTGATTCGTCGCTACGATGTACGCATCATTGATTATACTTCGTCTATATTATAGTTACGCCAACTAACATATCAAACCCATAAGGAATAAAGGAAATAAAGTAATACGTAAGTAAATTACGTTTCAAAAGAAAATGTCCAAAATGACACATCACGGTGCGATAACGACAATCGAGATCAATCTAGTCAATATAAAATATGTTACGAAGCGTTATTTACGTATCTAGAGTATCAAACGAGGTTCATACTCGGTTATACGAACAATAAATTAATTATCAAGATTGATAATTTGCGGTGAGGCCGAATTCTCAACAAAACCGCATTATAACATGTACGATAATCACTCAAGGACCATTGTTTCACGTGCAATGCCTTTAAATACCATAGTATATACATATTTATACATAAAATCATTCCTACGTACACGTAGGATTACAACGCGGTGTTGCCATATAATGCAATGTAGCCCGTATGTCAATTACATGCAACATATAAGATAATCTTACAAGAATTTGCAAATTACGATGATAAGTACTCAACGTACACAACAATATATCTCAATATATATCAAAGTATTTACTTACTAAATACTAGAGAATTCATGTCAGTTTGAGGGATACGTCTAAAATATAAATCAATGCTAAAGAAATCTTACCGGAGCCATGTAGGATAGTTGTGTGCTTGGACAATTTCTTACGACACCAAAAGTTATAGTTTAGGATTTTTCAAAATAACCTAGTTCTCTATAACTCATGGCTCTGATACCAATCTATAACACCCCCACAAATGCTATGCGCAGCGGAACTACAACATTTGGGTGCTACGTAGTTATCATCACACATAAGCTATATTAAACGACTCAAAGAGACGTAAAAGTTTAAACATAAATTTAACATTATTAAAAACATACAAGTCTACAGTTTTCCAAACCCCAAGATAATACAAAACAGAGTTTGCGTTTTGGTCCCCATTGAATCTCAACCCAAAAGTACATTTTCATTCACATGACATAATATAAAATATTTAAGTGATAAAAGGGAAGAAAAACAAAGTAGACCGCCAAGCCACAACAACTTCCATCCTCGCATGCTCCGCTGCGATCAATCTTGGTTACCTGAAACACATGCTTAAAACCGTCAACACAAAGTTTGAGCGAATCTATAGGTTTATCAAATCATAAGTTGAACATAAGTATTAAAAACCAATCATGATCATTCAATAGCATTGTCGTACTCACAATCTATTATTCAAGGATATTATCTTTAGCAATAGCTAATAATTGTGTTTAAGCTCGTGACACTAATCCGTTAACTCAATCACCCGCGTACATTTACCGGCATGATTAAGATGAAACCAGTGCCCCTTCTAAAGGCATCAGTTGCAATTATACCTTATTTCTTATCACAAGTTATCCGTCCGCAGAGGGTACTCACCGTACTAGCTCTCGTCTCGGATAGGGTCGTCAACCCCATAGTACTATCAATTGTATAAGCGGCTATCTCCAACCCACACAAGGGCAAGACAATAGTTAATAGTTCATGAATTTAGGGACTTTTGCAACTAGGTACTCAACACAATTCAAGGCAACATTCGGGTCCAACAATCATTCATGACTTATGTTCATTTTCATTTAAATTAGCATGTATCCCCCTCGCGGGTAAAAACATTTGAAATAAGTAAAGAGCGAGGCTATAGACTCACCTTGGATAGTAGTAGTGGTTCTAGCGAAGACGTAACGAGAAATGTCACCGACGACGTGGATGCCCGGGAAAATCAAACACTTGACCTAAAAGTCAAAGTACGAAAACCAAATCAATACACCGCGTACATAATTGTACTAAACACACGCAAATCGAAACACTTAATTCTTATGAAAACTCACGCCAAAACCAAACAAGTAGTTGTTACTAGACTTATACCATTTATCCACGTAATTAAAGTTGATTTCCATTTTATAAATTTGCCGGTACTTACCAAACGTACGGGATGATTGCTATGACTTAAGCACCCATATAAATTTCGAGAAAATTCATAAAAATGCCTCATGATCTGTATAAAACCAATATTTAATCCCATGAAAAGTTTTCACTTTTATGACCCGTTACACATCACATTACTAAACATAAGTTTTTAGGACTGATTTTGCACTTCTAACATGTAAGACTTGTTTGACCCATTTAAAAGACACCATTAGTCAATTTGACTCTTAAGTCCAAAAATAGACTCAAAAATGCAGGTTTGAAACCAAAAATAAACTTTTAATCATTTACCAAACTCTATCTATGGTCCCCGGGATTTGACCCAAAACCAAACATAATTTCGGATTATGTTGATTCTCATCTCCCGGTACACGAACTTTCAAAATAGCATAACTTTTGACTCGTTTGGAGTCGTAAGCTCTACCTTATACCAAAATGAAGCTAAAACAAAGCTCTACAACTACATCCTATGTTTATGACCTTTTTACAAAGTTAAAACCAAGAAAAACACCGCTAAAGTTTCTGATCTAAAATACCCTTTACAAAACCATATCAAAACATCATTTCGACCCATTTAAATCATTTATATACTTCTAATATTTCCTAATAAACATCCTAATCAAATAAAAATACTCTAAATCACTTGTATGTTCAATCTTCATCATAACCCATATCATAAAACCCACATGCAATCTAATCAAAACAACTAAAAATGATCGAAACATGTTTTTAAACATAACCACACAACAAAAATCATCAAACATCAATGATCAAACCAAACCCCCTTTTGGCCGTGGGGTTTGGTGACCAAAACACCAAGGAAAAACAGCCTCCCTCTTGTTTTATGGATTAATTAACATCACTAACACCTAAATTAGACTTGTATATAATTTAATTAGATCAAAACCCATTTTTGAAAAATCATAAATTTTTGGAAAAATCAAATGGATGCATGAATGTTATGAGTGGATTAAAACACTTACAATGATGAAAGGAAGGTGGGTCTTTGATTAGATTCTTCAAAAACCCACGAAAAATGGTGGTGGTGGTGGTTGTGTGGTGGTGGCCGGCGGCTAAAGGAGAGAAAGAGGGGAAACCCTAATTTTTTTGAATGAAAAATGGTGTGTGTGTTTCCCTTTCCCCCTTTTTGTAAAATGGGAGGGGCTAAAATTGACAACTTGGCTATCTTTTGGCCTCGTAAATAAACAACCATTTTTAAAGAGCGGGAATGAGTTAGTAGTCGGTTTTAAAAATTTACGGGAGTCGGGTTTCGTCCCGGCTACCTCAAAATACTTTTAAGTGGTTCAAACGCACACAAAACGAATATACACATGGTTCCGACTCGACTTAACACGTAATAAAAATAAAAATCTCGAAAAACTCAAATATCGATGAATCGATAATAAAATGTAAGTTTTGGGCATCCGTCGGTATCGTAGTCGTTATCGGTTCTTCTTAAATCGTCAAACGTTAAATTACGACCGTAAACGTTGGTTTCAACTTAAACCGTCAAATATATAGCAAACGAAATTTCTTAAAAATTTCAAAAATATTCATAAAATAGGATTAAATAAACAATGTTGGGCTCGGGATATCACATCCACAAGTGAGTCGCAACTTACGAAAGATGCTCATACTGAACAGCTCTTGAGACAATAGCTTAGCATCATATGGCACATTCACGGGTATCACAAGTATCCTCTTGTCGAACTTTAGAATCGCTTTCTCTTTAATCATGAGATAAATGATCATCTAATGATCTTTTCCTTGGATTAGAGATTCGCTTCTCTTTTTCCTTGAAAGAAAGATAGTTTCAAAGAACTCTGCTTCTGTAGATTCTATAACAGTGTTGTTGCTTATGTCTTGTACATCTTATTTGTATACCAGAAATCTATAAGCTACACTATTCTTTGTTGGACCAAGATGTCACAGATGTGAATTTTGAATCTATTAAATTTACGTGAAACGCGATAGTTCGGGTTAGACTTGTGTGTCTATTGATGTTCCCGATTGTTTACGCGTATTTTGTGTATGAATTTTTTTATGAACGATGCTCATATAACTTATAGCTTGAATGACTTATTATTCGTCTACGTTACGTGCTAGAAACTTCTATTAAAGAAAATAAAACTTATTAACTTAACGCGATCTGTTTTAATTAGACTCGATGCGAAATTAGTATTTCACCCAATTTATTTACAACACACTTAGAAGCTTCTCCATATTCTCCTTTCACCAAATCTACATCTATAGAAACTACTATTACTTGATTTTTTATACTATACCTTCAAATCTCTACTGGAATTCAACAAAAATTGCACCTAACCATTATTAGTTATCAAAATAAAAAGGAAAACAAAAGTCTTGCACTTCTTGTCACAAAACAAAAACCGGTCCCCCCTTATTTTTAAACAAAACCCACGTTTTATATGCACATCTTTTGGTCCCCATTTCAAAAGTAGTACTTCACCAAACCCTTAAATGCCTAGTACTTGTGTCTCCCCTTTCCCCTCTATATCCGACGGGTATCACCTCCACATGATGGTTTTTGAAGCTTTATACTTGTACAACATGTACTCACTAAGAAGTCAAGCTTGGAAACCCAAATTTCCTTCTTTCTTGCTGCCATAAAACATGACCCCTTTCCCCTTTTGCTCTTCCCCAACAAGTTCTTAGTCCCCATGCTTAGTTCCTTTTGGAAGGTCTAGTTACAAAGCTAACTAATTGCTAACTTAGTCCCAACTAAGTTGTGTAACCCTAAACCCATACCCTCTTGCCTATAAATAGAACTATCATTCTTTCCTAAACTCACACATAACCCACAAAGAAAAACACAATCCTTATATTGATTAGGTCACAGCAACAGTAAGTGAACAAGGTTTCGGTTTGATTTAAACAAGCAAGATTGTTAGATATGTGATCTCTAGTTCTTGTTCTATCTTCACCAAATAATTTAGGACCAAATTGTAAGTCACCTTACCCTTTTGTTCATCTCATTTGGTTGATATTTGTACTTGCTCAAAACATGATTTAAAAACTTAGACAATGTGTCAAACAATGGAACTAGTCACGGGTTGGAACTTTAAAGATGTTTACATAATAACCTAAACCATATTTTAAACTAGACATGTCGTCAAGAGAACACGGGTTGGGTGTTCTTAGTAACCGAGACCCATTAACAAAACCAACTAGACCAAAAATGTGTGAGTCTATGTATGATTTGATGCCATGAACAAGTATAAGTTGTGATGAACTAGCATGAATATATGTATGATTTTGTGTGAAGAGAAAATATATGAAACAAACTAGTATGAGTGTATGTAAAACTTCGTGTGTTGTATGCAAGGAATAAGTTACAGAATGTAGGAGAAAATGGTATAAGAAGTATAAGCATTCCATATGGGTAAACTCAAGCAACAAGAAACCCTAAACATAGAAGAGTATGCATGTGTGATGTTGTGCTTATGTGATACCATTGTTAGAGCTAATAGTATGAGTTTATATATGTGAACCGTTACTTATCTATGTTTGATTTCATGCATGTTAAACCTCAAAACAACTCTCTACCCACATGATTCATAAGTACTCGTGGATTGTTATGCGTATGTATTGCCATGTATATGACTTACTGTTTGATTATGTATAGCCACAATCCTGGTGAGTACTAGAGTTATGAGAAAACAAGCTTAAAACCTCCAAGAGTAAACCACTAGTATGCATGCATGTAAGAACCGCCCTGCCAACATTTCTAGTATGTGTGTATGTTTTCTGCATGTATATAATCAAATATGTGTGTGCCTAAATGGGTAAAAATAGCATGCCCATGCACATAAATACCATGGAATCACATATTACCTTAGGACATGTACACTCTCCATTCTTAGGTGTAAGAAACTAGTACTATGTGTGAGGTAAAAGCCAAGTATGAAAAACAATTAGGGACCCTCTCACTTGGGTACAGCGGACGAACAGTGGGCAAGAAGAAATTAAACCATACGTACTTTTGCTTGTAGGCTATGGGGATATATGCTTAATTATGTATGCATGCATGTGCAATTATAAAAATATGAAGACAAAAGAGGACCACCATTTCTACTTTGTGTTGCCTGCATTTACAGTGGACAAAACAAGGACTCCCTTCCATTTTTTTTATCTAGTATAATGTATGCATTTGTGTTGCCATGATAATAACTAGTCAAAATTGTATGCATGATACATGTATGTGTGTATGACAAAAAGTAATAGCAAAAGTGTTGTCACTCTCATATGTTGTTTGCTTCTTGTGTACTTGACTGCCAAATAAACAAGTGGGATCAAATAATACTAAAGGTTATGTTACATAGATATATATGCATGATAAACTAAGACACTAGGCAATATAAAATGGAACAATGTAGGGTGATGCGTATGGTATAGCTTAACGCAGAAAATGAAACATAAGGCCTTTGCCATTTATCAAATTTTAAGAGTAAATGCAAGTAATATAGTAGTGTAAGACTGGACCGATCACCTCATTTCAAGTCTAGTTTTAATCGACCAAATGACCTTCGCCCAAAGATGTAAAAATATCTTATTAAACTCGACGCGACCTATTTTTCAAAACAATTTTCCGTTTGTTTTAATGTTGAATAACGAAGCCGCAATTAAATTCCAAAGTTGCTTGTTTGACACTCATAACTAATTTAAAACTTACTTGTTTATTTTACTGTGAGTGCACTACCTTGTCTAATTATTTTCTATACTTAGAGACTTCATAAACATGCGATATTTAACAAGTATCGAAGACCTCGCGGCCTATTTTTTTTACAACAAGAACCTGTTTATTTTTCTGACTATTATTTTAACGAGATAGCGAGACCCAAAGTTGACCCCGTGACTAAAATGGTCGAACATGAAAAATGTATAAAAACATTTTATGAATCAAGAGCAAGTATAAATTATCAACTAAGTGCATTGTACATTATTATTTCTTGTATTTAGCCTAAGTACGAATATTTTACTTAGGTTACGAGTAGATCGTTTGCGCATCGTTTTGCGTGCTTTGATATTCCGTACTATCTTTATTGATCATATGCACTACTTCATCGAGGTGAGTTTCATAGCCCCACTTTTAATTGCTTTAACTATTTTGGGGTGAGAACATTGCTTGTTTTTAACGGATGAACATAAGTGCTTTAAACTCATACGTTTGCCTACATGATGTCTAAGTAGCGATATCCCTAGATGCTTTAGCCCACTATCGTGAACCGTTAATTACTTTGTGTAAGCGCGAATGTTATGGATAGATCTATTGGGATTGACATCCCTATCTAATGTTGGTTGTGTGGCCAAATTAGATACACTTACATTTGAGTCGTTACGAATGCTTTGGGATAGGCATTTGCGCGGGCTCTCATTATATCTTGTTGGTTGGTTAACGCTTCGGTGTCACGAGCTTAGGCGTAGGAATACAAACGTATACTATTTTGATTATAACCTTGTTTGGTTATATGCCGGTTGCTTGATTAAATCTTATGGTTCATCACACTATTTAAACTTAAACCTATGAACTCACCAACCTTTGTGTTGACGCTTTAGCAATGTTTTTCTCAGGCATCAAGACGGAGGAGTGGCGTGGTTATGCATGGGAGATTTTTAAATTGAAATGGTCGTGACTAGTATATGGATATTTGGATCAATGTTAAAGTCTTTTGAAACAATGTTTTATTATGATCTTATGTAAATTCGCTTCCGAAACAAGTTTTATGCTCTTAATTAAATTAAACGGCTTTTAAATAGTCGTTCTTTGTATCTATGTCTCGTGATAGTCATGACCGTCGCACCCCATTGTGTTGTATTACTCTGATAAATTGGGGGTGTGACAGATTGGTATCAGAGCCGTAGTTATAGAGAACTAGGTTATTTTACAAAATGATTTTTATAAACGTGAGTCAAAAATTTAATTTTGGGAAAAATAATTCTAGACTATAACTCAAAAATCTCCAAGAACCACTTCACTCCGCGTCTTCGATAAAAGTAAGTTGTAACTTGAATTATTCCATGTGATTTGATATGTTAGTTTAAACTTGATTGCTACGTGTTATCAACATTAAGTATTTCCTGCCTTGTTTGAATGATCCTTATGTAAGATGTATTTATAGGAATGTGTACTAAGACCATTTCTTATATTTTGAAGTAAAATACCTAGCATCCTTGTTTGGATTGTTGTGCTACTAAAATGGTTTGTGCCATGTTTAATCGAACTAAGATGGTTTGTGCCATGTTTATTTGGAGTAAAGCATACACATACTTATGCTATTACGTATTTTGTTAAAAACAGTCTGTTGGACTACTATGAACTATTTAAACACTTGTGTGTTCTATATTACCCTATATCGATATACGCCGAATTAAAAATATACGCCAAAACAGTACTTGAACGCACTGATATTTAGCAATGGTTGATGATAAGTCGTGAGTAAACCCAAAAACCAAGACAATTCATCGAAAATGTTAAGGGATATAACGATACTTAGCAAGGTCTCAAGGCTGTTCTTGTTTGATTGGGTTGCAAGACTAAGTTAAGTGCCAGTCGTTATACAACTTAGGGTTTTGATGAGTTTTCTTGTGGATGGGTAAAACTCATGAATTTACATCTTGCGTGATTAGTTTGATAGTTAGGGTATAACATATTTGATGAGTTTGTGTAGGTTTAATCAGTGTTAAATTATGTGAGTAATATCTAAAGACGAGTAAATTCACCAAAGATGTTAAGAAGTTTAACGACTAATACTTGACTGGACCTCAAGGCTGTTCTTGTTTGATTGGGTTGCGAGGCTTAGTCAAGTGCCAGTTGTAACGCAGCTTAAGATCTTTAGTGAATTTCCTCGGGGATGGATAAGACTTACATGATCTGACAAGGTGATTACCTCATTGACGTTTGACTAGTACGGTACATTAGTACCATTAGTTTGCATGGTGTGCAAACACTATAATAATGAAAGTCTTCGTCCCTATTTTTATACAACATACAACGATAAAACACTATACACAAAGTATTACTCCTGTAATGCCCCAGAAAATACTATGTCATGGAAATATAAACTAGTATTACAAAAATATGAAAGCTATCTGGAAATACGCCGACACATAAGTCGAATACATATCAAGGAGAAATTTATGTAAAAGAAATTGTACAAAAACGAATATAAGAGTTCTAGTCCATTGGTTTGCAACTATGAAGCTAATATAAATTTACAAAGTATGATATAACAAGTAAGGAATAACTCAGCTATATGAGGATTATGCTATGTTTTAAATTAAAGGGATTATCGCATGTCGTAAAGCTTGAGAACCCTAGATGTAAATTGTGGTCACTTCCAATAATCTATATAGCACGTGTCGAACATAAAAAGTCTACAGAATGATTATGAACAAAAGACAGATAAAAATAAAATGAACAATTTTTATGATGAAATTCTTGTGATGGAATTAATTAGTTGATTGGATTAAACAAATTGAACAATTTTGAGATAAAAACAAATTGACCGAAGTGTCAAAGATGTAATAAAGCATGATAAAAGCTCTGGAAAATTCTGCGATAGAATTGAGTGACTAATGTGAAATAATAAATAATTTATTTTTATAGTGACTCGACATCCGTCGATGTCACCGCCAACAAAAATTTGGTTATGTAATCGTACATTGAAAAAAAAAAATAATAAATAAAAAAAAAAATTTATTTAATTGTTTCCAGTTATTTTTAAAAGTTATCTTTTATATCTTGTGAATCTTTTACTTAAGAATTAATTTTATCCTACAATATTTTTATATATGTCGGAGAAAAATTTATCAAATAAATTTTCTTTTAAAAAAGGAGTTTTATAAAATATTTTTGGAAAACATTATAAAAAAAAAAAAAAAAAAAATTACTCTGAAGGAACCATCACCGAAAAATTTATTAGTAAGAATCTTAGAAATTTTGATAAAACGTTTTGGTAAAATCAGTAAAGGTATTACTGACAAAAACTACACGATTGATGACAAAATGTTTTGATATAGACTATCATGTAAAGTTTTGGAAAATCTGGCGTGACGACCAACTTAATGTATAAAACAACACGACTAATGTTGAAACATTTTTAGTAAGAACTACCATGTAAAGTTTTGGAAAAATCTAGTTTTACGAAAAACTTGATGTGGATGACGCAAACTATTGATAAAATTGACGAGAAGTAGTACAAATAAGTATGCAAATTATTTTGTTGATTGTTAAAAGTGAGCATTGATAACAAATGAAATGCACTAGGGACTAACGTGTTGGTTATGGAAGTGAATAACGGTAACAAACGAAATGCACTATGGACTACCAATATATAATTACAACCTCAGAGAGTCAAATTATGATGAAAAGGAGGATGCAACCGTTTTTCCCGAGACGTACGTAGCCTGATCAACTACGTATGATCGTGGTCGAACGCGAGTATGCTCATAGTAGTCATCTAAAAAAAAAAAAAAATATTAGTACTAGTAAAACTTATTCAACTTTCCCTATTCGTCAAAGAAAAATTCATTATATGCTATGAGCGTCGAACATCTTTATACCATCTTAAGTAAAAGTGTCAAGTACGCGATACGAGTAAACCTAGTACAATTATTTTATGTGCTACTATTACATACAAAAGCATACATGATACGAAAATACTAAGAGCGCCACTTGTTTTTGATGACTATTAAACTCAAATAAATTAGAGTTGGAAAATCGAAAACAAATTTTAAAAAGGCAAAAAGAAGAACGAAATGTCATTTGATTAAGACCTAAATTTAACGGATATTGAGAAATCTCCATAGCTTAACCCATGTTAAGGAACAAATTGGGTCAAGGAAAGCATGATTTTGTATATAACTGGAATACCGAAACCACAAATTGGGTCAAGGAAGCATGCTCTTGTTTTGATAACGACATCGACGTGCTAGTTTTGAGGACAAAACTCAATTTAAGGGAATACGAATGTCACAGATGTGAATTTTGAATCTATTAAATTTACGTGAAACGCGATAGTTCGGGTTAGACTTGTGTGTCTATTGATGTTCCCGATTGTTTACGCGTATTTTGTGTATGAATTTTTTTATGAACGATGCTCATATAACTTATAGCTTGAATGACTTATTATTCGTCTACGTTACGTGCTAGAAACTTCTATTAAAGAAAATAAAACTTATTAACTTAACGCGATCTGTTTTAATTAGACTCGATGCGAAATTAGTATTTCACCCAATTTATTTACAACACACTTAGAAGCTTCTCCATATTCTCCTTTCACCAAATCTACATCTATAGAAACTACTATTACTTGATTTTTTATACTATACCTTCAAATCTCTACTGGAATTCAACAAAAATTGCACCTAACCATTATTAGTTATCAAAATAAAAAGGAAAACAAAAGTCTTGCACTTCTTGTCACAAAACAAAAACCGGTCCCCCCTTATTTTTAAACAAAACCCACGTTTTATATGCACATCTTTTGGTCCCCATTTCAAAAGTAGTACTTCACCAAACCCTTAAATGCCTAGTACTTGTGTCTCCCCTTTCCCCTCTATATCCGACGGGTATCACCTCCACATGATGGTTTTTGAAGCTTTATACTTGTACAACATGTACTCACTAAGAAGTCAAGCTTGGAAACCCAAATTTCCTTCTTTCTTGCTGCCATAAAACATGACCCCTTTCCCCTTTTGCTCTTCCCCAACAAGTTCTTAGTCCCCATGCTTAGTTCCTTTTGGAAGGTCTAGTTACAAAGCTAACTAATTGCTAACTTAGTCCCAACTAAGTTGTGTAACCCTAAACCCATACCCTCTTGCCTATAAATAGAACTATCATTCTTTCCTAAACTCACACATAACCCACAAAGAAAAACACAATCCTTATATTGATTAGGTCACAGCAACAGTAAGTGAACAAGGTTTCGGTTTGATTTAAACAAGCAAGATTGTTAGATATGTGATCTCTAGTTCTTGTTCTATCTTCACCAAATAATTTAGGACCAAATTGTAAGTCACCTTACCCTTTTGTTCATCTCATTTGGTTGATATTTGTACTTGCTCAAAACATGATTTAAAAACTTAGACAATGTGTCAAACAATGGAACTAGTCACGGGTTGGAACTTTAAAGATGTTTACATAATAACCTAAACCATATTTTAAACTAGACATGTCGTCAAGAGAACACGGGTTGGGTGTTCTTAGTAACCGAGACCCATTAACAAAACCAACTAGACCAAAAATGTGTGAGTCTATGTATGATTTGATGCCATGAACAAGTATAAGTTGTGATGAACTAGCATGAATATATGTATGATTTTGTGTGAAGAGAAAATATATGAAACAAACTAGTATGAGTGTATGTAAAACTTCGTGTGTTGTATGCAAGGAATAAGTTACAGAATGTAGGAGAAAATGGTATAAGAAGTATAAGCATTCCATATGGGTAAACTCAAGCAACAAGAAACCCTAAACATAGAAGAGTATGCATGTGTGATGTTGTGCTTATGTGATACCATTGTTAGAGCTAATAGTATGAGTTTATATATGTGAACCGTTACTTATCTATGTTTGATTTCATGCATGTTAAACCTCAAAACAACTCTCTACCCACATGATTCATAAGTACTCGTGGATTGTTATGCGTATGTATTGCCATGTATATGACTTACTGTTTGATTATGTATAGCCACAATCCTGGTGAGTACTAGAGTTATGAGAAAACAAGCTTAAAACCTCCAAGAGTAAACCACTAGTATGCATGCATGTAAGAACCGCCCTGCCAACATTTCTAGTATGTGTGTATGTTTTCTGCATGTATATAATCAAATATGTGTGTGCCTAAATGGGTAAAAATAGCATGCCCATGCACATAAATACCATGGAATCACATATTACCTTAGGACATGTACACTCTCCATTCTTAGGTGTAAGAAACTAGTACTATGTGTGAGGTAAAAGCCAAGTATGAAAAACAATTAGGGACCCTCTCACTTGGGTACAGCGGACGAACAGTGGGCAAGAAGAAATTAAACCATACGTACTTTTGCTTGTAGGCTATGGGGATATATGCTTAATTATGTATGCATGCATGTGCAATTATAAAAATATGAAGACAAAAGAGGACCACCATTTCTACTTTGTGTTGCCTGCATTTACAGTGGACAAAACAAGGACTCCCTTCCATTTTTTTTATCTAGTATAATGTATGCATTTGTGTTGCCATGATAATAACTAGTCAAAATTGTATGCATGATACATGTATGTGTGTATGACAAAAAGTAATAGCAAAAGTGTTGTCACTCTCATATGTTGTTTGCTTCTTGTGTACTTGACTGCCAAATAAACAAGTGGGATCAAATAATACTAAAGGTTATGTTACATAGATATATATGCATGATAAACTAAGACACTAGGCAATATAAAATGGAACAATGTAGGGTGATGCGTATGGTATAGCTTAACGCAGAAAATGAAACATAAGGCCTTTGCCATTTATCAAATTTTAAGAGTAAATGCAAGTAATATAGTAGTGTAAGACTGGACCGATCACCTCATTTCAAGTCTAGTTTTAATCGACCAAATGACCTTCGCCCAAAGATGTAAAAATATCTTATTAAACTCGACGCGACCTATTTTTCAAAACAATTTTCCGTTTGTTTTAATGTTGAATAACGAAGCCGCAATTAAATTCCAAAGTTGCTTGTTTGACACTCATAACTAATTTAAAACTTACTTGTTTATTTTACTGTGAGTGCACTACCTTGTCTAATTATTTTCTATACTTAGAGACTTCATAAACATGCGATATTTAACAAGTATCGAAGACCTCGCGGCCTATTTTTTTTACAACAAGAACCTGTTTATTTTTCTGACTATTATTTTAACGAGATAGCGAGACCCAAAGTTGACCCCGTGACTAAAATGGTCGAACATGAAAAATGTATAAAAACATTTTATGAATCAAGAGCAAGTATAAATTATCAACTAAGTGCATTGTACATTATTATTTCTTGTATTTAGCCTAAGTACGAATATTTTACTTAGGTTACGAGTAGATCGTTTGCGCATCGTTTTGCGTGCTTTGATATTCCGTACTATCTTTATTGATCATATGCACTACTTCATCGAGGTGAGTTTCATAGCCCCACTTTTAATTGCTTTAACTATTTTGGGGTGAGAACATTGCTTGTTTTTAACGGATGAACATAAGTGCTTTAAACTCATACGTTTGCCTACATGATGTCTAAGTAGCGATATCCCTAGATGCTTTAGCCCACTATCGTGAACCGTTAATTACTTTGTGTAAGCGCGAATGTTATGGATAGATCTATTGGGATTGACATCCCTATCTAATGTTGGTTGTGTGGCCAAATTAGATACACTTACATTTGAGTCGTTACGAATGCTTTGGGATAGGCATTTGCGCGGGCTCTCATTATATCTTGTTGGTTGGTTAACGCTTCGGTGTCACGAGCTTAGGCGTAGGAATACAAACGTATACTATTTTGATTATAACCTTGTTTGGTTATATGCCGGTTGCTTGATTAAATCTTATGGTTCATCACACTATTTAAACTTAAACCTATGAACTCACCAACCTTTGTGTTGACGCTTTAGCAATGTTTTTCTCAGGCATCAAGACGGAGGAGTGGCGTGGTTATGCATGGGAGATTTTTAAATTGAAATGGTCGTGACTAGTATATGGATATTTGGATCAATGTTAAAGTCTTTTGAAACAATGTTTTATTATGATCTTATGTAAATTCGCTTCCGAAACAAGTTTTATGCTCTTAATTAAATTAAACGGCTTTTAAATAGTCGTTCTTTGTATCTATGTCTCGTGATAGTCATGACCGTCGCACCCTATTGTGTTGTATTACTCTGATAAATTGGGGGTGTGACACAAGATAAACACAATCAACTGTTTTGGGTCCAAGTTTGGTTCTTTTTGGTAAAGGTACTAGAACCTTTGCCAAACAACCCCACACTTTCATCCTTTTATAAGAAGGTTGTTTTCCTTTCCATAATTGATATGGAGATTTGTCGCTCTTCTTATGAGGAATCTTATTTAAGATTGTGTTAGCGGCTAAACATGCCTCGTCCCACAAACTATGAGGAGCCCCTGTTGTTATTAACATTGAATTTATCATGTTCTTCATTGTTCTACTTTTACGTTCAGCCACTCCATTTTGTTGTGGAGTATATGGGACTGTTGTTTGGTGTATAATACCAAAGGTTGAACAAAATTCAGAAAAGTCATTGGATTCGTATTCTCCTCCTCGATCAGACCTTAGAATTTTGATCTTTTTGTCAAGTTGATTTTCAACTTCTACTTTATATGTCTTAAACATATTCAAAGCCTCGTCTTTGGTATTTAGTAAGTACACGTAGCAAAATTTACTACAATCATCAATGAAAGTAATATAATAATTCTTTCCTCCTCTTGATGGTGTTGATTTAAAATCACATAAATCCGTATGGATAAAACCAAGTATTTCATTAGATTTTTCCACAGAGTTGTGTGAATAGCTTGTGTACTTAGATTCAACACAGATTTCACACTTGGATTGTTTTTCCATAGAACATTTAGGAAACATGCCTAAGTTTATCATTCTTTGCAAGGAACGGAAATTAACATGGCCTAATCTAGAATGCCATAAAGAAGAAGGATCAAGCATGTACATAGAAGCGGTGCTAGTGCCCGCGTTATTATTATTAATAACATTGTCATCGGTTACAATACTTAATTTGAAGAGTCCCTCATCGAGGTAACCCTTTCCAACATACACACCACCCTTAGTGATTACAAATTTGTCTGATTCAATTACAAACTTAAATCCCATATTGCTAAGAATAGGGCCAGAAATCAGATTCTTGGTGATGGTTGGCACATGAAGCACGTTTGAGAGTACTAGATCCTCTCCAAAAGTCATCTTCAATATGACTTTTCCTTTTCCTTCAATCTTTGAAGCCGTTCCATTTCCAAAGAACATTGCTTCACTTTCATTCAGTTTTTGATAAGATGCAAACATCTTTCTTGAATTGCTGATATGATTTGTTGCACCTGTGTCATACCACCAATCAACAACATTAGTGGTTAAAAAAGCCAAAGAGGTATCAATCATTCCAGCAAATTCTTTTAGAGAGTCGACATGGTTTGCTTGGTTCGAATTTCCTCCTCGATACTCTTTCTTGTGGCGATAATCCTTAGCCTTATGACCAGGTTTCCCACATACCCAACAATGAACTACTTTCTTAAAGTTGTTGTTCTTCTGTTGGTTATTTTTCTTACCATCCTTAGGATTTTTCTGTCCAGAGCCACCGCCATTTTTGCCTTTGTTTTTGTTGTTGGATTTGTGTTTGGCAGAACTTTCTCCAACCATATTGGCGTTTGGTTCAATTGAAACTGCATCCACCTTGTCCTGCATCCTGTTATCTTCTTCAACACGAATTTTAAGAACTAATTGTTCAAAACTCATATTCTTAGTCAAATGTTTAAGATATAACATAAAAAATTTCCAAGATGGAGGAAATTTTTCAATAATGGAACCAACAAGAAAGTTAGAGTTTATACCCATGCCTTCTACTTCCAATTCGTGAACAATTATTTGGAGTTCTTCCAATTTTTTCACTACAGGCTTTGCATCGTTCATCTTAAAGTTCAGAAATTTACCAACAACAAATTTCTTAGAACATGCAACTTCAGTCCTGTATTTCTTTTCAATTGATTCCCAAATCTCCCTTGTAGAAGCAAAGGTCGAATAAATATCATACATTGAATCATCCAAAGCATTCAGAATATAATTTCTGCAATTATATTCATTATGATTCCATTGTGAGGCGGCCCTTTCATAGTCTGCCATTTGTGCCTCAATAGGAACATTCTGATCAACACTATACGGATCCACTGGTTCAGAATCCGTAAGTGTATATGCAACATACAGAGATGTTAAGTAAAACAACATCTTTTGTTTCCAGCGACGAAAATCAGAACCCTTAAACTTTTCAGGTTTTTCCACATGCAATTTCAACACAGTTTGATCCATCTTGAAATTTCTGTTTAAGATTGTATGGAATAAATAAACATAATACTAATTGTATTCTACATAATCGTAGATTACAAATAACAGATTGAGGCCTGCAACAATATGCAGTGTCCTTAAACAGAAATTCGTCCCTAGTACGAACTATTTAGAGGATACAACAATCAAATCAAGATAAACTTGAATCTGACGAATCTCTACATTGTTTTTCTTGATGGATTCTGATGTGGTATATATACTTCATGAAACAGCACCAATGAACCATCGTGACTTTTCCAGAAAGCAGTTAATTGAGCCCAAGAGCCCCAAGGGCCAATGCCCATCTTTTGACCTTTTAATATATATATTAGTTGTACATATATTAAGCCCAATAAGACCTACCATTCACCATTCACTAGCATGTCCATTAGTATGGAATTAAGTAATTAGTAGGAATGGATCCAAGGTCCTTATAAACATGTTTTGGTTTCCTTTTTCTGGCGATGTGGGACAAGAACTTTACATGTTCCAACACCTTTGAACTAAAACTCCTTTGTCGTATGTAGTTGTATATTATGATGTAACCTACAACTCACTTTTTTCTTTATCATTGTTGTGACAATCCGTTAATTTCAGGTCGATATTCTAATCTCGACTATTAAGTATTATATGTTTACTTTAATGAGAATATTAAATTATCGGCTAAAGGAGAAGGTTATAACTTGAAACTTAACGTAATAATGTCGTTTAGATGAAAACCGACAAGGAATACGTTAGGTATCGATATTATATTCTTAAAATAACATATGAATGATTTTATTGTATTTATTTTTATTTCTCGTGTTTTACGTTTTAACGAATGATGAGAACTACTAATAATCGCGATACCGACGGATGCCCAAAAATTTATGTTTTATTATCGACTGTCTCGATATTTAATATTTTTGATGTTTTCGATTTAATTACGTTTTAAAACGTGTCGAAGCCATATTATTATATTTAAGAAGCGTTTTAACTTTTGAAAAGTATTTTTACGAAACCCGAGTGCCGTAAATATTTTCAAATTTGACTAATAGTCATTTTCTACCCTTTAAACTATTAAATTGTTTTATAGTTCACAAGATTGCAAAATTGGCAAAAACTACCTTCCACAACTACTACTATATATTAATTTTCCACTAACTAAAACACACGCACACAATATTTTTTATAAAAATCAAACTCTCTCCCTTGTTTTCTCCTCCCTCTTGCCGTCCATAATCAACACCAAAACACCCTTGTAATTTTTTATTCAACTTGAATCTTGTAAAACTAATAAAAGTCCCATCTTAGTTTTTCAAAGGTGAATCTTTTGATACCAAAATTCCTTACATGCATAATGTTTGAAGATTTTGATAAAAACAAGAATAATTGAAGGTATTTTTATAATTATGAATATAATGATCTTGAAAAGATCATGATATTTTCATATAAAAAGTTTGATTTTTAATCTTGATTTTTGGTTTTGATCAACATGCAAGTGCTAGGATTGATGGGAATGATATTAAGGGATTAGGATGAGTAGAAAAGTGGTTGGAATTGCTTGAAAAACTGTTTTAGTATGATTTTAAAGAGTTGATTTTGGGCAGTGAGTGTAGGCTGTTTTTGAGGGTTTGAATGTTGAGTTATTTTTAAACTAATTGGATAGTGTCATAGAGAATTGTCTTAGCTTTGATTTGATATAAAGTAGCACTTCCAACTCCAAACGAGGAGGAAGTTATGATAATTTGATTTTCGTGTACCGGGAAACGAGTGTTGACACAATCCGAAAATTGTTGTCGATATTTGGATCGAATCTCGGGGACTATAGAATGAGTTTTAGAAATAGTCAAGGGCTGATATAAGTTGCTAAACCTCAGGTCATGAGTCTATTTTCAAACACGAGTGTCGCTTTTGTTGGGTCAAAAAGTTGATGTGGCAGAAACTCAAAAACGAAGAAAACATGAAGGCATTTGTCCAAGCGTTGACAAGTGTATTCCAAGAATTGTCAAGAACAAAACAAGCGTTGACAGAAGTAAGCATTGTCATGTACAATCCAAGCATTGTCATGTACAATGTAAGCATTGATAGAAACGTAGACAAGAAGCCTTTAGAAGCTTCTATTTGGATATATATGCAGGATATGTTCTGTATATAGTTATTTAAATAGAAGATTCACATGTTTATTCATTCTTATCTCTTGTAAAACCCTAATCCTTACACTATAAAAGGAACCAAGGGTTATTAGGTTTTTCATAACTCATATTCACAATGTAAACCTAAAAGCGTGTGTCGACTAGACGTGGGATTCAATCTATACACGTCTAGTGGTTGTTTATTATTAATATAATGAGCAATCCAATTGTTTTAATTCATGTTCACTATGTCCAAACACCTTGTTAATTTGTCGTGTTCTAATTCCGCTTTGATTATCTAATCATATGAACATGATGCATTCCTAGTAGCTTAAAAGATCCGGAAACCAAGGTTTCCACAATTGGTATCAGAGCCTCGTGGCTCGTGATGCTAGGACCAACAAGGTGTTCGTGTATCGCGAAGAAGAAGAAAAATCCGTCTAGGGTTTTTCTAGACGTTTTTGTGTGCGTAGTAGTATTCAGAAGGTCATAACTTTTTATTGAACCGTTGGATTGTCACGAAATTTCTTGTGTGTGTTCTATACACATATATCTAGACATCCACCGGAGGGATTGTCAAGTTTTATCCCCAAGAAAAAGTTATTAGGCGTCAAAGTCAGCAGTGAGTATATGCAGTTTTCTGTGGACAGCCATGTTCAAAACATGATTTCTCCTTCGTTAACCGTTGGATCATCATGATTTTAGAACTGTAGATTATTGGCACTTGTGTCTAGAATCTCACCGAAGGGATCTTCGATCTGAGCTTTCGTGAGGAAGTTATTTGAAGTCTAAGTCGGCTGCAAAGAAGGTACGAGGTATTCTTTTTCACATAAAATCATGACCTAGGGTTCCTCAAACCCTAGCTCGATTATAGACAGAAAATAATGATCTTATGGATGATTAAAAAGCAAGATTAGTTGATAATGCTTTATGATCGAATGTTATTGCACAAAGTTTGCTGCTGGATTATGGATTGTTTTTCAAGAACCCTAGATCTGATATTATTAGAACAACAGATTTACATGCTCGTTGATCGTACATGTATGAAAATTAAACCCTACTTTATAGGGAATATATTTGATTTTCTGTTGATCGTGGGATAATGATATGCGCATATGGTCCCAAGATTGGTCAAACAATTTTGGTTCTGTGTTTTGTTCATACACTCGGTAGAATGTGGATATGGGAGTTTTGAAATATTATAGTTTGGCTTGCTAATGTTTAGGATCGCATGTTTTATGAGTAAATAGCTAAGTCGGATCAGTTTTGGAAGCAGCGTTCATATCTAACATCAAGGAATGGCTGAAACGTGACTGTTAAGGATACAGGTTATTGGTTGCTACATTGTAGGAATTACAACGGGAATTTGTTCTAAAATAAATATTGCATGGAAAGTTACCGTAATTACAGGTCTACTCTTTTGGAAAGTGAAGTAACAGTGTTTGAAGAAGGTTACATTGATATCAACAGAGAATAGATATCTCCGAATTTAATAGACAATGTTCTTTTTCCTGATTTTTAGGGCACAACTTATTTAGTGCAATATTTATGGAGTAAAAAGGGAATGATATGTTGACTAAATGAAGAAGTGGTTATTATTCTTAAATATTTTCTTCAAGACGTGTAGGTTTAAACGTGGGGATAAAGATAAGTGGGACGCTGATGTTATAGACGCTGACGTTTGTAATTTTGACGCTGACAGAAATAAGTCTAAGGCTGACAAGAAGCGTTGACATGAGTTGTCCAAGAAACACTTGTTCAAACGTTGTTAGGTGTTGTCCGATATCAGACAATGCATGTGTTTAAGAAGTTGGACAGTAAGGGATCTCGGATAACAAAAGAATGGCTGCTGTTGAGAAAATTGGTATGTTTTTAGCACACAAAAAGGGAGTTTTTACACGCTAAGGTACATGGAATCTCCGTTTTTATATAGAATATCATGTTGATATTTATGACTCGAATATTTTTAAAAGGGATTAATGATCTTAATACGAGTTAGCAACTATTCGTGGGAATTTGATGGATATTTTATTATGTAAAAGGGATAGCCTTAGAGTTATCCATATTGGTGGCTTTTACATATGGTATGAAGACGTTATTCCATTAAAATCGTCATGAAAAGGTGTTGGCTTAAGGGGAAGAATTCTTATGGTAAGCTTGATGATTGAAGAAGATTTTCGCGAGTTTGTGTTTTGTCATATTGTTAAGTCAATGGCTGACATCCATAACTTAACAATAACTTGTTCGTGCTTTACATGGTTGGTGACGAAGACTTGTCATAACACTTAAAGGAGTTACATTATCGTGCTCAGTGTCTCACAAAGGATGAGAATATTAACAAGGGATCAAGGTCTACTTATAATTTGCTATGGGTATAAGTTCTTCATCACATGGATAGTACAAGACATGGAACACAAGTTTGGGTTATTCTACTTCTACATCAAGAATATTATATTTATTTTTCTTCAAGATCATGACATAGAGCTACATTTGGAGAATCTTCAAGATTGCATACATTGTTTACTTCCCTGTTGATGTGCCAAAAAGGGGAAGACATACATGCTACATTTGAGGGGAAGCAATTTGAAGATCATGTACAACTTACAAGAGATATACAAAGAGTTTTGCCGACATCAACTAGGGGAAGATTGTTGGGTCAAAAAGTTGATGTGGCAGAAACTCAAAAACGAAGAAAACATGAAGGCATTTGTCCAAGCGTTGACAAGTGTATTCCAAGCATTGTCAAGAACAAAACAAGCGTTAACAGAAGCAAGCATTGTCATGTACAATCCAAGCATTGTCATGTACAATGTAAGCATTGATATAAACGTAGACAAGAAGCCTTTAGAAGCTTTTATTTTGATATATATGCAGGATATGTTTTGTATATAGTTATTTAAATAAAAGACTCACATGTTTATTCATTCTTATCTCTTGTAAAACCCTAATCCTTACACTATAAAAGGAACCAAGGGTTATTAGGTTTTTCATAACTCATATTAACAATGTAAACCTAAAAGCGTGTGTCGACTAGACGTGGGATTCAATGTATACACGTCTAGTGGTTGTTTATTGTTAATATAATGAGCAACCCAATTGTTTTAATTCATGTTCTTTGTGTCCAAACACCTTGTTAATGTGTCGTGTTCTAATTCCGCTTTGATTATCTAATCATATGAACATGATGCATTCCTAGTAGCTTAAAAGATCCGGAAACAAAGGTTTCCACAAGTTTTACAAACGGAATTGTTTAAATATGTCAAAATGGTTTTACAAATCAAAGGCGTAAAACTATCTGGTTTTTACAACACAAAGATGTGTCGGGCAGAAGGTCTTAGAAGATATATTTTTGAATAAAATTTGAACTGAGTCTTATTCATATTATGTGTGAGTTTGTCACCAAGTTTCGTCGAAATCGGACAAGTGTAGATAGAGTAGATTGGTGTTTACATTTGGAGTGTATATGCTGATTGGTATTTTGGACACGTAGTTCAATGGTCGTGTGGCGTGAGTTTGAGTAATTCACTATTGGACATGGTGATTTACTCAAGTGTTTAGTCATTATATCAATGAATTAGCTACTGGTCCGAGTGAAGTAAAATGATAGTTTGACTTATGTTGACTTGGCGTCTTATGACGGGTCAATATCAAGAGTGCAAATGTTTAAAAGAATAGTGTTGAATAAAAGCGTATAGTAACATCACTTGTATCGTTATATTTTTCGGGATTGTCATGGTTTTGTAATTTTGATTTTTATATTATTTAAGGATGATTTATACTTGAGTCGATTATTAACGAGCGCGCCTTATTTGGAAGGTTGCGGTTTTCGTTTTTAAACGGGCATCACTAATCGTCGGCGATCGTCTCATTACCACTATTGGCTAAGGTGAGTATATAGCCTCGCTTTTAACATGTTTACTTGTTTTATAAAACCCGCGAGGGGGATAACATGCTTGTTTATTTAAAATAAAGGGTACAACAAGAATTTGTGAAAACCCTACTTATTAGAATAGTATGGGTGCAACGAGAAGTTGTGGAAACCCTACTTATTGGAAAAGCATTTATTATAAATGAAGGGTGCAACGAGAAGTGTGGTAAACCCTCTTTGTTTTAAAACTTGAACACAAGGAACTCGATTGTATGTTTAGATGAAAGTTATTACATAAGTTTGTTTAGCCTTAAAAGACCCATGAATCGTGAATTGTTAATCGAAGTAACGCTAATGCAATGGATAGATCTATCGGGGTGACACCCAGTCCGGTCGTGACTAACTATCGCGTGGTGTTGTGATGCACTAGTAATGAAATATCAGATTCATTGTGTAAGAGAAATATACGCACTTGGCTAGGTGTGTTGGGCTGAAATAATATATGTTAACGTTCTATGTCACGAGGCTTATGTAATGACACCGATAATTATGTCCGTACAACATAATTGTCTTTGATAAATTATTAACCATGGAAGGTTATTTTGAACACTTGTGTTCTCTTTATTTAAATTAAACTCTATAGATTCACTCCGAAAATTTTGCTGACTTTTTAACATGTTTTATTTCAGGTCCATATAGAAGGCACTCGATGAAGGCGGTTTCGCAACATATTTGAAATGTTTTGGCCCGCTTTTATAAATTATATCCATTCAAAGAACTTTATCATTTATTGTGTTTGTAAAGATTAAATTATCTAGGACCGTGTGAAAAGTTTTAATTGTTAAGTGAAAATGAATGGATGTTTTTATTGAAACGACTCGTTTTGAGCCGTTTTTTATGATTATGAGATTGAACCATGATAGTAACACCCACGGACCCTTCCGTTGCTATGACTGAAATTGGGGGTGTTACAGAGTGGTATCAGAGCTCATGTTATAGAGAAGGAAAAGATCTTCCAAAAATGAATTTTTGAAATCTTTTAACAATAACAGTTGCAAGCGAAACCTCCGAGTTGCTAATGGACGAGTATGAAGTATTTATATATATGTGGGGTTATATATATATATATATATATATATATATATATATATATATATATATATATATATATATATATATATATATATATATATATATATATATATATATATATATATATATATGTTGTAATATTTATCGATTGTTTGAACTTGTGAATTACAAGGTATTTTTTCATTTATTTAATTACAAATGATAATTTTATTCTTATACGAGATGTTTATACGACGTAGATTGTCACGAAGCCACTCTGGTCATTTTAATGCTAGCGCTGAAGCTATTCCTGAAATGAATCCTGTTATTCTCGAGAGTAACTAAGTTATGGATATACATGATCCCAACGAAACGGTTAATATTCTTGCTGATATTATTTTTGTTACAAGGATTTTGATTTCTTTGGTTCTTATTCTTGATTTATCGATCCGTTCATTTCGTTTAGCAAATTTAATTTGCATTTTCATTAATCTTCGACATTATACTGTTTTGATAGAAACAAGTTTGTCCGAGATGGTACTATTGATTGTTAGGAACTGAGATTGATTGTTATGGTGTTCACATGCCAACCAGGATACCATATCATATCACTGATCATTTTCTGTTAAATCAGTTTCTCATTTGTTTCGATCTTGATCTCTTACGTTGAGCTAGCGATGCTTAAATAAAGTGATTTATAATCGTTGAAAAAAATTGGCCATTTATTTGAACAAGGAAATTATAAATTTTTGAACTACGAATTTCTGAATCTTATTTGGAAGGACTTGATCAAACCATGGAAATAATGATTCATAAACGTGTGGGCTTAAGCATATAGCATCTGTGTGATTAAACTCTTATTGACTCATAATTTTTTTGCTCGATTCATTCTTTAATCTTGTTCCTCTAATTCTTTTATCATGAAATGGTTGTATTGGGGCTGTTCCAAAACCGGCAATTGAGGAGGATATCAAGCGTCTCTGAAAAACACTGAAGAAATCTTCTTCTTGTGGGACCGAGTAGCCTTCTTAGCCACGTGAGTTACCTAGTAAATCTTAGTAGATTAGTTTATCAATTGTAGTATCTTTTCATAAATCCCTAACTAAAATGTGACATCAGTTAGTAGGACTAGTCTTTTAAGTTGTATGACATACAACTTGTACTAGTTTGTGATCAATGGAATGACTATCTTTTGATTCCTAATTCTACATCGTTCTATTATTATCTTTCTTGCTTTTCTCTTTAAATTCTTGTGGTATAACGCAATCATTGAATGAATACTCATTATGATTTGATTTGCGTTACAGAAGACTCATGTAGTCAATGAAAGCTATGACTGAAGCACGAATGCGCTAAGTTATTAGTGAATAAGTTGTTGTATCTTTAGTTGAATTCATGGCCAACATGAATGATGGATCTGGAACTGGAGCTGAAGCTAAAACTGGTAGAACCCAAACCGTCAAGGTCAAGCAGTATATTCACGACTGATCAAGAATAAATGCGGTGATGTGACTTCTTCTAAGCCAATTGCTATTTGTGAAGCTGTCTGCATGGATTATTAGCTCATGGGACACATAATTCAAGGCAAAACTGATGAGGTTACAGAAGGGAAAAATAAGTCCAAATTGAAAATTCTTTTCGTGCATTAGAGCTCGTAAGTATATCGAAAAAGGTTGTGGATTATTCATGGCTTAGGTATCGTAGAAGTAATCGTAAGAGAAGTAAGTAGAATTAATCTAGTCATTTGTGACTATCCTGAAGTGTTTCCGGAAGATTTGCCAGGGCCTCCGCCTCCAAGGAAAATATAATTCTAAATTGATCTAATCTCTGGTGCTGCAACTATGGCACGTGCGCCATATTGATTAGCACCATCCGAGTTGAAGTAATTATTTGTGTAATTGCAAGAACTATCTGATAGATGTTTTATTCGACCGAGCTCGTCAGTTTGTAGAACTCCTATTCTATTCGCTAAGAAGAAAGATGATTCGTTTCGTATGTGTATCGATTACCGAGAGCTGGATAAGCTAACGATCAAGAATCGTTACCCATTTCCATAAATTGATGATTATTTGATCAACTTTAAAACTCTCGTGTTTTCTCCAAGATTCTGGTGTTTTCTCCAAGGTTGATCTTTGTTTTTCTTATCATCAACTTCGCATACGCGAGGAAGATATTCCTAGTACGGCGTTTAGAACTTGTGATGATCATTATGAGTTTAGTGTTATGCCTTCTGGTTTGACCAGTACACCTACTGTATTCATTGACTTAATGAATTGTATGTGTAAGTCGTGTCTTGATAAATTCGTAATCGTTTTCCTTGATTATATTCTAATCTGCTCTAATAGCGAGGAAGAGCATGTCGAACACTCAAGGACTATCTTGAAGTTGTTAAAGAACAAAAATTGTACGCGAAACTCTCAAAGTGTGATATTTGGATTAGATCCGTACGATTCTCTGACATGTGACTGATAAAAGTGGGGTACATGTTAATCCTGCGAAAATCGAAGCCATCGAAAATTTGAGTGCACCAACTACTCAAATTGAAATACGACAATTTTTAGGTTTGGCTGGTTAATACTGAAGGTTTATTGAAGGATTTTCTGTAATATCAAAACCATTAACCAAGATAACTAAAAAGAATGAACCATATGTGTGGTGAGATGATGTAGAGAAAGCTTTTCAAACCATGAAAAGAGAACTCTACAACACGCCGATCTTATCGTTACCCAAAATAAGTAAAGATTTTGTTGTTGATTGTGATACATCTCTTAAAATATTTAGAGCTATTGACTTGTGTATGCTTGTAGGAACCTTAGGAAGAATAAGGAAACTACACAACCCATGACTTGTAATTGGGTGCGGTGATTTTTACTCTTTGTCTATGGAGACATTAATTGTATGGCACTAAATGTACGGTATCCACCGATAGAAAGATCCTACAATGTATTCTGGAATAAAAAGAGGTAAATAAGCCTTTAAGTGATTGCGATTGTGTTATTCGTTAACATTTAGGTAAGAGCAAATTACAATGGATTCATTGTTAAGCTCTTGAAAAATCAGTCTGAATATGATTTAATTTGTGTCAATGTTGACTGATTAACTCTGCTCATTTTATTCCGATAAATAAAATGATCGTGCGAACTAAGAATCGTTTGTTATCTGCTCATAGTAGACATCGAAGTTATGACGATGTGAAGCGAAAACCTTTTGAAATCGAGGTAGGTGGAAAAGTTATGCCAAAGCTATCACCATGAAAAGGTGTTATATATTTTGGAAAACATGGGAAGTTAAGTCCCCGTTAGTTGGGCCATTCGAGATGATATCGAAAGTGAGTCTGGTGGCATGAAAACTTAAATTACCTCGAGAGTTACAAGGAATTCACAATACTTTTCATATGTTGAACCTAGAGAAATTTCTTCCCAACGAAGATCTTACTAACCCTCTTGATGAAGTATGATTCGACGGTAAGTTGAATTTGATCAATGAACCTGTTGATACTATCGATAAGGAATTTAGACAACCGAAGCAAAGTCGTATTCCTATTGTCAAATTTGATGGAACTCAAGACGAGGACCAAAAATACGTTTAACCCTTTGATTTCAACGAGCGATTGAGGAAGAACGCAAGTTGATCTTCGGGATGAAGATCCCAATTTGGTGGGGATGATGTGACAATCCGTCAATTTCAGGTCGATATTCTAATCTCGACTATTAAGTATTATATATTTACTTTAATGAGAATATTAAATTATCGGCTAAACGAGAAGGTTATAGCTTGAAACTTAACGTAATAATGTCGTTTAGATGAAAACCGACAAGGAATATGTTAGGTATCGATATTATATTCTTAAAATAACATATGAATGATTTTATTGTATTTATTTTTATTTCTCGTGTTTTACGTTTTAACGAATGACGAGAACTACTATTGATCGCGATACTGACGGATGCCCAAAAATTTATGTTTTATTATCGACTGTCTCGATATTTAATATTTTCGACGTTTTCGTTTTAATTACGTTCTAAGTCGTGTCGAAGCCATATTATTATATTTAAGAAGCTTTTTAACTTTTGAAAAGTATTTTTACCAAACCCGAGTCCCGTAAATATTTTCAAATTTGACTAATAGTCATTTTCTACCCTTTAAACAATTAAATTGTTTTATAGTCCACAAGATTGCAAAATTGTCAAAATCTACCCTCCACAACTACTACTATACATTAATTTTCCACTAACTAAAACACACACACACAATATTTTTTATAAAAATCAAACTCTTTCCCTTGTTTTCTCCTCCCTCTTGCCGTCTATAATCAACACCAAAACACCCTTGTAATTTTTGACTCAACTTGAATCTTGTAAACCAATAAAAGTCCCATCTTAGTTTTTCAAAGGTGGATATTTTGATACTAAAATTTCTTACATGCATAATGTTTGAAGATTTTCATAAAAACAAGAATTGTTGACGGTATTTTTTTGATTATGCATGTAATGATCTTGAAAAGATCATGATATTTTCATATAAAAAGTTTGATTTTTAATCTTTGATTTTTTGTTTTGATTAACATGCAAGTGTTAGGATTGATGGGGAATGATATTAAGGGATTAGGATGAGTAGAAAAGTGGTTGGAATTGCTTGAAAAATTGTTTTAGTACGATTTTAAAGAGTTGATTTTATAAAGTGAGTGTAGGCTGTTTTTAGTGTTTGAATGTTGAGTCATTATTAAACTAATAGGATAGTGCTGTAGAAATATGTCTTAGCTTTGATTTGATATAAAGTAGCACTTCCAACTCCAAACGAGGAGGAAGTTATGATGATTTGATTTTCGTGTACCAGAAAACGAGTGTTGACACAATCCGAAAATTGTTGTCGATATTTGGATCGAATCTCGGGGACTATAGAATGAGTTTTAGAAATAGTAAAGGGCTGATGTAAGTTGCTGAACCTCAGGTCATGCGTCTATTTTCAAACCCGAGTGTCGGTTTTATAAACGGAATTGTTTAAATATGTCAAAATGGTTTAACAAGTCAAAGGCGTAAAACTGTCCGGTTTTTACAACACAAAGATGTGTCGGGCAGAAGGTCTTATAAGTAATACTTTTGAATGAAATTTTAACTGCGTCTTATTCATATTATGTTTGAGTTTTTCACCAAGTTTCGTCGAAATCGGACAAGTCTAGATAGGGTAGATTGGTGTGTACATTTGGAGTGTATATGCTGATTGGTATTTTGGACACGTAATTTAATGGTCGTGTGGCGTGAGTTTGAGTAATTCACTATTGGACATGGTGATTTACTCAAGTGTTTAGTCGTTATATCAATGACTTAGCTACTGGTCCGAGTGAAGTATAATGATAGTTTAACTTACGGTGACTTGGCGTCTTATGACGGGTCAATGTTAAGAGTGCAAATGTTTAAAAGAATAGTGTTAAATAAAAGGGTATAGTAATATCACTTGTATCGTTATATTTTTCGGTATTGTCATGGTTTTATAATTTTGATCTTTATATTATTTAAGTATGTATTATACTTGAGTCGATTATTAACGAGCGCGCCTTATTTGGTAGGTTGTGGTTTTCGTGTTTAAACGGGCATCACTAATCGTCGGCGATCGTCTCATTACCACTTTTGGCTCAGGTGAGTCTATAGCCTCGCTTTTAACATGTTTACTTGTTTTATAAAGCCCGAAGGGGGATAACATGCTTGTTTATTTAAAATAAAGGGTACAACGAGAAGTTGTGAAAACCCTACTTATTAGAAAAGTATGGGTGCAACGAGAAGTTGTGGAAACCCTACTTATTGGAAAAGCATTTATTATAAATGAAGGGTGCAACGAGAAGTGTGGTAAACCCTTTTTGTTTTAAAAATTGAACACAAGGAACCCGATTGTATGTTTAGATGAAAGTTATTACATAAGTTTGTTTAGCCTTAAAAGACCCATGAATCGTGAATTGTTAATCGAAGTAACGCTAATGCTATGGATAGATCTATCGGGGTGACGCCCAGTCCGGTCGCGACTAGCTATCGCGTAGTGTTGTGATGCACTAGTAATGAAACATCAGATGCATTGTATAAGAGAAATATACGCACTTGGCTAGGTGTGTTGGGCTGAATAATATATGTTAACGTTCAATGTCACGAGGCTTAGGTAATGATGCCGATAATTATGTCCGTACAACATAATTGTCTTTGATAAATTATTAACCATGGAAGGTTATTTTAAATACTTATGTTCTTTTTATTTAAATTAAACTCTATAGATTCACTCGGCAAATTTTGCTAATTTTTTAACATGTTTTATCTCAGGTCCATATAGAAGGCACTCGATGAAGGCGGTTTCGTGAAGCTTGCATATTTGAAATGTTTTAACCCGCTTTTATAAATTATATCCATTCAAAGAACTTTATCATTTATTGTGTTTGTAAACATTAAATTATCTGGGACCGTGTGAAAAGTTTCAATTGTTAAATGTAAATGAATGGATGTTTTTATTGAAACGACTCATTTTGAGCCGTTTTTTATGACTATGAGATTGAACCATGATAGTAACACCCAAGGACCCTTCCGCTGCTAGGACCGAAATTGGGGGTGTTACAGATTGGTATCTGAGCTCATGTTATAGAGAACGAGAAGATTTTCCAAAAATAAATTTTTGAAATCTTTTAACTATAACAGTTGCAAGCGAAACCTCCGAGACGAGTATGAAGTATTTATATATATGTGGGATTATATATATATATATATATATATATATATATATATATATATATATATATATATATATATATATATATATATATATATATATATATATATATATATATATATATATATATATATATATATATATATATATATATATATATATATATATATATATATATATATATATATATATATATATATATATATATATATATATGTATATATATATATATATATATATATATGTATATATATATATATATATATATATATATATATATATATATATATATATATATATATATATATATATGTATAGATTTCGGTTCAAATGAGAACTTTTTAAAGTTGAAAAAATAAGAACTTGCTAAAATCTCACAAATGACACTCTACTTCAAATAATTTTTAAACGGGATTAACTAAAACTAAGTTCTTTAATAATTTGATAGGCTTTCTTTTGAAAATTGACGAATTCTAGGTGATACATCTTGATTTAAGGTGTGATTTGTATCATGTCTTGGTATCGTGTATCATGTTATTTAGTGGTGGTTGTGTATCAAATGTACCATTTTATGTATAAGATATTATCTTGTTGAGATTTTGATGTATGTGTATCACATTTTTAATTGTGTATCAGTAATACGTGTCACAATAAGTCGTCGTTTATTAGTCAATAGAATGTTAAGTTGTATAAATAATGTATATTTTCGTGTATTATTGGTAATATGATTGTGTATCAATGTTTTATTGGTGTTTTAGATTAGTTCTTATTTTTACAACTTTAAAAAAGCTCTCACATTAACCTTCCTCTATATGTATATATATATATATATATATATATATATATATATATATATATATATATATATATATATATATATATATATATATATATATATATACATATATATATTTATATTTATACTAGCCTTTAGACCCGTCCGGTGGACGAGCTAGCTTTAAGTATATATTTTTGATAAAAATTGAAGTTATGTGTGTTTTTATTAGAAGTTTAGTATATGCAGTGTTAGTTATGAAATTAATATTTTAATAATGTAGCATAAAATGGACAAAAATAACGTAGTTTAAATAACTTATTTATTTAAGAATATTATGAGTTAATTGAATTTGCATACGTCAATTATATGAATAAGTTTGTTACATTAAAATTTTTTAGAATTTAATAATATTATATAAGATATTTTATGTATTTTTGAATGTTATGAGGTAATAAATTTTGTATATGTTAATGTTATGAATAACCTTACATTAATTTTTTTAAATTAATATTATAGCTATTATTTTTTGTCACGTGTTTAATATATAGCAACACTATATAGCCGAGACTAAAACATAACAGTCCGAATATTTAAAAATATTTTTGTTTTAGTAAGTCAAACTATTGTGAATCATTTGTAATTCCTTCTTTTTCAAGCATGTTATGAAAGCTTTTTAATGAATTATATGTGTCATTTTTACTGAATTTTGTATTTAAGGCATCATTTGTAATTCCTATTTTCTTTTTGAAGCATTTTATAGAAACCTTTTAATGAATTACATGTGTCATTTTTATAGAAATTTGTATTTAAGGCATTGTTTCACCATCATTTCTATAGAATTTTATTTATAAGGCATCATTTGTAATTCCTATTTTCTTTTTGTATTTAAGACATTGTTTCACTATCTTTTTATAGAATTTTGTATTTAAGGCATCATTTGTAATTCCTATTTTCTTTTTAAGGCATTTTATGGAAACCCTTTAATGAATTACATGTGTCATTTTTATAAAATTTTGTATTTAAGGCATTGTTTCACCATCCTTTTTATAGAATTTTGTATTTAAGGCATCATTTGTAATTCCTATTTTCTTTTTGTATTTAAGGCATTGTTTCAACATTTTTTATAAAATTTTGTATTTAAGGCATCATTAGTAATTCCTATTTTCTTTTGAAGCATTTTATGGAAATCATTTAATGAATTACATGTGTCATTTTTATAGAATTTTGTATTTAAGACATTGTTTCACCATCCTTTTTATAGAATTTTGTATTTACGGCATCATTTGTAATTCCTATTTTATTTTTATACTTAAGGCATTTGTTTCACCATCTTTTTATAGAATTTTGTATTTAAAGCATGATTTGTAATTCCTATTTTCTTTTTGTATTTAAGGCATTGTTTCACCATTCTTTTTATAGAATTTTGTATTTAAGGCATCATTTGTAATTGCTATTTTCTTTTTGAAGCATTTTATAGAAACCCTTTAATGAATTAGATGTGTCATTTTTATAGAATTTTGTATTTAAGGCATTGTTTCACCATCCTTTTTATAAAATTTTGTATTTAAGGCATCATTTGTAATTCCTATTTTCTTTTTGTATTTAAGGCATTGTTTGGCCATCCTTTTTTATAGAATTTTGTATTTAAGGCATCATTTGTAATTCCTATTTTCTTTTTAAAGCATTTTATGGAAACCCTTTAATGAATTACATGTGTCATTTTTATATAATTTTGTATTTAAGGCATTGTTTCACCATCCTTCCTATATAAGGGTTTTTGATATATATATATATATATATATATATATATATATATATATATATATATATATATATATATATATATATATATATATATATATATATATATATATATATATATATATATATATATATATATATATATATATATATATATATATATATATATATATATATATATATATGTTGTAATCTTTATCGATTGTTTGAACTTGTGAATTACAAGGTATGTTTTCATTTATTTAATTATAAATGATAATTTTATGCTTATACGAGATGTTTATATGACGTAGATTGTCACGAAGCCACTCTAGTCATTTTAATGCTAGCACTGAAGCTATTCCTGAAATGAATCCTGTTATTCTCGAGATTAACTAAGTTGTGGATATACATGATCCCAACGAAACTATAACACCCCCACAATTGCAATGCGCAACGGAACTACAACATTTGGGTGCTACGTAGTTATCATCACACATAAGGTATATTAAACGACTCAAAGAGACGTAAAGGTTTAAACATAAATTAAAGATTGATTAAATCATCAAAGTCTACAGTTTTCCAATTCCCAAGATGATACAAAACAGAGTTTGCGTTTAGGTCCCCACTGAATCTCAACCCAAAAGTACATTTTTGCTCACATGACAGAATAATAAAAGAGTTTTAAGTTAAACAAGGGTGGAAAAACAAGTAGACCGCCAAGCCACAACAACTTCCATCCTCGCATGCTCCGCTGCTATCAACCTTGGTTACCTGAAACACATGCTTAAAACTGTCAACACAAAGGTTGAGCGAATCTATAGGTTTATCAAATCATAAGTTGAACATAAGTACTAAAAACCAATCATGATCATTCAATAGCATTGTCGTACTCACAATCTATTATTCAAGGATAAGACAATTGTGTTTAAGCTCATGACACTAATCCGTTAACTCAATCACCCGCGTAATAATTACCGGCGTGATTCAAATGAAACCAGTTCCCCTACTAAAGGCATCTGTTGCAATTATACCTTATCTCTTATCACAAATTATCCGTCCGCAGGGGGTATCAACGTACTAGCCCTCGTCTCGGATAGGGTAGTCAACCCCATAGTACTATCACTTTGTATAAGCGGCTATTTCCCCCTTCACAAGGGCAAGACAATAGTTAATAGTTCATGAAATTAGGGCCTTTTG
Organism: Glebionis coronaria; assembly: GCA_025667525.1. Taxonomy (NCBI): domain Eukaryota; kingdom Viridiplantae; phylum Streptophyta; class Magnoliopsida; order Asterales; family Asteraceae; genus Glebionis; species Glebionis coronaria. Next base: position 489,336,818 of record CM046874.1, read on the forward strand.
CAACTAGGTACTCAACACAATTTCAAGGCAACATTCGGGTCCAAAAACCATTCATGACTTATGTTCATTTTCATTTAAATAGCATGCATCCCCCTCGCGGGTAAAAACATTTGAAATAAGTAAAGAGCGAGGCTATAGACTCACCTTGCGTATTAGTAGTGGTTCTAGCGAAGACGTAACGAGAAATGTCACCGACGACGTGGATGCCCGGGAAAATCAAACACTTGACCTAAAAGTCAAAGTACGAAAACCAAATCAGTACACCGCGTACATAATTGTACTAACACACGCATATGCAACACACTCAATGCTTATGAAAACTCACGCCAAAATCAAACAAGTAGTTGTTACTAGACTTATACCATTTACCTACGTAATTAAAGTTACTATCCATTTTACGATTTTGCCGATACTTACCAAAAGTATGAGCTGTTTTACTAGACTTAACCCTTGTTATAAAAATTAAGAAAATTCTCAAAAATACCTTAATACCTTTAGAAAACCCATTTTTAATCCCATTAAAAGTTTTCGCTTTTACGACCCGTTACTCAACACATTACTAAACCTACATTTTTCGGACTGAAATTGCACTTTGACCAAGTCGGACTCATTTGACCCATTTAAAATATACCATTGACCTCTACGACACCTAAGTCTAATAATAGACTCAAATACACAGGTTTGAGACCAAAAATCAACCTTTGACCTTTTACCAAACTATACCTGTGGTCCCCGGGATTTGACCCAAAACCAAACACAAATTCGGATTGTGTTGATTCTCATCTCCCGGTACACGTATTTTCAAAATAACATAACTTTTGACTCGTTTGGAGTTAAAAGCTCTATCTTATACCGAAACGAGCGTCTCGACGACCACTAAAACTATATCCTACAATCACAACCTGGACCAAAAATTAAAACCACGAAAATAGCCCTAAACAATCTATTCGAAAACGACTCATTCAAAATCACCTTTCTACTTGTTTTCAATCCATCCAAACATCACCTAAACCTAGATTAACCACTCATACCCATTCCCAATCACCCAAACAGCCTATAACACTATAACAATCGAATCCTCATCAAAACCTAAAGCCTAAATCATACATGCAATTGGTTCCATTCATTCAAAAACATCTAAAACACAATCCTAAACATGAACCCACAACACAAAACATCAAACTCATCAAACCACAACAAATCCCACTTTGGCCGTGGGTTTGGTGTAGCCAAAACACCCAAGAAAAACAGTCCCCAACTCATTTTATTGATGATTCATCCTTATAAACACATGAATTAAACATGTGTACCATTTAATTAGACCAAAATCCATTTTTGTAAAATCATAAATTTTTGGAAAGATTTCTTGATTGCATGTGTGTTTTTGTTAGTGGGATTTACTTACAAGGTGAATCGTAAGGTTGGTATTTGATTGGATTCTCCAAAAACCCAAGAAAAATAATGGTGGTGGTGGTTGTGTGGTGGGTGGCCGGCGGCCATAGGAGAGGGGAGAGGGGAACCCTAAAATTTTTGAATGAAAAATAATGTGTGTGTTTTCCTTTCCATCTTTTTCTAAAAAGGGGAGGGGCCTTTCTTGCAATTTAGTTATTCTTTTGGCCTCACTTGTAAACGACTCTTCTAAATAGCGGGAAACGACCTATTAGTCGACTTGAAAATTTTACGGAAGTCGGGGGTTGTCCCGAACACTCGAAAATACTTTTAAATGGTTCAAACGCACACAAAACGAATATACACATGGTTCCAACTCGACTTAACACGTAATAAAAATAAAATCTCGAAAAACTCATATATCGATCAATCGATAATAAAAGGTAAATTTTGGGCATCTGTCGGTATCGTAGTCGTCATCGGTTCTTCTTAAATCGTCAAACGTTAAATTACGACCGTAAACGTTGGTTTCAACTTAAACCGTCAAATAAGTCCACTATAAAAATTCTTAAAAATTTCAAAAATATACGTAAAATAGGATTAAATAAATGACTTTGGGCTCGGGATATCACATCCACAAGTGAGCCACAACTTAAGAGAGATGCTCATACTGAACAGCTCTTGAGACAATAACTTAGCATCATACGGCACTTTCACGGGTCTTACATCCTCCCCTCTTTAAAGGAGCGACGTCCCGGCGCTCTCCGGTTCTTATACTCGCATTTCGTACTACTAGAAAGATGGGGGTACTTCTTACTATAGAGGTATTCACGTTCCAATATGGACTTCGGTTCACGTCTCGGGTTCCATCAACCTTCACAATGAGTGTTATACCTTTCTTAAATCTCTTAACATCTCGATCCATGATCTCCACTTCAATTTCCCAAATTCTTCCTACGGTAATCGACACGTCTCTTCTCACAGCTTCTCGCGGTTAGCAAGTGATTCTTAATCTACACCATTTCTTTCGTAGCCTCTCGAATCATTTCAAGTCCATTCAACTGACTTTTCCTTACTTCATTCTATCCAACTGGCGATCTACATTTTCATCCACAAGATGCTTCCACTGATGCAGCTTCCACACTAACACGGTAAATGTTGTTGTACAAGAATTTTATCAAGGACACATGTCGATCTCAACTACTACCAAAATCAAACACACACGTTCGGAGCATGTCTTCCAACTTTCGAATCGTCCTTTCACTTGGTTCATCGTCTCATAAAAACAACTACTCACAAAATAAAATCGCACGGGTCACACATAACTCCATCAAAAACGTTCAGAATATACAAGACGAAGTAATTATTACTAGTCGTACAAAATCACCTTGTCGCAATATTAGGTACATACAAACCTATTTCCAAAAAAAAACGAATTCATCGATACGGTAATCATTCGACGTATACATAACTCTCTCGAAAACATCACAAACCAATCAAACATAAAAGCCATTATGAAGCACATAAAGCTGTATCACGACATGTTTGCGAAATAGCCAAACCATGCCAAGTAAATAAGTTCAACCAAGTTAACTCATGCTTGCTAATCAGCCAAGCCATGATAAAATAAGAAATGTTGACATATTTCTCGGATGAGTCCAGTCAAAAGAAAATTGCAAGTTAAAGAAGGTTTAAGAGCTTGCCAGCTATGGATGCATATCCAAAAAGAAAGAAAATAAAATAAAATAGATACATATGTCATCGTAGGGTGCTCATACACGGATCCATATCCAAAAGATATTACAAGAACACCATCTCACTTTCGTCCCAACCTTGGTCAAAATCTCAATAACATCGCCGTTCACAGTTATAAGTATATTACATGACACATGTTCTTCATGATCGGACTTCATTGGACAATGTCGTCTCAAGTCCTCACAACTTACGATCACTTGACCAGATCACATACAACATAAACACATAAAAGACAAGGGTTCACCATAAAAACATCAACTATGGCTATCTATCGTTTAACCATCGATAATCAAGGATGGTTGAGTCAAGCAAAGAGGATTCCTTACTTAAATAAACGAAGACGGCAATGGAATTGTCTTCCAACTACCGATGCACAGTTGGTAAACTGCAACAGTTTATCGCGTGTCGTTAAACATGTCAAAAGAACGAGAAAAGAAAATAAATAAGGTACGATACATTCGATGTAGGAGAAGTCGTCGTCATTCCCCTCAGAGTCACTCGAACTCTGATTTCCTCTACTTTGGCAGTCTTCTATTCTTGTTTAAAATTTCTTCTCAATGTCGGTACGAGTCCCTTTGGTATTTCATCAATACCCTCGTGATTCCGATGAAATTCGCACGTTGCACATACACATAAAATCATTTTCCAAAATTACTCGGCCACAGTGACTTACCAAGTCAACGCCAAACAAAAAGAAAAGATTTCAAAGAACACAAGAAAATTTAAAAATTGTCTTTAAGAATCAAAGAAATTACGACTACTTGCAAAAATGATCCACCATTTTAAAAAGAAATGTTCTCATCCAAACGTTTATCAAAACACTACAAGTTTCAAGATGACCAATTTGTTTGACACGATCGTGCCCTTCCTAAACTATGCATAATTAGCTAGATCATGCATACTTAAGGATCAAGCAACAACAACCAACAAAACAAGACTCTTCCCGAATTATGCAAAGTTAGCTAAGCTGTGCATAATTGAGGATCGAGTGACAACACAAACATTATTATGACACACCGAATATGACTATAAAAGTTTTCGACCTAATCTTCAAAATAATTAAACCATTTGAAATGGAATTTGAAATGGGAAAATATTGTTACCATCGTTTAAAGAAACACATCAAACATTTTTCGTCTACTTTGTAAACATTCATTACTTTGCCTATTTATGAGAAAAAAAATGAATAAATAATTAAGTAAATAAATCGATACCATTTACATTTGGTTGAACGAACCATTTAACACACTCATGCATATTTTCAAAATAGACTATTCACCAATCAATGGTAAGGTGGTTCAGGATTCAAGATCATTGCAAGCACAAAAAATAATAAAATCAAAAATCAATGAGATCGAATGAGGTAAACGAGCAATATAATTGCCAACTAAAATTAACTACATTAGAAATGAAGATACTTCAAACATATGACAAAAGTATTGGGATAACAACAGCGATCTACGAATATATGGAGTAAAAATTGAATATCAGCACAAGCGTCAAAAATAAAACAACGATCATAATTCCCCTCGTCTCAAGTTGCACACACATTCCACCAAGGGTATACGGGGAGAGGAGAATAATCACTTGGTCGAATAGAAACAATTTCACCTGGAAGGTCGAGTTCTTTCACCTCTACAATTTGGTAAAGCGGCTTCGCCTCCTCGCTTTTGTTCAATATAAATAAATAACCAATTTAATGAATATTTATAGCATCATTCAAGTAAATACAGAATTTTAGGTTCCATTAACCGTAAGAAGAAAAGTCACAACGTCCATGAACAGGACAAAATATATCGGGTGACATACCCTCATTATCAAGTACTAGCGAAGTAGCAATCCAAAAATAGATATAATAATAATGGTTTCATACCATAGACAATATTAAAATAAAAAATTCACACTACTACCCAAATTTAGATATAGACTTGCAAAATCAAAGAACTAATGTTGTACGATCGAACCATCGTGACCCAAAAGATTAGATATACATCCTTATTAAATAATATACAAGTAGGCGTGTGTTGTATAATCCAGTTGCGTATAATAATTAGTGTTACCTTGTATATTGTAAAACCGAACATTTGCAGATTTTTAATTTGTGTTACACCATTAAATAATTTATACCTTTCATTATCCAATCTTTACGAAGTTCTCATTTCTGGAAAAATTTCAATCTCTCGGAAATTATTAACATTAGTAGATGCGGTGACTCGGTTATCATAATTGGCAAATCATTAGGTTTGAAAATCTCCATACTTGTGTCAAAATCTCGTTAATGTTCATATCTTAGGTACCAAAACGTATACAATAAGAATTTTCCAAGTTTTTACGTTTTTATTATTACGACTTATATTATCACATATATACACATATCCAACATGACTCAAACTAGTCCAATTAACTCTTAAAATAAACTTTTGACTTTTTATTATACGTAAGTCTTCCTTAAAACTGATTTGTATGCTATATTTTATTCACGCGACTCGAGCCAGTCGCCAAAGACGTTTCACGCAGTATTATCTCAGATAAATTACTGATTTTAGTCAAGACTTAAATCTCAAAATAATAACAATATAATATTATAATAATAAATCAGAAATGCTTATTTCAATAATTCTAAAATATAGAAAATTCGAATTTTAAATCTTTAACCCATTATCAAGTGATTTTAAAATTAACACATCTCGTAGCGGAATAAAACAAAAGATTTTTCAAACGATTTTAAACAAGCATCATCGAATTATGCATAATGATTCTCTATAACAACAATTAAATAAACAAATGATTTCCAATGACGTTCCATCAATGTTTAAAAATTTATTTCAAGCATTATAATTTCTTACTTAAGGTGTACATTCCGATTTTATCCCATTTTATTCACTACAACAAGTAACGTGTTCTAGTTTATACCAATGCATACATAACATAACCTTATGTTTTAAAATAAAACAAATTTTACAAAGTTTTTAGCTCCAAAATACATGACCAATTCTTCTACTCATGTTCTATGTTACAAATTATGCCAAAAGTTTGCTACATTGACTCGAAAATTAATTCATACTAAATCCAAAGTTACATATACTCAACAGTCATATCGTAAATTTTATTACAAACTCCTTTTTCAAATTATATTAAACAAATTCTTAGCAAATCCATCACTAGCTCTTAGTATCAAATCATTAATGTATAAAACAAGGATTTTACGAGTAATATAAATTACTTATTATGATATACCAACCAAGGTTGAAGGAAAATAATTTCACATTGTAACTTTACTCTCTATAAGATTTTTACTTTTTACAAGACACATCATAAGTCATTTTTGTCCAAAAGTTTCATTCACCATTTATTTAATATGTAAAACACTTTATGTTTAAATCATTCAATCAACAAAATTCGATGCTTACTTAACTCACACAAATGTCGGACCTCGTCATATATACTATCGAATTCAAAATAATGAAACAACAAAATGAAATGAAATAAATGAAGCGAGAATACGTATGTCAACTAAGTGTTGTTATCGGCCTCGGATGAGTCTCGAAATCGTACACCACAAAATTAACACAAACCAACCAAATTCCAAGTTATCGCGATTGATCACAACGCTAGTCTAATTTTAAAATGTATATTTAAATTCAAGTAGGATGATAAAAACGATTAAATGGCGACGCGCCTCAAACACGCTTCATAATATACACACGTAATCGCCGCTATGACATACGCATCATTGATTGAACTTCGGCTATGTTATATTTACGCCAACTAACATATCAAACCCATAAGGAATAAAGGAAATAAAATAGTACGTTAGTAATTTACGATCCAAAAAGAAGGTGTCCCAAAAATGACACATTACGGTGCGATAACGACAATCGAGATCGATCTAGTCAATATAAAATATGTTACAAAGCGTTATTTACGTATCTAGAGTATCAAACGAGATTCATACTCGGTTATCCGAACAATAAATTAATTATCAAGATTGATAATTTGCGGTGAGGCCGAATTCTCAACAAAACCGCATTATAACATGTACGATAATCAATCAAGGACCATTGCTTCACGTGCAATGCCTTTAAATACCATAGTATATACATACTTATACATACAACCATTCCTACATACACGTAGGATTACAACGCGGTGTTGCCATGTAATGCAATGTAGCTCGTTATGCCAATTACATGCAACATATACGATAATCTTTACAGGAATTTGCAAATTACAATGATAAGTACTCAACGTACAAAACAATATATCTCAATATATATCAAAGTATTTACTTACTAAATACTATAGAATTCATGTCAGTTTGAGGGATACATCTAAAATATAAAGCAATGCTAAAGAAATCTTACCGGAGCCATGCAGGATAGTTGTGTGCTTGGACAATTTCTTACGACACCAAAAGTTATAGTTTAGGATTTTTCAAAATGACCTAGTTCTCTATAACTCATGGCTCTGATACCAATCTATAACACCCCCACAATTGCAGTGCGCAGCGGAACTACAACATTTGGGTGCTACGTAGTTATCATCACACATAAGGTATATTAAACGACTCAAAGAGACGTAAAGGTTTAAACATAAATTAAAGATTGATTAAATCATCAAAGTCTGCAGTTTTCCAATTCCCAAGATGATACAAAACAGAGTTTGCGTTTAGGTCCCCACTGAATCTCAACCCAAAAGTACATTTTTGCTCACATGACAGAATAATAAAAGAGTTTTAAGTTATACAAGGGTGGAAAAGCAAGTAGACCGCCAAGCCACAACAACTTCCATCCTCGCATGCTCCGCTGCTATCAACCTTGGTTACCTAAAACACATGCTTAAAACTGTCAACACAAAGGTTAAGCGAATCTATAGGTTTATCAAATCATAAGTTGAACATAAGTACTAAAAACCAATCATGATCATTCAATAGCATTGTCGTACTCACAATCTATTATTCAAGGATAAGACAATTGTGTTTAAGCTCATGACACTAATCCGTTAACTCAATCACCCACGTAATAATTACCGGCGTGATTCAGATGAAACCAGTACCCCTACTAAAGGCATCAGTTGCAATTATACCTTATCTCTTATCACAAATTATCCGTCCGTAGGGGGTATCAACGTACTAGCCCTCGTCTCGGATAGGGTAGTCAACCCCATAGTACTATCACTTTGTATAAGAGGATATTTCCCCCTTCACAAGGGCAAGACAATAGTTAATAGTTCATGAAATTAGGGCCTTTTGCAACTAGGTACTCAACACAATTTCAAGGCAACATTCGGGTCCAACAACCATTCATGACTTATGTTCATTTTCATTTAAATAGCATGCATCCCCCTCGCGGGTAAAAACATTTGAAATAAGTAAAGAGCGAGGCTATAGACTCACCTTGCGTATTAGTAGTGGTTCTAGCGAAGACGTAACGAGAAATGTCACCGACGACGTGGATGCCCGGGAAAATCAAACACTTGACCTAAAAGTCAAAGTACGAAAACCAAATCAATACACCGCGTACATAATTGTACTAACACACGCATATGAAACACACTCAATGCTTATGAAAACTCACGCCAAAATCAAACAAGTAGTTGTTACTAGACTTATACCATTTACCTACGTAATTAAAGTTACTATCCATTTTACGATTTTGCCGATACTTACCAAAAGTATGGGTTGTTTTACTAGACTTAACCCTTGTTATAAAAATTAAGAAAATTCTCAAAAATACCTTAAGACCTGTAGAAAACCCATTTTTAATCCCATTAAAAGTTTTCGCTTTTATGACCCGTTAATCAACACATTGTTAAACCTACATTTTTCGGACTGAAATTGCACTTTGACCAAGTCGGACTCATTTGACCCATTTAAAATATACCATTGACCTCTACGACACCTAAGTCTAATAATAGACTCAAATACACAGGTTTGAGACCAAAAATCAACCTTTGACCTTTTACCAAACTATACCTGTGGTCCCCGGGATTTGACCCAAAACCAAACACAAATTCGGATTGTGTTGATTCTCATCTCCCGGTACACGTATTTTCAAAATAACATAACTTTTGACTCGTTTGGAGTTAAAAGCTCTATCTTATACCGAAACGAGCGTCTCGACGACCACTAAACTATATCCTACAATAACAACCTGGACCAAAAATTAAAACCACGAAAATAGCCCTAAACAATCTGTTCGAAAACGACTCATTCAAAATCACCTTTCTACTTGTTTTCAATCCATCCAAACATCACCTAAACCTAGATTAACCACTCATACCCATTCCCAATCACCCAAACAGCCTATAACACTATAACAATCGAATCCTCATCAAAACCTAAAGCCTAAATCATACATGCAATTGGTTCCATTCATTCACAAACATCTAAAACACAATCCTAAACATGAACCCACAACACAAAACATCAAACTCATCAAACCACAACCAATCCCACTTTGGCCGTGGGTTTGGTGTAGCCAAAACACCCAAGAAAAACAGTCCCCAACTCATTTTATTGATGATTCATCCTTATAAACACATGAATTAAACATGTGTACCATTTAATTAGACCAAAATCCATTTTTGTAAAATCATAAATTTTTGGAAAGATTTCTTGATTGCATGTGTGTTTTTGTTAGTGGGATTTACTTACAAGGTGAATTGGAAGGTTGGTATTTGATTGGATTCTCCAAAAACCCAAGAAAAATAATGGTGGTGGTGGTTGTGTGGTGGGTGGCCGGCGGCCATAGGAGAGGGGAGAGGGGAACCCTAAAATTTTTGAATGAAAAATAGTGTGTGTGTTTTCCTTTCCATCTTTTTGTAAAAAGGGGAGGGGCCTTTCTTGCAATTTAGTTATTCTTTTGGCCTCACTTGTAAACGACTCTTCTAAATAGCGGGAAACGACCTATTAGTCGACTTGAAAATTTTACGGAAGTCGGGGGTTGTCCCGAACACTCGAAAATACTTTTAAATGGTTCAAACGCACACAAAACGAATATACACATGGTTCCGACTCGACTTAACACGTAATGAAAATAAAATCTCGAAAAACTCATATATCGATCAATCGATAATAAAAGGTAAATTTTGGGCATCCGTCGGTATCGTAGTCGTCATCGGTTCTTCTTAAATCGTCAAACGTTAAATTACGACCGTAAACGTTGGTTTCAACTTAAACCGTCAAATAAATCCACTATAAAAATTCTTAAAAATTTCAAAAATATACGTAAAATAGGATTAAATAAATGACTTTGGGCTCGGGATATCACATCCACAAGTGAGCCACAACTTAAGAGAGATGTTCATACTGAACAGCTCTTGAGACAATAACTTAGCATCATACGGCACTTTCACGGGTCTTACAGAAACGGTTAATTTTCTTGCTGATATTCTTTTGGTAATAAGGATTTTGATTTCCTTGGTTCTTATTCTTGATTTATCGATCCGTTCATTTCGTTTAGCAAATTTAATTTGCATTTTCATTAAACTTCGGCATTATACTGTTTTGATATAAACAAGTTTATCCGAGATGGTACTATTGATTGTTAGGAACTGAGATTGATTGTTATGGTGTTCACATGCCAACCAGGATTCCATATCATATCACTGATCATTTTCTATTAAATCAGTTTCTCATTTGTTTCGATCTTGATCCCTTGCGTTGAGCTAGCGATGCTTAAATAAAGTGATTTATAATCGTTGAAATAAATTGGCCATTTATTTGAACAAGGAAATTATAAATTGTTGAACTACAAATTTTTGAATCTTATTTGGAAGGACTTGATCAATCCATGAAAATAATGATTCATAAACGTGTGGGCTTAAGCATATAGCATCTGCGTGATTAAACTCTTATTGACTCATAATTTGTTTGCTCGATTCATTCTTTAATTTTGTTCCTCTAATTCTTTGATCGTGAAATGGTTGTATTGGGGCTGTTCCAAAACCGCCAATTGAGAAGGATATCAAGCGTCTCTGAAAAACACTGAAGATACCTTCTTCTTGTGGGACCGAGGAGCCTTCTTAGCCATGTGAGTTACCTAGTAAATCTTAGTAGATTAGTTTATCAATTGTAGTGTCTTTTCATAAATCCCTAACTAAACTGTGACATCAGTTAGTAGGACTAGTCTTTTAAGTTGTATGGCATTAGACGATGATTATCTATAATGCTTAACAATACAACTTGTACTAGTTTGTGATCAATGGAATGAATATCTTTTGATTCCTAATTCTACATCGTTCTATTATTATCTTTCTTTGCTTTTCTCTTTAAATTCTGTGGTATAACGGAATCATTGAATGAATACTCATTATGATTTGATTTGTGTTACACAAGACTCATGCAGTCAATGAAAGCTATGACTGAAGCACGAATGAGCCAAGTTATTAGTGAATAAGTTGTTGTATCTTTAGTTGAATTCATGGCCAACATGAATGATGGATCTAGAACTGGAGCTGAAGCTAAAACTGGTGGAACCTGAACCGTCAAGGTCAAGCAGTATATTCACGACTGACCAAGAATAAATGCGGTGACGTGACTCCTAAGCCAATTGCTATTTGTGATGCTGTCTGCATGGCTTATTAGCTCATGGGACACATAATTCAAGGCAAGGCTGATGAGGTTACTGAAGGGAAAAATAATTCCAAATTGAAAATTCTTTTCGTGCATTAGAGCTCGTAAGTATATCGAAAAAGGTTGTGGATTATTCATGGCTTAGGTATCGTAGAAGTAATAGTAAGAGAAAGTGTTTCCGGAAGATTTGACAGGGCCTTCACCTCCAAGGAAAATATAATTCCAAATTGATCTAATCTCTGGTGCTGCAACTGTGGCACGTGCTCCATATCGATTAGCACCATCCGAGCTGAAGTAATTATTTGTGTAGTTGCAAGAACTATCTGATAGATGTTTTATTCGACCGATCTCGTCAGTTTGTAGAACTCCTATTCTATTCGCTAAGAAGAAAGATGATTCATTTCGTATGTGTATCGATTACCGAGAGCTGGATAAGCTAACGATCAAGAATCGTTATACATTTCCATAAATTGATGATCTATCTGATCAACTTCAAAACTCTCGTGTTTTCTCCAAGATTATGGTGTTTTCTACAAGGTTGATCTTTGTTTTTCTTATCATCAACTTCGCATACGCGAGGAAGATATTCCTAGTACGACGTTTAGAACTTGTGATGCTCATTATGAGTTTAGCGTTATGCCTTCTGGTTTGACCAGTAAACCTGCTGTATTCATTGACTTAATAAATTTTATGTGTAAGTCGTGTCTTGATAAATTCGTAATCGTTTTCATTGATGATATGCTAATCTGCTCTAATAGCGAGGAAGAGCATGTCGAACACTTAAGGACTATCTAGAATTTGTTAAAGAACGAAAATTGTACGCGAAACTCTCACAGTGTGATCTTTGGCTTAGTTCCGTACGATTTCTCTGACATGTGACTGATAAAAGTGAGGTACATGTTAATCCTGCGAAAATCGAAGCCATCGAAAATTTGAGTGCACCAACTACTCAAATTGAAATACGACAATTTTTAGGTTTGGCTGGTTAATACTGAAGGTTTATTGAAGGATTATCTTTAATATCAAAACCATTAACCAAGCTAACTAAAAAGAATGAACCATATGTGTGGGGCGATGATGAAGAGAAAGCTTTTCAAACCATGAAAAGAGAACTCTACAACACGCCGATCTTATCGTTACCCGAAATAAGTAAAGATTTTGTTGTTGATCGTGATACATCTCTTAAAGGATTTAGAGCTATTGACTTGTGTATGCTTGTAGGAACCTTAGGATGAATAAGGAAACTGCACAATCCATGACTTGTAATTGGGTGCGGTGATTTTTACTCTTTGTCTATGGAGACATTAATTGTATGGCACTAAATGTACGGTATCCACTGATAGAAAGAGCCTACAATGTATTCTGGAATAAAAAGAAGTAAATAAGCCTTTAAGTGATTGTGATTGTGTTATTCGTTAACATTTGGAGGTAAGAGAAAATTACAATGGATTCATTGTTAAGCTCTTGAAAACTCAGTCTGAATATGATTTAATGTGTGTCAATGTTGACTGATTGACTCTGCTCATTTTATTTCGATAAATAAAATGATCGTGCGAACTAAGAATCGTTTGCTAACTCCTCGTAGTAGACATAGAAGTCATGACGATGTGAAGCGAAAACCATTGGAAATCAAGGTAGGTGGAAAAGTTATGATAAAGCTATCACCATGAAAAGGTGTTATATATTTTGGAAAACGTGGGAAGTTAATTCCCCGTTAGTTGGGCCATTCGAGATGATATCGAAAGTGAGTCTGGTGGCTTGAAAACTTAAATTACCTCGAGAGCTACAAGGAATTCACAATACTTTTCATATGTTGAACCTAAAGAAATTTCTTCCCAACGAAGATCTAACTAAACCTCTTGATGAAGTATGAATCGACGGTAAGTTGAATTTCATCAATGAACCTGTTGATACTATCGATAAGGAATTTAGACAACCGAAGCAAAGTTGTATTCCTATTGTCAAATTTGATGGAACTCAAGACGAGGACCAAAAATACGTTTAACCGTTTGATTTCAACGAGCGATCAAGGAAGAACGCAAGTTGATCTTCGGGACGAAGATCCCAATTTGGTGGGGATGATATGACAATCCGTCAATTTCAGGTCGATATTCTAATCGCGACTATTAAGTATTATAAGTTTACTTTAATGAGAATATTAAATTATCGGCTAAACGAGAAGGTTATAGCTTGAAACTTAACGTAATAATGTCGTTTAGATGAAAACCGACAAGGAATATGTTAGGTATCGATATTATATTCTTAAATAACATATGAATGATTTTATTGTATTTTTTTATTTCTCGTGTTTTACGTTTTAACGAATGACGAGAACTACTAATGATCGCGATACCGACGGATGCCCAAAAATTTATGTTTTATTATCGACTGTCTCGATATTTAATATTTTCGACGTTTTCGATTTAATTAAGTTCTAAGTCGTGTCGAAGCCATATTATTATATTTAAGAAGCGTTTTAACTTTTGAAAAGTATTTTTACGAAACTCGAGTCCCGTAAATATTTTCAAATTTGACTAATAGTCATTTTCTACCTTTTAAACTATTAAATTGTTTTATAGTCCACAAGATTGCAAAATTGGCAAAAGCTACCCTCCACAACTACTACTATATATTAATTTTCCACTAACTAAAACACACACACATAATATTTTTATAAACATCAAACTCTCTCCCTTGTTTTCTCCTCCCTCTTGCCATCCATAATCAACACCAAAATACCCTTGTAATTTTTGATTCCACTTGAATCTTGTAAACCAATAAAAGTCCCATCTTAGTTTTTCAAAGGTGAATCTTTTGATACCAAAATTTCTTACATGCATAATGTTTGAAGATTTTGATAAAAACAAGAATTGTTGAAGGTATTTTTATGATTATGCATGTAATGATCTTGAAAAAGATCATGATATTTTCATATAAAAAGTTTGATTTTTAATCTTTGATTTTTGGTTTTGATCAATATGCAAGTGTTAGGATTGATGAGGAATGATATTAAGGGATTAGGATGAGTAGAAAAGTGGTTGGAATTGCTTGAAAAATTGTTTTAGTACGATTTTAAAGAGTTGATTTTAGGCAGTGAGTGTAGGCTGTTTTTTAGGGTTTGAATATTGAGTTATTATTAAACTAATTGGATAGTGTTGTAGAGAATTTTCTTAGCTTTGATTTGATATAAAGTAGCACTTCTAACTCCAAACGAGGAGGAAGTTATGATGATTTGATTTTCGTGTACCGGAAAACGAGTGTTAACACAATCCGAAAATTGTTGTCGATATATGGATCGAATCTCGGAGACTATAGAATGAGTTTTAGAAATAGTCAAGGGCTGATGTAAGTTGCTAAACCTCAGGTCCTGAGTCTATTTTCAAACCCGATTGTCGGTTTTATAAA
Organism: Glebionis coronaria; assembly: GCA_025667525.1. Taxonomy (NCBI): domain Eukaryota; kingdom Viridiplantae; phylum Streptophyta; class Magnoliopsida; order Asterales; family Asteraceae; genus Glebionis; species Glebionis coronaria. The sequence goes on from CM046874.1 coordinate 489,351,942, forward strand.
CGGAATTGTTTAAATATGTCAAAATGGTTTTACAAGTCAAAGGCGTAAAACTGTCCGGTTTTTACAACATAAAGATGTGTCGGGTAGAAGGTCTTAGAAGTAATATTTTTGAATGAAATTTGAATTGAGTCTTATTCATATTATGTGTGAGTTTGTCACCAAGTTTCGTCAAAATCGGACAAGTCTAGATAGGGTAGATTGGTGTGTACATTTGGAGTGTATAAGCTGATTGGTATTTTGGACACGTAGTTCAATGGTCGTGTGGCGTGAGTTTGAGTAATTCACTATTGGACATGGTGATTTACTCAAGTGTTTAGTCATTATATCAATGACTTAGCTACTGGTCCTAGTGAAGTAAAATGATAGTTTGACTTGCGTTGACTTGGCGTCTTATGACGGGTCTATGTCAAGAGTGCAAATGTTTGAAAGAATAGTGTTGAATAAAAGGGTATAGTAATATCACTTGTATCGTTATATTTTTCTGGATTGTCATGGTTTTGTAATTTTGTTTTTTATATTATTTAAGTATGATTTATACTTGAGTCGATTATTAACGAGTGCGCCTTATTTGGTAGGTTGTAGTTTTCGTGTTTAAACGGGCATCACTAATCTCGGCGATCGTCTCATTACCACTATTGGCTAAGGTGAGTCTATAGCCTCGATTTTAACATGTTTACTTATTTTATAAAACCCGCGAGGGGGATAACATGCTTGTTTATTTAAAATAAAGGGTACAACGAGAAGTTGTGAAAACCCTACTTATTAGAAAACTATGGGTGCAACGAGAAGTTGTGGAAACCCTACTTATTGGAAAAGCATTTATTATAAATGAAGGCTGCAACGAGAAGTGTGGTAAACCCTCTTTGTTTTAAAAATTGAACACCTGGAACCCGATTGTATGTTTAGATGAAATTTATTACATAAGTTAGTTTAGCCTTAAAAGACCCATGAATCGTGAATTGTTAATCGAAGTAACGCTAATGCTATGGATAGATCTATCGGGATGACGCCCAGTCCGCTCGCGACTAGCTATCAGGTGGTGTTGTGATGCACTAGTAATGAAACATCGGATGCATTGTATAAGAGAAATATACGCACTTGGCTAGGTGTGTTGGGCTGAAATTATATATGTTAACGTTCAATGTCACGAGGCTTATGTAATGACACCGATAATTATGTCCATACAACATAATTGTCTTTGATAAATTATTAACCATGGAAGGTTATTTTGAATACTTGTGTTCTCTTTATTTAAATTAAACTCTATAGATTCACTCGGTAAATTTTGCTAACTTTTTAACATGTTTTATCTCAGGTCCATATAGAAGGCACTCGATGAAGGCGGTTTCGTGAAGCTTGCATATTTGAAATGTTTTGGCCCGCTTTTATAAATTATATCCATTCAAAGACCTTTATCATTTATTGTGTTTGTAAACATTAAATTATCTGGGACCGTGTGAAAAGTTTTAATTGTTAAATGAGAATGAATGGATGTTTTTTTATTGAAACGACTCGTTTTGAGCCGTTTCTATGATTATGAGATTCAACCATGATAGTAACACCCAAGGACCCTTCCGCTGCTATGACCGAAATTGGGGGTGTTACAATTGTTGTGTATTTGTCTTTTACTCTATTGTAACGTTGCCACAGATGTGGTCCTTCGGGAAGGGTCCGGGTTTACGGTTGCCTGTCGAACCAAACTTTTGTGAAAGCTAGATTAAACTGTATGTAGCAAGGTGTGAGAGTAACATGCCCAACACTAACTTATCTTAGAACCTCAATAGTTCAATCAAACTAAAAAACCTTAATAGGTATGTATTGCAGTTCACTCGGGAAAATCTTGTTGGTGAGTTTAGTGTCATCAACTATTTTAGTTAATCGGGATTTACTAGAGACCAATGAGATTTCATATTCGGTTCTGACATGAACTAGGGGAAGTGCGGAGTGCACACTCGTTGAGCTAATATGTTATCGCCCACGACCAAAATGCAGGGTTCAAGGGGGTTGTGCCCCCTTACGGGGTCAAGGGGCAGAGTCCCTTGCGGGGTCAAGGGGCAGAGCCCCTTCCTGGGGTCCCGCTGACCTGTTGGTATTAAGGATTCGTCTTAATTTTCTCACGAAAACCCAACCCACATACCTGTTGGTGCACAGTTATAACTGTTCGGTTTTTAACTGCTATTAACCGTTTTTTTGTCTGTTCCTTCACAAAATTTTTGTCTCATATGAACTTAACGAAAAACACAATTCTCTTTGTTCTTGCTTTGATTTCTTGTGCCTAGAATCAAAGTGTTTCCACTTGAATTATCCCGATAAGGATTTCGTGTGACACAGTCACCATAGGGTCAAAATACTTTATAAAGAAAGTGAATTCAACACGATTCAAGTTAGATATCCAAGATTATCACACCCTATTTACTTACAAATGTATAAAGTATTTTCTGAGTTAATCATGGTTGGAGGAAGTACTGTGAAAGACATGACTACGAATTTTGGGAAACTGGATAAGTTTGAAGGGCATGACTTTAGGCGATGGCATAAAAAGATGCACTTCCTGTTGACAACTTTAATGGTTGTGTGTCATCTGTCTACACCGATGCCAGAGTTGTTGGAGGATGATACGGTGGAAGCGATCAGACGCAGATCAAAGTGGGAGAATGATGATTAGATCTGCAGAGGATACATACTCAACGGTATGTCTGAGCCCCTATTTGATATTTATCATAATTATGAATCTGCAAAGGAGTTATGGGATTCTCTTGAATCCAAGTACATGGCAGAGGACGCTTCAAGTAAGAAGTTTCTTGTAAGTAATTTTAATAATTACAAAATGGTCGATTTTAGGCCTGTCATGGAACAATTTAATGAACTCCTTAGAATCTTAGGACAATATACACAACATGGTTTAAAAATGGATGAATCGATATCTGTTTCCAGTGTGATAGACAAGTTGCCTCCGTCATGGAAGGATTTCAAACATAATTTGAAACATGGTAAAGACGATTTGTCTTTGGTACAACTTGGTAGTCACTTGCGCATAGAGGAATCTCTAAGGGCGCAGGACAGTGACAAGGGCAAAGGAAAAGAAGTTACTGGACCCTCGGTCAATATGATCGAAGAGAGTGGAAAGAATAAGAACAACAAAGAAAACAAAAAGAAACGTAAGGATAACAGCGGTGGTTCCGGTTCCAACAAAAAGCCCAAAGGAGGGGACTGTTAGAAGTGTGGCAAATTTGTCCACTTTAAGCGGGACTGTCGTGGTGGAAACAAAAAGAATAACGTAAGTGCTGGTGGTTCGGGAAAGGGGTCTAAGGACCAATCCCAAGACCAAGGTCAGAATTTAGTACATGTTTGGAACAGTTTTGGTAAATATTCTGTTTCACTAATTTCTGAAGCATTTTATGTGCAGGTTGATGCAATTACGTGGTGGATTGATTCCAGTGCCACAACACATGTTTGTAAAGATCGTTGTTGGTTTAAGACATATGAACCGGTGGAAGACGGATCTGTCCTTTACATGGGTGATGATCATTTCGCTCTTGTTCATGGAAAAGGAAGTGTGGTGTTGGAATTCAGTTCTGGAAAATCTATTACTTTGTTTAATGTATTGTTTGTTCCTAAACTTCGTAAGAACTTAATTTCTGGTCATATATTAAATAAATGTGGCTACAAACAATTCTATGAATCTGATAAGTATATCTTATCGAAGTCTGGTGTATTTGTAGGATTTGGTTATTATAACAATGGAATGTTTATGTTAAATTTGAATAAAGTTCCTGGTGATTCTAGTTCTGTTTATATGTCTTCTTCTATTGTTGTTGATACCTCATTATGGCATGCTCGTTTAGGACATGTTCACTATAAAAGAATACTTGAAATGTCTAAAGATGATTTAATTCCTGCTATTGATGGAAATGCTGGAAAATGTAATACTTGCATGTTCACAAAAATACTAGGCAACCATTTAAAAGTATAAAAAGGAAATCTGTCATACTTGAATTAATACATAGTGATTTATGTGATTTTCATGCAACACCATCTTTAGGAAACAAGAATTATGCTATCACTTTTATAGATGATGCCTCTAGGTTTTGCTATGTTTATTTGCTGCATGCAAAAGATGAAGCCCTAGATAAATTTAGAATTTATAAAACAGAAGTTGAATTGCAACAAAATGACTTGGTTAAAACCTTATGCACATATAGAAGTGGTGAATACTATGATCTTGTATGAAAGTACCTTAATATAACAATTGTCGAAACTATAACTCATATAAACTCTAAAACACAACGAAATACTTTTCAAACGCGTAATGCTTTATTAACTATTATAAACAAAGTATTACAAAGTGCTATGAATACACCCGTTCAATGACAATAAAAAATGAACCCTAGAACAAGTAAACTTGATTCGAGACTCAAGTTTACAAGGGAACCTATGAGACGCTGGTAGACAGTTGAGGGCTCAGTGGTTCCAAAGAGAGAAAGAACTTAGATAATTTATCCAAGCACAAGGGTTTCATTAACTCTTTTTCTCACTCCTATTTATAGTGGTACGAGGTTGCTTCCTTAGTGGGAGTAGTTGATACGTGTCATCTTCTGAATGGAAGAGTACAACGTATTAAATGCATGTTCAAATCGAGACATACCTTTAAACAACTTTAGGTGAACAGTTCTGCCAACTGTTCACTTTTTGTCCCACTAGGTCGTACTAGGCTTTATCTTGAATCTCTTGTTTTGTCCCGCTCAAAACACTTAGTATATTCTCCCGCCTAAACTACAAAGGATTAGACAAGCTTTTCTTGTATCAAACTTCTAGGGTTCTTAAGTGATCTCTGAGTATTGTCAACTCAGAGATCCTTGAACACCAGCACATTCCTTCTACATCCCAGCTATTCATAATCGCTGGTAAGTATGACTTCAGATTGTCTTCGACTTCTCTGACGTTATCTTTGACTTGAATGTTCCTGGTGTGCCAGCTGATGCTTTGCCTTCCGCTGGTCTGGTCTCTGTCGTTGGTCCTCTCAACGATCAGTAACACTTGGTCTAATTTAAACAAATCTAGACTGGGCCATAGTTAAAACTTTCATTGGCCCAACAATCTCCCTTTATTTGTTTATAAATTATACTAAGTCTAAAATTATTGTAAGTGAGTACACAACTTCTTCTTACACATAATTTAACAAACATACCTCAGAGTTTTATTAAACATAAAGAACCTAGTCTATTACAAGAACACCCAGTGGTGTAAACATAAAACAAAATAAAAGGTTCTTCAGCGATCGAGGCCTTGGTCACAGATTCTCTGAGCTTCAACTTTGTCACTCCTAGAGTTAATGATCAGCTCAACTTCAAACTCAAAATCATCAGCTAATTTGCAGTTCCTTAGGATACCCTGTTTGAGTCTAATGAGTTGGATAGTTGAGGCCAGATGAAGTTCATTCATCCTCTGAAAGCAATACTCACAATTTCCATTCATAAAGACCATCTCTGTCTCTGGTTCTGAGTATACTTGGCCACCCACTGGCTTATTGATCTCCTTGGGAAGTACAAGGTTTCTATACATTCCATCTACCACAACATTCTCAGTGACTAGCTTCTCTACCAGAGGCCCCATTTGGGTTTTCCTTTTTCTTTGTCCTTGAGATGATTGTTGTTGTGATAGTTGAGGAGGCAGAGGTACCTTCAGCTTTTTAGCAATGTCTCTTACCCAATTTAGCTTAGCTTGAATTTTTCATCATTTGGGCAGCACCAGGCCCAGTCTTCTTTTGGGCAAGAGACAGCATTTCTAACCATTCAGAGAGGCCCAGATCTCTGAGTTTAAAGTCACTGAAGACTTTGTAGTTGGTTATTTTATTTTCTTTGTATAAGGTCATCACTACTCTTTTATCATTGTCAGTGTAACATGTGTATTTTGTGATTTGATCGGGCTCTGCTCTTTGGTCCACTATTCTCTCATATTCCTTTTGAAGGTTGCTCCTTTTGACTTCAAGTTCTTTGAGCTTATTCAGTTGAGCTTCCTTTACAACTGGAGAGAGTAGTTTGTTCAGAGCTTCTTTGCTCTTGATTTCAGCAGATTTAATGTTTGCTAATCTCTTTTGTTCCAAGATTTGAGCATTTTCCTGCTCTGGGGTTAGTGGTGGTTCATCAGCACTTTTAAATTTGTTCAAGTCAGAGTGTCTGACTGTGGATCCACCTTCTTTTTGGAGGGAGTGCAGGGTTGTTTCAGGCACCTCAGTGGCAATACCTTTTCCCTTGTCCTGTGCCACCTCAGTGATGGGGTTGAAGGATCTAATGGGTTTTTGTTTTGGGATCTCGTTAAGGGTGCTGGTTGTTTAAGTGATTGATCCCCCTTAGGTGGAGCAGTATATTCTTCTTCTTCAGAGGTGGAGGTAGCTGAATTCTCCCCCTCAGGCATTGCGCCGGCAGAAGCTGTGCCTGATCCAGGTTTGAGGAACTTAACAAATTCTTGATGGACAAATAGACATATTTCTTTAAGTTCCTCTTGCAATAGCTCCTGAAGAATTTGCTTGGAAGGCTCAGATGCCTTGGCAATAGCAGCAACATTGGCTTTGACAGCTGCGGTGAGGACTGATGGCATGTATTGCTGAAGAGTCTGGTTTAGAACTGCTGGGAGTTGAGTTTTCAAGGCATTTCCCAGTAGTTGCGGAAGCAGTGCAGTCATAAAGGATTCCACATATAAAGTTAGTGAAGTCTCTAAGGTTGTGGTGAGTTCTTCAGCAACATGAGTTAGTGTTTGTAGTTTAGAGAGGATGACATCATTTGTGACTTTAGGCTTGGAGATACTGATGTCTCCCCTCCTAACCCAGAGTTCCTCGGCGGCTAGTTCCTGAACATCTTTCATTCTAGGAACATGGACAGGCTTGAGGTGTTGCAAATGTTCCAAGTGTTTCATTGCCCCCAGTTCCATGACATTTGGCAAAGTGGGGAAGGGAACTGGGGTTGGTGTACAGAGCCTCTAGTCCCATAGCTGCTTGGCAGCTAGTTCTTGAACATTTGCCATAGATGGGAAGGAAATGGACTTTAATTCGGATGTGACTTGGTCATCATCAGCATCCATATCAGCATAGTCTGAAATGGTCAGGTCATATTCAATGATAAAGACCTCATCTTCTCGCATGGAGTCAATGTATAACAAGGCATCCAGATCAATGTGGGAGGCTTTAGCATTATCATCACCAGCAATAGAATAGGCATCATCATTTTGTTGTTCTTCATGAAGATTATTAGCCTGTTATGACATTTGTTAGTAGCTAGTGTGAAATAAATATGAAGTTATAGATCGCTATTCGCTGCCCCTAGGAAAGATGGATGTGATTATCCAGCCCCCCCCCCCCCTAAGGATTTCTCCTCGGACTCTTTTAGTGTGAAACAGATATGTTGAAGGGTCGCCATTCGTTTCCCCTAGGATAGTTGGGTGTGATTATCCAGCTCCCCCATAAGGATGACTCCTTGGGACTCTTTTGATTTGTGAAAACTGATGAGACTGCTTTTATACATGGTCTCATCGTCCAAATCGGCCTTAAAATGCATAAAATATCATCAAATATACCAAATATATGCTCGTGTTTGTTACTTGTGTATTTTTAGGTACGGATATTGAGGAATTGGTAAAAGATCACAAGAATCATTCAAAAACGAACACGGGAAACGAAGACGCACAATGAACCAACTCATTTATGGAATTTTGCAAAAAGACCCCTCAAGTTTGAAGAATTGGCAAATTTAGTCCCTCATCTTTGAAGAACTTGTCACATTTGACCCTCAAAATGTCAATTGTACAAGTATAATCCTTATTATTTGAAGATTGTACAAGACCAGTCCATCAAGAATCAAGAAAATACATTAAATACCCTTGGAAAAGTTTTTGGAAGTCTTTGTGCCACTTTTGACAACTTGTCCAAAGTTGTTATGTGCAAAAAGGGCGCTGATGGCTAATTAATACAAAGTGGAAAGAAAAGAAAAGCTTGGGGGCCAAACTGGCCAGACAACCAAAACCATTTCACCCACTCCCTAGCCAACACGTCACCCACTATCAAACTTTCAACCAATCACCTCCTTACCTCCATCCACGTCACTTTTCCCACTCAGACTAAGTTAACTGATTTTTAAAATCAGTTTAATAAAAGGATTAAGTGTGGGAAACACAATATTTAAACCCTCAAACGAATCAAACTTAACTGTTTAACCACATTCATACTATAAACCCTAGAAAACCCCAGTTTTAATCTCCTTAACTTTTAACCTTAATCCTAATTAAGGTTGGGGGTTTTACACCTCACCCCACTCCCAACATAAAACCCCACCCAGAAAACGACCACTCCACCCCTTGTCCCCTCCCCTGCTACCTTCTCACATGGCACTTGACCAAATCAGTGGTCCAACTTCACTCCTTGGCCCCCAAGATTATTTTGACGCTCAAGATGGAGTGTTCACAGCTGGCATCTTCACAAGACACCAACAGGATCACATGGGAACTTATTTTGACCAAATTTCAGTCAAATCGTCCAAGGGCAAATTAGGGCTTTACCTATTAGGGTTTTTAGTATTCTAGAGAGTTCTTTTCAGTCTATAAAAGGAGAATGAGCATGTTCATATCCCTTTGTTCCAGTTTTTAAGCTTTTCACTTGTAATCCCTTTTTAAGAAAATAAAATTTTGGTGTTTGTGAAATCAAGTGTAATTCCTTTTTATCTTTTTTAAAAGTTGTGTGTTGTGTAAAAGCTTAAGCTGAGTTCCATCAAATTGTGAAGGTTTTGTGTGATTTAAGTTTTCAAAAAGGTTTTGAAAAAAGTTCTTTTTAATTTTCAAAAATCCAAAAAGTTGTGAAGTGAAAGTGGAATAACTTTTTGGATTTTTGATATTGTAAGTGTTTTTAAAACGTGTGTTTTAAGTTTAAAAGGTTTAAAAGATTTTAAGAAGAAAGAAAGAAAAACAGATTATAGCATTTGTTCTTGTGTTTTTCTTTTTGATTTTTCTTAAACAGGATTGAAGATTGTTGTTGATTATTGTTTCTGCATACACCCGAGTGTATAGGGAGGTGGATTAACATCCACAAAGGACTTGGATGTAAGTCCTTGAGGTAAAATTTCTTGTTTCCTTTTTCAGTTTTTAAGCAATTGTATGCTTTGGTGATTTTGCATGAAAAAGTGTTAGATGTTGTTTAGACTGTTGGATATTGCTCAAATGATGGTTGTGTGCATGTTAAATGCTAGTTAAATCAGTTTGAGTAAGTTTTTCAAAGAGTTTGTTTGAAAAAAGTTGAAAAAAGTTATTTAAAGGAGTGTTTGGATATAGGTTTAATAGGTTTTATTTGAAAGATTGGTGAAATTAAAACGTGTTAGAGTTGTTAAATAGGGTTGAGTTAGGTTGCATGACAGTATTAGTTTGAATTGGTGAAGGTTTGAAGCAAGTTGGGTGCAAAAAAGTGAAAAATATAGCTAAAAATCTGCTTAGGCTTAATTACTTCTTGTTTTTCCTTATTTTGATGCTTGGATCTTCAAATCTGTTAAGAATTAGGATGTTATAGGTTTGCTGGTTACTTGTGTACCATTTTGTGAAGTTGTGTGCAAAGTCTTGGGCCTTGAAAGTTAGTTTTGTGCAAGTAGGTTGCATAGAAACACCACCAGACCCCTAGAAAGACCTCAGCAACATTGATTTGCTTGAGTGTGCTTAGTTTGTGACATTTTGTGCTAATTGGTGCTTATTTTCTGCTTGAATTTGACTCCCTACACTCAGAAAGAGTGTAGGGGTGCCTTTGTTCCACAAATACAACACCAAATAATCACAACCAAGTCTTCTTGGTCTATTGCACACAAGTGAAAACACTTGTGTGTTCATCAGTCCACAAAGCAGACCTGGGCACGTTTTTGGCTTAATATAGCTTGAATCTTTGATAAGTTTGGATTTTGTTGTGTTTTTATGGCCTACAAGAGTTACTGATCAAGTGTGAAAAGAAAAAAAAAAGTTTTATAAAAAGTCCACCCCGCCCGGACTCGAACACGCGACCCCTTGCTGGGGGACTAAGCGTGTTAACCAGTGATCTAGATGGACCTTTTACGTTAAGGTTTCATTTCAAGTGTTATTTAAGAAGGTTTTGGTTTTGGCTTATTTTAATAAGCCGTAGCTAATTTGATTTTTTCCAGCTTATTTAATAAGCATTTTTGCTTCATTTCATTTTTCCTAGGATATTTATAGGCTTTAGGATTTTTCTGTTCAAAAACATTATTTTTTTCTTTATTTAATTAATTATTAGAATTATTTTTAGTTTTAAATTTAGAAAGTAATTAAAAAATAGTAAACAGTAATTAAAAAATACAAAAAAAAAATAGTTTTTAGGTTTTAATTTATATTTTTGAGGTTTACATATCAAAAAGTTTTCAAAAACTTTAATTTTTAATTTTATTTAATTTTAGGGTTTTTAGACAACTTTAAAAACTAATATAAAATTAATTAAGAGGTTTTAGGAACTTTAATTTACATTTTCTTCTTAGTTAGAATATTTAGGATTTTTGAGAATTTTTTAGAATTTATTTTTTGAACTTTTCATTTTTTGGAATATTTTATTATTTTATTCATAAAAATTCAAAGTTTTATTTTTAACTTTTTTTCATTTTTCGTAGATTCTAGACATTAAAATAGGACCTTGGTCACTTTCCAATTAATTTTTAGGCTTTTCAATTATTTTCTAGATTTAATTTAAGATTTAATAAATTTTAATAGTTTTTAGGGTTTTAAAAATAGTTTAAATTGGTTTTAAAATTTTTAAAAATAGTTTTTAGCTTAATTAGGTCATTTTTGAGGTTTACAAACTATAAAATCTTGTTTAGGGCTTTTTAATATTTAAAAGTGATTTTTAGGGCTTTAATTAGCATTAAAAAGTCATTATTAAATTAATTAAAAGGTTTTGGCAAGTTTGGATTTTTTGTAAACTCTTAGAATTTTATTGTGGATTTTTAGTAATTTTTAGGAATTTTTAGGTCAAAATTTTAAATTTTGTACTTTTTACGTTTCTACGTCGTAACTTTCTAGTAGTGTTTTTGCCTTATTTTTCTATTTTTCGTCTTCGTCATTTTCTCTTCTTTTCTTCTTGTTAATAATCAAAAACAAAAATCAATCATTCATTACACAACACACGTGCCTCCTCGAGAGAACGATTCCCACACAAAGGGTCATAACTTGTGGTTTTCCTAAATCACTCGTTAACGCTTACCACTATTTTACGTTCTTTTTCCTAAAAGACGTATTTCTACGACTATCATTTTTGGCGCCGCTGCCGGGGAGGCGTGTTGTGTTTTGATTGAACATTGTTGTTTTCTATATTAGCCATAATAGTAATTGTATTAATAGCACTCTATTAATACGTATTATCGTTTTTCGGTTTTTGTGTGAATATTATTACTAGATAGTATACGTAGAACAATAAATTCACAAGTACTCCAAATACGTGAGCAATCACAACCTTGATTCGGGATTTCATCACTCGATCATTGTATTCGAATCTCAAACCAAAGAAAAAAGGCAAAAATAGATAAATACTTTCGTGAAGCTTAATCTTGATAATACAAACTATAAGGTGGGTATAAGGCGGTTGTATTTCACGACCTAAAGGAAAAAGGCTCTTAAGTGCTTCGCGCCGCCTCGTTTCCTCCGCTTGCTTGTGCGTATTTGATTGTGAGAGTGAATCGAGGGTTTTGCCGCCCAAAGTATTATTACATATCATATATATTTTCTTGGTTTCATAATGATTAAACCCTCTTGAACGATTTGGTGTTCCACCATCGTTCTAAAGTCATCGAAGGCGTTCACTTCACGTGATCGTTTTCATTCCTTGAGGCCTTTTTAATCAAGAGATTTGATTGAGGAGGAGATTTGTGGACTCATTGTCTACTTAATACATTCACCAATTTCCAAAAAAAAAGTTAATACAATCAAAAATCACAAAAAAATTGAAAAACATAAAAATACCAAAAAGAATCTTCTTTGCTCGTCTCCACGTTGTACGTGACGTTTATGCTCACTCGTAATCAAGCAAAACGTGCACGTAAACGCAAGAACAAAACTCCCACTCCAACTCATTCTAGTGAGGAGTCTCCTATTGACGAACCCATTGTACGAGAAGAACCAACCATGGCGAATCGAACTATGATGGAGTTACTTCAAGCACCCACCGAGGGTTATGGAGAAGCTATTGTGATTCCCGCAATCCTTGCGGAGAATTTTGAGGTGAAAACGGGTTTGTTGTCGATGATCCAAAACAACAAATTCCGTGGTGATGAGAAGGACAATCCCCACAACCATATCCGCCAATTTAATCGTCTTACCGCCACGTGCAAATTCAAGGATGTCTCGAATGACTCGATTAAGATGATGCTTTTTCCGTATTCCTTAGCGGGGCCCGCTAAAATTTGGTTAGAGAAAGAGCCACCCAATTCTATATTGACGTGGAAGGATCTCGTTTCAAAATTTGTGAACCAATTTTTTCCGCCCTCTAAGACTACGCATTTGAAAAATGAGATTTCTAAATTTTCACAAGAATCAAACGAAAGTTTTTCTACGGCTTGGAATAGGTTTAAGGAGATGTTACATGAATGTCCTCATCATGGTTTTTCCGATTTGCACCAAATCGACACGTTTTACAATGGACTTAACGATCATGAAAGAGATTATTTAAATGCCGCCGCGGGTGGTAATTTTTTGTGTAAAACGGTTGAAGAAGCTTTGGTCATAATCGAGAATAGGTCTAAGGTTTATAGCCCTCGTCACACACCGAGTGTTGCCAAAAGGGGCTCATCATCGTCTCAAAGTATCAATGCATTACATGATGAAGCAAATGAAGAAAACCGATTTTTCGATAGATTTGCTAACCTTATATCCCATTGGAAGGCTCAAGAAGCTTCCAACACCGCTTCGGTTAAAGCGGTTTCTAAAAGTTGTTTGTCGTGTGGGGGAGCTCATGATCTTTCCGAGTGCATTACCGCGGATGGTAACACTTCGAATGCTTTTGTAGCCACGGGAACTTATAACCAAATCGGTCAAGGTTCACGTTCAAATCAAGCTCCACCCAATCAAAATGCTAATAATTATCGCAACAACAACCAAGGTGGAAATTACCAAGGAAATCAAAGGAATTATAACAAAGGTAATTACCAAAGTGGAAATGGGCAAATTTCTAATCAAAACCAAAGCCGTGATTTTCAAACTAATGCCCAAGGTTTTCAAAACGATCACACCAAAAATCTTCAAGGAGAATTTTTGAGTTATGCTAAGGCTAATGATGCTAAGTTTGATAATATGCAACGTGAGATGGTTAGCTTAAGATCAGAGTTGAAAAACGAGCTTAAAAACGAACTTGCTAATAAACTTAAAACTCATGCTAATAAAATGGAAGGAAATGTCACACGACTCCAACAAAATCAACAAAAAATGGAGCAAGGACAACATGAGATTAAGCAAGAATTGTTAAAAGCGGATGCTAGGCAATCTAAGTTTGAAGACCGTATGGCTAAAATGTTTGAAGCTATCATGTGTAAGCCCTCTTCTTCGGGTGGTCTTCCTAGTGATACCATCGTGAACCCGAAAGGAGAATTGAAGGTTATTGCCACTCGTAGTGGTAAAACTTTCAAAGAACCCATTTCTCGTCCAAGTACTTCTATGGAGAAGGAAAAAGAGAAAGAACCCGAGGTTGTGGTTGAAAAGGAGCAAATTACAAGCCCACGAAGTACCGCTCAAACCACACCTACGGTTGAACCTACACCAATCATGGAACCCGAGATTCCAAGGCCGATGCCTATGCCTAATTTGCCCCAACCCACACCACCTTTACCCTACCCTTCAAGACGAGACAAGGAAAAGGCACAAGAACGAAATAATTATCAATTTGAACTCTTTATGAAAATGTTTCGTGACTTACATTTTAATATAAGTTTTGCTGACGCCTTAGTCATGATGCCTCGATTTGCCGCGAACTTCAAAAGTATGTTGAATAACAAAGAAAAATAGCAAAAATCGTCTAGTTGTTCTTCGGTTTTTCTAAGCCGCATACCTCAAAAGGTCGGTGATCCTGGAAAGTTTTTAATCCCATGTGCTATCCAAGACATGGAAGAATGCTACGCCTTGGCCGATCTTGGTGCTAGTATTAATTTGATGCCTCTTGAGATTTTTAAATCGCTCAATCTTCCAAATCTCACTCCTTCAAGAATGTCAATCGAAATGGCCGATCATTCTACGATTCTAGCTTGTGGAGTAGCCGAGGATGTCTTTGTGAAAGTTGGGAAATTCTATTATCCCGTGGACTTTATTGTTGTTGATATTCCCATCGATCCTAAAGTTCCGTTAATTTTAGGTCGATCTTTTTTGGATACCTCGAGAGCACTTATCGATGTGCATGCAAGAAAAATCACTCTTCGTTTCAATGAGGAAGAACTCGTCATTAATGCAACCCAAAACTTCACTCTTTCTCATGTTTATTCTATCACATCTTTGTACAATGTCAATCCCATCAAAAACATTTGTCAAAAGATTTCAAATAGAGTTTTAGGAGTTGTTGATAAAAATGAAGTTCCGTCCCCTCCGCCGATGGAGGTTAAGAGTGTTAAGCCTATGATTCCAATCTCGAGTGATTCTTCGGATGATGAATACGTTGATCCCGATGGGGAGGTTTTCTTTGTTGACAAAAGATTTGAAAACTTGCCACCACCTAAACCAAAAAGATTTCAAAATGTGAGAATTTTTAGTGTGACTAACATTGTTTTAGATACACCAAATATTTTTGACATAATTAAATCGGGTTTTCACAAAGAGAGTTTAAAAGATTTTGAATTTAATTTAAAAGATTTTTCTACAATTCTAACTCCGTCATCACCGCGTTTATTGAGTACTACAAGCTCGTCTTCTCCTTTTGACGATGCTTTGTGTGGACTTAGTGTGGGGGGAAGCCCCTTATGTTCCCTCCCCTTTCTCCACCGAGGACGAGATATTTGATCCTGGAATTGCTTATATAGGGAAATCTCGGTCTTCCATCGATGCAATAAATGGAAAATCTTTTCATTTAATTGGTGCGAGTCTACCTCGAGTAGCTCAATGTTATGACTTACCCATTGTCCCACCCTTTTATTTCTTCTCTCCTATTTTATTCTACCCCATTGGGGTTTGTGTTGGAGTAGCATTGTCTCGTCTTTCATCCGAAAACGAAGACGCTATTTTTGACCCCGGTATACGTTTATCGGATTTTTAAAGTACTTCACGTGCTTTTGGGCCTTGTTTATCATGTAAGCCCCACCAAAAATTGACCAAACCATGATTATCCCTAAATGATCACATTTATGGGGATTCGAGTCGAGCTTTTGACTCGGTTATCAAAAACAAGGTGCCTCGTGGGGGAGACCCATGCTTATCCATGTACATATTATTGCTTTCTAATTAGTTAATGTGAGGGGATTTGTGCCCTTCCAACCTTTGTTACGTGGTTGTTTGTGAATTGTGATTTTTAGATCATGATCTTCACGATTGGAGCCTCTCGTGTTCGTTTCATGGGAGCACTCGATCGTTTGCTTTGGAGGCCATTCCCAATATCCACATCATGATATCCTTTTATGTTCTAACCTTAGGTTTATAGCACACTTCATAAACGGCTATTACTTATTGGTTACACCCTTTCCATGCTAGATTAGGCATTCGACTACGTCTCTAGTATGGGGGTGTTTGCACCCCTAGACTCGAAACATTGAGGACAATGTTTAACTTTAGTATGGGGGGGTGAATAGATACTTGCCCTGCCAAACCTTCACGCTTTCCAAAGTTTATCGTTTTGTTTATCGTTTTGTTGCAAAATAAGGCTAAAAATGGCCAAATTTTAAAATTTTTCTCATGTTTTATAAGTGTTTGAAGACACGAATGTAGATTTTCCGATGGCGAGAATAAGAGTAATTTTTGACTCGACCGTGCGTGTTGAGCACTTAGCTTTGATTCCTTAACTACACATTAGGCTAAGTCTCTTAAATGAGGACGAGAAATGATAGAGTTAATTATAAGTTACTATGCTAAACGTAGAGTACTCGTATTCTTTCAAAAACTCATGTGTTCTCGTTGTTTGCTTATTCTCCCTTCGCTTGTAAATATTTTTTGCTTAATAAATATTGATTTAGCGGTTTAGTTTTGATTGTTGGGTTTCTAGTCTTTTCTAGTAGCTTCCGTGTAATTGGAAGACATTAAGGTATCGCCAGCGTCACGGTTTTGAAGTATTGGCAACCCGAATAATCGAAAGCTTCACCCAATAATAAGATTTCAAGTGCTCACCTAAATCTAGCAAACAATTTGAAGCCCAACAAGGCCTAAAATCTATGCAAAATTGAAAGTGAATCAAGCCTTAATCTTCGAAGCTTTAAAGATCCAAAATTCGCTTTAGCGTGAGGATATACGTCTTTGGCTAATAAAACCACCGATGAGGCGGATAATAAAAGGCAAGGCAAGACCGAAGTCATAATAAAAGCTTCATGGCGAAGTTGAATAAAAGATGGAGGTAAACCAAAGATAATAAGGTCCTTCCGTTAGGGGGCGTATAAAAGTCTTGGTAATAAGTCTCATGTTCAAAACCGTTATAAAACCGTGTTTATCGATTCTTCTTGTCAACTTAATTTTTTAACATCGTTGTCTATTAGTAGGGGTTATTGATTTGATGGTCTTAGTTACACCGTTAGGACTCTATTTTTAGACCTAAATCTCTATTATCACATAAGTCAACAATGTATCCTCGTGAACATTAAGACAAAATAAAATATAAGAGATACAACTTAGGAATAATGGGAGAATAAGTACGTGATTAGGGCATATGAGTAGTGTTAGCATTACTAACTTATAATGACAATGATCTCGTTGCACGCTTGGCATGGAATTAAGGTGAAAATCGAGGACGACAAAATTATTTCTAACGAAGCATTCACGTGTTCTTGTTCTATGAACCTAAACGTCCCATTTTGTGATGAAAATCATACATTATGTCTAAAACACAAGTAGAAGTAATCATAGTATGTAGCTAGTTTATCATTTCAATAAAAGTGAATAAAATTAAATTTTGGAGATGCTTTGATACTTTATTTTAGCATTGTGTGAGGGCACGGCAATGGTTTAGTATGGGGGAGTGATGAGACTGCTTTTATACATGGTCTCATCGTCCAAATCGGCCTTAAAATGCATAAAATATCATCAAATATACCAAATATATGCTCGTGTTTGTTACTTGTGTATTTTTAGGTACGGATATTGAGGAATTGGCAAAAGATCACAAGAATCATTGAAAAACGAACACGGGAAACGAAGACGCACAATGAACCAAGCTCATTTATGGAATTTTGCAAAAAGACCCCTCAAGTTTGAAGAATTAGCAAATTTAGTCCCTCATCTTTGAAGAACTTGTCACATTTGACCCTCAAAATGTCAATTGTACAAGTATAATCCTTATTATTTTAAGATTGTACAAGACCAGTCCATCAAGAATCAAGAAAATACATTAAATACCCTTGGAAAAGTTTTTGGAAGTCTTTGTGCCACTTTTGACAACTTGTCCAAAGTTGTTATGTGCAAAAAGGGCGCTGATGGCTAATTAATAAAAAGTGGAAAGAAAAGAAAATCTTGGGGGCCAAACAGGCCAGACAACCAAAACCATTTCACCCACTCCCTAGCCAACACGTCACCCACTATCAAACTTTCAACCGATCACCTCCTTACCTCCATCCACGTCACTTTTCCCACTCAGACTAAGTTAACTGATTTTTAAATTCAGTTTAATAAAAGGATTAAGTGTGGTAAACACAATATTTAAACCCTCAAACGAATCAAACTTAACTGTTTAACCACATTCATACTATAAACCCTAGAAAACCCCAGTTTTAATCTCCTTAACTTTTAACCTTAATCCTAATTAAGGTTGGGGGTTTTACACCTCACCCCACTCCCAACATAAAACCCCAACCAGAAAACGACCACTCCACCCCTTGTCCCCTCCCCTGCTACCTTCTCACATGGCACTTGACCAAATCAGTGGTCCAACTTCACTCCTTGGCCCCCAAGATTATTTTGACGCTCAAGATGGAGTGTTCACAGCTGGCATCTTCACAAGACACCAACAGGATCACATGGGAACTTATTTTGACCAAATTTCAGTCAAATCGTCCAAGGGCAAATTAGGGCTTTACCTATTAGGGTTTTTAGTATTCTAGAGAGTTCTTTTCAGTCTATAAAAGGAGAATGAGCATGTTCATATCCCTTTGTTCCAGTTTTTAAGCTTTTCACTTGTAATCCCTTTTTAAGAAAATAAAAGTTTGGTGTTTGTGAAATCAAGTGTAATTCCTTTTTATCTTTTTTTAAAAGTTGTGTGTTGTGTAAAAGCTTAAGCTGAGTTCCATCAAATTGTGAAGGTTTTGTGTGATTTAAGTTTTCAAAAAGGTTTTGAAAAAAGTTTTTAATTTTCAAAAATCCAAAAAGTTGTGAAGTGAAAGTGGAATAACTTTTTGGAGTTTTGATATTGTAAGTGTTTTTAAAACGTGTGTTTTAAGTTTAAAAGGTTTAAAAGATTTTAAGAAGAAAGAAAGAAAAACAGATTATAGCATTTGTTCTTGTGTTTTTCTTTTTGATTTTTCTTAAACAGGATTGAAGATTGTTGTTGATTATTGTTTCTGCATACACCCGAGTGTATAGGGAGGTGGATTAACATCCACAAAGGACTTGGATGTAAGTCCTTGAGGTAAAATTTCTTGTTTCCTTTTTCAGTTTTTAAGCAATTGTATGCTTTGGTGATTTTGCATGAAAAAGTGTTAGATGTTGTTTAGACTGTTGGATATTGCTCAAATGATGGTTGTGTGCATGTTAAATGCTAGTTAAATCAGTTTGAGTAAGTTTTTCAAAGAGTTTGTTTGAAAAAAGTTGAAAAAAGTTATTTAAAGGAGTGTTTGGATATAGGTTTAATAGGTTTTATTTGAAAGATTGGTGAAATTAAAACGTGTTAGAGTTGTTAAATAGGGTTGAGTTAGGTTGCATGACAGTATTAGTTTGAATTGGTGAAGGTTTGAAGCAAGTTGGGTGCAAAAAAGTGAAAAATATAGCTAAAAATCTGCTTAGGCTTAATTACTGCTTGTTTTTCCTTATTTTGATGCTTGGATCTTCAAATCTGTTAAGAATTAGGATGTTATAGGTTTGCTGGTTACTTGTGTACCATTTTGTGAAGTTGTGTGCAAAGTCTTGGGCCTTGAAAGTTAGTTTTGTGCAAGTAGGTTGCATAGAAACACCACCAGACCCCTAGAAAGACCTCAGCAACATTGATTTGCTTGAGTGTGCTTAGTTTGTGACATTTTGTGCTAATTGGTGCTTATTTTCTGCTTGAATTTGACTCCCTACACTCAGAAAGAGTGTAGGGGTGCCTTTGTTCCACAAATACAACACCAAATAATCACAACCAAGTCCTCTTGGTCTATTGCACACAAGTGAAAACACTTGTGTGTTCATCAGTCCACAAAGCAGACCTGGGCACGTTTTTGGCTTAATATAGCTTGAATCTTTGATAAGTTTGGATTTTGTTGTGTTTTTATGGCCTACAAGAGTTACTGATCAAGTGTGAAAAGAAAAAAAAAAAGTTTTATAAAAAGTCCACCCCGCCCGGACTCGAACACGCGACCCCTCGCTGGGGGACTAAGCGTGTTAACCAGTGATCTAGATGGACCTTTTACGTTAAGGTTTCATTTCAAGTGTTATTTAAGAAGGTTTTGGTTTTGGCTTATTTTAATAAGCCGTAGCTAATTTGATTTTTTCCAGCTTATTTAATAAGCATTTTTGCTTCATTTCATTTTTCCTAGGATATTTATAGGCTTTAGGATTTTTCTGTTCAAAAACATTATTTTTTTCTTTATTTAATTAATTATTAGAATTATTTTTAGTTTTAAATTTAGAAAGTAATTAAAAAATAGTAAACAGTAATTAAAAAATACAAAAAAATAGTTTTAAGGTTTTAATTTATATTTTTGAGGTTTACATATCAAAAAGTTTTCAAAAACTTTAATTTTTAATTTTATTTAATTTTAGGGTTTTTAGACAACTTTAAAAATTAATATAAAATTAATTAAGAGGTTTTAGGAACTTTAATTTACATTTTCTTCTTAGTTAGAATATTTAGGATTTTTGAGAATTTTTTAGAATTTATTTTTTGAACTTTTCATTTTTTGGAATATTTTATTATTTTATTCATAAAAATTCAAAGTTTTATTTTTAACTTTTTTTCATTTTTCCTAGATTCTAGACATTAAAATAGGACCTTTGTCACTTTCCAATTAATTTTTAGGCTTTTCAATTATTTTCTAGATTTAATTTAAGATTTAATAAATTTTAATAGTTTTTAGGGTTTTAAAAATAGTTTAAATTGGTTTTAAAATTTTTAAAAATAGTTTTTAGCTTAATTAGGTCATTTTTGAGGTTTACAAACTATAAAATCTTGTTTAGGGCTTTTTAATATTTAAAAGTGATTTTTAGGGCTTTAATTAGCATTAAAAAGTCATTATTAAATTAATTAAAAGGTTTTGGCAAGTTTGGATTTTTTGTAAACTCTTAGAATTTTATTGTGGATTTTTAGTAATTTTTAGGAATTTTTAGGTTAAAATTTTAAATTTTGTACTTTTTACGTTTCTACGTCGTAACTTTCTAGTAGTGTTTTTGCCTTATTTTTCTATTTTTCGTCTTCGTCATTTTCTCTTCTTTTCTTCTTGTTAATAATCAAAAACAAAAATCAATCATTCATTACACAACACACGTGCCTCCTCGAGAGAACGATTCCCACACAAAGGGTCATAACTTGTGGTTTTCCTAAATCACTCGTTAACGCTTACCACTATTTTACGTTCTTTTTCCTAAAAGACGTATTTCTACGACTATCAAAAACTATGTGGTGAATGGTCGCCATTCGCTGCCCCTAGGATAGCTGGGTGTGATTATCCAGCTCCCCTGAAGGATTGCTCCTTAGGACTCTTTTAATTGTGATGTAATGGAAGTTAAAGGTCGCCTTTTATCGCTGCCCCTAGGAAGACTAAGGGCGATTATTCAGTCCCCCCAAAAGAATAAATTCTTTGGGACTCTTTTAGTTGTGACAAGTTTGAAGGTAAAGGTCTCCTTTTATCGCTGCCCCTAGGAAGACTGAGGATGACTATTCAGTCCCCTCAAAAGAATAAATTCTTTGGGACTCTTTTTCATATGAGGGGACCCAGAGACCACATGAGGTGCAGAGACTCTGAGTCAGGACCTATAGCATGCTCAAGTTGTTATGGACAAGAGCACAGTCCAGAGGGTGAAGGATCATCAGGGTGTGTTGTGAGCACATGTGAATCATATCCTAGTGTTTAGACAGAGTGTATAGACAATCCTAAGAGATCTAGGTGCTGACACAGACACTCTATGGGTTGAGGCAAACCCTAAGACTTCATCACTCTCTCCTACAAAATTTTGAGAGTGATTGTATGTGATCCTCCAAGAGAAAAAAATGGTGAACTAATACCTGAGAGATATCAGCGTTGAGAAGGTTCTTAGTCGTCTCTGCTGACAAGGAGACGCTAGACTCTGGTTGTTTGTCAGCGGTAGGCTCTTTAACCACATCCTCCAGAGAAGGGGATGGGTTCTTCTTGGTCTTCTTCGTCTTGGAAGGATTAACAGAAGGGGTTTCAGAGGAAAGGGGGATGTCTTTCCTCTTCTTCTTCTTTTCCTTGAGCGCCTTGGGCTAAGAAGTGGACTGCACAGAGGTCTTGGACAAAGACTTGTCATTTTGCCTTTCAGCATTCACCTTATTGTGAGGGATCAAGGGCTCTCCATCATCAGTGAGTAGCCCAGCAACCTTCATCATATGCATGCTGAGAGGCACTTCATCCTCTAAGGGAGTCTTCAGCGAGGCTGGAGTGATGCGATAGGGAGAGAAGGAGTGAAGTTCATCATTGGTGTAGGTTTCACCCATCATATCCTCTATGATGAGAGAGAGATATCTTGTGTAGTAGATAGTGGCCAGTCGATGCTTCTTCTCTTTGTTTTCCAGCTTTGCAATGAGGTCAGTGTAAAGTATGTGGGCGATCCCTATATCTTGCCCCAGATCAAGCTGTAAGCAATTGCTTACTGAGCACCATTAAGCTGATCATGCGACCCCTGGTTTCCTCCCAGACATTTCACTATGTACAGCATCAGCGTCCTCCAAGTGGGAGAGAAGTAATTCACTTTGATCAGTGATTTGTTTTGGAAGCCTTGGGTGGTAAAGGGTTTGTCATCGTCGTCATGAGGACGAAGGGTAGCCAGAGCCTTCTTCACTGTGGCGCTGGCAGGCACAACGGACATGCCTTCCTTGACAGGAAGTCCAATGACTTTGGTAAAAGTGTGAAAATCAAAGGTGAGAGGTTGTGGATGTGTAGAAAGGTTGAAGGTTATGTGTGATGAGGTTTGATCAACTTCAGCGATGTACCAGAACTCCCTCAAGTATTGGTGGTAGCATGTGGAGGGTTCCCTAGTTATGGCTTCGTAAATGGTGGAGTTCTTGAGGAAGGATAACAAAGGATGGTAGAGAGGATTGTTATGTTCCAAGAGAGCTACACAGTTTTTAAAGGCGATCTTTCCATCGTTTAACCCAAAATCTACATTCGAGGCGGCCAAAACGGTGAACGAGGTGTTTGTTGATGAAGATGCCATTGTTGATGGTAGGAAGAAATGGAGGATTTGAAGAAGATGAATAGTATGTGTGTGTGAAAATAATGAGTAATGTAATATTTGAAAAATGAGTTAAGGGGTTTGATAAAACGTTTTGCCGTTTTCAATTAAAGCATTAAATGCAAATGTTTACCTTTTAGGAAAAGTGGGACCCCTTGACTCTTCATGTGATTTTTCTGTCCCCTTGGAAAGTGGGAAAGTTGTTGACAATGAAGGACAATCATTTGAATAAAATATGGGAATATATTAACTCCCATTGGAATGTAACTACCTCGTTACATTCAACTCCCATAAATGCCCAGAGACAGAGATCATTTATCAGATTTGTTTACCAATATTGAGCACACCCAGCTCAGCAACCAGCCTAATAAAACTTGGCTCAGCCAGAGGTTTGGTGAAAATATCAACGAGCTGGTATTAAGTGGGTATAAAATGAAGCTCAATATCACCTTTTAAAATATGGTCTCTGATAAAGTGATACCTGATGTCAATATGCTTAGTTCTGGAATGAAGTACCGGATTATTGGAGATGGCTATAGCACTTGTGTTGTCACAGAATATGGGAACCTTTTCATAAATGATCCCATAATCAGCCAGCTGAGTTTTCATCCAGAGAACTTGAGCACAGCAACCAGCGTCAGCTACATATTCAGCTTTAGCTGATGACATGGCCATTGAGTTTTGTTTCTTAACACTCCAGCATACTAACTTTCCTCCAAGGATTTGATAACTCCCAGAGGTGCTCTTTCTGTCAAGGCAGCACCCAGCATAGTCAGAGTCAGAGTAAGCTTTGAGGTCGAAGCCTAATCCGTTTGGATACCAGAGACCCAGTGTGGGAGATCCTTTTAAGTACCTGAAAATTCTTTTGACAGCTACAAGGTGGGATTCCTTTGGGTTATCTTGGTACCTAGCACAAAGATATGTGGCAAATTGTATGTCTGGTCTGCTTGCTGTGAGGTACATCAGTGACCCAATCATGCCTCTATATAAGGTCTCATTAATAGTGACCCATGAGTCATCAGCTCCCAAGTTGTTGGGAGGAAGCATGGGGCATTTCACTGATGCACAATCAGACAGATCATACTTCTTTAGCAAATCCTTAACATATTTTTCTTGACAAATGGAAATTCCTTTTGATTTTTGTTTAATTTGAAAACCCAAGAAAAAAGTTAATTCCCCCATCATGCTCATTTCGTACTTTTTGGTCATAAGTTTGGCAAACTCTTTGCTCAAGGTAATATTGGTTGAACCAAAAATTATATCATCCACATAAATCTGTACGAAAATGACATCACCCTTGGACCTATATGTGAACAGGGTTTGATCAATGGTACCTCTGACAAATTTATTTTCAAGTAAGAATTTTGATAGGGTTTCATACCAGGCTATGGGCGCTTGTTTCAGCCCATAGAGTGCTTTGTGAAGTCTGCAGACGTGATCAAGATACTCACTGCTTTCGAACCCAAGGGGTTGATTGACATATACTTCCTCTGCAAACTTACAATTTAGAAAAGCACTCTTCACGTCCATCTAATATACAGTAAACCCCATGTAGGCTGCAAAGGCTAGGAAGATTCTGATAGCTTCCAATCTTGCTACTGGTGTAAACGTTTCATCATAGTCAATACCCTCTTATTGATTGTACCCCAGCACCACAAGCCTAGCCTTGTTTTTAACAATCATGCCAGCTTCATCCCTCTTATTTCTATAGACCCACTTAGTTCCAACTACTTGTTTTCCAGCTGGAGCTTTTACCAGAGTCCACACCTTGTTCCTCTTGATCTGATTCAACTCATCTTGCATGGTAACAACCCACCCTGCATCTAGAAGCGCAGAAACCACATTCTTAGGTTAATCTTCAGAGAGAAAATCAGCAAAAAGGCATTCATTCGCTGAGGCGGTTTCCAGAGATCTCAACTTGCCTCTGGTGGTGAATCCCTTAGAGGGTTCACCAAGAATATTCACCAGAAGAATATCTTGGTTCCTACTCCATTTGGATTGAGGAGCAGGAGTCTCTGTGGGTTCAGGAGTCACTACAGATTCAATGAATGTTGGGGGATCTTCACATGTTATTTCTTCATCCATAATCTCTTCATCTAGGTGAGAGATTGGTTCGATAAGATCAGCATTCACTACTGTGGGGTGGAGTGATAGGTTCAGAAATTTCAACCTCTGGAGTGATGTCAGAGATCGAGTGTGGATCAAATGCATGAATGATAGTTGAGTTTTTGTATACCCTTTAGGAAAAGAGCAACAAATAGGGTAAGCACGACGATTTATGAAAACCGTGTGTAAATGACCCTAAAATGAGTTCGTTCTCAAGGAGGCTAGTGTGTTATGTGTGTAATGATTTGGATTAGATTTGTGATTATATTTTTGAAAAAGAAAGAAAGAAATGAGATTAGAAGAGAATGACGGTTACGAAGACGGATTAAACTAAGTCGAAAAAGGTATACACGTAAGACCGTAAAAAGTGCTAAAATTAAAATTTTACCCTAAAAATTGCTAAAAATTGCCAAAAATCCACAATAATATTCTAAGAGTTTACAAAAAATCCAAACTTGCCAAAACCTTTTAATTAATTAGATAATGACTTTTTAATGCTAATTAAAGCCCTAAAAATCAAAATTAATTATTAAAAAGCCCTAAACAAGATTTTAAAGTTTGTAAACCTCAAAATACTCTAATTAAGATAAAAATATTTTTCAAAATTTTAAAACAACTAAAAACTATTTTTAAACAATTAAAAACTCCTAAAATCAATTAAGACTTAAATTAATTCTAGAAAATAATTAAAAGGCCCTAAAAATATTTGGAAAGTTGCAAAATTCCTAATTAAGTATTTATAACCTAGGAAAAATATAAAAACTTAGAAAATCAGACTTTTAATTTTTAATAATAAAATAATAATAAAATAATATTAAAAATCTAAAAATCATAAAAAATTTTAAAAACTTGCAAACTAGCTTAATTTAACCTAAATAACTCAGAAATGAAAGTGAAATTACCTAAATACCCTTATTGGGCCTAGAAAATGGGCTAAACCCAAAACAGTAGCTTATTGGGCCAAAATTGGGCCCAATAACAAAAATTGTTCAAAATAAGCCCAAAAAGCACAGGTTGACTCAAAATTTGATTTTAAACAACTTTTTCCAAAGGCCCAAAAGCTGAAAATGTGAAATATGATAGCTTATAACAAGCAGCTTAATCTTAATGGGCTTTTTGGCCCATTAAGATATAAGCCAATGCCATAAGCTAAAATTTGACACACAAGCTTCTTTTGACCTAATAAAGACTTCTGCAAAAATAAATTTGAAATAAGCCCAAGGAATAAGCCTGAAAATGCAATAAGCAATCTACACAAAACGACAAAATAGTCGTTTTTGAGTTCTAGGCCACCCCAAGTGCTGATTCAAGTTCCAAAAGCTTTAAAATGACTTAATTAAGCAAAATCAACAAAGAGTTTTCAAATAAGCTGACTCAATAAGCTGGAAAAAGCAAATAAGCACTTATGTAAAAGTCAAATAAGTTGGTTATCTAGTAAAAAGTCAAAGTCAAAGTCCAATAAGCTCCAGTCTACTTAAATGGGTCAAATAATGAAGACCTATCACAAAAAATAAGTTGTTGCAAGTCTGAATAAGCTAGAATAGCTTATTGATAAGCTGATGACAAAATTACACTAGCAGGGGCTAGTTTTGGATGTTGAGCAGTGGAAACTTTTTCCACTGCTTGACTTGTTTGACTTTTTGTCTTTAGTGACTTTTTTGGAGATTCAGATTACACAAAGGCATCCAAATGATCTTTGGATCAAAAGGAGTCAAATACAATCAAAATAACACAATCACTAACACCCAATTGATACAGTTTAATCAATTAATCACCAGACATTGCACAGACATGAACAATAAGCAGTTAAGCACTTATGAGCAGTTTTAGCACAAATCAGCCAACCAAATTCAACCAAATGTATACACAAGCTATTATAAACTCCAATAAGCAAGTCTAAACAGGTTTCATGCAATGGTTCAAAGAATTAAGCAAGATTCAAGCCAATGAAAGTTACTGATGAACACTACACATGCAGTTTTCTACTTTGCTGATGTAATTGACACTTAAGCCAGATTCAACACCCCAAATCTTTCAAACAGGTTATAATAACTTTGTTAAATCACTTTTAGCCCTAAGCATGCATACACACTAAGTGTTCCCAAAATCCTAGGTCAAAACAGGCAATATCAAAGTCTATATAGCAGATTGTTTGATTCAAGGCTTCAAACCCAAAAACTTGTAGTAAAACACTCTCAACAAGGTATTTATCAGATACAAAGCATAAACACAAACTTCCTTAACACAATAACACAAAATCAACTCAAACAGGTAGACCCAAACACCCCTTTATCTTTTCCAAATCAAATTTTTCAAAGTAAAAGTGAGATTCAAGACTACCCAAGCATCAATTAACACTAAAACAGGTAAGATTAACGGATTCAAGCAAGAATAAGCCACAAAATTCACAAGATCACAAGTCACATACAAATATCACCAAAAATCAAGATTTAAGCAGATTTTAGGATTAAGTATGCAAACCTCATGGATGTACATCCACACCCACGAATTTTGAGCATATGTGCTAGCAAGAACAAGCACAAGCTTCCACAATAAAGCCTGCTAAGATTGAACAAGGTTAAAGCACAAGAGTATAAAACAGAAACTTGAAAAATCTTGATTGATGCAACCTTGTTACCCCACACTTGATTATCCCCAAGTTATAAGCCTCACAACACCTTAACTAACTAAGTTAGGATGCTATGATCAGCTCTATAACCCAAGAATTCCAAGATTAGAACAAGTACTTAGCAAAATATCAAGAATGAGGAAAACTGCAAACTTTTGCAACCTCCAAGTGAAAACAGGTTTTTAACTTCTAAACTAACAATCATATAACAATAACAAGCAGTAAGAAAGATTGGCCAATGACTTTTCTTCAATGATTCAAACACAATTTCATTCAACTGAAATGGGATTTACAGAAACTTGAACAAAGAAAAATCAAAAGCAGGAAGAAATGTAATGAGCTAGACCCTTTATATAGAGGGTGTACATGGTCCTAGAAAGCTGAAAATGTGAAAACCCTAAGCATTGGACTTCCAAAATTTCCCTTGTGATGTTTGAATGTCTTGGAGAATCATGTGACGGATTCTTGTTGTGTAGTGATAGCTGGCATCAAAAAGGTGATCCAAAGGCTTGTATCAATCTTAGAATGTAAGCTGAATTCTCCAACGTTGGATTGCTGCCATCTTTTTGGCAGTATGCATGAGTGTGGAGCAGGGGAGTCACAAGGAGACAAATGGGGTGATGAGGTGTCCGTGTTTAAGGTTAGGATGTGATTAGTAGACCCTTAATCATAATTCTGGAAAGAATTAGCCTTTAATTCACAATGATTAAGAAATGCCCAATTGTGTTCTTGAGCTGATGAACACAAGGTTTAATCTGTTTTGGGGGTGATTAATATTTAAATGGGTGTTAAGGCACCAAGGTTAATATATTAATTAACCCGGATGAGTGGAAGGCTGAGGTGGAAGAATGGTGGAGTGTGATTGGGTGATTTGTGGTAGTGGGGCACGCATGTTGTCACTGGTCTAGGTAAGTATGGCTGTCTCCCCCTTTTGGTCCCTTAACTCCTTTCTTCCTTTCATTTTATAAATAACCAGCCAAAACTTCTTTTCCTTTGTTAATGAAGTTTTCAATTTCACACTTTTGCCCAAAAAGTTTTCATAAGTGAATTCAGGGGTATTTCTTGCCATTTTTGAATTCTTCAAGGGCTGATTTGGCATTTTGATGATGGATAATGGTCTTGACTTGTATGTTGAGCATTTTGGAGGACTGAAATTGCCAAGTCTTGTTTGATGAGGGACCATTTTTGCCAAATGTTGAAAGTTGAGGGTCCTTTTTGTAATTTTGGAATTTTCAAAGGACCAAACTTGTAATTTCTTGTACTTTGAAGGACTTCATGATATGTTTGACTTTGTGGATGACATTGGTTGACATTTTAGCTTTGTTGAGGGGCTAAATTTGCCAATTCTTCAAAGTGGAGGGCCCTTTTTGTAATTTTGACAAACTTTAGGGACCAAACTTGTAATTATGAGGATACAAGGGTATAAAGTGTCAATTCTTCCATATTGGAGGACCCTTCTTCATAATTCTTCAAATCTTCAAGGGATGATCTTGGGAAAGTCTTCATTAGGGCTTGGTTCATTGTGCGGCTTCGTTTCCCGTGTTCGTTTTTGAATGATTCTTGTGATCTTTTGTCATTTTCTCAATATCCGTACCTAAAATACACAAGCAACAAATACAAGCATATATATAGGTATTTTGATGATATTTAATGCATTTTAAGCCCTATTTGGAAGATGAGACTATGTATAAAAGCAGTCTCATCACTCCCCCATACTAAACCATTGCCGTGCCCTCACGCAATGCTAGAATAAAGTATCGTAGCATCTCCAAAATTCATTTTTATTCACTTTATTGAATCGATAAACTAGCTACACTACTACTATTGCTACTACTACTTGCGTTTTAGATATAATGTATGATTTTCATCGCAAAATGGGACGTTTAGGTTCATAGAATAAGAACACGTGAATGCTTCGTTAGAAATAATTTCATCGTCCTCGATTTTCACCCTAATTCCATGCCAAGCGTGCAACGAGATCATTGTCATTATAAGTTAGTAATGCTAACACTACTCATATGCCCTAATCACGTACTTATCCTCCCATTATTCCTAAGTTGTATCTCTTATATTTTATATTGTCTTGAATTTTTCACAAGGATACATTGTTTGACTTATGCGATAACAGAGATTTAGGTCTAAAAATAGAGTCCTAACGGTGTAACTAAGACCATCAAATCAATAACCCCTCCTAATAGACAACGATGTCAAAAAATTAAGTTGACAAGAAGAATCGATAAACACGGTTTTATAACGGTTTTGAACATGAGACTTATTACCAAGACTTTTATACGCCCCCTAACGGAAGGGCCTTATTATCTTTGGTTTACCTCCATCTTTTATTCAACTTCGCCATGAAGCTTTTATTATGACTTCGGTCTTTCCTTGCCTTTTATTATCCACCTCATCGGTAGTTTTATAAGCCAAAGACGTATATCCTCATGCTAAGGCGAATTTTGGATCTTTAAAGCTTCGAAGATTAAGGCTTGATTCCCTTTCAATTTTGCATAGATTTTTCGGCCTTGTGGGGCTTCAAATTGTTTGCTTCATTTAGGTGAGCACTTGAAATCTTATTATTGGGTGAAGCTTTTGATTATTCGGGTGCCAATACTTCAAAACCGTGACGCTGGCGATACCTTAATGTCTTCCCAATTTAATTACACGGAAGCTACTAGAAAAGACTAGAAACCCAACAATCCTAACTAGACCGTTAAGTCAATATTTATTAAGCAAAAAATATTTACATGCGAAGGGAGAATAAGCAAACAACGAGAACACATGAGTTTTTGAAAGAATACGAGTACTCTACGTTTAGCATAGTAACTTATAATTAACCCTATCATTTCTCGTCCTCATTTAAGAGACTTAGCCTAATGTGTAGTTAAGGAATCAAAGCTAAGTGCTCAACACACACGGTCGAGAAAAAAATTACTCTTATTCTCGCCATCGGAAAATCTACATTCGTGTCTTCAAACACTTATAAAACATGAGAAAAATTTTAAAATTTGGCCATTTTTAGCCTTATTTTGCAACAAAACGATAAACAAAAAGATAAACTTTGGAAAGCGTGAAGGTTTGGCAAGGCAAGTATCTATTCACCCCCCCCCCCCATACTAAAGTTAAACATTGTCCTCAATGTTTTGAGTCTAGGGGTGCAAAAACCCCCATACTAGAGACGTAGTCGAATGCCTAATCTAGCATGGAAAGGGTGTAACCAATAAATTAATAGCCGTTTATGAGGTGTGCTAAAAACCTAAGGTTAGAACATCAAAAGGATATATCATGGATATTGAGAAAGTCTTCAAAGCAGACTATCGAGTGCTCCCATAAACGAACACGAGAGGCTCCAATTGTGAAGATCATGATCATCTAAAGTCCACAATTCACAAACAACCACGAAACAAAGGTTGGAAGGGCACAAATCCCCACACGTTAACTACATTAGAAAGCGATAATATGTACATAGGATAAGCATGGGACTCCCCCACGAGGCTCCTCGTTTTTGATTACCGAGTCATGAGCTCGACTCGATCCCCTCAATACTAATTACCATTGGGGAAAGTGACTTGGTCGAGGTAGTTCAAGGATGGAACTTCCCCGCCAAAGTAGTGCTTCAACCTATGTCCATTCACCTTGAAGTTAGGACCATCATCTTGAGCTAGCTTGATGGTCCCATACGTAAACACTTGAGTCACGGTGAATGGACCGGACCAACGGGATTTCAACTTACCGGAAAAGATTTTCAAGCAAGAATTAAAAAGCAAAACTTGATCCCCAATGTTAAAAACCCGGTTTTTAATTTTACAATCATGCAACTTTTTAGTTTTTTCTTTGTAAATCAATGAATTTTCATAAGCAATGTCCCTCAATTCATCTAATTCATTCAATTGAATTTTCCAGTGTTTTCCCCCTGTCTCCATATCATCATTGCAATGCTTTAGGGCCCAATAAGCCTTGTGTTCTAACTCGATAGGCAAATGACAATTCTTTCCATACACAAGCTTATAGGGAGTGCACCCAATGGGCGTCTTATAAGCGGTCTTAAAGGCTCCGACCACAATTGTCGGTTTTCCCCAAGGGATCTCTCCAAGATCCTCTTCAACGCTCGGCTTAAAACCTCGACTTGCCCACTTGTTTGTGGGTGATAAGCCGTAGAAAGCCGATGTGTAACCCCATATTTCCTTAGGACCCTTTCGAATTGGTCGTTACAAAAATGGGTTCCACGATCGCTTATGATCGCACGAGGGGTTCCAAACCGAGAAAACAAGCTTTTCAAGAACTTGACTACCACACGAGCATCATTGGTGGGCAAAGCCTTAGCTTCCACCCACTTAGATAGGTAGTCAACCGCAACGAGAATGTACTTATTACCACGAGATGATGGGAACGGCCCCATAAAGTCTATACCCCAAACGTCAAAGATCTCACACACTTGGATGATATTTTGTGGCATTTCATCTTTTTGTGAGGCTTTTCCTTGTCGTTGGCATGAATCACATGACTTCACAAGATCTTGTGCATCTCGGTAAATAGTAGGCCAAAAGAAGCCGGTATCAAACACCTTCTTAGCCGTGAGATTAGCACCGTGGTGACCACCCGTGGGTCCCTCATGGCAAGCTCTAAGGATGTTAGAAGCTTCGGTGCCAAATACACAACGTCGGATGATTTGATCCGCACAAGTTCGAAACAAGTAAGGGTCGTTCCAAAAGTAGAACTTGACGTCACGAAAGAATTTTCTTTTTTCTTGAGTCGTCATACCCTTAACGATGAAGTTACCCGCATGGTAATTTGCAAAGTCCGCAAATCATGGGGTGGAAGGATCAATCTTAGAATTCACTACACCAAGTGTCTCGAGCGGAAATGTTTCGGTGATTTCCTTGGGCTCGTAAACACTTTGGTGAGGATCTTCCAAACGAGAAAGATGATCGGCCGCTAGATTCTCGGCTCCTTTTTTGTCAACGATGGTGTGATCAAATTCTTGAAGGAGGATAATCCAACGAAGTAATCTAGGCTTCGCATCTTGCTTTGCCATGAGATACTTGATAGCCGAATGATCCGTATACACTATGCATTTCATCAAGACGAGATAAGGTCGGAATTTCTCAAATGCATACACCACGGCAAGGAATTCCTTCTCCGTTGTAGTGTATTTTAGTTGAGCCTCGATCATCGTCTTGCTAGCATAGTGAATAGGCAAGAAGTGCTTATCATGACGTTGCCCCAAAACGGCCCCAATAGCGTAATCACTAGCATCACACATGAGCTCAAAGGGGAGGTTCCAATTGGGAGCAACAAGAATGGGAGCTTCGGTAAGTTTCCTCTTAAGGATTTCAAAGGCTCGTACACAATCTTCGTCAAAGACAAAACGTGCCTCTTTTTCAAGAAGATGTGTAATGGGTCGAGAAATCTTCGAAAAATCCTTGATGAATCGACGATAAAAGCCCGCGTGGCCTAGGAAACTCCTAACTCCCTTAACGGTTTTGGGATGAGGTAATTTGGCGATGACGTCTACCTTAGCTTGATCTACCTCAATCCCCGCTTTCGAGACCTTGTGCCCTAAGACGATTCCACTCTTAACCATAAAATGACATTTTTCCCAATTGAGCACAAGGTTGGTTTCCTCACAACGTTTCAACATTCTCTCTAGATTCGACAAATACGAAGTGAACGAATTGCCAAACACGGAAAAGTCATCCATGAAGACTTCCATCGTCTTCTCGATCATATCATGAAAAATAGCCATCATGCACCTTTGAAAGGTTCCTGGTGCATTACAAAGTCCGAATGGCATTCTACGATAGGCAAACGTTCCATATGGACACGTAAACGTAGTTTTTTCTTGATCACGAGGATCGATGGGAATTTGGAAGTAACCGGAAAAACCATCTAAAAAGCAATAGAAATCGTTTCTCGCAAGACGCTCCAACATTTGGTCCATGAAGGGCAAGGGAAAATGGTCTTTTCGAGTGGCTTCATTCAACTTTCGATAGTCAATGCACACTCTCCATTCGGTCACGAGTCTAGTGGGAATCAACTCGTTGGCATCGTTTGGCACAACGGTCATCCCTCCCTTTTTAGGGACACAATGAATAGGACTCACCCAAGGGCTATCGGAAATAGGGTAAATCATTCCCGCGTCAAGGAGTTTAAGGACCTCCTTTTTGATGACGTCGTGAATTTTGGGGTTCACCCGCATTTGACTTTGGATTGTGGGCTTGAAATCCTCCTCCATTAAGATTTTGTGGGTACAAAACTTGGGATCGATTCCCTTAATGTCGGATAACTTCCACGCAATTTCCCTTTTGTGGTCCTTTAGAACATCGACAAGTGCGGTTGTTTCATCATTCGAAAGTTCCTTCGCAATAATAACCGGCAATTTGTCGTCCTCCTCCAAATAGACATATTCGAGATGAGGAGGTAAATCTTTCAACTCGAGGATAGGTGGTTCCTCAAGTGAAGATTTGGGCTCGATACTCATAACCTCCTCGGGCGGAGGAAATGGGAAATCGTTAAGAAAATCCTTGATAATCGAGAAGTCCTCATCGTTGTCGAGGTCTTCGTCACAAGTACGTGGAACATCGAATTCTTCTAACATAAAACCACCAC
This sequence comes from Glebionis coronaria, assembly GCA_025667525.1. NCBI lineage: Eukaryota > Viridiplantae > Streptophyta > Magnoliopsida > Asterales > Asteraceae > Glebionis > Glebionis coronaria. The sequence goes on from CM046874.1 coordinate 489,386,014, forward strand.
CTTCAAATGGAGTGAAGGTTGGTGTCTAATTATCAAGAATTGGATCTAACATAGTGGGATTGCCACTAGTTTCTTCATCACCAAAACCTAGAACTTCTTGTGAAAAATCCTCGCAAACCACGTCGATGATATCAATGAGGTTTATGGTTGCAACGGAATAAACATGAGAAATTTGAGAGTTTTGAGTTGCGTTTATAACAAGTTCCTCGTCGTTGAAACGTAAGGTGATCTTTCTAGCATGAACATCGATCAAAGCCATAGACGTATCTAAAAACGAACGACCTAAAATGAGAGGAACTTGAGGATCCATGGGGATATCAACAACGATAAAGTCTACGGGATAGTAGAACTTCCCCACTTTCACAAAAACGTCTTCCGCCAAACCACATGCGGGAATCGTGGAATGGTCGGCCAACTCGATAGACATTATTGAAGGAGTAAGATTAGGAAGATTGAGCGACTTGAAGATTGCAAGTGGCATCAAGTTAATGCTAGCACCAAGATCGGCCAAGGCGAAGCATTCCTCCATATCTTGGATTGCACATGGAATCAAGAATTTACCGGGATCACCGACTTTTTGAGGTATGCGATTTAGATAAACCGATGAACAACTAGACAATTGGTGCAATTTCTCCTTGTTGTTCAACATACTCTTAAAGTTAGCGGCAAATCGAGGCATCATGACCAAAGCATTGGCGAAACTCACATTAAGGTGCAAATCACGAAACATTTTTATAAAAATCTCAAATTGGTAATTGTCGCGCTCTTGACGTTTCTCCTTCCTAAGTCTTGATGGATAGGGCAAAGGTGGTGTGGGTTGAGGCATAGTAGGCATAGCCTTTGGAATCTCGGGTTCCAATGATGGTAATGGGTCAACCGTAGGTGTGGCATGAGCGGTACTTCGTGGTATTGGGACATGCTCCTTTTGGACCACCACCTCGGGTTCTTCCTCAATTGCTTCCTCCGTAGGAGCAATTGGTTGAGGAGTCGGTTCCTTAAGTGTCTTACCACTACGTGTGGTAATCACTTTCATCTCACCCTTAGGGTTGGATACGGTGTTGCTAGGAAGACTACTCGAAGACGGTTTACACATTATTGCCTCAAACATAGACGAGATTTTATCTTCAAACATGGATTGCCTCTTCTCGGCTTTAATCATTTCTTGTTTAATCTCATGTTGCCCTTGTTCCATTTTTTGTTGGTTTTGTTGCAACCTAGTGACATTTCCTTCCATCTTGTTGGTGTGGATTTTAAGTTCATTAGCTAACTCATTTTTCAACTCTTTCTTCAAGTCGTTCTTAAACTCGGATCTTAGGCTAATGATTTCTCTTTGAATATTGTCAAACCTAGCATCATTCCCACTAGCGTATTCAACAAACTCACTTGGAAGATCTTTCAATGTTTGCAAACCCTTGTTGTTATTTTGAAAATCATTTTGATTTTTGTTTGAAACTTGATTATTAGCCCCTTGATTCCCATAGTTTCCCTTGTTGTAATTGTTTTTGAAACCAACTTGATTGTTGCGATAGTTGTTGTTAGCATTTTGATTTGAACCAAAACCCGGTGGAGTCATTTGATTAGAGCGGGAAACTTGACCGTTTTGGTTGTAATTTCCCGTGGCCGCGAAGGCACTCGAAGTGTTACCACCGTTGGTAATGCACTCGGAGAAATCATGACCTCCACCACAATACATGCAAGAAACCTCAACCGCTTTAGCCGTAGCGGGGGCACTTTGTTCACCAACTTTAAACTCAATCAAAAGTCCTTTTAGCTTATCAAAAATCTTGTTTTCCAAGTTCGCCTCAATTTGGCAAGCATCGATGGTAGTAGACAAAGAAGGTGAAGCCGAAGACGAAGCCTTACGAACACTAGACATGCTACGAGGACAATACACCTTAGATCTATTTTCAATTATCACCAAAGCTTCCTCAACCGTTTTACACAAAAAATTACCACCCGCGGCGGCATTCAAATAATCCCTTTCATGATCATTAAGTCCGTTGTAAAACGTGTCAATTTGATGCAAGTCGGAAAAACCGTGATGAGGACATTCATGTAACATTTCCTTAAACCTATTCCAAGCCGTTGAAAAACTTTCATTAAATTCTTGTGAAAACTTTGAAATCTCGTTTTTCAAGTGCGTAGTCTTAGAGGGCGGAAAAAATTGGTTCATAAACTTAGACACGAGATCCTTCTACGTCAATATAGAATTAGGTGGCTCTTTCTCTAACCAAATTTTAGCGGGCCCCGCTAAGGAATACGGAAAAAGCATCATCTTAATCGAGTCATTCGAGACATCCTTAAACTTGCAAGTGGCGGTAAGACGATTGAATTGGCGGATATGGTTGTGTGGATTGTCCTTTTCATCACCACGGAATTTGTTGTTTTGGATCATCGACAACAAACCCGTTTTCACCTCAAAATTCTCCGCAAGGATAGCGGGAATCACAATAGCCTCTCCATAACCCTCGGTGGGTGCTTGAAGTAACTCCATCATAGTTTGATTCGCCATGGTTGGTGCTTCTCTTACAATGGGTTCGTCAATAGGAGACTCCTCACTAGAAAGATTGGGAGTGGGAGTTTTGTTCTTTCGTTTACGTGCACGTCTTGCTTGATTACGAGTTAGCATAAACGTCACGTACAACGAGGGGACGAGCAAAGAAGATTCTTTTTGGTGTTTTGTATTTTTTCAATTTTTTTGTGGTTTTTGATTGTATTAACCTTTTTTGGAATTTGGTGAATGTATTAAGTAGACACAAATCTACAAATCTCCTCCTTAATCAAATCTCTTGATTAAAGAAGCCTCAAGGAATGAAAACGATCAAGTGAACGCCTTTGATGACTTTAGTACGTTGGTGGAACACCAAAACGTTCAAGAGGGTTTAATCAATGGAAACCAAGAAAATATATATGATACTTAGTAATACTTTGGGCGGAAAAACCCTCGATTAGCTCTCAAAATCAAATACTCACAATCAAGCGGGGAAACGAGGCGGCGCGAAGCACTTAAGAGCCTTTTTCCTTAGGATATATTTTATAATATCCGCCTTATACCCACCTTATAGTTTGTATTTTTCAAGATTGAGCTTCACGAAAGTATTTATCTATTTTTGCCTTTTTCTTTGGTTTGAGATTCGAATACAATGATTGGGTAATGACCTCCCAAGTCAAGGTTGTGATTTCTCACGTATTTGGAGTACTTGTGAATTTATTGTTCTACGTATACACTATAGTAATAGTATTCACACAAAAACCGAAAATCGATAATACGTATTAGTAGAGTAAGACTAATACAAATACTAATTATGGTTAGTATATAAAAACAACAATTCCAATCAAAACACAACACGCCTCCCCGGCAGCGGCGCCAAAATGATAGTTGAGTTTTTGTATACCCTTTAGGAAAAGAGCAACAAATAGGGTAAGCACGACGATTTATGAAAACCGTGTGTAAATGACCCTAAAATGAGTTCGTTCTCAAGGAGGCTAGTGTGTTATGTGTGTAATGATTTGGATTAGATTTGTGATTATATTTTTGAAAAAGAAAGAAAGAAATGAGATTAGAAGAGAATGACGGTTACGAAGACGGATTAAACTAAGTCAAAAAAGGTATACACGTAAGACCGTAAAAAGTGCTAATATTAAAATTTTACCCTAAAAATTCCTAAAAATTAAAAATCCACAATAATATTCTAAGAGTTTACAAAAAATCCAAACTTGCCAAAACCTTTTATCTAATTAGATAATGACTTTTTAATGCTAATTAAAGCCCTAAAAATCAAAATTAATTATTAAAAAGCCCTAAACAAGATTTTAAAGGTTGTAAACCTCAAAAATACTCTAATTAAGCTAAAAAGTATTTTTCAAAATTTTAAAACAACTAAAAACTATTTTTAAACAATTAAAAACTCCTAAAATCAATTAAAACTTAAATTAATTCTAGAAAATAATTAAAAGACCCTAAAAATATTTGGAAAGTTGCAAAATTCCTAATTAAGTGTTTATAACCTAGGAAAAATATAAAAACTTAGAAAATCAGACTTTTAATTTTTAATAATAAAATAATATTAAAAATCCAAAAATCATAAAAAATTCTAAAAACTTGCAAACTAGCTTAACTTAACCTAAATAACTCAGAAATGAAAGTGAAATTACCTAAATACCCTTATTGGGCCTAGAAAATGGGCTAAACCCAAAACAGTAGCTTATTGGGCCAAAATTGGGCCCAATAACAAAAAGTGTTCAAAATAAGCCCAAAAAGCACAGGTTGACTCAAAATTTGATTTTAAACAACTTTTTCCAAAGGCCCAAAAGCTGAAAATGTAAAATAAGCTAGCTTATAACAAGCAGCTTATTCTTAATGGGCTTTTTGGCCCATTAAGCTATAAGCCAATGCCATAAGCTAAAATTTGACACACAAGCTTCTTTTGACCTAATAAAGACTTCTGCAAAAAGAAATTTGAAATAAGCCCAAGGAATAAGCCTGAAAATGCAATAAGCAATCTACACAAAACGACAAAATAGTCGTTTTTGAGTTCTAGGTCACCCCAAGTGCTGATTCAAGTTCCAAAAGCTCTGAAATGACTTAATTAAGCAAAATCAACAAAGAGTTTTCAAATAAGCTGACTCAATAAGCTGGAAAAAGCAAATAAGCACTTATGTAAAAGTCAAATAAGTTGGTTTTCTAGTAAAAAGTCAAAGTCAAAGTCCAATAAGCTCCAGTCTACTTAAATGGGTCAAATAATGAAGACCTATCACAAAAAATAAGTTGTTGCAAGTCTGAATAAGCTAGAATAGCTTATTGATAAGCTAATGACAAAATTACACTAGCAGGGGCTAGTTTTGGATGTTGAGCAGTGGAAACTTTTTCCACTGCTTGACTTGTTTGACTTTTTGTCTTTAGTGACTTTTTGGAGATTCAGGTTACACAAAGGCACCCAAATGATCTTTGGATCAAAAGGAGTCAAATACAATCAAAATAACACAATCACTAACACCCAATTGATACAGTTTAATCAATTAATCACCAGACATTGCACAGACATGAACAATAAGCAGTTAAGCACTTATGAGCAGTTTTAGCACAAATCAGCCAGCCAAATTCAACCAAATGCATACACAAGCTATTATAAACTCCAATAAGCAAGTCTAAACAGGTTTCATGCAATGGTTCAAAGAATTAAGCAAGATTCAAGCCAATGAAAGTTCCTGATGAACACTACGCATGCAGTTTTCTACTTTGCTGATGTATTTGACACTTAAGCCAGATTCAACACCCCAAATCTTTCAAACAGGTTATAATAACTTTGTTTAAACCATTTTTAGCCCTAAGCATGCATACACACCAAGTGTTCCCAAAATCCTAGGTCAAAACAGGCAATATCAAAGTCTATATAGCAGATTGTTTGATTCAAGGCTTCAAACCCAAAAACTTGCAGTAAAACACTCTCAACAAGGTATTTATCAGATACAAAGCATAAACACAAACTTCCCTTAACACAATAACACAAAATTAACTCAAACAAGTAGACCCAAACACCCCTTTATCTTTTCCAAATCAAATTTTTCGAAGTAAAAGTGAGATTCAAGACTACCCAAGCATCAATTAACACTAAAACAGGTAAGATTAACGGATTCAAGCAAGAACAAGCCACAAAATTCACAAGATCACAAGTCACATACAAATATCACCAAAAATCAAGATTTAAGCAGATTTTAGGATTAAGTATGCAAACCTCATGGATGTACATCCACACCCACGAATTTTGAGCTTATGTGCTAGCAAGAACAAGCACAAGCTTCCACAACAAAGCCTGCTAAGATTGAACAAGGTTAAAGCACAAGAGTATAAAACAGAAACTTGAAAAATCTTGATTGATGCAACCTTGTTACCCCACACTTGATTATCCCCAAGTTATAAGCCTCACAACTCCTTAACTAACTCAGTTAGGATGCTATGATCAGCCCTATAACCCAAGAATTCCAAGATTGGAACAAGTACTTAGCAAAATATCAAGAATGAGGAAAATTGCAAAATTTTGCAACCTCCAAGTGAAAACAGATTTTTAACTTCTAAACTAACAATCATATAACAATAACAAGCAGTAAGAAACATTGGCCAATGACTTTTCTTCAATGATTCAAACACAATTTCATTCAACTGAAATGGGATTTACAGAAACTTGAACAAGGAAAAATCAAAAGCAGGAAGAAATGTAATGAGGTAGACCCTTTATATAGAGGGTGTACATGGTCCTAGAAAGCTGAAAATGTGAAAAACCTAAGCATTGGACTTCCAAAATTACCCTTGTGATGTTTGAATGTCTTGGAGAATCATGTGACGGATTCTTGTTGTGTAGTGATAGCTGGCATCAAAAAGGTGATCCAAAGGCTTGTATCAAGCTTAGAATGTAAGCTAAATTCTCCAACGTTGGATTGCTGCCATCTTTTTGGCAGTATGCATGAGTGTGGAGCAGGGGAGTCACAAGGAGACAAATGGGGTGATGAGGTGTCCATGTTTAAGGTTGGGATGTGATTAGTAGACCCTTAATCATAATTCTGGAAAGAATTAGCCTTTAATTCACAATGATTAAGAAATGCCTAATTATGTTCTTGAGCTGATGAACACAAGGTTTAATCCGTTTTGGGGGTGATTAATATTTAAATGGGTGTTAAGGCGCCAAGGTTAATATATTAATTAACCCGGATGAGTGGAAGGCTGAGGTGGAAGAATGGTGGAGTGTGATTGGGTGATTTGTGGTAGTGGGGCATGTGGCATGTTGTCACTGGTCTAGGTAAGTATGGCTGTCTCCCCCTTTTGGTCCCTTAACTCATTTATTCCTTTCATTTTGTAAATAACCAGCCAAAACTTCTTTTCCTTTGTTAATGAAGTTTTCAATTTCACACTTTTGCCCCAAAAAGTTTTGATAAGTGAATTCAGGGGTATTTCTTGCCATTTTTGAATTCTTCAAGGGCTGATTTGGCATTTTGATGATGGATAATGGTCTTGACTTGTATGTTGAGCATTTTGGAGGACTGAAATTGCCAAGTCTTGTTTGATGAGGGACCATTTTTGCCAAATGTTGAAAGTTGAGGGTCCTTTTTGTAATTTTGGAATTTTCAAAGGACCAAACTTGTAATTTCTTGTACTTTGAAGGACTTCATGATATGTTTGACTTTGTGGATGACACTGGTTGACATTTTAGCTTTGTTGAGGGGCTAAATTTGCTAATTCTTCAAAGAGGAGGGCCCTTTTTGTAATTTTGACAAACTTTAGGGACCAAACTTGTAATTATGAGGATACAAGGGTATAAAGTGTCAATTCTTCCATATTGGAGGACCCTTCTTCATAATTCTTCAAATCTTCAAGGGTTGATCTTGGGAAAGTCTTCATTAGGGCTTGGTCCATTGTGCGGCTTCGTTTCCCGTGTTCGTTTTTGAATGATTCTTGTGATCTTTTGTCATTTTCTCAATATCCGTACCTAAAATACACAAGCAACAAATACAAGCATATATATAGGTATTTTGATGATATTTAATGCATTTTAAGCCCTATTTGGAAGATGAGACTATGTATAAAAGCAGTCGCATCAATGAACATATGGGAAGTCCTTGTGATCTGCCTGAGGTGATTCCTTGGGATTTGAGAAATCATCCTCTGGATATGATTTGACTTCATTGAAATCAATGTCACATTCTTCTGTGTTGGTGTGAGTAATGACAGCATCTGCTTCATTAAAGGTAACATGAATGGATTCTTCAAGTTCTTGCCTGCGAATGTTGAATACTCTATAGGCTCTAGAGGTGGGAGAGTAGCCAACAAAGAATCCATCATCTGACTTTTCGTCAAATTTTCCGAGGTGATCTTTGTAGTTGTGAATGATAATAGGGTAACCAAAGACATGGAAGTAGCTTACATCAGGGGCTCTCTTCCTATACACTTCATAAGCGGTCTTGCAATGTCACTTCACAATAATAGATCTGTTTTGTGTGTAACAAGCTGTGTTCACAGCTTCACCCCAAAATTGTTTTGGAAGTCTTGATTCGCTGAGCATGGTTCTAGCAGCCTCTATGAGAGTTCTGTTTCTTCTTTCAGCGACACCATTTCATTCAAGGGTGCCTGAGTTTGAAAAGTTTTGTGATATTCTCTTTTCATCACAAAAATCTTCCATGGCGTGGTTCTTGAATTCAGTGCCATTATCACTTCTGATAGCCTTAACTCTACAGTCATTGAAGTTCTCTATTTCTCTGGTGAAAGACATTATTCTTTCAGTTGCATCACTCTTTCTTTTGAGAAATAATACCCCTGTGAATCTAGAGAATTCATCTACAATGACAAGTGTATACTTGTTGTGATTAAGGGATTGTGGTTTTACTGGTCTAAATAAGTCCATGTGAAGAAGATGGAGGCACTAATTTATGGAGAATGATTGCTTTGTCTTAAATGAGGCTCTGTGGTGCTTCCCTTTCTCGCAGGCTGAGCAGGGTCTGTCTTTGTTGAAGGTCAGAGAGGGAAGCCCAGCCACTAAATCATTCTTGGCCAGTTTGTTGATGTTCTTGAAGTTAAGGTTGGAGAGTCTCTTATGCCATAGCCAATTTTCACTATCAGATGCTTTGGCAAAGAGACAGGTGTTCTTTCATTCTGGACATGATGTCATGTAAATGACATACACATCCCTTCTTCTGGGTGTAATCAGAACAACATCATCATTCTGATTGAAGATTGTTCCTTGGGTGTTAGTGAACAGAACTTTGAAACCAGCATCGCAGAGTTGACTGATGCTGATTAAGTTGTGTTTCAGTCCATTGACATAAGCGACCCTTGTGAAGGTTATACCGTTGCAATCCACTGAGCCATATCCCTCAGTAGCCCCTAAGGAGTCATCTCCAAAGACTACTTTTGGACCAGACTCCTTCTTATATCTATGCAGATATTGTTTAACCCCTGTCATGTGTCTGGAGCACCCACTATCCAGATACCAAACAGATTTCTTCAAGTAAGCCTGCATAGATATAACAGATCCAGATTAGTTTCAATGATGAACCCACTTTCCAGTGGGTCCATTCTGTCGCTGACCAGCGACATTTGGTCTTCTCTGGTTCCTTTCTCCCCCTCTTTGGTTGCAGTCTCTGGGTTCATGACGCATACTTCCACAGATGTCACATCCGGGATAATGTTCACACTCATCAGAGTGATGGTCAAAGAAGCCGCAGTACTTGCATGGGGGATTTGGTCTGTAACCCTGAGAATTATCTCTGGGTTTGGGCTCAGGTCTCCTAGAGGGCCTGTGAGGAGTTTTAGACCTTAATTGAGTTCTAGTTCTTTGAACAACAATAGTCTCCTTATGCTCGCTGGATGTGTGTTTAGTAGACTCACGTGTGATACATTTTGGTTTCTTTGAGCAGCCCTTAGAGGAATGATTTTTGAAACTGCAATGTTTGCAAGGCCTGAATAAAGCTCTCCCCTTAGAGCTACTTGATCCTTCACCAAGAGAGTTAACAAATGGACTGTTGACTCTGAGGTTGATTTGTTCTTTCAAACCCTTTACTTCTTCCATCAAGGTGAGGAGAAGTTGCTTGGTGGGTGAAAGCTCTTCAGGGGGAGGAGTGGGCTTAGTGGAGTCCTTAGCCACAAAAACCTTTTTGTGCGCTTTATCAGCGACTTTGAGAATTGAATTCCTTGGGGTTTTGGTTGAAGGTTTTGGGCCAAGCAAGGAATCAGATGGGTTAGCACAAGCGAGTCTTGGTAAAGCTGGTGCCTCTGATTTCTTGTCAGAGTTTATCTCATCCACAGAGGTGGAAGATGGAGAAGAAACATCTGAAGGGATAAATTTAACACTGGTACAGGTATATGATTTTTGAATCTACCCTTTCCCCCAATAGCCTGAACCACATCACCTGGTATGGCTTCAGCAACTATTTCCTCCACTGTGGATTGAGCCAAATTCCATTTTTCAATGGTTCTTCTGAGTTCAATGTTTTCATCAGCTAAAGACTCATTTTCAATGGACAATTTGCTTACTTCATTTGGAAGTTGATTTGCAAGATTCACAAAAGGTTTTAGGTTTGTTAATTCAGATTGACAAAGATTTAACTCTGTTTTAAGACTATGAAACTTGTTTAACAGGTTTTTTCTTTGCTCTTTCACAAAGTGGAGGTCAACTAAGGTATAGTCACTGACATGGTCTCTATTAGGACTTTTTGGCATAGAAAGCAATCTTTGTAACTTTTTCATGGTGATGTACACCCATTGACCAGATCTTGCTTCACTCTTACCCACAGCAGGTTCTTCATCAGCGACTGCCATAAAAGCTCTGACAGTAGTGGTTCCTTCATCCTCAGATGTAAGAGGTTCATCATCCCAGTAAAATGAAGCAGCAATCAGACCTTTTTCAGTCTTCTTAACATCCTTTTTTTCTTAGCTGCATCTTCATCTTTTTGGTTGAGTTTCATCAGCTCAGCTTTCAAGGCTTTATACTTAACTTTGTAGTCCTTCTTTCCCTCTGAGTCAGAGTGGGAAGTTTGCTTGAAAGGTGAGGTAGAAAACTTCTTCTTGCTGCTGTGGTTGTTGCTGGATGATGGAAAGCTTGGAGAGGAGGTTTTGTTTGATCAGCAATCTTTCTGAAAGTGACCAATCTTTCCACAAGTGTAGCATGACACCTTGGATTTATCAACCTTAGCAGCTCCAACTCTACCTGATCTCTTGTAGTACCTCTTTTGGTAAGCTAGAAGAGCTCTGTCATGGAACTCAGAATGTAATTCATCAAGAAATTCTTGATTGCTTCTGGTATCCTCTTCTATGTCAGAGTCGTTGTCCTAAAAAGAATGGTTAGCAACAAGAGCTTTTGAACCAGTGATATTAGTGGTAAACCTATCAGTCTCTGATTTGTAAATGGAGTCAATTAGCCCTTCTTCATAGTTATATCTACCAAACAGTTGGGCCAAAGTATCATTTTTTATAGCATTATTTGCTCTTAAGGTCTCGTTTAGGCTAAGCCATTTTCTAGGTAAACTATTGACAAATGTAGCATTAACCTCAACCTTAGGTAGAACAACTCCATTGTTTCCCAAATCATTCAGCAAAATCTTAAGCCTAGTATAAGTTTGAGCAACAGTTTCTGTTTCCAAAGCTTTATAAGCATTAAACTTAAGTCTAAGGGCTTGGATTTTGGTTTCTTTTGTTTCCTCAGAACCTTCATACCCTAGAACTAACTCGGTCCACATCTCCTTTGCATTTGATGATGGACTTCATAATGTTTTTGGATAGGCAAGAGACTATGATACTTTTGAGTCTCTTTTCGTGGTTAGCGAGACGTCTATCTGCTGGAGACCATTGGTTAACAGGCTTCTTGATGGGTCTCTCAGGGGTAGAGGAAACGGCAAGTGGTACATAGGGACCATTTTCTAAGATTTCTATCAAGAAATGTTCTAAGCCATCTAAATATATAAGAAATTCACTTTTCCAACTTGAAAAATATTCTTCATCAAACGCTGGAACATTGGACACATGTGACCGCCCACGAACATCAAGAAGTTGGGGAAGGTCATCATCATTATTACCAGTGCTTACAACCGGTGTAGGCATGGTAGTAGATATGGTGGCCGGTGTGTTGGTCGAAGTGGTACCTTGACTGGTTTGACCAAAAGGTGGTGGTATAGGAGGTATAGTTTTAGTCGTATTAGGATCTTGATTTTAAAAACAAGAACGGTTTATAAAATATTTTATAGATCAAACCGCTCTGATACCAATTGGAAGTCCCTTAATATAAAAAATTTCAAAACTATAACTCGTATAAACTCTAAAACACAATGAAATACTTTTCAAACGCGTAATGCTTTATTAACTATAATAAACAAAGTATTACGAAGTGCTATGAATACACCCGTTGAATGACAATAAGAAATAAACCCTAGAACAAGTAAACTTGATTCGAGACTCAAGTTTACAAGGGAACCTATGAGACGCTGGTAGACAGCTGATGGCTCAGTGGTTCCAAAGAGAGAAAGAACTTAGATAATTTATCCAAGCACAAGGGTTTCATTATCTCTTCTTTCTTACTCCTATTTATAGTGGTACGAAGTTGCTTCCTTAGTGGGAGTAGTTGTTACGTGTCATCTTCTGAATGGAAGAGTACAACGTATTAAATGCATGTCCAAATCGAGACATACCTTTAAACAACTTTAGGTGAACAGTTCTGCCAACTGTTCACCTTTTGTTCCACTAGGTCGTACTAGGCTTTATCTTGAATCTCTTGTTTTGTCCCGCTCAAAACACTTAGTAGATTCTCCCGCCTAAACTATAAAGGATTGGACAAGCTTTGCTTGTATCAGACTTCTAGGGTTATTAAGTGATCTCTGAGTATTGTCAACTCAGAGATCCTTGAACACCAGCACATTCCTTCTACATCCCAGCTATTCATAATCGTTGGTAAGTATGACTTTAGATTGTCTTCGACTTCTCTGACGTTGTCTTTGACTTGAATGTTCCTGGTGTGCCAGCTGAGGCTTTGCCTTCCACTGGTCTGGTCTCTGTCGCTAGTCCTCTCAGCGATCAGTAACACTTAGTCTAATTTAAACAAATCTAGATGGGCCATAGTTAAAACTTTCATTGCCCCAACACTGTATATTTCCAATCTGTAGGAATCATTCATGAAACTGCAGGTCCTTACACACCCCAACAAAATGGTGTGGCTGAATGGAAAAATAGATCTCTTAAAGAAATGATTAATTCCATGTTGTCTTACTTTGGTTTGAGTGACGGGTTCTGGGGAGAAGCCATGTTAACGGCTTGCTATCTATTGAATAGGGTTCCTAATAAAATGAACAAGACTACCCCATATGAACTTTGGTATAAGAAACGACCAAACTTGACATTTTTGTGAGTTTGGGGATGTCGGGCCGTTGTTAGGCTTCCGTACCCTAAAAGGAAAACTTTGGGTGAAAAGGGTATTGATTGCATCTTTGTTGGATATGTTGAGCATTCCAAGGGATATAGGTTTTATGTTATAGAACCTAATGACTCTGTGTCTATTAACACAATTATAGAATCAAGAGATGCAATATTTGATGAGAATCGTTTCTCTTCAATACCTAGACCAAAGGATCTCATACCAAATTCAGATGAATTTCAAAGGGATGATCATTCAGATGATGTACCAAGTGAAATTTCTGAACCTCGTAAGAGTAAAAGAGCTAGAAAGGCTAAATCATATGGTTTGGATTTTCAACTATATTTAGTTGAGGGATCAAGAGATCAAATTAGATCTTAATATTCTTACTGTTATAGTATAGAGGATGATCCAAGAACCTATAATGATGCTATGCAATCTCGAGATGTTGCTTTCTGGAAAGAAGCAATAGATGATGAGATTGGTTCAATAATGGAAAATAATACATGGGTTTTGTCTGATTTACCACCTAGATGTAAACCTTTAGGTTGCAAATGGATCTTCAAAAGGAAGATGAAATTCGATGGATCAATTGACAAGTTTAAGGCACGATTGGTAATCCAAGGCTTTAGACAAAAGGAAGGAATCAATTATTTCGATATCTATGCACCAGTTGCTCGTATCACTACTATTAGATTGTTGTTAGCTTTGGCAGCTATTCACAATCTAGTGATCCATCAAATGGATGTCAAAACAACATTTTTAAATGGTGATTTGGAAGAAGAAGTGTATATGAAGCAACCGAAAGGATTTATTATGCCCGGTAGAGAGCATATGGTGTGTAAGTTGGTTAAGTCATTGTATGGGCTGAAACAAGCACCTAAGCAGTGGCATCAAAAGTTTGATGAGGTTGTGTTGTCTAGTGGTTTCCTCCTAAACCAATCTGACAAGTGTGTATATAGCAAATTTGATGACTCCGGTAATGGTGTTATAATTTGTCTATATGTTGATGACATGTTGATATTTGGCACTGACCAAAATCAAGTGGATAAAACTAAAAGGTTTTTGTCATCTAAGTTTTCCATGAAAGATATGGGAGAAGCTGACGTTATTCTTGGTATTAAGATTAAACGTGAAAATAAAGGGATTATAATTACAAAATCTCATTATATTGAGAAAATACTCAAGAAATTCAATCGTGAAGATTGTTCTCCGGTGAGTACTCCCATGGATCCGGTAGAAAAGCTTATGCCAAATACAGGTAAACCTGTGGATCAGCTCGAATACTCGAGAGCCATCGGTTCTTTGATGTATGCTATGACGAGCACTAGACTTGATATTGCTTATGTAGTTGGTAGGTTGAGTAGGTTTACTAGTAATCCTAGTAGACAACATTAGCATGCAATAACAAGAGTATTTAAGTACTTAAAAGGTACTAAGGATTATGGTTTATCATATGTTAGATATCCTTCGGTGTTAGAAGCTTATTCAGATGCTAGTTGGATAAATCATGTTGAAGATTCGTCTTCTACGAGTGGATGGGTGTTCTTACTTGGGGGAGGTGCCATTTCATGGGCTTCCAAGAAGAAAAAATGCATCACTGATTCAACTATGGAATCTGAGTTTGTAGCATTGGCTGCTGCTGGTAAAGAAGCAGATTGGCTAAGGATCTTGATACATGAGCTTCCAATATGGCCGAAACCAGTATCACCAATTTCTATTCATTGTGATAGTGCTGCCACTTTGGCTAAATCTTATAGTCAAATATACAATGGCAAGTCTATACACTTGGGTGTTAGACATAGTATGATTAGGGAGCTAATCATGAATGGTGTGATATCTATTGAGTTTGTTCGGTCACAACATAATCTAGCTGACCACTTGACGAAGGCGTTAGCTAGAGTCTTAGTGAATAAGTCGGTGATTTGGATGGGTTTGAAGTCCATCTAGTTCTACTACCTATGAGATACCCAATTCCCTTCTAATACAACGTTAGAAGCTGAATTCAATGTGGAAATCTCATAGCTAGAGATTGGAACGCATGTGTTTATTATCCCAAGGTATGTGTTCAGACCTGCGAGTGATGTTAGGTTAAAGTATATCTTCTTATTGGTTCTTTTGAAAAATTGCATGCAGAAGCAAGATTAAAAGGACCACCTATATGAGCATGAAGTTTTGCCGCTTCAAGAAGCTTGGACTTGGCTTTCTATATGTTCATTAATGGATAGGGACACATGGCTTGTAATGGTGTCAAGACTGAACCGTAGAGTGTTGTAGAAACTTATGTGTATAGTATCTTCAGGTATTCACATGAGTTGACGGGTTCAATCGTTACGACACCCCGATTCTCGAATATTTGGAATGTGTATTATACTAAGATGAAAATTCAATCGTAAGACATTTTCATTTATGCATATGTTTGTTTTGTTATGTTTGCTTATTATACTTGTATATATCTTTATATATATTTTAGTAGATCAAGGATTACACTAAAATGGGGGGATTTGTTGGTGATTTTAGTGTCATCAACTATTTTAGTTAATCGAGATTTACTAGAGACCAATGAGATTTCATATTCCGTTCTGACACGAGTTAGGGGAAGTGCGGAGTGCACACTCATTGAGCTAATATGTTATCGCCCATGACAAAAATGCAGGGGTCGAGGGGGTTGCGCCCCCTTGCGGGGTCAAGGGGCAGCGCCCCTTGAGGGGTCAAGGGGTAGAGCCCCTTGCTGGGGTCCCGCTTTTATCGCGAAAACCCAACCAACATACCTGTTGGTGAACAGTTGTAACTGTTAGGTTTTTAACTGTTATTAACCGTTTTTATGTCTGTTCCTTAACAGAATTTTGTTCTCGTATGAACTTAACGAAAAACACAATTATCTCTGTTCTTGCTTTGATTTCTTGTGCCTAGAATCAAAGTGTATCTACTTGAATTATCCCGATAAGGGTTTCGTGTAACCCAGGCACCATAGGGTCGAAATACTTTATACGGAAAGTGAATTCAACACGATTCAAGTTAGATATCCAAGATTATCACACCCTATTTACTTACAAATCTCATGCTTTGACGGGTTTGGTGATATTACGTTGTCGTTTTTCTGGAAGAGGGTGATTATGGATAGATGATATATATAGATAATACCCACAAATTAGTTACCCTTAGATTTCGCCATGAAATGATCAACACAAAAGTACACAAGTACCCAACTTACTGGTTAAATCCCTGAGAATATATAATTACCACCATTTACTCAAAGTGTAGTAAGAAACACGCCGAATTTTATGTCGTATTTCATTTTGGTGCTTCTGCATAATATGTGGCCATGTCTACATTTTCTGTATATATGGCCTAATTGGAAATATATATATATCCTTTGATCACATTGTTAAAGATGTATCTTTTCTTCTTCTTCTTTTTGGCTATGGTGTGGAGGTATCTGTATCTTTTAACTTAGAGTGACTAAGATAAAAAAAAAGAGTGATTATGGACCCCTTTCTGCTAGGCGCCTATTCCCTGTCCTGGTTCACAGCATTGCTTGAGGTACAGATGAGAGATGTTGAATTGTGGCTATAATGTGTTTCACTTCCAACTTTCACCAACTAGGCTAGAAAGTTATAGTCCACTTTTTTTGTTTGTAGCCTTTGAAGTCGATACGCTATCAAACATACTTCCATTATTATATAAATGAGAAAATCAATCTCTCTAGAACGTTTTGATGCTGAATAAAATATTTTGCTATCCTAATCAAATTATCTTGCTATGCGGTCAAAAAATGAAGAACAAAATAAAAAAGAGGCGCAACATGGAAGTTGGCTTAGATATATGAAACCTTAGTTTCTGAAGCTAAGGCATTTAAATTAGAGAACCCTTAATAGGTATGTAGTGCAATCACCAAGGCAAAGATAATAAACACTTCAGAAGAGTTACCTATAATACGATTGAACTTTTACTGCAGTACAAATATTGTTGTTTATGGCACAAATTATTATTATAATCATCATGTCGATCAATAATCTATTTGTGTGCTTTTATTTTAATTTTGATGTGTGCATGATTCCGGTTAGAATTAATGCTTTTGGTTAAAGTATCATCAGGTCCAAAGTGGACTCCGAGTTTAGGGTTGCCTGTCGAACCAACCGTTTGTGAAAGCTAGATAAAACTGAGCGTAGCAGGGTATGAGAGTGAGAGTAACACGCCCAACACTAATAACTTATCTAGTTTACTTGGTCTTCTTTTATTAGGAACGGAAAGCTGCAGTGCAGGAGTATGGCTATAATCTGTTTCACTTCCAACTTTTATGTTTTGTTTGTAGCTGTTGGAAAATGTTTTGCAAAATATGGTTTTTGCAATACTTTGGACATAATTTTATATATGTATATGTGATATATATATTCGTAGTACTTAGTAGCTTTGCGTTCTCCTCGAAGAGAGCTTCACAACGAGCTAAAGTATGTCCAATATGGAGTTAATATGAATGAGATATCGTGTCTCAAAGTGAGTCACGTGAAACACAATATTTAGAAAAATATTTGTCCCACATCGCTTGAAACATGAAGTGAAAACATGTTTATAAGGAAATCCTAGTTTCTACCCTACAATATTCATTTGTGGGTTTTTACTCCCACGCGCAGGGGGGGGGGTGCAGAAAGTGGGATTTCTAGGCCAAAAACGGGTTCGAAGCTACTGAACTTGTGCACGAGCGCGCGACCTGCGGACACGAATGCAGCTCCGAAAACTGGCTTGGGTGCGGGCAGATTTCTGTATCTTTTTTGCTGCAAATTCGATTTTTGTTTCCAGAAAATTCTGTACATCTATTTAAGGAATAGATATAGACTTTCTTATTAAGTCATGACTGAATTTTCCTGTGTTTGTGAAATATATGCAAATCGTGTTTATTTTTAACAGATTTGTATGTCTGATTATTTTAGAAGCATATATTCTGTCTTGGTGACCAAGACATGAATTAGCTATAAAATAAACCATTCTCATTCAGTTTTTATCATCAGAAAAACGCAGCTTTTTCTTTACTCCATTACCAGTTCTTTTTCCAGCTGCTCGTCGATCAGAGACACGCAAGGCTTCTGTGATCTTTCAGGCAAGTTTGTTTAGTCCGGCTGTACAACAGCTTTGGACGTTGTACCCTGGGAAAAAGACGACGAATCTGTTTTAAGGGAAGCGTGTTAAACACGTGCCTCGTCTTTGTTTTACTGCTTTCTTCATTACTGTTAATTACTTTTCTGTCATTTAAATTCTGTCAATTTAATTTCTGTTATTTTATTGTAAATTCGATTTTATAATAAAAGAGTACACCGTTTCCTACAATCTTAAAACAGATTCTGTTTAACAGAATTAAAACTATTATTAAAATTGGATTAAAAAATTTATCAGATTTATTTATAAACTGTTTCTTCCGAAACCAGGATTGAGTTTCACTGGAAATCAGTTTTAATTTATAGATTTTTATTAACAGATTACGTTTTTTAGTAGTTTTTCTAATCAGTTTATTGAAACCAAGATTGTGTTTCTGTTAAACTGATATTTTTGATAATTGCATCTGATTCATTGAAACCGAGATTGAGTTTCTTTGAAGCAGATCTACTATAAGTATATAGAGATCACGAATGAATTTCTTATATACAGATTTATAACAGTTGTCTAACTGTTTATGTTTTGATCTTGTTTGATCTTTCAGAATGTCTACTAGCACTCCTGAAATTCCTGCAACTACTACTATGAAAGTAACTGCTGCGCCAGTTACCCACACAGTTGCTAATCATGCTGAAAAACAAGAAAAATTCAATGGACAGAATTTTAAGAGGTGGCAGCAGAAGATGTTCTTCTATCTCACTACTTTGAACCTTGCGAAGTTCTTAAAGGAGACTGTACCTCAGGTGGAACCTTGATATTTTGGTTTTCATTGAGGTTCAGATTAATTCTCGGAATCTTCTCGAATTGATCACGATTCAAAGTGGAATAGTTTGTTCTTGGTTACTAAAAAGGGGTTGGTTTGTCATCTATTTTAAACTAATGATAATTAAATGTAAATGTCGTTGAGTGAAAAGAGTTTTAAAGATTAAACTAAAATAACGAGTTAAAAATAAATGTTTGAAAACTTAAAGGCAAGATTAGAAAAAATACTTGAACACTTAACAAATCTAAAACTTGGAATCTTTATAAAAACAAGAAACTAATCCATCGGAATGCTAAATTTTAAGTCAGATCGGAATATGCTGTCGGAAAGTCCATCGGAAAGATGTAATCGGAATAAACAAAATGACACTGATCGGAATATGCAAAAAGAAATTCTGGTCGGAATGTTGTTGTCGGAATAAGGCAATCGGAATGCTAGAAAACAAAGCCAATCGGAATAGCATAAAATCTAGTCAAATCGGAATGTACGAAGAGATTCCGATCGGAATGTTTAGAAACCAACCCAATCGGAATGTCACAAAACCCCCACGTCGGAATATCTAAACCCTAACCCGATCAATACGATCGGAATAAATGCTGCAAATCGGAATACAATATCCCTAATCCGATCTTGATGATCGGAATAAGGAGGGGCACTAATCGGAATGTTATGATCGGAAAAGGGTTTTACCCTTTCCGATTTATATTGATTCAAAAATTAAGCAAAGGTGATAAGCTATTATTATAAGCTCTCACCAAAACTTGCACGAATCAAAAGTGAAATATACTAAATAAGCTCAAATAAGAACTTCTTCAACTTAAGATAAGCAATCTTATAAATTAAACTATAAAAAAGATGAACTTTTTAAGAAAATCTTTTTAAAAAGTAAACAAGCTAAACATAAAAATAAGCCAATAAGCACAACGATCTCAAAGATTATTCGTATGAAAACTTAAGTAAGCATAAAAAGATTAACTTTTTAAGCACAAAATCATTAAGAACAACACGGATCAAATGAAATTCGCACCAAAATTAATCTAAAAATCAAAGAAAGGTAGAAAGAGATGAAAAATCAAAAGCTTAAACTTAAACTTGATTAATGAAATCAACAATACAAAAGGTTTAATCTTGAAAGATTAAAAGAAAGATGAAAACTTAGTGAGAGAAAGTTGAGAACTTTCTCTCTCTAAAACTAGAAAGAAAAGTGAAAAATGAAACTAAAACTAAAAACTCACTCTAAAATGATAAGGAGAAGGCCTATTTATAGGTGTTGCTTGTGGGCTTGTAAATGGGCTTGTACATGGGCTTTTCTTCTTCTTTCTTCTTTAGTCTTTACGTCTCTTTAAATAAACGTTTTCCGACTTTGGATTTTGAGAAGTGTCGGTGAATAATTCCAACTCGTCTTATAATCTTTTGTTTAATAGACTCGAGTTCTTCGACATATATGAATCTTCCATCTTTGGCCCTTTTCTTCGATAAATCTTCAAATAGGCACAATGACTTCAAATCTTTTGCATCTCTTGTACAATAGACTTCGTCTTGAGTCTTTTTCTTCGATAAAACCCGTGCAATCCCATGTTTTCTTCAATATTCATCCGGTTGACTCTGAAAACACAATAAACACAAAAACCACGCATAATTCCAAACAAGTGATATTAAATACGTGTTTTGGTCTTGTTTTAGCCAGAAATAAGTGGTAAAAGGATGGGTGTTTTCACACCTATCAAATCCCCTACACTTCACCATTGCCCTGCCCTCATGCAATGCTTAGTGTTTTAATGTAAACGTTTTGCTATGGGTTCAAGATTTGTTCTCTCGGTATCTCCTCGAATTGGTCACGGTTCTAAGTGGAATGATTTGTTCTTGGTTAATAAAAAGGTGTTGGTTTGTTTATCTATTTAGAACTAATAGCAAATAAATGTAAGTGGCGTTGAGTAAATTATAAGCTTTGAAAGATTAAACTAAATTGACGAGTTAAAAATAAAAGCTTGAAAACGTGAAGAAAAGATTAGAAAAATACTTTGAAAACTCAATTAAATTAAAACTTAAAACTTTATAAAACTTTAAAACTTAGTGCGTCGGAATATAAGAAATGCAAGGTTGTCGGAATGTCAAAATCATAACCATCGGAATACAATTAAAATGATCCATCGGAATATTTCGGGTTAAGGTCCATCGGAATGTCAGATACACTTCTATCGGAATATGGTCTATCGCAAAGTGCATCTGTCGGAATATTTCAGATCGGAATGATGTAAACTAAAAATGGGCAGAGTTTCGACTTAAAAAGGACCTTAGTCCCGTCGGAATGTGCGATCGCAATAAGCGATCGCAATCTAGATCGGAATAAGGGGAAGAAGTCAACCGATCGCAAAGTAGAACCCTCTAGGGTTATTGCGATCTAAACCAGTAAGTCTGTCGGAATGTGTGTAAACCCTTGTATTGCGATGGAAGCTCAAATCAATCCGAAAATGGTGAAAAGCTGAAACTTCAATAAGCATATACAATAAACTATTTTAACCGGGACTTAATCACTTCAAAAAGATTAAATTTGACAACTTTTGAAAACGTAAATCATGAACTTTATGAAAGGAACTTTTGAATGACTAAAACATTGATGAAATCCGAAAACCAATAAGCTAAAACAAGCAATAAGCCAATAAGCATAGAGGGCCTATAGCTTATACGTGTGAGAGCTTAAAAAGGAACAAGAAAGATTAACTTTTAATCACGAACAATCCAATCATCCAAACCGTATGAAATGAAGTAATCGGATCAAAGATTAAAGTAAACTAAGAAATGTAGAAGGAGAATAAAGAACTTAAAAGCTTAACTTGAATTAGATTAATGAAATCCAAAGTACAAAGATTAAAGAAAGCTTAAATTTAAAATATGAAAACAAAGAAAAATTTAGTGAGATAAAGTTTGGAACTTTCTCTCTCTAAAACTAGAGAAAATGAAAAACTAAGACAAACTAAGTGTCTCCAAATGGTGAAGTGAAGTCCTATTTATAGGCGTGTGATTACGGGCTTGTGAATGGGCTTTGGTTTGGGCTTCTTCTCTTCTTTCTTCTTTAGTCTTTACGTTTCTTTTAAACAAATGTTTCCGACTTTGGATTTTGAGAAGTGTCGGTGAATAATTCCAACTCGTCTTATAATCTTTTGTTTAATAGACTCGAGTTCTTCGACATATATGAATCTTACATCTTTGGCTCTATTCTTCGATAAATCTTCAAATAGGCACAATGACTTCAAATCTTTTGCATCTCTTGGACAATAGACTTCGTCTTGAGTCTTTTTCTTCGATAAAACCCGTGCAATCCCATGTTTTCTTCAATATTCATCCGGTTGACTCTGAAAACACAATAAACATAAAAACCACGCATAATTCCAAACAAATGATATTAAATACGTGTTTTGGTCTTGTTTTAGCCATAAATAAGTGGTAAAAGGATGGGTGTTTTCACACCTATCAAATCCCCTACACTTAACCATTGCCATGCCCTCATGCAATGCTTAATGATAAAGCAGTTTTACATTTTTCTCATAATCAATCAACCTTGGCCTTATTAACATACTACTAAACAAAAAATAAAGTACTAAGAGAAATTAAAACTTTAAAGGAAACAAAAGGATAGAAAATAGCTACGTGGAAATAACTTGCAAAGAGATCAAGGACTTACATTAGGGCTTCGGTGTTGCGAAGATTTATCAACCTCAAGTTTCACGTTCCCCAAACTAAGCTTAAAAATGAGATTGATACATTGCTTTTGGCCAGGTAAAAGATTCGTTTAAGTATGTTTCTTCGAATTGATTTCTGGATTTTAATGTGCGACTCAGCTGTCTTTGGTGAAACAAAAATGTGTCGTTGTAGTATTTAAAATAAAAGTGCGAAACTTTAAAGTAAAAGTGCAATTAAAGTAAATCTAAGTCTAATTAAAGTAAAAGGTGCAAGTACTAAAAAGCGTGACTAAAATTAAAAGGCACTAAATGTAAATAATGCAAACTTAAATCTAACTAAGGCAAACTTAAAACGAAACTAAAAATAAATCTTAAACTAAGGCAAGGCTAAAATAAATCTAAGGCAAATAAAGTTAAAGTGCGACTAAAGAAAAAGGCGAGAACAATAAAGCTTGAAATAAAAAGACAGAAAATTTAAAACTGAAAATAAAGAAACTGAAAATAACCCTATCCGGAATAAACCCCTACTCGGAGTAATTGGCTATTCGGAATATGTCACCTATCCTGAATAATACCCTACTCGGAATAATGGTCTATGCAGAATCCTCAGGGCTATTCGGAATAACAAGCTTGTGCGGAATAAAACTCCCTATTTGGAAAACCAGCACTATTCGGAATAAAAGAAGCCTATGCGGAATATTACACCTACTCGGAATAATACCCTATTCTGAATATTGCCCTATGCGGAATATCAGACTATGCGGAATAACCTATTCGGAATAAAAGGTCTGCGCGGAATAACTTGCTATTCGGAATGTTGAAAATTCCGAATAAGCCTCGCTGTAAAACCCTTATTCGGAATATACTGGCTATACTGAGTAATCTTGGGAAAGATCAGTAACAGAGATCCGAAGAACAAGGAAATAGAAAACAAACGCGGATCTAATAAAAACTAAAACGAATCATCCAAAAGATTAAATCACACAAGTAACAAATCAAGTATAAATCATAAACAAGCAATCTCAAAAAATCAAACTCACAAAACTAATCAAAATAATCAAATCAACTTAAATAAAGCACAAAAATCAAGAACATGAACATAAACAAATCAACATAAAGATTAAAGAAAGGTAGAATGAGATTAACAAGATAAAGATAAAGATTAACAAGATTTAAAAGAAAAACTTACTTGAAATTAAATGATAATTAAGGTGCAAGACAAGGTAATTAAATGGACAAGTATTTAAATGACAAGGTAATTAAAAGTGGAAGAACTAATTATCACTATTAGCCAACAAAGAAAATAATTAACTAGTCCTAACTATATATAGGGGAGGATTAGGAAGCTTCCTCCCCTCCTTCATTTCTTCTTAATTGCGAGATTAAGTCCTTCCTTCTTTAATCTTCTTTTAATTGCATGCTTAGTCCTTTTCTTCTTATCTTCTTTAATCTTGGACTTTTAATGACTTTTGGCTCGGGATTTCTTTGAACTCGTCTTTTAATTCTTCAATAAAATAGACTTAAGTTCTTCGGCTTTAAGTAAACTTCCGTCTTTTGACTTTTTCTTCGATAAATCTTCAGAATTGGTCTTGGACTTCCGTTCTTTTCGCACTCTTGACTTCTTGACTTCGTCTTTCATCTTTTTCTTCAATAAAAGCCCGTAAATGTCCGTGTTTTCTCCACTTTTCACAATTTCGTCCTAAATCACAACAAAAACACAAACCACGCATAATTCCGACATAAAAGACATAAAATACACGTTTTGGCTCGATTATTATTGTAATTAAGTGGTAAAAAGGATGGGTGTTTACACACCTATAAAATCCTCTACACTTGACCATTGCAATGTCCTCATGCAATGCATTAGTTACAAAGCACGTTTACATTTTTCATCATAATTAATCCACGTTGGCCTTTATTAAAAAGATAGAAAATTACAGACAGACAAAGTAAAGAAATTAAAAGCATACCTTGGGTTTTGGAAATGTTATGAATAATCATCATCCTCAAGTTTTCACTTTCTCCAAACCAAGCTTAAAAACGAGATCATTGTTATTATAAGTTAGTAAACTAACACGAACTCATGTGGGCCAATTACTCACTTAGACTCCCTTATTCCTAGGGGTATCTCTTATATTTTATTGTTGTCTTGAATGATCACGAGGATGCATTGTTGACTTATTTCGATAGTTATTTAGTCCGAAAATAAAGTGAACGATTTAATCAATAGTTAGCTAAAGGACAAAATCTTTTAAAACTGCTTCTCGGGACCTCATAAAGTTCATATCTTGGCATAACTCGCTTCGCAATTTGAGACCTTTCTCGGACCGATATTTGGCAGCGACTTCATACTTCAAACCTTGAGAGACGTTCATGAAATAATGGCCTTCTCTTCATATAGGAATTTCTTCACTTGAAATTTTGAGAGATTCATACTTGGACCACGACTTCTTCATTTTTCTCCAATCTTTATTTTGGACTTCGATATACAACGATCCGCCTCCTTTTATGACTTGGATCTATTTATCCTCATACCTTGTTAGGGTCTTTTCGGATACACTTCTCCATGACTTTTGGGGAGTTTTTGCTTTTCGTCGTGTGTCTCGATCCTTCATATTGATTTTCGATAAATGATTCTTCACATCACTTTGGATCTTTAGCAACAAAATATAGCCCTCATGCCTTGTTAGGGCCTTTTCGGACTCACCAATCTTCGCATCCCGCTTCAATAAGTTATGCCTTGGCTATGAACTCTAATCCATACCGAGCAACATTTAAACGATCTTGGGCTAGAAGCTAAGTAACTTTTCAAATCGTACAACCTTATTTATTAGCAGATAAATTATTTAGCAAGCGATGGGAGAATAGGCTCGTAATTAACTCACATAAATTCACGAAAGAATACCGAACTTATAATTGGCTCTATCATCTCTCGTTCTCCACAGTTTAAAATCTCAAGTAATGAGACTCGTGGATGCTTAGCCTATTAAATCAAAGTTTTGGGTTTTCGAGTCGCCTATAGGATCTTGCAAATTCTTAGACTTTTTCAAGTTTAGAAATCGCGTTTTAAAGTTCCCTTGATAAACGACTCTCTAGGATCAATTATAGGAACTTGCGAAAAGTTCTTGTTCTTAACCCATTAGAGTTAAGACTTTCGCGTTTTATAGCTCCCAATATAATAGCCTAGCAAAACTCGACTTAAACATGTTAAGGATACTAGCTAGAGTAAACTCGGGTTGAGTCAAAAGATTCACAACGTTTGAAAATTAAAACTACTTTATTAAACATTCATTCTAGCAAAGAAAGAAAATAACTATACAAAGGTAAAAACTAATAGGCCAAAATAGATCAAAAATTTTGAAAAATGTCGAAAAATTTATTTTCCGGTTAAAATGAGGACAAATACAAGGAAAAGACCACTTAACTTCGATAGAAGTCCCCCCTACACTTAAGATAAACATTGTCCTCAATGTTTAAGCATGTGGGAGTAAACTCCCCTACACTTAGGACATTGTGCACTTTGTTTAAATCTCGCTAAGGAAAAGACCACTAAAGAGATTCCTATTTAATATTGAGAAAATATAAAATAGTGAATCAAAAAGAGTTTAGGATAGAACCGGGAAGAAGTGGACACGGAATCACGGGTCGTCAAGAATCATCAAGAGTGGATCATTGAGCGCTCGAATCCCTGATAATAAGAAGGGAGGAGAGGAAATAGCAAACCAAAGGGTCTCCCCCCTACACTTATGATAAAGAAAACTAAAAGATAGATGCATGGGTTGCCTCCCAAGAAGCGCTTGGTTTTTGTTAACCGAGTCATTAGCTTGACTCGACCTTGATCATCAACGGAAGAAGCATGAAACATATCCACCAGGATCAAAAACATAGTTTTCGTCCATCAAATAGCAGAGGCTTAAGGCGAACAAGGAAAGCCAAAGAAGAGTAGGCAAGGTTCCCTTAAGCAGTGATGGAGCACGGTGGAAGCAAGGGTGAAGTGGTGCAAGCAGATTTCCGTAAGTTCCAAAGATATTTCCTTTTATTTCATCAGGTGGATACTGAGATGGCTTAAAGATTTCAATACCGGGGTCGAACACCTTTTCTTTTAGGGGAAAATAGCACTCAGGCTCAGCAGAGTGTGAAGAAGATCCGCGAAGAAGCACAACCTCGTCCTCAGAAGGGGGACAAAGAGGTGTTAACTCATACGTGCTGCAGATTTCGGTGTCGATCGGTTTCTTCTCCTTTGAAAGAATGTTCTGCAAATCCAAAGTAGGATCAAGACGATAATCTTCAAAATCATAAGGAGGAGCATCACTCTCATGAGGGAAGTAAGTGTTGAGAAATTCAGAGAAGTCTTCCTCAAATGAGTAATCGTCCAAAGTAGGATCGAGTGATGGCGGAGGATCTTCAGCATGTGAAGAATCGCTCGAAAGAGTATCAGACTCATCAAAATCATCATATGTGGGCAGCTCGGGATACTCAGAAGTAAGGTCATCATAATCATCCGAATCTGAGCTAGAA
This sequence comes from Glebionis coronaria, assembly GCA_025667525.1. Lineage (NCBI taxonomy): Eukaryota > Viridiplantae > Streptophyta > Magnoliopsida > Asterales > Asteraceae > Glebionis > Glebionis coronaria. The sequence goes on from CM046874.1 coordinate 489,413,013, forward strand.
TCGTCATCATAAGCATCAAAGATCGGTGGAGAATCATAAATGGGAGAAGGTTCCAAAGTGGACCGAGAATCATCCACCTCATCGTCAAAGAGTGGATTATCGATGGAAGAATCGAATAGAGGATTGTCATAGACGGTAAAGTCATCGAGCACATTAATCATATTCACTGATTCTCGTCCGTAGTATTTGCCTGTAAGCTTCCCCATTTTGAAAATTTGTGAGTCATTCCCGACTCTTAAGATTAACTCACCTTCGGCAGCATCCACTAAAGCACGTCCGGTTCTCAAGAATGGCCGACCAAGTATTAAAGGAATACGAGGGTCCATTTCATAATCAACTACGATAAAATCGATCGGGAAAGTAAATGTGCCAACTTTAATGAACACGTCTTCGGCTATACCAACAGGGTAAGCGAGAGTGCGATTTGCAAGTTCAAGAGTCATCTTTGTTGGAGTGAGGTCGGGTAATGATAGTGTTTTCCAAACACTCAAAGGCATAAGATTAATACTAGCCCCGAGATCAGCAAGGGCAGTAAATTCTTCAGTTTTGTTGAACACGCAAGGCAACACAAAACGACCGGGATCTCCAAGCTTTTCCAGAAGTTCTCTTAGAAGAACTGCAGAGCAGTTTTCATTTAAGCGTGTGTTGGCGAGTTCAATCAGCTTCTCCTTCTTGTTAAGCAATTCCTTAAATGCTTTAACAAATTTGGGCATGTGGACAAGTGCTTCAAGAAAACTAATGCTGAAGTTCATTTGAGAAATCATCTTGATATAGTTTGTCACTTGAGAGTCCTCCTTTGTTAGATCGTTGGTCTTGCCTAAGCGAGAAGGGTATGGGATATTTGGTTTATAGGTGGAAGGTGAAGGTGTAGTCGGTAAAGGTTGAGATGTTGAAGGGTCCTTCCGAGATACATCGTCATGAGAGGCGGAGACGGTAATGGTGCACTAATACTAGGTGTAGGAGGAGTAGGGATAAATGGTGGTGGAGGAGGTGTAGATGATGGGGGTGGGATTGGTGGTCCTACGATGGTAACTCCACTACGAGTAGTAATAGCACTCACATTGGCTCGCGGATTGGTGACGGTGTTTGAAGGTAGAGAACTTAAAGTAGAAGGTTGAGTGGAGGGCAAGAAACTAGCCAACATATTCTTTAATTCATTTGTTTGAGTGCTGAAAGAGGATTGAATATTATCGCGAACTTCGGATCTTATCTCATGTCCTTGCTTCGTGATATCTCCTTTCAAATTGATTATTTGGCTCTGTAGATTCTTGATTTGCTCACCTTGTGTTCTCATGATGGCTTCAACATCGGGGTTAATGGGTGGGGTTTGTTGAGCGGGTGGGTGATAAGGATTAGAAGCTCTTGGTGGGATTTGGTTGCTTCTATTGTAGTTTTTGGCGGGGTTTTGGTTTTGAGGAGAAAAACCGGATGAAAGGTAATTGTTTGATCGGTAGCTCAGCAAATTTCTATCCCCTTGTTGTCGAGCTTGGTAATTTTCCGGTGAATAATTACCATAAGCTGCATACACATTTTCCGGATTTCCTTGAGTCGAAGGAAAATCGGTGTATGGGTGTGGACCGCCACATGTTTCACAAGGAGTAGCAACGGCTTTAACTTGTTGTTGTTGTTGGTTTGAAGCCAAGAGTTGCATACTTCTGCTCATGTCAGTCATCATGCGGGTGAGTTCGGTCATATCAGGGTTTGCTAAGGTGGAGGAAACATTGACTCTCGGGTTGTTCCTTGAAGAAGCAGAGGAATCCCATTTTTTGTGGTGAGTAGTCATGTTCTCAATAAGCTCTCTACACTCCTCGGGTCTCCTTTTCATGAATGTGCCACCGGCGGCTGCATTAATCGTATCACGATCTCGAAAAGTCATACCATTGTAGAAAGTATCAATTAAGGTCACAGGGAGCATGTTGTGGTTTGGACAACGATCAATCAAGACATTATATCTTTCCCAAGCATCAAAAAGAGATTCATCGGGTTCTTACATGAAACCGCTGATTTGATTGCGAAGGCTTGTGACCATGGATGGTGGAAAGTAGCGCGACAAAAAGTGTTGAGTCATGTCATCCCAAGTGTGAATAGAATTCTTCGGGAGACGATCAAACCATTTCTCGGCATGATGCGATAAAGTATGTGGGAAGAGTTGTAGGCGAAGAACATCCATTGTGGCACCAGGCAACTTCATGCTTTGGGTGATTGTAATGAACTTGTCGAGGTGTTTGTTGGCATCATCATCAGGCAATCCACGGAAAGGGTTAGTTTGCACTTACTGAATCATGTGGTGCTTCAACGAAAACTCCGGAGCGTTGATTTGCATCGGCGCAATCGGTCCTCCTCGTCCAAACATGGTAGGTTGACAAAGCTCCTCCATTGTCCGAAGATCGGTCTGTGGAAGAACATTGTTGTTATTGTTGAGGTGTGGTGGATGATTACTGTTGTTAACACCAGACATACTTAAATCTTCTTGAGTCTCGGGCTCCTGATAATTAGAAGATCTAGTACGCATACACCTGAAAATGCAAAAGAAAAAGAAACCAAACACAAAGACAATATATATACACAATAAAGATAAAATCTTTTTGGAGTTTTGAAATGTTTAATTTTTATGTATTTTTAATTTTTATGATTTTTTGAATTTTTTATGCAAGAAAAATAACGCTCACAAGTGAACGGATCCCAAAAAGCAACGCGTCTTTCACAGAAAACCGTTAATCTTTACGAAAAGAGCCGGCAGCGGCGCCATTTGATACAAGGCTTTTGGCCAGGTAAAAAGATTCGTTTAAGTATGTCTCTTCGAATTGATTTCTGGATTTTAATGTGAGACTCAGCTGTCTTTGGTGAAACAAAAATGTGTCGTTGTAGTATTTAAAATAAAAGTGTGAAACTTTAAAGTAAAAGTGCAATTAAAGTAAATCTAAGTCTAACTAAAGTAAAAGGTGCAAGTATTAAAAAGCGTGACTAAAATTAAAAGGCACTAAATGTAAATAATGCAAACTTAAATCTAACTAAGGCAAACTTAAAACGCAACTAAAAATAAATCTTAAACTAAGGCAAGGCTAAAATAAATCTAAGGCAAATAAAGTTAAAGTGAGACTAAAAAAAAGGCGGGAACAATAAAGCTTGAAATAAAAAGACAGAAAATTTAAAACAGAAAATAAAGAAACTGAAAATAACCCTATCCGGAATAAACCCCTACTCGGAATAGTTGGCTATTCGGAATATCTGACCTATCCTGAATAATACCCTACTCGGAATAATGGTCTATGCGGAATCCTCAGGGCTATTCGGAATAACAAGCTTGTGCGGAATAAAACTCCCTATTCGGAAAACCAGCACTATTCGGAATAAAAGAAGCCTATGCGGAATATTACACCTACTCGGATTAATACCCTATTCTGAATATTTCCCTATGCGGAATATCAGACTATGCGGAATAACCTATTCGGAATAAAAGGTCTGCGCGGAATAACTTGCTATTCGGAATGTTGAAAATTCCGAATAAGCCTCGCTGTAAAACCCTTATTCGGAATATACTGGCTATACTGAGTAATCTTGGGAAAGATCAGTAACAGAGATCCGAAGAACAAGGAAATAGAAAACAAACGCGGATCTAATAAAAACTAAAACGAATCATCCAAAAGATTAAATCACACAAGTAACAAATCAAGTATAAATCATAAACAAGAAATCTCAAACAATCAAACTCACAAAACTAATCAAAATAATCAAATCAACTTAAATAAAGCACAAAAATCAAGAACATGAACGTAAACAAATCAACATAAAGATTAAAGAAAGGTAGAATGAGATTAACAAGATAAAGATAAAGATTAACAAGATTTAAAAGAAAAACTTACTTGAAATTAAATGATAATTAAGGTGCAAGACAAGGTAATTAAATGGACAAGTATTTAAATGACAAGGTAATTAAAAGTGGAAGAACTAATTGTCACTATTAGCCAACAAAGAAAATAATTAACTAGTCCTAACTATATATAGGGGAGGATTAGGAAGCTTCCTCCCCTCCTTCATTTCTTTTTAATTGCGAGATTAAGTCCTTCCTTCTTTAATCTTCTTTTAATTGCATGCTTAGTCCTTTTCTTCTTATCTTCTTTAATCTTGGACTTTTAATGACTTTTGGCTCGGGATTTCTTTGAACTCGTCTTTTAATTCTTCAATAAAATAGACTTGAGTTCTTCGGCTTTAAGTAAACTTCCGTCTTTTGACTTTTTCTTCGATAAATCTTCAGAATTGGTCTTGGACTTGCGTTCTTTTCGCACTCTTGACTTCTTGACTTTGTCTTTCATCTTTTTCTTCAATAAAAGCCCGTAAATGTCCGTGTTTTCTCCACTTTTCAGAATTTCGTCCTAAATCACAACAAAAACACAAACCACGCATAATTCCGACATAAAAGACATAAAATACACGTTTTGGCTCGGTTATTATTGTAATTAAGTGGTAAAAAGGATGGGTGTTTACACACCTATCAGAGATCATTGTTATTATAAGTTAGCAAAACAAACACTTACACACATGGCTTAATTATATGCTTAAACTCCCTTATTCCTAGTTGTATCTCTTATATTTTATTTTTGTCTTAGAATGATCATGAAGATGCATTTTTGGACTTATTTCGATAGTTTATTTAGGCTGAAAGCAAAGTAGGACGATTTGATTAATAGTTAGCTAAAGGACAAAATCTCTTAAAACTGCTTCTCGGGATATCAAAAAGTTCATATCTTGGCATAACTTGGTTAACGATTTGAGACCTTTCTCGGGCCGATATTTGGCATGTACTCAATATCTTGAGAGACGTTCTTGAGATAATGGTCTTCTCATTGTGAATAGAGTTTCTTCACTTGGATACTTTTAAGGGGTACTCCAACTTTGTTGACCACGACTTCATGATTATTTCTTCAATCGCTAATTGGGATTTTGAGATACAACGATCCGCCTCCTTTTCGGACTTGGATCTATTTATCCTCATACCTTGTTAGGGTCTAATAAGTGTGAAAACACTTATCCTTTTGCCACTAAAATCAAGGAATAACAAGACCTAATCATGTGTTTTATATCGTAAAAGTCGTAATTACGCGTGGTTTTGTGTTTTTGTGTTTAAATAGGTACAATTGATCAAAAGAAGAGAAAACACGGGATTTCACGGTCAAATGTCGAAGAAAAGTCCAAAAAGAGACGAAGACAAAAGTCAAAATATCAAAAGTGTGCCAAAGATCAAGAAAACCGGCTAAGTCAACGTAAATTTGAAGAAATGATCAATAAAGCCGAAATCGAGCTCGATTCTATCAAATTAAATCTTTTGAAGATATTCGAGCAAAGTGGGTCCCACATTTGGGTTAATGGGCTCAAAGGCCCATTTAAAAGTTATATTTTACTTTTTAAAGTTACTTGGCCCAAATTAGGCCCAAATGCATTTTATGACGGATGAAAATTGTTTGGGCCACAAGCCTTTTGCCAATCAAGAACGGAAGGAGTAAAATGGATTTTGGGCCAAGCCTAATATACTAACACATTAAACGAATAAGTGATAACTCACTTCTTTCCCTGGTCAAAATTCCAAACCGCACACCTCTTTTACCCTGGTCAACCCAATAAATCAACACCAACCACACGTGTTTGCCCCATTCCACACTCTAAATAAATAAAACGATTCACCCCACGTTTTTTTTACTCCTCACCCCACACAACAATTAAATAAAATGATTTTTTATCTTCACCCACTTTTTATTCGATAAAACCTAAGTCACTCTCCCATTTCACTCTTTACCCTCACTGTTTATTCTCTCTCTCTTAAAAACCCAGTACAGCCCCCATTTTTTACCAATCACCCAAACCCTAATCAAAGATTTACTTAAGATAAATTGGGGATTTTTACATAATCATGTAATTCACAACCAAAGGAAATAAAACCCCATGATTTTCGGATCAAAACACTCAAAGTGGTCCTCACATCCAACTCCACGCTGGCAATCTGTGGGAAAAATCAACTCAGCCGTTCGATGTGAAGAAAAAGAGAGAGAAGAAAGAGAACGGCCAAGATTCAAGACCTTGGGCACCAAGGAAATGGTTTGAGGGTTTCTCCTATAAAAACCCCCTTTCACATGTATTAGATCAAGCTTTACATTAATTTTCAGTTTTTTTTTTAATTAATTAGGAGTAGATTTAAATTAGATTTATTTTTCAGAAAATTAGGTTTAGGATTTAATTTTGTAATTTTCAATTTCCAGTCATGTAATCTTGATTTTAATTAATGAAAAGTAATTTTATTTAATCTATATCTCGATTTAAATTTTCGTCTCATTTTAAATTCAGTCATTTTTTTATCTTGAATTTGAGTTACTGTTCGTGAGTATTTAAAAAAATAAAAAAAATAAAAAATAAAAAATATTCGATCGAGTACTGTTGATGGGACGAAGGCCTTGTGTTGATGTTCTCGAAGATGGTGGTGTTCGTTTTCGATCGATAAGATGGCTCAGCGCCTCAATCTTCGTCGCAAAGGCATTCGTTAAAAGGTTTCTTTTCATCTCTTTTAATTTTTAGTTAATTGTAGTTTTAAATCTGTTTATGTTATTTTTGGTTTAAAGCTTATTTGAGTTTGCTGCTTGTTTAAGTTTAGAGTTACTGAGTTGAGTTTTTTTTTTCTTGAATTAGTTTAGATTCATTTACTGTTTTGCTGTTTGAATCTGCCTTTCGTGTATTTAAAGTTTCTGATTTCTCCAGTTTTTTTTATTTGTCTAGATTGGGTTTGGATATTACTTATTTTAATTTAGCTTATTAGTTTTTTTTAGACTTAGCTGCTTATTTGGTTTATTATTTATCTGTTTCGTTTTATGCGCTTATCTTATTTACTCGTTTAGATTTTCAGCTTATTTTGGTCGGGTTAGTTGCTTATTTGAGTCTGCTTATTAGGATAATTAATCTGCTAGTTTAATAAGATTTTAGAGGTGCTTATTCAGTTTTTTTTAGCTTATTTAAGATTTCGCTTAGCTTATTTGTAATTTGCTTTTCAATATTTTTAGCTCATTTGATTCTGCTTATTTTCTTGTCCTGTTTTGTCGTATAGCTTTTGTTTATGTGTTATCTGCTACATACAGATTCATTTAGTATGTGATGTTTGATTGTCCAAAAAAAATTTAATAAATAAAAATAAACCAAAAAAAAAATAGTCTGTCCTGGGGCTCGAACCCAGGACCCCTCCCGTACAATGTACCAAAGACAAAGTTAAGTCGTAACGATTAATTGGAAATCAATTCGGGTGAGTCGAGGACGATAATAGAAATAAAAAAGGGTAAACAAAATCTCTTTTTCAAAATGGCGCCGCTGCCGCTTCGCTCGTACGATTGACAATTTTTTCGTGAAGACGTTTGGATTTTGGGATCCGTTCGCTTTGAACGTTAATTTTCTTGCACAAAAAAATCAAAAACACAAAAAAAATCAAAAACTTAAAAATACAAAAAAATTAAAAAAATCATAAAAGCAATTTCTTTCCTAAGAATTGCACCAAAAAAATTAAAAAATCCAAAAGTAATACTTTTTCCTAAAAGTATTACACCAAAAATATTACGTATTAGTGTTAATTTTTAGTTCGATTTCTTTCGATTTTTCTTGTATATATATTTTTCTAATAAATACAAAAATATTCTTCTTTATCCTCTATTGTGTTTAATTCTTTCTCTCAACCCCTCTTATTTATAATTCTTCATGGATTTGTCTTGCGTTCGGTGTGGGAGACCATGGCTCGGTTTTCCAATATGTCCATGGTGTACTTGTGCGAAGTGTGGTTCCGATATCGACAATACACAATTTGGATTTTGTCCATTGTGCAATTCTAGAAATTCGTACTTCTCCTCTTACACAAATTTCTCCCCTCCTCCCGTCTATGACAATCCCTATCCTCAACATGCACCGGGTTTTTCTCAATACCCGTGTTGCAATCATTGTGGGGGCCCTCACGATACTTCTTATTGTCAACCGATGAATTATGAGCCACATCCGTGCTATAATTCCGGTTTTCAAAATTTTGAACCCCCACAAAACTCCGTCGTTCATCAACCTTCTTTTATGGAACAAAGCACTAGTTTGGATGAAATTCTCGAAAGCTTAAAACAAATCAAAATTAGCTTGCATGACGAAAAACAACAAGAGCAAGTATCTACTCTTAGTGTTTCTACTCCTCCTCTTGTGTGTTCTTACTATTATGATGACGATGAGACTACTATTTCTTGGAGTGATCTTTGTGCTCAATGTCCTAGTGCTATTGTAATCCCTTCTCTCAATATCCCAAATGCATCTAAGGATCTTGATACATCGAGTGAGATTAGCGATTTTGGGCTCGACAAATTCTTTGATGAAGTTTGTGATGTGCCGACTTTTGCTAAGCTTACGGACACGATCGTTCCGCTAGTCCATGATCACATACTCACAAATCCAAATGCGATAATTGATTCTTCCAATAAGAGTTCTATATGTGGTGAGTATGATGATTTCGTCTTCGAGCCCGAGATTAAGGAAATTATCGACCGAGAGCTAGCTCTTTTACCTCCACTTCCACCTACAAGTGAGGTCGATTTTTCCAATATCGATGCCGAACTTGATGAGTTGGAACGTCTTATTTTTAATAATAATGACGAACCAACTCACATGACCACACATCCAATTCTCGAGGAGTTACCTAATCAACACTCCTCTAATGAGAATTACGTTCACCACATTCGTGAGGATTTAACTTATCAACAAATCCCACAAATGAATGATGGTTTCGTACTTGATCGTGATCTTTTCGAGAGAATTTCTAAAATCCTCAATGAAGGGAACGACAAACCTTTGTTTGACGAGCCTATCTATGATGAAGAAATCGAAGAGATTCACGTTCATGAGGATGAATGCTTTGACCCGGGAGGTGACATTGACCATTCTTTGATTGATACCTTTACGGTTTTGCCGAATAGTGACCATCCTATGTCTTTGGGGGATGACAATTTGTCTCTTTTACCCACCCCACCTCCCGTGGATCATGACCTCACATACTTCTCGTATGTTGAGCGGACTTTTCTCCCTTCTATGACTTATCCTCCTGCCTCTCATTTATTATGTTCCTCCGGGACCGAGGATAAGATTTTTGATCCCGGTATAACTTTCGAGGCTTCCCCAAGGACCATTTAATTCGGGGTCGAGTCAGGCTCGTGACTCGGTTAACAAAAACAAGCGCTTCTCGGGAGGCAACCCGATTATCTTTCTTTTATCTATTTTCACCAATAAGTGTAGGGGGAGCCATGTAGGTTGTTTGTTTTGTGTGTTGTGATTATGTAGGTACATGTGCTTTGATGATCCACTTTTGGTGCTTTTGACGAGACCCGTGTTCCCGTGTTACCCGTGTACCCGGTTCCTTTGATAAGTTTTTGCTATTGTGATTCAATCTTGTATATAAATAAATGTAATCACTTTAGTTGTCCTTTCCTTAGCTCGATTTAAACAACGTACTCAATGTCCTAAGTGTAGGGGAGTTTATTCTCCCACATGCTTAAACATTGAGGACAATGTTTATATTAAGTGTAGGGGGGATTTCTATCGAAATTTTAGTGGCATTTTCCATGAATTTGACCCCATTTAACTGGAAAATTTTTAAAACTTTCAACGTTTTTCAAGTTTTTGATCTATTTTGGCCTAGTAGTATTTTTATTTATTTTCTTTCCTTTTATTAGCACATTCCAATTCAAAAATAAAGTCAAAAAAAAAAAATAAATTAAATGGTTTTAACGAGTTAGATATCTTTGATATATTAGGCCTGTCGTGAATATTTTGATTCAACCCGAGTTTACTTATCTAAGTTTACTCTAGCTAGTATCCTTAACCATATGGACCTTAATTGGTTTATTAGGCTAAGCATCCACGAGTCTCATTCCTTGAGATTTTAAATTGTGGAGAACGAGAGATGATAGAGTTAATTATAAGTTCGGTATTCTTTCATTAACTTATGTGAGTTAGTTATGAGCTTTTTCTCCCATCACTTGTTAATAAATATATTTGCAATAAATAAGGTTGTACGATTTAAAAGGTTACTTAGCTTCTAGCGCAAGATCGTTTAAAAGTTGCTCGGTATTAATTAGAGTTCATAGCCAAGGCATAACTTATTGAAACGGGACGCGAAGATTGGCTTATCCAAAAAGGCCCTAACAAGGCATGAGGATACCCGAGTCCAAAAAGGCCCTCACAAGGCATGAGGATTCACTTTTTGCTAAAGATCCTAAGTGATGTGAAGATCATTAATCCAAATCAATATGAAGGATCAAGACACACGACGAGAAGCAATTACTCCCCTAAAGATCATGGAGAAGTCTATCCAAAAAGACCCTAACAAGGTATGAGGATAAATAGATCCAAGTCCGAAAAGGAGGCGGATCGTTGTATATCAAAATCCTAAATAAAGAAGAGGATAAATGAAGAAGTCGTGGTCAACGTTTGAAGCATCTTTCACTCCTTATGAAGATGTATACCAAAATGAAGAGAAGACCATAATTTCAAGATCGTCTCTCAAGGTTTGAAGTTTGAAGTACAAGCCAAATATCGGTCCGAGAAAGGTCTCAAATCGTGAAACGAGTTATGCCAAGATATGAACTTTATGAGGTTTCGAGAAGCCGTTTTAAAAGATTTTGTCCTTTAGCTAACTATTGATTAAATCGTCCCACTTTATTTTCGGCCTTAATAAATTATCAAAATAAGTCAAAAATGCATCCTCGTGATCATTCAAGACAAAAATAAAATATAACAGATACACCATAGGAATAAGGGGGTCTAAGTGATTAACTAAACCACATGAGTAAGTGTTAGTAGTGCTAACTTGTAATAACAATGATCTCGTTTTTGAGCTTGGTATGGGGAACGTGAAACTTGAGGGTGATTAATATTCATGACACCAAAGCCCTAATCTAAGTCTTAGATTTCTTTACGAGTTTCTTCCATCAAATAATTTCCAAAGTTAATAAATAGTTACTATTTTTGTCTCCTTTTAAGTTTTTATCTTTTCATCATAATAGTAGTGATAATAATTATATAGGCCGAGATGGATTGATTATGAGAAAAATGTAACGTATGCTTTAAAACTATGCATTGCATGGGGTCATTGCAATGGTCAAGTGTAGGGGATTTAATAAGTGTGAAAACACTTATCCTTTTGCCACTAAAATCAAGGAATAACAAGACCTAATCATGTGTTTTATATCGTAAAAGTAGGAATTACGCGTGGTTTTGTGTTTTTGTGTTTAAATAGGTACAATTGATCAAAAGAAGAGAAAACACGGGATTTCACGGTCAAATGTCGAAGAAAAGTCCAAAAAGAGACGAAGACAAAAGTCAAAAGATCAAAAGTGTGCCAAAGATCAAGAAAACCGGCTAAGTCAACGTAAATTTGAAGAAATGATCAATAAAGCCGAAATCGAGCTCGATTCTATCAAATTAAATCTTTTGAAGATATTCGAGCAAAGTGGGTCCCACATTTGGGTTAATGGGCTCAAAGGCCCATTTAAAAGTTATATTTTACTTTTTAAAGTTACTTGGCCCAAATTAGGCCCAAATGCATTTTATGACGGATGAAAATTGTTTGGGCCACAAGCCTTTTGCCAATCAAGAACGGAAGGAGTAAAATGGATTTTGGGCCAAGCCCAATATACTAACACATTAAACGAATAAGTGATAACTCACTTCTTTCCCTGGTCAAAATTCCAAACCGCACACCTCTTTTACCCTGGTCAACCCAATAAATCAACACCAACCACACGTGTTTGCCCCATTCCACACTTTAAATAAATAAAACGATTCACCCCACGTTTTTTTTACTCCTCACCCCACACAACAATTAAATAAAATGAATTTTTATCTTCACCCACTTTTTATTCGATAAAACCTAAGTCATTCTCCCATTTCACTCTTTACCCTCACTGTTTATTCTCTCTCTCTTAAAAACCCAGTACAGCCCCTATTTTTTACCAATCACCCAAACCCTAATCAAAGATTTACTTAAGATAAATTGGGGGTTTTTACATAATCATGTAATTCACAACCAAAGGAAATAAAACCCCATGATTTTCGGATCAAAACACTCAAAGTGGTCCTCACATCCAACTCCACGCTGGCAATCTGTGGGAAAAATCATCTCAGCCGTTCGATGTGAAGAAAAAGAGAGAGAAGAAAGAGAACGGCCAAGATTCAAGACCTTGGGCACCAAGGAAATGGTTTGAGGGTTTCTCCTATAAAAACCCCCTTTCACATGTCTTAGATCAAGCTTTACATTAATTTTCAGTTTTTTTTTTAATTAATTAGGAGTAGATTTAAATTAGATTTATTTTTCAGAAAATTAGGTTTAGGATTTAATTTTGTAATTTTCAATTTCCAGTCATGTAATCTTGATTTTAATTAATGAAAAGTAGTTTTATTTAATCTATATCTCGATTTAAATTTTCGTCTCATTTTAAATTCTGTCATTTTTTTTTATCTTGAATTTGAGTTACTGTTCGTGAGTATTTAAAAAAATAAAAAAAAAATATTCGATCGAGTACTGTTGATGGGACGAAGGCCTTGTGTTGATGTTCTCGAAGATGGTGGTGATCGTTTTCGATCGATAAGATGGCTCAGCGCCTCAATCTTCGTCGCAAAGGCATTAGTCAAAAGGTTTCTTTTCATCTCTTTTAATTTTTAGTTAATTGTAGTTTTAAATCTGTTTATGTTATTTTTGGTTTAAAGCTTATTTGAGTTTGCTGCTTGTTTAAGTTTAGAGTTACTGAGTTGAGTTTTTTTTCTTGAATTAGTTTAGATTCATTTACTGTTTTGCTGTTTGAATCTGCCTTTCGTGTATTTAAAGTTTCTGATTTGTCCAGTTTTTTTTATTTGTCTAGATGGGGTTTGGATATTACTTATTTTAATTTAGCTTATTAGTTTTTTTTAGACTTAGCTGCTTATTTGGTTTATTATTTATCTGTTTCGTTTTATGCGCTTATCTTATTTACTCGTTTAGATTTTCAGCTTATTTTGGTCGGGTTAGTTGCTTATTTGAGTCTGCTTATTAGGATAATTAATCTGCTAGTTTAATAAGATTTTAGAGGTGCTTATTCAGTTTTTTTAGCTTATTTAAGATTTCGCTTAGCTTATTTGTAATTTGCTTTTCAATATTTTTAGCTCATTTGATTCTGCTTATTTTCTTGTCCTGTTTTGTCGTATAGCTTTTGTTTATGTGTTATCTGCTACATACAGATTCATTTAGTCTGTGATGTTTGATTGTCCAAAAAAAAATTTAATAAATAAAAATAAACCAAAAAAAAAATAGTCTGTCCTGGGGCTCGAACCCAGGACTTCTCGCATACCAGACAAAAGCACCAACCAACTCTGCTAGCTTCATTCTTGTGTTTAATCTTGCTTAGATGAATTAATATACTTTTATTTTCAGTGGCAGATTTGTTTAAATAGTTTTAATTCAAGTTTTTTTTAGTTTATTAAAAAGTTTTAAATTAGTTTTCTTTTAATCAGTTTTTTTTATAAAATAATAAAAAGATAAAAAATATATTTTAATTTTTTTAATTACTTTTAAAATTAGTTTAAATTTTATTAGATTTAAATTTAGTTTAATTAAAGTTTTTAGTTTATTTAAAATTTAGATAAAAGTTTTATATAAGTTTTGCTTTAATCAAGTTTTCTTTTATGTCATTAAATTTAGTTTAAAATTCCTTTAGATTTAAAGTTAAAAAGTTTTTAGGTTAAAATTAATTAGGTTTAAAGTTTTATTTTAAACATAGATTTCATTTAAAAGTTTTTATTAGATTAAATTTTAAATTAGATTAGTTTTATTTGTTTTATTAGTTTTTAAATTTAAAACACCAAAAATATTATTTACCAAAGACAAAGTTAAGTCGTAACGATTAATTGGAAATCAATTCGGGTGAGTCGAGGACGATAATAGAAATAAAAAAGGGTAAACAAAATCTCTTTTTCAGGGTCTTTTCGGATAGACTTCTCCATGATCTTTATGGGAGTTGATTGCTTTTCGTCGTGAGTCTTGATCCTTCATATTGATTTTGGGAATAATGCTTTTCACATCACTTTGGATCTTCAGCAATAAAATTGAATCCTCATGCCTTGTTAGGGCCTTTTCGGACTCGCCAATCTTCGCGCCCCGCTTCATAAGTTATGCCTTGGCTATGAACTCTTATCATTACCGAGCAACTTTTAAACGATCTTGGGCTAGAAGCTAAGTAACTTTTCAAATCGTACGACCTTACTTATTGCAGATAATTTATTAGCAAGTGATGGGAGAATAAGCAAATAATTACACCAAGTGAGCTTGTGCAAGAATACCGATTTATAATTTACTCTATCATTTCTCGTTCTCCACAATTTAAAATCTCAAGTAATGAGACTCGTGGATGCTTAGCCTAATAAACCAATTAAGGTCTACCTGGTTAAGGATACTAGCTAGAGTAAACTTAGATAAGTCTATTCGGGTTGAGTCAAAATAATCGCAACATGCGTAATATGTCAAAGACTTCTAAACTAGCTACACCACTTTATGAATATTATTGCGGGATATATACATATGAAAGCAACGATAAAAATTTAGAAATTACGACTACATGGCCAAAGTTAATTAAAAATTTGAAAGATGTTGAAAAATATGATTTTCCGGTTAAATGAAGGCATTTTCATGGGAAAGTCCACTTAAAACTTCGATAGAAGTCACCCCTACACTTAAGATAAACATTGTCCTCAATGTTTAAGCATGTGGGAAAGGTCTCCCCTACACTTATGACATTGTGCACGTTCGTTAAATCAAGTTAAGGAAGAGACGACTAACGTGATCAATTTCAAATGTGAGTATGAAGAAAATTGAATCACGATAGTTGAGAGATAGAACCGGATTTCGGATAACACGGGAGCACGGTTCTTCGAAGGTTTAAAAAGTGCATTGATCCCTGTAATCACATCACCACACAAAGACAAACACCTATATAGGTTCCCCTACACTTAGGAGGTTAAAACAGAAAAAGATAGATACTCGGGCTGCCTCCCGCGGAGCGCTTGTTTTTGATAACCGAGTCACGAGCCTGACTCGACCCAAAATTAGTTCATGGGGAACGTGGTGAGGGATGGAATCATCTCATGAGAGATGTCCTCACCATAGTACAACTTCACTCGTTGGCCATTCACCTTAAAATTAGGTCCATTAGGTTGAGCGAGCTCGAGAGTACCATATGGAAAAATTTGGGCAATGGAGAATGGGCTGGACCAACGAGATTTTAGCTTGCCTGAAAAGATTTTCAACCGAGAGTTAAAAAGTAAAACTTTGTCTCCAACTTGGAACTCTCGGTTTTTAATCTTGGAGTCGTGAATGAGCTTAGTCTTCTTCTTATAGATCAAAGAATTTTCATAAGCCTCATTACGGAGTTCATTGAGCTCATTGAGTTGGATCTTGCGTAGGTCACCGGCTTTGTTGATATCGAATTTAGTCCACTTCAAGGCCCATTAAGCCTTGTGCTCCAACTCAATAGGGAGGTTGCATGCTTTTCCGTACACGAGACGATATGGTGTACAACCAATCGGAGTCTTGTAAGCGGTACGAAAAGCCCACAAAGCATCATCAAGTTTATCAGCCCATGAGGCACGATGCTCCCATGGTTCTTTCAAGAATTCGATTTAATCCTCGGTTAGAGATTTCAGCCTGGCCATTAGTTTGTGGGTGGTAGGCGGTGGAAAGACGATGATTTACACCATACTTAGCCATGACTCTTGCAAATTGGTCATTGCAAAAATGAGTCCCGCGATCACTAATAATGGCACGAGGCACACCGAATCTAGCGAATAGCGATTTCAAAAAGTTACAAACCACCCTTGCGTCATTAGTAGGTAAAGCTTTGGCTTCAACCCACTTTGAAACGTAGTCAACGGCTACAAGGATGTATTTGTTTCCTTTAGAGGAAGGGAATGGCCCCATAAAGTCGATACCCCAAACATCAAAGATTTCACATTCTTGAATGAAATTCTGAGGCATCTCGTCTTTATGTGTGTTCTTTCCTTGTTTTTGGCAAGTATCACATCGTTTAACCATCTCGTGAGCATCACGGTAAATGGTGGGCCAATAAAATCCCGAGTCAAACACTTTTTTGGCGGTGTAGTTGGGACCAAAGTGACCACCGGTGGGTCCTTTGTGGCAAACGTCAAGGATTTCTAAAGCTGCCGGTCCATCAACACATCGGCGAATAATCAAGTCGGCACATTGCTTGAATAGATACGGGTCATCCCAGAAGTAAGTCTTAATGTCTTTGAAGAACTTCTTCTTTTGCTGGGATGTTAACCCGTGAACGAGAATTCCACCCGCCAGGTAGTTTGCAATGTCCGCAAACCATGGGGTTTCATCAGCAGTCGAGTTGATAGACATTAAGGTCTCCAAGGGAAAAGAATCATTGATTTCTTTGTTCGGATGATCCCCTTGGTAAGGATCCTCAAGTCTACTGAGATGATCCGCGGCTAGGTTTTCAGCTCCTTTTTTATCGCGAATTTCGATTTTAAATTCTTGGAGTAGCAAAACCCAGCGAAGAAGTCTTGGTTTGGAATCTTGCTTAGTCAACAAGTACTTCAACGCGGAATGATCGGTGTAAACGATTGTGGTGGAAAGGACAAGATAGGGGCGGAACTTTTCAAAGGCATAGACAACAGCTAAAACCTCTTTTTCGGTTATCGTGTAATGCAATTGAGCCCCAGTCATTGTCTTGCTAGCGTAATGGATTGGTTGGAAGTGTTTGTTCACTCTTTGGCCCAGAACCGCTCCAATAGCAAAGTCACTAGCATCGCACATCAACTCGGAAGGCAGCTCCCAATTAGGGGTAACCAAGACGGGTGCCTTAGTTAGCTTATCCTTAAGCGAGTTGAAGGCTTCGATACACTCTTTGGAAAAGATAAAAGGAGTATCTTTTTCCAAGAGGCGGGTCATCGGGCGAGCGATTTGAGAAAAATCTTTGATGAATCGACGGTAAAAGCCCGCATGACCAAGGAAACTTCTCACACCCTTCACGGTTGAAGGTGGAGGCAACTTAGCGATAACATCGACTTTAGCACGGTCTATTTCGAGACCGGCTTTGGAGATCTTGTGTCCTAGCATGATGCCCTCTTTTACCATGAAATGGCATTTTTCCCAATTAAGAACAAGGCGAGTGTCTTCACACCGCTTAAGCATACGTTCTAAATTGGCAAGGCAAGTAGAGAAAGAATCAGCATAAACCGAGAAATCATCCATGAATACTTCCATAGTGTCTTCCACCATGTCATGGAAGATAGCCATCATACATCTTTGGAACGTCCCAGGAGCATTACATAAACCAAAAGGCATGCGTTTGTAAGCAAATGTTCCGTAGGGACAAGTGAATGTGGTCTTTTCTTGGTCCTTGGGATCGATGGGAATTTGAAAATACCCGGTGAAACCATCTAAGAAGCAGTAATAGTCATTACCAGCAAGACGCTCGAGCATTTGATCCATGAAAGGAAGAGGAAAGTGGTCTTTTCTCGTGGCATCATTGAGCTTGCGATAATCAATACAAACTCTCCACCCAGTAACGAGACGAGTGGTAATCAACTCGTTGTGTTCATTGGAAACAACGGTTATTCCGCCCTTCTTGGATACACAATGGACGGGACTCACCCACGGTGAATCCGAAATAGGGTAAATCAAGCCGGCATCAAGAAGTTTGATAACCTCTTGTTTGATGACGTCGTGAATTCGAGGATTAACCCTTCTTTGGCTCTGGATTGCGGGTTTAAAGTCATCTTCCATGAGAATCTTGTGAGTACAAAAGTTCGGATCAATTCCGCGGATATCGGAAATTTTCCAAGCAATTGCCTTCTTATGATCTTTAAGCACGGCGATGAGGCGAGATTTCTCTTCTTCTTTCAAGTCCTTCGCGATGATGACAGGCAACTTCTTGTTTTCTTCAAGGAACACGTACTCGAGATGGGGCGGCAACTCCTTAAGTTCTAAATCCGGAGGATTTTCGATGGGAGGCGTTTTTAAAATCGGAGCATCGATAGCAATAACCGTGGGAGATGGTGGAGAAAGATTGTCTTCTTTAAGAAGGTTCTCAATGAGGCGGAGATCTTCATCCCAATTGGTGGTAGAATAGTCATTAGCTAAGTGCACATCTCCCATGGTGGCTTCCAAATCTTTCCAAAGGAAATCACTTTCTCCAAATAGAGATAGTGATGAATCAATAGAGGAAACGGTCTCAACATTGGGAAGAGAGGTAGGAATACTTTTGCAAGCATCTTTGAAGTGTTCTTCACAAGCCTCATCAAGAACGTCAATACAATTAACACTCTCGTTAGAATAAGGCTGTTTAGACAACTTTCCCATGTTGAAAACGATTTTATTGTCACCCACTCTCATGATAAGCTCACCGGCTTCAACATCGATGAGAGTGCGACCGGTCCTCAGGAATGGACGACCAACAATTAATGGCACACGAGGGTCCATCTCGTAGTCGACGACGACGAAATCGGCAGGAAAAGTGAATTTGTCGACTCCTACAAAGACGTCTTCGGCTATCCCCACCGGATAAGCAACCGTACGGTTGGCTAATTCCAAAGTCGTTTTGGTAGGGACTAGCTCAGGGAGAGATATTTGCTTCCAAACGCTTAGAGGCATTTGATTAATACTGGCACCTAAATCGGCTAGGGCCATGCAATTCTCTACTCCCGGGAAGTTACAAGGGATTAAGAAACGACCCGGATCACCAAGCTTGGTTGGCAATTTCCTTAAGAGCACTGCAGAGCAATTCTCATTAAGTTGGGTGTTAGCAATATCAAGAAGCTTCTCCTTGTCGCTAAGAAGATCTTTGAACATTTTTGCGTACTTAGGCATGTGAGCGAGAGCCTCAGCGAAGGAGATGTTAAAATTCAATTGTTTAAACATTTTTAGAAAGTTCGAAACTTGAATATCATCCTTGCTTTTGAGCTTCTCTTTCCTCAACCTTGAGGGATAAGGTATATCGGAAGAAGAGGAAGGCTTTGGGATCGAAGGATCACTCACATCCTTGGGTGGAGGAGGGGTAGAAGTAAGAGGCAGAGAAATTGGGGAAGTAGAAGGAGGAGGTGATAGTAGTAAAAACACGTCTCTTGTTTAGGAAAACAAAAAGAACGTATATGAGCGGTAAGTATCGACGAGTGATTTAGGAAAACCACAAGTAATGACCCACAATCACTTAAAAGAGATGAAAGATTCGTTTCCCAAGGAGGTATGGTGTTGTGAATTAACTTGTATTTCTTTGAGATTAATATTGAGAAGATGGAATGACGGTTTCTTGGAAATTACACTATGACGTAAAAAACGAAAACGTAAAGCCGTAGAAAAACACAAAAATTAAAAATTAATTAAACCAAAAACAAAATCAAGAAAAGATTAAAGAGCTAAAAACAAGTCTCAAATAATATAAACAAAGATAAAAATCCAACAAAGATATTTTAAAACCTTTTATTAATTAAATAATTAATTTTAAATGCTAATTAAAGCCCTAAAATTAAATGTCAAAAATATGATTTTATTGAACAATTACTTAACTTATATTATTAGAAGACTAAAAAGTAATTTTCTAAAAATTAAAACTTATTAAAACTATTTTTAAAACTCTAAAAATGATTAAAAGTGATTAAAACCTAATTAAACTTAAAATAATTATAAAAATAAATCTAAAAACTTAAAAATAATTCTAAAAATGGAAATGGTCCTAATTAATGACAAAGATCCTAGGAAAAAATGAAAAAGAAGAAAAAAGAAAATTTTAAAAATTAAATAATAAAATAATATTAAAATCTGTCTTGCGCCGCAACGCTTTTGTCATGCGCCGCAACTAGTGAAACGGGAGTACCAAGATCAGCAGCTCCTTCAGTTGCGCCGCAGTGCTTGGGTCTTGCGCCGCAACTTGTATGACGGACTGGATGTTTTCTGATGAACCAAACAAGTGCACACTTGTGCACTTTTGATGCCAAGAGGAGCTTGGTAATGAGCTTGTTTGATGGTATTTTGGATCAATTGGGGCACCCTTGTGCTCAATGAAGCACAAGGAGTCAAAAACACACAAATATAAAACACTTAGCAATCAAAATCAAGCAATCATATGCATGAAAAATTCAGCAAAAGTGAGCATGCAGATTTTTAACACCCTTTTTACCTTTTAAACTCAACAAATTCACTCCAAACTTGTTCCAAATTAGACTATAGCTAGCATACACCCTATCTTAACTATTTAGCAAACTTCTAACACCTTTTAGCAACACAAATCAATGATTATACCCTGCTAATCCGTATTGCCAAACACCCTTTAATTTTCTGAAAATCGTTTTTAACACATCAAATCCTTACAAAACTTGATTAAACTTGTTCCAATATCTCAAAACATGCATAACAACACTTGAGAACACAAATCCACTATCTATAACACACTTAATCAATCAATCAAGCAAAATCATGTAACAAGCACTTTTATGAACTTTTCAAAGAGTAAAAGAGAGTTACCTTAGGACTTTACATCCAAAGCCCTAGAGGGTGTGTAACCCTCCTCCAATCCAACTCGGGTTGGAGCTGAACTAAATCAACAAGCCTTCAACCTATTGCAATCACAAAACAAGAAAACAACAAGATGATATAACAATATATATTTTTTTTTTGTTTCCTTTTTCTTCTTTCCAAAATACTTTCAAAATCTTTCCAACCTTCTAAATACGTTTTCTAAAACCCTATATCACCAATAACATTAACCATAAACACCAAAATACTTTTGAGAAGATTTTACCAAAATCTCTCAAAATCTCAAAACCTTAAACAACTTTGAAAATCAAAGTTGCTTAACCAAATAAAAGTGTGGAACTCAGAATTAAGCTTAACACAACACTCAACTTTTAAAAACAATAAAAAAGGAATTACACTTGAATATTTCAAAAACCAAACTTTTTATTTCTTTAAAAAGGTATTACATGTGCAAGCTTAAAAACTGGAACAAAGGGATCACCACAACTTGGGTCTCCTTTTATAGAGCCTATAGAACATCCTAGAAGCATAAAAACATAAAACCCTAATACATAGAAAATCCCAAATGTGCCCTTGAATGATTTTGAGTGCATTTTGTCCTCTCATTTGATCTTGGCCTTTAAATTTTGCTTTGTGAGCAAGCATAGCATCTTGGACGTCCATTTTGCCACGTCACATAACTTGGGGACAAAGGAATGATGTGATTGGTGGATTGGGGAATTGGGGGTTTGGTGCACATGAGTGGGATGCAGGTTTTTAGGAGTGGGAAGGGTTTTGGCATGTGTGAATTAAGTGTGTGTGGGTTTAATTGAGAATTACCCAAGTAATGAGTAAAATAGAACCTGGGGTAAAAGATGAATAGTAAATGCTCATTTGATCCGAAATTGGGGGTGGTGTGGGTGTTAGGCGCTTTTTCTTTTAAATCTTTCACAGTTGGCAACTTTGGCCCTTGTAACTTGAACTTTTTGGCATTTAAAGTTTCCTGCCCTAAAACTTGCATCTCCTTTGTATTTAAGTTTCCACACTTGACAATTTTGGCACAAACTTTCCATAAAGATGTTTCAAAGGCAATTTTTGTCATTTGGTGATTTTTCAAGGACTAATCTTGGACAATGTTGATCTTCAAAGGTCTTCAATGAGTCTTTCACTTGTTGAGGGACCATTGTTGGCAATTTGAATTGTTGAGGGACTAAACTTGCCATTTCTTCAAAGTTGAAGGACCTTTTTGCAATTTTGACAAACTTAAGGGACCAAACTTGTAATTATTAATATACAAGGGTTTTAAGTGTCATTTCTTCAATAAATGATGATCAATCTTGTTTTGTCTTCAAGTCTTCAAGGGTATTTGATGAAAATTCCATGATTAGGGCCCGGTTCTTTGTACGGCTTCGTTTCTCGTGTCCGTTTTTCCTTGTATCTTGTGATCTTTTGTCTTTTTCACGATATCCATACCTAAAATACACAAGTAAACAAACACAAGCATATATATGGTATTTTATGACATTTTTATGCATTTAAAGCCCGAAAAGAACGATGAGATCATGTATAAATGCCATCTCATCACTCCCCCATACTAAGCCATTGCCGTGCCCTCACGCAATGCTAGAATAAAGTATCTAAGCATCACCAAAGTTCAATTTTGTTAACCTTTATTGAAGAGTAAAAGACTTGCAACATACTACGAGAATGTGTAAAGACATAATGTATGATTTTCATCACCAAAAGGTGACTTTTAGGGTCTAAGAATAGAAACAAGTTAATGTCCCTTAGAGTAAATTTCGTCATCCTTGATTGTCATACATTCCATGCTAAGTGCAAAAACAAGATCATTGTTGGTACAAGTCACAATGCTAACACTACTCATACGTCCAAATTGTGTAATACTTTTTCTCCCCGCAATCCTAGTTATTATAAAAGGAAATGGGTTACTAGCATTTTTTATCTATTTGTCATGGATCACAAGTGATTCATATTGACTTATTTAAGTAGTTATTAGTCCGAAAGCAAAGTAGCACGATTTGATCAATAGTTAGCCGAAGGACAAAATCTTTTAAAACGGCTTCTCGTGTATCTCCTTAAGTTCATATCTTGGCATAACTCGTTTCACGATTCGAGACCTTTCTCGGACCGATATTTGGCATGTACTTCATACTTCAAATCTTGGGAAGACGTTCTCGAAATTATGGTCTTCTCTTCATATAATTGGAATTTCTTCACTTGACGTTTTTGAGAGATTCTTCATATAGGACCACGACTTCATCATTTTTCTTCAATCTTTACTTTGGATTTTGATATACAACGATCCGCCTCCTTTTCGGACTTGGATATATTCATCCTCATACCTTGTTAGGGTCTTTTTGGATAGACTTTCTCCATTCTTTAGGGGAGTAATTGCTTCTCGTCGTGTGTCTTGATCCTTCATATTGATTTTGGAACAATGATACTTCACATCATCTTTGGATCTTTAGCAAAAATAGAGCTCCTCATGCCTTGTTAGGGCCTTTTTGGATGATCGCCAATCTTCGCGTCCCGCTTCAATAAGTTATGCCTTGGCTATGAACTCTATTCAACCCCGAGCAACTTTTAAACGATCTTGCGCTAGAGGCTAAGTAACCTTTCAAATCGTACGACCTTACTTATTGCAATTATGATTTATTCCTAATGCATTGATCTTATGGGAAGAAAAAGCCACAATTAAAAACATATGAGTTTTTGAAAGAACATTTTCATGTTCTACGTTTAGCATGATCACTTGTCTAACTCTATCATTTCTCGTTCTTCACTATTTAAAGACCTCTAATTAAAGAGACTCGTGAATACTTAGCCATGCAAGTCAAAATTAAGCCAAATTTGGATTAGCTTTCATTAAGACTATATCAAATCAAAGTTTTGGGTTTTCAAGCCACCTATAGGATCTTGCACTTTCTTGGACTTTTTCAAGTTTAGAGAATGCGTTTTAAAGTTCCCTTGATAAGTGACTTTCTAGAATCAATTATAGGAACTTGCGAAAAGTTCTTGTTCTTAACCCGAATGAATTAAGACTTTCGCGTTTTAAAGCTCCCTATATAAAGGTCTAGCAAAACTTGAATTGAGCGGGTTAAGGAATGTAAATGGCTCCAAATGCCCATCAAGTCAAAAATTAACTCTTATTCTACCCATCGGAAAATATACATTCGTGTCTTAAAAACACTTATGAAAACTACGAAAAATTTTAAAATTTGGCCATTTTTAGCCTTATTAGCAAAACAAAACATTGAAGGTTGGAAAACGTGAGGGCGTAGCAAAGCAAGTACCTATTCTCCCCCCCATACTAAAAGTAAACATTGTCCTCAATGTTTCGAGTCTAAAGGTGGAGCACCCCCATACTAGAGACGAAGAATCGAATGCTTAGGATCTAGCATGGAAAGGGTGATCAACAATATATCTAAAGCCGTTTATTAATTATGCTAAAAGATAATTGTTAGAACAATAAAGGATATGTCATGGATTCGTGAAAAACTTCTTCAAACGAACGATGGAGGCTCACGTAAACGAACACGAGAGTCTTCAATCGTAGATGATGATGATGATCTAGATAACACAATCACAAACAACCACGAGACAACGAGTTGGAAGGGAACAAGTCCCCTTATTAGTGAACATAAAGCATAAAGATAAGCATGGGATCTCCCCCACGAGGCACCTCGTTTTTGATTACCGAGTCATGAGCTCGACTCGATCCCCTCAAAATGTGAACATTTAGGGATATCATGGTGTGGTCAAAGGGGCTTACATGATAAACAAGGCCCAAAAAGCAACCGGTATAAAGGACTAAGTCCTTAGATGATGCAAAATACCGGGGTCGAAGATGGCGTTCTCGTTCTTATGGAAAAAACAATTCAACACCACTTGAACATGTGCCATAAACTCAAAGAGTTTGAAGAAAATAGATGAGAAGTAGAAGGGTGAGACAATTGGTAAGACAAACGTTTGAGCTACTCGAGGTAGACTCGCACCAAGCAAATAGATATAGTTTCCATTTATTGCATCGGTGGAAGACCGAGATTTCCCTTTACATGAAATTCCGGGATCGAATATCTCGTCCTCGGTGGACAAGGATGAGGGAACATAAGGGGCTTCCCCCATACTAGAACCACACAAAACATCGTCAAAAGGAGAAGACGAGCTTGTAGTACTCAAGACACGCGGTGATGACGGAGTTAGAATAGTAGAAAAATCTTTCAAATTAGATTCAAAATCTTTTCCTTTTTCATCTTTAACACTCTCCTTGTGAAAACCCGATTTAATTATGTCAAAAATATTTGGTGTATCTAAAACAATGTTAGTCACACTAAAAATTCTCACATTTTGAAAACGTTTTGGTTTAGGTGGTGGCAAGTTTTCAAATCTTTTGTTAACAAAGAAAACCTCCCCATCGGGATCAACGTATTCATCATCCGAAAGATCTTCCGTAGAAACCGGTAACTTATCAACACTTTTCAAGAATGAATGTTCGAGATGAGGCGAAGGATTTTTCGATTCAAGTATTGATGGTTTCTTCTTTGTAGGCTTAGCACTCATAACCTCCACCGGCGGAGGAAATGGTAAATTGTTTTTGGAGACATTCCCTAAAACTCTTGGTGAAAATTCTTTGCAAGTGACATTGGTCGAGTCACCATGGTTTAAAGTTGCAATAGAATATACATGAGAAAGATTGGAGTTTTGTGTTGCATTGATGACAAGTTCTTCCTCATTGAAACGAAGGGTGATTTTTCGAGCATTAACATCGATAAGTGCTCTTGATGTATCCAAAAATGAACGACCCAAAATGAGAGGAACTTTTCGATCGATGGGAATATCTACAACGATAAAGTCAACGGGATAGTAAAACTTTCCGACTTTAACAAAAACGTCCTCGGCTACTCCACATGCCATGATCGTAGAATGATCGGCCATCTCGATGGACATGTTCGAAGGAGTAAGAGCCGGAAGCGAAAGCGATTTGAAAATCTCGAGAGGCATCAAATTAATACTAGCACCAAGATCGGCCAAGGCGTAGCATTCCTCCATATCTTGAATTGCACACGGAATCAAAAATTTACCGGGATCACCAACTTTTTGTGGTATGCGGCTTAGAAAAACCGATGAACAACTAGACGATTGTTGTAACTTCTCTTTGTTGTTAAGCATACTTTTGAAGTTTGCGGCGAATCGAGGCATCATGATTAAAGCATCGGCAAAACTTATGTTAAAGTGCAAATCACGAAACATTTTCATAAATAGCTCGAATTGATAATTGTTCCTTTCTTGTGCTTTCTCTTTGTGTCGTCTCGAAGGGTAGGGTAAAGGTGGTGTGGGTTGGTCATTAGGCAACGGCCTTGGAATCTCGGGTTCCACAATTGGTATTGGTGTAACCGTAGGTGTGGTATGAGCGGTACTTCGTGGGATTGTAATGTGCTCCTTTTCGACCATCACCTCGGGTTCTTTCTCGATTTCCTTCTCCGTAGAAGTACTTGGACGAGAGATCGGTGCCTTGAAAGTTTTACCACTTCGTGTAGCAACAACCTTCAATTCTCCCTTCGGGTTTGCAATGGTATCACTAGGAAGACCACCCGAAGAGGAGGGCTTACACATGATTGCTTCGAACATCTTAGCCATTCGGTCCTCAAATTTTGATTGCCTAGCATCCGCTTTCAATAACTCTTGCTTAATCTCATGTTGTCCTAATTCCATCTTTTGTTGGTTTTGTTGAAGACGTTGGACATTTCCTTCCATTTTATTTGCATGAGTTTTAAGTTCATTAGCAAGTTCATTTTTAAGCTCGTTTTTCAACTCGGACCTTAAGCTAATCATCTCACGTTGCATGTTATCAAATTTAGCATCATTTGCTTTAGCATAATCCAAAAATTCTCCTTGCAAATTTTTCGTGTGAGCATTTTGAAAACCTTGTGTGGTGTTTTGAAAATCACGGTTTTGGTTTTGATTAGAGATTTGTCCATTCCCACTTTGATAATTCCCTTTGTTGTAATTGCGTGTGTTGCCTTGGTAATTACCTTGGTTGTTGTTTCGATAATTGTTAGCATTTTGATTTGGTGGAGCTTGATTTTGGCGGGAACCTTGGCCGTTTTGGTTGTAAGTTCCCGTTGCTACATAAGCACTCGAAGTGTTACCATCCGCGGTAATGCACTCGGATAAATCATGAGCTCCTCCACACGATAAACAACTCTTAGCAACCGCTTTAACCGAAGCGGAATTGGAAGCTTCTTGAGCCTTCCAATGGGACATTAGATTAGCAAATCTATCAAAAAACCGATTTTCCTCATTAGCTTCATCATGTAAGGCATTAATGCCACGAGACGATTGTGACGACGATGACGAACCCATATTGGCAACACTCGGTGTGTTACGAGGGCTATAAACCTTAGATCGATTCTCAATGATTTGTAAAGCCTCATTTGTCGTCTTGCACAAAAAATTACCACCCGCGGCGGCATTCAAATAATCTCGTTCATGATCATTAAGCCCATTATAAAAGGTATCAATTTGATGCAATTCCGAAAAATCATGGTGAGGACATTCATGCAACATCTCCTTAAATCGTTCCCATGCCATAGAAAAACTTTCATTGTTACGTTGCACAAATCGTGAAATCTCATTCTTCAAATGTGTTGTTTTCGATGGTGGAAAAAACTTGTTCACAAACTTAGAAACGAGATCGGCCCATGTCAAAATCGAATTTGGCGGTTCTTTCTCGAGCCAAATTTTTGCGGGTCCATCCAACGAATATGGAAACAACATCATCTTAATGGCGTCATGCGGAACATCCTTGAATTTGCTAGTGGCGGTGAGACGGTTGAAATTCCTAATATGGTAATGCGGGTTGTCTTTCTCGTGACCTCGAAATTTGTTTGCTTGTAGCATCGACATTAAACCCGTCTTAATCTCGAAATTCTCCGCAAGGATGGCGGGAATAACAATGGCCTCTCCAAAACCCTCGGTGGGTGCTTGTAGCAACTCCATCATAGTACGATTAGCCATTACGACTTCTTGTTCTATAATAGGTTCAACAATTGGAGGTTCTTCAACAATCAACGATCCTTGATTTGCTTTTGGAGACGTTTACGAGCTCGTTTAGCTTGATTACGAGTGATCATAAACTTCACGAAGAATGGGAGGTGAGCAAAGAAGATTCTTTTTGGTTGTTTTGTGAATTTTCAATTTTTTTGTGTTTTTGATGATATTTAATTTTTTTTTGGATTTTGGTGTATTACGTAGACAACAATCTACAAAATCTCTCCTCGAATCAAACTCTTGATTAAAGAAGCCTCAAAGGAATGAAAACGATCACGTGGAGTGAACGCCTTCGAATGACTTTAGAACTTTGGTGAAAACCAAATTGTTCACGAGGGTTTAATCACAAAGAAAACCAAGCAAATATAGTATACGTATTAATACTTTGGGCGGCAAAACCCTCGATTAGCCTTCAATCTCAAAATACTCACAAGCAAGCGGGGAAACGAGGCGGCGCGAAGCACTTAAGAGCCTTTTTCCTTAGGGTATATTTTATAATACCCGCCTTATACCCACCTTATAGTTCGTATCTTTCAAAATCGAGCTTCTCGAAAGTATTTATCTATTTTTGCCTTTTCTTTTGTTTGAGATTCGAATACAATGATCGAGTGATGAAATCCCGAATCAAGGTTGTGTTTTCACACTTTTGGAGATATTGTATTTTGGTTGTGATACTTAATACAATATATTAATAATATTCACAAAGAAAAACCGAGAAAACCGATAATACGTGTTAAAGGAGTTCCACTTAACACAAATATTATTATGGATAATATCAAAAACAAAATTTTCCAAATTAAGACACGACACACCTCCCCGGCAGCGGCGCCAAAGTGATAGTAGTAAAAACACGTCTCTTGTTTAGGAAAACAAAAAGAACGTATATGAGCGGTAAGTATCGACGAGTGATTTAGGAAAACCACAAGTAATGACCCACAATCACTTAAAAGAGATGAAAGATTCGTTTCCCAAGGAGGTATGGTGTTGTGAATTAACTTGTATTTCTTTGAGATTAATATTGAGAAGATGGAATGACGGTTTCTTGGAAATTACACTATGACGTAAAAAACGAAAACGTAAAGCCGTAGAAAAACACAAAAATTAAAAATTAATTAAACCAAAAACAAAATCAAGAAAAGATTAAAGAGCTAAAAACAAGTCTCAAATAATATAAACAAAGATAAAAATCCAACAAAGATATTTTAAAACCTTTTATTAATTAAATAATTAATTTTAAATGCTAATTAAAGCCCTAAAATTAAATGTCAAAAATATGATTTTATTGAACAATTACTTAACTTATATTATTAGAAGACTAAAAAGTAATTTTCTAAAAATTAAAACTTATTAAAACTATTTTTAAAACTCTAAAAATGATTAAAAGTGATTAAAACCTAATTAAACTTAAAATAATTATAAAAATAAATCTAAAAACTTAAAAATAATTCTAAAAATGGAAATGGTCCTAATTAATGACAAAGATCCTAGGAAAAAATGAAAAAGAAGAAAAAAGAAAATTTTAAAAATTAAATAATAAAATAATATTAAAATCTGTCTTGCGCCGCAACGCTTTTGTCATGCGCCGCAACTAGTGAAACGGGAGTACCAAGATCAGCAGCTCCTTCAGTTGCGCCGCAGTGCTTGGGTCTTGCGCCGCAACTTGTATGACGGACTGGATGTTTTCTGATGAACCAAACAAGTGCACACTTGTGCACTTTTGATGCCAAGAGGAGCTTGGTAATGAGCTTGTTTGATGGTATTTTGGATCAATTGGGGCACCCTTGTGCTCAATGAAGCACAAGGAGTCAAAAACACACAAATATAAAACACTTAGCAATCAAAATCAAGCAATCATATGCATGAAAAATTCAGCAAAAGTGAGCATGCAGATTTTTAACACCCTTTTTACCTTTTAAACTCAACAAATTCACTCCAAACTTGTTCCAAATTAGACTATAGCTAGCATACACCCTATCTTAACTATTTAGCAAACTTCTAACACCTTTTAGCAACACAAATCAATGATTATACCCTGCTAATCCGTATTGCCAAACACCCTTTAATTTTCTGAAAATCGTTTTTAACACATCAAATCCTTACAAAACTTGATTAAACTTGTTCCAATATCTCAAAACATGCATAACAACACTTGAGAACACAAATCCACTATCTATAACACACTTAATCAATCAATCAAGCAAAATCATGTAACAAGCACTTTTATGAACTTTTCAAAGAGTAAAAGAGAGTTACCTTAGGACTTTACATCCAAAGCCCTAGAGGGTGTGTAACCCTCCTCCAATCCAACTCGGGTTGGAGCTGAACTAAATCAACAAGCCTTCAACCTATTGCAATCACAAAACAAGAAAACAACAAGATGATATAACAATATATATTTTTTTTTTGTTTCCTTTTTCTTCTTTCCAAAATACTTTCAAAATCTTTCCAACCTTCTAAATACGTTTTCTAAAACCCTATATCACCAATAACATTAACCATAAACACCAAAATACTTTTGAGAAGATTTTACCAAAATCTCTCAAAATCTCAAAACCTTAAACAACTTTGAAAATCAAAGTTGCTTAACCAAATAAAAGTGTGGAACTCAGAATTAAGCTTAACACAACACTCAACTTTTAAAAACAATAAAAAAGGAATTACACTTGAATATTTCAAAAACCAAACTTTTTATTTCTTTAAAAAGGTATTACATGTGCAAGCTTAAAAACTGGAACAAAGGGATCACCACAACTTGGGTCTCCTTTTATAGAGCCTATAGAACATCCTAGAAGCATAAAAACATAAAACCCTAATACATAGAAAATCCCAAATGTGCCCTTGAATGATTTTGAGTGCATTTTGTCCTCTCATTTGATCTTGGCCTTTAAATTTTGCTTTGTGAGCAAGCATAGCATCTTGGACGTCCATTTTGCCACGTCACATAACTTGGGGACAAAGGAATGATGTGATTGGTGGATTGGGGAATTGGGGGTTTGGTGCACATGAGTGGGATGCAGGTTTTTAGGAGTGGGAAGGGTTTTGGCATGTGTGAATTAAGTGTGTGTGGGTTTAATTGAGAATTACCCAAGTAATGAGTAAAATAGAACCTGGGGTAAAAGATGAATAGTAAATGCTCATTTGATCCGAAATTGGGGGTGGTGTGGGTGTTAGGCGCTTTTTCTTTTAAATCTTTCACAGTTGGCAACTTTGGCCCTTGTAACTTGAACTTTTTGGCATTTAAAGTTTCCTGCCCTAAAACTTGCATCTCCTTTGTATTTAAGTTTCCACACTTGACAATTTTGGCACAAACTTTCCATAAAGATGTTTCAAAGGCAATTTTTGTCATTTGGTGATTTTTCAAGGACTAATCTTGGACAATGTTGATCTTCAAAGGTCTTCAATGAGTCTTTCACTTGTTGAGGGACCATTGTTGGCAATTTGAATTGTTGAGGGACTAAACTTGCCATTTCTTCAAAGTTGAAGGACCTTTTTGCAATTTTGACAAACTTAAGGGACCAAACTTGTAATTATTAATATACAAGGGTTTTAAGTGTCATTTCTTCAATAAATGATGATCAATCTTGTTTTGTCTTCAAGTCTTCAAGGGTATTTGATGAAAATTCCATGATTAGGGCCCGGTTCTTTGTACGGCTTCGTTTCTCGTGTCCGTTTTTCCTTGTATCTTGTGATCTTTTGTCTTTTTCACGATATCCATACCTAAAATACACAAGTAAACAAACACAAGCATATATATGGTATTTTATGACATTTTTATGCATTTAAAGCCCGAAAAGAACGATGAGATCATGTATAAATGCCATCTCATCAGGAGGAATAGGAGCAGGGGACTCGTTCTCCTTAGTCACAAGCACCGGTGGATGTATAGGAAGCTCGGGTTCCTTGGTACCTTTGCCACTGCGAGTGGTGATTGCTTTCATCTCCCCTCTTGGATTCGCAACGGTGTTACTCGGAAGAGTACCCGAAGAAGAGGGTTGATTACCTTGGTAGAAACTAGCCATCATGTTCTTTAAGTCATTCGTTTGACTATCCAAAGTGTTTCTCATATCAGCTCTCAGATCGTTCCCTTGTTTCACAGGTCTGCTTTCAAGTTGTGCACTTCCTGTTGGAGATTGTCCATGATCACATCGTTAGTCCTCATGTAGGTTCCAATGTCTTGGTGTAATGCGGTGGGTTGGTTGGGAGGAGCATTGTATGCGGGTCATTGATAAGCAGGTTGCTGGTAAACTTGGTTGTTTCTTTGAGGTGGATATGGTTGTTTGTGAGGTGGTATGTATGGTGCACGATATTGTTGTTGTTGTTGAGGAGGGAGATTGAGGTTTTGTTGTTGGTTTGGGTTGTTAGGAGGAAAACCGGGTGGTGAGAGATAGTTGTTTGAGCGGTAGCTAAGCAAGTTGTGGTCACCTTGAGGACGAGCTTGATAAGCGGCCGGAGGATAGGTACCGTATGCTGCATTCACGTTCTCATAAGGGTAGTCTTGGGTGGCGGTACAAGTGGTGTAAGAGTGAGGACCCCCGCATATTTCACATGGTTGGCTAACAGCATTGACTTGAGCGTTTTTAGCATTGATGTTGTTGGTGTTGTTAGCGGTGTGGGTAACAAGCGATTCAAGAAGCGTAGTGATTTTGTCAAGTCGCTTGTCGTTGTCACTAGTACTAGCACTAGTAGCATTGGTCCGAACACTCTTGGTTTGCACACGAGACTTATTCTCAATGATATCCCAAGCAGCATTGGAAGTCTTAACCAAAATATTACCCCCCGAAGCACTGTTTAGTGAATCTCGGTCATTCATGCTTAAACCATTATAAAAAGTATTAATTTGGTGCACTTTGGTAAAACCATGTTGTGGGCATTTTCTTAAAAGATCTTTGAAACGATCCCATGATTCTAAAGATTCATCGTACTTTTGTTCAAAATTGATAATTTCATTCCGTAAAGCAGTAGTACGAGAGGGTGGGAAAAGGTAGTTTATAAACTTGGTCTCCAAATCCGTCCACGTAAGAATACTCTGTGGCAGTTCCTTAGCAAGCCAATGCCGGGCTTGTCCCTCTAAAGAAAAGGGAAAAAGTTGCAAACGGATTACCTCTTGTGGAACACCATTGAATTTGACCGTATTCGTGAGTTGCAAGAATCTCTTGATGTGGTCATGAGGATCATCAATGGTACGCCCCAAGAATGGTTGAGCAGAGACCATCTAGATAAAACCGGATTTGAGCTCAAAGTTGTTGGCTGCAATCACGGGTATGACAATTGGATCATTGTTGCCGTCTACATGTGCTTGCAGAAGTTCAATCATTGGGCGATTGTCTGGTAAAGGCTCATTGTTGAGAGGGGATTGTTATTGTTGTTGTTATTACTGTTGTTGAGAGGTGGGTTATTGTTGTTGTTTTGTACACCGGCCATGTCTAAGTCTTCGAGAGGCTCGGACTCTTGATAAGACGTTGATCGTGTACGCATGCACCTGCAAAAGAACTAACAAGGCAAAAACAAAGCAAAAATAGTTTTGGTTCTTATGTTTTTTAATTTTTAGGATTTTTGAAAATTTTATATTTTTTTGTTTTTTGAAAATTTTTATGAAAAAGTAACGTTCACGGTGAACGGATCCCAAAATCCAAGTTCTCACAAAAACTGTTGATCTTAACGAGAAGAGCCGGCAGCGGCGCCATTTTAATGTAAACGTTTTGCTATGGGTTCAAGATTTGTTCTCTCGGTATCTCCTCGAATTGATCACGGTTCTAAGTGGAATGATTTGTTCTTGGTTAATAAAAAGGTGTTGGTTTGTTTATCTATTTAAAAATAATAGCAAATAAATGTAAGTGGCGTTGAGTAAATTATAAGCTTTGAAAGATTAAACTAAATTGACGAGTTAAAAATAAAAGCTTGAAAACGTGAAGAAAAGATTAGAAAAATACTTTGAAAACTCAATTAAATTAAAACTTAAAACTTTATAAAACTTTAAAACTTAGTGCGTCGGAATATAAGAAATGCAAGGTTGTCGGAATGTCAAAATCATAACCATCGGAATACAATTAAAATGATCCATCGGAATATTTCGGGTTAAGGTCCATCGGAATGTCAGATACACTTCTATCGGAATATGGTCTATCGCAAAGTGCATCTGTCGGAATATTTCAGATCGGAATGATGTAAACTAAAAATGGGCAGAGTTTCGACTTAAAAAGGACCTTAGTCCCGTCGGAATGTGCGATCGCAATAAGCGATCGCAATCCAGATCGGAATAAGGGGAAGAAGTCATCGATCGCAAAGTAGAACCCTCTAGGGTTATTGCGATCTAAACCAGTAAGTCTGTCAGAATGTGTGTAAACCCTTGTATTGCGATGGAAGCTCAAATCAATCCGAAAATGGTGAAAAGCTGAAACTTCAATAAGCATATACAATAAACTATTTTAACCGGGACTTAATCACTTCAAAAAGATTAAATTTGACAACTTTTGAAAACGTAAATCATGAACTTTATGAAAGGAACTTTTGAATGACTAAAACATTGATGAAATCCGAAAACCAATAAGCTAAAACAAGCAATAAGCCAATAAGCATAGAGGGCCTATAGCTTATACGTGTGAGAGCTTAAAAAGGAACAACAAAGATTAACTTTTAATCACGAACAATCCAATCATCCAAACCGTATGAAATGAAGTAATCGGATCAAAGATTAAAGTAAACTAAGAAATGTAGAAGGAGAATAAAGAACTTAAAAGCTTAACTTGAATTAGATTAATGAAATCCAAAGTACAAAGATTAAAGAAAGCTTAAATTTAAAAGATGAAAACAAAGAAAAATTTAGTGAGAGAAAGTTTGGAACTTTCTCTCTCTAAAACTAGAGAAAATGAAAAACTAAGACTAACTAAGTGTCTCCAAATGGTGAAGTGAAGTCCTATTTATAGGCGTGTGATTACGGGCTTGTGAATGGGCTTTGGTTTGGGCTTCTTCTCTT
Source organism: Glebionis coronaria (assembly GCA_025667525.1). Taxonomy (NCBI): domain Eukaryota; kingdom Viridiplantae; phylum Streptophyta; class Magnoliopsida; order Asterales; family Asteraceae; genus Glebionis; species Glebionis coronaria. The sequence goes on from CM046874.1 coordinate 489,447,611, forward strand.
CTTTCTTCTTTAGTCTTTACGTTTCTTTTAAACAAATGTTTCCGACTTTGGATTTTGAGAAGTGTCGGTGAATAATTCCAACTCGTCTTATAATCTTTTGTTTAATAGACTCGAGTCCTTCGACATATATGAATCTTCCATCTTTGGCTCTATTCTTCGATAAATCTTCAAATAGGCATAATGACTTTAAATCTTTTGCATCTCTTGGACAATAGACTTCGTCTTGAGTCTTTTTCTTTGATAAAACCCGTGCAATCCCATGTTTTCTTCAATATTCATCCGGTTGACTCTGAAAACACAATAAACACAAAAACCACGCATAATTCCAAACAAATGATATTAAATACGTGTTTTGGTCTTGTTTTAGCCAGAAATAAGTGGTAAAAGGATGGGTGTTTTCACACCTATCAAATCCCCTACACTTAACCATTGCCATGCCCTCATGCAATGCTTAATGATAAAGCAGTTTTACATTTTTCTCATAATCAATCAACCTTGGCCTTATTAACATACTACTAAACAAAAATTAAAGTACTAAGAGAAATTAAAACTTTAAAGGAAACAAAAGGATAGAAAATAGCTACGTGGAAATAACTTGCAAAGAGATCAAGGACTTACATTAGGGCTTCGGTGTTGCGAAGATTTATCACCCTCAAGTTTCACGTTCCCCAAACTAAGCTTAAAAATGAGATTGATACAAGGCTTTTGGCCAGGTAAAAAGATTCGTTTAAGTATGTCTCTTCGAATTGATTTCTGGATTTTAATGTGCGACTCAGCTGTCTTTGGTGAAACAAAAATGTGTCGTTGTAGTATTTAAAATAAAAGTGCGAAACTTTAAAGTAAAAGTGCAATTAAAGTAAATCTAAGTCTAATTATAGTAAAAGGTGCAAGTATTAAAAAGCATGACTAAAATTAAAAGGCACTAAATGTAAATAATGCAAACTTAAATCTAACTAAGGCAAACTTAAAACGGAACTAAAAATAAATCTTAAACTAAGGCAAGGCTAAAATAAATCTAAGGCAAATAAAGTTAAAGTGCGACTAAAGAAAAAGACTTCAAAACTAGCTACACCACTTTATTAATATTTTTGACTTTATTGCGGGATATATGCATATGAAAGCAACGATAAAAATTTAAAAATTACGACTAAATGGCCAAAGTTAATTAAAAATTTGAAAAATGTTGAAAAAGATGATTTTCCGGTTAAATGAAGGCATTTTCATGGAAAAGTCCACTTGAAACTTCGATAGAAGTCCCCCCTACACTTAAGATAAACATTGTCCTCAATGTTTAAGCATGTGGGAAAAGTCTCCCCTACACTTATGACATTGTGCACGTTGGTTAAATCAAGCTAAGGAAGAGACGACTAAAGTGATCAATTTCAAATGTAAGTATGAAGAAAATTGAATAACGATAGTTGAGAGATAGAACCGGATTTCGGATAACACGGGGGCACGGTTCTTCAAAGGTTCCAAAAGTGCATTCCTCTCTGTAATCACATCACCACACAAAGACAAAGAACCTATAGAGGTCCCCCTACACTTAGGAGGTTAAAACGGAAAAGGATAGATACTCGGGTTGCCTCCCGAGGAGTGCTTGTTTTTGATAACCGAGTCACGAGCCTGACTCGACCCAAAATTAGTTCATGGGAAACATGGTGAGGGATGGAATCATCTCCTGAGAGATGTCCTCACCAAAGTACAACTTCACTCGTTGGCCATTCACCTTAAAATTAGGTCCATTAGGTTGAGCGAGCTCGAGAGTACCAAATGGAAAAATTTGGGCAATGGTGAATGGGCCGGACCAACGAGATTTCAGCTTGCCCAAAAAGATTTTCAACCGAGAGTTAAAGAGCAAAACTTTGTCTCCAACTTGGAACTCTCGGTTTTTAATCTTAGAGTCGTGAATGAGCTTAGTCTTTTCCTTATAGATCAAAGAATTTTCATAAGCCTCATTCCGGAGTTCATTCAACTCATTGAGTTAGATCTTGCGTTGGTCACCGGCTTTGTTGATATCGAAATTAGCCCACTTCAAGGCCCAGTAAGCCTTGTGCTCCAACTCAATGGGGAGGTAGCATGCTTTCCCGTACACGAGACGATATGGTGTACAACCAATCGGAGTCTTGTAAGCGGTACGAAAAGCCCACAAAGCATCATCAAGTTTATCAGCCCATGAGGCACGATGCTCTCCCACGGTTCGTTCAAGAATTCGCTTTAATCCTCGGTTAGAGAATTTAGCCTGGCCATTAGTTTGTGGGTGGTAGGCGGTGGAAAGACGATGATTTACACCATACTTAGCCATGACTCTAGCAAATTGATCATTGCAAAAATGAGTCCCGCGATCACTAATAATGGCACGAGGCACACCGAATCTAGCGAATAGCGATTTCAAAAAGTTACAAACCACCCTTGTGTCATTAGTGGGTAAAGCTTTGGCTTCAACCCATTTAGAAACGTAGTCAACGGCTACAAGGATGTATTTGTTTCCTTTAGAGGAAGGAATGGCCCCATAAAGTCGATACCCCAAACATCAAAGATTTCATATTCTTGTATGAAATTCTGAGGCATCTCGTCCTTATGTGTGATCTTGCCTTGTTTTTGGCAAGCATCACAACGTTTAACCATCTCGTGAGCGTCACGATAGATGGTGGGCCAATAAAATCCCGAGTCAAACACTTTTTTGGCGGTGTAGTTGGGACCAAATTGACCACCGGTGGGTCCTTTGTGGCAAGCGTCAAGGATTTCTAAAGCTGCCGCTCCATCAACACATCAGCGAATAATCAAATCGGCACATTGTTTGAATAGATACGGGTCATCCCAAAAGTAAGTCTTAATGTCTTTGAAGAACTTCTTCTTTTGTTGGGATGTTAGCCCGTCAACGAGAATTCCACCCGCCAAGTAGTTTGCAATGTCCGCAAACCACGGGGTTTCATCAGAAGTCGAGTTGATAGACATTAAGGTCTCCAGGGGAAAATAGTCATTGATCTCTTTGTTCGGATGATCCCCTTGATAAGGATCCTCAAGTCTACTAAGATGATCCGCGGCTAGGTTTTCAGGTCTTTTCTTATCGCGAATTTCGATTTTAAATTTTTAGAGTAGCAAAACCCAACGAAGAAGTCTTGGTTTGGAATCTTGCTTAGTCAACAAGTACTTCAACGTGGAATGATCGGTATACACGATGGTGGTAGAAAGGACAAGATAGGGGCGGAACTTTTCAAAAGCATAGACAACAGCTAAAAGCTCTTTTTCGGTTGTCGTGTAATGCAATTGAGCCCCTGTCATTGTCTTGCTAGCGTAATGGATTGGTTGGAAGTGTTTATTCACTCTTTGGCCTAAAACCGCTCCAATGGCATAGTCGCTAGCATCGCACATCAACTCGAAAGGCAGCTCCCAATTAGGGGTAACCAAGACGGGTGCCTTAGTTAGCTTATCCTTAAGAAGGTTGAAGGCTTCGATACACTCGTTGGAAAAGATAAAAGGAGTATCTTTTTCCAAGAGGTGGGTCATCGGGCGAGCGATTTTAGATAAATATTTGATGAATCGACGGTAGAAGCCCGCATGACCGAGGAAACTTCTCACACCCTTCACGGTTGAAGGTGGAGGCAACTTAGAAATAACATCGACTTTAGCACGGTCCACTTCAAGACCGGCTTTGGAGATCTTGTGTCCTAGCACGATGCCCTCTTTTACCATGAAAGGGCATTTTTCCCAATTAAGAACAAAGCGAGTGTCTTCACACCGCTTAAGCATACGTTCTAAATTGGCAAGGCAAGCAGAGAATGAATCGCCATAAACCGAGAAATCATCCATGAATACTTCCATAGTTTCTTCAACCATGTCATGGAAGATAGCCATCATACACCTTTGGAACGTCCCAGGAGCATTGCATAAACCAAAAGGCATACGTTTGTAAGCAAATGTTCCATAGGGACAAGTGAATGTGGTCTTTTCTTGGTCTTTGGGATCGATGGGAATTTGAAAATACCCGGAGAAACCGTCTAAGAAGCAGTAATAGTCATTACTAGCTAGACGCTCGAGCATTTAATCCATGAAAGGAAGAGGAAAGTGATCTTTTCTCGTGGCATCATTGAGTTTGCGATAGTTAATACAAACTCTCCACCCAGTAACGAGACGAGTGGGAATCAACTCGTTGTGTTCATTGGGAATAACAGTTATTCCGCCCTTCTTGGGCACACAATGGACGGGACTTACCCAAGGCGAATCCGAAATAGGGTAAATCAAGCCGGCATCAAGAAGTTTGATAACCTCTTGTTTGATGACGTCATGAATGCGACGATTAACCCTTCTTTGGCCCTGGATTGCGGGTTTAAATTCATCTTCCATGAGAATCTTGTGAGTAAAAAAGTTTGGATCAATTCCGCGGATATCGGTAATTTTCCAAGCAATTGCCTTCTCATGATCTTTAAGCACGGCGATGAGGCGAGATTTCTGTTCTTCTTTCAAGTCCTTAGCAATGATAACAGGCGACTTCTTCTTATCTTCAAGGAACACGTACTCGAGATGGGGCGGCAACTCCTTAAGTTCTAAATCCGGAGGATTTTCGATGGGAGGCGTATTCAAATTCGGTTCATCAATAGCAATATCCTTGGGAGATGGTGGAGAAATATTGTCTTCTTTAAGAATGTTCTCAATGAGGCGAAGATCTTCATCCCAATTGGTGGGAGAATCGTCATGTTCTAAGTTCACATCTCCCATGGTGGCTTCCAAATCTTTCCAAAGGAAATCACTTTCTCCAAATAGAGATAGTGATGAATCAATAGAGGAAACGGTCTCAACATTGGGAGGAGAGGTAGGAATACTTTTACAAGCATCTTTGAAGTGTTCTTCACAAGCCTCATCAAGAACGTCAATACAATTAACACTCTCGTATGAATAAGGTTGTTTAGAAAGCTTTCCCATGTTGAAGACGACTTTATCGTCACCAACTCTCATGATAAGCTCACCCGCTTCAACATCGATGAGAGTGTGACCGGTCCTCAAGAATGGACGACCAATAATTAATGGCACACGAGGGTCCATATCGTAGTCGACGAAGACGAAATCGGAAGGAAAAGTGAATTTGTCGACTCCTACAAAAACGTCTTCAGCTATCCCCACTAGATAAGCAACTGTACGGTTAGCTAATTCCAAAGTCATTTTGGTGGGGACTAGCTCAGGGAGAGATAATTGCTTCCAAACACTTAAAGGCATTAAGTTAATAATGGCACCTAGATCGGCTAGGGCCATGCAATTCTCTACTCCCGGGAAGTTGCAAGGGATTAAGAAACGACCCGGATCACCAAGCTTGGTTGGCAATTTCCTTAAGAGCACTGCAGAGCAATTCTCATTAAGTTGTGTGTTAGGAATATCAAGAAGCTTCTCCTTGTCGCTAAGAAGATCTTTGAACATTTTTGCGTATTTAGGCATGTGAGCGAGAGCCTCAGCGAAGGAGATGTTGAAATTCAATTGTTTAAACATTTTGAGAAAGTTCGAAACCTGAATATCGTCCTTGCTTTTGAGCTTCTCTTTCCTCAACCTTGAGGGATAAGGTATATCGGAAGAAGAGGAAGGCTTTGGGAGAGTAGGATCACTCACATCCTTGGGTGGAGGAGGGGTAGAAGTAAGAGGTGGAGGAATTGGGGAAATATAAGGATGAGGAATAGGAGCAGGTGACTCGTTTTCCTTAGTCACAATCACCGGTGGAGGTATAGGAAGCTCAGGTTCCTTGGTACCTTTGCCACTGCGAGTGGTGATTGCTTTCATCTCCCCTCTTGGATTCTCAACGGTGTTACTCGGAAGAGTACCCGAAGAAGAGGGTTGATTACCTTGGAAGAAACTAGCCATCATGTTCCTTAAGTCATTCGTTTGACTTGCCAAAGTGTTTCTCATATCAGCTCGCAGATCGTTCCCTTGTTTCACCATGTCTGCTTTCAAGTTGAGCACTTCCCGTTGGAGATTGTCCACGATCACATCATTAGTCCTCATGTAGGTTCCAATATCTTGGTGTAATGCGGTGGGTTGGTTGGGAGGAGCATTGTAGGCGGGTGGTTGATAAGCAGGTTGTTGGTAAACTTGGTTGTTTCTTTGAGGTGGATATGGTTATTTGTGAGGTGGTTGGTATGGTGCACGAGGTTGTTGTTGAGGAGGGCGATTGAGGTTTTGTTGTTGGTTTGGGTTGTTAGGAGGAAAACCGGGCAGGGAAAGAAAGTTGTTTGAGCGGTAGCTAAGCAAGTTGCGGTCACCTTGAGGGCGAGCTTGATAAGCGGTCAGAGGATAGGTACCGTATGCTGCATTAACATTCTTAGAAGGATAGTCTTGGGTGGCGGTACAAGTGGTGTAAGAGTGAGGACCCCCGCATATTTCACATGGTTGGCTAACAGCATTGACTTGAGCGTCTTGAGCGTTTTTAGCGTTGATTCTGTTGGTGTTGTTAGCGGTGTGGGTAACAAGCGATTCAAGAAGCGTAGTAATTTTGTCAAGTCGCTTGTCGATGTCACTAGTACTAGCACTAGCGGCATTGGTCCGCACACTCTTGGTTTGCACACGAGACTTATTCTCAATGATATCCCAAGCGGCATTGGAATTCTTAACCAAAATATTACCCCCCGAGGCACTATTTAGTGAATCTTGGTCATTCATGCTTAAACCATTATAAAAAGTATTAATTTGGTGCACTTTGGTAAAACCATGTTGTGGGCACTTTCTTAAAAGATCTTTAAAACGGTCCCAAGATTCACTAAACGACTCATCGTACTTTTGTTCAAAATTAATGATTTCATTCCGCAAAGCGGTAGTACGAGAGGGTGGGAAAAAGTAGTTGATAAATTTGGTCTCCAAATCCGTCCACGTCAGAATACTTTGTGGCGGTTCCTTTACAAGCCAATGTCGGGCTTGTCCCTCTAAAGAAAAGGGAAAAAGTTGTAAACGGATTACCTCTTGTGAAACACCATTGAATTTGACCGTATTCGTGAGTTGCAGGAACCTTTTGATGTGGTCATGAGGATCATCAATGGTACGCCCCAAGAATGGTTGAGCAGAGACCATCTGAATAAAGCCGGATTTGAGCTCAAAGTTGTTAGCTGCAATTGCGGGTATGACAATTGGATCATTGTTGCCATCTACATGTGCTTACAAAAGTTCAATCATAGGGCGATTATCTGGTAGAGGCTCATTGTTGTTGTTATTATTGTTGTTGAGAGGTGGATTGTTATTGTTGTTATTGTTTTGAGGTGGGTTATTGTTGTTGTTGTGTACACCGGCCATGTCTAAGTCTTCGAGAGGCTCGGGCTCTTGATAAGACGTTGATCGTGTACACATGCACCTACAAAAGAACTAACAAAGCAAACAAGAAATATTTTTTGTTTTTATGTTTTTTTTATTTTTAGGATTTTTGAAAATTTTATATTTTTAGGGTTTTTTGAAAAATTTTATGAAAAAGTAACGTTCACGGTGAACGGATCCCAAAAGCCAAGTTCTCACAAAAAAACTGTTAATCATAACGAGAAGAGCCTGGCAGCGGCGCCATTTGATACTTTGGTTTTCATTGGGGTTCAGATTAATTCTCGGAATCTTCTCGAATTGATCACGGTTCAAAGTGGAATAGTTTGTTCTTGGTTACTAAAAAGGGGTTGGTTTGTTATCTATTTTAAACTAATGGTAATTAAATGTAAATGTCGTTGAGTGAAAAGAGTTTTAAAGATTAAACTAAAATAACGAGTTAAAAATAAATGTTTGAAAACTTAAAGGCAAGATTAGAAAAAATACTTGAACACTTAACAAATCTAAAACTTGGAAACTTTATAAAAACAAGAAACTAATCCATCGGAATGCTAAATTTGAAGTCAGATCGGAATATGCTGTCGGAAAGTCCATCGGAAAGATGTAATCGGAATAAACAAAATGACACTGATCGGAATATGCAAAAAGAAATTCTGGTCGGAATGTTGTTGTCGGAATAAGGAAATCGGAATGCTAGAAAACAAAGCCAATCGGAATAGCATAAAATCTAGTCAAATCGGAATGTACGAAGAGATTCCGATCGGAATGTTTAGAAACCAACCCAGTCGGAATGTCACAAAACCCCACCGTCGGAATATCTAAACCCTAACCCGATCAATATGATCGGAATAAATGCTGCAAATCGGAATACAATAACCCTAATCCGATCTTGATGATCGGAATAAGGAGGGGCACTAATCGGAATGTTATGATCGGAAAAGGGTTTTACCCGTTCCGATTTATATTGATTCGAAAATTAAGCAATGGTGATAAGCTATTATTATAAGCTCTCACCAAAACTTGCACGAATCAAAAGTGAAATATACTAAATAAGCTCAAATAAGAACTTCTTCAACTTAAGATAAGCAATCTTATAAATTAAACTATAAAAAAGATTAACTTTTTAAGAAAATATTTTTAAAAAGTAAACAAGCTAAACATAAAAATAAGCCAATAAGCACAACGATCTCAAAGCTTATTCGTATGAAAACTTAAGTAAGCATAAAAAGATTAACTTTTTAAGCACGAAATCATTAAGAACAACACGGATCAAATGAAATTCGCACCAAAATTAATCTAAAAATCAAAGAAAGGTAGAAAGAGATGAAAAATCAAAAGCTTAAACTTAAACTTGATTAATGAAATCAACAATACAAAAGGTTTAATCTTGAAAGATTAAAAGAAAGATGAAAACTTAGTGAGAGAAAGTTGAGAACTTTCTCTCTCTAAAACTAGAAAGAAAAGTGAAAAATGAAACTAAAACTAAAAACTCACTCTAAAATGATAAGGAGAAGGCCTATTTATAGGTGTTGCTTGTGGGCTTGTAAATGGGCTTGTACATGGGCTTTTCTTCTTCTTTCTTCTTTAGTCTTTACGTCTCTTTAAATAAACGTTTTCTGACTTTGGATTTTGAGAAGTGTCGGTGAATAATTCCAACTCGTCTTATAATCTTTTGTTTAATAGACTCGAGTTCTTCGACATATATGAATCTTCCATCTTTGGCCCTTTTCTTCGATAAATCTTCAAATAGGCACAATGACTTCAAATCTTTTGCATCTCTTGGACAATAGACTTCTCTTGAGTCTTTTTCTTCGATAAAACCCGTGCAATCCCATGTTTTCTTCAGTATTCATCCGGTTGACTCTGAAAACACAATAAACACAAAAACCACGCATAATTCCAAACAAATGATATTAAATACGTGTTGTGGTCTTGTTTTAGCCAGAAATAAGTGGTAAAAGGATGGGTGTTTTCACACCTATCAAACCTCCTAAAGAAGGTGTACCCGAAAATCAACAAGCCGTGCAAGCTGTTGAAGCATGGAAACATTCAGACTTCTTGTGTCACAACTATATTGTGAATGGTTTGGTGGACTCTTTGTACAATGTGTACTTCAAGACTAAGACTGCCAAAGAATTATGGGAGTCGTTGGAACGCAAGTACAAAATTGAGGATGCTGGTACAAAGAAGTTCGTGGTAGCTCGCTTTTTGGATTACATGATGGTTGATTCAAAGAGTGTGATAACTCAGGTTCAAGATCTGCAGGTTTTGCTACACGACATTCATGCTGAGGGTATGACTTTGAGTGAAACTTTTCAAGTTGCTGCTATCATTGAAAAGTTACCTCCAAGCTGGGTAGAATTTAAAAACTACTTGAAGCATAAGCGAAAGGAGATGACTGTTGAAGACTTGGTTGTTCGTCTTCGTATTGAAGAGGACAACAAGCTAGCTCAGAAAAACACTTATACACCTGATTCTGCCAAGGCAATTATGGTTGAGCATGTTTCGTCTTCTTCAAAGTCTAAAGGCAAGAGCTTTGGAAAAGGGAAGAATGACAAGAAGAGCAAAGGGAAGTCTGAGTACCTTGCTCCTAAGGCTGGAATTGCGAAGCAGAAGTTCCAAGGAAATTGCTTCAACTGTGACAAGCCAGGTCATCGTGCTGCTAATTGTAAAGCGCCAAAGCGGGTGACTCCACGCGAGGCTAATATGGTGAATGATAATGTGGACATGATTTCTATGGTGTCTGATGTCGTTACCATGATCTCTGAAGTTAACCTGGTAGGTTTTAATAATAATGATTGGTGGGTTAATACTGTGGCAACCCGTCATGTGTGTGCTGACAAGAGTATGTTTCACTCTTTCAGAGCGGTTGACAATGGAGAGAAGCTGTACATGGGCAACTCTGCAACTGCTGATATCAAGGGCGAAGGAGATGTTATTTTGAAGATGACATCCGAGAAAGAGATCAAGTTGACTAAAGTCATGTATGTTCCAAAGATTCGCAAGAATCTTGTGTCCGGATGGCTTTTGTATAAGTTTGGTTTTCGTCTTGTTTTTTAGTCTGATAAAGTTGTACTTTCTAAGAATCAAATGTATGTTGGTAAGGGGTATGCCCTGAATGGTATGTTTAAGCTCAATGTAATAGTTGTTAAGAATGATATCAATAAAATGAATTCTTCTGCTTGCTTGATTGAGTCTTCTAATGTGTGGCATGGCCGTCTTGGACATATTAATTTTAATTCAATGCGTCGTTTGATTAAATTTAATGGCATACCAAATTTTCATATTGATTCAAATTATAAGTGTGAAACTTGTGTCGAACCAAACTTACGAGATCATCTTTCAAATCGGTTGAACAAAAAACCGAACCACTTGATATTATACACACAGACATATGTGATTTGAAATCACTACCCACAAAAGGTGGCAATAAGTACTTCATCACGTTTATTGATGATTGCACAAAGTACTGCTACGTTTACTTGTTGAAAATTAAAGATGAAGCTATAGACAAGTTTGTTCTATACAAAACCGAAGTTGAGAATCAACTTGGTAGGAAAATCAAGTTTGTACGAAGTGATAGAGGAGGTGAATATGTGTCTCCTTTTGCTGATCTATGTGCGAAACATGGAATTAGACATGAGTTTACTGCTCCTTATTCACCTCAACAAAACGGTATTGCCGAAAGGAAGAACCATACCTTGAAAGAGATGGTTAATGCCATGTTGTTAAGTTCTGGTTTGAGCCGGGACATGTGGGGGGAAGCCATTCTAACGGCTACTTATCTTTTAAACAAGATACCTCGTAAGGATAAAGAGGAAACCCCATATGAATTGTGGATGGGAAGAAAACCATCATACCAATACTTACGAGTGTGGGGTTGTCTAGCCAAGGTAGCTGTGCTGACACCTAAGACCCAAACGATTGGACCTAAATCTGTGGAATGTATATTTATTGGATATGCTAAGAATAGTAGTGCGTATCGTTTCATTGTACATGATTCGAAAAATCCAGATATACACAAGAACACAGTTATGGAATCAAGGAATGCGTCCTTCTTTGAAAACATATTTCCTTGTTTAAAGAAGGAAAATGGAAGCACATCTAGAATAGATGACGTAGTTGTCCAAGATAAGAGACAACGCGATGATAATGATCTCCAAGATGAGAGACAAGATCAACCCGAGGAAGAAGAGGTTGAACCTAGAAGAAGCAAATGGGCGAGAACCGAGAAATCATTTGGACCCGATTTTGTCTCTTTTATGGTAGAAAATGAACCCACTTCTTATCAAGAAGCTGTAAATTCCTCAGAAGGGCCTCGATGGAAAGAAGCGATTAATAGTGAAATAGAGTCTATTTTACAAAATCATACTTGGGAGCTCGTGGATTTACCTCCTGGTTGTAAACCACTAGCCTATAAATGGATCTTCAAGAAGAAGATGAAAGCTGATGGCACCATTGATAAGTACAAAGCAAGATTGGTGATCAATGGTTTTAGACAACGCGAAGGTCTAGATTACTTTGATACTTATTCGCCTGTTACGCGAATAACTTCTATTAGGATGATTCTTCCTATTGTCGCATTAAGAAATTTAGAAGTTCACCAAATGGATGTGAAAACGGCTTTTCTAAATGGAGATTTAGAAGAAGAAATATACATGAACCAACCCGAGGGTTTCATGGCTCCTGGACAAAAGAGCAAAGTTTGTAGGCTTGTTAAGTCATTGTATGGCTTAAAGCAAGCTCCAAAATAATGGCATCAGAAGTTTGATCGTGCCATGCTAGAGGGTGGATTCAAAATTAATGAATGCGACAAGTGTGTTTATGTCAAAGACACAAATAGTGGATATGTAATCTTGTGTCTTTATGTCGGCGATATGCTTATCGTTGGCAGTAACGACAAGATGATCAAGTCTACTAAAGACATGTTGAAATCAAAGTTTGACATGAAAGATATGGGTTTGGCTGATGTGATCCTTGGAATAAAGATCATACGAACTCAGAGTGGACTTGCATTAAGTCAAGCACATTACGTGGACAAAATTCTTAATACTCATAATGTGGGGGATTCCGGCCTAGCTAGAACTCCAATAGACACCAGTTTGCATCTATCTAAAAATAGAGGCGTAGATGTTGCCCAATTAGAGTATTCAAGAATTATTGGCATGTTAATGTATTTGATGACATGTACCCGACCCGACTTAGCATATGCTGTTAGCAGGCTGAGTAGATATACTAGTAATCTAAGTGATGCACATTGGAAAGGTATGACTAGAATACTTCATTATTTGAGATACAGTCGTGATTATGGACTGAATTATGCTAGATATCCATCTGTTATTGAAGGATACAGTGATGTAAATTGGATATCTGACATAAAGGATTCTAGATCGACCAGTGGATATGTGTTTACACTGGGAGGGGCCGCTATATCTTGGAAGTCTTCCAAGCAAACTGTAATAGCTAAGTCCACGATGGAATCAGAATTTATCGCGTTAGATAAATGCGGAGAAGAGGCGGAATGGCTACTTCAATTCGTAGAGGACATACCCAGGTGGCCTAAACCGGTAACGGCCATTAGTATACATTGTGATAGTCAATCGGCAATTGGTAGAACTCATAGCACAATGTATAATGGAAAATCTAGACATATCTCTCGTCGACATAATTCGGTACGACAACTACTCTCAACAAGAGTTATCTCAATTGACTATGTGAAGTCAAAGGATAACATCGCGGATCTGCTTACGAAAGGCTTAAGCAGAGAGTTAGTTAGTAAGTCGTCTAAAGGAATGGGACTAAAGCCCTTAAAGGAATGAGTTTCTATGAAGGAAAACCTAACCCAGTTGACTGGAGATCCCAAGATCTGGGTTCAATAGGACAACCTAATCATAGAAATGTGGGGGAAGTCACGTCAATGTGGGGGGGGTTACTTAATACAGTAACTTTGTTAGAAATACGTTTTTACGTATTTATGAAGGATCGGTCGCTCCAACGATAATTATGTAATGGGCTCGTGATCTATTTAATTAGTGTATAGTCCATATAGCCCACATGTAGGGTGGGCTATATATATCCCCTCCTAGCATGTTAGGAGGGGTTGTTGATTGTCATTTTCACTTAATCATTATTCATCTTTACTTTCTCTCTCTAACTTCTCTCCCTTCTCTCCTTTCTCTCTCTAATCCCTCATCTCCTTCCTTCATCTTCTTCTTTATTTATCAATCAATCAACCATATTAATCCATCAAATCCATCACATAGAATAGGCCAATGATTTAGTAGACCTTCAATTGGTATCAAGAGCCAAGGTTTGATTGGTTTATTCTTTCTTTTATCTCTTTTTGATTTTGGTGGGTTTTGATTTAATCATGCTTTTATATTAAAAAGTTTGTATTTTTTATATATGAAGTTTGTGTTTTTATATTTTCGATCATAAAAAGTTTGTATTTTTCATAAAAAGTTTGTGGTTTTATAAAAAGTTTGTATTTTTAATTGTTTTTAATCACAAATTTAATCATCAATTTCTATAAAAAGTTTGTATTTTTTCTTGTTTTTTTTTAAAATCTATCAATTTTATCAATTTCTAAATTTTTTATCAATTTTTTCTTCTTTTATTTTTTTAATTTTTTTAATCAGTTTTTTTTTATATAAATTTTTTAATCAGTTGTGTCGTTTATCCGTTATCGGTTATCCATTTTCGTTTTTATCCAGTTTTTCATACAGTTTTCTATAAAAAAATTTTATTTTTTTTATATAATCAGTTTTTTATATATATTTTTCTGTCAATTTTTGGTCATCTGTTTATTTTTGGTCATTTGTCAATTCAGTTCCATCAAAACTGTTCCTAATGTTCAGATTCTAACTTATTGTTCCGAATCAAACTCACTGTTCTGAATCAAACTCATTGTTCCGAATCAAACTCATTGTTCCGAATCAAACTCTAAGTTCCGAATCAAACTCTAAGTTCCGAATCAAACTCTAAGTTCCGAATCAAACCGAAAACTTCCGAACCAAACTCTTCCGAACCAAACACTTCCGATTCGGAACTCTTCCGAACGAAATCTTCCGAATCAAAATCTTCCGAATCAAAATCTTTCGATTCGGAACTCTTCCGATTCAAAATCTTCCGATTCGGAACTCTTCCGATTCGGAACTCTTCCGAACGAATGACACTTCCGAACGAAGCATGTCAATTCAAATACAACGGGCAAGTCATCGTCTTTTAAATCGACTCATTCCCTCGACATCTTAACTAACACCTCTTCACAAAATCTTTACTGACTCAAACAAAAACTCCACACTCAAAACACTCTAGACCTAGATTCACTAGACTCTCGGACGTCACACTAGACTCCCTCGTCTGACTCTCGACACTTGACTCGACAACCAAACCCATCAACACAACCAGACTCGGACTCCCAGACTCGACTCTCACCATCCAGACTCATACACTCCAAAGCAAAGACTCTAGACCCTAGAAGAACACCTTCGTCGAACACATCACCATTCGTCTCGACTCAACCAACTAACCTTCAACCGAAAGACACACACAAGACTCGCTAGTTTTGAAATCAACACATAACTCAACCAACAAACTCAACCACGACTCAAGATTTCACTCTCGACCAAAACCATCATAAACCAAAAACAGCCTTCCTTTCTCTCAACCGACTCAGACCACATCCTCACACAATATCACATCCGACTCTAAACCCTCACTCTCGACACATCAAAACCCAAAACTCACACACTCAGAATACTCTCTACCCAACTCTCGTCTCTCGACTCATAACACACACAAACACACCCAAGACTCGATCAAGACTCTCGACCCTCACACCAGAAAGACGCTACAGAAGAGAGAGACAACAAATCAAAACAAAAAAAAACAGTAAAAACACCTACCCGAGATCTGTTTAGATCTTGAAGCTACATGCATGTCATCTTTCTTTCGATTTAATCATCCTAAGAAAAATTAGATAAAGATGTATAGTTGCATGGGTTGATTGAAATGGTTGACGAAAGGGGTTTTGTGATTCATGTCAGAAATTGAGTATATTGGAGAAGGATGATTTCTTGATGGTGACTTTGTATGATTTGGGAAATGCTTCGGATGATTGATTAGAGGATATTCGAGTTATGCTTCGTCAGTGATAGGAGTAGATTTATTTTGATCGGCTATTGAAAAAAATGGAGGATTGGAGGGTGTTATTCAGATAAGGGGAGACGGCGGTGTTGAGAGAGATGAGAGTTAGATGAGTTTAGGTTTTGTGAGTTGTTTACAGTCAAAGAAGGAGAAGAAGTTAAATATTGGGCGGAGGAAACTAGGAGAAATCTTAGGAGTGTTTGACTGCCACGTGTTGTGATTTGTTGGCCACGATATACGTATCAGATTTGCTTAAATATTGGGCGGAGGAAACGATATACGTATCAGATTTGCTTATTTTATTTTTTTATTTTATTTCCTTTTATTTTTTAATTTTTAATTTTAGTTAAGTAAAAATTCCTTTTAAGATAAGTTAATTTTTTTTTATATATTTTCATTTTTTAAAATTAATTTTTTAGTTAAGTTAAGTTTGATTTGGCACATCGGGTTGAGGCGGGTATTGCGGAAGAACCACGGTGGTAAAATTTTTGACGGGTTAAAAGTTTTGTGGCCGGCTTTGAAGAAAAAAGTAACGAGTTATAGTGACGGGATTTATTTTTGCAGTGAGCCGAGTTTAAATTGGACCTATTAGTATCCGGTTTAATCTATAATCGTTTGAGCCGACAACATTTTTTTTGAGCCGAGTCGAATTGTAAAAACCCGACTACAACAACATCCACATCATTTTTCTTTATCTTTCCTCGATTTTCAATGGATTCGTTCAATTCAACACTTAAAGAGGGAGATTTGCATCGAATGCAAGACAAAGCTCGAGAAAGTGGTATAAATTCATTTCAAATGCTCCAGTCTCATCTTGTCACTCTTTCGGGGATTCAAGGAGGGAGCGAATTTGTGACAATCTTTGGACAAGATCGTCATATATTCATCGACTCCATTTTTACCACTTTGACCCAACTCGCCGAGCAACTCAACCATGGAAACTTTAATCACTCTGCATCGGAACTTGCCTATAAGGATCTTGTGACACAACTCACGCCTTTCCTCCAATTCAATATCATTAAGCCTGAAAGTTCTGTGATTTGCCAATCATTTCTTCGAGATACACATACCGAGCTTCGAGTTTTCCGTGATACAATATTGAAACTCATGACATCGGTTTCGTCTTCGATTTATCAACAATCACAACTTCAGCAAACGTATGATAATGGAGTGCAAGAATCAATGCCGCAGATGCAAGAGGAGAATGGTCATACGGTTGACAACTTGGAGCCTAACGATGGCAAGAGCACGGATTCAGAAGGACAACATGATATCAGTGGCACGTCGGGGAATGTTCACGAGATTTCTCTTGATGACACCTTACCCATTTATGACGAAGAGCCTGCAAACATGGTACAATGTGATGTTGGTTATGATGTATATGCTGATGACATGCCGCATATTGAGCATTCTGAACCTAATTATGACAAACATGGGATGGACAAGAGTGATAGAAATACCACTTATGATTCATCCGATGTGAGTCATAATGGGGGAGAAAGTGTTCAAAATGCTATAGTTCATCATGATAAATGCTTTATAACTGCCTCGTTAACTGATTCTGATTCCAAGATTAAAGAGCTCGAAACGATCGTAGCTCGGCAATCAAAAGATCTTGAGGATGCCAAACTTGAATTTTCTAAGAAAACGGACAAATTTGAAACATACTTTGAAAAACTTGAAAAGTCAAACGTTGTTCTTGAAAGAAAATTGGATCAAACTGTTCTAGATTCTAAAGCTGAAAAGGATAATCTTTTGAAACAAATTCAACTGCTTGAATCTAAGTTGGCATCCCAAGATAACGTGCTCAAAGAAAATGTGTAAAACCCAAAAATTTGGTTTGTATTTTATTTAGTCATTTCAATTATTTATAAGATGGTAAATGTTGAGTAATAAGTCAAATAATAACTTTTATAACTCTTTTATTATATAAATGTCTTTAAAAAAAATATACTTATTGAAATAAATGTATTTTAAGCAAGTGTTAATTGTAGCTTTGATAATTACGTAGGAAATGAATGTTGCAGATTCAAAAGCTAGACTTGATTAGACATATCTTCTAATTTCCGATTTATATGGATATAAGTTACATCATGGCAGTTTTCTAGAGAAAATAAAAGATTCGCTAGTCTTTTAAATTAAAACAGTCAACATTTCCTCCTCCGCAATTCACGACTAGAATGTGGACCATTAATTTCAAAGCGTTTTTCTTTCTCTCTAATCCTGATTTTGAGAGACCGAGTATTCTCACATCACATATATACATACACACTATATGATCCATAAAAAGAAATTGAAAGAAACAAGAATTGCCGCTGCAACATTATATCGTGTGGTTATCGAAACCGAGTTCAGATACGATTCTCGTCACAGCTGCTCGTTTTGGCCTCAATCCTTGGAGGCGTATAGTTCGTGATTATGTTTAGCTATTTGGTTACGTTTCGGTTCTCGATTGGTTCGGGTCTCCTTCAATCTTGTATTCATATTGGTGTTCTTGTTTCGATATATATTCGTTTAGTCTCGAGGTAAAAATTCTTGATATATCATTCATCGTCACCTTGTTATTATTAACATGATATATATACTTGATCGATATAACCTACAAGAGATTCATCCGCTTAAAAAAAACGTTTTGATGCATGAACGTGAGAGATCAAAACAGTAACGAGGAAGTTAAAATCGGGTTTCCGTAATACCAGTATTATATTTTATGGGAGCAACCTTAAGATGGAAACCATGCATGTATAAGCAATGACTTCACGTCATTTTCAAATGGGTTTATCAAATGCTATTTTACATATTTGGTCCCTGGTTTATGAAACTAGTTATATATAAACCTTATAATGTTTTAAAGTTACATTTTGGGCCATGTCTATTTTACTCTTCCTAATTAATCAAGAATTTGCAAACTAATTATTTTGTTTTGACATGATTATGTTTGAAAGATATACACCAGACAATTAGATTAATCAGATTATACGTAAACAGTAATACAAGAATAAAATAAATTTAAACTATGAACAAATAAGAATGGTGATTAATAGTAAACAGTAATCAGTTAACTCATTCGCGTCCGTTATTTATGTAGTAACCGTGAAGTCAGAATAGATCTTTCAGCTTTCAGTCTTATTTCATTACTGGACACGAGGTACGGATTTTCCGTCCTTTCAGTAAGGACTTCCTTTCTATGCATGGTTAGGATTCCCCGTCTTCAGCCAAATGTTTTTCCCCAGTATATGTTTAAGTTTATCAGTAATCATGTTAATAACTAAATAAATTGCCTGAGCATTATATACAAGCACGACCAGTTTATGTACTAGTTATGGAGGTACCGTAACCACGACACTAGAGGCACCGGTGTCGTGACTCACATGCAGGAGAGTGATATCCTGCATCGTCCCACTCAGCTCAGCTTGGCCATTTTATCAGTATTATTAGTGGGGCGTATGGATGCATCCTAGGCTTATATGTGTTACAAGTTATCAGGGTGAATGTGGTGTGTGCTCTACATCCTTCACATTGGAGCTGATCCCTCCACCCAGCACAGTTATTTAGAGGTCACCCCTCTATAGCATGATGAGGTCACCCCTCCAGTTATTCATGCACGGTTGTTACAGTACGTGACCTATATAAGCTCTGGCAAATAAAATACAGTAAATGCATGTTTCCAGAATTAATAGTTATATTTCAGTATCAGTATATATGAACCAGGTTTCTCAGATTTTATGCAGAGTTCTACCCCATGTTACATATCATTCTTACAGCTTCAGTATTCTATCGCCTATTTCATTCAGTATATTCTTATCATGTTTTATATCCGTTCACTGAGCGTTATGCTCAGCCGTAGTTCCCTTTCATGTTCTAACGGCAGGTACACCGGGACGCTCTTGGGATTCTGAGAGCACGTGCATTTGGGATGGAAGCTATCCAGACTTCTTATTTTATGCACTCACATCATTCTGCTTATTTGGACATTGTTTAGTCCTTTCTTTCAGTGTTTTATTTTTCATGTTTTGAGCTTAGGTTGGATTACCGATGTTTGATTCCGGTATTTCCGTTATGGTCATTTAATGTTTTAGTACATTTACCTTATGCTTTGATGACACGCCATAAATACACGTAACGGTCCACTTATCCAAGTGGGGTGTTACAATTATGGTATCAGAGCGCAAGGTTCGACCTGTAGGCTCTAAAACTTGACCTGTGACTAGTGGGTAGTCACCAGGAACTTCCCAGATTTTGGCGTTGTTATCTTTCATATTTCTCATGGATTATTTAGTCAGTTTTCTTCATTTATCAGTCAGTTTTCTTAAAGTTTTGACTAAGTAAAAGGTTGGTACATAACTAGCCATATTTAGTCGCATGTGCTTTTTAGCAAATTTTCATTTTGGTGAGCTGACCATAGGCGTTCACCCTTGCCGTTCAGATTTTGTATTGGTAAACCGACCATAGGCGTTTACCCTTACTCATGTCAGATTCATGTTTTCAGTCCAATATTACTTGGTGAACCAGCCCATATAAGTTCACCAATGTTCAGATCAAATTCCATGCTTTTTAGTCAAATGATGTTTTGTGAACTGAACCATAGATCTTCACCTTTGCACATATCATGATATTTTATAAAATTTTGACAAGTATGGATTGAACTACAGCCATCCATATTTAGTCCGAGATTATAAATTTCTATACATGACAGTTCTCAGAAAATTTTGACCAGTATGGATCGAACCAGAATAGCCCATACTTAATCTCATGTTTTCTTCTTTGAATTCTGTGGATTAAACCATAGCCGTCCACATCAGTTGATATTACACCTCAGTTGATTTGATTTTTTTTATGTTCCTTGTAACAGTCAAATTTTCATACCCTCACGTTGATGTCATCTACATGATGATTTAGTTTCATGTTTCCTTACAAGTATTATGTTTTCAACAGAATGATAATGTTTCATGCTAAGATACAGAAGGATTAGAGTAAAATACTATTTCATGATAAATCATGTTCTGGTCTTCAACAATCATGTCTTTATACTAAATGTTGATGAAACTCCGTTTAGTCATACTTTTTAGCCTCTATACAACCAGCATTAAGTCTACGCAGAAATTATCAGCCTATTATGTTAATCGTTTCAGTTCAGTTTACTACCGTTTAAATCAATTTATTCCTTTGATAATCTCAAACAAGCGACACCAGTATCGATCATCCCATAAAATTTCCACCAGCTCCATGTACAGTATTTCACGTGTACTCTACGTACAGTGTATCAGATTTGCTCCATGTGCAATATTCAATTTGTACTTCATGTACAGTAGTCCAAGTGTACTCCAGGTACCCTACTCCATGGATATTGCTAATCGATCCTCAATCATCTCAGATGTTTCCACTTGTCGATATTCTACCAGGTGCTGATGCGGCTCGTGAGTTGAAGATTTTGCTAGATGCTGATGCCGCTAACACTTTGAAGACCTCACAACTGCTGATGCTGCTGATACTTTGGAGATTTCTCAAGATGCTGATGGTGATGTTGTTATACTATAAAGACTCTGCAGAACAAGGACGAAAATTATAAATTTGAAATTTCTGACAAGAATAAATTCAACCATCAGACACTACCATTCTATTTTATGCTTTTACTTCCTCAGTTAGATGTCACACTCCACTCAGCTAATCTTCTGTCAGAAGAGTGGGAACCGGAACTCAGTCGGCCACTCAGCAGAATATTTACATGAATCACAGTCATGATAATGACCGTCGTAAAGTGACAGACAAAGCAGTAGTGGCAACCACCGTGCTTATAATTAATCAGTCAGTAACCATCGGAACTCCGGAACGGACGTGACCAGCAATACAAGAGGTCAGTAGTCTAACCGGTCCGCCAACCCTGGCAGTTATCATAAATTCTTAATCTTATTCAGACTCACCATTAAAATACATGTCCAGACAACAGTCAAGACATAGGTCCCAAGTATCATTCGGAAGACACATGTCAGGACACCAGTCATAGTACACGTCATATGAATATCTTCTGAAAGTACGAGTCAGATTCATAACACCAGTATGCCTCCTAAACCAGGTCCTCAAAAATTCAGGGTACCCTCCAAGGGGGTATACCCATTCTATTATGCCACGCATGAATCAGATCATTAAAATTCAGTCACCACACCAGATTATTATTCAGATTAGACACACGGTAATCATTATGTGAGGTTACAGACGAACACATTTAGTGAAAAGTCGCCATGTTTACCTCACGTATTCCTATATCAGCTTTATCTCAAATCAGGTAGTTATCTGCCTCTCACCCAGAAAAGACTTCACAGTATCACCTATATTTGTTAAGTTTTCATTCCAGTCGAAGACGAAATTCGTCTTACTAAATCCATATATATTCATTTTACTTCTGCCAGAAAAATCCGTACAAATTGTTTCTGCTTATAAGAACGCGACTTACTTTCTATAACTTTTGAAGACTTTCTAGCTACTAGTCATGACTAAACTTTTGAAATTCCTTAAATTCATGATCAGCAGATTTCTCCAGGAATTTCCTAGTGTCATTCCAGAAGGTTTCTAGAAACTCCTTCCTAACCATAAGACAGAGTTTAATATCGAGCTTGTCTCAAGAACAGAACCTGTTTTCAAAACTCTTTATTGCAAGGCTTCAACTAAGTTAAAAGAGTAGCAACATTTGCTGCATGAGTTACCGAAACGAAGTTTTGTTCGTCCTAGCGCACCATCAGGAAGTACATCGTTTCTGTCTACCAGGAAGAAGGCCGGTATCATGACATCATGTATCGACCACAAGATATTTCTTTTTATATAGATCACCATTCTTAATCGATATTCATTCCACGAATAGAAAGTTTAATTAACCTACTACGAGATGTTTTAAACAGTCTTCCAGAAAAATTCAAGATCATGCCACCATCAGTGGTGAGGGAAGAACATGATGTTCTTCAGACCGTTGTTGCACATATTATAGCCACTCTAAAAAAAAAAAATTTAAATTGTACTTCTGAGCTTCCTAATGCTCCAGCTATAGTATGAAAATTTATGAATAAAATTTTCTCGACTTCGCAGACAAAATCGTTAGTATATTCTTTGATCACTTTCTGATCTGCCAAATCTTAAAGAAGAACACGAGAATCATCTTCTCACAGATGTACAGAATCTTCGATAAGAGAAGATTTTATATACAGCTTTCCAGATATGAATTCCAATTGAACAAAGTGGCATTTCTGAGCCATTCTACCTTAGCAGAAAGAAATTTCAAACAATGCTGCGGAGGTGAAGGCCATCACCTGATGGTCCCGACCGACGACTGTGAACGGAGTACAAACCTTTCTAGAACTCAATTGACTACTACCGCAGAAATTGCTGACAGTTCTCACTAAAAATTCTTCCATAACTATTCACTCAAGTTTCACCTGAATGTACCAAAATTCCTGGGAGAAGTTTGATAGAAACAGTATAAAACGTTGAGGCAGTTTTGTTCATACCTAATGCCTGTCATTCCAGCAGGTTTAAGATAGAACGCCGGCATGCTATCGAGTTATTACTACCAGTAGAAACTCTGGACCGAAATTATCAGTTTTACCACAGACTCAGAGAAAGTATGATACTATCTAAGTCATTGTCGACCGTGTAACCCAGCCTACACATTTTCTTTCATCCAAAAGAATCACGTAGTAGCAGATCTGTAGAAAATTCAACAATAGAGTGTACAACTTCAAGGTATTCCATCAACCATCATATCAGATAGAAAATTCACGTTCGCGAATTTCACTCACGTTCATGTTCACGATCGCGTTTACGTTCACCTGCACGCTTATATCTCACGTTCACATTATGATGTGTTTTAGTCCATAATTTGGGCTATATCATGATGTAAGTTCATGTTCGCGTTCATGACATTGTTCACGATCAGACTCGTGTTCCATCTCGCGATACACGTTTCACAGCTTGTTACTGGATACGGTCACAGAAAGCTTCAGAGACCAGACTCAAGTTTAGTTCAGCTTTCCCATACACAGACAGACGTTTTACGTCTCAGGCCGTACCGATTGGCATTCCGTTCTCAGTCAGCATACGTTCATGATATGTCTAGTATCACGTTCACAGTATGTTCAGCATATCACATTCATGATATACTTCATGCACAACATTCCTCATATAATCGAGAACCACGTTCACAATTGGCCACGTAGCACATTCACAATTATTCACGTATTTCGTCCCTATATGTTTGCAGCAGCTTGCGCGTAGATATAAATATTATCTTTTCAGGATATTCGTACGTACCGTTTCATGTATCCTACATGCTATAGCTTATTCATCCCATCAGATTCAGAAAGTCCATCTTAAATATGGAACCAAAAACTATTCAGCATCATCAAGACAGGGTCATCAGGACCAAGATTTTCATCGTGTTTAGACCTTTAAAGGAGCCGTTTCGAACGGGAAGCCACTCGAAACGGAGGAGTCCATCCGGACCTCCCATTTTTTTTTCCTTCACTAACCTAGTTAAGTTCTTTCAGTCAGGTTACATTCCATGTCCTCTTCAGCCACGTCTCGTTCTATGTTCACGTCAGTCATGTCACGTTTATACCCTTTAGTAGCATCATGTTCTAGATTAAGGACGAATGATCCTTCAGCTTATATGTCTTTTCAACCTTCATGCTCTTTCAACACATATGTCCTTTCAGCGTCTGCTTCGACCAGCTTAAATTACTTTTAATTCGAGGACGAATTTCTCATTTTAGAGGGGAAAATTGTAAAACCACAGCATTATCGCAGCTTTAATTCGAGGAGGAATTATTTTTTTTAAGAGGGGAAGAGTTGTAAAACCCAAAAATTTGGTTTGTATTTTATTTAGTCATTTCAATTATTTATAAGATGGTAAATGTTGAGTAATAAGTCAAATAATAACTTTTATAACTCTTTTATTATATAAATGTCTTTAAAAAAAATATACTTATTGAAATAAATGTATTTTAAGCAAGTGTTAATTGTAGCTTTGATAATTACGTAGGAAATGAATGTTGCAGATTCAAAAGCTAGACTTGATTAGACATATCTTCTAATTTCCGATTTATATGGATATAAGTTACATCATGGCAGTTTTCTAGAGAAAATAAAAGATTCGCTAGTCTTTTAAATTAAAACAGTCAACATTTCCTCCTCCGCAATTCACGACTAGAATGTGGACCATTAATTTCAAAGCGTTTTTCTTTCTCTCTAATCCTGATTTTGAGAGACCGAGTATTCTCACATCACATATATACATACACACTATATGATCCATAAAAAGAAATTGAAAGAAACAAGAATTGCCGCTGCAACATTATATCGTGTGGTTATCGAAACCGAGTTCAGATACGATTCTCGTCACAGCTGCTCGTTTTGGCCTCAATCCTTGGAGGCGTATAGTTCGTGATTATGTTTAGCTATTTGGTTACGTTTCGGTTCTCGATTGGTTCGGGTCTCCTTCAATCTTGTATTCATATTGGTGTTCTTGTTTCGATATATATTCGTTTAGTCTCGAGGTAAAAATTCTTGATATATCATTCATCGTCACCTTGTTATTATTAACATGATATATATACTTGATCGATATAACCTACAAGAGATTCATCCGCTTAAAAAAAACGTTTTGATGCATGAACGTGAGAGATCAAAACAGTAACGAGGAAGTTAAAATCGGGTTTCCGTAATACCAGTATTATATTTTATGGGAGCAACCTTAAGATGGAAACCATGCATGTATAAGCAATGACTTCACGTCATTTTCAAATGGGTTTATCAAATGCTATTTTACATATTTGGTCCCTGGTTTATGAAACTAGTTATATATAAACCTTATAATGTTTTAAAGTTACATTTTGGGCCATGTCTATTTTACTCTTCCTAATTAATCAAGAATTTGCAAACTAATTATTTTGTTTTGACATGATTATGTTTGAAAGATATACACCAGACAATTAGATTAATCAGATTATACATAAACAGTAATACAAGAATAAAATAAATTTAAACTATGAACAAATAAGAATGGTGATTAATAGTAAACAGTAATCAGTTAACTCATTCGCGTCCGTTATTTATGTAGTAACCGTGAAGTCAGAATAGATCTTTCAGCTTTCAGTCTTATTTCATTACTGGACACGAGGTACGGATTTTCCGTCCTTTCAGTAAGGACTTCCTTTCTATGCATGGTTAGGATTCCCCGTCTTCAGCCAAATGTTTTTCCCCAGTATATGTTTAAGTTTATCAGTAATCATGTTAATAACTAAATAAATTGCCTGAGCATTATATACAAGCACGACCAGTTTATGTACTAGTTATGGAGGTACCGTAACCACGACACTAGAGGCACCGGTGTCGTGACTCACATGCAGGAGAGTGATATCCTGCATCGTCCCACTCAGCTCAGCTTGGCCATTTTATCAGTATTATTAGTGGGGCGTATGGATGCATCCTAGGCTTATATGTGTTACAAGTTATCAGGGTGAATGTGGTGTGTGCTCTACATCCTTCACATTGGAGCTGATCCCTCCACCCAGCACAGTTATTTAGAGGTCACCCCTCTATAGCATGATGAGGTCACCCCTCCAGTTATTCATGCACGGTTGTTACAGTACGTGACCTATATAAGCTCTGGCAAATAAAATACAGTAAATGCATGTTTCCAGAATTAATAGTTATATTTCAGTATCAGTATATATGAACCAGGTTTCTCAGATTTTATGCAGAGTTCTACCCCATGTTACATATCATTCTTACAGCTTCAGTATTCTATCGCCTATTTCATTCAGTATATTCTTATCATGTTTTATATCCGTTCACTGAGCGTTATGCTCAGCCGTAGTTCCCTTTCATGTTCTAACGGCATGTACACCGGGACGCTCTTGGGATTCTGAGAGCACGTGCATTTGGGATGGAAGCTATCCAGACTTCTTATTTTATGCACTCACATCATTCTGCTTATTTGGACATTGTTTAGTCCTTTCTTTCAGTGTTTTATTTTTCATGTTTTGAGCTTAGGTTGGATTACCGATGTTTGATTCCGGTATTTCCGTTATGGTCATTTAATGTTTTAGTACATTTACCTTATGCTTTGATGACACGCCATAAATACACGTAACGGTCCACTTATCCAAGTGGGGTGTTACAAAATGAAACATTAAAGGCTCAAGTACAGGAAAAGGTCTTTGCTATAGCCGCGTTGAAAAACGAGTTAAGGAAAAGTAAAGGACCTAGTGTGGACACTAAGCTTGAAAAACCATCAATCTTGGGGAAACCGCCTACAAATCAGTTCGTCAGACAACCGATTGTCAGACAACCTACTGCATTTAGATCCGAGCGACCACAATCCTCGAGACCGCGGTTTGCCTCCCAAGTTGATTTGGGTCATATTTCTAGAACTGTCACTCCACCAACTAGGCCTAATGTGACTAAATCAGTTTTAGCAAGACCTCATCACATGATTGCCCCTAGTTTCTCTAAGAATAGCTCAATGAACACGTCTAGAACTAGTTCAACTGATGTGCGCCATGATTTTGGTCAAAGGGAAGCTATTCAAAAGACACATGTAAGAGATAGCAATGTCCAACCTAGTCAGATGCCTTCTAGATTACCCAACACTGCTAACCGTAGCATGACGTCTCCTAGGAGCATCGATCAATCATCTAGGAATTACTCGGACATTAAATATGCTACTTGTAAAACATGTAGAAAATGTGTCTTTACGGCAAATCATGACTCCTGTATCAAAAAAGTGCTTAATGAGGTGAACTCCCGTGCTAGACTTAAATCCCAGTGGGTTGCAAAAATCAAACCCGTTGGTAAAATGTGGCGCCCCACTGGTAGAACTTTCACTCTTGTAGGAAACGGGTGCCCTTTAACTAGGATAGTCTCTGATTCTACGAAGACTACTAGGGAGGAAATTGCAAAGGATGATACATCACTTAAGCCTGAACTTAAGATTTTCTATAAAAGGAAACGTTTGCCAACTAAGACAAGTGAATCATCCCCTCAGGCCACCTCTGACACAAGAAAAGAAAACCGTGAACCCCCACGTGCTTCTAAAATAGATATCTCTAACCCATGCAAAAGTATACAAACTCCTAATGAGAATGCAGGTACCAAAGTTGATGTTCCAAAAGAACGAAGCGGTCCAATCATTGTATACCGTTCAACTAAGGACACTCTCAGAATTTGGTTGCTGAAGAAGCAGATATCAGAGAAACTAGTATCTCAGGGGATTCATGGTTAAAGCTCACAAGGACTTACAGTCACATAACAGACTGTAACTCGATCTCCAAAGACAGGAAAGTTCATCCCGATGATGACTTATCCTAAAAAACGAGAAATTCATTTTTCTCGGGCATGAGCTTATGTTAAAAACATTCCACGTTTTTAAGCTCATGCACAAGGACTTACAGTCACATAACAGACTGTAACTCGATCTCCAAAGACAGGAAAGTTCATCCCGATGATGACTTATCCTAAAAAACGAGAAATTCATTTTTCTCAGGCATGAGCTTATGTTAAAAACATTCCACGTTTTTAAGCTCATGCACAAGGACTTACAGTTACATAGCAGACTGTAACTCGATCTCCAAAGACAGGAAATTTCATCCCGATGATGACTTATCCTAAAAACGAGAAATTCATTTTTCTCGGGCATGAGCTTATGTTAAAAACATTCCACGTTTTTAAGCTCATGCACAAGGACTTATAGTCACATCACAGACTATAACTCGCTCTTCAAAGAAAGGAAAGTTTATCGCCGATGGTAAACTTATCCTAACAACGAGAAATTCATTTTTCTCGGGCATGAGCTTATATAAAAAACATTCCAAGTTTTTTAAGCTCATGCACAATGGCTCCTCGTTAAAGGACAGACGACGACCCAGACTTCAGAGACAGGGAAGTTTATCCACGCAACGATAACTTACCCTCTTAACAAGAAATTAAGTTTTCTTGGACACGAGCTTATCCTAAAACCATTCAAAGGTTTTTAAGCTCGTGTATATGGTTTATCATTAAATATCAGATGGTAACCCGTTCTTCAAGTAAAGGAAAGTTTATCGCCGATGATAAACTTATCCTAACAACGAGAAATTAAGTTTTCTCGGGCATGAGCTTATATCAAAAAACATTCCAAGGTTTTAAGCTCATGCACAATGACTTACAGTTGAATGTCAGACTGTAACTCGAACTTCAAATAAAGGAAAGATTATCTTTTATGATAACTTATCCTCTTAACGAGAAATTCACCTTTCTCGGTCATGAGCTTGTATTAAAACATTCGAAGTTTTAAGCTCAGAAAGGAAAGTGTATCTTTCAAATAAGAGAACTTTTCTTCATAACGAGAAATTAACCTTTCTCGGTCATGAGCTTTCCGTTAAAACAGTCAAAGTTTTCAAGCTCATGAAAAACGACTTCTAAGTAAATGTCAGCTTAGGACTCGTCCTTTAATAAAGAGATTTTGTTACCCTTTTTGTATTTCTATTATCGTTCCTCGACTCACTCGAATTGAAAGCTAATTTTATCGTTGCGACTTTATTTGTTCTTGGTAAAACGTATTTTTGTATCTTTATCTATTTAAATTTAAAAACTAATGAAACAAATAAAACTAATCTAATTTAAAATTAATCTAATAAAAACTTTTAAATGAAATCTATTTTTAAAACAAATCTAATCTTAAACTAATGACTTTTTAAATAAAAACAATTTTAAACTAAATTTTAAACTACTTAATTTTAAACTAAACTATTTTAGACTAATAAATTGACGCAAAAGAATATAATTTTTAAATAAAACTTAATTAAAAACTAATTTTAAAAACTTTTATAAAAACGAAAATAAAGACTTTTAAATAAACTAAACAAAATGAAAGAAAGTAAATAGAGTATATTTTTTTTTTTTTGTCTTTTTATATTTTATAAAAACTGATTTAAAAGAAAATAATAAATAATAAACAAACTTTAAATTGATTTAAACTAAGTTATTAAAACTGGCAACTATTTAAAACTCACTATATTAATCAAACCGGACATAACTAAACTCAAAAGTAGTCCTGGTACAATGGTTGGGACGCAGGACATGTGAACGGGAGGTCTGGGGTTCGAACCCCAGCCAGACCCAATATTTTTGCTATTATTATTTTTGACTTGGAATTTTTACCAACAGATCAGATGTATCTGTTAAGTTCAGCAAATTCAGCAACTACCAAAACCAAATAAGCTCTAATAACCGAATTAAATAAGCAGTAAGCTAATAACTTAAAACTATAAGAAATTTGAATTGAAATAAGGAAAATAAGCATATAAACTAAATAATAAGCTATAACAAGGCAAATAAACTAAATAAGCTAGACGAAAAAGCTACCTTATCTAAACCAACTAAGCAAACCGAGATAAGCTAAATCAAATAAACTAATAAGCAGTATCTAAGATCGAATTACCTGAAAGCCTGAAACAAATAAACTACTAGATGAAAAAGCAAATAAGCCTAATAACTGAGAAAGATAAAAAAAAAATCTGATAAGCCGAATCTAAATAAGCTAAGATCCCTATTATGCTAAATTCAACAGAACAGAATATAACCAAATCTAAAAAAAAATCTGAAATAAATCCTATCAATAAACAAAACCAATAAGCTATAAAATAAAAAAAACAAGCAGATTCAGACAAACATAAATAAAAAAATATGAACTTAAATAAATCTAAAAACTTAACACAAAAGCAGATCCAATAAACTAACTACCAAAACAAAACTAGCAGATCAATCATAGATTAAAACTTAAACATAAAATTAAAAAGAAAATCAAACCCGATGTCGAAAACCTTTGGGAAGAAGACTGAGGCGCTGAGCCGTCTTATCGAAAATCGAACAAACACCATCTTCGAACAATCTTCGCGTATCAACATCAGCGTCTCAAACAATATTTTTTTTATTTTATTTTTTTATCATTTTATTTTTTTATTATTTTTTTTTATACGAATAAAAATAACCGAATGTTAAAAAAAACAGTAATATAATAAAGAGATTGAAGACAGATTATGAAATAAAAGAAAATTAACAGGAATAAAAAAATTGAGACGAAATCTTAATAGCAACTTAACTTTTCATTAATTAAAAATCAAATTACAAGTGCTGAAAAATTAACAATACAAGATTAATTTAAAACCCTAATCTAATTAACTGAAAATTAAAACTAATCTAAACCCTACTCCTAATTAATTTTAAAAACTGAAAAATTAAAGAAATGCTTGAATACATCTTGAGAAATGGGGGTTTTTATAGGAGAAAACCCTCAAACCTTTCCTTGGTGCCTACGGCTTAAGATCTTGGCCGTTCTTTAATCTTCTCTCTCTTTTCTTCTCTAATCAAGCGGTTGTGATTGATTGGTGTCCGGATTGCCAGCGTGGATTATGTGAGGACCACGAGTAGTGTTTTGATCCGATTCTTGGGGGGATTTATTTTCTTTTGATGTGAATTAACCATTGTAGTAAAAAGCCCTAAAAAATAGTGGTAAATTTTGATGTAAAAAATTTAGGGTTTATGGGAAGTTGGCTGTAAAAATGGGAGATGGAAGAAAGTGGTGGGTGAATTCACTTTGGGTGTAACGAAAGAAAGGGAAAGTGAGTAAAAAAAACGTTTAATTTATTAAAGTGTGAGTGGGTGAAGTAATTGTGGGGAGTGGGTTTATTTGTGTGTGGGAGAGGTGCACCGTAAGAAATTTAGAGGAGTGAAAAGGAGGTGCACGGTAAGGTGAGTGACACGAGTGTTTTGGTGAGATAAATAAATTTGTAAAAAAAACAAACGTGTGTTTGTTGTGATGTGTTGACTATGGAAATGTTGACCAAGCAAATATAACTTTTGTTCATTTTGAGCTCAAACCAATTAACTCCCATATCTCATGTTTGATATTGGGCTATTAGCCCAAAGTGTTAAAAAATGAGCATAATACATAATCAAATGGACTTTTAATGGGCTTTTAGGTGAAAAGTGATTTCAAAGGTTATGTTAATGGGCTTTTGGGCCTATTAATCCAAATGTAGGACCCACTAAGCTCGAATATCTTCAAAAGATTAAATCCGCTAAAAATTGACTCGATTTCGGCTTCCTTGATTGTTTCTTCAAAATCGTATCGATTTTTTCGGGTTTCATGAATTTAGGCACACTTTTGGTCTTTTAACTATGTCCTTGACTCTTTCTTGACTTTTTCTTCGACATTTGACCGTGAAATCCCGTGTTTTCTCTTCTTTTGATTATTTGTACCTATTTAAACACAAGAACACAAAAACACGCGTAATTCCGACTTTTACGATAATAAACACATGATTATGTCTTGTTTTTCCTTGATTTTAGTGGCAAAAGGATAAGTGTTTACACACTTATTAAATCCCTTACACTTGACCATTGCAATGACCCCATGCAATGCATTATTTTAAAGCATAAAGTTACATTTTTCTCATAATCAATCCATCTCGGCCTTTATTAAGATATACTATTATTACTACGACGAAAAGATAAAAACTCTAAAGGAAACAAAAGTTATAACAATTTATTAACTTGAAAATTATTTGGTGGAAGAAACTCGTAAAGAAATCTAAGACTTAGATTAGGGCTTTGGTGTCATGAATATAAATCACCCTCAAGTTTCACGTTCCCCATACCAAGCTCAAAAACGAGATCATTGTTATTACAAGTTAGCACCACTAACACTTACTCATGTGGTTTAGTTAATCACTTAGACTCCCTTATTCCTACGGTGTATCTCTTGTATTTTATTTTTGTCTTGAATGATCACGAGGATGCATTTTTGACTTATTTCGATAATTTATTAAGGCCGAAAATAAAGTGGGACGATTTAATCGATAGTTAGCTAAAGGACAAAATCTTTTAAAACGGCTTCTCGAAACCTCATAAAGTTCATATCTTGGCATAACTCGTTTCACGATTTGAGACCTCTCTCGGACCGATATTTGGCTTGTACTTTAAACTTCAAATCTTGAGAGACGATCTTGAAATTATGGTCTTCTCTTCATTTTGGTATAAATCTTCATAAGGAGTGAAAGATGCTTCATACGTTGACCACGACTTCTTCATTTATCCTCTTCTTTATTTAGGATTTTGATATACAACGATCCGCCTCCTTTTCGGACTTGGATCTATTTATCCTCATACCTTGTTAGGGTCTTTTTGGATAGACTTCTCCATGATCTTTAGGGGAGTAATTGCTTCTCGTCGTGTGTCTTGATCCTTCATATTGATTTGGATTAATGATCTTCACATCATCTTAGGATCTTTAGCAAAAAAAATGAATCCTCATGCCTTGTTAGGGCCTTTTTGGACCTGGGTATCCTCATGCCTTGTTAGGGCCTTTTTGGATAAGCCAATCTTCGCGTCCCGTTTCAATAAGTTATGCCTTGGCTATGAACTCTAATTAATACCGAGCAACTTTTAAACGATCTTGTGCTAGAAGCTAAGTAACCTTTTAAATCGTACAACCTTATTTATTGCAAATATATTTATTAACAAGTGATGGGAGAAAAAGCTCATAACTAACTCACACAAGTTAATGAAAGAATACCGAACTTATAATTAACTCTATCATCTCTCGTTCTCCACAATTTAAAATCTCAAGGAATGAGACTCGTGGATGCTTAGCCTAATAAACCAATTAAGGTCCATATGGTTAAGGATACTAGCTAGAGTAAACTTAAATAAGTAAACTCGGGTTGAGTCAAAATATTCACAACAGGCCTAATATATCAAAGATATCTAAACTTGTAAAAACCATTTTATTTATTTTTGACTTTATTCTTAAAATAAAAATAAGATGCGATGACAAAAGAAAAGAAAATAAAAGAAAAATACTAGAAGGCCAAAATAGATCAAAAATTTGAAAAACGTTGAAAATTTTAAAAAATTTCCAAAAAAATGGAGGTCAAATTCATGGAAAAGGCCACTAAAATTTCGATAGAAATCCCCCCTACACTTAAGATAAACATTGCCCTCAATGTTTAAGCATGTGGGAGAATAAACTCCCCTACACTTAGGACATGAGTGCGTTGTTTAAATCGAGCTAAGGAAAGGACAACTAAAGTGATTACATTTATTCGTTTTAAGATAGAATCACAATAGTAAAAACTTATCGAAGGAACCGGGTACACGGGTAACACGGGAACACGGGTCACGTCAAAAGTACCAAAAGTGGATCATCAAAGCACATGTACCTACACAATCACAACACACAAAACAACCTACACGGCTCCCCCCTACACTTATTGTAGAAAATAGATAAAAGATAAAAAGATAGATTATCGGGTTGCCTCCCGAGAAGCGCTTGTTTTTGTTAACCGAGTCACGAGCCTGACTCGACCCCGAATTAAATGGTCCATGGGGAAGCCTCGAATGTGATACCGGGATCAAAAATCTTATCCTCGGTCCCGGAGGAACATAACAAATGAGAGGCAGGAGGATAAGTCATGAAAGGGAGAAAAGTCCGCTCAACATACGAGAAGTATGTGAGGTCGTGATCCACGGGAGGTGGGATGGGTAAAGGAGACAAATTGTCATCCCCCAAAGACAATGGATGGTCACTATTCGGCAAAGCCGTAAAGGTATCAATCAAAGAATGGTCAATGTCACCTCCCGGGTCAAAGCACTCATCCTCATTTCCCGGTGTGAAATGGGGAGAGGAAAAACGATACATCACTTGCTTGGGTGTGCACGCGGTAGGACGGGGTGGCAACATAATATGAGAAATATCAGAGGACATATCTACCACCCGCGTCACCTCACCAGACCGAATCAAACGGAAGCTAGGGTCAAATCTCTCCACCTCCTCTATGATGGGAGGTGGCATGGCTAACAAAGGATGCTCATCAATAGCAATAGAGTCGGAGCTAGCAATGTCCTCAATCCCCTCTTCAAAGAGAGGATTCACGTCACTAGAGATGTAGGCGTCATCAAAATCAAATAAAGGGTTCGAATAAATCTTGAAATTTTCCTTCGGAACGTCTTCATCGGATAGTGACTCGTCATCACTAGAAGTAAAATCATCATCGAGATCAAAAATGGGATTAGAGAAAGCCAAAGAATTGTTTCCCAAGATGTCGGTGGGAGGCAATGAATCATTACTAGAAAGAGATTCACACTCATCGTCACTATCGGAAGCAACCGTAGGCTCACTTTGGATTGGAATAAGAGTCTCGTCACAAGGAATAGTGATAAGACCCTCATCCCCCATGAAGAGAGAGGCATCGGGCTCCGTAGTGGAAGAATCGAGAATAGGAGTGGAAGTCTCACATGATTGATTGAGATCGTAAATAGTATCCTCGTCATCATCATAATAAAAAGAACGGACAAGAGGCGGAGTATAATTACTAAGATTAGATACTTGCTCTTGTCGTTGTCGTTGTTGCTTTTCCTCCTCCGTTACTTCTTTTAGAAGAACAACGGCTTCTTGAAGTAGCGAAACAATGGCGTGTGTTTCGTCATTCAAAGCATTGATTTGTTGAATTCTCTGAGAGGATTGATGATTGAGGGTGGGATGTGGGGGTTCAAAATTTTGAAAACCGGAATTATAGCACGGATGTGGCTCATAATTCATCGGTTGACAATAAGAAGTATCGTGAGGGCCCCCACAATGATTGCAACATGGGTATTGAGAAAAACCCGGTTCATGTTGCGGATAGGGATTGTCATAAACGGGAGGGGGGGAGAAAGTATTGTAAGAGGAGAAGTACGAATTCGTTGAATTGCAAAATGGACAAAATCCAAATTGTGTATTGTCGATATCAAAACCACACCGCTCACAAATACACCATTGACATGTTTGAAAACCATGCCATGGTCTCCCACACCGAACGCAAGACGAATCCATGAAGAATTAAAAATAAGAGGGTTTGAGAAAAAGAATTAAACACAATAGAGGATAAAGAAGAATATTTATGTATTTTTTAGAAAAATATATATTCACAAAAAACAAAAGAAATCGAATAAGAAAAATAACAATAATTACGTAATATTTTTGGTGTAATACGTTTAGGAAAACGTATTACTTTTGGATTTTTTTAATTTTTTTTGGTGCAATTCTTAGGAAAGAAATTACTTTTGTGGTTTTTTAATTTTTTTTTGTATTTTTAAGTTTTTGATTTTTTTTTTGTATTTTTGATTTTGTTGCAAGAAACGTAACGTTCAAAGGATGAACGGATCCCAAAATCCAAACGTCTTCACGAAAAAATCGTCAATCGTACGAGCGAAGCGGCAGCGGCGCCATTTTAATAAAGAGATTTTGTTACCCTTTTTGTATTTCTATTATCGTTCCTCGACTCACTCGAATTGAAAGCTAATTTTATCGTTGCGACTTTATTTGTTCTTGGTAAAACGTATTTTTGTATCTTTATCTATTTAAATTTAAAAACTAATGAAACAAATAAAACTAATCTAATTTAAAATTAATCTAATAAAAACTTTTAAATGAAATCTATTTTTAAAACAAATCTAATCTTAAACTAATGACTTTTTAAATAAAAACAATTTTAAACTAAATTTTAAACTAATTAATTTTAAACTAAACTATTTTAGACTAATAAATTGACGCAAAAGAATATAATTTTTAAATAAAACTTAATTAAAAACTAATTTTAAAAACTTTTATAAAAACGAAAATAAAGACTTTTAAATAAACTAAACAAAATGAAAGAAAGTAAATAGAGTATATTTTTTTTTTTTGTCTTTTTATATTTTATAAAAACTGATTTAAAAGAAAATAATAAATAATAAACAAACTTTAAATTGATTTAAACTAAGTTATTAAAACTGGCAACTATTTAAAACTCACTATATTAATCAAACCGGACATAACTAAACTCAAAAGTAGTCCTGGTACAATGGTTGGGACGCAGGACATGTGAACGGGAGGTCTGGGGTTCGAACCCCAGCCAGACCCAATATTTTTGCTATTATTATTTTTGACTTGGAATTTTTACCAACAGACCAGATGTATCTGTTAAGTTCAGCAAATTCAGCAACTACCAAAACCAAATAAGCTCTAATAACCGAATTAAATAAGCAGTAAGCTAATAACTTAAAACTATAAGAAATTTGAATTGAAATAAGGAAAATAAGCATATAAACTAAATAATAAGCTATAACAAGGCAAATAAACTAAATAAGCTAGACGAAAAAGCTACCTTATCTAAACCAACTAAGCAAACCGAGATAAGCTAAACCAAATAAACTAATAAGCAGTATCTAAGATCGAATTACCTGAAAGCCTGAAACAAATAAACTACTAGATGAAAAAGCAAATAAGCCTAATAACTGAGAAAGATAAAAAAAAAATCTGATAAGCCGAATCTAAATAAGCTAAGATCCCTATTATGCTAAATTCAACAGAACAGAATATAACCAAATCTAAAAAAAAATCTGAAATAAATCCTATCAATAAACAAAACCAATAAGCTATAAAATAAAAAAAACAAGCAGATTCAGACAAACATAAATAAAAAAATATGAACTTAAATAAATCTAAAAACTTAACACAAAAGCAGATCCAATAAACTAACTACCAAAACAAAACTAGCAGATCAATCATAGATTAAAACTTAAACATAAAATTAAAAAGAAAATCAAACCCGATGTCGAAAACCTTTGGGAAGAAGACTGAGGCGCTGAGCCGTCTTATCGAAAATCGAACAAACACCATCTTCGAACAATCTTCGCGTATCAACATCAGCGTCTCAAACAATATTTTTTTTATTTTATTTTTTTATCATTTTATTTTTTTATTATTTTTTTTTATACGAATAAAAATAACCGAATGTTAAAAAAAACAGTAATATAATAAAGAGATTGAAGACAGATTATGAAATAAAAGAAAATTAACAGGAATAAAAAAATTGAGACGAAATCTTAATAGCAACTTAACTTTTCATTAATTAAAAATCAAATTACAAGTGCTGAAAAATTAAAAATACAAGATTAATTTAAAACCCTAATCTAATTAACTGAAAATTAAAACTAATCTAAACCCTACTCCTAATTAATTTTAAAAACTGAAAAATTAAAGAAAAGCTTGAATACATCTTGAGAAATGGGGGTTTTTATAGGAGAAAACCCTCAAACCTTTCCTTGGTGCCTACGGCTTAAGATCTTGGTCGTTCTTTAATCTTCTCTCTCTTTTCTTCTCTAATCAAGCGGTTGTGATTGATTGGTGTCCGGATTGCCAGCGTGGATTATGTGAGGACCACGAGTAGTGTTTTGATCCGATTCTTGGGGGGATTTATTTTCTTTTGATGTGAATTAACCATTGTAGTAAAAAGCCCTAAAAAATAGTGGTAAATTTTGATGTAAAAAATTTAGGGTTTATGGG
Organism: Glebionis coronaria; assembly: GCA_025667525.1. Classification (NCBI taxonomy): domain Eukaryota; kingdom Viridiplantae; phylum Streptophyta; class Magnoliopsida; order Asterales; family Asteraceae; genus Glebionis; species Glebionis coronaria. The sequence continues at coordinate 489,485,430 of CM046874.1, forward strand.
AAGTTGGCTGTAAAAATGGGAGATGGAAGAAAGTGGTGGGTGAATTCACTTTGGGTGTAACGAAAGAAAGGGAAAGTGAGTAAAAAAAACGTTTAATTTATTAAAGTGTGAGTGGGTGAAGTAATTGTGGGGAGTGGGTTTATTTGTGTGTGGGAGAGGTGCACCGTAAGAAATTTAGAGGAGTGAAAAGGAGGTGCACGGTAAGGTGAGTGACACGAGTGTTTTGGTGAGATAAATAAATTTGTAAAAAAAACAAACGTGTGTTTGTTGTGATGTGTTGACTATGGAAATGTTGACCAAGCAAATATAACTTTTGTTCATTTTGAGCTCAAACCAATTAACTCCCATATCTCATGTTTGATATTGGGCTATTAGCCCAAAGTGTTAAAAAATGAGCATAATACATAATCAAATGGACTTTTAATGGGCTTTTAGGTGAAAAGTGATTTCAAAGGTTATGTTAATGGGCTTTTGGGCCTATTAATCCAAATGTGGGACCCACTAAGCTCGAATATCTTCAAAAGATTAAATCCGCTAAAAATTGACTCGATTTCGGCTTCCTTGATTGTTTCTTCAAAATCGTATCGATTTTTTCGGGTTTCATGAATTTAGGCACACTTTTGGTCTTTTAACTATGTCCTTGACTCTTTCTTGACTTTTTCTTCGACATTTGACCGTGAAATCCCGTGTTTTCTCTTCTTTTGATTATTTGTACCTATTTAAACACAAGAACACAAAAACACGCGTAATTCCGACTTTTACGATAATAAACACATGATTATGTCTTGTTTTTCCTTGATTTTAGTGGCAAAAGGATAAGTGTTTACACACTTATTATCCTTCAGATAAAAGGAAAGTTTATCGCCGATGATAAACTTATCCTTGACAACGGGAAGTTTACAACTTCTCGGACTTGAGCTCGGTTTGTAAGATACTCAACATCTTAAGCTCAAGTAATTGGTTTTCAAAACTTTGAACACAATTTTTCGAGAATTTCTCAAAAGGTTTTTCTAAATCTTTCAAAATTGTGTGTTCAAAAATGTTTTGATAAAAAGAGCATGTCTTCTGGAATCGATAATATTTACGAACCTAGAAATGTCATTCAATAATGACACGGGGTTGTAAATAAAGTTCGAGCAGAAGTTCAAACTTTTAAAACATGCTCAAAATGGTTTGCTATTATTTCAGATAGCAACCCGCTTTTCATAATCAAGTCAAGCATTTCACCGGAAAGCTTTGACTCAACAACGGGAATTAATTTTCTCGGGGACGTGACGAGGTGACCAACATTCGTGAACAAGAACCATGTGAATCTTTCATATGATGTTCTCCATCATTCAGGTCCTACCTCGTAAACTGTTAATCTTGTGAATTCATTATCATATATGATCTTTGCACGTGATAAATACCTTACAATTGTGTTTAAAAGGTATTTAATTTACGTTTCAAGTACACCCTCATTTATTTGAGGGGGAGCTTGTGTAATTCATGAAGATAATTGGACTTTCATTTTTCTTCCCAAATTTTCTTAAAATGCTATTAAATCAATTGATATTAAAAACATCGATTGGGTTAATATTTTTAATATGGGGGAGAAAATGTGATTTAATATGGGATATGATCAATCATAAATGGTTTGACTTAACGTGATAGCTCATCCCGACATGTGCAAAATGTTTTCGGATATCGTGGCATATGTTAAGGGGGAGCAAAATGGATTTGCACTTCAAAATGGATTTCATGGTGACATACACTTACCCAAAACATCTCTATTCACGATGATGAAGATTGTGGTGACATAAGGATGGTAGGATAGGTTAAAGTCCAATGATTCCTCTAGAACCGGAGGATTCTTCCCAAGGACATTCCATAGCTAGAAATAGTAGTCCTTAGGAAAGATGGAGAAAGATTGTGAATGTAGCTGAATGCCGACCAAGTACTTAAGTTAGCACTGGAACAATCACAACAAGGTGCTAGTGATGACGTATTGGTAAGCATTAAAGGGGTTGAAGAATGAAAAAGAATTGTAAAGATAAAGGGTGTAAAGAAAGAAGCCCTCCTTACAACTTAGGCAGAAACCGGGTCAATTCATATGCTATTGAGATCATTTTAATGATTCTTGATATTGAAGATAGACATCATGGACCCAGTGATGCAAGGCACAACCCATCCCAGCTAACTCAGATATCTCTTAAAAGATATTTGTTTTAATCACACGGAGACAATACATTATCTATTGATTTATTCACTCCGAATAAATTGGTATTGAAAAGGTGGCACTCCTCTTCAGCCTCCGATCACTAAAAATCCAAAATGCACGATCGAGTGTAGAGCCATTTGAGATCATCAAATATCTCATTAGGACACACTTTCATATTTCCTTGCTTCTTCACACACTGTGAAAAGTAAGAAAGATCTTAAGAGTCCTACGCAAAATCTTCATGATCTTGCCTGAACATCCGAGTAATACGAAAGTATTTACAATGAAGATGGAAATCCTTCTTGAGCGAATATCAAAAAGCTCATGGTAGGTGACTTGTGCGATTCTTTATGAATCAAACTTGTGATAACTGGAAAGCAACAGTGGTTTAATTCTTAAATGAATTTAAACACGTTCCAGGCCTCTACGCAATATCTTAGTGATCTTGCCAGAACATTCAGAGTAATACTATCAAGTATTTACAGTGACGAATGGAAATCCTTCTAGTGTTAACATCAAACAGCACTTGGTAGGTAACTTGCAAGATTCTATATGAATCAAGCTAGTGACAACTAGAAAGCAACGATGGTGCGGTTCTTAATTGAACTTCACTTGTTCCAGGAACATGAATTGACGGCTTCAAATCATGCGGATAATATTATCCAAATGATTCACTCTTTACGTTCGCAGTCAGCTTTGGACGGTCGAGTAAAGAAAACGGGTTTACCCGCGAAATCTTGTCAAGGAGGTTCTTTATTGAAACTACCTGCCACAAGTACGATATTTAATATCGTCCAACGGTCTTCACCGACCGGAGGTAAATTGCTACCGAATTAGAATGAAATGTTCAAGGCCATTTCATCCGTGTATATTGTTTTGTTGCTAACTGTCTTATGCAGCGTAACAAGAAGGTGACATTGCGGTGTACAATCCAGAAGAAGTCGTCACCACATGCTTATACTACATACAATTAGTACTTCAACAAATTCAAGAAAGCCTGAAGGTCAAGTCTTCCGCTGTATCAAACTCTGAAGCTTTCAAGAATTTAAAAGTATAAGTATGTGGAACATGAAGTCACAAAGAGGCAAATATCACAAGTGAAGAATGCACAAGGTCAAGGCAAGGAAACATGCTCAAGACTAAAGTCAAAGATCACATCAAGCATATTCACAAGAACAAGATCGAAGACTCAAGCATAGATGCTAGGTTTAAGATTTTGTAAAAAGATGTGACCTCCCTTAGGGGGAGATTGTTGGAGATACGTTTTTCCCAATAAAGTCTCGGTCACATCTTAGTTAGCATAGATCACGAGTTATAGACTATTTAGAACTTTGTTTCTTGGAGCGACCTCCCTTAGGGGGAGATTGTTAGAAATACGTTTTTACGTATTTATGAAGGATCGGTCGCTCCAACGATAATTATGTAATGGGCTCGTGATCTATTTAATTAGTGTATAGTCCATATAGCCCACATGTAGGGTGGGCTATATATATCCCCTCCTAGCATGTTAGGAGGGGTTGTTGATTGTCATTTTCACTTAATCATTATTCATCTTTACTTTCTCTCTTTAACTTCTCTCCCTTCTCTCCTTTCTCTCTCTAATCCCTCATCTCCTTCCTTCATCTTCTTCTTTATTTATCAATCAATCAACCATATTAATCCATCAAATCCATCATATAGAATAGGCCAATGATTTAGTAGACCTTCAAACTTTCCTAGTCCATTCCTAGAACAATGTGACATGTTGAGAGGTTAAACATATGGCTTAATGATTCAGGATGAACTCATAAAGCATAATGATTCAAGATGAAATCATAAAACATATGTTTTTAATGATTCAAGATGAAATCACCTATGTGAGAGAGAAGTGGGGTTGCTTCGAAGGAAATTGCGGGGGCGCAATTTCTAAGAGCTCTTGCAGAACCAGGCAAGTGTTCATGACCATAACGAACACGACTATGAGGACTTGACAAGGTCAGGGAGAGTCCTGTGTGAGTGTGTATTGTCGTCTACGTAATCAGAGGCTGAGTTCAAGGACATCGCGTCTACTCAGATCTAGGAGACTAAGTGCATCTCACAAGGGAAGGTTCAAAGGGTTACACCTACCTATCCTATGCAGGACTTAACCGCAGAAATTTTGCCGAAACTTTCGTGTGTTTTCGACCGATTCCCATTCATGTGGGGGATTGTTGGAAAATGTTTTGCAAAATATGGTTTTTTCAATACTTTGGACATAATTTTATATATGTATATGTTATATATATTCATAGTACTTAGTAGCTTTGCGTTCTCCTCGAAGAGAGCTTCGCAACGAGCTAAAGTATGTCCAATATGGAGTTAATATGAATGAGATATCGTGTCTCAAAGTGAGTCACGTGAAACACAATATTTGGAAAAATATTTGTCCCACATCGCTTGAAACATGAAGTGAAAACATGTTTATAAGGAAATCCTAGTTTCTACCCTACAATATTCATTTGTGGGTTTTTACTCCAACACGCAGGGGGGGGGGGTGCAGAAAGTGGGATTTCTAGGCCAAAAACGGGTTCGAAGCTACTGAACTTGTGCACGAGCGCACGACCTGCGGACACGAATGCAGCTCCGAAAACTGGCTTGGGTGCGGGCAGATTTCGGTATCTTTTTTTGTTGCAAATTCGATTTTTGTTTCCAGAAAATTCTGTACATCTATTTAAGGAATAGATATAAGTCATGACAGAATTTTCCTGTGTTTGTTAAATATATGCAAATCGTGTTTATTTTTAACAGATTTGTATGTCTGATTATTTTAGAAGCATATATTCTGTCTTGGTGACCAAGGCATGAATTAGCTATAAAATAAACCATTCTCATTCAGTTTTTATCATCAGAAAAACGCAGCTTTTTCTTTACTCCATTACCAGTTCTTTTTCCAGCAGCTCGTCGATCAGAAACACGCAAGGCTTCCGTGATCTTTCAGACAAGTTTGTTTAGTCCGGCTGTACAACAGCTTTGGACGTTGTACCCTGGGAAACAGACGGCGAATCTATTTTAAGGGAAGCGTGTTAAACACGTGCCTCGTCTTTGTTTTACTGCTTTCTTCATTACTGTTAATTACTTTCTGTCATTTAAATTCTGTCAATTTAATTTCTGTTATTTTATTGTAAATTCAATTTTATAATAAAAGTGTACACCGTTTCCTACAACCTCGTAGACAATTGATATTCAAGTTATCCGTATCACATTAGAACCTTTTTCATGAGAAAAACCAGAATGTGACTAGTATTATGAGATACATTATCCTATAGGATCTTAAAATTTGTTGATATCAATTTTAAGCGGATACCACAGGACATCTTGCAATAGCGAACCATATCGGTTATGATTTAGGAGCACTTAAGTACTTACCTCGTGACTTAAAAAGGCTGTTTGAGTTTACTACTCACTATACGTATTAAATTTACTACTTGCCAGATGTATAGTGTAAATTTCATGTCATGATAAGCTTTTTTTTTTTTTTTGAACAAAATGTCATGATAAGCTTAATTAAACTACATGTATAGTGTTCATCCAAATTGAATTTTATTTTATAATTGAAATTGACTTTTCTACCACAAGAAGTTGATGTTAAATGGAAAGAATTTCTTCGACCAATATTAATGATATAGGTACTGTTTGGAAAAGCACTCCGCAAATTTTGAACTATTAAACTTTCAGTATTTTACAAAATTAATCATCTATTTTAGCCTTTTAGGCATGAGTAAAATAAGAGCATGTGTTTGGTTTGTCATTGTTCATGACTATGTCGTCATCTCTAATTTCTATAGGTTGATCATATACTCAAATATGCATTCCATTTATATTACAGGTTACACTCAAAGTCAAAATCGAGAAAATATTACTTCCACTTTGCAATGTGGTTACTTTTTCATGACAAACAAAAAAACAAGTCAAAAACAGTCCCGGGTAAATATAAAGAAGTCAATAACACCCCATCGAGAAGCGCGGGCACTAACACAAGCCCAATAAGCCTATCCGGAAATAACAAGTTAACTTTTTTTTTACAAAAATGCCCCTCATGTTAATACTATTTGCGGCTTTTACATAGAATAAACTTTATTTATCAAATATCCCACAAATAATAACGAATTCATGAATAAAATATATATATATAAAAAAGCTTTTAAATTACGAACAAAACGACCCAATATTAATATGTTTTAAATGTATGTTGCGATTATATTAAAAAGTCTTGGAGTCTAATACATATTTTTGAAAATAATAAAACTTTTGAAACATACTCCCGGCTTACATAATATTTTTATACAGTAATATACTTTAGAGTTTAAAGTTTATTTATGAAATATCAATGAAGTTTATATTGGCATATTAACGTTTGTCCGGAATTTCAGCAAGAACTGCGTACATTCTCTTTTATCTACGCTCGAAGATTTAACTATCAATCTTTCTTACTATATTATAAAGTATTTGGGACTTTTGTAACAAACTTTTAGTTGGCTGAATTTTAACACTTTTTACTTAATATATAAAGCAATTTGTTAGATATTTTTCCCACATTAACAACCTTTTGTAACAAACTTTTGTAACAACCTATTAAAACATAATTTTTAATTTTAGATTGAAATATCTTTTTATATATTTATTATCTTACTATATTATAAAGCATTTGGGACTTTTGTAACAAACTTTTAGTTGGCTGAATTTTAAGACTTTTTACTTAATATATAAAGCAATTTGTTAGATATTTTTCCCACATTAACAACCTTTTGTAACAAACTTTTGTAACAACCTATTAAAACATAATTTTTAATTTTAGATTGAAATATTTTTTTATATATTTATTATTTTCATAATCTAAATTCACCATAGTTTTTAAAATTTTGTGCTTTTTAATTCAATATATATATCGATAAATTTTATTAACTTTTAGTTTTTTTTCCATTTATAACGGGTTTATTTTGATTTAACCTTTTTACCATTTTAAATTAGTGTGAATACGAACTTTATAAGTAAAATAGTAACTTTAAAAATCATCATTATATACTCGCCGCTACTTTACGCGGGCACCATACTAGTTATCTTCAATGAGCAAACAATCCGCCGCAACGCGTGGGGACATTTCTTTCTCGTTAGCTCCTATTTCATAACAGAAGCCCATATAGGATGTTGGAAACTGACAGTAGGATGGAATATATTTCGCAAAGTGAGCCCATATATGGCCTGCTAGTAAAATAGGCCATCATCCTTTCAAATTTTGAAGATATTTGTGCTAGAAACTAATGAAGAAATACAATCTTGTATCATATAAATAGTTAAAAGAATATATATGTAATTCCCCTTCTATAAGGCATTTGCATATATATGAGATCATTACATGATACGTCAATAAGATACGGAGTACATCTAAAGTTCTTAAAGACATTTTGATTGTTGAATTACATTAGTGATACTAATTTGACACATAACAAAATAAAAAGCCTAACACTGAATCAAAGACAAAGGGAGTATAAACGTTACTATAACTAGTACTCATAAAGTCTCAAAATAAGAACTGCACTATTCACAAATCAAAAGTCTCTCATGATTAATCAGTTAAAAGACGGTGGTGTTTGTTTTTTTAGAACTGTCTCTTAACAGTATCTTAATCTAACTCAATAGATGCAGTAGATATTTAGGTCATTAATATTGTTTGTTTCTTCATTTCATTTAGAGGCAGTAAGAGGCAACCAGTGTTAAGAGTGTTTGTTTTTATCTGATCATTAAAAGGCACTAAGAGGCATAAACGTTTGATTAAACTAGATGTAAAGGGGTTGTTTTAACACCTCTTAATGTCATTTTTCTTGTTCTTAATTTTTGTTACTTTTTTTTGTTTATATTTTGTTATTTTTTTCTATTTGAGTGTTATTTTTCATTCTTTTTTGGGCAAACTGTAAATTTCGTCCCTGTACTTTGCGAATTTTGCAAATTTGCCACCGAGAGCAAACTTCAAGCAATTTCCCACTATACTTCAAAATCTCGTGCAATTTTGCCACCGAGTTAACGTTTTTTGACTTTTCGTCGTTTTCCTCCGTTAACTCTCACACGTGCCTGACACATGAGGGTACATTCGTCATTTCCCGTGCCACAACATCTCGTTACCTCATCCTCACCTTGCCTTTATGCATTTTCGTCCCTGAAACTATTTCCCGCCATTACTAACACGTGTGGTTGGAATTGCATACATAGGTACGTCGACGCATTCATCTTTAGTCATAACCTTTTATATCTTCTTTAACACATCACTATTGTAGTCATGGTGGTCGTATGTGAATGTGGCAAAGCCGCAACAATCAAAACTTCATAGACTGACAGGAACCCGGGGCGACGGTTCTACTGTTGTCCTGGCTGTGGTTTTATTGGTTGGAGTGACCGCCCAATGTGTTACCAAGCAACTGATGTGATTGCTGGGCTCTTGAGGGCCCGGAATGAGCTCGAAGAAGATCTGAACGAGCAACTGACGTTGTTGATTGAGAAGGAAGTTCTTGTGAAGAAACTAGAGAAGATGCTTATTTGTTCCTGGATTTTTATGTTCCTTGCATACAAGTTTTTCTAGTTTTTACTTTGTGCTTAATTTTATGTTTCAGGGAATAAGGTCATCCCTGGTTGTATTTACCTTTTTCATGTTAAATAAAATATGTGCTATGTCGTAATAGTAATTTATGAATCATTAAAATGTTTGTTAGGAGTTGCTGATTATTGTGATTTGTGTTAGATGTTTGGATATAGGGTGCTCTTCAACTTTGTCTTTAATCAGTCGAGAACCTGTTTTTTTGTGTTTAGGCACAGGTATTCAATCTTGACTTTAATTAGTCAACATAGGGGGTGTTTGGGAATAGTTCTTCAGGTTTGACTTTAATTAGTCAAAAGACGGGTATTTTTTGGTTGTTTGGCACTATATGTTAGTCTAAGTTCAGTATGATAAGTGAAGGTCGGTTGGCAGTATCTCTAGCGTATGCCTAAAATGTTAGTCAAAATCCTATCTGATAAGGAAAGGTTTGACTAATTCAGTTTAAAAAATCAACAATGTGCCTAAAATGCAAAACAAGAACGTATATAGTGAATTAAACAAGTACAATAGAACCCCTAAATTAAACAACAACCATTCCAAATCAGGCCCTAAATAGCCATTATTTCTACTGTCTACAACATACACTATTTAAAAGTATAAGAATTATATTTTGTCCTTAAACACACATATTAATGAAAAGAAATAACTGTGAACATTTTGCACCATCAATTCTCACTGGTGCAAATTCAGTTATTAAAACTCACAGCTCAAGCCTCATTTCTTCTGCTTTGCAGAACCACCATCAACTTTCTTGCTTTGTCTCTTCTTCCTTGGGCCCTTACCAGCTGGAGTTGTTCCTGATGATGGTTGAGTTGTTTGTGATGCCATTGGCTGAAATTCTAGGACTTATTGGCTTGCTCTTTGACTGGTTGTTGCTCCTTGGCCTGAACTTCCACTAGTACACCCTCTCTTATTATGACATGTCCTTTACACTTGCTGCAATTCATCCAGATGCCTTGCGTAGTCATCTTTCCTGTCTTAGCCATTTTCTTTATAGCCTCCTCAGCAACTTTATCCTTAGAAATTCTTCTCTTCTTCTTTGGTCTAACTATAGGAACATGGTGGTGCGGAGGTAGTAACAAACTCGAGATCCTTCATCTTGGCCAGAAACTACAACCACTAACAGGTTTAACCTTATATTGATATGTCTCCTTCCATGTCTTCAACCAATAACATGGTGTCACCCATTCCTCTGGTATCATAACAGATTCTCCATGATTTTCCCTGTTGTTCAATGCTACAACATCATGCCTACATGGTATGCTAGTTAACTCCTATATCCTACAATCACATTGCTTAAGGTTGAGCTTCACAACACACTAGTCATTAGGTCCCTTACACTGGTATTATTCCCCTATTATGAAGAACATTGGAATCATTTGCAAAGGTCTTAATATAGTTAAAAAATACGTGTTACAGTTGGGGTTAGCAGACGAGTACTTTTATCTATCACTTGTTGCACATTTACAATTCTCTTCATAAGATACCCTCTTATATATTTTAAACACCCAATGATTGTCATATCTCTGCCATCCACCAACTTATTTTTAAAAGCTTCACATATGTTGTTCAGCAAGATATCACACTTACGTCTCCTTAAATGTCGCATATATTATAAGCAGTTAAGTAATAACAGTGTAAATTACATATGCAACTAACCAAAGAAACATACCTATTATGAACAGCCAAGTAATAAAATTGTAAATTGCATATGCAACTAACCAAACAAACATACCTGATAAATGTGCCCTGTACAATGATGCTAGAGGAATCTTTCTTAACCACTCATAAGCTTTAGGGTCAACTGCTTTTACTTGATCCATTGTTGCCTCCAACTGAGCTATTGTTGATGACCTTGCACACTTCCAAATAAGCTCCTTCAATTTCTTGTCTTTGTGTTTCTTTTTCATCTTTTCATAAATGTGTCTAACATAGTATCTATGCTCAACTGCTGGAAACAATTCTGTAATGGCTGGTAATATCCCCTAAATTAAGAAAAAATATTTCAGTTGGGTGGCACTAACAGTACACATAATTAATTACTAGTCAAGGACTATACCTTTTTGTATAAACTAGAGGGGGGGTTTAATAGTTTCTTAAAATTTACTTGTCAACAGATGGTTTTTAAAAATCCTTTACAAAAACTTATACTTGTGTGATTATGTGAAACCTTCTTATACACAACATGAATAAGGTATAGTGAAACTAAACTAATAATCACAAATATAAAGAATAATGAATGTAATGAGATAAGGGAAAGAAATATCAAACCAAACACCAAGGATTTATAGTGGTTCGACAACGAAGCTCACTCCTCGTCCCTACTCCACTCCTTGAGTACTCATTACTCGAGAGTTCACTAATCAACAAGCTCCTTAAGGTGGAGAAACCGTACACAACGTTGCTTATCCAATTTCCGACTCTAAGCTAAAAGTCGAGCCCTAATCTTAGCTAGGACCAATCTACACTAGTATACTTTAAGGACCAACTATAAACCTTAGTACATACACAACTTCCAAATAGACACAACTACTTGGATCTTCACAACTATGGCACAACAATGACTAAATAAGATTAGATCGTCAATGGGTTTTTGATGTAGACACAACACTTCAAGGATGAAAGTGTTCTTCTCTTTGCACTTGGAGAGGAAGAGATGAGAGAAGAAAGATTCACTTCTAAACAAGTAGTAATCAACCAAAGGACCAATGATTTGAGTGATTTTAGAAGTATGAAAGAATCTGGAATTATATGTGCAAAAGAGGTGAAGAGAAAATCTGAGAATGGTCCACTATTTATAAGACAAGACTCCAACGGCTATATCTACCCGCGGTTCTTTATTGAAGCCCGCGGTTCCTTACCGATAAGGAACCTTATAGCCACTTAAGGAACCGCCAGAGTAGACTCCGCTCCTTTTTTTCTTTTAGTGGTATGGTTCGAATCTGGTGATTAAAATATCCTGAAAGGATATTCCAAATCAAGATAGAATATGCTATTTTTAAATTTTCAAATTTTCAAATAATTAATTTAATAAAACATTTTCTTAAAAAGAAAGTTTAATAAAAACTTGTCATACTTAATAAAAAGTGAGTTTTAAGAAAAGATTAAATCCTTGATCACTTAATTAGGAAGAGTACTTGTTTGTACATACCTTAAGTGATAATGGTAAAAATGAAAAATACTTGAACTCAAGAATTTGTTTTTCGTTGTTTTCGTAAATGCTTGTTTTTACATATTTTCGTAATCAAAACAAAGCGAGACCGAAAAATGCAAGTAACGTTTTTAGGCATCATTGCATTAACAATCTCCCCTTTTTTGATTTCGACAATACATAAACCTAATCACAAGAAAAACAAGATTTTCGAAGACGAGTTTATTTCACTTCTCCCCCTTTGTCGAAGCAAAAAGGTTGCAAAAGTCTTTGTAGAAGAGAAGAATCGGAATTTGCAAATGCTCCTCCTTGGTGCTTACTCCCCCTTGCTTGGGGCACCAAGGAATCGAGATATGGTGACAATCTACATAGAAGTGTTAGTAGAAGAGAAGAAACACACAACAAGATATAGCAAAGGTCACAAAGAAAAGAGAAAAGACCAAGATCCAAGATAAGTCATGTTAAAAGGAAAACATGAATAAAAGATACAAGGAAACAAAACATACAAAGATGTATGTAAAATAAAACAAGACAAAAGCATAAATCTAATCCTAGTTAAACTAAAACTCTAAGATTGGCTTGAACTAGATGTCTTGAAGATAAGCAACCAATGCTAAGATAAAAGACAAGGTTGTGGCGGAAGGAGGTGGTGGTGGCTTGGTAGTAATCTCATAGTCATAGTGAAGAGAATATTTGACTACGAGACTTTTGATGTAATTCAACTCCTCATAGATATGAGCCATAGCAAGATGTTGATATTGACAACAATGACAATATGTTTCATGATGCATGACATTATCATGTGAAGGAGGATGAACACTAAAGGGTAGAGGTGGAAGAAAAGAAGTTCCACAATCAACATTCTTAGAAGGAGAATAAATGTGATTTTGAGTGTTCTTGGGTGAATTGGGATTGAAAGCAATTGGAGAAAATGGAAGAGAATCAAGGCTTTCATTTGGAGAATAAGACATTTTGATTTGAAAGAGGATACAAAATGCTTAGGGTTAAATAGAGAAAGCTCAAGTTATTTTGAGGGTTGTCAAAGGGTTGAAACAAATATTCCAAAAAGTGTTGGAACAAATTTGAAGTTTCAGAAATACCCGAAATAGGAAGCACTGTACGCGGTTCCTTTTCTCCACCGGCGGTTCCATATCGATATGGAGTCGCGGTTTCTATAAAGAACTGCCCATAGAGGGTTGATTTTGGGGATGAGGGAGGATTTTCTAATTCATAAAATCCTATTTTTCTAGTCTAACTAATCATAGAGATATGCTAAAAAGAAAAGATTGACAAAGAAAACACACAAGAACTCACCAAACAAGGTTTTGACCAAAATACATAGATTTTAAAGAAAATCGATGTTGGAGGTGTGTAGAGCTAGACAATAAGTCATGACACAATGATCCTCCATAGTTCTCTTTTGTTCTTGCTATATTTGAGAGACACATACATATGAATTACGTAAGCTCATGATTAAATAGCAAGAAGCTATGAAAAAACGTTTTTAGATTGAATTAACAATGCAAAAACATTTCTCGACCATTTTCGAAATAACTTTGAGAATTTTGAAAAAGAGAAGAGAGGTTTTCCAAAAAGAGTTCACAAGACTCAATGACTGAAAGAAAGAAGAGACTCAAAAGAGAAAAAGACTCGATTAATAAATGCGCAATTAAGGAATATGTTTCATTAAACCTACACCTAGACGCAAACAATTAAAAGGTTCCCTCTTAAGTGGCTTAGTGAAGGTATCGGCTAAGTTTTCTACTGAGGACACCTTCTCAATCGAAATGTTCCCCTTTTGAACATTATCCCCAAGGAAATGGTGGCGAATCTCTATGTCCTTGGTTCACGGATGTGGCAAGGGATTCTTGCTAAGGTCTATTACACCCTTATTGTCGCACATGATGGGAACATCATCAAGAGAAATCCCGTAACCAACAAGCGCTTGCTTCATCCATAGAGCTTGATGAAAAGATTTACCGGCACTCACATACTCGGCTTCCGTGGTGGATATAGCAAGAGCGGTTTGTTTCTTAGAGAACCAATAAGTTAAACAACAACCCATGAGGGTACAAACTCCACTAGTGCTTTTCTGGTTCACATAGTCTCCCGCCTGATCCGAGTCCGCGTAGACAATTATTTCTACGTCGGTCCCTTTAGGATACCATAATCCTAAATGTATAGTGCTCTTAATGTATCGGAAGATACACTTAACCGCTTCAAGATGAGAGGTTTTGGGAGCCTCTTGGAAGCGAGCACAAAGGCAAACACTAAACATGGTATCCGGTCGACTTGCCGTTAGGTATAACAAACTACCAATCATACCTCTATATTTGGTGTTGTCTACCAACTCACAATCATCATCTACGGTCATAGGGGTCTTCATTGGTCTAGAATCTTCTAATCCAAATTTCTTTAGCATTTCTTTAACATACTTGGATTGATTAAATAAAATACCATCGTCCATTTGTCAAATTTGGATTCCTAAAAAGAAGTTAAGTTTGTTGGAAATACGTTTTTTCCAAGGAAAGTCTCGGTCACTGATACAAGCATTTTCATTGGGTTCTAGATTTCTCTCGGTATCCTCTCGAATTGATCACAGCTCTAAGTGGAATGATTTGTTCTTGGTGACAAAAAGGGGATTTGGTTTTCTATTCTACTAAAAAGTTAGATGCGTAAGTTAAGTAAAAGTAAACTATCAGCGACTCAGTAACCTAGTAATAAAAGTGAAACAGGAATACGGACTAAATTAAAAATAACAATAATGACCTTAAAAGTGCTCCATCCGGAATATTGGAACTGTTCGGAATGTTGAACTCTATGCGGAATAATCATGCAATTCAGAATCTTTAAGCCTATGCGGAACAAAGTCCTACACGGAATAATATCTTATGCGGAATAAATGAAGACTACTCGGAATAACTGCTCTATGCGGAACTTTTGACCATGCAGAATAATCAGGAGTAATTATGCTATGCGGAATGTAAGGAATATTCCGAATAAAAACAAAACAAGTTGGCTATCCGGAATATATATAACATTCCGAATAAGGAAAAAGTGGAAGAGACTACGCGGAATAAAAGATATTCCGAGTAAAGGAAAACTAGGTAGGCTATTCGGAATATTGAAAATATTCCGAATAAGAGAAATGGCAAGAAGATTAATCGGAATATTTAAATAATCCGAATAAGGGCAAATAAAGTGGACTATTCGGAATGTTGCTGGAATGAAGAACAGAAACAGTAGAAAAACAGGGGAAGCGAGTTTAAACCCAATCGAACCAAATAAACAAAAACGTTTCAACCAAATTAACCCATAATCATCTATTAACCATAAGGATCAAATCCCAATCATAAAAAATCAAATTCAACAACTTTTTAAGATCGAAACTCAAATTAATAAGAACTTAAGAACTTTGAATAAAAAGATGATGATGAACAAGAGTAATGAAAAGATTAAATGAACTTGTATTGATGATTAAGATTCAGTAAACAAAAGGAAAGGATCAAACTTACAAGATTAAAGAATAAATCAAAGAAAATGAAAAACCACTCCTTAAGGGAGATGGTTTCCTACGAACTAGGAAGAATGTAATTGAAAGAAAAACTAGATGCCAAATTTATGTGAGGGATTTCCTTTTATAGGCTAAGTGGTTGGTTGGTGAGTGGGCTTTCTCCCTTTCTTCTTGTCTTCTCGTCTTTTCAGAAAAGTTGACGTTTTCGATTCTGATTCGGGATTTGTCGACGATTAAATTCAACTCGTCTTTTAATTTCTTCGTTTAATAGACTTGAGTTTCTTCGACATATGTAAATCTTCCATCTTTGGTCCTTTTCTTCGATAAATCTTCAAATAGGCCCATTGACTTCAAATCTTTTGCATCTCTTGGACAATAGACTTCGTCTTTAGACTTTTTCCTTGATAAAACCCGTGCAATCCCATGTTTTCTTCAATAATCATCCGGTTGACTCTGAAAACACAATAAACACAAAAACCACGCATAATTCCAAACAAATGATATTAAACACGCGTTTTGGTCTTGTTATAGTAAGAATTAAGTGGTAAAAGGATGGGTGTTTTCACACCTATCAAATCCCCTATACTTAACCATTGCCATGCCCTCATGCAATGCTTAGTGATAAAGCAAACTTACACTTTTCTCATAATCAATCAACCTTGGCCTTATTAACATACTACTAAACAAAATTTAATGTACTAAGAGAAATCAAAACTTTAAAGTAAACAAAAGGATGGAAATAACTTGCAAAGAGATCAAGGACTTACATTAGGGCTTTGGTGCTGCGAAGATTTATCATCCTCAAGTTTCACGTTCCCCAAACTAAGCTTAAAAACGAGATCATTGTTATTATAAGTTAGCAATTCAAACACTTACACACATGACTTAATTATATGCTTAAACTCCCTTATTCCTAGGTGTATCTTTTATATTTTATTTTTGTCTTAGAATGATCATGAAAATGCATTTTTGGACTTATTTCGATAGTTTATTTAGGCTGAAAGCAAAGTAGGACGGTTTGATCAATAGTTAGCTAAAGGACAAAATCTCTTAAAGCTGCTTCTCGGGATATCAAAAAGTTCATATCTTGGCATAACTCGGTTCACGATTTGAGACCTTTCTCGGGCCGATATTTGGCATGTACTTTATTCTTCATATCTTCGAGAGACGTTCTTGAGATAATGGTCTTCTCATCGTTAATAGAGTTTCTTCACTTGGAGACTTTTGAGGGGTACTCCAACTTTGTTGACCACGAATTCATGATTATTTCTTCAATCTCTAATTGGGATTTTGAGATACAACGATCCGCCTCCTTTTCGGACTTGGATCTATTTATCCTCATACCTTGTTAGGGTCTTTTCGGATAGACTTCTCCATGATCTTTATGGGAGTTAATTGCTTTTCGTCGTGAGTCTTGATCCTTCATATTGATTTTGGGAATAATGCTTTTCACATCACTTTGGATCTTTAGCAATAAAATGGAATCCTCATGCCTTGTTAGGGCCTTTTCGGACTCGCCAATCTTCGCGCCCCGCTTCATAAGTTATGCCTTGGCTATGAACTCTTATCATTACCGAGCAACTTTTAAACGATCTTGGGATAGAAGCTAAGTAACTTTTCAAATCGTACGACCTTACTTATTGCAGATAAATTATTAGCAAGTGATGGGAGAATAGGCAGATAATTACACCAAGTGAGCTTGTGCAAGAATACCGACTTATAATTGACTCTATCATTTCTCGTCCTCCACAATTTAAAATCTCAAGTAATGAGACTCGTGGATGCTTAGCCTAATAAACCAATTAAGGTCTACATGGTTAAGGATACTAGCCAGAATAAACTTGGATAAGTCTATTCGGGTTGAGTCAAACTAATCGCAACGGGCCTAATATGTCAAAGATTTCAAAACTAGCTACACCACTTATTAATATTTTTGACTTTATTGCGGGATATGTACATATGAAAGCAACGAGAAAAATTTAAAAATTACGACTAAATGGCCAAAGTTAATTAAAAATTTGAAAAATGTTGAAAAAGATGATTTTCCGGTTAAATGAAGGCATTTTCATGGAAAAGTCCACTTAAAACTTCGATAGAAGTCCCCCCTACACTTAAGATAAACATTGTCCTCAATGTTTAAGCATGTGGGAAAAGTCTCCCCTACACTTATGACATTGTGCACGTTGGTTAACTCAAGTTAAGGAAGAGACGACTAACGTGATCAATTTCAAATGTGAGTATGAAGAAAATTGAATCACGATAGTTGAGAGATAGAACCGGATTTCGGATAACACGGGAGCACAGTTCTTCAAAGGTTCCAAAAGTGCATTCATCCCTGTAATCACATCACCACACAAATACAAACACCTATGTAGGCCCCCCTACACTTAGGAGGTTAAAACATAAAAGGATAGATACTCGGGCTGCCTCTCGAGGAGCGCTTGTTTTTGATAACCGAGTCACGAGCCTGACTCGACCCAAAATTAGTTCATGGGGAACGTGGTGAGGGATGGAATCATCTCCTGAGAGATGTCCTCACCAAAGTACAACTTCACTCGTTGGCCATTCACCTTAAAATTAGGTCCATTAGGTTCAGCGAGCTCGAGAGTACCATATGGAAAAATTTGGGCAATGGTGAATGGGCCGGACCAACGAGATTACAGCTTGCCCGAAAATATTTTCAATCGAGAGTTAAAAAGTAAAACTTTGTCTCCAACATGGAACTCTCGGTTCTTAATCTTAGAGTCGTGAATGAGCTTAGTATTCTCCTTATAGATTAAAGAATTTTCATAAGCCTTATTACGGAGTTCATTCAGCTCATTTAGTTGGATCTTGCGTAGGTCACCGGCTTGTTGATATCAAAATTGGCCCACTTCAAGGCCCAGTAAGCCTTGTGCTCCAACTCAATGGGGAGGTGGCATGCTTTCCCGTACACGAGACGATATGGTGTACAACCAATCGGAGTCTTGTATGCAGTACGAAAAGCCCACAAAGCATCATCAAGTTTATCAGCCCATGAGGCACGATGCTCTCCCACGGTTCTTTCAAGAATCCGCTTTAATCCTCGGTTGGATATTTCAGCCTGGCCATTAGTTTGTGGGTGGTAAGCGGTGGAAAGACGATGATTTACAGCATACTTAGCCATGACTCTTGCGAATTGGTCATTGCAAAAATGAGTCCCGCGATCACTAATAATGGCACGAGGCACACCGAATCTAACGAATAGCGATTTCAAAAAGTTACAAACCACCCTTGCGTCATTAGTAGGTAAAGCTTTGGCTTCAACCCACTTTGAAACGTAGTCAACGACTACAAGGATGTATTTGTTTCCTTTAGAAGAAGGGAATGGCCCCATAAAGTCGATACCCCAAACATAAAAAATTTCACATTCCTGAATAAAATTCTGAGGCATCTCGTCTTTATGTGTGATCTTGCCTTGTTTTTGGCAAGCATCACAATGTTTAACCATCTCGTGAGCGTCACGATAGATGGTGGGCCAATAAAATCCCGAGTCAAACACTTTTTTGGCGGTGTAGTTGGGACCAAAGTGACCACCGGTGGGTCCTTTGTGGCTAGCGTCAAGGATTTCTAAAGCTGCCGGTCCATCAACACATCGGCGAATATGTTTGAATAGGTAAGGGTCGTCCCAGAAATAATGTTCAACATCTTTAAAGAACTTTTTCTTTTGTTGGGATGTTAACCCTTCCTTGAGAATTCCACCCGCCAAGTAGTTTGCAATGTCCGCAAACCACGGGGTTTCATCAGAATTTGAATTGACAGACATTAAGGTCTCCAAGGGGAAAGAATCATTGATTTCTTTGTTCGGATGATCCCCTTGGTAAGGATCCTCAAGTCTACTAAGATGATCCGCGGCTAGGTTTTCAGCTCCTTTTTTATCGCGAATTTCGATTTTAAATTCTTGGAGTAGCAAAACCCAGCGAAGAAGTCTTGGTTTGGAATCTTGCTTAGTCAACAAGTACTTCAACGCGGAATGATCGGTGTAAACGATTGTGGTGGAAAGGACAAGATAGGGGCGGAACTTTTCAAAAGCATAGACAACAGCTAAAAGCTCTTTTTCGGTTGTCATATAATGCAATTGAGCCCCTGTCATTGTCTTGCTAGCGTAATGGATTGGTTGGAAGTGTTTGTTCACTCTTTGTCCCAGAACCGCTCTAATAGCAAAGTCACTAGCATCGCACATCAACTCAAAGGGAAGCTCCCAAATAGGGGTAACCAAGACGGGTGCCTTAGTAAGCTTATCCTTAAGCGAGTTGAAGGCTTCGATACACTCTTTGGAAAAGATAAAAGGAGTAACTTTTTCCAAGAGGTGGCTCATCGGGCGAGCGATTTGAGAAAAATCTTTGATGAATCAACGGTAGAAGCCCGCATGACCAAGGAAACTTCTCACACCCTTCACGGTTGAAGGTGGAGGTAACTTAGCGATAACATCGACTTTAGCACGGTCTACCTCAAGACCGGCTTTGGAGATCTTGTGTCCTAGCACGATGCCCTCTTTTACCATAAAATGGCATTTTTCCCAATTAAGAACAAGGCGAGTGTCTTCACACCGCTTCAGCATACGTTCTAAATTGGCAAGGCAAGCAGAGAATGAATCGCCATAGACCGAGAAATCATCCATGAATACTTCCATAGTGTCTTCCACCATGTCATGGAAGATAGCCATCATACACCTTTGGAATGTCCCAGGAGCATTGCATAAACCGAAAGGCATGCGTTTGTAAGCAAATGTTCCATAGGGACAAGTGAATGTGGTTTTTTCTTGGTCTTTGGGATCGATGGGAATTTGAAAATACCCGAAGAAACCGTCTAAAAAGCAGTAATAGTCATTACCAGCTAGACGCTCGAGCATTTGATCCATGAAAGGAAGAGGAAAGTGATCTTTTCTCGTGGCATCATTGAGCTTGCGATAATCAATACAAACTCTCCACCCAGTAACGAGACGAGTGGGAATCAACTCGTTGTGTTCATTGGAAACAGCGGTTATTCCGCCCTTCTTGGGCACACAATGGACGGGACTTACCCACGGCGAATCCGAAATAGGGTAGATCAAGCCGGCATCAAGAAGTTTGATAACCTCTTGTTTGATGACGTCATGAATTCGAGGATTAACCCTTCTTTGGCTCTGGATTGCGGGTTTAAAGTCATCTTCCATGAGAATCTTATGAGTACAAAAGTTCGGATCAATTCCGCGGATATCGGAAATTTTCCAAGCAATTGCCTTCTTATGATCTTTAAGCACGGCGATGAGGCGAGATTTTTCTTCTTCTTTCAAGTCCTTGGCAATGATTACGAGCGACTTCTTCTCTTCTTCAAGGAACACGTACTCGAGATGGGGCGGCAACTCCTTAAGTTCTAAATCCGGAGGATTTTCGATGGGAGGCGTTTTCAAAGTCGGAGCATCGATAGCAATAACCGTGGGAGATGGGGGAGAAGGATTGTCTTCATTAAGAATATTTTCAATGAGGCGAAGATCTTCATCCCAATTGGTGGTAGAATCGTCATTAGCTAAGTTCACATCTCCCATGGTGGCTTCCAAATCTTTCCACAGGAAATCACTTTCTCCAAATAGAGATAGTGAAGAATCGATAGAGGAAACGGTCTCAACATTGGGAAGAGTGGTAGGAATACTTTTGCAAGCATCTTTGAAGTGTTCTTCACAAGCCACATCAAGAACGTCAATACAATTAACACTCTCGTTAGAATAAGGCTGTTTAGACAACTTTCTCATGTTGAAGACAATTTTATCGTCACCCACTCTAATGATAAGCTCACCCGCTTCAACATCGATGAGAGTGCGACCGGTCCTCAAGAATGGACGACCAAAAATTAATGGCACACGAGGGTCCATATCGTAGTCAACAACGACGAAATCGGCAGGAAAAGTGAATTTGTCGACTCCTACAAAGACGTCTTCGGCTATCCCCACTGGATAAGCAACCGTACGGTTAGCTAATTCAAAAGTCATTTTGGTGGGGACTAGCTCAGGGAGAGATAATTGCTTCCAAACGCTTAGGGGCATTAGATTAATACTGGCACCTAGATCGGCTAGGGCCATGCAATTATCTACTCCCGGGAAGTTACAAGGGATTAAGAAACGACCCGGATCACCAAGCTTGGTTGGCAATTTCCTTAAGAGCACTGCAGAGCAATTCTCATTAAGTTGGGTGTTAGCAATATCAAGAAGCTTCTCCTTGTCACTAAGAAGATCTTTGAACATTTTCGCGTACTTAGGCATGTGAGCGAGAGCCTCAGCGAAGGAGATATTGAAATTCAGTTGTTTAAACATTTTAAGAAAGTTCGAAACCTGAATATCATCCTTGCTTTTGAGCTTCTCTTTCCTCAACCTTGAGGGATAAGGTATTTCGGAAGAAGAGGAAGGCTTTGGGAGAATAGGATCACTCACATCCTTGGGTGGAGGAGGGGGAGAAGTAAGAGGTGGAGAAATTGGGGAAGGCGAAGGATGAGGAATAGGAGCAGGTAACTCGTTCTCGTTAGTCACAATCACCGGTGGAGGTATAGGAAGCTCGGGTTTCTTGGTACCTTTGCCACTGCGAGTGGTGATTGCTTTCATCTCCCCTCTTAGATTCGCAACGGTTTTACTCGGAAGAGTACCCGAAGAAGAGGGTTGATTACCTTGGAAAAAACTAGCCATCATGTTCTTTAAGTCATTCATTTGACTATCCAACGTGTTTCTCATGTCAGCTCTTAGATTCCCTTGTTTCACCAGGTCTGCTTTTAAGTTGAGCACTTCCCGCTGAAGATTTCCCACGATCACATCGTTAGTCATCATGTAGGTTTCCACTTCTTGGTGTAAAGCGGTGGGTTGGTTGGGAGGAGCATTGTATGCGGGTGGTTGATAAGCAGGTTGCTGGTAAACTTGGTTGTTTCTTTGAGGTGGTTGTTGTTGTTTGTGAGGTGGTATGTATGGTGTACGAGGTTGTTGTTGTTGTTGAGGAGGACGGTTGAGGCTTTGTTGTTGGTTCAGGTTGCTAGGAGGAAAACCGGGTGGTGAGAGATAGTTGTTAGAGCGGTAGCTAAGCAAGTTGCGGTCACCTTGAGGACGAGCTTGATAAGCGGGTTGAGCATAGGTGCCATATGCTGCATTCACATTCTCAGAAGGGTAGTCTTGGGTGGCAGTACAAGTGGTGTAAGAGTGAGGACCCCCGCATATTTCACATGGTTGGCTGACAGCATTGACTTGAGCGTATTTAGCGTTTCTAGCGTTGATGCTGTTGGTGTTGCTGGCGGTTTGGGTAGCAAGCGATTCAAGAAGCGCAGTGATTTTGTCAAGTCGCTTATCGCTGTCACTAGTACTAGCACTAGCGACATTGGTCCGAACGCTCTTGGTTTGCACACGAGACTTATTCTCAATGATATCCCAAGAAGCATTGGAAGTCTTAGCCAAAAGATTACCCCCCGAGGCACTGTTTAGTGAATCTTGGTCATTCATGCTTAAACCATTATAAAAAGTATTAATTTGATGCACTTTGGTAAAATCATGTTGTGGGCATTTTCTCAAAAGTTCTTTGAAATGATCCCAAGATTCACTAAACGACTCATCGTACTTTTGTTCAAAATTGATAATTTCATTTCGCAAAGCGGTAGTACGAGAGGGTGGGAAAAAGTAGTTGATAAACTTGGTTTCCAAATCCGTCCACGAAAGAATACTTTGTGGCGGTTCCTTAGCAAGCCAATGCCGGGCTTGTCCCTCTAAAGAAAAGGGAAAGAGTTATAAACGGATTACCTCTTGTGGAAGACCATTGAATTTGACCGTATTGGTGAGTTGCAAGAATCTCTTGATGTGGTCATGTGGATCATCAATGGTACGCCCCAAGAATGGTTGAGCAGAGACCATCTGGATAAAGCCGGATTTGAGCTCGAAGTTGTTGGCTGCAATCGCGGGTATGACAATTGGATCATTGTTACCATCTACATGTGCTTGCAGAAGTTCAATCATCGGGCGATTATCCGGTAGAGGCTCATTGTTGTTGTTGTTGTTATTGTTGTTGAAAGGTGGGTTGTTATTTTTATTATTATTGTTTTGAGGTGGGTTATTGTTGTTGTTTTGTACACCGGCCATGTCTAAGTCTTCGAGAGGCTCGGGCTCTTGATAAGACGTTGATCGTGTACGCATGCACCTGCAAAAGAACTAACAAGGCAAAAACAAAGCAAAAATATTTTTGGTTTTTATGTTTTTTAATTTTTAGGATTTTTGAAATTTTTATATTTTTTAGGATTTTTGAAATTTTTTATGAAAAAGTAAAGTTCACGGGGAACGGATCCCAAAATCCAAGTTCTCACAAAAAACTGTTGATCTTAACGAGAAGAGCCGGCAGCGGCGCCATTTGATACAAACATTTTCATTGGGGTTCTAGATTTCTCTCGGCATCCTCTCGAATTGATCACAGCTCTAAGTGGAATGATTTGTTCTTGGTGACAAAAAGGGGATTTGGTTTTCTATTCTACTAAAAAGTTAGATGCGTAAGTTAAGTAAAAGTAAACTATCAGCGACTCAGTAACCTAGTAATAAAAGTGAAACAGGAATACGGACTAAATTAAAAATAACAATAATGACCTTAAAAGTGCTCCATTCGGAATATTGGAACTGTTCGGAATGTTGAACTCTATGCGGAATAATCATGCAATTCGGAATCTTTAAGCCTATGCGGAACAAAGTCCTACACGGAATAATATCTTATGCGGAATAAATGAAGACTACTTGGAATAACTGCTCTATGCGGAACTTTTGACCATGCGGAATAATCAGGAGTAATTATGCTATGCGGAATGTAAGGAATATTCCGAATAAAAACAAAACAAGTTGGCTATCCGGAATATATATAACATTCCGAATAAGGAAAAAGTGGAAGAGACTACGCGGAATAAAAGATATTCCGAGTAAAGGAAAACTAGGTAGGCTATTCGGAATATTGAAAATATTCCGAATAAGAGAAATGGCAAGAAGATTAATCGGAATATTTAAATAATCCGAATAAGGGCAAATAAAGTGGACTATTCGGAATGTTGCTGGAATGAAGAACAGAAACAGTAGAAAAACAGGGGAAGCGAGTTTAAACCCAATCGAACCAAATAAACAAAAACGTTTCAACCAAATTAACCCATAATCATCTATTAACCATAAGGATCAAATCCCAATCATAAAAAATCAAATTCAACAACTTTTTAAGATCGAAACTCAAATTAATAAGAACTTAAGAACTTTGAATAAAAAGATGATGATGAACAAGAGTAATGAAAAGATTAAATGAACTTGTATTGATGATTAAGATTCAGTAAACAAAAGGAAAGGATCAAAATTACAAGATTAAAGAATAAATCAAAGAAAATGAAAAACCACTCCTTAAGGGAGATGGTTTCCTACGAACTAGGAAGAATGTAATTGAAAGAAAAACTAGATGCCAAATTTATGTGAGGGATTTCCTTTTATAGGCTAAGTGGTTGGTTGGTGAGTGGGCTTTCTCCCTTTCTTCTTGTCTTCTCGTCTTTTCAGAAAAGTTGACGTTTTCGATTCTAATTCGGGATTTGTCGACGATTAAATTCAACTCGTCTTTTAATTTCTTCGTTTAATAGACTTGAGTTTCTTCGACATATGTAAATCTTCCATCTTTGGTCCTTTTCTTCGATAAATCTTCAAATAGGCCCATTGACTTCAAATCTTTTGCATCTCTTGGACAA
The DNA here is from genome assembly GCA_025667525.1 of Glebionis coronaria. NCBI lineage: Eukaryota > Viridiplantae > Streptophyta > Magnoliopsida > Asterales > Asteraceae > Glebionis > Glebionis coronaria. Next base: position 489,510,616 of record CM046874.1, read on the forward strand.
TAGACTTCGTCTTTATACTTTTTTCTTGATAAAACCCGTACAATCCCATGTTTTCTTAAATAATCATCCGGTTGACTCTGAAAACACAATAAACACAAAAACCACGCATAATTCCAAACAAATGATATTAAACACGCGTTTTGGTCTTGTTTTAGTAAGAATTAAGTGGTAAAAGGATGGGTGTTTTCACACCTATCAGTCACATCATTATTAGCATAGATTACGAGCTATAGACTATTTAGGACATTGTAACTTGGAGTGACCTCCCTTTGGGGGAGATTGTTGGAAATACGTTTTTACGTATTTAGAAAGGATCGATCACTCTAATGATATTGGGCTCGTGATCCAATATAGTCCATATAGCCGACATGTAGGGTGGGCTATATAAACCCCTCCTAGCATGTTAGGAGGGGTGGCTCACTTTGTTTTCTCACTTTTCATTAATACAACTTTTACTTTCTCTCTCTACCCTTCCCTCTCCTCCTTCTCTCTCTAGTTCATCTTCATCTTCCTCCTTCTCCATTCCATTTCAATAGATAATCATAACCTTGCTAAATCCTAAGAAATCGTAGACCTACAATTGGTATCAGAGTCTCGGTTCATTCCTTGGATCGTCGTGATTTTCGTTTAGATATGGTCGTCTAAATTTTTTTTCTTATCTCGTTCTATCATTTTTTATCCATCTTGTTCTTTTTTGTCACGTATTGTTACTTATCTTTGTCACGAATTATTATTCGTTGTCCAAACTGTTTCATTGTTTTATCATTTGTCATATCATTCTCTTGGTCCAAATATGTCTAAACTGTCACTTTATCAGTTTGTCTCACTTCACAAACCCACAACTTCATATCTGTGTCCCTGGTTTCACCCACAACTTCATATATGTGTCCCTGGTTTCACGGTTTTACATTGGGTCAAATGACTACTGTTTCTGGACTTATTTTGTATATGATATCATCTTTTCTGGGGTTCTATTGTTCTTCATGATGTAGTTACCCAGAAAATTAGTCAGATTCACATGATCCTGGAAAATCGGATATAGTACAGATATGTTTTCAGATTTTCAGATCGGAATATTGCGATCGCAAAAACCATTGGTTTCTACATTGCGATCGAATATTCCGATGGAACACTTTCGGTGCATTCCGATGGAACGCATTCCGATGGAACGCATTCCGATAGAACGCATTCCGATAGAGTGTAGAGGATACATTTCGATGGACTCATTATTTTTAACACATTGCGATGCAAGTTTAAACATTGCAATGGGTTTAAATGGCGACTTTGCGATGGGTTTCAAAAACATTGCGATGGATAACAAAAGACATTGTGATGATTTTTTTAGAAATCATTGCGATGAATCTTATTGACTTGTGATGGGTTTCCGATAGACTTATTGACTTGTGATGAATCACAGTTTAACCAGTTTTAAGACCTAAAGACTTAACCATGTTGTTTAAACTTGACCAGAACCAAAACCAACATATCACATCCAACCTTATTTCTCCCCAACACCAACATCATCTATCCTAAACCCGTCGACACCTATCCCATCTAGACTCGAAAATCAAAAAAGAATCTTAAGTATGATCTCAGATTTTTTTCTTTTTTTTCGACATGCATGTTGAGATCTTTAAAGATCTAACTCGAAAACGAAGTTACCATCATAGATCATTATTGGATTTTATCCATTTCAATATTCGAATTTAAAGATTGAATCTAAACAAGCATGTTTAGTTCATTCTTTTATTCGTTTATGACTCTGTAAACAAACTAAAACCTACCCGAGACCCTAGAGGATCTTGAAGCCTTGAATCATGTTTCCTTTGGTGTCAAATTGAAGAAATAGGCTCGTGTTCGTGCCTTAGAACATATTAAATGGAAGAGTATTTAAATTTTGTTTACGTTTTTGGATTATTTGATATGGGATATGAGATTTATTTAGTCTGATGGTGGGTGAGGAGATGATGGAGGCTTGGGCGGATGTTTCTATGTTTACTGTGAGGAGATGCGAAGTTGGGGGCGGAGGTTTTGATGAATGTGATTAGGGTTAGTACTGAAATGAGTGATTAGGTGATGTGTTTTATACCTAATTTTTAGGTATAGAAAACCAATGGATCGGGTATGTTGCAGTTGGGCTTAGAAAACCAATGGATTGGGTTCAGAGCTGTGTTTTAATGCGGGTTTCGAGATTGAGTATGTGATGGAAATTAGGTTGCACTAATTTAATATTTCCCACTTGGCTGTTGGCATGCCTTAATTTAATGGGATATATGATGGCCCAAGTATCTTAAGTTATATTGCACTAATTTTTTGCCAAAACAAAATTTGTAATCTTAAGTTATATTTGCGTAATAATCGAGGCTTGACAAGGACAAAAAGACGTGACCAAGTGACAAGATTTATTTTTGACGAGACCAAGAAAAATTTAGGTATATTTTTAGTGACTACAGATTTTTTTTGGATCGGGTATTAATTAATTTTAAGTTGAAGACGGACTTTTCGAAGGCGTGAACTTATTTTATCTTTCAAAGATAACTTGCTCGTGCTTAATCTTAGAATGAAGACTTGTTTATCTGGTTTCCGGGTTCGGGGTGGTTGGTTGATGACTCTGATAACTATCACTTAAAGGGGTTACATTGTTGTACTCAGTGTCACGCGCTTAGTCGACGTGGATAATTTCAAGAGGTGTTGTGCTTATAGACTTCTTCAGTGATGCATTGGGCACTTAGAGATTTCTCCACCGTTCCTCATTCAACAATAGTGCAAGCTTAAGTCACAAGATTGAAGGATTTTTATTCAGCTTCATGTTTGATATATCTGGTTCATTCTATAAGTGGTCACTTCAAATTGCTTACAAGTGGGTTGGTAAAGATGGCCATGGAGAGTTTATGAGTAGAGATTTTCGATCAACAGCTGATTCTCACCGAATATAATTAAGCTTATTTATTATTCTCTCGAGATTTTCAGGTTCATGTGCTTACGATTTATTGATGGTTCCGAGTTTCGAAACCATCAAGGAGGAAGAAGAAGACACATTGAACGCACAACGAGTACACATGATGAACTTCATACCTTCTTTCGATTTGAAGACATTCTGGGATGATATTTGTCATAGCCGCAGAGAAAATCAGTGTTTTAACTCGTGGCGTTATCATTCTCTAAACGGTACACTACTGATTCGATGTTTAATCGTTTGGTTGTTGCAATTATTCATCATCATTATCCTATATGCATTCCCAGGACTTAATTGACTCTGGTGCATCTCCAGAAGAAGATATGTGCATTTCCGGGACTTAATTGACTCTGGTGTTACGATGTCAACTTCATGAATGGGATAAAGTGTCTACTTTAGTATTTGAGCTTCATACTCGGGATTGATTTACTTTCTTCAACTATGTGGGGGAAGAAATGTCTTGATTCTTTCTAGTATGCATAACTTGATTTCTCAGGGGGAAGAAAAATTCAGAAGAATTATTCAAGCGTGAGAAGAGAAGTTGTTGATCTACTTGGTGTGCCCCAAACTTTCAATCCCTCTTAGCAACGTTATCATGTTATATGATGGGATTTGCTTGTTAGATTCCGCTGTGCGCTTAATCATTCTAAGCTTTATTGAAAGCTTTGAAGTTGCTTACGAGGATTGTCGGTTTAGGGGGAAGCTATTTAAAAGCTTCTACATCAAGTTTATGTGGCATGATTTAGGGGGAAGTTAATTCAGAAGCTTCTCCTTAACCAGAAGTGTATGGGTTACTTAGCTCGTGCCGTTACAGTATTTCTACTAGAAGTTACTTTAAAGATGAGTCGTTTTGAAGTCAAAGGCCTCTAAAGACATCATCAGCATTGGACGCTTCATGAAAGCTCTTGTTCTTAATCATTATGTACTTGTTAGGAAAAATATTGTAAGGAATTCTACACGTCGTCCCATGGGGGAAGATTGTTGGAAATTCACTTTATGTGACGACATTTAAGAATTCCCATTAGTTATCATAATCACACACGCTTAGACTAGACTAGGTACAATGTATAGTTTAAGGGGCGTGTGTGACTATATATACCCCTCCTAGGCTTCCAAGGAGGGGTGTTGCTTGTGTCTCATTTGTGTTTTCATTTTGTAAATACACTTTTCTTAATCTTTCACACACAACCTTTCTCTCTCAACTCAACAATGGCTTCCACCACCCACCTAGACCACCAGATTAGCTTAAAGCAAATCCACAATTGTTGGAAATTCACTTTATGTGACAACATTTAAGAATTCCCATAGTTATCATAGTCACACACGCTTAGACTAGACTAGGTACAATGTATAGTTTAAGGGGCGTGTGTGACTATATATACCCCTTCTAGGCTTCCAAGGAGGGGTGTTGCTTGTGTCTCATTTGTGTTTTCATTTTGTAAATACACTTTTCTTAATATTTCACGCACAACCTTTCTCTCTCAACTCAACAATGGCTTCCACCACCTTCCACCACCCACATAGACCACCGGATTAGCTTAACGCAAATCCACAATTGGTATCAGAGCTTGGTTGATTCTTCGGATTGGCGTATTTTTATCTATTGATTTGGTCATAAAAATCTTTTCTTTCCAAATATTTTTTTTCTCGTTTCTCTTTCTTTTGGTGTTACGTGTTTTATCTGATTATCAGTTTTGTTTTATCATCATTGGTTTCATCTTTTTATCTATCTGTTTCTCAAAATTCATATCAATTTTTTATCCATTTGTATTAGTGTTTAAAGTTTTTCTGCTTTTTTTTATCTCTTTTATTTGTCTCGATATTCGAAAGTATCAGTTTTTTATTTTTTATTTTTTTATTTTTATCAACTTTTGTCACTTTCTGTCTATCCCTTTTAAAGTTGTTGTTGGTCTTTTGTTCTGTCCTGTTTATCGGAAAAGGGTTTATAGTTTCAGATGGTTATTCTGATGCATTTCTTTTCGTCCTATTCCGATAGAAAGTTTCCTTTTTCAGATCAGTTTTCCGATTGTAACGTCACAGGTTTGTACATCGATCGCAATAACCATAAGGTTCTACTTTGCGATCAAATCTTTCCGACACCCTTACTCCGACGATTATTCCGAGCGCTCTTTGCGATCGTGGATTGCGACGGTTTTTAAGGGACATTGAGTTGAAACTCTGCCCAAATTTTTTAAACACATTCCGATGGTTTATTGTTGAGATTGCGATGGAATTGTAAAATTTTTTTTGAACATTCCGATGGAAGTGATTTAAACATTACGATGGAAAATTTTTAACTGTTATTACGATGGTATGAAGATATTGCGATGGAATTTTGCATCTTGCGATGACTGTTTTTTTTTGTTTAAATATTGCGACACAAACACTTGAATCAGACAAAACTTGGACCTAAAACATTTTTGACCAAAATCAGATATCACCCTTGTCTCATCACGACTCCACCACTTTCTCGACTTGACCTTCGACTCATCCCACAACGACTCAAAACCCTTACTGATACAAACCAGACCCGGACAACCACTCACCCTCTTTCACTAGACTCGAACACCCTCGCAACCCCTTCGACTCACACTCAAACCACTCTCAAACCACTCTCGTACTCCAAAGACTCTTACAAGACTCGTAAACTGATTCAAACTTTCTTGACCAACAAACTTGACTCGAACAAATCAAATCATCGACTGACATCAGACTCTCAAAACCTAAACAGACTCATCTCATAATCACCCCACTCGACAACCAATACGGACGGACCTCACAATCTGAACTTCCTCAAACACACCACACCTAAACCTCTCATGACTCGAACACACAAACAAAACCCAAACAACAACTCACCCTCGTCTCTTAACCCAACTCAGACCCTCGACAAACACAAACAACCCAAACACACTTATTTTTCCCCAAAATCAACAGACTCAAAAAAAAACATTTTTTCAAGACTCAAATCCAAATTTTTGTTTCTCAAATTCAAATCCTTTGACTCGACTGTTACAACACACGACACAAAATCAAGATCTCAGTCTCAAAAGAAAACTCTCATCGATCCCAAAACAAAACATAAAACACAACAAGAAAATATACCTACCTTAGACCTTTTGATTAAGATCTTGAAGCCACTTCGCTCTTGGGTTCAAAGATATAATCATTCGCTCATAGATCGAATAGGTTATGGGAGTGATACGGATGATTTAAGGTGGGGATCCTTTTTTTTGGGAGTATTCAAAGGAGATAGATTAGGTTTAACTGTTGCCCAATTATTTTAGGAGACGGAGTTTCCAAAGGTTGGTAATCTGCTTTGTTACAGTGAGGAGAGAGAGAGTCTTTGGGAAGAAGGGTTGGTTTGACTAGGAGGGACGGAAGAAACAAAGCTGAGTATATATATTACTTTTTGGGCGGAAGTTACAAAGCAAGGGTGAGTGGGCTTAAAGTAAGCCACGTTTTTAGGGTGGGAACACGTGGGTAGCCTCCTATCACATTTCAGATTTTTATCTATCCGATTCTTTTTATTTTTATTTTCTTTGTTTTTGTTTTTGGAAGTTTAGTTAAGTAAATTTTTTTTTACCTTTTTATATTTTTATATTTTAAAGTTAATTTTTTTTAATTAAGTTAATTTAATATTTTTGTCAATTAATATTTGTCACTTTTGTATTTTAGTTTAGTAAATTTTTGTTTATTAAGTTTTGGTACATCGTATTGAGGCGGGTACTCCGAAAGAACTAAAGTGGTAAAATATTTGACGGCCCGATCATTATATTTATCGTAGCTTGGATTTATTTGTTGACGGGTTTTATTTGAATTGGTCTCCGGTTTGTTTTTTCAACGTTTGAGCCGAGAAAAGAGTTACATCATCACTCGAGGATTTTTTTAAGAGTTATTTACGGATCTTTCGTTTCTTCACGAATTGTAAAATCCCGAAAACAACCACATCCACATCATTTTTCATCGATATTCAATGGATTCGTTCGATTCGACATGTCGAGAGGGAGAATCGCATCAAATGAAAGTTAAAGCTAGAGAAAGTAGAATGACTTTATTTCTACCACTTCAGTCCCATCTGTCGAACATTTCTCTACTTAAAGCAGGAAGCGGATTTGTGACACTCTTCGGTCAAGATCGTACCATTTTCGTCCACCAAATGCTCCTCAAATTTAACCAACTTCTAGAGCAGATCAACAAAGAAGACATTAATCAACTTGAATCCTCACATTCACTTCAAGTTTTAGAGCAACATTTTTCGAGTTTCTTTCAATTTGATCCTGCCAAGGTTGAAGCTTCAACGATCTGCCAGTCATTCTTTGAAGACACACAAATCAAGGTTAAAGACTTCAGTGATAGATTGCTCAATTTCATGAAATCTATTGCACTTTTGATTCATGAAAGTTCACAACTTCAACTAGAGCATGATATTGGAATACAAGAAAATCCGATGCAGATGCCAGAGAAAACAAATGGTCTTACGGATGACTCAAAGGAGACCACCTCGGTTAACAGTGATATCAACGTCATTGCATCACGCCAACATAATTCAAGCATGCATGACGAAGAGCCAATAGTTGGGGTACAATTGAATCCTGTATCTAACAATGATTTACAACATGTTGAGCATTCCGACCCTATCTATGCCGAACATGGGATGGAAAAGAGTGATAGCAATACCACTTCTGATTCATCCGATGTGAATCATAATGAGGGAGAAAATGATCAGAATGCTAAAGATCATGATATGTGCTTTATGACTGCTACGTTAACCAATTCTGCTTCTAGGATTAAAGAGCTTGAAATGATTTTAGCTCAGCAATCAAAAGAGCTTGAGGATGCCAAAATTGAATTTTCGAAGAAAACGGAGAAATTTGAAACATATTTTGAAAATCTTGAAAAGTCAAACGTTGTTCTTGAACGAAAATTGGATCAAACTGCTCTAGATTCTAAAGCTGAAAAGGATAATCTTTTGAAACAAATTAAGTTGCTTGAATCTAAAGTGGCATCCCAAGATAACTTGCTCAAAGAGAAAGAGACTTTAAAGGCTCAAGCACAGGAAAAGGTTTTTGCTATAGCTGCTTTGAGAAATGAATTAAGGAAAACTAAAGGAACTAGTGTGGACACTAAGCTTGAAAAACCATCAATCTTGGGGAAACCGCCTACAAATCAAGTTATTCGAAAACCGACTGCATTTAGATCCGAGCGATCGCAATCCTCGACACCGCGGTTTGCCTCCCAAGTTGATATGGTTCATCTTTCTACACCAGTCACTCCACCTACTAGGGCCAATGTGACTAAAACAGCTTTCCAAAGACCTAATCACATGATTGCCTCTAGTCTCCCTAGAAATAGTCCAAGAAATACGTCTCGAACTAGTTCAAATGACGTTCGCCATACATTTGGTCTTAGGGAAGCTAAGAAAAAGACACAAGTAAGAGATAGGAATTTCAAACCTAGACAGATGCCTTCTAGATTACCCAACAATGCTAACCGTAGCATGTCAAATACTAAGAGCATCAATCAATCGTCCAGGAATTCTAGATCTTACTCGGACATTAAATATGCTACTTGTAAAACATGTAGAAAATGTGTCTTTACGGCAAATCATGATTCTTGTATCAAGAAACTACTTAATGAGGTGAACTCCCGTGCTAGACTTAAATCCCAGTGGGTTGCCAAAATCCAACCCATTGGTAAAATGTGGCGCCCCACTGGTAGAACTTTCACTCTTGTAGGAAACGAGTACCCTTTAACTAGGATTGTCTCCGATTCTACTAAGACTATTAGGGAGGAAATTGCAAAGGATGATACATCACTTAAGCCTGAACTTAAGGTTTTCTGTAAAAGGAAACGTTTGCCAACTAAGACAAGTGATTCATCTCCTCACGTCACCTCTGGCACGAGTAAGGCCAACTGTGAACCCCCACTTGCTTCTAAGATAGATATCGCTAACCCATATCAAAGCATGCAAATTCCTAATGAGAATGCAGGTACCAAAGTTGATGTTCCAAAAGAACGAAGCGGTCCAATCGTTGTATACCGTTCAACTAAGGACACTCTTAGAGTTTCGTTGCTGAAGAAGCAGATATCGGAGAAACAAGTGTCTCATAGGATTCATGGTTAAGCTTACTGTCACACCCCACCATGGCGGAATATGGGGCGCGACGTATGGATATCATCACAACAACAGCGTGTCTATAGAGAGAACTAAATGAAATTGAAATATCATAAATGGCGACACAAATGTCGTGACAATATCTCAACAATGCAGGCGTCTAGGTAAGTAGGTAACAGGCCTATCTTACCAAAGACATACAAATGAACAAACATCAAACATATAGGTACCATAAAGTTCACTTAATCAAAACACAAAATAAAATCTAAGAGGAAAGGGAATCCTCCTAGTGCAATCCTAGCAGCCTCTACACTCTAGCCACTTATAACATCATCCTCCTCAACTACCTCACCTGAAAATGACACTAAAATCTGTCAACATAAAGTTGGTGAGAACATAGGTTTAAGTTATCTAGAACATCATAAGAAACCTCGACATCCGCTGTAAATAAGTTGAAGAAAAACAATTTATAGTAATGGACCATAATGTGATAATCATGCTACATGCATCCACAACAAAACTCAAGCCAAGTACCAATCACATCTACAATTCACAAAGCACATTATAACAATCAAGAAGTATCCCGTCACACGCACAAGAACACACACCACACTATCCGGATCTTTCCCACACCACCTGTGGAAGATGAACTATATCCCCGTCGAGATATCTTGCCTCCGAAGAGACGATGCACAAGTACTCAGGACGGATCGTGCCCCACGCTCCACACACATCACAACTGGTCCCATAGACGCCCATACATCTATGTACCAAAGCCAATCACAACCCAAACAAGATTCACATAGCAGAACACATATCAAAGCACATATGAGAACACATAAGCACGCAAGTCACACAATAACACATTTATGTCCACACATTTTATAACATAGTACTAAATCATGTTAAAGAACATTTCAAGTGTCATCTCCATCCCATACTGGAAAAAAACATTTAAAAACGTAGCAAAAATGGGACTATGAACTCACCTGATAGCACAGCAAGCTAGCACTCCTGCAAACCTATAAAATCATACACGACACCCTTAGCTCAGGTCTTAACACTCAAGTTAAGTAACAATCAAGGAGATGAATCTAATCCCCCAATCCCCACTATCTAGTTCTCCCACTACAAGCTATTCTATACGTAAAATTCTAGTTTTTCCCCGGTACGGTTTACTAGTCACTAAACGATCACATGAAGTGAACTTAACACCACACTTGACTCCTACCCTACTGGAGTTATGTTTTTATATGATCTAAGAACTTCAAAAACCAATTTTACTTTCTAATTAAACGTTTAACCCTTTCGTTTAGTCTCTACGCCAAAAGTCGTTTTCACCAAAACTGATTTTCTGTACATGCTAAATGTTCGACACCAAAAGCCCGACCTAAACACCATAACTTTTATTGAAAACCTCCAGTACTTTTATATACATTATAAGGAGTTCCCAAATCAAAAATCTTTGGCTATCTCATCCGTTTGGTTAGGTTTTGACTCAAATCCCCGAAATCAAAATTTATTCCTTTACAGCACACTGTTTTTGTAAAAATTATTTGACGACCTTCCCGAACTCCATTTTCGACCAACCTTACATTTTTGAAAAGTAGACTCCCTGAATTTAATTTTAAAAAAAAGAAACTCGACCAAAGGTGCTACCTACTGCCCGGAACAGTCGACACAAGACAGCCTTAAAAATCAGACTATTTTACGCCTTTATGCACTAACCCTCTAAACATCATTAATTATCCCTAAATTTATAACACAAACCCTAAAATCATTAATGGATCTTAATTAATATATTTTTCCATAAAATTAATAAAACCCTAATCATCTCAATGATGGTTAATTAACAATACAGTTATGATTAATTAATAAAAACATAAATTATATTAAGGTTTAAATGATCACTTACCTTGAAACAAGAAAAATTAATGAACCCTAATCATAATTTCGACTTCTCTTGATATCCATGGAAGATTTAGACTGATTTAGGTTTATTTAGGGTTATTAGTCGTTTTTAGGGGTCTAGGGGTGTTTATATAGGCCTTGGTAACCTTCTGGACAAGTTTAGGCCCAATTAGGACTTTTAAATGGTAATTATCCTATTTTTATTAATTTAATTATTAAATTTAAGGCTATGGGACCCACAAATTCGACTCCTCTCTGTGTTTAATCATATTTACACTCTCCCCCTTCTATTTTATGTTTACTTATACTCCTATACACTTTCGGGACCAAACCGGGTACCCTTTTACTAATTTTTCGACTTTTTACGCGATTTTTGAACTAGCCTTCATTTCTAAAAGTTTCTAAATATAGAGAGTAACTATAAAACTTATCCTAACCATATTATATATACTTAATACATACATACAACATACGATACATACACGAAACCTTATCAAAACGATACCCGAACTTTTCTGCAGTTCATTTCTGAACTCATTTCATTTCATTTCATTTCGTTTCATTTCCAACTTATACCATGATTTATACATTCATATGAACTCATGAGCACGAACCAACCCCATCACATCATCATATAACGTACCATGTACTACATAAACAATGTATAACATCATGATAAAGTCTCAAATATGAGCACATAACACATAAACGCACACCAAGCACATGATCAACATCAAACAGTCAAAAGTGAAAAATCCAAAATCTAGGGTTGTCACATCACTCCCTCCTAATAGAAATCTCGTCCCGAGATTTACTCCATAAGCTCAAAAAACTTCATTTCACAACCAACTCGCTATCTCTCTCATAAGAACGTAACCGGATCATCCGTATGACTACAACAACGCCCTCAATGAATATAAGCTCAAGAAAAATTTTAGGACCCCCAACTTCGGATAAACGATCAAGCCCATGGACAACTAACGGACGTTTACGTGAAAGAATTTAAAAATATGAACCAAAACCTGAGACTCCAAAAGATACTCAACATAAAACATATATCGACTCCCAACGAACCATGAAAACGGACCAATGACACAAGAAGCACCCATCGACAACCGAAACGTATTACGACCGTTGACATACTATTAAAACCTTGTGCAAAACCAAATTTTACCCCAGAATGGATTTTGTACCTTAATGTATATTAGTTGTTCTAAAACCATGGTATCACATTAGTAATTTATGTAATCATTTGACGAAAAAAAATCTATAGTCTCTTCACGAACGATCAATTGTCTAAAGCACACAACACAATATCACGCGTCAACATTGACTCTGGAACCCACATTCTTCATTAATGTAACAATCTCTATGATGGATACATCTAAAATCCTATCCCAAAGCAGCCCTATGTTAGCCTTCTAAGTGTCCACTATCCCAAAATACCCAAAACACGAGTTTAAACCATGTTGTCCGAAAATTAATCTTGAACTTGACAGTTGTACAATTAATTCGACCAAGCTACTGACTTCCATTGACAATACGTTCTAAATATTTGAAAAGTACGCTCCGAGTACATAACTTTAGGCTATTGAATCAACCAAAAATCTTTAAAAACGAATAAGTTATAACCAAAACGATTTTTACCTATAATCTGCCCAGACATTAGCGACAGTTTATGACAGTTTAGCGATGAATTCTGACAATTTAGCGACAGTTTCTGCCTACTCCGATTTATAACAAAAAAAAAACGATTTGAAACCCTAAAACCCCTCATTAATTACCAAATTCAAGACCTAATTTATTTTAATTTCAGAAAATTAGAAACCCTTACCCATCATATGAGTAATTACATGATTTTAACATATTTAATTAAATAAGAACAAGAATTTAACTAAAGATCATTAGCTTTAGGTGATCAAAACCAATTTTAGTTTTTTTTTAAAAAAAAATAATAATAATAAACAAGCCATACTTATATGTTAAAAAAAATATATATCCCATCTTATCTCAAACACGCTTACGACACTTAACCCTTATTTCACCGACTACCAACAACTATTTTAACTATTTACAAATTCCATTTCTTTTACCACATAAGATACAAACTAAAAGATACCGTGATCCCAAAAAGAATTCTCCACCCTCTCAATAGCCTCTACACCAAAAGTACCATACAAACAAATACGTGAAATGAGGACTCGATAAATGCGCTACTACAGAAGTTGAACATCCCAAAGAATGAAGAGATATAAAACCATCCTAAGAATACAACCGATAAGTAGAAGGGATATATACATATATATAGGCATACACGTACATACACTCAAGTCCATACAACATATACAATATAAGCATGTATTAACCCTCTTTCATGCAACCATACTTAGGAATCCACTGATGTCGTGGTACTTGTATAACTATGTTGGCCACCATACTTATACCAGTCCCCTTTCACTAATGCACTCCCTCCTATGATGACACTTATAAGAATTAATACTACACATAACACATCAGTCTACCAACTCAAATAATCACATAGATCCTACAATTCATATAAGCACATAATCCACAACATAACATAGGGTCCAAAATCACATGTATTAAAATAACATAGCCAATGCATGAAACAAATGAACTCGTAGTCCAGCTGAACCAGCGTAGAGTAAATTCAAAATGTATAAAGAACATGAAAACGTAATTAAACGAAATCTAACAATGACTAGCGTATACGACTATAGTTCTACCCGCACTAGTCAAAACTCGTAAAGAAAATAAAATGTAGCTAAGTATGAACTTACTATGGTTCAATTCATACTAGTCAAAACATCGCAATAAATAACATCCAAACACATCAATTAATATAAAATGCACACATACTCCTATGACGCCTATATGCAGGGACCCTTAAGCTATAGATTAGGCTACGCGACTAAGCAACCTAATTCTCTATAACCATTGGCTCTGATACCATTCTGTCACACCCCACCATGGCGGAATATGGGGCGCGACGTATGGATATCATCACAACAACAGCGTGTCTATAGAGAGAACTAAATGAAATTGAAATATCATAAATGGCGACACAAATGTCGTGACAATATCTCAACAATGCAGGCGTCTAGGTAAGTAGGTAACAGGCCTATCTTACCAAAGACATACAAATGAACAAACATCAAACATATAGGTACCATAAAGTTCACTTAATCAAAACACAAAATAAAATCTAAGAGGAAAGGGAATCCTCCTAGTGCAATCCTAGCAGCCTCTACACTCTAGCCACTTCTAACATCATCCTCCTCAACTACCTCACCTGAAAATGACACTAAAATCTGTCAAGATAAAGTTGGTGAGAACATAGGTTTAAGTTATCTAGAACATCATAAGAAACCTCGACATCCGCTGTAAATAAGTTGAAGAAAAACAATTTATAGTAATGGACCATAATGTGATAATCATGCTACATGCATCCACAACAAAACTCAAGCCAAGTACCAATCACATCTACAATTCACAAAGCATATTATAACAATCAAGAAGTATCCCGTCACACGCACAAGAACACACACCACACTATCCGGATCTTTCCCACACCACCTGTGGAAGATGAACTATATCCCCGTCGAGATATCTTGCCTCCGAAGAGATGATGCACAAGTACTCAGGACAGATCGTGCCCCACGCTCCACACACATCACAACTGGTCCCATAGACGCCCATACATCTATGTACCAAAGCCAATCACAACCCAAACAAGATTCACATAGCAGAACACATATCAAAGCACATATGAGAACACATAAGCACGCAAGTCACACAATAACACATTTATGTCCACACATTTTATAACATAGTACTAAATCATGTTAAAGAACATTTCAAGTGTCATCTCCATCCCATACTGGAAAAAAAACATTTAAAAACGTAGCAAAAATGGGACTATGAACTCACCTGATAGCACAGCAAGCTAGCACTCCTGCAAACCTATAAAATCATACACGACACCCTTAGCTCAGGTCTTAACACCCAAGTTAAGTAACAATCAAGGAGATGAATCTAATCCCCCAATCCCCACTATCTAGTTCTCCCACTACAAGCTATTCTATACGTAAAATTCTAGTTTTTCCCCGGTACGGTTTACTAGTCACTAAACGATCACATGAAGTGAACATAACACCACACTTGACTCCTACCCTACTGGAGTTATGTTGTTATATGATCTAAGAACTTCAAAAACCAATTTTACTTTCTAATTAAACGTTTAACCCTTTCGTTTAGTCTCTACGCCAAAAGTCGTTTTCACCAAAACTGATTTTCTGTACATGCTAAATGTTCGACACCAAAAGCCCGACCTAAACACCATAACTTTTATTGAAAACCTCCAGTACTTTTATATACATTATAAGGAGTTCCCAAATCAAAAATCTTTGGCTATCTCATCCGTTTGGTTAGGTTTTGACTCAAATCCCCGAAATCAAAATTTATTCCTTTACAGCACACTGTTTTTGTAAAAATTATTTGACGACCTTCCCGAACTCCATTTTCGACCAACCTTACATTTTTGAAAAGTAGACTCCCTGAATTTAATTTTAAAAAAAAGAAACTCGACCAAAGGTGCTACCTACTGCCCGGAACAGTCGACACAAGACAGCCTTAAAAATCAGACTGTTTTACGCCTTTATGCACTAACCCTCTAAACATCATTAATTATCCCTAAATTTATAACACAAACCCTAAAATCATTAATGGATCTTAATTAATATATTTTTCCATAAAATTAATAAAACCCTAATCATCTCAATGATGGTTAATTAACAATACAGTTATGATTAATTAATAAAAACATAAATTATATTAAGGTTTAAATGATCACTTACCTTGAAACAAGAAAAATTAATGAACCCTAATCATAATTTCGACTTCTCTTGATATCCATGGAAGATTTAGACTGATTTAGGTTTATTTAGGGTTATTAGTCGTTTTTAGGGGTCTAGGGGTGTTTATATAGGCCTTGGTAACCTTCTGGACAAGTTTAGGCCCAATTAGGACTTTTAAATGGTAATTATCCTATTTTTATTAATTTAATTATTAAATTTAAGGCTATGGGACCCACAAATTCGACTCCTCTCTGTGTTTAATCATATTTACACTCTTCCCCTTCTATTTTATGTTTACTTATACTCCTATACACTTTCGGGACCAAACCGGGTACCCTTTTACTAATTTTTCGACTTTTTACGCGATTTTTGAACTAGCCTTCATTTCTAAAAGTTTTTAAATATAGAGAGTAACTATAAAACTTATCCTAACCATATTATATATACTTAATACATACATACAACATACGATACGTACACGAAACCTTATCAAAACGATACCCGAACTTTTCTGCAGTTCATTTCTGAACTCATTTCATTTCATTTCATTTCGTTTCATTTCCAACTTATACCATGATTTATACATTCATATGAACTCATGAGCACGAACCAACCCCATCACATCATCATATAACGTACCATGTACTACATAAACAATGTCTAACATCATGATAAAGTCTCAAATATGAGCACATAACACATAAACGCACACCAAGCACATGATCAACATCAAACAGTCAAACGTGAAAAATCCAAAATCTAGGGTTGTCACACTTACCCAAAGGCTTACAGTCGGATCACAGATTGTAACCCGTGCTTCAAAGAAAGAAAAGTTTATCACCGATGATAAACTTATCCTTACAACGAGAAATTAATTTTTCTCGGGCATGAGCTTATATAAAAAACATTCCAAGTTTTCAAGCTCATGCACAATGACTTACAGTCACATAACAGACTGTAACTCACTCTCAAAAGACAGGAAAGTTCATCCCGATGATGACTTATCCTCAAAACGGGAAATTAAATTTTATAGGACACGAGCTTCCGTTAAAACTATTCAAACGTTTTAAGCTCGTGTAAAAGGACTTATAGTCACATAACAGACTGTAACTCGCTATCAAAAGACAGGAAAGTTCATCCCGATGATGACTTATCCTCAAAACGAGAAATTAAATTCTCTCGGACACGAGCTTACATTAAAACTATTCCAGGGTTTTAAGCTCGTGTATAGGACTTATAGTCACATCACAGACTGTAACTCGTTCATCAAAGAAAGTAAAGTTTATCGCCGATGATAAACTTATCCTAACAATGAGAAATTAATTTTTCTCGGGCATGAGCTTATATAAAAAACATTCCAAGTTTTTAAGCTCATACACAATGGCTCCTCGTTAAATGACAGACGATGACCCGGACTTCAGAGACAGGGAAGTTTATCTTCGCAACGATAACTTACCCTCAAAACGGGAAATTAATTTTTCTCATACACGAACTTACATTAAAAACCATTCAAAGGTTTCTAGCTCGTGTATATGGTTCATTGTTAAATATCAGACGATGACCCGATCTTCAGAGAAAGGAAAGTTTATTATCAATGATAAACTTATCCTCACAACGAGAAATTAATTTTTCTCGGTCATGAGCTTGTATTAAAACATTCCAAGTTTTAAGCTCATAAAGAAAAGTGTATCTTTTAAATAAGAGAACTTTTCTTCTTAACGAGAAATTCATCTTTCTCGGTCATGAGCCTTACGTTAAAACATTCAAAGTTTTTCAAGCTCATGAAAAAGATTTCTAAGTAAATGTCAACTTAAAAATCATTCTTCAATTAAAAGGAAAATTTATCGTCGATGATAAACTTATCCTTACAACGAGAAATTAATTTTTCTCGGGCATGAGCTAATATTAAAAACATTCGAAGTTTTTAAGCTCATGCACAATGACTTACAGTTAAATATCAGACTGTAACTCGGATTTAATTTTAGGAAAACTTATCTTTAATGATAACTTTTCCTCGTAACGGGAAATTAATTTTTCTCGGTCATGAGCTTGTAGTAGAACATTCCAGGTTTTAAGCTCAGAAAGGAAAGTGTATCTTTTAAATAAGAGAACTTTTCCTCATAACAGGAAATTCATCTTTCTCGGTCATGAGCTTTACGTTAAAACATTCAAAGTTTTTCAAGCTCATGAAAACGACTTCTAAGTAAATGTCAACTTAGGACTCGTTCTTTAGTTAAAAGGAAAGTTTATCGCCGATGATAAACTTATCCTTAACAACGGGAAGTTTACAACTTCTCGGACTTGAGCTCGTTTTGCAAGATATTCAACATCTTAAGCTCAAGTAATTGGTTTTCAAAACGTTGAACACAATTTTTTCGAGAATTTCTCAAAAAGGTTTTTCTAAATCTTTCAAAATTGTGTGTTCAAAAATGTTTTGATAAAAAGAGCATGTCTTCTGGAATCGATAATATTTATGATACTAGATATGTCATTCAATAATGACACGGGGTTGTAAATAAGGTTCGAGCAGAAGTTCAAATGTTTTAAAACATGCTCAAAATGGTTTGCTATTATTTCAGATAGTAACCCGTTTTTCATACTCAAGTCAAGCATTTCACCGAAAAGCTTTGACTCAACAACGGGAATTAATTTTCCCGGGCATGGTTTACTTTATAACCATGTAAGGGATTGTGTTTACGTAATAACACAATCTAACACGAATATATGTACGATTCAGTGCATTTATTTGTTAAAACAAGAGAAGTATTGTTTTTATGAAGTTATCATCTCCACCAACCGTAGCAACTTACAATTGATATCTACATACTCAACGATGCGACTACTCAAACGGTGACTACAGCTCTTTCAATAGAACACGGGTCAACAATTGAGGGGGAGCAATTGTCCAGCATTCAGAATCCTTGATGCCGAGAGTGCCAAGTTCACATATTGGTGTCAAGACAATGATATCAATCATACACATGGAGTCAAGAGATAACTCCAGACGTGGCGAGGTGACCAACATTCGTGAACAAGAACCATGTGAATCTTTCATATGATGTTCTTCATCATTCAGGTCCAACCTCGTAAATTGCTAATCTTGTGAATACATTATCATATATGATCTTTGCACACGATAAATACCTTACACTTGTGTTTAAAAGGTATTTAATTTCCGTTTCAAGTACACCCTCATTAATTTGAGGGGGAGCTTGTGAAAAGCCTGAAGATAATTGGCTTTGCATTTTTCTTCGTAAATTTTCTTAAAATGCTATTAAATCAAGTGATATTAAAAACATCGATTGGGTTAATATTTTTAATATGGGGGAGAAAATGTGATTTAATATGGGAAATGATTAATCATAAATGGTTTGACTTAACGTGATAGCTCTTCCCGACATGTGCGAAATGTTTTCGGATATCGTGGCATATGTTAAGGGGGAGAAAAATGGATTTGCACTTCAAAATGTATTTCATGGTGACATATACTTAACCAAAACATCTCTATTCACGACGGTGAAGATTGTGGTGACATAAGGATGGTAGGATAGGTTAAAGTCCAATGATTCCTCTAGAACCAGAGGAATCTTCCCAAGGACATTTCATAGCTAGAAATAGTAGTCCTTAGGAAAGATGGAGAAAGACTGTGAACGTAGCTGAATGCCGACCAAGTACTTAAGTTAGCACTGAAACAATCACAACAAGGTGCTAGTGATGACGTATTGGTAAGCATTGAAGGGGTTGAAGAATGAAAAAGAATTGTAAAGATAAAGGGTGTAAAGAAAGAATCCCTCCTTACAACTTAGGCAGAAACCGGGTCAATACATATGCTATTAAGATCATTGTTTAATGATTCTTGATATTGAAGACAGACATCATGGACCCAGTGATACAAGGCACAACCCATCCCAGCTAACTCAGATATCTCTTAAAAGATATCTGTTTTAATCACACGGAGACAACACATTATCTATTGATTTATTCACTCCGAATAAATTGGTATTGAATTGGTGGCACTCCTCTCCAGCCTCCGATCACTAAAATCTAAAATGCACGATCGAGTCTAGAGCCATTTGAGATCATAAAATATCTCATTAGGACACACCTTCATTATTCCTTGCTTGTTCACACAATGTGAAAAGTAAGAAAGATATTAAGAGTCCTATGCAAAATCTTCATGATCTTGCCTGAACATCCGAGTAATACGAAAGTATTTACAATGAATATGGAAATCCTTCTTGAGCGAACGTCAAAAAGCTCATGGTAGGTGCTTGTGCGATTCTTTATGAATCAAACTTGTGATAACTAGAAAGCAACAGTGGTTTAATTCTTAAATGAATTTAAACACGTTCCAGGCCTCTACGCAATATCTTAGTGATCTTGCCAGAACACTCAGAGTGACACCTTAGTGTTCACAGTGATGAGTGGAAATCCTTCTAGTGTTAACCTCAAACAGCACTTGGTAGGTGACTTGCAAGATTCTATACGAATCAAGCTCGTGACAACTGGAAAGCAACGATGGTGCGGTTCTTAATTGAATTTCACTTGTTCCAGGAACATGAATTGACGGCTTCAAATCATGCAGATATTATTATCTAAATGATTCACTCTTTATGTTCGCAGTCAGCCTTGGACGGTCGAATAAAGAGAACGGGTTTACCCGTGAAATCTTGTCAAGGAGGTTCTTAATTGAAACTACCTGCCACAAGTACGATATTTAATATCGTCCAACGGTCTTCACCGACCGGAGGTAAAATGCTACCGAATTAGAATGAAATGTTCAAGGCCATTTCATCCGTGTATATTTTTGTTGCTAACTGTCTTATGCGGCGTAACAAGAAGGTGGCATTGCGGTGTTCAATCCAGAAGAAGTCGTCAACACATGCTTATGCTTTCTGCATTTAATACTTCAACAAATTCAAGAAAGTCTAAAAGTCAAGTCTTCCGCTGTATTAAACTCTGAAGCTTTCAAGAATTTATAAAAGTATAAGTATGTGGAACATGAAGTCACGAAGAGGCAAATATCACAAGTGATGAATGCACAAGGTCAAGGCAAGAGAACATGCTCAAGACTAAAGTCAAAGATCTCATCAGCATATTCACAAGAACAAGATCGAAGACTCAAGCATAGTATGCTAGGTTTAAGATTTTGTAAAATGGTGTGACCTCCCTTTGGGGGAGATTGTTGGAAATACGTTTTTTCCAAGGAAAGTCTCGGTCACATCATTATTAGCATAGATCACGAGCTATAGACTATTTAGGACATTGTAACTTGGAGTGACCTCCCTTTAGGGGATATTGTTGGAAATACATTTTTACGTATTTAGAAAGGATCGATCACTCCAATGATATTGGGCTCGTGATCCAATATAGTCCATATAGCCCACATGTAGGGTGGGCTATATAAACCCCCTCCTAGCATGTTAGGAGGGGTGGCTCACTTTGTTTTCTCACTTTTCATTAATACAACTTTTACTTTCTCTCTCTACCCTTTCCTCTCTTCTTTCTCTCTCTAGTTCATCTTCATCTTCCTCCTTTCTCCATTCTATTTCAATAGATAATCATAACCTTGCTAAATCCTAAGAAATCGTAGACCTACAAAGTTCTCCCATCATACTCATTTCAAACTCATCATGCATGATTTTGGCAAAGTCATCACACAATGATTGAATATAATTTGCAAAGTGAGCCCATATATAGCCTGCTAGTAAAATAGGTCATCATCCTTTCAAATTTTGAAGATATTTCTGCTAGAAACTAATGAAGAAATACAATCTTGTATCATATAAATAGTTAAAAGAATATATATGTAATTCCCCTTCTATAAGGCATTTGCATATATATGAGATCATTACATGATACTTGAATAAGATACAGAGTACATCTAAAGTTCCTAAAGACATTTGGATTGTTGAATTACATTAGTGATACTAATTTGACACATAACAAAATAAAAAGCCTAACACTGAATCAAAGACAAAGGGAGTATAAATGTTACTATAACTAGTACTCATAAAGTCTCAAAATAAGAATTGCACTATTCACAAATCAGATATCACTACCACCTACTAAAGTCGCTCATGATTAATCAGTTGAAAGACTGTGGTGTTTGTTTTTCAGAACTGTCTCTTAACAGCATCTTAATATACCAATAGATGTAGTAGATATTTAGGTCATTAATATTGTTTGTTTCTTTATTTCATTTAGAGGCAGTAAGAGGCAACCAGTGTTAAGAGTGTTTGTGTTTTTGATCATTAAGAGGCAGTAAGAGGCATAAACGTTTGATTGAACTAGATGTAAAGGCGTTGTTTTAACACTTCTTAATGTCATTTTTCTTGTTCTTAATTTTTGTTACTTTTTTTGTTTATATTTTGTCATTTTTTTTCTATTTGAGTGTTATTTTTCATTCTTTTTTGGGTAAACTGCAAATTTCGTCCTTGTACTTTGCGAATTTTGCAAATTTGCCACCGAGAGAAAACTTCAAGCAATTTCCCACTGAGGATTTGCTATATATGATCCGGTGGTCTAACATGGTGGTAGATGGTGGTGGTAGCCATTGTTGAGAGAGAGAAGAGAGGTTGTGTGAAAGAAAGAAAAATATATTAAAAGTGAAAATGAACACAAGCAACACCCCTCCTTGGAAGCTAAGGAGGGGTATATATAGTCACACACGACCCTTAAACTATACATTGTACCTAGTCTAGTCTAAGCGTGTGTGACTATGATAACTAATGGGAATTCTTAAATGTCGTCACATAAAGTGAGTTTCCAACAATCTTCCCCCATGGGACGACGTGTAGAATTCCTTACAATATTTTTCCTAACAAGTACATAATGATAAAGAACAAGAGCTTCCATGAAGCGTCCAATGCTGATGATGTCTTCTGAGGCCTTCGTCTTCAAAACGATTCATCTTTAAAGTAACTTGTAGAAGAAATACTGTAACGGCACGAGCTAAGTAATCCATATACTTCTTGGTTAAGGAGAAGCTTCTGAATTAACTTCCCCCTAATTCATGCCACATAAACTTGATGTAGAAGCTTTTAAATAGCTTCCCCCTAAACCGACAATCCTCGTAAGCAACTTCAAAGCTTTCAATAAAGCTTAGAATGATTAAGCGCACAGCGGAATCTAACAAACCAAATCCCATCATATAACATGATAACGTTGCTAAGAGGGATTGAAAGTTTGGGGCACACCAAGTAGATCAAAAACTTCTCTTCTCACGCTTGAATAATTCTTCTGAATTTTTCTTCCCCCTGAGAAATCAAGTTATGCATACTAGAAAGAATCAAGACATTTCTTCCCCCACATAGTTGAAGAAAGTAAATCAATCCCGAGTATGAAGCTCAAATACTGAAGTAGACACTTTATCCCATTCATGAAGTTGACATCGTAACACCAGAGTCAATTAAGTCCCGGAAATGCACATATCTTCTTCCGGAGATGCACCAGAGTCAATTAAGTCCCAGGAATGCATATAGGATAATGATGATGAATAATTGCAACAACCAAACAATTAAACATCGAATCAGTAGTGTACCGTTTAGAGATTGATAACGCCACGAGTTAAAACACTGATTTTCTCTGCGGCTATGACAAATGTCATCCCGGAATGTCTTCAAATCAAAAGAATGTATGAAGTTCATCATGTGTACTCGTTGTGCGTTCAATGTGTCTTCTTCTTCTTCCCCCTTGATGGTTTTGAAACTCGGAACCATCAATAAATCGTAAGCACATGAACCTGAAAATCTCGAGAGAATAATAAATAAGCTTAATGATAGTCGGTGAGAATCAGTTGTTGATCAAAAATATCTACTCATAAACTCTCCATGGCCATCTTTACCAACCCACTTGAAAGCAATTTTAAGTGACCACTGATAGAATGAACCAGATACATCAAACATGAAACTGAATAAAAATCCTTCGATCTTGTGACTTAAGCTTGCAAAATTGTTGAATGAAGAACGGTGGAGAAATCTCTAAGTACTCAATGGATCACTGAAGAAGTCTATAAGCACAACACCTCTTGAAATTATCCACGTCGACTAAGCGCGTGACACTGAGTACAACAATGTAACCCCTTTAAGTGATAGTTATCCGAGTCATCAACCAACCACCCCGAACCCGGAAACTAGATAAACAAGTCTTCATTCTAAGATTAAGCACGAGCAAGTTATCTGTTCAAGGATAAAATAAGTACACGCCTTCGAAGAAATTCGTCTCCGTCTTCAAATAATTAATACCCGATCCAAAACAAAATCTGTAGTCACTAAAAAATCACCCATTTTTCTTTGGTCTCGTCAAAATAAATCTCGTCACAATGTCTCGTCACTTTGTCACGTCACTTTCGTCTCGTCTTTTTGTCACTTTTAAAATAGTTAAATCAAAAAATTTTTATCATTTGAAATGATAAATAAAATTTTTGATAAATAAATAAATTTAACTATTTGAAATTCCAGCCCATAACCAATCATCTTTAAAATTCGTGGCCCATTGCATTGTAAGAAAATCGAGTCCATGGTCAGCCCATCACTAATTAAATATTCAACCCGTCACAAGTTTAGCTAGATTGGGTGACTACTATACTATAAGCGATACACAACCCCATGTAGACACAATTTATCCCACGTGCTAATCACAATTCACATACCAACAAATCTAAGAAGTGTTGTGACAGCCCACGTGTAGTCCACTGACCAACTAATTTGGATATAAGAGACATAAAATTCCCTAAATTAACTCACATTAAAACCCACACATACCAAACCCACATTTCTCCCTCGAAACCTCCGTCCCCCTTATCAATATTATCTCACCCATTCTTGTTTCATCCGCCCCAAAAACTCATCATAACAGCACCATCTTAACATCAAATTCGCCTCTTCAATCCTAATCCCACAAATATATGAATCACGACACCTATTTAATCTGATCTTAACCTTAACCACCTCACCATATAATCAATCCGTCTCAATCATATCAACATGTTCATATTGATTTGAATCAAGTGGCTTCAAGATCTTAATAAAAGATCTCGGGTAGGTTTAAAATATGTTTAATTAATTAACGAAACAAAGGAAAAGTTATAACAAACTTGTTATAAACTTTTCTTTAATTCGAATATCAATAGGGTTAATACCCACAAAGATCAATGATGTAATCACTTCGTGATGGATCTAAAAGATCTCGACATGCATATCATTACACGAATCAAAACTGAGATCAATTTAAGTTTCTGTTTGTGACAACCGTGGTTTTGAGGTTCGTCACTTGGTCTTACTTTTAGGTTATTTTATGTGTGACTACTTGATTTTTGTGCTTACGTGTTTATTTTGTGTGAACGAGGTTGGTGTGATTATCGTTTATGAGCATAGAGTACTCATAAGTAGATCGAGGAACGGTTAATTCATGTTCATGAGATCGCAATTAGTGACTATGAAATGAAATGGTGATATTTTGGTGGTTACGTATACGTATAAGTATTATAGTAATAGTGTATTTTTTTAGGATTTACGGTTTAGCATTTAGAGGTCTCGGATAAGGTAATTAGTCAAATGAATATTTTTCGGGATGGTTTTAGGTCATTTAGGACTTAATTATAAAGTTTATTTCAAAATTTGAGATTTTTTATAAAAGTGTATATTTTACGTCTTTTACGATAAAACGCGTAAATTTGACTAGTTTTACGGTTTTGAGGTTTTGGGAGTTTTAGGAGCTGAAATAAATTAAGGTAAATTAAGGTAATATTAATAAGATATTAATAACAATAAAAAGAGAAAAAAATAAAGAAAAAAACGAAATTAGGGGTGTTTGGGTCTGTTTAGAAGAGAAAAAAAGGAAAAAAAAGAAACAAAAAGGAAAGTGGGCTTTGGGTTGGACTAGGATTCACCCATACCCTATATAATGTATATACTAAACCAAATTCATTATTTTTCTCCTGGAGATGAAGGAAATTCGTGAGTCTTATAAAAAATTAGGGTTCTTCATAAAATTTGGGGGTTTTCATAAATCCAAGGTAAATCTTCAAATCCCTTTTTAATTAAATTGTTTTTATGTTTTCTTTAATAATCTTATGATGGATTTACGTTGGGATTTAATATAAAAACAGTAAATTAATGTTGTATTAATCATAATATGATGATTACATAAATTAGGGCTTGTAATTAGAGGGATTAGGGTTAATTAATGAGGTTGATTTTGTTAAACCCGTTTTTAAAAACTGGGCAGAATTTTGAGTCAATTGTTTTAATCATATCTAGAGTTCTAGGAACATTCAAGATGCGATCAAACTAGCCCTGGATAGGTAATTGAGTTGGCTTTCTAAATCAAGAAACGAGAACTAAATTGGAGGTCGGGGAGTGGGTCAAAAGCAGGTTACAACAGTCGAAGGTCAAAACAGTTTTGAATTCAGCCTGTTTTCTTTTTAAGTTTTGGGTTGTTTGGGGCACTTAGGGTTGCATTGGGATCTTATCACGAACGTGAGAGATGGTTTATATATTGTAGTTAATATCTGCACTTGGGCTAAGGTGGTGGTTTAGGGTAAGACCCCTTAATGGTAACAAACTTTTAGTACGTTTAAAATTAGGAAATCTGGAATGACGAAAGTAGATATATATATATCGGGGCCTTAACAGTAGCTTTAAGGTTATGGCAAGTGGGAGGTGTTAGAAAACATATGTAAGGGTGTGAATATTCCTTTTACAGAAACCATGGGTAGGTTTAAATGGGCGTTTGACCTAAAGTTTTGAGACCTAAAAACTGGGACTATTTTGGGTAAAATACGAACGGGTTAGTTATTAAACTTAACCAAGTTAAGGACTTGTTAAGGAAGGGTAATGGGGTAATTAGAGCTTATTAATGAGGTAAATATGTGAGAATGGGTTAGAAGTCCATCATAGGTTAATGAGCCATCTTAGTGATTGGTTCGTTTATTGATTTCGTGTTTTTGGTTTGTTAGCTTGTTGCTAGTGCAAGGACGTGTGAAGGAGCTATCAGGTGAGTGTTCATAGTCCCATGTTTATTTTTGTTTTTGACTTCCAGATGGGATGGAAGAGACACTGTGTTGAGTTGTTTCTAAATTGTTGCTGTGAATGTTTTATGGTTGTGATGGACTTGTGTGTACACTTATGTGATTAACTGCTATGCGATTTTTGATATGTTATTGTGGTTTGACAAGGTAGTGGCCTTGTGGTTTGACAAGGTAGTGGCCTTGTGGTTTGACAAGGTAGTGGCCTTGTGGTTTGCCAAGGTAGTGGCCTTGGGATAGGTACATAGTGTGATCATCTATGGTACCATGATGTTGTTTGGCAAGGTAGGAGCCTTGGATTGGTTTGGTATGATTGGTCTTGATTGATAGTTGTTAATACATAATTGTAACACATTGTAACACATTGTCCATATGTTCTTTTGTTGATGATTGTTATTCACAGCTTGTAACTGATTTAGCGTTGGAGTCTAAACCTATGAATCTCACCAACTTTATGTTGACGTGTTTTAGTGTCTCTTTCAGGTGAGAATGTGGTTAAGCTTGAGGATAGAAGTGGCTAGACTTGGATGCCTTAGGATTGCATATAGAAGGAGATCCCCGTCCCTTCTTAGTTTACCTATATGTTTGTTTGGTTTATGTTTATTGTTTGTCTTGGGTAAGTGATAGGACTGTTACCTACTTACCTAGACTCCTGCATTGTTGAGATATTGTCATGACATTTGTGTCGCCATTTATGACATTATATTTGCATTTTAGTTTTCTCTATAGAGACACCGTTTGTTGTGATGATATCCATACGTCGCACCCCATATCCCGCCATGATGGGGTGTTACAGAATGGTATCAGAGACAGGTTATAGAGAATTAGGTTGCCTAGTCGCGTAGCCTAGTCTATAGCTTAAGGGTCCCTGCATATAGGCGTCATAGGAGTATGTGTGCATTTTATTATAATTGATGTGTTTGAATGTTATTTATTGTGATGTTTTGACTGGTATGAATTGAACCATAGTAAGTTCATACTTAGCCACATGTTACTTTCTTTTCGAGTTGTGAGTAGTGCGGGTTTAACCATAATCGCCCACGCTAGTCATTGTCGTATTTTACTTATAATGTACATTATAGTACATAATTTGGTACATAGTAGTTTCTATCTTTTGTTGGGTTATTTTATGTACCTGAGGGGTATTATTTTCTTTTGATGTTTAAGTCATGTTCCCTAAGAATCATGTGGTGGTTCGAGTTATTAGGAGTAGGTGAATATGAAGGACCTTATGCTATTTCCACTCTTATGGGCGACATGACTTATAACTGATTATGTTTTCGTTTTGGATTTAGTCTAGGCTGTTTTAGCTAGACTATGGATTTCTGTATTCCAAGAGTTTTATTATGTTATTTTATAGATGGAGTTTTGGACCTTATTGGCTATGTGGTTATGAGCTTATGTGAGTAGATAGATTTATGTGTTTTATGTTGTATTGATTCTAATAAGTGTCATCATAGGAGGGAGTGTTGGGAATAAATTATGGGTCAGTTCACTAGACGCTGATAAGAAGAATTCAAGCGCTGATAAGATGACATTGGACGCTGACAGCCAAGCGTTGACATTTGAAGAAGTCAACGCTGACAGCCTTGAAGACTAGCACTGATGGAATATATCTTCATACGAATCTTTTTGTTTATTTGTTTCTTTATTTGTATATGGTAAAGATAAACTCGACATTGTATTTTTCATTATTATCTTTACCTAGAATAGTTGATTCGTAGCTTATTGTACAAGACTTCTTAATCTATAAAAGAAGATCTTTTAGGTTAATGTTAATCATCAGTTATAATAAGTTTTCACAAGTTAAATCTCTTTCATTGTAATCAAGTTCGATTATTCTAATACAAGTGAAAGTTTGTTTAACATCTTTGTGTTTTAGATTAAGTGTTAATTCCGCATAACACTTAGTTACTTTATTCATAAGCAAAGGTTTCTCTACGTGTATTACTTGATCTAATCTCGTATACACAAAGCTTAATCGATCTAAGTTTGGGATCAACAAGTGGTATCAGAGCTTGTTGAGAAACTTTTGATCTTTAAGTAACATCAAAAACCCTAAAACAACGGAACCCTAAATCTCTCAAAACCCTAAAAACATCATGTCTGGCTCAGAACAACCTCCTGCTCCTATTTTGCTACAAAGCAACACCACAAACCCTAGTATCAAAATTCCCATGTTTGATGCCAGGAACTTCGAGCTTTGGAAGTCCAATTTTGAGCAATATGTAGCCATCCATGACTACACTCTTTGGGAGATTGTTAAATATGGGAACACATTCAACAAAGCTCAGAAGATTGCTAATGCTATTGCCACAAGGTCAGCTGTTCCTAATTGTCCTGAAGCTGATAAGAAGGAAAAACCTGAAGATGGAAGAGCTGTATCTGCTGAAGATATAGCCAAGAAAAGGGTGGACATGAAAATTTTGAACATCATGAAACACGCCTTGGGTCATGAGAATCAGCACAAGTACAAACGCTTTGAGTCTGCAAAAGAGCTTTGGGAAGCTCTTGAAGTAGCACATGGTGGTAATGCTGATACTAAAGAAGAAAAGAAGAAGCAACTCATGCATGAGTATGCTGTCTTTAAGGCTCAACCCAATGAGAATCTCAGCAGTGTGAGAAGTAGACTGCTTGACATTACAAGTCAACTTTCCTTCATGGGAACACAGATTGATGACCCTGACTTGAATGCTACTTTTCTCAAAAGTCTTGGTGATATATGGAAGATTGAGGCAAGATCCATTCTTGTCAATAACACCCACAAAACCTCTAGGTTTGATGACATCTTCAACAAACTAAGACTATTGGAGAATGAATGGCTTTTGGAGAGTGATAATAAACCTTCCAGTAGCAACATGGCCTTCTTCTCACAAAGTGAAGGACACTTTGATTCCATGAACTCCTATGGACATCCAGTCACTGGATCTGCATGTGTTAACGCTGGATCACATCCTATCAGCGTTGGAACACATCCTGCCAGCGCTGGATCATATCCTGTCAACGCCTCATACTCAAGCGTTGACACTCACAACTTTGGCGCTGATGGAATTAAACCTGCTGGTTTAGATCTAGATACTGTGTGTGCATTCATTGCTTCTTTGCCCAGTGATTCAAGGATTACATATGAGGATCTTGAGCAAATAAGTGATGAGCAATTGGAAGAGATGGACATCAAGTGGACTATGGCTCTTGTAAGTTTAAGAGCAAACAGGTTTAATAAAAGGTTCAAGAAGAAGATGACCTTTGATGCTAAGGATGTTGCTGGATTTGACAAATCCAAAGTTGAGTGCTACAATTGTCATCGTATGGGGCACTTTATGAGGGAATGTAGATCTCCAAGAAGATCTGATGCTGGTAAGCCTTCAAGCCAAATGGTTAAGAGCCAAGATTCCAAGGCCATGGTAGCTGTTCAACAAATTGATGGTGTTGGAGGATGGGACTGGAGCTGGAACTTTTTGGCTAAGGATGAGGAAGAGGACAAAGCATTGGTTGCTGAAGTTAAAGAAGAGCATGTTGAATATGCTCTCATGGCACACTCCTCCTCTTCATCAGATAATGAGGTATATGATGATGCTTTCTGTTCTAAGGGTTGTCGTTTAAATACTGAAAAACTAAATCAAGAGATAGTAAAATTATTAGATGAGCCAAGTGCTGAAAGATGCAAAGTATCTAATTATCAAATTGCTCTCACCCAAACAGAGAGGACAGTAGCTGAGTATAAGAAAATGGAGTTTGATTTAAAGGATAAAATAAATATCTTAAATCATGAGTTACATCAAAGTAAAGATATTCAAGATATCACAAACAGGGTTAATCTTGATTTGATAGCTAAGTTAGATGAGGCAAACAAAAATAAAGATAATGTGAGTCTTAAAATCCAGAGATTTGTTAAGGCCACACAAACCCTAGGAGAGTGTGTTAGTAAACAAAGAGACTCTAAGGACATGAGTGGGATTGGGATGAAAGATTATACTGGTGTTCCACCACCAGCTGGGGATTTCTATGGTGTCCAATCAAAGGACTTATCTTGGACTGGCTTGCCAGAACTCCAAGAGAAGGAATTCATTCCTCCACCTAGAGTGACTTCCCCAGTTGAAGAGTATAATCAAAAACTGACTGACCTAGATGAGTGGAAGAAAGCTAACCACACTTTGTTTGTTAAGGGAGGTTTGTTGTGTGAAAGTCCAAATGAGCCCACACCAATCACGAGCCATGATCCTACACCTATTAAAATCACACACCCAACCACTGGCAAAGCTGTTGACCTTGGCTCACAAACTGTTAGAAAACCTAGTGTTAAGTATGCAGAGATGTATAGGAATACTAGGTCACCAAAAAGCCAAGTTAGTAACCATGGAACAGGCTTCTTTGCTTCTAGACCTAAGACTATGTCTAGAAAAGCTTGTTACACTTGTGGTAGCTTTTCACATTTGGCATACAAATGTGTCAACGCTTCAAATGTCAACGCTGATAGGAACCATTTCAGCGCTGACAAAAGTCAACATAGGTCAAACACTGTCAGACCCAAAACCTTTGTGAACAAAAGTTCACAAGTTGTTAGACCAGCCCCATTCTTTTCTAGAGGGTCTAACACACATGGCCTAAGACCTTTCCAAAAGTCAAACACTTGGTCCAATAGGCAATGGGTTCCTGTAGCAAACCCTAGGTTCAACGCTGATAAAGGCAATCGGGGCGCTGACAAGAACAATTTCAGCGCTGACAGACACACTGCCAAACCTAGGTATTTGCAACCACAGGGAAATGGGTCTAAAGCTTCTACTAGCTTAACATGGAGACCAAAACAAGACCAAAACCCTAATTCTACTGGTCTTTCTATGACATGCAACAGGTTTCATTATATTTCAAAGGTCATGTCAAGACCAATTGGGGTTAACTGGGCATTTCATCCAAAAAGGGATGAAAATGGGGTTGTTATGAGAACCAAGTCTGTTCTTGTTGAACAACCAGATGAATCCAAGTCTTCCAAGGCTTGGGTTCCCAAAGAAAACTAATTTGTTTTCTTATGTGCAGGGCATTCAAAAACAGGTTAATGACTATGGATATTGGGACAGTGGATGCTCTAGGCACATGACTGGGAAAGAAGATTACTTGAGTAACTTCACTCCCATTGAAGATGGTGATAAGGTTCTCTTTGGTGGTGGATATGGAACTATTACAGGCAAAGGAACTCTTCTCACCAACAACTTACGTTTTGAAAACGTATTTCTGGTAAAAGAACTCGACTATAATCTTTTTAGTGTATCACAAGTGTGTGATAACAAAAATAAGGTTCTTTTCACTGATACTGAGTGCTTGGTGTTAAGCAAAGATTACAAGCTCCCTGAGGAGAAATACATAGAATTTAGAACACCAAGGCATAAAGACATATATAATGTGAATCTTAATGGAATTAAGATGAATAATAAAATGTCATGTTTTTATGCTAAAGCTTCAGTAGATGAAAGTAATCTTTGGCACAGGAGATTAGGGCACATAAACTTTAAAAATATCAATAGACTTGTGAGACTTGGTTTAGTTGATGGTTTGCCTGAAAAGGCTTTCCACAATGACCACTCTTGTGTTGCATGTCTTAAGGGCAAGCATCACAAGGTCTCATTCAAATCTAAACAGGTGCACTCTAGTTCTAAACCACTTCACTTATTGCATATGGACCTCTTTGGTCCAACTAATATAGAAAGTTTGAAGGGTAAATCATATTGTTTTGTCATCACTGATGATTTTTCCAGGTTTACACGGACTTTCTTTTTAGCCAAGAAAAGTGAAACTGCCCAAAGTTTGATTAATTTCATTACCCAGATTGAAAAGAAGAGTGGTAATGAGGTCAAAATTCTTAGAAGTGACAATGGGGGTGAGTTTAGAAATCAATTGTTAGATGATTTTTGTGCCAAGAAAGGGATTACTAGGCAGTTTAGCATAGCTAGAACCCCACAGCAAAATGGGGTTGCTGAAAGGAAGAATAGAACCCTAATTGAAGCAGCCAGAACCATGTTGGCTGATGCCCACTTTCCTATAGCCTTTTGGGCTGAAGCTGTTAACAAAGCTTGTTATGTTCAAAATAGGGCATTGGTCAACAAAATACACAATAAGACACCTTATGAGTTACTTTGGGGAAGGAAGCCAAATATTGGCTTTCTCAAGCCTTTTGGTTGTCATGTAGTTGTTTTAGAAACTAGTGATGACCTAGGTAAATTTGATGCAAAAGGTGATGAAGGCTATTTCATGGGTTATTCAGTGCAGAGCAAAGGATATAGGGTTTACATTAAAAAGGAAAAACGTATACTTGAAAAAGTACATGTTAGGTTTTTAGAGAGTAAGCCTAGTGATCCTGAAAGTGGTCCAAATTGGTTGTTTGACTTGGAACCTTTATCTAGAGCTTTAAATTATATGCCTGTTACTAATCCAGACATTGTGAAGGTAACTTCAAGTGTTTTGGAAAAGAGAATTGGTAATGTTTCAGGTACACAGGTTGCTAAGAAGGATGGACCACAAGCAGTTAAGTCATCTCCCACACAAGAATATGTTACATTTCCTATATGGACAGATGAGTATTATGCTGCTGCTGCTGCTGCTGGAAAGGATAAAGGTGGTTCTTCAATACCACCAGTTAATAACATGCATGGTCATTCAGGCGCTGACAAGCACAATTCTAGCGCTGACAAGACCAATTCAGACGCTAATGGCTCAAACGTTGACAACAATGATTCTGGCGCTGACAAAAGTAATTCCAGCGCTGACAAGCAAACTTCCAACGTTGACAACACTCATGAGCATTTCGTATCTTCCACTTTTGAACAAGGTGAACCTTCAAGAATAAATGAAGAGGTTCAAGATGGAAGAGAGTCTGAAGAAGATATTAGCAACATGGAGGATGATATTGAAGACAACAGAATTCTTGAAAATGGAATTCCTAGATCTACTTTGAAGAATCATCCTCCCTCTCAAATCATTGAAATATCATGACTCCTGTTCAAACTAGAAGATCTCACCAGACTCATGATAGCTTCATTGCTAATATCCACAAGAAGGTTGATACCCCTCTTGTACAAGCATGTTTGTTTGCCTGTTTTCTGTCACAACAGGAACCCAAGAAGATTTTTGATGCTCTCAAAGAACCTAGTTGGGTGGAAGCAATGCAGGATGAGCTTCACCAATTTGCTATACAGGATGTTTGGGAGCTGGTTGATTGTCCTAGATATGTGAGACCAATTGGGACAAGATGGGTTCTAAGGAACAAGAAAGATGAAAGGGGTATTGTGGTCAGAAACAAGGCACGTTTGGTAGCTCAGAGATATACACAAGAGGAAGGGATAGATTATGAAGAGGTCTTTGCTCCTGTTGCAAGAATTGAAGCTATAAGAATTTTCCTAGCTTATGCCTCTTGTATGAACTTCACTGTCTATCAAATGGATGTGAAGAGTGCTTTCCTCTATGGAACAATTGTTGAGGAGGTATGTGTCATGCAACCTCCTGGTTTTGAAGATCCTGAGAATCCAGACAAGGTTTATAGAGTGAAGAAAGCTATGTATGGACTTCATCAGGCCCCAAGAGCATGGTATGGTACATTGTCCACCTACTTGGTGGAAAATGGTTTTAAAAGGGGCACCATAGATCAGACATTGTTTACAAAGAAGAAAGGTAAGGATGTCTTACTTGTTCAGGTCTATGTTGATGATATCATTTTTGGATCTACCAATTCAAAGATGAGTGAAGACTTTTCCAAGCTTATGACAGATAAATTCAAGATGAGTGCAATGGGTGAGATGAACTTCTTTCTAGGATTACAAGTTCAGCAGAAAGAAGATGGTATCTTCATCTCCCAAGACAAATATGTAGCTGAAATCTTGAATAAATTTGGTTTTTCTCCACATGAAAAGAGTGCTTCCACTCCTATGGATAGGGAACACCCTTGGGGAAAAATTGGATCTGGAAAATATGTGGATGTTAGGCACTATAGATCAATGATTGGCTCATTGATATATCTTACAGCCTCAAGACCTGACATCATGTTTGCTGTGTGTGCCTGTGCACGCCATCAAGTGACTCCCAAAGAATGTCACCTTTTTGCTGTGAAAAGAATTTTTAGGTACCTAAGATGTTATCCAGATCTTGGCTTATGGTACCCAAAAGATTCTCCATTGGAGCATATTGCATATTCGGACAGTGACTATGGTGGTGACAAGTTTGATAGAAAATCCACAACTGGTGGATGTCAATTTCTTGGGAGTAGATTGATATCTTGGCAATGCAAGAAACAAACAGTGGTGGCAAACTCTACAACTGAAGCAGAATATGTGGCTGCAGCTGCTTGTTGTGGACAAGTCTTATGGATTCAGAACCAGCTGTTGGATTATGGGTATAATTTCATGCATACCAAGATTTTTGTAGACAATAACAGTACTTTATGCATTATTAAAAATCCTGTACATCATTTTAAAACCAAACACATAGAAATTAGACATCATTTTATAAGAGATTGCTTTGAGAAAGGTTTAATACAACCAGATAGGGTAGACACAGAAGATAATGTGTCTGATTTATTAACTAAACCTTTTGATGCTGGAAGATTTCAATATTTGGTAACAAATATTGGAATGGTTAATCTCACTTAATATGTGTTTTGGAACCTTTTTGTAAAAGTATGTACAGGATAATGCATTGTTATTTGTCTTTGTGATGATTTAGATTTTTCCACTTTATTTTTCTAACACTGCCAAAGGTAAATGTAACGCTGACAAGTGTTATTTTACCGTTGTTAGAAATATTATTGTCTAACGCTGACAAGAGTTCCTTCAACGCTGATAAGTGTTGTTGGGGCGCTGTTAGCAACAATGTTAGTTTTGTGGTTTTCAATCTAAATGTGTAGGTGGTGTTAGCTTTATGCCTTTGGATACAGAGTTGCTTATGGATCTTTGAAGAGCTATTTGGACATGTTTTTGTTTATGGATGATGGTTGGAATATTTATATTCCTATCTTGACATAAATTTTTAATGTTCATATATATTTTGAGAAACTCATGTATCATAGTTAAAGGGGAGGTTTAAGGAACCTTTAGGACTCTTGGGTATTCTTATAATACTCTTATCACAATTCTAGATTGTGTCCACAGGTGAGTATGGGTTAGTTTTACTAAACCATGAGGCACTGTAGCATGCAAAGTTGACAAACTATGCATGCTGCCAAGACATTTTTGGCCTAGAATTGGTTGTGGTCTGTTGGGAGACTTGGGAATATTTTTGTTATGGGTTTACCTGGGAGTTGCAAAGGATTTTATGAAATAACTTTGTTGGTAAGTATTTTGGTTAGCAAGGGACACTTGAGGACATTTGTGTCTATCTTGCTTAAGCAAGTGTGCATAAGTGGACAGTGCTTGCCACCCAGTAATTATTATCAACTTGCAAGATATTTCCCTTAGGATAAATTACTTTGTTAAGGTCTTTTTCTTTTTAAAATATTTTTATTTTTAGACGCTGACAAGTTTTTCTCCAAACGCTGTTACGACCAATCGTGACGCTGACAAGGCTTTAGGCAAACGCTGACAAGTAAATATAGCCGTTGGGCGTTGATGGGTTATTTTTGACCGTTGACACCTAGTGGGCCCTACCCAGTTGTTTTTTTTTGACTAATCTTTGGCCGTAATTTTTGGGGAGTTGTTACTTTTAATTAATGCATGAGATAATTTATATTTGATTCAATATTTTCATCATTACTCTTTGAATATAACTGCCTCATTTTTGACCAATCATAATCATGCATCTCTCCTATAAATTTGGCTAACTTTTCATTCTGGGTATTCATATTTTCTTGTCTAACATTTTTCTCCTAGATTTTTCCCATATCACATAACCTAAACAGCTTTCAACATGGCACCAAAGTTCAACTCAAACAATCTGACATTGGAGTTCAAGAGCCAACATAATATGGTAGCTTACTTGGCCGCTGATAATGATTTGTTCCCTCAGTATTCACAAATGGTGGCATTTTTAAATGCATCCTCCTTAAGGTATGCACTTTCTCATGAACCACTAGTCCCTGTCGCACACATTAGACAGTTTTGGAATAATGTCAGTTCCACAACAGCTAATGGAGTGACTATACTAACATCTACTGTTCATGGAAGAACATGGGTGGTCACTGAAGCTTTGGTTCGCCAAGCTTTGCGTCTTAATGACGCTGATGGTGTGACTACCCTTGCCATTGCAACAATAGAACAAGGTCTTAGGGAATTGGGTTATCCTATTCCTGCTGATAAAACTTTAAATAAATATCATAAGCAGGAATTTCCCTCGGATTGAAAATATTTGATACATGTCCTTCTTCAATGCTTAAGTCCAAAATGTACTGCTTTTAATGAAATAAACAGGTCCATTGCAAGTGCTTTGGTTTGTATGTCACGTGGGCTTAGGTATAATTTTTCAAAAATGATTTTTGAAGGGATGTGTAAAAATAAGGGAAGTAAAATGACTTTGGCTTACCCAAGATTTTTGCAAATGGTGTTTGATTTACAAGAATATTGTACTAGGGATCATGACCATTTTTATGAGATCCCCAAGCAAAAGAAAACCATTTTTGACAAAATGATCTCCACAAACAGACCTATACCTCTCACCCAAGCCATGCTTGAAGTAATTCAGGCTGCCCAACCACAACCAGAACCTGAACCTCAACTTGAGCCTGTCCTTGAACCATTGCCTTCACCTGAAAACATGGACGTTGACCAAGCCAATGTCAACGCTGACACTCAAAATGTTGGCGCTGACACAGCCAATCCTAACGCTGATGCCATCCCTGAACAATCCCAAACACCCCTTAACCAACCAACACCCACACAATCTACCTCATCTTCCACCCCATTACAATCTAGGTTGAATAAACGCCAAAGGACTACTGGAGTGTTCTCCTCTAGTGGTCCTAGCCTTGTTGCAGAGAGAACCACCTCCACAAGTGTGGCTGGTGACATGGATGAGGCTGGGGCTATTGGCACAGGCTTAGATGCTGGTCAAGACAGTCCCAACATCATTAAGACCTCATCCATGCCCCATGATTCTATTTTGGGAGGTCAAATCCCCATTCTAGCTGAGGGCAGATTGGAACCTATGACATTGAATGAATTGACGGCTGCTGTCATTAGCTTGCAAAAGCAAAATGTCAGCCTTGTACAAATTGTCAATAATCAGGGCCGTGAACTCCAAGCATTGAGGGAGCGGGTAACTGTTTTGGAGAATCCTAGTAGCAGGAGTAGGATGGAGGAATCTTCCAAAGGGGAGGATGAAGTGGATGAGCTTATACGTACTGCAAGTGAAAGGAGTTCACATGATGGTGGATCCTTAGATATTGCTGAAGCTCTTACAAGCCTGAAGAAGCATCCTGTCCTTGATACGTCCAAGGTATCTCCATTAAACTTGGAAGGATCTTTCACAGCAACAATGGGCGCTGATACAGGTTTGAACGCTGACACATCCAGCGCTGACAAAGGTAATCGGGGCGCTGATAAAGGTAACTTGAACGCTGACAAAGTTGCAGGTAGTGTTGATGTATTCCAGTCATCAACAATCATCAAAGATGTGTCTACACAGGTATCTTCATCTACTTTACCTATCATTGATCCAAAAGACAAAGGTAAAGGAATTATGGTTGAAGAAGATGTTCCAAAGAAAGATGCAGCACAAATTGCTTTTGATGAACAGTTGGCTGCACAACTTTTGGAGCAAGATTTGAAGAGAAGTGGGACATCACCATTTGTTGCCACTTCTGAGAGTGAGGAAGAGAGTGATGATGAAAGAGAAGGAGCTAGCTCAGATTCAAGTGTTCAAATCATTGAAGATCCAGAAAGACTTGAATATGGGGATGAGTTGGCAAAAGAAAGATTGAGTGATTTGAAGAAGCAGGTTGATTTTGACCTTCCAGAAATCACCCGAATGTACCATGCTTGGGAAGATAAGGTAATGGACAACCCAGGGATGAGTTTGTCAGATCAAATTTGGGGGTTGGAAATTCTTCTCAGGGTACAAGATGATATAAAGGTGATTTTGAAGTATAATGCACAAGAGGTCAAGACTTGGCTTAAAAGAGATAGAAGGCAATTGTATTACAAGTTGCTTAGATGCCATCAACCTGGATGGACATACAAGAAGTTGCTGGCTTTATCTTTTGAGGAGCTAGAATACAGGGCACATCCTATTTGGAGGCATGTGCAAGAAAATAATGTCTTATAGTTTCTTTCAGAAGAAAGGAAACAAGAGCTTGCTGAGGAAATGCAGATTCAAAAGGAGATGAGGATTGCTCAAAGACCAGTGAAGAAAGGAGATCCTCTCCAATTTCCCAAAGATATGGATGTGTCTTATCCAAATGAAACTGTCATAAGGAAGCATCTCAAGCTTTCTCCATTGGAAGCTTCAGATTTGGTTAATGTAGTATCTCTAGATGCCAGAAATCCAATCATAAGTTTTGATGAAGATGAGTGTGGATTTTGGAAGATTGGCAGATCTGGGAAGGAGGTACACACTTTCACTTCAATTATTTCTATCTTTGCAAGCATAGACAGAGAAGACTTGGTGCATCTATGGAGATTGATAGAGGCCAAGTATAAGGCTGAAGCACCTACTTCAGCAAATGGAATAAGACTATGGCACACATTTTTGACTTTGTGTGGTCCAAGGGAAGCAGATCCTGCCATATGGAAGGATCTTGAAGATGACCTCAGTGGTCTTCATTGGAGGCTTTATTCTACTTGTGGTGTGTTTCATTTGAGCTCTACAAAGTTTTCAGAGTATCTACTTGTGGATGCTGACTATTTCTTGTCCAAAGAAGTATTGGAGAAGATGAAGGAGACACCCTTGGAGATTGATTATACTAGTGACGTGGCCAAAGACTTGATTAGATATGTTTATCACCAACATAAGAAGTTTTTGTAAGATTCCTCCTAAGTCTTAAGTATTTATTCAGAAACTTGATCATTGGAATAGATATCAAGTTTAGGGGAGGATTGTTGGGAATAAATTATGGGTCAGTTCACTAGACGCTGATAAGAAGAATTCAAGCGCTGATAAGATGACACTGGACGCTGACAGCCAAGCGTTGACATTTGAAGAAGTCAACGCTGACAGCCTTGAAGACTAGCACTGATGGAATATATCTTCATACGAATCTTTTTGTTTATTTGTTTCTTTATTTGTATATGGTAAAGATAAACTCGACATTGTATTTTTCATTATTATCTTTACCTAGAATAGTTGATTCGTAGCTTATTGTACAAGACTTCTTAATCTATAAAAGAAGATCTTTTAGGTTAATGTTAATCATCAGTTATAATAAGTTTTCACAAGTTAAATCTCTTTCATTGTAATCAAGTTCGATTATTCTAATACAAGTGAAAGTTTGTTTAACATCTTTGTGTTTTAGATTAAGTGTTAATTCCGCATAACACTTAGTTACTTTATTCATAAGCAAAGGTTTCTCTACGTGTATTACTTGATCTAATCTCGTATACACAAAGCTTAATCGATCTAAGTTTGGGATCAACAGGGAGTGCATTGGGGAAAGGGTAATTGTATAAGTATGGTGGCCAACATAGTTATACAAGTACCACAACTTCAATGGGTTCTCAAGTATGATTGCATGAAAGAGGATTAGTACATGCTTGTATATGGTGAGATGTAGATATTGGGTATACGTATAATATATGGGTTTATGTAACGGCTGCCTACGATATGGCTATTTTTATTAGTGTGTTATATGTTTTGGGTTATAGTTGTGTTGTGTGATTTTGGGGTCACACGATATGGTTTGGTTTTGGAGGTGGGTTTTATGCTTTGTTGTGGCACGGTGAGATGGTGATTACTCGTGTGGAAAAACGAGTGTATGACGTGATTGGTTGATCCGACATGTATGGTAACGAGTATGTTTTGGGTGATTTAGTAGGTATATATATGCGGATGTATATATACTACTATGTGTTAAGTTATGGTATATGGTCGTTCACTAGTTATTATAACTTGAACGTACCTTGTGTTTGTTCGTGTTTTATGGTGCTGGAGTTGATGGAGTTTCAACAACGTTTCGAATTTTTTGAACTATGTCTTGTAGCGTATTCTTTGAGTTCATATTTCACGTGTACGTTTTAAAATGTTGTTCTGGGTTTTAAGTCCGTTGAAATAAATGGAGATTTCTTTTGGGATAATGAAATTTTTGGGTTGAGTCTTACATTTCTTTTGGTTGGTATATGGAAAAAGGGGGGACTTGGAAATCTACTATAGAGTTAGATAGTTGGTTGTATTCGGTAAAATAAGGGTAAGGTGTTGGAGTCATGTTTGAAACAAGATGTAACATAAGTTTTTTTTATCAACACTTATTTATTTCAAATTCTAAAAGACTTTCTTTAAAATAAAGCGAAGTAAAATTTCTTTCTACTTACATAGTTTATATAATTGGATTTAACCGATTCATGTCATTTATAGTTATTAATACAAGGTTAAAAGGAGTTTATGAATATTTCACATACAATTATATCTTTCATTGAAAAGGATTGCATTGATCACTAAGTCTATTCTTTAGTTTTTAAAACAACTAGCATAAAATTGTTTTGGTCATAACTTGTTCATTTTTAAAGCTTTTTGGGTGATTCAAAAGCCTAAAATTATGTACTCGGAACGTACTTTTCAAATATTCAGAATGTATAGTCATGGGAGGTCAGTGGACTGGTCGGAATTGTTGTACAAGTGTCGGGTTCAAGGTTGAGTTTGAATAGTAGTTTTATTTTTATGATTTGGGATGCACGGGATACCAAGTCTTTGAGTTGAGTTTTGAGAACCTCTAGAAGGTTGTTTGTAGATGGTTTGAGTCACATAGATGTGGGGAGGTAAAAAAAAAATTTAAAAATATATATATATATATATATATATATATATATATATATATATATATATATATATATATATATATATATATATATATATATATATATATATATATATATATATATATATATATATATATATATATATATATATATA
This sequence comes from Glebionis coronaria, assembly GCA_025667525.1. NCBI lineage: Eukaryota > Viridiplantae > Streptophyta > Magnoliopsida > Asterales > Asteraceae > Glebionis > Glebionis coronaria. The sequence goes on from CM046874.1 coordinate 489,552,540, forward strand.
TATATATATATATATATATATATATATATATATATATATATATATATATATTCTTTTGGAAAGTCGATCTTTTGCACGCTTTATATAATATGTCGCGGGGCGTAATATCTTTTGGTTGCCATTGGGTGTTTCTTGGATTATTTTTCGTTGTCATGGGTCATTTGGAATTGATACATGTTTTGGGTTTGAGTTTTCTTTGGAGTCTCGTGGTTTTTGATTTGTTTTAATTGGTGCACGTGAAATGTCGTTAGTTATCCGTGGGTTTAATTCGTCGATCGTATCTGGTGTATTCAGGATGTAGTTTTGGTTTTGTATGGTTTAGGAGCGTTGAGGTAGAACCATGAATAGAGCAAGTAGGAGAAGTGAGAGGAGTTGTAGTTAGTGTCTTCCAAGGCAAATCGTTGATGGAGTGAATTAAGAACAAGAGCTGTTAGAAATTGTAAGGAATTTATTTGTATTGCCGCTAAGAGAGGGTGTGAGGAGGACATAATTAAAATTGCTATGGATGTTGTATGAACGCTTTGGGTTTACGGTTATGCATTTGGCTTCGCCAAAGCACTAGCGGTTTCATGGAGTCAATGAACCGAGTGTGCATGAACGTATATAAACGAGTTGTCATCGGGAGCATCGACGACATCTTGATCTACTCAAATCATAGAAGGAGGATGAGGCGAATTATGTGTTGGTTTTGGAGTTGTTAGTAAAGGGAATGAAACGTGAGATTTTCAAGTGTGAGTTTTAGGATTTGGTTGGCCAGGACTAGTAGTCAGAGATGATGGCATATCGTGGAACCAGCAAGGGGCGAAGTGAAGAAGGACGAGGAAGCATTTTGGAGGCTGAAGAGGTGGATTGGATGATGAGCAGATCTTGGCATTATCGGAAGGACCGGATGAATTCGCGAAGCATGACGATACGTGGAGCAGGGATTTGGACGCGTACGAGGACGACAAAGAAAGGCGATCGCTTATACGTTGCAGGAACTGAAGATTTGGAAGAACTGGATAGACTTAGTTAGTGGAGCTGGACTGTTATATCTGCCTAGAATGCTAGAGGCATTTGGTGTACGAGACGTGGAGAATGATCTATACGGATCATGAACGTATCCAACACATATTCAATCATCTTGATTGAACATTTGGCAAAGGTGATGGGTGGAGTTAATTGATGAAAGAAAATTGCAAGGCCAAGTACCATATGGGAAAGGCAAGCATGGTCGATGAGACATGGAATAAGAAGGATGAGGTGAAGCTGAGACGAACTTGAACTATAGGGATGATGTATTAGAGTGGTTTGGATGAAGGATGTGGGTTGCACGAGTTGAGTTGTCTAAAGCAGTGAACGCGTCAACATTTATGTTGCGTGGCTTGGACAATCGTAAGGAGGAAAGGGACGTAGACTATACTTCCTACATGGATAGGAGTAGTTTAGAAAGGGCGATGTAAGGACGAAGTTGGCGGAAGGGATACATAATGCGGTGGGGGATTAAGTATGATGAGAGTTGGGTGATAGTCGATAGACTGACTAATTCATCACCTATTTCAAGAGGAATGAGAAGTCACGTAGTTGGGAAGTTGGAAGAATTAATGGATATGTGAAAGACCGTCATAGGTCACTTTGTAAGGAAATTGGAATTTAAAGTAGTTTGGGATACGGACTGAAGGAAGTTGATGAACGTAATTGGACATGGGTGATTGATTTAGAGGTAGTTCGGAAACTCGTTAGCGATGGCTGAGTTTTCATATTATGATAGTTATCGTACTAGAAGTCGATAAATGCCATTTGAGGCACGATATGAAAGGATAGGGTGAGTTGTCCTCATTGTGGACTAGAATTGGTAAAAGAGGCTACTAATGTGGTAATGGTGTTTGTGGACAGAATGAGAGCAACAAGGGATGCTATGTAGAAAAGGAGGAAACCACTAGATTTAGTGACAAAGTTATGTATGGAGTTTCACCCATAGTAACGGGTGGTATGTTTTGGTAAAATAGAAGAGTTGATGTAGAGTTTTGTAGGTCCATTTATGATCTTTGGGAAGATCAGACCATTAGCTTATGAGCATAGAATTACCTGGGGGAAATGAGTTGTATACATGATACATTTCATGTATTGGGATTGGTAAATGTTGTTTGAGGATGCATATTTGCATGTCCGGTTATTTGGGTTTTGTGCTAATAAGAGTCTTTGTTTTATCGAAGAGTCATTTGCGAGATTTATTGACTGTGAGGTCAAGAGTTTGGCAATGGGTTTAATTATTTTTGGTTTGTACATGTGGTATCTTGAAACTTGAACTGAAGTTCACGTGGAAATGAGAGGAGTTCATTTAGAACAAGTATCCTCGTGTGATTTGTTGTCTGTGTGTTGATCCAATGGAGTAAATCTCGGGACGAGATTTCTATTAGGAGGGAGTGATGTGACAACCGTGGTTTTGAGGTTCGTCACTTGGTCTTACTTTTAGGTTATTTTATGTGTGACTACTTGATTTTTGTGCTTACGTGTTTATTTTGTGTGAACGAGGTTGGTGTGATTATCGTTTATGAGTATAGAGTACTCATAAGTAGATCGAGGAACGGTTAATTCATGTTCATGAGATCGCAATTAGTGACTATGAAATGAAATGGTGATATTTTGGTGGTTACGTATACGTATAAGTATTATAGTAATAGTGTATTTTTTTAGGATTTACGGTTTAGCATTTAGAGGTCTCGGATAAGGTAATTAGTCAAATGAATATTTTTCGGGATGGTTTTAGGTCATTTAGGACTTAATTATAAAGTTTATTTCAAAATTTGAGATTTTTTATAAAAGTGTATATTTTACGTCTTTTACGGTAAAACGCGTAAATTTGACTAGTTTTACGGTTTTGAGGTTTTGGGAGTTTTAGGAGCTGAAATTAATTAAGGTAAATTAAGGTAATATTAATAAGATATTAATTAACAATAAAAAGAGAAAAAAATAAAGAAAAAAAACGAAATTAGGGGTGTTTGGGTCGGTTTAGAAGAGAAAAAAAAATAAAAAAAAAGAAAAAAAAAAGGAAAGTGGGCTTTGGGTTGGACTAGGATTCACCCATACCCTATATAATGTATATACTAAACCAAATTCATTATTTTTCTCCTGGAGATAAAGGAAATTCGTGAGTCTTATAAAAAATTAGGGTTCTTCATAAAATTTGGGGGTTTTCATAAATCCAAGGTAAATCTTCAAATCCCTCTTTAATTAAATTATTTTTATGTTTTCTTTAATAATCTTATGATGGATTTAGGTTGGGGTTTAATATAAAAACAGTAAATTAATGTTGTATTAATCATAATATGATGATTACATAAATTAGGGCTTGTAATTAGAGGGATTAGGGTTAATTAATGAGGTTGATTTTGTTAAACCCGTTTTTAAAAACTGGGCAGAATTTTGAGTCAATTGTTTTGATCATATCTAGAGTTCTAGGAACATTCAAGATGCGATCAAACTAGCCCTGGATAGGTAATTGAGTTGGCTTTCTAAATCAAGAAACGAGAACTAAATTGGAGGTCGGGGAGTGGGTCAAAAGCAGGTTACAACAGTCGAAGGTCAAAACAGTTTTGAATTCAGCCTGTTTTCTTTTTAAGTTTTGGGTTGTTTGGGGCACTTAGGGTTGCATTGGGATCTTATCACGAACGTGAGAGATGGTTTATATATTGTAGTTAATATCTGCACTTGGGCTAAGGTGGTGGTTTAGGGTAAGACCCCTTAATGGTAACAAACTTTTAGTACGTTTAAAATCAGGAAATCTGGAATGACAAAAGTAGATATATATATATCGGGGCCTTAACAGTAGCTTTAAGGTTAGGCCAAGTGGGAGGTGTTAGAAAACGTATGTAAGGGTGTGAATATTCCTTTTACAGAAACCATGGGTAGGTTTAAATGGGCGTTTGACCTAAAGTTTTGAGACCTAAAAACTGGGACTGTTTTGGGTAAAATACGAACGGGTTAGTTATTAAACTTAACCAAGTTAAGGACTTGTTAAGGAAGGGTAATGGGGTAATTAGAGCTTATTAATGAGGTAAATATGTGAGAATGGGTTAGAAGTCCATCATAGGTTAATGAGCCATCTTAGTGATTGGTTCGTTTATTGATTTCGTGTTTTTGGTTTGTTAGCTTGTTGCTAGTGCAAGGACGTGTGAAGGAGCTATCAGGTGAGTGTTCATAGTCCCATGTTTATTTTTGTTTTTGACTTCCAGATGGGATGGAAGAGACACTGTGTTGAGTTGTTTCTAAATTGTTGCTGTGAATGTTTTATGGTTGTGATGGACTTGTGTGTACACTTATGTGATTAACTGCTATGCGATTTTTGATATGTTATTGTGGTTTGACAAGGTAGTGGCCTTGTGGTTTGACAAGGTAGTGGCCTTGTGGTTTGACAAGGTAGTGGCCTTGTGGTTTGCCAAGGTAGTGGCCTTGGGATAGGTACATAGTGTGATCATCTATGGTACCATGATGTTGTTTGGCAAGGTAGGAGCCTTGGATTGGTTTGGTATGATTGGTATTGATTGATAGTTGTTAATACATAATTGTAACACATTGTCCATATGTTCTTTTGTTGATGATTGTTATTCACAGCTTGTAACTGATTTAGCGTTGGAGTCTAAACCTATGACTCTCACCAACTTTATGTTGACGTGTTTTAGTGTCTCTTTCAGGTGAGAATGTGGTTAAGCTTGAGGATAGAAGTGGCTAGACTTGGATGCCTTAGGATTGCATATAGAAGGAGATCCCCGTCCCTTCTTAGTTTACCTATATGTTTGTTTGGTTTATGTTTATTGTTTGTCTTGGGTAAGTGATAGGACTGTTACCTACTTACCTAGACTCCTGCATTGTTGAGATATTGTCATGACATTTGTGTCGCCATTTATGACATTATATTTGCATTTTAGTTTTCTCTATAGAGACACCGTTTGTTGTGATGATATCCATACGTCGCACCTCATGTCCCGCCATGATGGGGTGTTACACTGTTTAAGTTCGAGTCATAGATGGGGATTAAGTGACGATGGGATAAGATTAGATTTGGAGTTGTGGAGTTATAAGGTTGAGAGTTTTGTGTTGCATGACTCAGTGAGTAAACTGAGTCAATTCGGTAATTACCGAGTTGACTCGGTTGAGATGGTTTCGGTCAAGTGGTTTCGGTCAAATGTTAAGTGAAAAACTACATGGTCATGTATTTTTAAACTGCATCGTAGTCAAAAAGTATAGCCATCGCAGTCAATTTGCACACCCATCGCAACAAAGAACTAAGGCCATTGCCGTCAATCTTTTTAACCCATCGCAGTCAAAAGAAATCATGTCTATCGAAGTCAGTCTTTTTAAACCCATCGAAGTAAAAAAAAGTGTGCCATCATAACATGAGTCCATCGCAGTCTAAACTAGGACCCATCGCAGTCTAAAAAAAAGAGACCATCATATCATGATGGCCCATCGCGATGGTACCCATCGCAATGGTACCCATCGCAACGGAGCCATCGTAGTGGTACCATCTCAGTGGTACCATCGCACTCAATGCGATGTAACATAAAGCAAGAATCTTATCCACGAGATGTCCTTGTCCCTGAAAATCCGGAAATGTGAATCTGAATATTTTTCTGGGTAACTTCATCATCATAAACAACAAGATAAGCCCAGAAAAAATGATACCAGATCAAAAAACATAAGACCAGAAACAGTAGACAACCAGATATTTGACAAGTTTTGACCACTTTTGACATGATGACAACTTTTTGATGAACTAGTGAAACAAAGAGAACCATCTTTGACTGATGACAAGGACAAAAAATTATGAATCATGGATATAAACACAAGATGAGAAACATGGAAACAGATTGGACAAAAAGTAATAAGACGTGACAAATCTTAAAAGTAACAAGACGTGACAAAGAAATAACAAGACGGACCAAAAAAAAATTTATAGACCACCTAAATCGAAAACAAGAACGATCCAAGGATGGAACCGAGGCTCTGATGCCAATTGAGGATTTGCTATATATGATCCGGTGGTCTAACATGGTGGTAGATGGTGGTGGTAGCCATTGTTGAGAGAGAGAGAGAAGAGAGGTTGTGTGAAAGAAAGAAAAATATATTAAAAGTGAAAATGAACACAAGCAACACCCCTCCTTGGAAGCTAAGGAGGGCTATATATAGTCACACACGACCCTTAAACTATACATTGTACCTAGTCTAGTCTAAGCGTGTGTGACTATGATAACTAATGGGAATTCTTAAATGTCGTCACATAAAGTGAGTTTTCAACACCCACTATACTTCAAAATCTCGTGCAATTTATCCACCGAGTTAACGTTTTTTTACTTTTCTCCGTTTTCCTCCGTTAACTCTCATACGTACCTGACACGTGAGGGTACATTCGTCATTTCCCGTGCCACAACATCTCGTTACCTCATCCTCACCTTGCCTTTATGCAATTTTTGTCCCTGAAACTATTTCCCGCCATTACTAACACATGTGGTTGGAATTGCATACATAGGTACGTCAAAGCATTCATCTTTAGTCATAACCTTTTATATCTTCTTTAACACATCACTGTTGTAGTCATGGTGGTCGTATGTGAGTGTGGCAAAGCCACAACAATCAAAACTTCATAGACTGACAGGAACCTAAGGCGACGGTTCTACTGTTGTCTTGGCTGTGGTTTTATTGGTTGGAGTGACCGCCCAATGTGTTACCAAGCAACTGATGTGATTGTTGGGCTCTTGAGGGCCCGGAATGAGCTCGAAAAAGATATGAACGAGCAACTGGTGTTGTTGATTGAGAAGGAAGTTCTTGTGAAGAAACTAGATAAAATGCTTCTTTGTTCCTGGATTTTTATGTTCCTTGCATACAAGTTTTTCTAGTTTTTAGTTTGTGCTTAATTTCATGTTTCAGGAAATAAGGTCATCCCTAGTTGTATTGACCTTTTTCATGTTAAATAAAATATGTGCTATGTCATAATAGGGATTTATGAATCATTAAAATGTTTGTTAGGAGTTGCTGAGTATTGTGATTTGTGTTGGATGTTTGGATATAGGGTGCTCTTCAACTTTTTCATTAATCAGTCGAGAACCTGTTTTTTTGTGTTTAGGTACAGCTATTCAATCTTGACTTTAATTAGTCAACATAGGGGGTGTTTGGGAATAGGTCTTCAGGTTTGACTTTAATTAGTCAACAAACGGGTATTTTTTGGTTGTTTGGCACTATATGTTAGTCTAAATCCAGTCTGATAAGTGAATGTCGGTTGGCAGTATCTCTAGCATATGCCTAAAATGTTAGTCAAAATCCTATCTGATAAGGGAAGGTTTGACTAATTCAGTTTAAAAAATCAACAATGTGCCTAAAATGAAAAACAAGAACGTATATAGTGAATTAAGCAAGTACAATAGAACCCCTAAGTTAAACAACAACCATTCCAAATCAGGCTTTAAATAGCCATTATTTCTACTGTCTACATGTGACAATCCGTCAATTTATGGTTGATATTTTATTCTCAAGTATTATTTAAAAACATTATTTTAATGTTATATTATGAACTCACTTATTTTTGGGAAGTAATTTGGATTTACGTCTTGAAGTAGCATCGACTACGTCTAAACCGGAGGATTCTACGTTACGTGCTTACGTTTACATACACCGTCTTTGGTGACAGTCCGACATTTCAGGAAATAAATTTATCCGTGAATATTATTTTGGAGTTTTAAATTTGTGTTGGTTCATAAACTCACAAATTTACTAGAAGAGATTAGGACTTACGATTATAATTTAACGTCCTTTACGACTAAACCGGAAACCTTAGGGTTACGTATTTACGTTTTCGAACTCCGTTTTTGATGAGACAATTTTTATTAGATTCGTTTTGTGTCGTTGATTCATAATTTATAAAACGTTTTTCGTAAAACGACCCGAGGGCACGCAAATCGAGGAAACTAGAATCGAGGAGTACCCGTAAATTAGTGGGATGAGACAAGTTTACACTTGCCTCACCCCACAAATGGGAGGCCAAAACTTCACCAACACATCTAAGATGTGTCAAAGCTTACTAAGTAAGCTAGGACACTTGTCCTAGCTACTTACACAAACTACATGCATAACAAAACCACTCAACACAAACTAACAACTTCATTTATTCAACTCCATGCAAATCTCACACAACTCTCCTCCCTCTCTCTCTAAAATTCGTCCAAGAACCACCCCTAAACACCCTCATTTGATCAAATTTAACCATGAAATCATATGTTATTCACACATATGATAAAGCCCTTTTCAAGCTCTATTGATTGGTGGTGATTTTAACATCCAAGGAGAAGATTTGGTGATATCCAAGGGCTGATTTCTCAAGGAGTTTTCATGAAGAAAAAGAGATGATTTTTGGAGGAATCTATAAATACTTGGTGATCCTAGAAGTGATGTTGATATCTCATAAGATTTGTTACCCAAAACCAAGTCTTGTTCATCATCAACCCCATCTTTTCATCACTTTGGTGGTATAGAGATTGTTCTTCCCATCCTCTTGTTATTTTGATTATGTAATATTGTATTTTCTTTTCTTTTGTATGTGCATATGATGAATATATGATGATAAAAATATTGTGTGGGGATTTGGTGTTGATAAACATGGTTAAAAAGATTGAAAACCATATGTAAAAAGGTTAAAATCTTGCTTAATAAGTTGGCTGTATAAAAACAGTAACTAACCACATGTTAAACTGATAAAATGGCAAAGTGGAATCAATATACAGTAAGTATTAGGTCTTGTACACATGTGAGAGTTGGCCATACAATGGAATCATTATAATGAGTGAGATATGATAAAAAGAAAATTGAAGTACCAATCTGAATAGTCAGTTTTGGACGGACTGTTAGGGATATTTAGAGTTGGATTGAGCAGTATCTAAAACTAAGTTAATTGTAGCACATATCATGTAGTTTATGGTGTCCAAAAATGAGCGTCTATCTCCTTATAGAACTCAAGATATGATAAAAATGGTGAGGATGAAACTAAAAATCAGATTTTGAAGAATTAATGTTTAATAGTATTATATAAGCACTCAAACTATTATAGTATAAAATGTGAATTAAAACCCACTAACTTATAAATTTCATTTATATAAATATGTATAAGGTTAAATAAATGGACACATTATAAAAATGGTAGTTGAATAAGATTTATAAGTTATAAAAACTATAAACATGATTTTTACGACTTTTTCGGCTATTACCGTAAAATTAACATTTTTCGCCAATTAAAACTTAGACGATCAAACCCGTCTAATGTAATGTTTTTAAAAGTCATATACTGATATATAAGTACCTAATACAAGTAAAACCGATAAAACCCGAACTATATGACATACGGACATTAACGAACTAAGTTAGCATATTTGGACTAATAATTTAACTAAATAAGTTAAACACTTATAAAAATTTCTTATTGGGCTTAACCCATTTGGGCCCAACATGTAAAGTATAAATACTGATAATACAAGTATAAAATGGATTAATACAAGTTAATAAACTTATAATAGGCTTATTGGACCTAAAACATGTAAATAGGTAAAACTAGTAATCTAGTAAAAAGTTACCAATACATAAACACTAAAATGAGTAAATAAGAATATATAAACCCACTTGATCATCATCATATGTACAAAATCATCATATGTATCTTTGTTATTTTTATAAAGTCATTGGACAAGAGTCGAAGACGAGTATTATTTGTCTAGGTTTCCGTGATTGAAGCACGTACCGTACATCCAAATCGCTGATAACCGCCTTCCCACATCAACGTGAGTTCATAGCCTCGCACTCTTTTAAATGTTTTTATGAAATGTTTTATAAACCCGCGAGGGAGATAACATGTTAGTTTTGATAAAATAGGACACCATTTGTCCCGATTGTTTGTTTATTGATTTGGACCCGAATGATTGTATGACCCGATGAATGATTAAATGACCCGATAGATGAGATAAAATGGATTATTAAAGTTAGGTTATGTCACTAAAAGTCCCATTAGCATGAATTGTGAACTACCGGGATTTGGTAGACGCTTATGCATATAATAGTACTATTTGGGGACGATCACCCCAGTTCGCGCCTTGACGGTTGATCCCCGTCGTGCCACATTGATTGGTAAGCGAATTTATGTATGAGAAGATTTACATAGCGTGACCTTTGTGACGACACGCTAATTTAGATGGGCAAATGAGTTTCGGGCTAGCTACCCGTTGTTTGTTGTAGTAAGGTAACAATGTCATGCGGCTTATAATAATCCAATTAACGAAATACTCCTATATGCACCAGATTACGATATATTGCCTGACTAGCAATATGGGGTCTTACTATTGATATTATGTTCGTGTTTTGGTTTTTCATAACCATATTCATATAACGGTTTTTATTTAACTTTATACAACGTCATAAGACGTATTGTATGATGTTTTTACGACATTGGCTCGTATAATGATTTTTAAGGCAAATGCCTATATTATGATTTTCGATAAGGATTTGTATAAAATGACTTTGGCTATTTTATGGCCTATTACAATGATTTGTAAAAAATGATTTTCGGTAATAATTTTATACCGATGTTATATTGATGGATTTTATTAAACTCTATGAATTCACTCGGCGTTATCGCTGACCTTTTCTTTTAACATGTTTTATCTCAGGTACTTGAAGGTAATTCTCGGGAAGACAACAAGAATTCATGGCCCACACTTAAACAACAATTTCCATTCAAATTATTTGTAAAACTTGTATGAAATACAATGACTTGGGACCTATGTAAACTTGCTATTTATGAATGGAAATGCTTTATTATTAAACGACGTGATTTTTAAGCGTTGTCTAGGATGTGAGTAATGTGCTATCCCGTAACACCAACGAGTCTTCCGCTGTATTGAGTTGTATAAATTTGGGGGTGTTACAGTTTGGTACCAGAGCTCTCGTTATAGAGAACGAAAGATTTTTAAAACCAAGGTTTTGAACAAAACATTTCAAAATCATTTAACTATACACATTTTTCTAAAAATGTCTAAAAATCTTTTGACTATAACGGTGCCGAAGAACTCCCGAGTTACCGACAAGGCCAGACTGAGAAGTGTTATTTTAATATATATATAACTTGGATTATATGTATACATGATGTAATTTTATTACATGATTGTTTGATGATTATTTTGATATTTATACGAGGTATTTATACGACGTAGATTGTCACAAGGAACCCTAAATCCCCTAGTAAATTAATCGAAGCTATTCTCGTAGGAATTCTAGCTATCCTAGATCTAAACCAAGTTGTGGATATTTATGATCCCAACAAATGGTTAATATTCATAGAAATGTTGATATTAGATGATTGTGATATTGAAGAAGAATTGGCGAGATTAAATTTGATATCGATGTCATGACGATCTTTCCTTATAGAGTGGAGTTTGACAAAACGTTACCACCTAGAAAGATGTCATTTGATTCGTTGTCACCCAATTCTTAAATTTGAGAATCGAAAGGGTGAATGTTGCACTTGAGGCTGTCATTGGAACCATTACCCAAAAGCCTCATGCCACTAATACCTTTCCGAGAAGTCTAATTGAATGTGTGAGTCATTTCATACTAGTGACTCATTTGATAATTGTTGTTGTAAGAGATATAGGATTGGAAATTAAGTGTTGATCATATCGAGCTTTTATTGCTCTTTTAAGGTTTATGAATAAGGTTGAAAGTACTGGAGAATGAGGTAGGATATCGAATTGAGTATAAGTTAATTGAAACTTGAATAAAGTATAATTTAACCCGTATGGAATATGAGATTGTTAAAAAGGAAGTCGTTAAGTTCTGTGATTGAATTATAAGGTTTTAATTGATTGTTAGTTCGTGTTAAGGGTTATTCCTAGGCCATTGTCCACTAACGAGGATGCCCAATGTCCAAGAAATAAATTGAAGAAATCTTCTTCTAAATTGGGACCGATGGATCTTCCGGGACAGGTGGAACACCTAATGACTCTTATAGTTTAGTAGTCATTGTGGTATCTTTTAAAAATCCCTAACTTAACTGAGACATCAGTTGATAGGATGAGTTCTTGGAATTGTATGACATAGTGACACGTAATGTGTTACGGTACAATTTTGACTTGTTTGTGATTAATGAAAAGACTACCTTTGATTGCAAAATCTTACATGTATCGATGTTATCTATCTTTTATTGCTTCATCCTAATGTTCGCATTAGTGATGCAACCATTGAACAAGTACTCATCTCGAATTGAGTTACGTTGTGGATTATTCTCTTTGTATTCCTGAGTGCCATCGAGGTCATGAACCTCATGATTATTTGGCTAAAGCTCATTTCCTATCATATTGTAGTTAGTTCTTGGTGAACAAGCTTTCATCACTCCTTTGCAGATCACTCATTGTTTTTATAAGATAAAACAGTATCCATTGAGAAAAATTAAATTTTCATTATTATAAGGATTATTCAAAGTGAGATTTATAAGTGATTGTTATCGAAATGAAGTTGTTTATAAAACACCTTAGAAAACTTAATTGTTTTCATAACAAAGAAAATCTTTGTAAATTTATTTTTGATTCTTATTTAAGAATTAAGCATGAAAATGTTTTTATTATAAACATGATGATAAAATTTTGACGAATTAAGTATTGCATCGTTAATCTTGAAATTGTATATAGTTGCGCGCCTACATACAATTTGGAAGGGACCATGCAAGGCTGATTAGTAGTCACCATGAAATTATTAATAAACACTAAATTTTCTTTGAAGATTTTGAAAGATTAAATTTTATGAGATCTGCAAGAAGCAAAAAAATAGGGACATATTGATAGGGACACCTACATATGTGCCCATACTATTTATTCTTATGAGTTGAATTTACTCATCCGTGTAATTTGTCTTATTTGACAATTGATATTCCCTCCTTGTCCAATTCTCCCGTGGTGAGATTCTTTGGAAAAGTATCTGATTACCGAGTGTTGATACCTGACTGGATGTATTGGCGTTCCTATCATTTCTTTTGATTAGATCTCATTTGAATGACCTGGGTAACGATCTGAGGAGCTTTCGAATGCGTACTCAAATTATGAAAACATAGGATATATTCATATTCGTTAAATGTTTTCGTCTGTATCTGATTTGAAATTCTCTCGCGTAGATTATGCATTGACCTTTCTCTTTTTAAGGTTAGTTATGTCTCCATATATCCTTGAATTTGTGAAGGATTATGAGTTATTATTAGTCTTTTGAGAAGTTCACATCTTATCAACGGTAATGAAACTGGAAAGTTGATAGTGCCAGTAGAATGGATTGATTGATTATGACAGGACGACATTGTCTTAATTGATGGGAACTCGAGTAGAATTCCCCTAAATGATAAGATGTTGATTATCAAAAGTGATCTAAATAATTCTTGATGGATGACCATATCCTGCATTTAGACTTGAACTTATACCGTGAATGGTTATAAACTAATCATAGACCTTGTAATCTAGAAAGAACTTAAAGTGAATTTATTAAAAAGATGTTTCCGTTATCTGAAACTTTAGGAGGTATTTGCTGGTAAATTACCTATACTTTCGCTATTAAGGCAAGTTGAATTTGGTATTGATTATATTCCCGGTTTTGCACCTATGGTATGTGCACTATACGTCAGCACCATCTGAATTAAAAGAATTACCGTACAACTGAGAGAGTTGTCGGAGAAAGATTTTATTCTACCAAGCTCGTCATCATGAAGAGCTATGGTGTTATTATTTCTTATATATATTGATTACCGTGAACTAGGTAAATTGACGATTAAAAAAAATCTATATCCACTATCCAAGATGATAGATTTGTTCGATCATTTACAAGGTTCTAGCGTATATTCGAAAATTTGATTCATGACATGGTTATCATCAACTTCGCATCCGCGAAAAAGATTATCTATTCCAATCACTACACCAGAACTTGTAATGAACATTATAAGTTTCACGTGATGTCGTTTGGATTGACTAATACACATGTAGCATTCATAAATTTGGTGAATCACGTGTGTAGGCTGAAATTTGATAAATTCATGCTTGTGATCATTAAGGAAAATCTGTTTATTTATAACAATAAGAAGGAGTTAATAATCATTTATGGACTGCCCTGAATTGGCCGAGTAATGAAAACTTGTACCTTGAATAATTAACATGTGATTAACGGCTTAATCCTTTACATGATTTGACCATGTGATTAATAGATAATAGAATATATTGACTCTTTAAAAAAAAATTGAGCCATTTGAGACTTTGGGTTTTACCAAAAAGAAAGTGCAATTATGTTTTGACAAATGTTTTATCAAAAGAATTTTTAAGGAATCATTCCCTTAAATCCAGAACATTTAACTAAACTCCTGTTTAGGGGTAAATGTTTGTGTATACCTCAAGACAACCTAAGAGGGATTGAGGAAACTATTTAAACCATGACTTGAAATTTGAAACGACAATTTTGCTTTTCAACTAAGAAATTTTAAATTTTTACGTTTACGTTTTATAAAAATTAAATATTTATTATTTAATTACTTGTAATAATCATCGACGCTTTAGACGTCGGATTGAGCAAAACTGATAAAAATGATAGATGAGACAAAATTAAGACTTAGAAAATATGAAGAAAGAAAGAAATTCTGAGTGAATTTTGGTTATGATAATTATTTCACCAGGAAAGGTGAATATAGATACTGACACATCATATTGAAAGGATAAAGAATCTATTAGGGTGTGTTCCTTAATAATGACTGTGCAAAATAAATCGTTGAACAATTTAAAATAAACGATGTTTGTAAAAAGGCTAATATAGATAATAAAAAGGGGTTCGCGGCTAATGTGAACCATTAAAATTGAGAAGCCGATGGGGTTAAATGTTTTAAAGACCGTTTGTGGTTGCCCAGATATGGAGATTTAGAGATTTAGTCATGTTGAAATCTCATAAGATTAAGTATTCTATTCATGTTATTTATGATTTAGTGTATTTTATTCTGAAGAAGTTGTACTGATGGAAAATTATGAAGGCAGACATCGCCTCATACATTAGTAAACGTCTAACTATTGCAAAGGTAATCATCTGAATTTGATTCGATTTGGGTCATCGTCGACAGACTGACCAAATCTACTAATATCATTCCAGTTAATGATAAATTCTCGATGAAGAAATTGACTCTTTTGTATTTAAAGGAGTTGTGTAAACATGGTGTGCATGTATCGATCATTTCTATCAAGATCCTCGCTTCGCATCGAATTTCTACAGATTTGCTCAGAAGTCATTGAGAACGAATCTTGATGAGAGTACTGTGTACCACCCCAATCGAAGGGACGAGGTAAAGTAACGATACAAAATACTAGAAGTGTTGTTTTATGTTTGAATGATTGACCTTTGGTAATAAATCATATAATCGCTTTCCTTTGGAGAGATTATCATTGATAATCATCGTATTAGGATCGAGATCGAATCTTGTTAGGATCTATATGAGAGCATCTGTAATCAGGAGTTGGGATGAAGACATCCGACATACACCCACCGTGAGTTGGACATGTATTTTTGGTTTAAGGTTTCCTATGATGGCGAACCTAACCTTATAAAATACTCGACCCGCGAGACCTGAAATGATTGTTGAAATTAGGATCTGATTATTGACTGTCGGTAGTGGGCAGGAGGTTATGTGAATATGAAATGTAGATCTTGAAGTGCCAGATGGGTAGCGAAGTTATGCCAAAAATTTTAACCATGGAAAAATGAATAGATGATCTGAAAGATCATGGGAAATAAGTCCCCGTTGTATGGGACCATTGAGATGATGTAAAAGTTGGTTTGAAAGGCATATAAGCTGGATCTACCCTAGGACTTCATGGGCTACGTAAATTATGATTCGTATATCTAACTTGACGAAATGTCTATCAAGTGAAAATCTGATTACTTCTTGATAAAGTTTAGATCGGCGAAAAGTTGCATTCATAAAAAACCCGTGAACATCATGGATAGAGAAAGTAAGTCAACATTAAGCCCGATCTTATTCCCGTAGTTATGTTTGATGAAACTCGCGTATTGTAATGAATTACACTTGTGAGAAAAGACCGAATGTGGAGGAAATACCCACATGGCTTTAACTCTATAAGAAGCGAGTAGTAAGATAAGATGATCTTTGAGGACAAAGATCCTGTTTAGGGGTAAATGTTGTGACAATCCGTCAATTTATGGTTGATATTTTATTCTCAAGTATTATTTAAAAACATTATTTTAATGTTTTATTATGAACTCACTTATTTTTGGGAAGTAATTTGGATTTACGTCTTGAAGTAGCATCGACTACGTCTAAACCGGAGGATTCTACGTTACGTGCTTACGTTTACAAAGATCCTGTTTAGGGGTAAATGCTGTGACAATCCGTCAATTTATGGTTGATATTTTATTCTCAAGTATTATTTAAAAACATTATTTTAATGTTATATTATGAACTCACTTATTTTTGGGAAGTAATTTGAATTTACGTCTTGAAGTAGCATCGACTACGTCTAAACCGGAGGATTCTACGTTACGTGCTTACGTTTACATACACCGTCTTTGGTGACAGTCCGACATTTCAGGAAATAAATTTATCCGTGAATATTATTTTGGAGTTTTAAATTTGTGTTGGTTCATAAACTCACAAATTTACGAGAAGAGATTAGGACTTACGATTATAATTTAACGTCCTTTACGACTGAACCGGAAACCTTAGGATTACGTATTTAAGTTTTCGAACTCCGTTTTTGATGAGACAATTTTTATTAGATTCGTTTTGTGCTGTTGATTCATAATTTATAAAAACGTTTTTCGTAAAACGACCCGAGGGCACGCAAATCGAGGAAACTAGAATCGAGGAGTACCCGTAAATTAGTGGGATGAGACAAGTTTACACTTGCCTCACCCCACAAATGGGAGGCCAAAACTTCACCAACACATCTAAGATGTGTCAAAGCTTACTAAGTAAGCTAGGACACTTGTCCTAGCTACTTACACAAACTACATGCATAACAAAACCACTCAACACAAACTAACAACTTCATTTATTCAACTCCATGCAAATCTCACACAACTCTCCTCCCTCTCTCTCTAAAATTCGTCCAAGAACCACCCCTAAACACCCTCATTTGATCAAATTTAACCATGAAATCATATGTTATTCACACATATGATAAAGCCCTTTTCAAGCTCTATTGATTGGTGGTGATTTTAACATCCAAGGAGAAGATTTGGTGATGTCCAAGGGCTGATTTCTCAAGGAGTTTTCATGAAGAAAAAGGGATGATTTTTGGAGGAATCTACAAATACTTTGTGATCCTAGAAGTGATGTTGATATCTCATAAGATTGGTTACCCAAAACCAAGTCTTGTTCATCATCAACCCCATCTTTTCATCACTTTGGTGGTATAGAGATTGTTCTTCCCATCCTCTTGTTATTTTGATTATGTAATATTGTATTTTCTTTTCTATTGTATATGTATATGATGATAAAAATATTGTGTGGGAATTTGGTGTTGATAAACATGGTTAAAAAGATGGAAAACAATATGTAAAAAGGTTAAAATCTTGCTTAATAAGTTGGCTGTATAAAAACAGTAACTAACCACATGTTAAACTGATAAAATGGCAAAGTGGAATCAATATACAGTAAGTATTAGGTCTTGTACACATGTGAGAGTTGGCCATACAATGGAATCATTATAATGAGTGAGATATGATAAAAACAAAATTGAAGTACCAATCTGAATAGTCAGTTTTGGACGGACTGTTAGGGATATTTAGAGCTGGATTGAGTAGTAGCTAAGCTAAGTTAATTGTAGCACATATCATTTAGTTTATGGTGTCCAAAAATGAGCTTCTATCTCCTTATAGAACTCAAGATATGATAAAAATGGTGAGGATGAAACTAAAAATCAGACTTTGAAGAATTAATGTTTAATAGTATTATATAAGCACTCAAACTATTATAGTATAAAATGTGAATTAAAACCCACTAACTTATAAATTTCATTTATATAAATATGTATAAGGTTAAATAAATGGACACATTATAAAAATGGTAGTTGAATAAGATTTATAAGTTATAAAAACTATAAACATGATTTTTACGACTTTTTCGGCTATTACCGTAAAATTAACATTTTTCGCCAATTAAAACTTAGACGATCAAACCCGTCTAATGTAAAGTTTTTAAAAGTCATATACTGATATATAAGTACCTAATACAAGTAAAAACCGATAAAACCCGAACTATATGACATACGGACATTAACGAGCTAAGTTAGCATATTTGGACTAATAATTTAACTAAATAAGTTAAACACTTATAAAAATTTCTTATTGGGCTTAACCCATTTGGGCCCAACATGTAAAGTATAAATACTGATAATACAAGTATAAAATGGATTAATACAAGTTAATGAACTTATAATAGGCTTATTGGACCTAAAACATGTAAATAGGTAAAACTAGTAATCTAGTAAAAAGTTACCAATACATAAACACTAAAATGAGTAAATAAGAATATATAAACCCACTTGATCATCATCATATGTACAAAATCATCATATGTATATTTGTTATTTTTATAAAGTCATTGGACAAGAGTCTAAGACGAGTATTATTTGTCTAGGTTTCCGTGATTGAAGCATGTACCGTACATCCAAATCGCCGATAACCGCCTTCCCACATCAACATAAGTTCATAGCCTCGCACTCTTTTAAATGTTTTTATGAAATGTTTTATAAACCCGTGAGGGAGATAACATGTTAGTTTTGATAAAATAGGACACCATTTGTCCCGATTGTTTGTTTATTGATTTGGACCCGAATGATTGTATGACCCGAAGAATGATTAAATGACCCAATAGATGAGATAAAATGGATTATTAAAGTTAGGTTATGTCACTAAAAGTCCCATTAGCATGAATTGTGAACTACCGGGATTTGGTATACGCTTATGCATATAATAGTACTAGTTGGGGACGATCACCCCAGTTCGGCCCTTGACGGTTGATCCCCGTCGTGCCACATTGATTGGTAAGCGAATTTATGTATGAGAAGATTTACATAGCGTGACCTTTGTGACGACACGCTAATTTAGATGGGCAAATGAGTTTCGGGCTAGCTACCCGTTGTTTGTTGTAGTAAGGTAACGATGTCATGCGGCTTATAATAATCCAATTAACGAAATCCTCCTATATGCACCGGTTTACGATATATTGCCTGACTAGCAATATGGGGTCTTACTATTGATATTATGTTCGTGTTTTGGTTTTTCATAACCATATTCATAAAACGGTTTTTATTTAACTTTATACAACGTCATAAGACGTATTGTATGATGTTTTTACGACATTGGCTCGTATAATGATTTTTAAGGCAAATGCCTATATTATGATTTTCGATAAGGATTTGTATAAAATGACTTTGGCTATTTTATGGCCTATTACAATGATTTGTACAAAATGATTTTCGGTAATTATTTTATACCGATGTTATATTGATGAATTTTATTAAACTCTATGAATTCACTCGGCGTTATCGCTGACCATTTCTTTTAACATGTTTTATCTCAGGTACTTGAAGGTAATTCTCGGGAAGACAACAAGAATTCATGGCCCGCATTTAAACAACAATTTCCATTCAAATTATTTGTAACACTTGTGTAACACCCCCAAATTTATACACCTCAGTTCAGCGGAAGACTAGTTGGTGTTACGGGATAGCACATTACTCACATCATAGACAACGCTTAAAAATCGCGTCGTTTAATAATAAAGCATTTCCATTCATAAATAATAAAAGTTACATAGGTCCCAAGTCATATTATTTCATACAAAGTTTTACAAAGTATTTGAATGGAAAATATTGTTTAAGTGCGGGCCATGAATTCTTGTCGTCTTCCCGAGAATTACCTTCAAGTACCTGAGATAAAACATGTTAAAAGAAAAGGTCAGCGATAACGCCGAGTGAATTCATAGAGTTTAATAAAATCCATCAATATAATATCGGTATAAAATAATTACCGAAAATCATTTTGTACAAATCATTTTAATAGGCCATAAAATAGCCAAAGTCATTTTATACAAATCCTTATCGAAAATCATAATATAGGCATTTGCCTTAAAAATCATTATACGAGCCAATGTCGTAAACACATCATACAATACTTCTTACGACGTTGTATAAAAACCGTTATATGAATATGGTTATGAAAACCAAAACACGAATATAATATCAATAGTATGACCTTGTATTTCTAGTCAGGCAATACATCGTAATTCGGAGCGTCTAGTAGTATTTCGTTAAGTTGGATTATTATAAGCCGCATGACATTGTTACCTTACTAAACCAAACAACGAGTAGCTAACCCGATACTCAATTTGCCCATCTAGATTAGCGTGTCGTCACAAAGGTCACGCTATGGAAATCTTCTCATACATAAATTCGCTTACCAATCAATGTGGCACGACGGGGATCAACCGTCAAGGCGCGAACTGGGGTGATCGTCCCCAAATAGTACTATTAAATGCATAAGCGTCTACCAAATCGCGGTAGTTCACAATTCATGCTAATGGGACTTTAATGACATAACCTAACTTTAATAATCCATTTAATTTCATCTATCGGGTCCTTTAATCATTTATCGGGTCATACAATCGGGTCATACAATCATTCGGGTCCAATTCAATAAACAAACAATCGGGACAAATGGTGTCCTATTTAATAAAAACTAACATGTTATCTCCCTCGCGGGTTTATAAAACATTTATAAAAACATTTAAAAGAGTGCGAGGCTATGAACTCACGTTGATGTGGGAAGGCGGGTTATCGGCAATTCGGACGTACGGTACGTGCTTCAATCACGGAAACCTAGACAAATAATACTCGTCTTAGACTCATGTCCAATGACTTTATAAAAATAACAATTATGTATACATATGATGATTATATATATATATATATATGATGATCAAGTGGGTTTACATATTCTCGTTTACTCATTTTAGTGTTATATGTCGATAACTTTTATACTAGTTTACTAGTTTTACCTATTTACACGTTTTAAGTCCAATAAGCTTATTATAAGTTCTTTAACTTGTTTTAATCCATTTTATACTCATATTATCAGTATTTAAACTTTACAAGTTGGGCCCAAATGGGTTAAGCCCAATAAGTTCTTTTTATAAGAGTTTAACTTATTTAGTCCAATTATTAGTCCGATATGTTTACTTAGCTCGTTAATGTCCGTATGTCCTATAGTTCGGTTTTTATCGGTTTTTACTTGTTATATATGTTTATATATCAGTATATGAGTTTTATAAAGTTTACATTAGACGGGTCCAACCGTCTAAGTTTTATTTAGCAAAAACGTTAATTTTACGGTAATAGCCGAAAAAGTCGTAAAAATCATGTTTATAGTTTTTATAACTTATAAAACTTATCAAGTTACCATTTTATAAAATGTCCACTTATTTAACCTTTTACATACTTATATAAATAAAATCCATAAATTAGTGGGTTTTTATTTTACATTTTATACAATATAATTTTGAGTGCTTATATAATAATAATAAACATTAATTCTCAAAATCTGATTTTTATCTTCATCTTCACCAAAACTGCCATATCTAGAGTTCTATATGGAGATAGAAGCTCAAATTTTTATCACATAAACTACATGATATGTGCTCCATTTAACTTTACTATAGCTACTGTTGAATCATCTCTAAGTATTTTCTAAAAATCGTCCAAAACAGTAAACTCAGATTTGTACCCTAAACTTGTTTTGATCATATCTCACTCATTACAATGATTCCAATGCATGGCCAACTCTCACATGTGTACAAGACCCATAGCTTACTGTAAATCTATTAATCTATGTCATTTTTATCAGTTCATCATTTGATTCTTTACTATTTTATACAGCCAACAAATTTAAACAAGATTTTAACCTTGTTTCTTATAGTCTTTCATCTTTTTAAGCATGTTTATCAACACCAAATCCCCACATAACATTTTTATCATCATATAATCATCATATACATATACAATAAGAAATAAAATACATGATTACATAATCAAAATAACAAGAAGATGGGGAGAACAATCTTTATACCACCATGATGATGTAGGTTGTGATCAAAACATGGATTTTGATGGAGAAACTTGTGAATAACCAAGACCATCTTCAAGGCCACCAATCTTCATAAAATCCTTGTGGAAAATCAGCCCTAATACTCCATGGAAACTCCTCCTTGGATGTTATAAGCACCACCAATCAACAGGGTTTCAAAAGGGCTTTAACATGTGCAAGAATAACATAGGATTTCATGGTTGATTTTGATCAAAAGTGGTGTTTGATGGTGGATTATGGACGGTAACAATGGAGCCAAGGGAGAGAATTTTGAGTGGATTGCATGTTGGAAATGGATGGTATGTGTGTTAGCTAGTAGTTTTGGTAGTGGAAAGCTTACATTGTAAGCTTAACTTACATGTGTAAGTTTTAAGCTAACATTTTGACACATCAAATGGTGTGTTGTAGCTATTTAGGCCGGTTTGAGTGGGGGTGGGACAAGTGTCCCACTTGTCTCATCCCCATTTATTTACGGGTACTCCTCGATTCTAGTTTCCTCGATTTGCGTGCCCTCGGGTCGTTTTACGAAAAACGTTTTTATAAATATGAATCAACGACACAAAATTAATCTAATAAAAATTGTCTCATCAAAAACGGAGTTCGAAAACGTAAATACGTAATCCTAGGGTTTCCGGTTTAGTCGTAAAGGACGTTAAAATAAAATCGTAAGTCCTAATCTCTTCTCGTAAATTTGTGAGTTTATAAACTAACACAAATTTAAAACTCCAAAATAATATTCACGAATAAATTTATTTTCTGAAATGTCGGACTGTCACCAAGGACGGTGTATGTAAACGTAAGCACGTAACGTTGAATACTCCGGTTAGACGTAGTCGACACTACTTCAAGACGTAAATCCAAATTACTTCCCAAAAATAAGTGAGTTCATATAATAACATTAAAATAATATTTTCAATTAAATATTGAGAATAAAATATCAATCATAAATTGGCGGATTGTCACAGCATTTACCCCTAAACAGGATCTTTGTCCTCAAAGATCATCTTACCTTACTACTCGCTTCTTATAGAGTTAAAGCCATGTGGGTATTTCCTCCACATTCGGTCTTTTCTCACAAGTGTAATCCATTACAATACGCGAGTTTCATCAAACATAACTACGGGAATAAGATCAGGCTTAATGTTGACTTACTTTCTCTATCCATAATGTTCACGGGTTTCTGATGAATGCAACTTTTCGCCGATCTAAGATTTACTAAGAACAATCAGATTTTCACTTGATAGATATTCCATCAAGTTCGATTTACGAAACATAATTCACGCAGTTCTTGAAGTCCTAGGGTAGATCCATCTTATATGCCATTCAATCCCAACTTTTACATCATCTCAATGGTCCCATACAGCGGGGACTTATATCCCATGATTTGTCAGATCATGAATTCATTTTTCCAAGGTTAAAAATTATGGCATAACTTCGCTACCCATTTGGAACTTCAAGATCTACATTTCATATTCACATAACCTCTTGCCCACTACCGGCTGTCAATAATCAGATCCTAATTTCAACAATCATTTCAGATCTCGCGGGTTGGGTATATTGTAAGGTTAGGTTCGCCATCATAGGAAACCTTAAACCTAAAAGATATGTCTAACTCACAATGGGTGTATGTCGGGTGTCTTTATCTCAACTCCTGCTTACAGATGCTCTAATATTTAGATCCTAACAAGATTCGATCTCAATCCTAATACGATGATTATCAATGGTAATCCTTCCAAAGGAAAATGATTATACGGTTTATTACCAAAGGTCATTCATTCAAACATAAAACAACACTTATATTACTTTGTATCGTTACTTTACCTCGTCCCTTCGATTGGGGTGGTACATAGTACTCTCATCAAGGTTCGTTCTCAATGATTTCTGAGCAAATCTCTAGAAATTCGATGTGAAGCGAGGATCTTGATAAAGATGTTCGATACAGGCACACTATGTTTACATAACTCTTTGCATTTATCATTAACGGGAATGATATTAGCAGATTTGGTCAGTCTGTCGACGATGACCCAAATCGAATCAAATTCAGATGATGACCTTTGCAATAGCTAGACGTTTACTAATGTATGAGGCGATGTCTGCCTTCATAATTGCCATCAGTACAACTTCTTTAGACAAAGATACTTTTAAATCAGAAATGACAAGAATAGAATACTTATACTTACAGATTCCAACATAACTATATCTCACAATTTTCCATATTTAGACAATCACAAGTGGTCTTTAAAACATTTAACGCTATCGGCTTCTCAATTATAATGGTTCACATTATCCGCGAACCCCTTTTATTATATATATTATCCTTTTTATAAGTATCAGCTATTTTTATATTGTTCGGCAATTTATTTTTGCACCTTCATTATTAAGGAACACGTCCTAATGGATTCTTTATCTTTTATACATAATGTGTCAGTAATTACGTTCACTTTCCTGATGAAATAAATATCATAACCGTATTTATTCAAAATTCTTTCTTTATATCTTCTATGTTTTAGTTTCGTCTTTACTATTATCTTTATCTGTTTTACTCAATCTGACGTCTAAAGCGTCGATAATTATTACATGTAAATTAACAATAATTATTAAATTTTTATGAAACGTAAACGTAAAAATTTTAAATTTCTTAGTTCGGCCAATTATATAAAATGTTCAAAATAAATTTTAATTAACAAGATTTTCAGTTGATTTATCGAAAATAATTAATAAGATTCGTAAATGTTCAAAAAACCTTTGTTTATACTTTGGTCAAAATTTTCTTAGTTTGAGAAGCGTAAATTATCGTTTCAAATTTCAAGTCATGGTTCAAATGGTTTCCTCAATCCCTTTTAGGTTATCTTGAGGTATACACAAACATTTACCCCTAAACAGAAGTTTAGTTAAATGGTTTGTGTATAAGGGAATAATCCCTTAAAATCCTTTGTTAAAACATTTGTCAAAATATATCTGCACTTTCTTTTTAGTATAACTCAAAGTTTTAAATGACTTCTAAATTTTGAAGAGTCAATTTATATTCCATTATCTATTAATCACACGGTTAAACCATGTAAAGGATTAAGTCTTAAATCACATGTTAATTATTCAAGGTACAAGTTTTTATTGTTTGGCCAATTCAGGGCATTCTATAATTAATTATTAACTCGTTCTTATTCTTATAAACAAACATATAGTCCTTAATGATCACAAGCATGAATTTATCAAATTACAGCCTACACACGTGATTCACCAAATTTATGAATGCTACATGTGTATTAGTCAATCCAAACGTCACCACGTGAAACTCATAATGTTCATTACAAGTTCTGGATGTAGTGATTTGAATAGATAATCCTTTTCGCAGATGCGAAGTTGATGATAACCATGCTGAGGATCAAATCTAGAACCTTGTAAATGATCGAACAAATCTTCCATTTCGAGTTATGGATATCGTTTTCGATTGTCAATTTACTCAGTCACAGTAATCTATAAATATAAGGAATGATAACACCATAGCTCTTCATGATGACTGGCTTGGTATAATAAAATCTTTCTGCGACAACTCTCTCAGTTGTACGGTAATTCCTTTAATTTAGATGGTGCTGACGTACAGTGAACAAGACATAGGTGCAGCACCGGGAATATAATCAAATACCAAATTCTAATTGCCTTAATGGCGAAAGTCTAGTTAATTTACCATCAAATACCTCCTAAAGTTTCAGATAACATAAACATCTTTTAGTACATTCATATTAGGTTCTTTCTAGATTACAATATCTATGACTAATTCACAACCATTCACGTTATAATTTCAAGTCTAAATGCAGGATATGGTCATTCATCAAGAATTATTTAGATCACTTTTGATAATCAACATCTTATCATTTAGGGGAATTGTATTCGAGTTCTCATCAATTAAGACAATGTCGTCATGTCATAATCAATCAATCCATTCTACTGGCACTATCAACTTTCCAGTTTCATTGCCGTCGATAAGATGTGAACTTCTCAAAAGACTAATAATAATTCATAATCCTTCATAAATTCAGGGATATTAGGATACACAATTACTATTAAAAGAGTAAGGTCAACACATAATCTATGCGAGAGAATTTCAAATCAGATACAGATGAAATTTTTTTATGAATATGAATATATCCCATGTTTTCATAATTTGAGTACGCATTCGAAAGCTCCTCGGATCGTTACCCAGGTCATTCAAATGAAATCAAATCAAAAGAAATGATAAGAACGTCAATACTGTGACATCCGTCAAATTTCCATCTTAAATTCTTCATATAGTGGAGTACCTTAATTATTTACCGATGAGTTGTCGATATAAATGTGTTATTTACTTTGCTTTGCGGACAAAGCCCTTGTTAGGGAGAGCGAATGTAACAACTCGAGTTTTTCGTGTCTATTAGTTTATGAATGAAACGCACGAAGTTATTAAACGTATTATGTATTGCCGTGTGTCTATTTGAAGTACTTGCTGAATCCCTCGAGGTCACGCATACTCGTCTTTGATTTAGATCTTGTGTCGAATTGTTATCGAGTCGTGCATATTAAGTTTTCGCGTCTAAGACTTAAACATTCGACAAACCTGGGCCGAATGGTATATTAGTGCAACATGTACAAGAATTTAAATTGTAAACTCTTATTTACTTTTATTTCAAAAGCTTGTTTAACAAGAGTCAATATTTAGTCATAACTTGATTACATTGTTTATTCACCCACTAAACACTACAATCCAGCACACATGCCAAGTTTACCCAAAATGGTTACATCACAAGCATACCAATTTCAGTTTGAGTCTAACCCTAAACTAATAATACAAGTTAAATATAGTCCAAACTTTATCTAATGTCCAAACATAACACAAACAATATTCACAGTCCAAATATTACAAAAATTGTTCCTGGACAAGTTTTTAAACACAAATCCTGGGTGAAAGTGAAGAGTAGTGTCAAAGCCGATCCATCCTTTCTCGTCCACACCTGCAAACCGAACCGAAACGTCCATTGTGAGTCTTTTAATCATCTCTTCGTTTTTCTGTACAAATCCTAGTTGTGCTCGTCATTGTAACCAAACCTGCGAAAATAAAACGAAAGTGTTAGTCTTTGTTACGATTCAATTTTAATCAAAACTGTAAAAGTAAATCATAGCATTTGTTTACTTGAACTTGACCATAACCCCATTATTTCTGTCAAGAACAAACCGAGACCCAAACCGAGACCCAAACCGAGACCCAAACCGAGACCAAACCGAGAACCAAACCAAGACCAAACCAAGGTCCTTGTTTCTGCCGAAACCTTTACCACTCAAAGTAACCATAACCCAAGATTTTAACTATTTCATTTTACAGAAACATCACAAAACCCTCAATTAAGCCGCGGGTATAAAACCCCCTTTTAATTCGAAACCCTAAAAATTGTAAACCTTTTTTAATTACAAAATTAATACTTTATATATTCCAAAAACGTTATTTAATTTCAAATAATCAACCGTATACAAAAACCCCCAATTTATATAAACCCTAATTTCATTTTATTAATTAAAACCCTAATTAAACCCAATCCAAACCCGAATCAATTAATTAATTTAATTGGAACCAAGGTATGAATAAACCCCCAAATTTGACCGAAACCCTAATTTTTACAAATCGGTTATATGTTGAAATTAACATGTTTTTATGATAGAAAACGTTAATTAATTGTATTTAAACATGAGATTTGGAAAAACCCCCAATTATTTTCGAAACCCTAATTCGTTTCTTATTAAATTCGAGAATCCTTAATCACAGCATGTTTATACGAATGATTTAGAACCACAAATCTTTTATAAACGAAAATCAATAGACCATTTTTATTAAAAGAAAAAGAGGGATGAAAACTTATCTTTGAATGATTAATAACTTAAACCCCTGGGGAAAAACACCTCGAAAACCGAATCGGTTTGATGTGGGGATGAAACCCCACATCCCACGCGAGTTTAATCACCATAAACCATCACAAATGATTTATGTATTAATCTGAAAAATCAATCTTAGCCATGAGAGAGTTGAGATCCGATCCATTTTTAGAGAGAGAGAGAATTGGGGCGGTGGGAGTGTTTTCGAGAGAGGAGAGAGAGAGTGACTGAGTGTTTTTGATTTGTGTGAGTTACAAAACACGTATTTACTCCTTTCCTTCCTTGTTTGTATCGCCACTGGGCCGGGCCGGGTTAAATAACCTTTGGGCCGGACCATGGGTGGGTATGTTGGGTATTTGTTGGGCCAGTTTTGGTGTATTGAGTTATTTAAGGCCCAAAACGAAATTTGTAACTTAAAAGTATTATTTAGCCCGTAAATCTCGATTGTTTAATAACCGACTTTTATGTATCGTGTTTTTCCGTAAACGAAAAGTATTGTCAAGCACAACTAGGGTGTCGTGTCTTTTTACTAGTATAATTTTTAATGTCGTAACACGATCCTTATAATTAAATAGGTCGCGGCTAGCGTAACCGTACTCTCGAGCTACCCTTATCTTCGTCACTTTGCTGATTTACGAGGTGAGTTTATAGCCCCATGTTTAACTGTTTTTACTGCTTTTTAGGGTGAGACATTGCTTGATTTAACGTATGAACACAAGTGCATTTACTGATTTATATATTAGTCTAAGTCCCACTAAAAACCCAGTTGCTTTGGCCCGTGAATCGTGAACCGTTAATTACTTTGTGTAAGCGCGAATGTTATGGATAGATCTATCGGGATTGACGTCCCTGTCTGTCTTGTCCAACAAGGGGACAAGCGGGCACAGTTTCATTTGAGTCTGAGCTAGGATGTCGTGGGTTTAGGCATCCAGTTGGGCTACATTTATATGATTATACTACCGGTGTTGTTAACGCTTCGGTGTCACGAGCTTAGACTGTAATAAATACTTTTAGGATGACTTTGTATTTGTTATATTGTCATCACTTTTGGGAAAATCTTGTGGTTCATTAAACATTTCAAATTAACTAAACCTATGAACTCACCAACTTTATGTTGACACTTTAGCAATATTTTTCTCAGGTATTAAGAAGGAAGATGCTAAGTGAGGTCTCATGCGTTCCGTCATTTTTATTGAAACAAAGATCATTTGTACTATTTGGAAAACTATGTTTTGTAACTGTGACCAGTTTTATGCTTCAGCACTATGTTAAAACTATTTATTTTATCAATTACAAGTGATCTATTTTCCGAACGTCTCATTTAGAGGTCGTTCTTTGTAACTGTGTGTGTATGATAATCATGACGTCACCACTCCCTTGTCGCCATTATAATCTGATATTTTGGGAGTGTGACAGATTGGTATCAGAGCCATGGTTATAGAGAACTAGGTTGCATTTAGTAACTCTAGACTATAACTGCTATGTGTTTAATCGATTATCATACGGATTGTAAGTATTAAGTATATATAGGTACATGGATATAAATAAGTAATAAATGGGATACATGTGATTTAACAATTACGAGGTATATTTACATGGGTTATATGTGCAACAACAAAATCTGAATTATGTTATATGGGATACATGTGGATTCAACAATGATTGCTATGTTATGTTAATGTCCCTTTTTACGGACTAATTATATGAGGTATTTACACACATTTATTTTGTTTATGCTACAGCGATGTCTTCTTCTGATGATTCCACGTCTACAGGAGCATACTACAACCGCAGTTCACAGTCGACTATCGGTTCATCAATAGGACTACCTAGAGGATCACCATCAGGATATCCGTGGTACCGGATGATTTTAGATGATGAGACTGAGAGAGAGACTGAGGAGGTTCATCGTTCACCGATCCGTATCCCTGATGCATCAGCTGACGACGTACTTAGCCTAGAAGGCGGAGGAGAGGATGACCTAGACGCTGATGTGGTGCAGTCACCAGGTCAGGCATCAGTCACTAGGGATGAGACGATAGAGGAGACAGAGGATGATGATATGGAGTTCACCGATGGGGAAGGTGAACCTATGGAGGTCACTGACACTGAGGACCCTCCTACTACATATGCTGCTACTCCTGAGGTTTCCCTCGCACACATCTCCTCATCTTCATCTGAAGACGAAGGGGAGAGGACTAACATCCCTGCTCCAGCACCTGGTACTCTACCTTTCTACTATGTGAGGCGACGTCTTCGGGGGAGAGCTGCTCGACCACCACTTTCACCTTACCGACCCCTCATACCCTTCACTGCCACTGACAGGCATGCAGCCCGCACACCTGCCAGTCCTGTCCCAGAGGTGCCACTACTACTACCACCACCAGAGACTGTACCTGCTGTGTACCAGGAGATGCTTGCTGATGTTGGCATCTCTACTGGGCTGAGAGCTACGACTCCTCTTCCTAGGAGAGCTACATCGACAGTGGTGATGCTTGGGGCAGCAGATGGATGTGTGACGACACGTTTAAACAGGTTGGAGGATGCTGTAGAGGCTTTAGGTGAGGAGTATAATGAGGTGCAGGATAAGCTGGAGGCACTGGCAAAGAAGAGTCCAGTTAGGGATGAGACAGTGTTGACGGTTTGTGTGACCCGTCTACGAGGACAGCTTCATGCTGTTCTTGATCAGATGGATACCATGCCGAATGCTCGTCTTGAGGAGATCGAGAGCCTGATGACCCGTTGGGGAGTAGAGCCATTGGTTGAGACAGGCGGACTAGAGGCACCTGTGGAGGACCCTGTCGCAGACTTGGATAAGAGGTTTAGAGCCGCTTGTTATGATACCGATGTTAGACTTAGAGATTCCCAGGCTCGTGAGATCGTGGTTGAGAGGAGGCTAGCAGAGTTGGAGAGAGAGCTTCATCATCGCCGTGAGGGCACTAGTTAGATTTATCTTGTACCATTGACTTATCGTTGTATGACCACTAAGCTTTGAAGTTTATCTTAGCTAGTTGGCATTTTCATTTTTATTTTATTATGTATGACAAATTATGATGTACTACCAAACAATTCTATGAATGATATTATGGGTTACAAAAATTGTGGGGAACATTATATATTGTGTATTATACCCTGGAGCATTTCATAATTGTATTGTGCGTGCCATGCATGTTATGTCTGGCAAAACTCATTGTCCTATTACCTTTTTAGATTATGGCGCCAGTTAGAAGATCTGAAACGCAGAATCCACCAGCTACTACCGGTGGAATTGACACCGTCATGCTAAGTCAAATGATAGCCGAACGGGTGGCCGAGGCACTCGCAACAGCCGAAGCAAATGGTACAGCAAGCACACAGGAGGAGACCAACCATGGAGCTACTAATGCTATTGCACGGACTTGTACCTACAAGGAATTTCATGCAGTTACGCAAGTAAGTTTCCGCGGTACTGAAGGAGCAGTAGGTTTAACCAGATGGTTTGAGAAGCTAGAATCCCAATTTTGGATTAGTAATGTTGCTGAAGCTGATAAGGTAAAGTTTGCGTCAAGCACGTTAGTGGATGGTGCTTTGACTTGGTGGAACGTCTATGCTCGTGCAGTGACCATTGACGTTGCCCAAGCGACGCCCTGGAGTGAGTTTAAAGCTATGTTTGTGAGGAAATACTTCCCACGAAATGAAGTCAAGCAGATGGAGGTTGAGCTGTGGAACCTGAAGGTCAAGGGTACCGCTCTTACTGCTTACAATCAGCGCTTTCAAGAGCTGATCTTGTTATGTCCCGAAATGGTGCCCAACGACGACCGATTGTTGGAGCGATACATTGAAGGACTACCTTTGAGCATCAAAGGGAATGTGACTTCATCCAAGCCAAATGATTTGCACGAGGCAATCGATATGGCTCAGAGTCTGATGTACCAAGTGGTACAAGAGTTGGGAGAAAATACTGGGGATAAGAGGAAGTGGTCTGGCAACCACTACAACAACAATACCAACAATACCAACAACAGCAACAACACAAACAACTACAACCAGAACAAGCGACAAGAAGTAGCAACGGTGTTTACTGCTGGACAAGGTAATGCTGGAAACTACGCTGGAAGACTTCCTTTCTGTGGAAAGTGTGGCCGACACCACAAAGGAGCATGTCCCCCTACGTGCTACAATTGTGGGAAGGCCGGACATAAGGCAAAGGAATGTCGAGCACCACCTCGTCCTGATAACCAAAGAGGACCTGGAACACAAGGTGGCCAAGGAGCAAATGTCACTTGCTTTGGATGTGGAGAGAAAGGTCACTACAAGAACAAGTGTCCAAGCAGTGGGAACCAAGGTCGTGGTAACCAGATTCGAGGAAATCAGACTCACAACCAAGGAAACCAGAAGCAGAATCAAGGGAACCAGGGAGGGAATAACCGAGCCACAACTAGTACTCCTGGAGGATTCACGGCACCTAGCAAAGTGTATCATCTCTGTGCTGAAGCTGCGGTGCAAGACAACAATGTTGTGACTGGTACGTTTCTAGTCAATAACAACTATGCTTCAGTACTATTTGATTCTGGTGCGGATAGGAGTTTTGTGTCATCTGTATTTAGTGAACGCCTAAATATTACCCCTACTGCGTTAGACGTTAAGTATAATGTAGAATTAGCCGATGGGAAGTCAGTAACCACCGACACCATTCTAAAAGGATGTAGTATAAGGTTACAAGATCGTTCGTTCAGTATCGACTTACTCCCCATAGAATTGGGAAGTTTTGACGTCATCATTGGAATGGATTGGATGTCGAAGCATCACGCGGAAATTATATGTCATGAGAAGTGCGTCCGTGTTCCTTATGGAAACGATGTACTAATCATACAAGGCGAAAGAAGTGGAGTGAAGAATGGATCAAGACTGGAAGTCATCTCATGTATTAGAACCCAAAGATACATTGAGAAGGGATGTCCAGTATTCCTGGTCCAAATAACACAAAAGGAAGGAGAAGAAGATCACGAAAAGAAAGTGGAAGACGTACCGATCGTTAGAGACTTTCCAGACGTATTCCCAGAGGACTTACCAGGATTACCACAAGCACGGCAAGTGGAGTTTCACACCGAGCTTACACCAGGAGCCGCGCCTGTTGCTAGAGCCCCATACCGCTTAGCACCGGCCGAGATGACAGAGTTAGCTGAACAAATAAAGGAACTTTCTGACAAAGGTTTCATTAGACCAAGTTCCTCACCTTGGGGAGCACCGGTCTTATTTGTCAAAAAGAAAGATGGATCCTTTAGGATGTGTATCGATTACCGAGAATTGAATAAGCTGACGATAAAGAACCGTTACCCATTGCCAAGAATTGACGATCTTTTCGACCAATTGCAAGGATCTAGCATATACTCGAAGATCGATTTAAGGTCAGGATATCATCAGCTAAGGGTTAGAGAGGAAGACGTTCATAAGACGGCTTTTAGAACCCGGTAAGGACACTACGAGTTCTAAGTTATGCCTTTCGGTTTGACAAACGCGCTTGCGGTGTTCATGGATCTCATGAACCGAGTTTGCAAACCATACTTGGACAAGTTTGTGATTGTATTTATCGATGATATTCTCACCTATTCTCGTAATGAAGAAGAACACAAGGAACATTTGAAGACCATACTAGAGCTGCTAAGGAAGGAGAAGTTATATGCAAAGTTTTCCAAATGTGAGTTTTGGATAAACACGGTGCAATTCCTTGGGCATGTAATCGATAGCAGTAGTATTCACGTTGATCCTGCTAAGATCGAGGCCGTAAAAGATTGGGCGACTCCAACAACACCCACGGAGATACGCCAATTTTTAGGTCTTGCTGGTTACTATAGGAGATTCATTGAAGGTTTCTCCAAGATAGCTAAACCAATGACGGAGTTGACTCAAAAAGACAAGAAGTTTGAGTGGAAAGAGGATCAAGATTTGGCATTCCAGACATTGAAGCAGATGTTATGTGAAGCACCTATACTAGCCCTACCCGAGGGTAATGAAGACTTTGTGGTGTATTGTGATGCATCCATAAAAGGGTTAGGTGCGTTATTGATGCAAAGGACTAAGGTCATAGCTTATGCATCAAGACAACTAAAAGTGCACGAGAAGAACTACACAACTCATGACCTTGAGTTGGGAGCAGTGGTGTTTGCCCTGAAGATTTGGAGACACTACCTTTATGGTACTAAGTGTGTTGTATTCACTGATCATAAGAGTCTACAACACATTTTGAATCAAAAGGAACTCAACATGAGACAACGACGTTGGCTAGAGTTGCTCAGTGATTACGATTGCGAGATCCGTTATCACCCGGGCAAGGCAAATGTCGTGGCCGACGCTTTGAGTCGAAAGGAGAGAGTTCTTAGGGTGAAGGCCTTGGTGATGACCATTGACTTAGACCTTCCATCCTTAATTCTCAAGGCTCAGAAAGAGGCAGTCGAGGAAGAAATTCTCAAGACTGAAGATGTTGAAGGCATGATAAAGAAGTTAGAAGCTCGCACGGATGGAACGTTATGCCTTGATAATAGGAGTTGGTTACCGTGCCATGGTGACCTACGATCTTTGATTATGCATGAGTCGCATAAGTCAAAATACTCCATACATCCGGGATCTGACAAAATGTATCATGATCTGAAGATGTTGTATTGGTGGCCGAACATGAAGGCGAATATTGCTACATACGTTAGCAAGTGCTTGACTTGTGCCAAGGTCAAGGCCGAACATATGAAACCATCAGGATTGTTGGTCCAACCCGAACTGCCAGAATGGAAGTGGGAAAAGATCACTATGGATTTCATTACCAAGCTACCTAAAACCTCAGCCGGATTTGACACCATTTGGGTAATCGTCGACCGACTCACCAAATCGGCTCATTTCATACCAATCAAGGAGACCGATGGAATGGATAAATTAGCAAGAACATACTTGGAGGAAGTAGTCACGAGGCATGGTGTGCCTGTGTCTATAATCTCCGACCGAGACAGCCGATTTACTTCGCAGTTCTGGATGTCGCTGCAGAAGGCATTGGGAACGCAGTTGGATATGAGCACTGCGTACCATCCCCAAACTGACGGTCAAAGTGAAAGGACCATTCAAACCTTAGAAGATATGCTGAGAGCTTGTGTGATTGACTTCGGAAATAGATGGGATAGACACCTACCTCTGGTGGAGTTCTCATACAACAATAGTTATCACACTAGCATTAAGGCAGCACCGTTCGAAGCACTGTATGGTAGAAAGTGTCGTTCACCCGTGTGTTGGGCAGAGGTTGGTGAAGCACAACTCACTGGACCCGAGATCATACACGAGACTACTGAGAAGATCTTTAAGATCAAGAGCCGTATGCAAGCCGCAAGAGATCGACAAAAGAGTTATGCTGACATGAGACGCAAACCCCTTGAGTTTGAGGTTGGCGATAGAGTCATGTTGAAGGTCTCACCTTGGAAGGGTGTGATTCGCTTTGGAAAGCGTGGAAAGTTGAATCCACGTTACATTGGACCCTTCAAGATTATAGAAAGGATTGGCCCTGTAGCCTATCGTTTGGAGTTACCCCAAGAACTTAGCCGAGTGCATAATGTGTTCCACATTTGCAATCTGAAGAAATGTTTAGCCGACGAGACACTCGTTATTCCTTTAGAAGAGATTCAACTCGACGACAAACTCAACTTTGTAGAAGAACCGGTAGAAGTTATGGACCATCAAGTCAAACAGCTCAAGCAAAGTCGTATACCTATTGTAAAGATCCGTTGGAATGCGCGTAGAGGTCCAGAATACACGTGGGAACGTGAAGACCAATTCAAGAGCAAGTATCCTCATCTTTTCGCTAATCATCCTACTACAACAACGTCTTGATTTCGTGACGAAATCTCTAAAACATGGGAATACTGTGACATCCGTCAAATTTCCATCTTAAATTCTTCATATAGTGGAGTACCTTAATTATTTACCGATGAGTTGTCGATATAAATGTGTTATTTACTTTGCTTTGCGGACAAAGCCCTTGTTAGGGAGAGCGAATGTAACAACTCGAGTTTTTCGTGTCTATTAGTTTATGAATGAAACGCACGAAGTTATTAAACGTATTTTGTATTGCCGTGTGTCTATTTGAAGTACTTGCTGAATCCCTCGAGGTCACGCATACTCGTCTTTGATTTAGATCGTGTGTCGAATTGTTATCGAGTCGTGCATATTAAGTTTTCGCGTCTAAGACTTAAACACTCGACAAACCTGGGCCGAATGGTATATTAGTGCAACATGTACAAGAATTTAAATTGTGAACTCTTATTTACTTTTATTTCAAAAGCTTGTTTAACAAGAGTCAATATTCACTCATAACTTGATTACATTGTTTATTCACCCACTAAACACTACAATCCAGCACACATGCCAAGTTTACCCAAAATGGGTACATCACAAGCATACCAATTTTAGTTTGAGTCTAACCCTAAACTAATAATACAAGTTAAATACAGTCCAAACTTTATCCAATGTCCAAACATAACACAAACAATATTCACAGTCCAAATATTACAAAATTGTTCCTGGACAAGTTTTTAAACACAAATCCTGGGTGAAAGTGAAGAGTAGTGTCAAAGCCGATCCATCCTTTCTCGTCCACACCTGCAAACCGAACTGAAACGTCCATTGTGAGTCTTTTAATCATCTCTTCGTTTTTCTGTACAAATCCTAGTTGTGCTCGTCATTGTAACCAAACCTGCGAAAATAAAACGAAAGTGTTAGTCTTTGTTACGGTTCAATTTTAATCAAAACTGTAGAAGTAAATCATAGCATTTGTTTACTTGAACTTGACCATAACCCCATTATTTCTGTCAAGAACAAACCGAGACCCAAACCGAGACCCAAACCGAGACCCAAACCGAGACCAAACCGAGAACCAAACCAAGACCAAACCAAGGTCCTTGTTTCTGCCGAAACCTTTACCACTCAAAGTAACCATAACCCAAGATTTTAACTATTTCATTTTACAGAAACATCACAAAACCCTCAATTAAGCCGCAGGTATAAAACCCCCTTTTAATTCGAAACCCTAAAAATTGTAAACCTTTTTTAATTACGAAATTAATACTTTATATATTCCAAAAACGTTATTTAATTTCAAATAATCAACCGTATACAAAAACCCCCAATTTATATAAACCCTAATTTCATTTTATTAATTAAAACCCTAATTAAACCCAATCCAAAACCGAATCAATTTATTAATTTAATTGGAACCAAGGTATGAATAAACCCCCAAATTTGACCGAAACCCTAATTTTTACAAATCGGTTATATGTTGAAATTAACATGTTTTTATGATAGAAAACGTTAGTTAATTGTATTTAAACATGAGATTTGGAAAAACCCCCAATTATTTTCGAAACCCTAATTCGTTTCTTATTAAATTCGAGAATCCTTAATCACAGCATGTTTATACGAATGATTTAGAACCACAAATCTTTTATAAACGAAAATCAATAGACCATTTTTATTAAAAGAAAAAGAGGGATGAAAACTTATCTTTGAATGATGAATAACTTAAACCCCTGGGGAAAAACACCTCGAAAACCGAATCGGTTTGATGTGGGGATGAAACCCCACATCCCACGCGAGTTTAATCACCATAAACCATCACAAATGATTTATGTATTAATCTGAAAAATCAATCTTAGCCATGGGAGAGTTGAGATCCGATCCATTTTTAGAGAGAGAGAGAATTGGGGCGGTGGGAGTGTTTTCGAGAGAGGAGAGAGAGAGTGACTGAGTGTTTTTGATTTGTGTGAGTTACAAAACACGTATTTACTCCTTTCCTTCCTTGTTTGTATCGCCACTGGGCCGGGCCGGGTTAAATAACCTTTGGGCCGGACCATGGGTGGGTATGTTGGGTATTTGTTGGGCCAGTTTTGGTGTATTGAGTTATTTAAGGCCCAAAACGAAATTTGTAACTTAAAAGTATTATTTAGCCCGTAAATCTCGATTGTTTAATAACCGACTTTTATGTATCGTGTTTTTCCGTAAACGAAAAGTATTGTCAAGCACAACTAGGGTGTCGTGTCTTTTTACTAGTATAATTTTTAATGTCGTAACACGATCCTTATAATTAAATAGGTCGCGGCTAGCGTAACCGTACTCTCGAGCTACCCTTATCTTCGTCACTTTGCTGATTTACGAGGTGAGTTTATAGCCCCATGTTTAACTGTTTTTACTGCTTTTTAGGGTGAGACATTGCTTGATTTAACGTATGAACACAAGTGCATTTACTGATTTATATATTAGTCTAAGTCCCACTAAAAACCCAGTTGCTTTGGCCCGTGAATCGTGAACCGTTAATTACTTTGTGTAAGCGCGAATGTTATGGATAGATCTATCGGGATTGACGTCCCTGTCTGTCTTGTCCAACAAGGGGACAAGCGGGCACAGTTTCATTTGAGTCTGAGCTAGGATGTCGTGGGTTTAGGCATCCAGTTGGGCTACATTTATATGATTATACTACCGGTGTTGTTAACGCTTCGGTGTCACGAGCTTAGACTGTAATAAATACTTTTAGGATGACTTTGTATTTGTTATATTGTCATCACTTTTGGGAAAATCTTGTGGTTCATTAAACATTTCAAATTAACTAAACTTATGAACTCACCAACTTTATGTTGACACTTTAGCAATGTTTTTCTCAGGTATTAAGAAGGAAGATGCTAAGTGAGGTCTCATGCGTGCCGTCATTTTTATTGAAACAAAGATCATTTGTACTATTTGGAAAACTATGTTTTGTAACTGTGACCAGTTTTATGCTTCCGCACTATGTTAAAACTATTTATTTTATCAATTACAAGTGATCTATTTTCCGAACGTCTCATTTAGAGGTCGTTCTTTGTAACTGTGTGTGTATGATAATAATGACGTCACCACTCCCTTGTCGCCATTATACTCTGATATTTTGGGAGTGTGACAAATACATCCAGTCGGGTATCAACACTCGGTAATCATATACTTTTCCTAAGAATCTCACTACGGGAGAATTGGACAAGAAAGAATTGTCAATTGTCAAATAAGACAATTTCCACAGATGAGTAAATTCGACTCAGAAGAATAGATGCTACAGGCACATATGTAGGTGTCCCTAACACTATGTCCTTATTTTTCACTTCTTGCAGATCTCATAAAATTTAATCTTTCACAATCTTCAAAGAAAATGTAGTGTTTATTCATTTGTTTTATGGTGACTACTAATCAGTCTTGCATGGTCCATTCCAAATTGTATGTAGGCGCGCAACTATATACAATTTCAAGATTAACGATGCAATACTCAGTTCGTCAAATTTTTATCATCATGTTTATAATAAAAAAAACATTTTCATGCTTAATTCTTAAATAAGAATCAAAAATAAATTTACAAAGATTTTATTTGTTATGAAGACAATTAAGTTTCCAAAGTGTTTCATAAACAACTTTATCTCAATAATGATTATTTATAAGTCTCAATTTAAATAATCCATATAGTGATGAAAATTCAATTTTCTCAAACGATACTGTTTTATCTTGTAAAAACAATGAGTGATCTGTAGAAGAGTGATGAAAGCTTGTTCACCAAGAATTAACTACGATATGATAGGAAATGAGATTTAGCCAATTAATCATGAGGTTCATGACCTCGATGGCACTCACGAACAATGATTCACAACGTAACTCAAATCAAGATGAGTACTTGTTTAATGGTTGCATCACTAATGCGAACATTCGGATGAAGCAATAAAGGATAGATAACATCGATACATGTAGGATTTAGCAATCAGAGGTAGTCTTTTCATTAATCACAAACAAGTCAAAATTGTACCGTAACACATTACGTGTCACTATGTCATACAATTCTCAGAACTCATCCTACCAACTGATGTCACAATTAAGTTAGGGATTATTTTTAAAAGATACCACAATGAATACTAATCTACAAGAGTTATTAGGTGTTCCACATGTCCCAGAAGATCCATCGGTCTCAATTCAGAAGAAGATTTCTTCAATTTATTTCTTGGACACTAGGCATCCTCGTTAGTGGACAATGGCCTAGGAACAACCCTTAACACAAACCTACAATCATTTAAAACCTTATAATTCAATCACAGGACTTAACGGCTTCCTCCTAACAATCTCATATTCCATACGGGTTAAGTTTCACTTTATTCAAGTTTTAACCTTTTTTATACTCAATTCGATATCCTACCTTATTTTCTAATACTTTCATCCTTATTCTTCGGCCTTGTAAAGGCAATAAAAGCTCAATATGATCAACACTTAATTTTTAATCCTATAGCTCTTACAATAACAATTATCAAATGAGTCACTAGCATGAGATGACTCACACATTCAATCAGATTTCTCGGAAAGGTACTAGTGGCATGAGGCTTTTGGGTAATGGTTCCAGTGACAGCCTCAAGTGCAACATTCACCCTTTCGATGTTAATTTAAGAATTGGATGACAACGAATCAGATGACATCTTTCCAGGTGATAACGTTTTGTCAAACTCCACTCTATAAGGAAAGATCGTCATGACATCGATATCAGATTTAATCTCGCCAATTCTTTTTCAAAATCACAATCAACTAATATCTACATTTCTACGAATATCAACCATTTGTTGGGATCATAAATATCCACAACTTGGTTTAGATCTAGGATAGCTAGAATTCCTACGAGAATAGCTTCGACTAATTTACTAGGGGATTTAGGGTTCCTTGTGACAATCGACGTCGTATAAATACCTCGTATAAAAATCAAAATAATCATCAAAAAATCATGTAATAAAATTACATCATATATATATATAATACAAGTTATATATATATTAAAATAACACTTCTCAGTCTTGGCCTTGTCGGTAACTCGGGAATTCTTTGGCACCATTATAGTCAAAAGATTTCTAGACATTTTTAGAAAAATGTTTATAGTTAAAAGATTTTGAAATGTTTTATTCAAAACCTTGGTTTTAAAAATATTTCGTTCTCTATAACGAGAGCTCTGATGCCAAACTGTAACACCCCCAAATTTATACAACTCATTTCAGCGGAAGACTAGTTGGTGTTATGGGATAGCACATTACTCACATCATAGACAACGCTTAAAAATCGCGTCGTTTAATAATAAAGCATTTCCATTCATAAATAATCAAAGTTACATAGGTCCCAAGTCATATTATTTCATACAAAGTTATACAAAGTATTTGAATGGAAAATATTGTTTAAGTGCGGGCCATGCATTCTTGTCGTCTTCCCGAGAATTACCTTCAAGTACCTGAGATAAAACATGTTAAAAGAAAAGGTCAGCGATAACGCCGAGTGAATTCATAGAGTTTAATAAAATCCATCAATATAATATCGGTATAAAATAATTACCGAAAATCATTTTGTTCAAATCATTTTAATAGGCCATAAAATAGCCAAAGTCATTTTATACAAATCCTTATCGAAAATCATAATATAGGCATTTGCCTTAAAAATCATTATACGAGCCAATGTCGTAAACACATCATACAATACCTCTTACGACGTTGTATAAAAACCGTTATATG
This sequence comes from Glebionis coronaria, assembly GCA_025667525.1. Classification (NCBI taxonomy): domain Eukaryota; kingdom Viridiplantae; phylum Streptophyta; class Magnoliopsida; order Asterales; family Asteraceae; genus Glebionis; species Glebionis coronaria. Next base: position 489,594,176 of record CM046874.1, read on the forward strand.
AATATGGTTATGAAAACCAAAACACGAATATAATATCAATAGTATGACCCTGTATTGCTAGTCAGGCAATACATCATATTTCGGAGCGTCTAGTAGTATTTCGTTAAGTTGGATTATTATAAGCCGCATGACATTGTTACCTTACTAAACCAAACAACGGGTAGCTAACCCGATACTCAATTTGCCCATCTAGATTAGCGTGTCGTCACAAAGGTCACGCTATGGAAATCTTCTCATACATAAATTCGCTTACCAATCAATGTGGCACGACGGGGATCAACCGTCAAGGCGCGAACTGGGGTGATCGTCCCCAAATAGTACTATTAAATGCATAAGCGTCTACCAAATCCCGGTAGTCACAATTCATGCTAATGGGACTTTTAGTGACATAACCTAACTTTAATAATCCATTTAATTTGATCTATCGGGTCCTTTAATCATTTATCGGGTCATACAATCGGGTCATACAATCATTCGGGTCCAATTCAATAAACAAACAATCGAGACAAATGGTGTCCTATTTAATAAAAACTAACATGTTATCTCCCTCGCGGGTTTATAAAACATTTATAAAAACATTTAAAAGAGTGCGAGGCTATGAACTCACGTTGATGTGGGAAGGCGGGTTATCGGCAATTCGGACGTACGGTACGTGCTTCAATCACGGAAACCTAGACAAATAATACTCGTCTTAGACACATGTCCAATGAATTTATAAAAATAACAATTATCTATACATATGATGATTATATATATATATGATGATCAAGTGGGTTTACATATTCTCGTTTACTCATTTTAGTGTTATATGTCGATAACTTTTATACTAGTTTACTAGTTTTACATATTTACACGTTTTAAGTCCAATAAGCTTATTATAAGTTCTTTAACTTGTTTTAATCCATTTTATACTTATATTATCAGTATTTAAACTTTACAAGTTGGGCCCAAATGGGTTAAGCCCAATAAGTTCTTTTTATAAGAGTTTAACTTATTTAGTCCAATTATTAGTCCGATATGTTTACTTAGCTCGTTAATGTCCGTATGTCCTATAGTTCGGGTTTTATCGGTTTTTACTTGTTATATATGTTTATATATCAGTATATGAGTTTTATAAAGTTTACATTAGACGGGTCCAACCGTCTAAGTTTTATTTAGCAGAAACGTTAATTTTACGGTAATAGCCGAAAAAGTCGTAAAAATCATGTTTATAGTTTTTATAACTTATAAAACTTATCAAGTTACCATTTTATAAAATGTCCACTTATTTAACCTTTTACATACTTATATAAATAAAATCCATAAGTTAGTGGGTTTTTATTTTACATTTTATACAATATAATATTGAGTGCTTATATAATAATAATAAACATTAATTCTCAAAATCTGATTTTTATTTTCATCTTCACCAAAACTGTCATATCTAGAGTTCTATACGGAGATAGAAGCTCAAATTTTATCACATAAACTACATGATATGTGCTCCATTTAACTCTTCTATAGCTACTGTTGAATCATCCTCTAAGTATTTTCTAAAAATCGTCCAAAACAGTAAACTCAGATTTGTACCCTAAACTTGTTTTGATCATATCTCACTCATTACAATGATTCCATTGCATGGCCAACTCTCACATGTGTACAAGACCCATAGCTTACTGTAAATCCATTAATCTATGCCATTTTTATCAGTTCATCATTTTATTCTTTACTGTTTTATACAGCCAACAAATTTAAACAAGATTTTAACCTTGTTTCTTATAGTCTTTCATCTTTTTAAGCATGTTTATCAACACCAAATCCCCACATAACATTTTTATCATCATATAATCATCATATACATATACAATAGGAAATAAAATACATGATTACATAATCAAAATAACAAGAAGATGGGGAGAACAATCTTTATACCACCATGATGATGTAGGTTGTGATCAAAACATGGATTTTGATGGAGAAACTTGTGAATAACCAAGAACATCTTCAAGGCCACCAATCTTCATAAACTCCTTGTGGAAAATCAGCCCTAATACTCCATGGAAACTCCTCCTTGGATGTTATAAGCACCACCAATCAATAGGGTTTCAAAAGGGCTTCAAAATGTGCAAGAATAACATAGGATTTCATGGTTGATTTTGATCAAAAGTGGTGTTTGATGGTGGAGTATGGACGGCAACAATGGAGCCAAGGAAAGAATTTTGAGTGGATTTCATGTTGGAAATGGATGGTATGTGTGTTAGCTAGTAGTTTTGGTAGTGGAAAGCTTACATTGTAAGCTTAACTTACATGTGTAAGTTTTAAGCTAACATTTTGACACATCAAATGGTGTATTGTAGCTAGTTAGGCCGGTTTGAGTGGGGGTGGGACAAGTGTCCCACTTGTCTCATCCCCATTTATTTACGGGTACTCCTCGATTCTAGTTTCCTCGATTTGCGTGCCCTGGAGTCGTTTTACGAAAAACATTTTTATAACTTATGAATCAACGGCACAAAACGAATCTAATAAAAATTGTCTCATCAAAAACGGAGTTCGAAAACGTAAATACGTAATCCTAGGGTTTCCGGTTTAGTCGTAAAGGACGTTAAAATGAAATCGTAAGTCCTAATCTCTTCTCGTAAATTTGTGAGTTTATAAACTAACACAAATTTAAAACTCCAAAATAATATTCACGGATAAATTTATTTTCTGATAATGTCGGACTGTCACCAAGGACGGTGTATGTAAACGTAAGCACGTAACGTTGAATCCTCCGGTTTAGACGTAGTCGACACTACTTCAAGACGTAAATCCAAATTACTTCCCAAAAATAAGTGAGTTCATATAATAACATTAAAATAATATTTTCAATTAAATATTGAGAATAAAATATCAATCATAAATTGACGGATTGTCACAACTTGTATGAAATACAATGACTTGGGACCTATGTAAACTTGCTATTTATGAATGGAAATGCTTTATTATTAAACGACGCGATTTTTAAGCGTTGTCTATGATGTGAGTAATGTGCTATCCCGTAACACCAACGAGTCTTCCGCTGTATTGAGTTGTATAAATTTGGGGGTGTTACACTACAGCATACACTGTTTAAAAGTATAAGAATTATATTTTTGTCCTTAAAAACACATATTAATGAAAAGAAATAACTGTGAACATTTTGCACCATCAATTCTCACTGGTGCAAATTCACTTATTGAAACTCACAGCTCCAGCCTCATTTCTTCTGCTTTGCAAAACCACCATCCACTTTCTTGCTTTGTCTCTTCTTCCTTGGGCCCTTACCAGCTGGAGTTGTTCCTGATGATGGTTGAGTTGTTTGTCATGCCATTGGCTGAATTTTTGGGACTTATTGGCTTGCTCTTTGACTGGTTGTTGCTCTTTGGCCTGAACTTCCACTAGTACACCCTCTCTTATTATGACATGTCCTTTACACTTGCTGCAATTCATCCAGATGCCCTGCCTAGTCATCTTTCCTGTCTTAGCCATTTTCTTTATAGCCTCCTCAACAGCTTCATCCTTAGAAATTCTTCTATTCTTCTTTGGTCTAACTATAGGAACATGGTGGTGCGGAGGTAGTAACAAACTCGAGATCCTTCATCTTGGCCAGAAACTACAACCACTAACAAGTTTAACCTTATATTGATACGTCTCCTTCCATGTCTTCAACCAATAACATGGTGCCACCCATTCCTCTGGTATCCCAACAGATTCTTCATGATTTTCCATGTTGTTCAATGATACAACATCATGCCTACATGGTATGCTAGTTAACTCCCATATCTTACAATCACATTGCTTAAGGTTAAGCTTCACAACATACTGGTCATTAGGTCCCTTACACTGGTATTATTCCCCCCATTATAAAGAACATTAGAATCATTTGCAAAGGCCTTAATATAGTTAAAAATACGTGTTGCAGTTGGGGTTAACAGACGAGTATTTTTATCTACCACTTGTTGCACATTTACAATTCTCTTCATAAGATACTCCCTTATATATTTTAAATACCCAATGATTGGCATATCTCTACCATCCACCAACTTATTTTTAAAAGCTTCACATATGTTGTTCAGCAAGATATCACACCTAGGTCTCCTTAAATGCCACATATATTATAAGCAGTTAAGTAATAACAGTGTAAATTACATATGAAACTAACCAAACAAACATACCTAGTATGAACAGCCAAGTAATAAAATTGTAAATTGCATATGCAACTAACCAAACAAACATACCTGAGAAATGTGCCCTGCACAATGATGCTAGAGGAATCTTTCTTAACCACTCATAAGCTTTAGGGTCAACTGCTTTTACTTGATCCATTGTTGCCTCCAACTGAGCTATTACACTTCCAAATAAGCTCCTTCAATTTCTTGTCTTTGTGTTTCTTTTTCATCTTTTCATAAATGTGTCTAACATAGTATCTATGCTCAACTACTGGAAACACTTCTGTAATGGCTGGTAATATCCCCTAGTCAAGGACTATAACTTTTTGTATAAACTAGAGGGAGGGGGGGGGGGGGGGTGGGTTGAATAGTTTCTTAAAATTTACTTGTCAAAAGATGGTTTTTAAAAATCCTTTAAAAAAACTTAGACTTGAGTGATTATGTGAAACCTTCTTATACACAATATGAACAAGGTATTTTGCAACTAAACTAATAATCACAAATATAAATAATAATGAATGTAAAGATGTTAGCCTTAAAATGTGTGGGCTAACGGAATTACATTAGTTTCATAGCCGAGACTTGCAGGGACTATATTGTCATATGTAATAGTTCAAGTCCCGGGCTATATAAACCCATCCATACTTCCATAGAGGGGTGAGGCTTACCATTTTCTTGTCTTACCTTTCTCTCACTAGAATAAAACACACACTTTTATTCTTACTTGTTTCTCTCTCTAAAATGGTTAAACACCACTTCTATCCTCCCGACCTTCGAATCTTTTACCCGTGTTATTAGTGAATCAAAGTTAACAATTAGCATCAGAGCTAACCGGGGGTGTTTCGTGTTTTTATATTCGTGTGTGTTTTCGTGTTTGTGTTTGCATCGGTGATTCGTGGTCTGTTTTTGGATTCGTGGATTCTTAATATTCAGTGAGCCAATTTTTTATACAACTGTTTTCTGAATTGTTTTTGCTACATCTGCTTCGTGTCAACACAATATCAACCAACTTTTTCATCATTTTTTTATTTTTTTTCTTTTCTCTTACATCCATAAGAGTCTTACTACCATAAACTGCTTCTGCTCAGTTTTTGTGTCCATCACTGACGTTATTTCCGCCTATCATAATTTTTTTTGTCCCTTTTTTGTGACATTTTTGGGTTTTCTGTGATCTTTGATAGTCGATGATGAACAGATCTATAAAAAAAAGAGTCTAGATCCAGATTTTTCAGAAATAGTACATGTGGATATGATTTTGAGATACTGCGAAATGATACCTATGGAAACGTTGCGGAATCGAATGTTTTTTTTAACATTGCGGAATCGTCAGTTTGAAAAAGTTGCGGAATCGTAAGTTTGAAAAAAGTTGCGGAATGATGCCTTTGGCAAAGTTGCGGAATGATGCCTTTGGCAACATTGTGAAACCATGTTAAAGGATATTTTCCTAAAGCATTTCACTTAAGAAAACCATTGCGGAATTGAGATGTTGTGAATTGAAAAAAAAACGAGTTCAAGATCTATTGAAAAAAACAGATTAAGGACTCAAACTGATTATCCATCAATAAAATTCAACTTAACCGCAAATATCAACTCCAATCAAGACCGGATCTATATCCTAACCCATCGGCACAGATAAACATCTCCATCCCTTCATAAATTCATCTAGACTCGAAAAACAGTTGAATAAATCAATATGATCTTAGATTCTATTCGTGGTTGACATGCAAGCCAAGATCTATTTAGATCCAACACGATAACAATTCATCACAGATCTATGAAGGTTTGACCTTCTCATTTAATTTACGAAACTGAAAAAATTGAAAGATCAATAATAAGAGTTTTATAATCTTTCATAGTTTCGATTTTAAAGGCATCTCAAACCAAAACAAAAATGCAACCTACCTGCGACCATATTTAATTGATCTTGTAGCCACATCGATGCTTAAATGGGTTGTGGTTTGATCGCTTGTTCACTGGTTATATACGGATCAACATATACAACACGTGTATTGCATGTTCTATGGTTTTGGGTTGATTGGTTTTGTTTGATGACGAGGGTAAATAAGATTTGTATGAAAGATTGAGATTAGTTTTGAGTTTAGATGATGGTTGATGTGATCAGAAAGTGATGGAGGCGATGTGTTTGAGAAGTGTGTGATTAGGTCAGGTTAAAATGAGAATAATTAGGGTATTATGCACCTTATATCACTGTCTCACTTTTGATGGACCGGGTATCACATAGGCATCAACATGCTAATTTTATGGGCCATATATTATAACTATGGGCTGATTAGTATTGGTATTTCTCATGATGGGTCGAAAGCTATAATCAGTTGCGATGGACGAGTATTGACATGAATGTGGGTCAACATATCCTTCTTTTGAGGTCGATCCGCGCATCAGTTGGGTATGTGATTGGTTTTGGGCTTCAATGTAAAGTTAGCTAGACAATGTTGACGGCTTCTCTTTCTTTTATTCAATGTTGGTCTCAAGTTAACTACACTCAAATAAACACGACAAACACACGACAAAAACAAATAAACACCAAAACGATCCTTTTAAGATTCACTGAAATTGTCAAAAACGGCTAGTATTCGGGGGAAAGTAATGTCAAGTGATTACGAAGTAGATTTGGTATTTATTATTTGAATTTGAAGTGGAATATCACGAAGGCGTCTACTCAATTCATCATCGAGCCTTTTCACCACCTCTATCGATTGATGATTCGCTTCAGTATTTATGATTGAGACTTGATTTATCTAGTTTCCAATGTCAAGGGGTGGATGGTCAAAGACATGGACAAATATCACTTAAGGAGTTACGTTGTAGTGCTCAGTGTCACACTCACCTGTAGTTGTGGGTATTTCAAGAGGTGTTTTACATCTTATACTTATCTCTTCTTTTATTTATAAGGTACTAAGAGACGTTTCTCTGCACCGTTCGTCAATCAACAACAGTGCTAAGCGTAAATAACAAATTTGGGATATTGTACTTTAGATTCAAGTTTGGAATATCAGGTTTACTTCACCAGTGATCACTACAGATAGCCGAAAGAATACGAGGTCGGTAAGTTTAGCCAGAGAGTACAAGAGTAGAGATGTGACCAGCAAACAATTCTCACGAGCAACTTGAGCTACAAAATATCAACAAATATTTCTACTTTAGACACGAACATCTCGCGATTCTGATTGTACTTGTCAGATGATGCTCCCGAGTGTTCTTAACCACCATACTCTTGACAAGAACATCTCACGATTTTGAGCGTACACGTCAGATGATGCTTCCGAGTGTTCTTAACCATCTTACTCCTGATAAGAACATCTCGCGATTCTGAGCGTACATGTCAGATGATGCTTCTGAGTCTTCGTCACCATCATACTTTTGACAAGAACATCTCGCGATTTTGACCGTACACGTCAGATGATGCTTCCGAGAGTTCGTCACCATCATGGGGAAAGAACGTGTACTTTGGAGACTTAGTTCCCACTCTGGAGTACTTAGTTCAACTTCCAGGGGGAAGTATTCTACAAGCGTGAGAAGATTTGTTGCTGATTTCTTACATGTTCCCCCAAACACATAATCATGAAGACCAATAATTTCAAGATAGTAGTTACTTGGTGTGGTTTGCTTCTTCTTCTACAAAATTCCGTTGTACACTTTAAATGTCAAAGAAAGAAGATTGCTCAAGCTACAGATTAAAATCAACTAGAATAAAACACACACTTTTATTCTTACTTGTTTCTCTCTCTAAAATGGCTAAACACCACTTCTATCCTCCCCGATCTCCGGATCTTTTACCTGTGTTATTAGTGAATCAAAGTTAACAAAAGAGATAAGGGAAAGAAATATCAAACAAAACACCAAGGATTTATAGTGGTTCGGCAACGAAGCTCACTCCTCGTCCCTACTCCACTCCTTGAGTACTCATTACTTGAGAGTTAATTAATCAAAAAGTTCCTTAAGGTGGAGAAACCATACACAATGTTGCTTATCCAATTTCCGACTCTAAGCTAAAAGTCGAGCCCTAATCTTAGCTAGGATCAATCTACACTAGTATACTTTAAGGACCAAGTATAAACCTTAGTACATATACAACTTCCAAATAGACACAACTACTTGGATCTTCACAACTATGACACAACAATGACTAAATAAGATTAGATCTTCAATGGATCTTTGATGTAGACACAACACGTCAAGTATGAAAGTGTTCTTCTATTTGCACTTGGAGAGGAAGAGATGGGAGAAGAAAGATTCACTTCTAAACAAGTAGTAATCAACCAAATGACCAAGCATTTGAGTGATTTTAGAAGTAAGAAAGAATCTGGAATTATATGTGCAAAAGAGGTGAAGAGAAAATATGAGAATGGTCCACTATTTATAAGACAAGACTCCAACGGCTATATATACCCACGGTTCTTTATTGCAGCCCGCGGTTCCTTATCGATAAGGAACCGCATAGCCACTTAAGGAACCTCCAGAGTAGACTCCGCTTCTTTTTGTCTTTTAGTGGTATGGTTCGAATCTGGTGATTAAAATATCCTGAAAGTGTTAGCCGTATATTTTATATAGTCAAACAAGAATGTAATAGGTCATCTTAGTTGTTATTGGTCTTGTATTGTAATAGGTTAGTCGGGAAAAACCGGGCTTGGACTTTAAGCTAATATTGTATAAGTTAGGGGCGTAAGCCCAAAACAAAGCCAAGCCCGGCCCAAGGATACTAAACCCACGGCCCATATGCCAAGGGTATATATACCCTCTTCCATGTGTGGAAGAGGGTGTTGGTTCATTTTACTTTCTCTCTCTAGTAAACATAAACCTTCCAAAATCTCTCTTGTTTCTCTCTCTACTTTTCTTCTCTTTCTCTCTCTAAATATCTCTTCTAAATCTTGTGTTATGGATGGGATTAACATTTGGTATCAAGAGCCTATAGTGGATAGGTGATTGAAGATTCGTGTGTGGTGTTCTTGATTTTTCGTGGCTATTTTGATCTATATCTCACGTCCTAAAATTTTTCTTGTGTTTTTAATGGTTTTTTCTCGATACAAATCTTCTACATAGTTGTGGTAGAGATTTGGTATATTTACTTTGGCTAAAAACACAATTTTTTTGGGTGTTTTGATCATTTTTTGGCTTAAAATCACGAATTGGTTGAGTTTTGTCCGAGAAAAGTGGGATTTATTCCGATCAGGTCATCGGAAAAGGGTTTACCGTTATTCCGATCAGTGTAATCGGAATAGGGTTTAGGGATTCCGATTTGGTGCATTCCTATAAGGACATTCTGATTAGGTATTCCGATCAGGTGATTCCGATTTCATTCCGATTTGAGCATTCCGATTTGGTCATTCCGATTTGACACTCCGATTTGAGCATTCCGACTTGAGCATTCCGATTTAGTAATTCCGATTTGACATTCCGATTTGAGTACTCCAATTTGGACATTCCGATTTTGGACATTCCGACAAGGGTATTCTGATTAGGGATATTCCGATCAGGTTATTCCGATAGTGTTTATTCCGACAAGGGTATTTCGATCAAGGACATTCCGACATGGTTATTCCGATGGACATTCCGATGGATATTTTGTTTGAGTAATTTTTAGACTTAGCCACTATCTAGACTAGTTTCGGAACATCGTTTACACAAAGATTAAAAAAAAAAAGAGTTAAAATTTTTAGGTCAAGTAAAATTAAATTTTTTCCCTACTAGTTTTTGGCTATTTCTAACTCAAATTCAAAATTTGGCGATACAAAATTTTTCGGCTTACCGTTTTGTCAGACTGAGGAATTTATTTTCGGACTGAGAATTTTTTTTTTTTGAATTTTCGAAATTTCAATTTTAACCACACATCATCACAACAAATCCACTAAGATCTGCAATTCATTCACAAGTATTCACCATGTCTAACAACAACATCAACATTGCAACTGCTAATCAAATTCGTTTGGAACAAGGTGGCAACGGTAATCCACCTGTGCTCACTGCCGGTTGCTACGTTCAATGGAGATCTCCTTTCTTAGATTTCTCGACGAAAAAGAAAACCGAACTGCTCTTCGTCACTGTCTTGAGAATCCACCTCCAGTTTTTGAATTCAGACCAATTACAACACAGGCAGAGGATGGTACTTCATCAACTATACGAGCTATGGAGGATTTTGACACATGTTCTGCTGAGAAAAGAAACTCCTCCAAGCTGAAGCTGATGCTGTAAACTTGTGGCAACCCAAGATCGAGGTCATTACTTAATCTTATTTTACGATTATTTTTGAAATTTTTGGATGAGTTTGAACGATATTTATTTTTAAAGGTTTAAGTTTAAACCGATGTTGGAAGGTCTATATTTAATATTTATTAAGTATAAGGAGTATTAGCAAGCGTGATGTCGATGGATTCCAAATATTTTACGTTTTATTGTCGGTTGTTCGATTTTTATTATTTTCGAGGTTTTAATTTAATTGACGTGTTAAGTCGAGTCGAGAGTCGATATTATTATTTTTGAGGTACGTTTTAAATTTTTAAAAGTATCTTTATGAAAGCCGAGCCCCGTAAATATTTTGAAAATTGACTAATAGTTATTTCCCACTTTTTAGCTAAATATTTACATTTCTAGCCATAACTTTTACCAAATTGCAACTAGGTCCCTACCCCACTATATATAAACTTAAACAAACACACACACTTCATAACTTTCACTTCAAAAATGTTTCTTTCTCTCTCTTGTTCTCTTCTCTTTGTCGAAACATCACCACCACCACCAAACAAAATCAAACTTCCATTTTTCTTGAGTTTGAGCTTGAATCAAGCTAAACTAACACTATACCTAACCTTATTTTTGATCAAGGATCACATTGGTCTAAGAATTTATTACATGCAAGCAACTTTTTTTTATGATGTTGGTAGGTAGGAGATATGATCATGCATGGCATTATCTTGATGATCCATGGTGGTTTGTGCTAAAAATCTTGTTAGAAACTTCATTTTGATCTTATGATTTTTATTTTGATTATGATTTTGATGTTATGATTAATGTATGATGATATTAGGGCATAGTAATGATTATTTCCATGGTTGGTATTTATCAAAAAGTTGATTTTGTACAAGTTTTGAGTAGTCATTTTATAACAGTAAGTAAAAGGTAAAATCCGAATTTTTATGTTTTAAAAATGGCTTAACTTATAGCCTAAGGTTGTAGATAATTTTCTTAGCTTTGATTTGATATAAGGTAGAGCTTCTAGCTCAAAACGAGCGCGAAGTTATGATGTTTTGAATGATCGTGTACCGGGAGACGAGTGTCGGCACTACAAGTAGTTGTTGTCGATATTTGGATCGAATCCCGGGGACTCTAAATGGATGTTTTGAAAAATTTAACCTACTGATAATGAGGTTTTTACTTATTAGGTTGAGTTTACTCTAAAACCCGAGTGTCGGTTTTGTAAACGAAGTCGTTTAAATAAGTTAAAGCGGTTGTATGAAAAATTAACGTAAATCTGTCCGGATTTTGTAGTTTGAAAATGAGTCGGGTAAAGTACTTTATGAGTAATATCATTTGATAAACTTGTGAGAGGACTTTCTATATATAAAGTAAGTTAGTTTATCGAGTCGTTTCATAAACGGTTGACGAGTTTAAAAGGGGTAAATGAGCTAGTACATGTAGTATGTACCGGCGGACTTTGTAAAAAGTATAAATGGTTAAGTAAATGTGTAGTAAAGTATAATGAAGTTATTTATATTGTTTTCTCTCGAGTTTATTGTAACTGTATGAGTTTGAGTTTGATGTTATTATGTATGATTTATTTCTCGAGTCATTATTTAACGAACGCGCCTTATTTGATAGGTAGCGGTTCTCGTGTTTGAAAGGCATCCATTACCGTGAATAAGATTGTGGTATTCTAGCAATTGATACCCTAGAGGGGCAATGGTTTTATTCTAGTCATGCTGGCATTTGGCGTGGGTGACTATTGGTTAAGGGGTCGGTGTCATGAGCTTAAATACAATGTTTGTTTATCATTATTATTATTGTCTTGAATATAGATTGTGTGTACGACAATTCTATAAATGATTATGATTGATTTTCTTCTTGTGTTCAAATGTGATTTGATAAACCTACAGTCTCGCTCAACATTATTGTTGACTCGTTTTATGCATGTATTTCAGGTATTAGGAAGTGATGGAGCACGGAGCATTGCTGTGGAGGTTGTGGCTTGGCTTTTGGAAGAATTTTGGTCTAAACCGATTCTACCTTTTTAAATGTTGAACAATTTATTTTATGTTGATGTACTGTACTAAACTTGTTGGTTGTTGGTCGAGATCCATGGGGACAAAACGCTTTACTCTGCTATCGTGTCAGTACAATTTGGGTTGAAATCTATCTTTTAGACCATTTATGTATAAACGTCTCACTTTTGAGTCGTTCAATATACCTTGTGTGATGATGCTTGTGTCTAGCACCCAATTGTGTATTTCCGTTACGCAATGTAAATTGGGAGTGTTAGAGATTGGTAATCAGAGCTGCAAGTTATAGAGAACTGGGTCTATTTTGAAAATTGTCCTAAACTATAACTTTGGTGTCGAAAGTATTTATTCTTCAAAAGCACACAACTCCTCTGCAACGCTCCGGTAAGATCACTTTTAGTTTTGTTTTGCATTGTAGATGTATCCCTCATAACTGAAATGATTTCCCGAGTATTTATTAAGTAAATACTACGATATTGTATTGGAATTATTGAAAGTATGCTGAGTGCTTGTCAGTATCATATTTTTTTTTGCGAGCATTGCATAAACATCATTTGCATTGTGTTGCATAGCATGGATTATGTATGACATTTGCATGAGCATTGCATACTAATTATTATTTTATTAACGATGACCTTAAGTATTCTTAACCCTTATAATTGTAAAAAATGGTTGGTTTACCTCGTGAGGATGGATGGATTGATTTGACTAATGTAGTGGATGGTGAGGAAGTAGATAACTTTGGTTCTAGTGACGATGAGGAGCCTTTTGAGTTTTTAGATGATGGGATTCCACTTACTGCAGTTGGTCAGACAGAGCCTGAGTTGTTACAAGGTAGTCATGTTCCAAGGGTCAATGTTGTACCACAGATTGTTCCAGATTGTCAGCGACCTGTTGTTCGTTCTTCGACTCCTACTTGTGATGCTTATATTAGCAGTTAGCCTGGGATTGCATTTACTAGGGGTGATGTTCCTGTTGAGTCGAGTAGGGTTGCTAGTGCTCGATCTATTCATGATGGTATTCCTAAGGATTATTGTCCAGGTCCTAGGTCTTATGATGATATTTTCTGGTTTCTAAAGAAGTTTGATAGGTCTTTGTTTGAGAGGTATTTGGTTGAGACTCGTGTGATTAGGAGGTTTGAGATGAATGAGAAGAAGTTTGAAAGGTTTGTTGGTAGTGTGAGAAGGTCAGAGTTTGTTAGGGCGAGAGAAATGGATGAGGTTGTTAGATTGAGATCTATGGTGTTGAATTTGAGTAGGCAAGTTGAGAGGTTGCGTAGGGAGCAAGAAAGGAATGCTATGTTGAGTGCGTGGGGTTTGCCGGTGAGTTCTTTTCCTAGTCATGGTGTTGTGATTCGTGATGTGCCGAATCAGGTTGAAGCTCAAGCGTCGGTGAAGCCGAGTGAAGGAGGAAGTCGTAAAGGGAAGGAAAAAGTGGAGGAAGAATCTGAGGATGATGATAGCAGCAGTGATGACGAGCCGATGTACAAGAAGCTGCGAGGATGTGATGTTTAGTTCTTTCTGTTGTTTTTATTTGGCTTTGTTGTAATAGAACTTATGTAGACTCGTACTCTAACTTGTGATGAAACTTAATGACCTTTAAGTGTTGTGATGAAGGATTGTAGTGACATTACTTGTCACAATTTTGTGGAGATTTTCCAAAGCAATCCAAAATTACCTTCATGACTTATGATTTGTCTTATTAGTTCTTTTGTGTGATTGGTTAATGATTCATTGTGAATTGTGTTGTTGGTGCATGTAGTATCCATGTTACATCTTGATAGATAAATCCTTCTTCTTATCATGATATGAATACTTACTTGTTCTTTTTCTGTTATGGTGACAGGAAGGAGTTGGGAGGCATTTTTTTTACTTTACTAAATTATTGTTTGGTTAGTTTTCCTGTAAACATGCCGCCTAAATTGACGACTGCTACTGTTAATACCATGATTGAGCAAGCTATCGCTAGAGCTTTGGAAGCTGAACGTGCTGCGAGGAACCAAGAGGCTGAAAATAGGAATGCTGCTGGTCAGGTTGGAGGGAATGTTAGAAATCAGACTGGAGGAAATGCTGATGAGCAAGCAGAAGGAAATGCTACAGGACAAGCTGGAGGTAATGCTGCTGTTCAGCAGGTTCAAAAGGAATGTTCTTATGCTAGTTTCATGAAATATGGACCTACCCAATTTCGTGGTACTGGTGGTGCATTGGAACTAAGGAGGTGGATTGAGAAGATTGAAAGTACTTTTGAGATCAGTGGATGTTCAGAAGCCAGTAAGGTAAAATTTGCTGCAGCTACTTTTCAGGATGATGCGTTGAGTTGGTGGAATAGTCAAGTAGCTACTGTGGGATTGGTTGAAGCTAATGCTAGAACATGGACTGTGACTAAGGGACTGCTGACTGCTAAGTTTTGTCCTGAGGAAGAGTTAGGTCAGTTGGAAGATGAATTGAGGCATTTGGTTTGAGGAATAATGATATTGTAGCTTATACAAGGAGGTTTTCTGATTTGTGTTTGTTGTGTCCTGATGCGTTTGCTGATGACCGTAAGAAGGTGAAGCAGTACATTCGGGGTTTATCTAGTAATATCAAGGGAGAAACTACTTCGTCGAAACCCAAGTCATTTGATGAAGCTATTCAAATGGCTCATGCTTTAATGGATGTAAAGCTGCAGGATCGAAAGGATAGTATTGCTGAAGGAAATAAGAGAAAGTGGGAAGCTGCACAATCAAGTCAAGGGCAGAATCGAGGTGGTTATCGTAATAACAATAACCAAGGACCGAATAGGAATCAACAATACAATTTGAGAAGGAATGATGGTGTTCGTGCTGCCACATGAAATCAAGGTAACAAAGTGAATCCCAAGTGTGGTCGGTGTAATCTGTATCATGTTGGAAATTTTCCACCTGCTTGCAACAAGTGTGGGAAGGCCGGACATAAGATGGCAGATTATAGAAACAAGGGTGTAGCCACTTGGGCTAATGCTGTCAAGGTAGTTTACTGTTCTGGATGTGGAGGCCGTGGACATAAGCAGGGGAACTGTCCGAGGGTTGGCATACGACAGGGAGGCAATGTTGCTGCTGCTGCTGCTAGGAATGCTGCTCCAGCCTATGTCGTGGGAGATGCTGACAAACCTCAAGGGCCGAACGTGGTGACTGGTACGTTCTTACTTGATGCTTGTTATGCTAGTGTGTTGTTTGATTCTGGATCCGATAGAAGTTTCATAGATGTTAGATTCAGTCAGCTATTGGATAGAGAACCAGTGAGATTGACAACTAGTTATAATGTGGAGTTAGCTGATGGTAAGGTTGTAAGCACTAGTTCTACTGAAAGAATGTTTCTTGAAGTTAGGTAATTATGTGTTTAGTATTGATTTGATGCCCATAGAATTAGGATCTTTTGACGTGATCGTTGGAATGGACTGGTTAGTTGGTAATGGTGCAGTAATTGTTTGTGGAGAAAGATTAGTTCAGATACCGCTAAGGAATAGGGTATTAACGGTGAAAGGTGATGAATGTACGTCTCGTTTGAGAGTTGTTTCTTGTTTAAAGATGATGAGGTATATAGAAGCAGGTTGTGATGTGTTTCTTTCACAGATAAGTAATGATGGTGTGAATGAAAGGAAATTGGAGGATGTGCATGTGATTAGAGAGTATCCTGAGGTTTTCCCTGAGGAATTGCCAGGATTACCGCCGCATCGTGAAGTTGAGTTTCGTATCGATTTAGTGCCGGGTGCTGCTCCTGTTGCTCGTGCACCGTATCGTTTAGCTCCATCTGAGATGAAAGAATTGTCTGATCAATTGAAGGAATTGATGGATAAGGGATTTATTAGACCAAGTTCGTCGCCGTGGGGTGCGCCCGTTTTGTTTGTTAGGAAGAAAGATGGTTCTTTTAGAATGTGTATTGATTATAGAGAGCTTAACAAATTGACTGTCAAGAATCGGTATCCACTGCCGAGGATTGATGATTTGTTCGATCAGTTGCAAGGGTCAAGTGTATACTCGAAGATCGATTTGAGGTCTGGGTATCATCAATAGAGAGTTAGGGAAGAAGATATTCCTATAACCGCTTTCCGTACTCGATATGGACATTTCGAATTTCAAGTGATGCCTTTTGGATTAACAAATGCGCCTGCTGTATTTATGGATTTGATGAATCGTGTATGTAAGCCGTATTTGGATGAGTTTGTTATCGTATTCATTGATGATATTCTCATTTATTCCAAGAGTGAAGAGGAGCATGAGAAGCATTTCAGAACAATTTTGGAATTGTTTAAGAAGGAGAAGCTGTATGCGAAATTCTCTAAGTGTGAATTTTCGTTGAAATCAGTGCAATTTTTGGGGCACGTGATTGATAGTGAAGGTGTTCGTGTGGATCCTTCTAAGACTGAAGCAATTAAGGATTGGTCAGTGCCGAAGACGCCGACTGAAGTTCGCCAATTTCTTGGTTTGGCTGGGTATTATAGAAGGTTTATTGAGAAGTTTTCACTAATTTCTAAACCATTAACTAAGCTTACGGAGAAGAACCGAGTGTTTGAATGGGGATTGGAAGAGGAATCTGCATTTAGTATGTTGAAGGATAAGTTGTGTTCTACGTCGATATTGTCTTTGCCAGAAGGATCTGAGGATTTTGTAGTGTACTGTGACGCGTCTCATAAAGGATTTGGAGCTGTTTGATGCAAAGGGAGAAAGTAATAGCGTATGCATCGAGACAATGAAGGAAGCATGAAGAGAATTACACTACGCATGATTTAGAACTTGGGGCTGTGATTTTTGCTTTGAAGCTGTGGAGACACTACTTGTATGGAACCAAGTGTGTGGTTTTCACTGATCATAAGAGTTTGCAGTATATTTTGGATCAAAAGGAATTGAATATGAGGCAAAGGAGATGGGTTGAGTTGCTGAGTGATTATGACTGCGAGATTCGTTACCATCCTGGTAAAGCGAATGTGGTAGCTGATGCACTTAGTAGAAAGGAAAGAGATAAGTCTATAAGAGTTAGAGCTTTGACGATGTTGGAAAGTGTTGATTTGACAGAAGAGATATTGAAAGCCCAAACTAATGGTTTGAAGGAAGAGAACGTTGAGGCAGAAAATTTGGGTAGAATGTTGAAACCTTTGTTTGAAGTAAGTTCCAATGGATTGAGGTATTTTAAGAATAGGATTTGGTTACCGTTGTGTCCGTCTGAGGAAAATTCGTTAGGGGTGCGAGATTTGGTGATGAATGAATCTCATAAGTCGAAGTATTCAATACATCCTGGATCGGACAAGATGTATCAAGATCTTAAGAAAGTTTATTGGTGGCCGAATATGAAGGCAGATATAGCACAGTATGATAGTAAGTGTTTAACTTGTGCGAAGGTGAAGGCTGAACATAAGAAACCGTCTGGATTGTTAGTGCAACCTGAGATTCCTGAGTGGAAATGGGAGAAGATTACAATGGATTTTGTGACAGGTTTGCCAAGGACTGCAAATGGTAGTGATATGATATGGGTGATAGTAGATAGATTGACTAAGTCTGCTCACTTTTTGCCGATGAAAAAGACAGATAGTATGGAGAGGTTAACAACGGTGTATGTGAAGGAGATTGTTTGTCGACATGGTGTGCCTTTGTCGATAATTTCTGATCGTGATAGTAGGTTTACTTCAGAATTTTGGAAGTCTTTGCAGAAAGCGATGGGAACGGAGTTATGTTTGAGTACAACATATCCGGAAACTGATGGACAAAGTGAGAGAACGATTCAAACGTTAGAGGATATGCTTCGTGCATGTGTGATTGATTTTGGAAATGGTTGGGATAAGCATTTTCCATTGGTTGAATTTTCGTACAACAATAGTTATCATTCAAGTATTAAAGCCGCTCCATTTGAAGCTTTGTATGGAAGTAAGTGTAGATCTCTAGTGTGTTGGAGTGAGGTAGGAGAAAGTCAATTGACTGGGCCTGAAATGATAGTTGAGACGACTGAGAAGATTGTGCAAATTAAGAAGCGTTTGTTATCTGCCAGAAGTAGACAAAAGAGTTATGCTGATAACAGAAGGAAATCGTTGGAGTTTGAAGTAGGAGACATGGTTATGTTGAAAGTATCTCCATGGAAAGGAGTAATACGTTTTGGAAAAAGAGGAAAGTTGAGCCCGAGATGTATTGGACCATTTAAGATTATCCAAATGATTGGATTGGTGGCTTATAAGTTAGAATTGCCTGATGAGCTTAAGGCTATTCATAATACTTTTCATGTGTCTAATTTGAAGAAGTGTTTAGCTGAAAGGGATGTGGTGATTCCATTGGAGGAGATTCAACTTGATGATAAATTGCATTTTATTGAGGAACCTGTAGAGATAATGGATAGGGAAGTTACGAATTTGAAGCATAGTAGAATACCGATTGTGAAGGTGAGATGGAACTCTAGACATGGGCCAGAGTTTACGTGGGAACGTGAGGATTTCTTTAAGGAAAGTATCCTCATTTGTTTAGGAAGGATTAAGCGCCGCAGACGTCGCTTCCTTTAAGAAGGGGGGATGTGACAACCCAAAATCGAGGTCATTACTTAATCTTATTTTACGATTATTTTTGAAATTTTTGGATGAGTTTGAACGATATTTATTTTTGAAGGTTTAAGTTTAAACCGATGTTGGAAGGTCTATATTTAATATTTATTAAGTATAAGGAGTATTAGCAAGCGTGATGTCGATGGATGCCAAATATTTTACGTTTTATTGTCGGTTGTTCGATTTTTATTATTTTCGAGGTTTTAATTTAATTGACGTGTTAAGTCGAGTCGAGAGTCGATATTATTATTTTTGAGGTACGTTTTAAATTTTTAAAAGTATCTTTATGAAACCCGAGCCCCGTATATATTTTGAAAATTGACTAATAGTTATTTCCCACTTTTTAGCTAAATATTTACATTTCTAGCCACAACTTTTACCAAATTGCAACTAGGTCCCTACCCCACTATATATAAACTTAAACAAACACACACACTTCATAATTTTCACTTCAAAAATTTTTCTTTCTCTCTCTTGTTCTCTTCTCTTTGCTGAAACATCACCACCACCACCAAACAAAATCAAACTTCCATTTTTCTTGAGTTTGAGCTTGAATCAAGCTAAACTAACACTAGACCCAACCTTATTTTTGATCAAGGATCACATTGGTGTAAGAATTTCTTACATGCAAGCAACTTTTTTTTATGATGTTGGTAGGTAGGAGATATGATCATGCATGGCATTATCTTGATGATCCATGGTGGTTTGTGCTAAAAATCTTGTTACAAACTTCATTTTGATCTTATGATTTTTATTTTGATTATGATTTTGATGTTATGATTGATGTATGATGATATTAGGGCATAGTAATGATCATTTCCATGGTTGGTTTTTATCAGAAAGTTGATTTTGTACAAGTTTTGAGTAGTCATTTTATAACAGTAAGTAAAAGGTAAAATCCGAATTTTTATGTTTTGAAAATGGCTTAACTTATAGCCTAGGGTTGTAGATAATTTTCTTAGCTTCAATTTGATATAAGGTAGAGCTTCTAGCTCAAAACGAGCGCGAAGTTATGATGTTTTGAATGATCGTGTACCGGGAGACGAGTGTCGGCACTACAAGTAGTTGTTGTCGATATTTGGATCGAATCCCGGGGACTTTAAATGGATGTTTTGAAAAATTTAACCTACTGATAATGAGGTTTTTACTTATTAGGTTGAGTTTACTTTAAAACCCGAGTGTCGGTTTTGTAAACGGTGTCGTTTAAATAAGTTAAAGCGGTTGTATGAAAAATTAACGTAAATCTGTCCGGATTTTGTAGTTTGAAAATGAGTCGGGTAAAGTACTTTAAGAGTAATATCATTTGATAAACTTGTGAGAGGACTTTCTATATATAGTAAGTTAGTTTATCGAGTCGTTTCATAAACGGTTGACGAGTTTAAAAGGGGTAAATGAGCTAGTACATGTAGTATGTACCGGCGGACTTTGTAAAAAGTATAAATGGTTAAGTAAATGTGTAGTAAAGTATAATGAAGTTATTTATATTGTTTTCTCTCGAGTTTATCGTAACTTTATGAGTTTGAGTTTGATGTTATTATGTATGATTTATGTGACAATCCGTCAATTTATGGTTGATATTTTACTCTCAGATATTATTTAAAAACATTATTTTAATGTTATATTATGAACTCACTTATTTTTGAGAAGAAATTTGGGTTTACGTCTTGAAGTAGCATCGACTACGTCTAAACCGAAGGACTCTACGTTACGTGCTTACGTTTACATACACCGTTTCTGGTGACAGTCCGACATTTCAGGAAATAAAATTATCCGTGAATATTATTTTGGGATTTTAAATTTGAGTTGGTTCATAAACTCACAAATTTACGAGAAGAGATTAGGACTTACGTGAATAATTTAACTTCCTTTACGACTAAACCGGAAACCTTAGGATTACGTATTTACGTTTTTGAACTCCGTTTTTGATGAGACAATTTTTATTAGATTCATTTTGTGCCGTTGATTCATAATTTATAAAAACGTTTTTCGTAAAACGACCCGAGGGCACGCAAATCGAGGAAACTAGAATCGAGGAATACCCGTAAATTAGTGGGATGAGACAAAACAAGTTTTGCCCCACCCCACTATATGGGAAGGCTATACAATGACACGACATCACAAGATGTGGCAAAGTTGTAGCTAACAAGTTAATACTTGTTAACTAAAGCTTACAAAGTAAGCTACACATAACTTCAAACCACCAAAACCAACCAAGCCAAAACCATTTCTCCTAAACACATACATGCAAACCACTCATACTCTCCTCCCTCTCTCTCTAAAATTCGTCCACCACCACCATCAAACACCCCTATTTGATCTATTTTAGTCATAAAATCATGTGTTATTCATACACATGATGATGCTCCTTTGAAGCCTTAAAGATTGGAGGTGATTCTATCATCCAAGGAGGTGATTTGGTGATGTCCAAGGGCTGATTTCTACAATAAGTTTACAAGTATTGGTGGTCTTGAAGATTTGTGTTGATCTATCACAAGTTTTGCCATAAAAAATTCAAGCCTTGATCATAAACTACTTAAATCTTGGTGGTATAAAGATTGTTCTTCCTATCCTCTTGTTATTTTGATTATGTAATCTTGTATTTTCTTTATTTATGTATATGTATATGATGATGAATGATGATTAAAAATATTATGTGGGTATTTGATGTTGATAGACTTGATAAACATGGTTAAAAAGATGGAAAACCATAGGTAAAAAGGTTAAATTCTTGCTTATAAAGTTGGCTGTATAAAAACAGTAACTAACCAAATTATAAACTGATAAAATGGCATGGTGGAATCAATTTACAGTAAGTATCAGATGTCATACACATGTGAGAGTTGGCCATGCAATGGAATCATAAAAATGAGTGAGATATGATCAAAACAAGTTTAGAGTGCAAATCTGCATACACTGTTTTGGATGAATTTATTAAAATATTTAGAAGTTGATTCACCATTAGCTATACAGGAATAAAATGAAGCACGTATCATTTAGTTTCTGTGATAAGAATTTGGGGTCCTATATCCATATAGAACTCTAGATATGGGCATTTTAGTAAACTTAAAATTTAGGACTGATTTTGTGAAATTAAAGTTTAATATTATTATATAAGCACTCAAATAAATATAGTATAAAATGTGAATTAAAACCCACTAACTTATATATTACATTTATATAAATATGTATAAGGATAAATAAATGGACATTTTATAAAAATGGTAGTTTGGTAAGTTTTAAAAGTTATAAAAACTAAAAACATGATTTTTACGTCTTTTCGGCTAAAACTGAAAGATTAACGTTTTTGTTAAATAAAACTTATACGGTTGGACCCGTCTAATGTAAACTTTTATAAACTCACATACTGATGTATAAACATATATAACAAGTAAAAACCGATAAAACCTGAGCTTTACAACATATAGACATTAACGGGCCAAAGTAGCCTTAATAGACAATAAACCCGACTAATTTGGTAAAACACTTATAAACTTACTTATTGGGCTTAACCCACTTGGGCCTAACTTGTAAGTATAATACTGATATTAAAAGTGTAAAATGGATCAATATAAGGTAATGGACTTATAATGGGCCTTGACAAGTAAAGAAGATGACTAGTGAAACAAGTATAAAAGTTGTCAACACATAACACTAAAGTGAGTAAATGAGAATGTACAATCCCACTTAATTATCATCGTATTTATAAAATCATCATATGTATACATAACTATTGTTTTTATTAAGTCATTGGACAAAAGTCTAAGACGAATATTATTTGTCTAGGTTTCCGTGATTGAAGCACGTACCGTACATCCGAATTGCCGATAACCCGCTTTCCCACATCAACGTGAGTTCATAGTCTCGCACTCTTTTAAATGTTTTTATGAAATGTTTTATTAACCCGCGAGGGAGATAACATGTTAGTTTTTATGAACTAGGACACTATTTGTCTCGACTGTTTGTTTATTGATTTGGACCCGAATGATTGTATGACCCGATGAATGATTATATGACCCGATGTGTGAAATGAAATAGATTATTAAAGTTAGGTTATGTCACTAAAAGTCCCATTAGCATGAATTGTGAACTACCGGGATTTGGTAGACGCTTATGCATATAATAGTACTATCTGGGGACGATCACCCCAGTTCGCGCCTTGACGGTTGATCCCCGTCGTGCCACATTGATTGGTAAGCGAATTTATGTATGAGAAGATTTAAACGAGCGTGATTATTGTGACGACACGCTAATTTAGATGGGAAAATGAGTTTCGGGTTAGCTACCCGTTGTTTGTTGTAGTAAGGTAACAATGTCATGCGGTTTATAATAATCCAATTAACGAAATACTGCTTTATGCATTGAATTACGATATATTGCCTGACTAGCAATATAGGGTCTTATCATTGATATTATGTTCGTGTTTTGGTTTTATATAACCATATTCATATAACGGTTTTTATTTAATCCGTATTGTATGATGTTTTTAACGACAATGGTTCGTATAATGATTTTGAAGGCGAAAGCCTATATTATGATTTTGATAAGGATTTGTATAAAATGACTTTGGCTATTTTATGGCCTATTACAATGATTTGTACAAAATGATTTTCGGTAATAATTTTATATCGATGTTATATTGATGGATTTTATTAAACTCTATGAATTCACTCAGCGTTATCGCTGACCTTTTCTTTTAACATGTTTTATGTCAGGTACTTGAAGGTAATTCTCGGGAAGACAACAAGAATTCATGGCCCGCACTTAAACAAAAATTTCCATTCAAATGTTTTATAAAAACTGTATGAAATAATATGACTTGGGACCTATGTAACTTCGATATTTATGAATGGAAATGCTTTATTATTAAACGACGCGATTTTTAAGCGTTGTTTATGATGTGAGTAATGTGCTATCCCGTAACACCAACGAGTCTTCCGCTGTATTGAATTGTGTAAATTTGGGGGTGTTAAAGTTTGGTACCAGAGCTCTCGTTATAGAGAACGAAAGATTTTTAAAACCAAGGTTTTGAATAAAACATTTCAAAATCTTTTAACTATAAACATTTTTCTAAAAATGACTAAAAATCTTTTGACTATAACGGTGCCGAAGAATTCCCGAGTTACCGACAAGGCCAGACTGAGAAGTGTTATTTTAATATATATAACTTGGATTATATATATATGATGTAATTTGATTACATGATTGTTTGATGATTATTTTTAATACTTATACGAGGTATTTATACGACGTAGATTGTCACAAAGAACCCTAAATCCCCTAGTAAATTAATCGAAGCTATTCTTGTAGGAATTCTAGCTATCCTAAATCTAAACCAAGTTGTGGATATTTATGATCGCAACGAATGGTTGATATTCGTAGAAATGTTGATATTAGTTGATTACGATATTAAAGAAGAATTGGCGAGATTAAATCTGATATCGATGTCATGACGATCTTTCCTTATAGAGTGGAGTTTGACAAAACTTTACCACCTGGAAAGGTGTCATCTGATTCGTTGTAACCCAATTCTTAAATTGAAATCGAAAGGGTGAATGTTGCACTTGAGGCTGTCATTGGAACCATTACCCAAAAGCCTCATGCCACTAGTACCTTTTCGAGAAGTCTAATCGAATGATCGAGTCATTTCATACTAGGGACTCATTTGATAACCATTGTTGTAAGAGCTATAGGATTGGAAATTAAGTGTTGATCATATCGAGCTTTTATTGGCCTATTAAGGTCTAAGAGTAAGGTTGAAAGTATTTGAGAATGAGGTAGGATGTCGCATTTAGTATAAGTTGATTGAAACTTGAATGAAGTAAAATTTAACTTTTATGGAATATGAGATTGTTAAGAGAAAGTTGTTGAGTCCTGTGATTGAATTATAAGGTTTTAAATGATTGTTGGTTCGTGTAAAGGGTTGTTCCTAGGCCATTGTCCAATGACGAGGATGCCCAGTGTCCAATATTTAAATTGAAGAAATCTTCTTCTGAATTGAGACCGATGGATCTTCAGGGACAGGTGGAACACCTAATGACTCTTGTAGATTAGTATTCATTGTGGTATCTTTTAAAAATAATCCCTAACTTAACTGAGACATCAGTTGGTAGGATGAGTTCTTGGAATTGTATGACATAGTGACACATAAAGTGTTACGGTACAATTTTGACTTGTTTGTGATTAATGAAAAGACTACCTTTGAATGCTAAATTCTACATGTATCGATGTTATCTATCTTTTCTTGCTTCATCCTAATGTTCGCAATATGTGATGCAACCATTGAACAAGTACTCATCTCGATTTGAGTTACGTTGTGCATTATTCTTTTTGAGTGCCATCGAGGTCATGAACCTCATGATTAATTGTCTAAGCTCATTTCCTATTATATTTTAGTTAGTTCTTGGTGAATAACTTTTCATCACTCTTTTGCAGATCACTCATTGTTTTTATAAGATAAAACAGTATCCCTTGAGAAAAATTGAATTTTCATCACTATAAGGATTATTCAAGTGAGATTTATAAGTGATCATTATTGAAATAAAGTTGATTATGAAATACCTTGGAAAACTTAATTGTTTTCATAACAAAGAAAATCTTTATAAATTTATTTTGATTCTTATTTAAGAATTAAGCATGAAAATGTTTTTATTATAAACATGATGATAAAATTTTGACGAACTGAGTATTGCATCGTTAATCTTGAAATTGTATATAGTTGTGCCCCTACATATAATTTGGAATGGACCATGCAAGGCTGATTAGTAGTCACCATGAAATTATTAATAAACACTAAATTTTCTTTGATTGTGAAAGATTAAATTTTATGAGATCTGCAAGAAGTGAAAAATAGGGACATATTGATAGGGACACCTACATATGTGCCCGTACTATTTATTCTTCTGAGTCGAATTTACTCATATGTGGATATTGTCTTAAATGACAATTGATATCCCCTCCTTGACCAATTCTCCCGTGGTGAGATTCTTTGAAAAAAAAATATCTGATTACCGAGTGTTGGTACCCGACTGGATGTATCGACATTCATATCATTTCTTTTTATTAGATTTCATTTGAATGACCTGGATAAAGATCCGAGGAGCTTTCGAATGCGTACTCAAATTAAGAAAACATGGGATATATTCATATTCATTAAATATTTTCGTCTGTATCTGATTTGAAATTCTCTCGCGTAGATTATGTGTTGACCATACTCTTTTAATGGTAGTTGTGTCTCCATATATCCCTGAATTTGTGAAAGATTATGAATTATTATTATTCTTTTGAGAAATTCATATCTTATCGCCGGCAATGAAACTGGAAAGTTGATAGGGCCAGTAGAATGGATTGATTGATTATGACATGACGACATTGTCTTAATTGATGGGAAATCGAGTAGAATTCCCCTAAATGATAAGATGTTGATTATCAAAAGTGATCTAAATAATTCTTGATGGATGACCATATCCTGCATTTAGACTTGAAATTATATCGTGAATGGTTGTGAATTAGTCATAGATATCTAGAAAGAACCTAATATGAATCTATTAAAAGATGTTTCTGTTATCTGAAACTTTAGGAGGTATTTATTGGTGAATTACCTAGACTTTTTCCATAAAGGCAAGTTGAAATTGGTATTGATTATATTCCCGGTGCTGTACCTGTGGCTTGTGCACTGTACGTCAGCACCATCTAGATTAAAAGAATTACCCTACAACTGAGAGAGTTGTCGGAGAAAGCTTTTATTCTACCAATCTCGTCATCATGAAGAGCTATGGTGTTATTATTTCTTATGTTTGTTGACTACTGTGAACTAAGTAAATTGACGATTAAAATCTATATCCACTACCCAAGATGATAGATTGTTCGATCATTTACAAGGTTCTAGCATATGTTCTAAAGTTTTGATCCACGACATGGTTATCATCAACTTCGCGTCCGCGAAGAAGATTATCTATTCCAATCACTACATCCAGAACTTGTAATGAACATTATGAGTTTCACGTGATATTGTTTGGATTGACAATGCACATGTAGTATTCATAAATTTGGTGAATCACGTGTGAAGGCTGTAATTTGATAAATTCATGCTTGTGATCACTAAGGACCATTTATTTGTTTATAAGAATAAGAATGAGTTAATAATCATGTATAGACTGCCCTTAGTTGGCCGAGTAGTAAAAACTTGTACCCTGAATATTTAACATGAGATTTAAGGCTCAATCCTTTACATTATTTGACCGTGTGATTAATAGATAATGTAATATATTGACTCTTCAAAAATTAGAGCCATTAAGGCTTTGGGATATACCAAAAAGAAAAGAGCAAATATGTTTTAACAAATAATTTATCAAAAGATTTTTTTTAGGGATTATTCCCTTATACCTAAATCATTTAACTAAACTCCTGTTTAGGGGTAAATATTTGTGTATACACCTCATGACAACCTAAGAGGGATTGAGGAAAACATTTAAACCATGACTTGAAATTTAAAACGACAATTTTTGCTTGTCAACTAAGAAAATTGTGACCAAAGTATAAACCAAGATTTTTCGAACATTTACGAATCTCACTAATTATTTTCAGTAAATCAACAAAAATCGTGCTAATTAAATTCAAATTTATTCTTTTGAACATTTTCCTATAATTGGACGAACCGAGAAAATTTAAAACTTTTTACGTTTACGTTTCATAAAATTAAATATTTATTATTTAATTACTTGAATTATTTATCGACGCTTTAAACGTCGGATTGATTAAAATTGATAAAAATAATAGTTGAGAAGAAATTAAAACTTAGAAAATATGAAGAAAGAAATTTTGAATGAATACGGTCATGATATTTATTTCATCAGGGAAGGTGAATGTAGATACTGACACATAATATAGAAAGAATAAAGAACCAATTAGGATTTATTTCTTAATAATGACTGTGCAAAATAAATTGCCGAGCAATTTAGAAATAATTGATGCTTGTAAGGAGGATAATATAAATAATAAAAGGGGGTTCGCGGCTAATGTGAACCATTAGTAATAAGAGCCGATGGCGTTAAATGCTTAAAAGGCCACTTGTAGTTGCCTAAATATGGAGGTTTATGAGATGTATTCATGTTGGAATCCCGTAAGTATAAGTATTATATTCCTGTCATTTCTGATTTAATGTATCTTTATCTGAAGAAGTTGTACTAATGGCAAATTATGAAGGCAAACATCGCCTCATACATTAGTAAACGTCTAACTATTGCAAAGGTCATCATCTGAATTTGATTCGATTTGGGTCATCGTCAACAGACTGACCAAATCTATTAATATCATTCCCGTTAATGATAGATTCTCGATGAAGAAATTGACTCTTTGTATTTAAAAGAGTTGTGTAAACATAGTGTGCATGTATCAATCATCTCTATCAAGATCCTCGCTTCGCATCAAATTTCTAGAGATTTTCTCAGAAGTCATTGGGAACGAACCTTGATGAGAGTACTGTTTACCACCCCAATCAAAGGGACGAGGTAAAGTAACGATACAAAATATTAGAAGTGCTGTTTTATGTTTGAATGATTGACCTTTGGTAATGAACCATATAACTGTTTTTCCTTTGGAAAGATTATCATTGATAATTATCGTGTTAGGATCGAGATCGAATCTTGTTAGGATCTATATGAGAGCATCTGTAATCAGGAGTTGCGATGAAGACACCCGACATACACTCATTGTGAGTTGGACATGTCTTTTAGGTTTAAGGTTGCCTATGATGACCAACCTAACCTTACAAAATACCCGACTCGCGAGACCTGAATTGATTGTTGAAATTAGGATCTGTTTATTGACTGCCGGTAGTGGGCAGGGGGTTATGTGAATATGAAGTGTAGATCTTGAAGTGCATGATGGGTAGCGAGGTTATGCCAAAAAATTTAACCATGGAGAAGTAAATTGATGATCTGAAAGATCATGGGAAATAAGTCCCCGTTGTATGGGACCATTAAGATAATATAAAGAGTTGGTTTGAAAGGCATATAAGTTGGATCTACCCTAGGGCTTCAAGGACTGCGTGAATTATGTTTCGTATATCTAACTTGATAAAATGTCTATCAAGTGAAAATCTGATTTCTTCTTGATGAAATTTAGATCGGCAAAAAGTTGCATTCATCAAAAACCCATGAACATCATGGATAGAGAAAGTAAGTCAACATTAAGCCTTTTCTTATTCCCGTAGTTATGTTTGATGAAACTCGTGTATTGTAATGAATTACACTTGAGAGAAAAGACCGAATGTGGAGGAAATACCCACATGTCTTTAACTCTATAAGAAGCGAGTAGTAAGATAAATTGATCTTTGAGGACAAAGATCCTGTTTAGGGGTAAATGCTGTGACAATCCGTCAATTTATGGTTGATATTTTACTCTCAGATATTATTTAAAAACATTATTTTAATGTTATATTATGAACTCACTTATTTTTGAGAAGAAATTTGAGTTTACGTCTTGAAGTAGCATCGACTACGTCTAAACCGGAGGACTCTACATTACGTGCTTACGTTTACATACACCGTTTCTGGTGACAGTCCGACATTTCAGGAAAAAAAATTATCCGTGAATATTATCTTGGGTTTTTAAATTTGAGTTGGTTCATAAACTCACAAATTTACGAGAAGAGATTAGGACTTACGTGAATAATTTAACGTCCTTTACGACTAAACCGGAAACCTTAGGATTACGTATTTACGTTTTTGAACTCCGTTTTTGATGAGACAATTTTTATTAGATTCATTTTGTGCCGTTGATTCATAATTTATAAAAACGTTTTTCGTAAAACGACCCGAGGGCACGCAAATCGAGGAAACTAGAATCGAGGAATACCCGCAAATTAGTGGGATGGGACAAAACAAGTTTTGCCCCACCCCACTATATGGTAAGGCTATACAATGACACCACATCACAAGATGTGGCAAAGTTGTAGCTAACAAGTTAACACTTGTTAACTAAAGCTTACAAAGTAAGCTACACATAACTTCAAACCACCAAAACCAACCAAGCCAAAACCATTTCTCCTAAACACATACATGAAAACCACTCATACTCTCCTCCCTCTCTATCTAAAATTCGTCCACCACCACCATCAAACACCCCTATTTGATCTAATTTAGTCATAAAATCATGTGTTATTCATACACATGATGATGCTCCTTTGAAGCCTTGAATATTGGAGGTGATTCTATCATCCAAGGAGGTGATTTGGTGATGTCCAAGGGCTGATTTCTACCAGAAGTTTACAAGTATTGGTGGTCTTGAAGATTGGTGTTGATCTATCACAAGTTTTGCCATCAAAAATTTAAGCCTTGATCATAAACTACTTAAATCTTGGTGGTATAAAGATTGTTCTTCCTATCCTCTTGTTATTTTGATTATGTAATCTTGTATTTTCTTTATTTATGTATATGTATATGATGATGAATGATGATTAAAAATATTATGTGGGGATTTGATGTTGATAGACTTGATAAACATTGTTAAAAAGATGGAAAACCATAGGTAAAAAGGTTAAATTCTTGCTTATAAAGTTGGCTGTATAAAAACAGTAACTAACCAAATTATAAACTGATAAAATGGCATGGTGGAATCAATTTACAGTAAGTATTAGATGTCATACACATGTGAGAGTTGGCCATGCAATGGAATCATAAAAATGAGTGAGATATGATCAAAACAAGTTTAGAGTGCAAATCTGCATACACTGTTTTGGATGAATTTATTAAAATATTTAGAAGTTGATTCACCATTAGCTATAAAGGAATAAAATGAAGCACATATCATTCAGTTTCTGTGATAAGAATTTGGGGTCCTATATCCATATAGAACTCTAGATATGGGCATTTTAGTAAACTTAAAAATTAGGACTGATTTTGTGAAATTAAAGTTTAATATTATTATATAAGCACTCAAATAAATATAGTATAAAATGTGAATTAAAACCCACTAACTTATATATTACATTTATATAAATATGTATAAGGATAAATAAATGGACATTTTATAAAAATGGTAGTTTGGTAAGTTTTATAAGTTATAAAAACTATAAACATGATTTTTACGTCTTTTTGGCTAAAACCGAAAGATTAACGTTTTTGTTAAATAAAACTTAGACGGTTGGACCCGTCTAATGTAAACTTTTATAAACTCATATACTGATGTATAAACATATATAACAAGTAAAAATCGATAAAACCCGAGATTTACAACATATAGACATTAACGGGCCAAAGTAGCCTTAATAGACAATAAACCCGATTAATTTGGTAAAACACTTATAAACTTACTTATTGGGCTTAACCCACTTGGGCCTAAATTGTAAGTATAATACTGATATTAAAAGTGTAAAATGGATCAATATAAGGTAATGGACTTATAATGGGCCTAATGGGCCTTGACAAGTAAAGAAAATGACTAGTGAAACAAGTATAAAAGTTGTCAACACATAACACTAAAATGAGTAAATGAGAATGTACAATCTCACTTAATCATCATCATATTTATAAAATCATCATATGTATACATAACTATTATTTTTATAAAGTCATTGGACAAAAGTCTAAGACGAATATTATTTGTCTAGGTTCCGTGATTGAAGCACGTACCGTACATCCGAATTGCCGATAACCCGCTTTCCCACATCAACGTGAGTTCATTGCCTCACACTCTTTTAAATGTTTTTATGAAATGTTTTATAAACCCGCTAGGTAGATAACATGTTAGTTTTTATGAACTAGGACACTATTTGTCCCGACTGTTTGTTTATTGATTTGGACCAGAATGATTGTATGACCCGATGAATGATTATATGACCCGATGTGCGAAATGAAATGGATTATTAAAGTTAGGTTATGTCACTAAAAGTCACATTAGCATGAATTGTGAACTACCGGGATTTGGTAGACGCTTATGCATATAATAGTACTATTTGGGGACGATCACCCCAGTTCGCGCCTTGACGGTTGATCCCCGTCGTGCCACATTGATTGGTAAGCGAATTTATGTATGAGAAGATTTACACGAGCGTGATTATTGTGACGACACGCTAATTTAGATGGGCAAATGAGTTTCGGGTTAGCTACTCGTTGTTTGTTGTAGTAAGGTAACAATGTCATGCGGCTTATAATAATCCAATTAACGAAATACTGCTTTATGCACTGAATTACGATATATTGCCTGACTAGCAGTACAGGGTCTTATCATTGATATTATGTTCGTGTTTTGGTTTTATATAACCATATTCATATAACGGTTTTTATTTAATCTATACAACATTATAAAACGTACTGTATGATGTTTTTAACGACAATGGTCCGTATAATGATTTTGAAGGCGAAAGCCTATATTATGATTTTGATAAGGATTTGTATAAAATGACTTTGGCTATTTTATGGCCTATTACAATGATTTGTACAAAATGATTTTCGGTAATAATTTTATACCGATGTTATATTGATGGATTTTATTAAACTCTATGAATTCACTCGGCATTATCGCTGACCTTTTCTTTTAACATGTTTTATCTCAGGTACTTGAAGGTAATTCTTGGGAAGACAACAAGAATTCATGGCCCGCACTTAAACAACAATTTCCATTCAAATGTTTTGTAAAAACTATATGAAATAATATGACTTGGGACCTATGTAACTTTGATATTTATGAATGTAAATGCTTTATTATTAAACGACGCGATTTTTAAGCGTTATCTATGATGTGAGTAATGTGCTATCCTGTAACACCAACGAGTCTTTCGCTGTATTGAATTCTGTAAATTTGGGGGTGTTACAATTTATTTCTCGAGTCATTATTTAACGAACGCGCCTTATTTGATAGGTAGCGGTTCTCGTGTTTGAAAGGCATCCATTACCGTCGACGATCATTTCGCTGGATCTCTTATACTAAGGTGAGTCTATAGCCTCGCTTTCTACTTGTTTTAATGATTTTAATACCCGCGAGGGGGTTACATGCTATTTGAAAATAAATGAACACAAGTCATGAGTAATTGTTAGACCCGAATGTTGCCTAAAGTTGATTTCATTGTATTGAGTAACTTGTTGCTACAGACCCCAATTTCATGAGCCGTTAACTATCTTCTGACTTGATGTTGTGAGTCGGGAATAGCCGCTTATTCTAATGGTAGTACTATTGGGTTGACCACCCTATCTGAGACTAGGGCATTACGTTGAGTAACCCGCTGGGAAGGATAA
Source organism: Glebionis coronaria (assembly GCA_025667525.1). Lineage (NCBI taxonomy): Eukaryota > Viridiplantae > Streptophyta > Magnoliopsida > Asterales > Asteraceae > Glebionis > Glebionis coronaria. Next base: position 489,627,341 of record CM046874.1, read on the forward strand.
TTTTACGTGAATAAGATTGTGGTATTCTAGCAATTGATACCCTATAGGAGCAATGGTTTTATTCTAGTCATGTTGGCATTTGGCGTGGGTGACTATTGGTTAAGGGGTCAGTGTCATGAGCTTCAATACAATGTTTGTTTATCATTATTATTATTGCCTTGAATATAGATTGTGTGTACGACAATTCTATAAATGATTATGATTGATTTTCTTCTTGTGTTCAAATGTGATTTGATAAACCTATAGTCTCGCTCAACATTATTGTTGACTCGTTTTATGCATGTATTTCAGGTATTAGGAAGTGATGGAGCACGGAGCTTTGCTGTGGAGGTTGTGGCTTGGCTTTTGGAAGAATTTTGGTCTAAACCGATTCTACCTTTTTAAATGTTGAACAATTTATTTTATGTTGATGTACTGTACTAAACTTGTTGGTTGTTGGTCGAGATCCATGGGGACAAAACGCTTTACTCTGGTATCGTGTCAGTACAATTTGGGTTGAAATCTATGTTTTAGACCATTTATAATAATCTTGTTTATAATTATGTATAAACATCTCACTTTTGAGTCGTTCAATATACCTTGTGTGATGATGCTTGTGTCTAGCACCCAATTGTGTATTTCCGCTGCGCAATGTAAATTGGGGGTGTTAGAAAACTTCATACTCACTGGAATTGATAACGATATCTATTCCACCGTTGATGCATGTCCTAATGCTATGGAAATATGGAATGCTATTCATCGATTGAAGTAAGGTGAGTCGATCAATGTTCAAGATCTCGAGACTAATCTACTTTGGGAGTTTGGAAAATTCACATCTGAAGATGGTGAATCCATTGACTCATATTACTCGAGATTCTACAAAATGATGAATGAGCTTGTCAGAAATCAGTGCACCATCTCCAACCATCATGCCAATGTTCAGTTTCTACTTCAACTCATACCGGAATGGCAAAGGTTTGAGACTTTGGTTAAACAAAGGGAAGATATCAAGACCATCTCCTATCACAACTTTATGATATCTTGAAACAACATCAGAATGAAGTGTATGAACTAAGGGCTGAAAAGGCAGAACGGTCTGCTAATTCTATTGCTTTTGTGGCTGCTACTTCAACAAAACCCGTTCCTCGTCAACAACCACCTACTCATTCCTCGAAGTCATCAAGCTCATCCACCAAACCTCTAGCTGCTGCTAAACACAAAGCAAAAGAAATTGTCCCCACTCCACCTCCAAAGTATGACACCGAGTCAGATGGAGACAGTAATGATGAACAAACTTCAAGGGACAAGAAGATTGAAGAACTCATGTCTTTACTCACCACAAATTATAAAAAGATCTACAAACCTACCAACAACAACCTCAGATCATCATCCAATGCAAGATATAAGGAAGTTGATCATGCACCTCTGTATGATCGTGATGCTAGGTATGATAATCAGAGGATGCCAAATCAAGTTGGGGCTAGAGACACTGTAGGCACTCCAGTTGTGCAAAAGACTGGGATTCAATGCTTCAACTGCAAGGGATTTGGGCACATGGCTAGGGAATGCAAGAAGCCAAAACGGGTTAAGGATTCGGGATATCACAAGGAAAAGATGTTGCTGTGTAAGAAAGAAGAAGCAGGAATTCCACTCACAGCAGATGAAGTTGACTGGCGTGATGACACTGATGATGAAGCCGATGATCAAGAGTTGGAGGCACATTATGTGTACATGGCAAAGATTCAAGAAGTGATCCTAGAAACTGATGATACCTCTGGACCCATCTATGATTCTAAGTCACTTGAAAAGGTACCATCACATGATAACTATAATGTGTTTGCTAATGAACGACGTTATCCTGAACAACCCCAAGGAATCAATGACACATATGTAATGGAAACGGAGGATAGCAATATCTCTACGGATTCACAGCATATGTGTAATGATGACGGAAAAGCTGTTCAGGATACTGACTCGGATGAGGACCGTGATTTGCTTGCGTCTATTATTGATTCTTTAAAACATGAAATTGAGGAAAACAAAGAGGCTAATAAACGTTTGAAGCAAGCAAATACATCCTTAGCCGAGGAGATAGACAGGCTTAATGAGTGTGATTATGTAAAAGAAGCTGATCGACGGGTTGTGATAGCTAACGGTTTGGTATATGAACGTAAGGTGCTCAATGAACAATATTGTTCTGAAGTAACACACGAAATTCATATGTCAAAACAAAAGATATTGGACCTTGAAGAACAACTGCTGCTACATAAACTCCAAATTACTGAATTAGAGTCGGTTAACAAAGAACAAACTGAGCTTTATAAAACTCGTGAAGAAAAGGATATTGAAAAAAATCTTGCTTTGGAAAAGAGATTCGACACGTTAAACAATATTGTTTACAAAACGGGTCAGTCTATTCAAACTATGAATATGCTCAATAGAAATATGAAAACGAGTTTTGTCAAGCCTGAATATCTCAAGAAAGTTCAAAGTACCAAGCCTGCTCTTTATGATATCGGTTGTTATGTTGATAATCTTGCTCTTATGCTTTCCCCTGACTGCGACGAAATCATTCGTCAACAATAAGAAAGTCGATCAAACTTAAGTGATTTAATAAACCTTTATGATTCTGATAATTATATTAAGTTTGTTCCTCAAAAGAACTTTCCAAAGAACAAAAGATGTACAATAGTGTTCCACCACCAAGTGATGAACCCCAAAACAAAGTTTCTTTAAAAAGGAGTTTCAAAAAGCAATCAATTTTGTTAGAAAAACAAATTTCGGATGAAAAATGTAAATGGGATGAGAAAAGCAAAAGTGTTCAGCAATTTGAGTTTATAAAACAAGGGATTTTAAATTTGTACAAAGGTGTCGTCGACTATGAAAAAGTTTCTAGGGATACCATTTGGAATATTAAACCTAACACACAAGTAGAAGTCGTCATTCAACAATGCATTGTTCCAACCATTGATGATCTTTCAAAAAATGTGGGAATGTTTTATAATACTCTCACTGAGGAAATGTTAACTGATTTAAGCTATGTCAAATCTCTTGAAGATGAAGTTGATTTTCTTCAAATTAAATTAAAGACACAAGAATACCAACTTTCTAATGAAATTGATCGACTTTCTAAGGAATACTTTTATGCTAACCATATGAATGCTATACTTGGTGTGTATACCGATCTTGATCAATATTGTCATGTAGCATGTCTAGTGTCAGAATCGGACGAGAAATGTCGCAATCTTGAATTAGAGCTTTCAAAACAAATTCAGTCATACAACAAACTTTCGAAAAGTTTTTCTCAACTTGAGAAACACTCCATTTCTCTTGAACTTGCTTTACAAAAAGGTGAAAAATCTCATAATCTTAAAAAGTGTCAAGAAATGTCATCTTCTTTGTTTCGTCTACTAAATGAAAAAGATTTCGAAATAAATGATTTGAAAGCTCAACTAAAAGAAAGGGACATAGCCATAAGTGAGTTACAGAAACTCATTGAGAAAATGAAAGGAAAGTCTGTTTTGGGTAAACCATCCGCCGTTCGTCAACCGAATGCGGTTAAATGCCCTAAATCATCTATTTTGGGATAATCCCCACAGACTTTGCCTAAGATAGGAAATGATAAGAGTACCAATGTGATAGCACCTAGAATGTATAAGATGAACACTAAGCCCACTCAAACTGGAACATCGCGGTTACCTCAGAATATTAAGAAAACTAATCAACGTGTGTCTTCTTCTACAAGAGTAATCCCCACTACTAGCGTTAGCGGACCACAACTTAAGAACGATAGAATGCACAATAAGGTCATGCCAAACAATAGTCAAGGAAAGAAGTTGGAAGTAGAAGACCACCGTAGGAATTTTAAGTTTCCTAAGAATAAAACGTCTGTAACTGCATGTAATGACAGTTTAAATGCTAAGACCTCGAATGTTGAATTTGTTTGTGTTGAATGTGGCAAATGTGTTCGTACTTTAATCATGATGCTTGTGCTCTTAATCATAATGGCGTGAATACTAGAACTAGGAAGCCTATTCGTATGCCCACTAGTACTAGTGAACCCACAAGAACTTTGAACCAATCCACTGAGCAACCACTTAAGAAACTAAGTGCGTTAGAATCCACTACTCTACGTAAACAAAGCAGGTTAAAGAAGCTTTATGAGAACATGATTAGGACATGTACACGGGGGTATTCAAGATTTACACCACCCGGATACAAATGGGTACCTAAGACAACCCCCATTCTAATTGGGTCTATGAATGTTAGCTTGCCTTTAGAATCTAGGTCCACTACTATTTTGGAACCCGTTTCTATCAAGGGCTCCCATTTGTCAAATGCTACATTGTCTTCTAATTCTTCTGCAGCTCGTCGAAATCATCCTATTAATAATGGACTCCGGGTGCACAAAGCACATGACGGGCAATCTCAAGCTTCTCATTAACTTCGTGGAGAAGTTTCTGGGTACGGTACGGTTTGGAAATGATCAATTTGCTCCGATACTCGGATATGGAGACTTGGTTCAAGGGAATATCACTATAAAAAGGGTTTATTACGTCGAGGGACTGAATCATAATTTATTCTCGGTTTGTCAATTTTGTGATGCGGATTTGGAAGTGGCTTTTCGGAAATCTACTTGCTATGTTAGAGACTACGATGGGAATGACCTTCTTACAGGTTCTCGTGGTTCTGATCTCTACACAGTAACTCTTCAAGACACATCTTCAACAAATCCAATTTGCTTAATGGCTAAAGGTTCATCATCTCAAGCATGGTTATGGCATCAACGATTGTCACATCTCAACTTTGACACCATCAACTTGCTTTCGAAGAATGATATTGTGACCGGTCTTCCTAAGTTGAAATTTGTCAAAGACCACCTTTGTTCTTCTTGTGAGTTGGGGAAAGCAAAACGGAAGTCTTTCAAAACAAAGACTACCCCAAGCTCAAAAGGACGATTGGAACTTCTACACATGGATTTATGTGGTCCCATGCGTGTAGAGTGTAGTAACGGGAAAAAGTATATTCTCGTGATTGTTGATGATTACTCTAGATACACATGGACTTTCTTCTTAAGGTCCAAAGATGAAACACAAGAGGTTCTCAAAAACTTTCTCAAGATGATACAACACAATCTTCAAGATCAAGTCTTAACCGTAAGAACGGATAGGGGTACTGAATTTTTTAACAAGAACCTGCAATCTTACTTTCAAGAAGAAGGCATCGAACATCAAACGTCTATTGCTCGAACTCCTGAACAAAACGGCGTTGTCAAAAGACGGAACCGTACTTTGGTTGAGGCTGCTCGAACAATGCTTTCTGCTTCAAAATTACCGCTATTCTTCTGGGCTGAAGCAATTGCAACTGCCTGTTATACTCAGAATCGTTCTCTCGTCATCCCTAGACATGAAAAGACACCTTACCACATCATCAATGGCAGGAAACCTACTGTCAAATTCTTTCACGTATTTGGATCTTTATGCTACATCCTTAAAGACAGTGAGAATCTCGACAAGATGAAAGAAAAAGGTAATGCATGTATTTTTGTGGGGTATGCTACATTGTCGAAAGGATATCGAGTCTATAACAAGAGAACAAAAATTATTGTCGAAACAGTTCATCTGAACTTTGACGAATTGCCACAAATGGTACTTGATCACAATAGCTAAAGTCCCGCACCTCGTTGTCCAGCAATGGCACCTACACACAACAGTGTACGTCCCGTGCAAGAATGTGAAGAAAATACTCCTACAGCAGACTCGACGGATACGACACAAATGAATGAGTTGGTTGATTTATATGATCCAATGTTTGATGAATATTACTATGGAAACAATTAAGTTGTGTCAAAGCCTTCCGCTGTCAATACTGCTGATGCACCCGCACAAAGTCAACAAGACACAACTGCATCTACTTCAGCAACCATTGCTCAAGAGACAATTCCAGTAGATACTCAACAAACTCAAGAAACTGTCATACAACCAACATCACCAACCGTCAATGCTGAAGGAGGACACAACAATCAAGCAGTCGATGCACAACCTGACGATGAAGAATTTATCAATCTGTTCGGTACACCGGTACACGAAGTCGGAGAGTCTTCTACTCAACATGTTGATTCGTCCAACATGCATACATTCTACCAACCATATCCATCCACTCACCATTGGACACGTGATCATCCATTGGAGCAAGTCATTGGAAATCCTTCACAACCGGTTCGAACACGCAGACAACTCGAAACCGATGGCGATGTGTGTATGTATGCACTCACCGTGAGTTCAACTGTACCTACTAACATCAAACAAGCCATGACTGATCATGCGTGGATTGAATCAATGCAAGACGAAATTCATCAGTTTGAACGCCTAAATGTTTGGGAACTTGTTGACCGACCCCATGGAATGTCAATTTTAGATTCCAAATGGATCTGGAAAAACAAACTGGATGAAGAACAAACCATCATCAAAAACAAATCTCGTCTTATGGTTAAGGGATACCGTCAACAAGAAGGCATAGACTACGATGAATCATTCGCTCCAGTCGCTCGTTTGGAATCAGTCAGGATATTCCTTGCTTATGCTGCACATAAGGGCTTCACGGTTTTTTAGATGGACGTTAAAACTGCTTTTCTCAACGGTCATTTGAAAGAAGAAGTGTATGTGAATCAGCCGGAAGGTTTCATTGATCCCCATCATCCTGACAAAGTCTATCGTCTCAAGAAGGCTATATATGGACTTAAACAAGCTCCAAGGGCATGGTACGAAGAACTTTCAAACTTCTTGGTGTCCAAAGGATTCTCCAAAGGTTCTATTGATCCTACTCTCTTTACTAATAAATATGGGGATGACATAATGCTGGTGCAAGTTTATGTTGATGACAATATTTTTGGTTCTACGAACCCAAAACTTTCAAAACGTTTTGAAAAATTAATGCACAACATATTTGAAATGTCAATGATGGGGGAACTAAAATTCTTTTTAGGTCTCCAGATTCATCAATCCCCACGTGGTATCTTCATTAACCAAGCTAAGTATGATCAAGAGATACTTAAAAAGCATGGTATGACCTCATGTGCTCGCGTTGGTACACCATTGTCGACCACATCCCTAGACGCTGACTTGTACTCATATCCCGTAGATCAAACGCGATATCGCAGTATGATCGGGTCCCTTATGTACCTTACAGCCAGCATGCCTGATATTCATCATGCCACATGCTATTGTGCACGATATCAAGCCAGACCTACTCAAAAGCACCTCAAAGAGGTTAAACGGATCTTTCGGTACCTTAAGAATACCATTCACATGGGACTCTGGTATCCGAGGGAAACCGGTTTTCATCTAACAGCTTTTTCAGATTCTGATCACGCAGGTTGTCTTGATAGTCGAAAAAGCACTTCTGGTAGCATAAAATTTCTAGGGGAAGACAAGCTTGTCAGCTGGTCTTCAAAGAATCAGGATTGCACTTCGCTCTCATCAGCTGAAGCAGAATATGTGGCTCTATCCGCGTGCTGTGCTCAAGTCCTCTGGATGAGAACTCAACTCATGGATTATGGCTTCCACTTTGATAAAATACCTGTGTATTCTGACTCAAAGTCGGCCATAGCCATTTCTTGCAATCCGGTTCAGCACTCCCGCACCAAGCACATCGATGTCAGATATCACTTCATCAAGGAACAAGTGGAACGCGGCATCGTGGAATTATACTTTGTCAGAACTGAGTACCAGCTGGCAGACTTGTTTACAAAAGCTCTCTCGAAAGATAGGTTTGCGTATCTCTTTGGCCGTCTTTGTATGAAGTATATGACTCCAGAAGACTTGGAGGTTTTGGCAAATGAAGCTGCTTGATATTCTCTCACAATGACTTCTAAGCACATCACAGCTTAGGACTCGAACCTCAACTAAGGAAAGTTATCTCGGACGATAACTTATCCTTCTCAACGAGAAATTCATATTTCTCGGTCATGAGCTTCTCATAAAAACATTCAAAGTTTTTAAGTTCATGAAAAACGATTTCTATGTAAATGTCAGCTTAGAACTCGAACTTCAACTTAAGGAAAGTTTATCACGGATGATAACTTATCCTTCACAATGGGAAATTTATTTTTCTCGGTCATGAGCTAGTCACAAAACAATCAAAGTTTTGAGCTCATGAAAAACGAATCCGAAAGGGGAGTGTACGTTTCAGTGCGCTTTCCCTAAGAAATAGAAGAGAAGTCTTCTATCCTGATTATTTTAAAACCGTTGAACACAATTTTTCAAGACTTTCTCAACAGGTTTTTCTAAATCTTTCAAAATTGTGTGTTCAACACTCCCTTCCTCATAATAGGTTTTTATCTCAAAATGTCATATGTTATTTTGATCACTTTTTGAGGGGGAGCGTTTTAAAATCAAGCCTTTTAATGTTGTTGGGTACATCTCTAAAATTGTCATATTTTATGTATCCAACACATTCCGAAAATGTGATTAAATCTGTCATATATATTATCGGTAAAGGCATCTCAACTCCGTACCTCAACATAATTTGTGGTGTCGTTTTTCTAAAATTTTGTCAAATTTTGTTTCAAGACACACATATATTGTTGAGGGGGAGCGTCCCGACTAAAAATGTTCCATGATTCATGCGTGCACACATGTTTCTCTCCCGTCGATTTTTCGGAAATTGTCATATTTTAATCTATTGGTATCTCTAATTTTATATATTTATATTAGAGATAGGGGGAGAAAATGTGATTAAAATGTAATATATCGCAACAAGTGATCTTAAAGACTCAAGTGCAACTCTTTCCTTCACATGCCAAACTATTTCGTATATCGATGCATGTGTGTAGGGGGAGCTTTTCGGAAATGTAAAACTTTCAAGTGTTAAAAGTTTTGATTTTTATCAAACACTTTGAATGGTTTTCAATGGTTTATGGTTACGATCTATACCCAAAACAACCTACTATCCACGACGGAACGATGGAGTCAAAAGGTGGTTTAGGATAGGAAACTAAGTCCTATGATCGAACCAGAACCGGAGGGATCTACCCAAGGACATTCCATAGCTACAAATAGTTGTCCTTAGGAAAGATGGAGTTGAATGAAGCTGAATGCGGACCAATTACTTAAGTTAGCACTGGAACAATCACAACAAGGTGCTAGTGATGACGTATTGGTAAGCATTGAAGGAGTTGAATATTCTATGCAACTTAGGCAGAAACCGGGTTAACACATATCTTGAAGACAAGTGTCATGGACCCAGTGATGCGATGCACAACCCTTTCTCGGCCATTCGAGTTTCTCTCAAAAGAAACTTGTCTCATTGTCACGGAGATCAACACGTATCTATTGACTTTCTCACTCCGAGTTAGTTAATATTGAAAAGGTGGCAGTCTGCTCCAGCCTCGGATTACCAAAATGCACTTATTGAGTCTAGAGCGAAAAGAGATCAATTTGTCATCTCATTAGGACACAATCGAGTCCTACGCATTATCCTTGTGATATTGCCAGAACATCTGAGTGATACGATTCACAATGAAGATGGAAATCCTGCTTGAGCCAGCATTAAACAAGCTCATGGTAGGTAACTTGTGCGATTCTACACGATTCAAACTTGTGAGAACTGGAAAGCAACTAAGTTTCGATTCTTATTTGATTCAAACTTGTTTTCAGGTTTCTTCGCAAAATCCGTGTGATCTTGCCAGAACATTCAGAGTGACACTCATTAGTGTTCACAGTGACGAATGGAAATCCTTCCAGTGTCAACATCAAACAGCACTGCGGTAGGTGACTCGTAAGATTCTCTATGAATCAAGCTTGTGACAAACTGGAAAGCAACAATGGTGCGATTCTTTTAGAATCAAACTTGTTCCAGGAAATCTGAATTGACGACTCTAATCAGACGGATAATTTATCCTTTTGATTCACTCTTTACGTTCACAGTCTACTTTGAGACGGTCGAGTAAAGAGAACTGGCTGCTACCGCCGGGAAACCCTGTCAAGGAGATTCTTAATTGAATCTACCCGATCACAGGTACAAATTCTAATACCGTCTAAACGGTCTTCACCGACCGGAGGTAAAATGCTACCGAGTTAGGATGAAATGTTCAAAGCCATTTTATCAGTGTCCATATATGTTGCTGCATATCAATAAGGTGGCGTAGCTGTGTATCCGATGTCGATTCAGAAGTCACAAGAGCACAAGATGGCGATATTCAAGATACTTAAGAATGTAAGAATGTAATAGGTCATCTTGTCACAAGAGCTCAAGATGAACACTATCAAGAATAGATTGAAGATCTCAAGCACTCAAAGTCAAATGACAAAGGCTTAGATAAAGATCACAAAAGCATGAAGGAAAAAAACCGTTACAAACAAGATCAAGACCAAGATACAAGACCAAAGCAGGAAGATCTCCTCTACAAGAATGTATTCACTAAATCATCTTATGCTTTTTAAGCTTTTTAAGATGACCGGTACATTGGGGGAGATTGTTAGACGTATATTTTATATAGTGAAACAAGAATGTAATAGGTCATCTTAGTCGTAATTGGTCTTGTATTGTAATAGGTTAGTCGGGAAAAACCGGGCTTGGAATTTAAGCTAATATTGTATAAGTTAGGGGCGTAAGCCCAAAACAAAGCCAAGCCCGACCCAAGGATACTAAACCCACGACCCATATTCCAAGGGTATATATATCCTCTTCCATGTGTGGAAGAGGGTGTTGGTTCATTTTACTTTCTCTCTCTAGTAAACATAAACCTTCCAAAATCTCTCTTGTTTCTGTCTCTACTTTTCTTCTCTTTCTCTCTCTAAATATCTCTTCTAAATCTTGTGTTATGGATTAATATGGGATTAACAGAAAGGATATTCCAAACCAAGACAGAATATGCCATTTTCAAATTTTCAAATTTTCAAATAATTAATTTAATAAAACATTTTCTTAAAAAGAAAGTTTAATAAAAACTTGTCACACTTTATAAAAAGTGAGTTTTAAGAAAAGATTAAATCCTTGATCACTTAATTAGGATGAGTAATTGTTTGTACATACCTTAAGTGATAATGGTAGAAATACAAAATACTTGAACTCAAGAATTCATTTTTCGTTGTTTTTGTGAATGCTTGTTTTTACATATTTTCGTAATCAAAACAAAGCGAGACCGAAAGATGCAAGTAATGTTTTTTGGCATCATTGCATTAACAATCTCCCCCTTTTTGCAAGACGAGTTTATTTCACTCCCCCCCCCCCCCCCCTTTGTCGAAGCAAAAAGGTTGCAAAAGTCTTTGTAGAAGAGATGAATCGGACTTTGCAAATGCTCCCCCTTGGTGCTTACTCCCCCTTGCTTGGGGCACCAAGGAATCGAGATATGGTGACAAGCTACATAGAAGTGTTCGTAGAAGAGAAGAAACACCCAACAAGATATAGAAAAGGTCACAAAAAAAAGAGAAGAGACCAAGATCCAAGACAAGTCATGTTAAAAGGAAAACATGAATAAAAGATACAAGGAAAATAAACATACAAAGATGTATGTAAAATAAAACAAGCCAAAAGCATAAATCTAATCCTAGTTAAACTAGAACTCTAAGATTTGCTTGAACTAGATGTCTTGAATGTAAGCAACCAATGCTTAGATAAAAGACAAGGTAGTGGCGAAGGAGGTGGTGGTGGCTTGGTAGTAATCTCATAGTCATAGTGGAGAGAATAGTTGACTACGAGACTTTTGATGTAATTCAACTCCTCATAGATATGAGCCATAGCAAGATGTTGATAAATATGTTCCATGATGCATGACATTATCATGTGAAGGAGGAAGAACACTGAAGGGTAGAGGTGGAAGAAAAGAAGTTCCACAATCAACATTCTCAGAAGATGAAGAAATGTGATTTTGAGTGTTCTTGGGTGAATTGGGATTAAAAGCAAATGGAGAAAATGGAAGAGAATCAAGGCATTCATTTGGAGAATAAGACATTTTTATTTGAAAGAGGATATATAATGCTTAGGGTTAAATAGAGAAAGCTCAAGTTATTTTGAGGGTGGTCAAAGGGTTGAAACAAATACTCCAAAAAGTGTTGGAACAAATTTGAAGTTTCAGAAATACCCGAAATAGGAAGCACTGTACGCGGTTCCTTTTCTCCACCGGCGGTTCCATATCGATATGGAGCCGTGGTTTCTATAAAGAACTACCCATAGAGGGTTGATTTGATGATGGAGGATTTTCTAATTCAGCAACTCCTATTTTTCTAGTCTAACAAATCATAGAGATATGCTAAAAAGAAAAGATTGACAAAGAAAACACACAAGAACTTACCAAACAAGGTTTTGACCAAAATACATGGATTTTAAAGAAAATAGATGTTGGAGGTGTGTAGAGCTAGACAATAAGTCATGACACAATGATCCTCCATAGTTCTCTTTTGTTCTTGCTATATTTGAGAGACACATACATATGAATTACATAAGTTCATGATTAAATAGCAAGAAGCTATGAAAAAACGTTTTTAGATTGAATTAACAATGCAAAAATATTTCTCGATTATTTTCGAAATAACTTTGAGAATTTTGAAAAAGAGAAGAGAGGTTTTCCAAAAAGAGTTCACAAGACTCAGTGACGCAAAAAACGAAGAGACACAAAAGAGAAAAAGACTCGATTAATAAATGCGCAATTAAGGATATGTTCCATTAAACCTAGACCTAGACGCAAATAATTAAAAGGTTCCATCTTAAGTGGCTTAGTGAAGGTATCAACTAAGTTTTCTACCGAGGGCACCTTCTCAATCGAAATGTTCCCCTTCTGAACATTATCCCTAAGGAAATGGTGGCGAATCTCTATGTGCTTGGTTCGCGAATGTTGCAAGGGATTCTTGCTAAGGTCTATTGCACCCTTATTGTCTCACATGATGGGAACATCATCAAGAGAAATCTCGTAATCAACAAGCGCTTGCTTCATCCATAGATCTTGATGACAAGCTTTACCGGCACTCACATACTCGGCTTTCGTGGTGGATATACTAAGAGCGGTTTTGATATGTGTGTAAAGACCCATCCTTTTTACCACTTAATTACAATAATAACCGGACCAAAACGTGTATTTTATGTCATTTATGTCGGAATTATGCGTGGTTTGTGTTTTTGTTGTGATTTAGGACGATAAGGTGAAAAGTGGAGAAAACACGGGCATTTACGGGCTTTTATTGAAGAAAAAGATGAAAGACGAAGTCAAGAAGTCAAGAGTGCAAAAAGAACGGAAGTCCAAGACCAATTCTGAAGATTTATCGAAGAAAAAGTCAAAAGACGGAAGTTTACTAAAAGCCGAAGAACTCGAGTCATATTTATTGAAGAATTAAAAGACGAGTTCGAAGAAATCCCAAGACAAAGTCCAAATATTAAGAAGATTTAAGAAGATTAAAGAAGCTTAAGGACTTGATCTTGCAATTAAGAAGAAAGGAAGGAGGGGAGGAAGCTTCCTCTAAACACCTCCCTAATCTCCTATAAATACCCCTCATTTTCATTTCATTAGTTTTGTTGGCTAATTTGACACATTAGTTCTTCCACCTTTTAATTACTTGCACATTTACTTTATCGCACCTTTAATTACCTTGTCTTGCACCTTTAATTTTCAAGTAAGTTTTAATTTTATGTTCTTTAATCTTTAAGTTTTTAATCATCTTGTTCATCTTCTCTTCTTGCTTATTGTCAATCTTTTTCTTAATCTTTGTTTGTTTTGATTTCAAGTTTTCAATCTAAACCTTTTTCATCTTATTTTTATATAAAGTTTAAGTCTTTTTAATTTTCGTGTCTTGTTTTTGTTGATTTCATACGTTTTATCTTTGATCTAGAGTTTTTATTTAGCTTATTGGTGTTTTACTTTGCTTATTGTCTTCCAAAAGTTAGGATTTTTGAGCTTATTTTCGTACTTTTTGTGTTTTCCTAGTTTTTAGGAAATCTGATTCGATTTAGGAACTTTTTCATTAATTGCGAAATCTTGCCTTTTCTTTAATTGCGAAATTGTATCTTCTTGTATTGCGAAATCATTCTTTTTTACTATTGCGAAATCTATGTTTTCCATGATTGCGGAATCTTTGATTGGTATGATTGCGAAATCATATCATTTTCAATAATTGCGGAATTGTTGATTTTGTTAATTGCGAATTTGAATACATTTTTAGCATTGCGGAATTCTGGTATATTCAACATTGCGGAATTGTGTCCTTTCTCCAATTGTGGAATTATGGCTAGCTTGGATTGCGAATTTGTACCTATTTTGCATTGCGAAATCTTTGATTTTTTTAATTGCGAAATTGTTTCTTTTTAATTGCGAATTTAATTCAGTTTTTATTTAATTGCGAATTTAATTCTTAGATTGCGAAATTAATTCTATTTTTTTACAAGTTGCGAATTTAATTAGTTTTAGTTTAAATTTAATTTTCAAATTTATTTTTGCCACCTTTTTACTTAGTCGCACTTTAAGTTTATTTGCCTTAGATTTATTTTAGCATTGCCTTAGTTTAAGTTTTAGTTGCGTTTTAAGTTCGCCTTAGATAGATTTAAGTTTGCGTTATTTACGTTTAAGTTTATTTTAATTTTCCTAACACTTTTAAATTCTCGCCATTTATTTTAAATTAGATTTAGATTTACTTTAAAGTCATTTATTTTAATTGTTTTGCACATTTTAATATACTACAACGACACACTTTTGTTTCACCAAAGAACAGTTGAGTCACACTTGGAACCTAGATCAATTCGATTAGACCAACACAACGAACTTTAATTTTTATATGGGGTGTCAAAAGCCTTGTATCAAATGGCGCCGCTGCCGGCTCTTTTCGTAAAGATAAACGGTTTTCAGTGAGAGACGCGTTGCTTTTTGGGATCCGTTCACTTGTGAGCGTTATTTTTCTTGCTTAAAAAATTCAAAAAATCATAAAAATTAAAAATTGCTAAAAACACATAAAAATTAAAATTTCAAAAATCCAAAAAGATTTTATCTTTATTGTGTATATATACTGTCTTTGTGTTTGGTATTGTTTTCTTTTGTATTTGTAGGTGTATGCCTACTAGATCTTATAATTATCAAGAGCCCGAGACTCGAGAAGATTTAAGTATGTCAGGTGTTAACAACAATAATAATCCACCGCACCTCAACAATAACAACAATGTTCTTCCACAGCCCGATCTTCGGACAATGGAGGAGCTTTGTCAACCTACCATGTTTGGACGAGGAGGACCGATTGCACCGATGCAAATCACGGCTCCGGAGTTTTCGTTGAAGCACCACATGATTCAGCAAGTGAAAACAAATCCTTTTAGAGGAATGCCTGATGATGATGCCAACAAACACCTCGACAAGTTCATTTCAATCACCCAAAGCATGAAGTGCACCGGTGCCACAATGGATGTTCTTCGCCTTCAACTCTTTCCACATACTTTATCACACCACGCCGAGAAATGGTTTGATCGTCTTCCAAAGAATTCAATTCACACTTGGGATGACATGACTCAACGCTTTTTGTCGCGCTACTTTCCACCATCCATGGTCACGAGCCTTCGCAATCAAATCAGCGGTTTCATGCAAGAACCCGATGAATCTCTTTTTGATGCTTGGGAAAGATATAATGTCTTGATTGATCGTTGTCCAAACCACAACATGCTCCCTGTGACATTAATTGATACTTTCTACAACGGTTTGTAGAGAGCTTATTGAGAACATGACTACTCACCACAAAAACTGGGATTCCTCTGCTTCTTCAAGGAACAACCCGAGAGTCAATGTTTCTTCTACTTCAGCAAACCCTGATATGACCGAACTCACCCGCATGATGACTGATATGAGCAAAAGTATCACGCTTCTCGCTTCAAACCAACAACAACAACAACAAGTTAAAGCGGTTGCACCTTCTTGTGAAACATGCGGCGGTCCTCACTCATACACCGATTGTCCTTCTACACAAGGAAATCCGGAAAATGTGTATGCAGCTTATGGTAATTATTCACCGGAAAATTACCAAGCTTGACCTCAAGGGGATAGAAATTTGCTGAGTTACCGGTCAAACAACTACCTTTCACCCGGTTTTTCTCCTCAAAACCAAAACCCTGCCAACAACTACACTAGAAGCAACCAAATCCCACCGAGAGCTTCTAATCCTTATCACCCACCCGCTCAACAAACCCCACCCATTAACCCCGATGTTGAAACCATCATGAGAACCCAAGGTGAGCAAATCAAGAATCTGCAGAGTCAAATTATCAATCTTAAAGGAGATATTACCAAGCAAGGAAATGAGATAAGATCCGAGCTTCGCGATAATATTCAATCCTCCTTCAGCAATCAAACAAATGATTTGAAAAATATGCTTGCTAGTTTCTTGCCCGCAACTCAACCTTCTACTTCGAGTTCTCTACCTTCAAACACCGTCACCAATCCGCGAGCAAATGTGAGTGCTATCACTACCCATAGTGGAGTCACCATCGTAGGACCACCGATCCGGCCCCCATCATTTACACCTCCTCCACCACCATTTATCCCTACTCCTCCTACACCTAGTATTAGTGCACCATTACCGTCTCCGCCTCGCCATGACAATGTACCTAGGAAGGACCCTTCAACTTCTCAACCTTTACCTGCTACGCCTGCACCTTCACCACCCCAACCCAATATCCCTTATACCTCTCGTTTAGGCAAGAACAAAATGCTAACCAAGGATGACTCTGAAGTGTCACGCTATGTGGAGATGATCTCTCAAATGAACTTTAACATTAGCTTTCTTGAAGCACTTGTCCACATGCCCAAATTTGTTAAAGCATTTAAGGAATTGCTTAACAAGAAGGAGAAGCTGATTGAGCTCGCCAACACGCGCTTAAATGAAAACTGTTCTGCAGTTATTCTTAAAGAACTTCCGGAAAAGCTTGGAGATCCCGGTTGTTTTGTGTTGCCTTGCGTTTTCAACAAAACTGAAGAATTTACTGCCCTTGCTGATCTCGGGGCCAGTATTAATTTGATGCCATTGAGTGTTTGGAAAACACTATCATTGCCCGACCTCACACCAACAAAGATGACTCTTGAACTTGCAAATCGCACTCTCGCTTACCCCGTTGGTATTGCCGAAGATGTGTTCATTAAAGTTGGCACATTTACTTTCCTGGTCGACTTTGTCGTTGTTGATTATGAAATGGACCCTCATATTCCTTTAATACTTGGTCGGCCATTCTTGAGAACCGGACGAGCTCTAGTTGATGTTGCCGAAGGTGAGTTAATCTTAAGAGTCGGGAATGATTCACAAGTTTTTAAAATGGGGAAGCTTACAAGCAAATCCTTTGGACGAGAATCAGTGAATATGATTAATGTGCTCGATGATTTTACCGTCTACAACAATCCTTTATTCGAGTCTTGCAATGATAATCCACTGTTTCAAGATGATGTGGATGATTCTCTCTCCAATGTGGAACCTTTTCCCATTTATGACTCTCCACCAATCTTTGATGCTTATGATGATGATGATTCTAGCTCAGATTCTGATGATTATGATGACCTTACCTCCGAGTATCCCGACCTGCCCACGTATGATGATTTCGATGAGGCTGATACTCTTTCGAGCGATTCTTCACATGATGAAGATCCCCCGCCATCACTCGATCCTACTTTGGACGATTACTCATTTGAGGAAGACTTCTCTACGTTTCTCAACACTTACTTCCCTCATGAGAGTGATGCTCCTCCTTTGGACTTTGAAGATTATCGTCTTGATCCTACTTTGGATTTGAAGAACATTCTTTCAAAGGAGAAGAAACCGGTCGACACCAATATCCGCAGCACGTATGAGTTAACACCTCTTTGTCCCCCTTCTGAGGACGAGGTTGTGCTTCTTCGCGGATCTTCTTCCCATTCTGCTGAGCCTGAGTGCTATTTTCCCTTAAAGGAAAAGGTGTTCGACCTCGGTATCGATATTCTACACCCATCTCAGTATCCACCTGATGAAATAAAAGGAAATATCTTTGGAATTTATGGAAATCTTCTTGCACCACCTCACCCTTGCTTCCACCGTGCTCCATCGCTGCTTAAGGGAACCTTGCCTACTCTTCTTTGGCTTGCCTTGTTCGCCTTAAGCCTGTGCTATTTGATGGACGAAAACTATGTCTTTGATCCTGGTGGATATGTTTCATGCTTCTTCCTATGATTATCAAGGTCGAGTCAGGCTCATGACTCAGTTAACAAAAATCAAGCGCTTCTTGGGAGGCAACCCATGCATCTATCTTTTAGCTTTCTTTATCCTAAGTGTAGGGGAGACTCGTTGGTGTTTGCTCTCTCCTCTCTTCTTATTCAGGGATTCAAGCTTCAATGATCCACTCTTGATGATTCTTGACGACCCGTGATTCCGTGTTCCCGTCTTCCCGGTTCTATCCTAAACTCTTTTGATTCACTATTTTATATTCTTCAATATTAAAATAAGAATCACTTTAGTTGTCTCTTCCTTAGCAAGATTTAAACAACGTACACAATGTCCTAAGTGTAGGGGATTTTACTCCCACATGCTTAAACATTGAGGACAATGTTTATATTAAGTGTAGGGGGACTTCTATCGAAGTTAAGTGGCCTTTTCCTTGTATTTGTCCTCATTTTAACCGGAAAATCAATTTTCGACATTTTTCAAAATTTTTGATCTATTTTGGCCCATTAGTTTTTCCCTTTGTATAGTTATTTTCTTTCCTTATTAGAATAAATTTTGAATAAAGTGGTTTTAATTTTTCAAACGTTGTGAATCTTTTGACTCAACCCGAGTTTACTTATCTAAGTTTACTCTAGCTAGTATCCTTAACGTGTTTAAGTCAAGTTTTGCTAGGCTTTTATATAGGGAGCTATAAAACGCGAAAGTCTTAACTCTCGCGGGTTAAGAACAAGAACTTTTCGCAAGTTCCTATAATTGATCCTAGAGAGTCGTTTATCAAGGGAACTTTAAAATACGATTTCTAAACTTGAAAGAGTCTAAGAGTTCGCAAGATCCTATAGACGACTCGAAAACCCAAAACTTTGATTTAATAGGCTAAGCATCCACGAGTCTCCTTACATGAGATTTTAAACTGTGGAGAACGAGAGATGATAGAGTCAATTATAAGTTCGGTATTCTTTCGGGAATTTATGTGAGTTAATTATGAGCCTATTCTCCCATCGCTTGCTAATAAATTTATCTACAATAAATAAGGTTGTACGATTTGAAAAGTTACTTAGCTTCTAGCCCAAGATCGTTTAAAAGTTGCTCGGTATGGATTAGAGTTCATAGCCAAGGCATAACTTATTGAAGCGGGATGCGAAGATTGGCGAGTCCAAAAAGGTCCTAACAAGACATGAGGGCTATATTTTGTTGCTAAAGATCCAAAGTGATGTGAAGAATCATTTATCAAAAATCAATATGAAGGATCGAGACACACGGCGAAAAGCAAAAACTCCCCAAAAGTCATGGAGAAGTGTATCCGAAAAGACCCTAGCAAGGTATGAGGATAAATAGATCCAAGTCATAAAAGGAGGCGGATCTTTGTATATCAAAGTCCAAAATAAAGATTGGATAAAAATGAAGAAGTCGTGGTCCAAGTATGAATCTCTCAAAACTTCAAGTGAAGAATTCCATTATGAAGAGAAGACCATAATTTCATGAACGTCTCTCAAGATTTGAAGTATGAAGTCGCTGCCAAATATCGGTCCGAGAAAGGTCTCAAATCGCGAAGCGAGTTATGCCAAGATATGAACTTTATGAGGTCCCGAGAAGCAGTTTTAAAAGATTTTTTCCTTTAGCTAACTATTGGTTAAATCGTTCACTTTATTTTTGGCCTAAATAACTATCGAAATAAGTCAACAATGCATCCTCGTGATCATTCAAGACAACAATAAAATATAAGAGATACACCTAGGAATAAGGGAGTCTAAGTAAATAATTGGCCCACATGAGTTCGTGTTAGTTTGCTAACTTATAATAACAATGATCTCGTTTTTAAGCTTGGTTTGGAGAAAGTGAAAACTTGAGGATGATGATCATTCACAACATTTCCAAAACCCAAGGTATGTTTTTGATTTCTTTATTTTGAATGTTTATAATTTTCTATCTCTTTAATAAAGGCCAACGTGGATTGATTATGATGAAAAATGTAAAAGTTCTTTGTAACTAATGCATTGCATGATGACATTGCAATGGTCAAGTGTAGGGGATTTGATATATGTGTAAACACCCATCCTTTTTACCACTTAATTACAATAATAACCGGACCAAAACGTGTATTTTATGTCATTTATGTCGGAATTATGCGTGGTTTGTGTTTTTGTTGTGATTTAGGACGAAAAGGTGAAAAGTGGAGAAAACACGGGCATTTACGGGCTTTTATTGAAGAAAAAGATGAAAGACGAAGTCAAGAAGTCAAGAGTGCAAAAAGAACGGAAGTCCAAGACCAATTCTGAAGATTTATCGAAGAAAAAGTCAAAAGACGGAAGTTTACTAAAAGCCGAAGAACTCGAGTTATATTTATTGAAGAATTAAAAGACGAGTTCGAAGAAATCCCAAGACAAAGTCCAAATATTAAGAAGATTTAAGAAGATTAAAGAAGCTTAAGGACTTGATCTTGCAATTAAGAAGAAAGGAAGGAGGGGAGGAAGCTTCCTCTAAACACCTCCCTAATCTCCTATAAATACCCCTCATTTTCATTTCATTAGTTTTGTTGGCTAATTTGACACATTAGTTCTTCCACCTTTTAATTAATTGCACATTTACTTTATCGCACCTTTAATTACCTTGTCTTGCACCTTTAATTTTCAAGTAAGTTTTAATTTTATGTTCTTTAATATTTAAGTTTTTAATTATCTTGTTCATCTTCTCTTCTTGCTTATTGTCAATATTTTTCTTAATCTTTGTTTGTTTTGATTTCAAGTTTTCAATCTAAACCTTTTTCATCTTATTTTTATATAAAGTTTAAGTCTTTTTAATTTTCGTGACTTGTTTTTGTTGATTTCATACGTTTTATCTTTGATCTAGTGTTTTTTATTTAGCTTATTGGTGTTTTACTTTGCTTATTGTCTTCCAAAAGTTAAGATTTTTGAGTTTATTTTCGTACTTTTTATGTTTTCCTAGTTTTTAGGAAATCTGATTCGATTTAGGAACTTTTTCATTAATTGCGAAATCTTGCCTTTTCTTTAATTGCGAAATTGTATCTTCTTGTATTGCGAAATCATTCTTTCTGACTATTGCGAAATCTATGTTTTCCATGATTGCGGAATCTTTGATTGGTATGATTGCGAAATCATATCATTTTCAATAATTGTGGAATTGTTGATTTTGTTAATTGCGAATTTGAATACATTTTTAGCATTGCGGAATTGTGGTATATTCAACATTGCGGAATTGTGTCCTTTCTCCAATTGCGGAATTATGGCTAGCTTGGATTGCGAATTTGTACCTATTTTGCATTGCGAAATCTTTGATTTTTTTTAATTGCGAAATTGTTTCTTTTTAATTGCGAATTTAATTCAGTTTTTATTTAATTGCGAATTTAATTCTTAGATTGCGAAATTAATTCTATTTTTTTACAAGTTGCGAATTTAATTAGTTTTAGTTTAAATTTAATTTTCAAATTTATTTTTCCCACCTTTTTCCTTAGTCGCACTTTAAGTTTATTTGCCTTAGATTTATTTTAGCATTGCCTTAGTTTAAGTTTTAGTTGCGTTTTAAGTTCGCCTTAGATAGATTTAAGTTTGCGTTATTTACATTTAAGTTTATTTTAATTTTCGTAACGCTTTTAAATTCTCGCCATTTATTCTAAATTAGATTTAGATTTACTTTAAAGTCATTTATTTTAATTGTTTTGCACATTTTAATATACTACAACGACACACTTTTGTTTCACCAAAGAACAGCTGAGTCACACTTGGAACCTAGATCAATTCGATTAGACCAACACAACGAACTTTAATTTTTATACGGGGTGTCAAAAGCCTTGTATTAGGTTTATTTCTTGGAGAACCAATAAGTTAAACAACAACCCATGAAGGTACAAACTCCACTAGTGCTTTTTCGGTTCACATAGTCTCCCGCATGATCCGAGTCCGCGTAGACAATGGTTTCTACGCCGGTCCCTTTAGGATACCATAATCCTAAATGTATAGTGCCCTTAATGTATCGGAAGATACGCTTAACCGCTTCAAGATGAGAGGTTTTGGGAGCCTCTTGGAAGCGAGCACAAAGGCAAACACTAAACATGCTATCCGGTCGACTTGCCGTTAGGTATAACAAACTACCAATCATACCTCTATATTTGGTGTTGTCTACTGACTCACAATCATCATCTACGGTGAGTTTAGTATCCAAGGTCATAGTGGTTGATTGTGGTAAAAATACACCTTTTAGGAAAAAGGCGTAAAAGCGGTAAGTATTAAGTGATGATTTAGGAAAATCAAACACTAATGACCCAAATGAAGTTCGTTTCCCAAGGAGGTATATGTGTGCGACTAAAATATGACAAGATTTGAGATTAATATTAGAAAGAAGGGATGAGAAATTAGAATGACGAAGACGTGAAATTAATTACTACGACTACAAAACGTAAAACCCGTAAAAATAGCTAAAACAAGAATTAATTCTAAACATTCCCAAAAATTTACCAAAAATCAAATTAAATAAACTAAGAGTTTTACAAATATCAAAACATTTTCAAACCTTTTAATTAATTAAATAATAATTTTTAAATGCTAATTACAGCCCTAAAAATCAAATTAATTATCAAAAAGCCCAAATAAAGATTTTTCAATTAGTAAACCTCTAAAATGACCTAAAAAGATTAAAAACTATTTTTATAAATTTTTAAACTAATAAAAACTATTTAAAATGATTTAAAAACTACTAAAACTTAAAATAATTATAAAAATTAATCTAATGATGATAAAATTAATCTAAGAGTTGAAAAAAAAATCCTATTTTACTGTATTAAAGCTAAGAAAAATATAAAAAGTGCAAAAAATGTGATATTTGAAAAATAATAAGAAAATAATATTAAAATAATATTTAAAATACAAAAATTATAAAAAATTCAAAAAACTTGCAAACTAGTTTATTTTAACCTAAGTAATTAGAAAATGAAAGTGAAATTACCAAATTACCCCTAATGGCCCCCCAAATGGGCTTAAACAAAAAACAGTCAACCTTAATGGGCTTTTGGGCCCAAAAAGTCAAACTAGGCCCAAATAACCTGGAAAAGCCCTATCTGACTCAAAATTTAATTCTAAGCACAAAAGTCTGAAGGCCAAAAGCTGGTTTTGAGCTTATCATAGCTTAAAAGGTCAACAGCTTATTCTTATTGGGCCAATAAGCCCATTAAGCAATAAGCCAATGCCATAAGCTCTGCTTAAACACACAACCTTCTTTTGAGATGCCTAAGAGATCTGTGAAAAGAAATTTTGAAAAAGCACACTCAATAAGCCAGAAATAAGCAAAGAAAAATTTCATAAAAGGACAAAATAGTCGACTTAGAGTTTTAGACCACCTCAGGACTTGATTCAACTTGCAAAAGACTCTAAACAACTTAATTAAGCCAAATTAATCAAGAAAGGTTCAATAAGCAAAGCCAAATAAGCTTGATAAGCCAATAAGCACTTACGAAAAAGTCAAATGAGTTGGTTTTCTAGTAAAAGCCTAAAGTCAACCTTCCAAATGCTCTAGTATGAACAAATGGGTCAAATAAGGAGCACCTATTACAAAATTAAAGTTGTTGCACGTTTGAATAAGCTGGAATAGCTTATGGATAAGTTGAACACCAAATTACACTAGCAGGGGGAGCTTTAAGTAGGAACTGGTTCCCACTGCTTTGACTTTTTGACTTGAGATTTGTAAGAGATTTACTATGATTTGATGGATAACAAAGGCACCCTTACAACCAGTGAGTTGTAAGGAGTCACAATCAAGCAAAATATCACACTTCTAATAAGCCAATAAGCACAGAATGAGCCAACAATGCCCAGATATGATACAGACTTAGCAAATAAGCAGTTATGAACTCTTAAGCAATTTTAGCATGAATAAGCAAACCAGAATGAACCAAATGCATATACAAGCTATAATAACTATTAATAAGCACAAACAAACTTATTTCAATCACTGAATCAAAGATTACAAGCAAATCAAAGCATATGCAGGTTACTGATATGAACTTCAAGAACACAAATGCTTTTTCTGATATAGATGACCACAAATCCAAATTCAGCACTCAAATCCTACTTCCCTGGTTGTATTAACTTAGATTTAACGCTTGTTAACCCTAGTCAATGATTAGATCTAGGTGTCCACTAAATTTCAGCCAATATTACCAAGTAATCAAGATTTTATAGCCTATTGTTTGATTTGGTTGTTCAAGCCCACAAAACTTGCAGATAATGAACACTTAAGAACAGATAAGCATGTAACAACTCAATAAAACCAAGTACACAACAAAGGAAGCCTTAAATCCCTTTGAATCAGTTAACCTAAACACCCCTTTGGAATCTGATTTTGAAATCTTCCAAAGGATTGTTGTGATTTAACCTATCAAACAAGATCCAATTCACCCCAACAACACTTAATCAACCTCAGGAACTCAAATCAAGCATAAAAACACAGATCCACAACAAAACATGCAAAATCACCAAAAATTAAGCAAAAATCAGAAAAATGAAAAAGGAGAGAGATGCAAACCTCCAAGACTCACATCCAAGCCTTGGAATGTTTGAGCTGAGGTGCTAGCAAAACAAGCACCATCTTCCTTGTACCTACTAAGATCAACAAACCACAATGATGAACAAAATAATAGAAAATCTGATTTTTTGAAACACAAGCTTTATTACTTAAAACCTTGCCTCAAAAACCACAAAACATGAATATGGAACTTAGATTTCAGCTATTCAATCACCAAACTTTTATAAATATCAAGAGAGAAAATCATAATTTTCAGAAAACTCAATTTTATTTCAATAAAAAGTAATTACAAAGTAATAGCTAAAATCTGGAACAAGGGACTCTCACAAGTTGAGGTCTCCTTATATAGGCACTAGTAGACGATTCTAGAATGGGAAATACAAAGAAACCATATCTATAAATTTCCAGGTATGCCCTTGAGTGCTTGTTGTTGTTGAGCTGTCCATTTTGATCAAAACCGTTCATTTTAGCTTTGGGGCCAAGCATTGAGTCTAAGCTGTTGATTTGGCCACGTCAGATTCCTTAGAGAGGAAGTTGTGTTTTCATTGGTGGACGAGGTTGAGTGTGGGGTCACTTGGTGAGTGTTGATTGAGGTTTTGGGTGTGGGATGAGTTTCTGCTTGTGTGAATTAAGCGTGTGTTAAGGTAATTTTGATTTACCCTTTGTTAAGTGGAAGGAAATTCTGGGGGTGAAGAAGGGTAACAGTAACATGTTTGATCCGTTTTTGTAGGAATAGGAGTTGTTTGGCGCATTTTTGAGTTTAAATGTTTCATATGCACACTTTTGGTCCTTGTGTTTTGGTGAAATGGGTAAAACAAGTTTTTAAGCCACAAAACCCGTTTTCCTTTGTTATTCAACTTTCAGACTTTATACTTTTGGCACAAAACTTTTCCAAAAGTGTTTCAAGGGTTGTTTTTTCCATTTTTGAATATTTGAAGGACTGATCTTGGACATTCTTGATCTTCAAAGGTCTTCATTGTATCTTTGACTCATGAGGGACCATAATTGACAATTTAGAATTGATGAGGGACTAAACTTGCCAATTCTTCAAAGTTGAAGGACCTTTTGTAATTTTGACCAACTTAAGGGACCAAACTTGTAATTATGAATATACAAGGGTTTTAAGTGTCATTTCTTCATATTTTGAGGATCAATCTTGTACATCTTCAAGTCTTCAAGGGTTTAACTTGGATAATTCATGAATTAGGGCCCGGTTCTTTGTACGGCTTCGTTTCCCGTGTCTGTTTTTCCTTGTTTCTTGTGATCTTTTGTCTTTTTAACCATATCCTTACCTAAAACACACAAGTAAACAAATACAAGCATATATATGGTATTTTATGACATTTTAGTGCATTTAAAGCCCGAAAAGAACGATGAGATCATGTATAAAAGCCATCTCATCACTCCCTCATACTAAGCCATTGTCGTGCCCTCACGCAATGATAGAATGAAGTATTTAAGCATCACCAAAATTTAATTTTATTAACCTTTATTGAAAAGTAAAAGACTTGCAACAATACTACGAAGATGTGTAAAGACATAATGTATGATTTTCATCACGAATGTGACTTTTAGGGTCAATGAATAGAAACAAGTAAATGTCCCTTAGAGTAAATTTCGTCATCCTTGATTGTCATACATTCCATGCTAAGTGCAAAAACGAGATCATTGTTGGTACAAGTCACAATGCTAACACTACTCATACGTCCAAATTGTGTAATACTTTTTCTCCCCGCAATCCTAGTTATTATAAAAGGAAATGGGTTTCTAGAATTTTTTAACTATTTGTCATGGATCACAAGTGATTCATATTAACTTATTTGAGTATTTATTAGTTCGAAAGTAAAGTAGCATGATTTAATCGATAGTTAGCCGAAGGACAAAATCTTTTAAAACGGCTTCTCGTGTATCTCCTTAAGTTCATATCTTGGCATAACTCGTTTCGCGATTTGAGACCTTTCTCGGACCGATATTTGGCATGTACTTCATACTTCAAATCTTGGGAAGACGTTCTTGAAATTATGGTCTTCTCTTCATATTTTGGAATTTCTTCACTTGACGTTTTGGAGAGATTCTTCACACTTGGACCACGACTTCATCATTTTTCTTCAATCTTTATTTTGGACTTCGATATACAACGATCCGTCTCCTTTTCGGACTTGGATATATTTATCCTCATACCTTGTAAGGGTCTTTTTGGATAGACTTTCTCCATGATCTTTAGGGGAGTAATTGCTTTTCGTCGTGTGTCTCGATCCTTCATATTGAGTTTAGAATAATGATACTTCACATCATCTTGGATATTTAGCAACAAAATAGAGCTCCTCATGCCTTGTTAGGGCCTTTTTTGATCTTCACCAATCTTCGCGTCCTGCTTCAATAAGTTATGCCTTGGCTGTGAACTCTATTCAACCCCGAGCAACTTTTAAACGATCTTGTGCTAGAAGCTAAGTAACCTTTCAAATCGTACGACCTTACTTATTGCAATTATTTTTATTCCTAATGCATTGATCTTATGGGAGAAAAAGCCACAATTAAAAACATATGAGGTTTTGAAAGAAAATTTTCATGTTCTACGTTTAGCATGATCACTTGTCTAACTCTATCATCTCTCGTTCTTCACTATTTAAATACCTCTAATTAAAGAGACTCGTGAATACTTAGCCATGCAAGTCAAATTAAGCCAAATTTGGATTAGCTTTCATTCAGACTATATCAAATCAAAGTTTTGGGTTTTCAAGCCACCTATAGGATCTTGCACTTTCTTGGACTTTTTCAAGTTTAGAGAATGCTTTTGATAGTTCCCTTGATAAGTGACTTTCTAGGATCAATTATAGGAACTTGCGAAAAATTCTTGTTCTTAACCCGAATGAGTTAAGACTTTCGCGTTTTAAAGTTCCCTATATAAAAGTCTAGCAAAACTTGAATTGAGCGGGTTAAGGAATGTAAAGGGCTCCAAATGGCCATCAAGTCAAAAATTAGCTCTTATTCTACCCAACGGAAAATATACATTCGTGTCTTAAAAACACTTATTAGAACTAAGGAAAATTTTAAAATTTGGCTATTTTTAGCCTTATTAGCAACAAAACAAAACAAAACATTGAAAGTTGGAAAACGTGAGGGCGTAGCAAAGCAAGTATCTATTTACCCCCATACTAAAAGTAAACATTATCCTCAATGTTTTGAGTCTAAAGGTGGAGCACCCCCATACTAGAGACGAAGAGTCGAATGCTTAGGATCTAGCATGGAAAGGGTGATCAACAATATGTCTAAAGCCGTTTATTAAGTATGATAAAATATAATTGTTAGAACAATAAAGGATATGTCATGGATTCGTGAAAAACTTCTTCAAGCAAACGATAGAGGCTCACGTAAACGAACACGAGAGTCTTCAATCATAGATGATGATGATGATCTAGATAACAAAATCACAAACAACCACGAGACAACGAGTTGGAAAGGTACAAATCCCCTCTCATTATTTATTAGAAAGCATAAAAGGATAAGCATGGGATCTCCCCCACGATGCACCTCGTTTTTGATTACCGAGTCATGAGCTCGACTCGATCCCCTCAATGCTAATTATCATTGGGGAAGGTAACTTGGTCGAGGTCATCCAATGAAGGAATTTCCCCACCAAAGTAGTGCTTAAGCCTATGTCCATTCACCTTGAAGTTAGGACCATCATTTTGAGCTAGCTCGATGGTCCCATAAGGAAGCACTTGTGTAATGGTGAAAGGACCCGACCAACGATATTTCAATTTCCCGGAAAATATCTTTAGTCTAGAGTTAAAAAGTAACACTTGATCACCAACGTTAAAACCCGGTTTTTAATTTTTGCATCATGAAACTTTTTAGTCTTTTTTTTGAAAATCAATGAATTTTCATAAGCATTGTCTCTTAGTTCATTTAATTCATTCAATTGTATTTTCCGGTGATCTCCCGCGGTCTTCAGGTCAAAGTTTGCATGCTTAAGGGCCCAATTTGCCTTATGCTCCAATTCAATGGGCAAATGACAATTCTTCCCATAGACTAGCTTATAAGGAGTGCAACCGATAAGTGTCTTATAAGCGGTCCTAAAGGCCCATAAAGAGTCATAGAGTTTGTCGGACCATGAAGCACGGTTTTTCTCCAATCGACCTCTCTAAATGCCTCTTCAAAGCTCGGTTCGAAACCTCGACTTGCCCACTCGTTTGCGGGTGATAAGCCGTAGAAAGACGATGAGTAACTCCATATTTCTTTAAGACTTTTTCGAATTGGTCATTACAAAAATGGTTCCACGATCGCTTATAATAGCAAGAGGGGCTTTGAACCGAGAGAATAGTTTCTTCAAAAACTTCACTACCACACGAGCATCATAAGTAGGTAAAGCCTTAGCTTCCACCCACTTAGAAAGGTAGTCGACCGTGACGGGGATATACTTGTTAGCATGAGACGATCGAAACGGCCCCATAAAGTCTATGCCCCAAATGTCGAAAATCTCACACACTTGAATTATATTTTGCGGCATTTCATCACGTTGAGACGATTTTCCTTGACGTTGGCACGAATCACACGACTTCACAAGTGCGTGTGCATCACGATATATAGAAGGCCAAAAGAAGCCGGCATCGAACACTTTCTTAGCCGTGAGATTAGCACCATGGTGACCACCCGTGGGTCCCTCGTGACAAGCACTAAGGATGTTAGAAGCTTCGGCACCAAAAACTCAACGTCGAATGAGTTGATCCGCACAAACTTGAAAGAGATAAGGGTCGTCCCAAAAATAGAACTTGACGTCACGAAAGAATTTTCGCTTTTGTTGTGTCGGCATACCCTTGATTATGAAATTGCCCGCATGGTAATTTGCAATGTCGGCAAACCATGGGGTGGTGTCTTTAGAATTCACTACACCGAAAGTCTCAAGTGGAAATGTTTCGGTGATTTCCTTGTTCTCGAAAACATCTTTGTGAGGATCTTCTAGACGAGAGAGATGATCGACCGCTAGATTCTCGGCTCCTTTTTTGTCAAGCACGGTGACATCAAATTCTTGGAGGAGGATCATCTAACGAAGCAATCTCGGCTTAGCATCTTGCTTAGCTAAGAGATACTTGATAGCCGAATGGTCGGTATACACGATGCTTTTAGTTAAGACGAGATAAGGTCAAAATTTCTCAAAAGCATAGATCACGGCAAGGAATTCCTTTTCCGTTGTGGTGTACTTTAATTGAGCCTCGGTCATCGTCTTACTAGCATAATGGATAGGACGGAAATGCTTTTCATAACGTTGCCCTAAGACGGACCCTATAGCATAATCACTTGCATCGCACATGATTTCAAAGGGTAGTTCCTAATTAGGAGCAACAAGAATGGGAGCTTCGGTAAGTTTCCTTTTGAGAGTTTCGAAAGCTCTAACACAATCCTCATTGAAACTAAAAGGAGCATCCTTCTCGAGAAGGTGTGTCATAGGTCGAGTGATTTTCGAGAAGTCTTTGATGAAACGAAGATAAAAGCCTGCGTGGCCTAGGAAACTCCTAACTCCCTTAACGGTTTTGGGATGAGGTAACTTGGCAATGACGTCTACTTTCGCTTTATCGACCTCAATCCCCGCTTTCGATACCTTATGTCCTAAGACGTTTCCTTGTTTACACATAAAATGATATTTTTACCAATTAAGCACAAGATTGTTTTCTTAACAACGTTTTAACATTTTCTCGAGATTAGATAAACACGACGTGAACGAATTGCCAAACACCGAAAAATCATCCATAAATACTTTCATCGACTTCTCGATCATATCGTGAAAAATAGCCATCATACATCGTTGAAATGTACCCGGTGCATTACAAAGTCCGAAAGGCATCCTACGATAAGCAAACGTTCCATAAGGACACGTAAACGTAGTCTTCTCTTGATCACGAGGGTCGATAGGGATTTGAAACTAACCGGAAAAACCATATAAAAAGCAATAGAATTCATTTCCCGCGAGTCGCTCCAACATTTGATCCATGAAGGGCAAAGGAAAGTGGTCTTTACGAGTGGCGTCATTTAACTTTTGATAGTCAATACACACCCTCCAACCGGTCACAACACGAGTGGGAATTAACTCGTTGTTTTCATTGGGCACAACGGTCATTCCTCCCTTTTTAGGGACACAATGGATTGGGCTCACCCATGGGCTATCGGAGATACGATAAATCATTCCCGCTTCAAGGAGTTTTAAAACTTCCTTTTTAATGACATCGTGAATATTGGGGTTTACCCTTCTTTGACTTTGAATTGCGGGTTTGTAGTCCTCCTCCATTAAAATCTCGTGAGTACAAAATTTTGGGTCAATACCCTTAATGTCGGAAATTTTCCACGCAATTGCCCCTTTATGAGCCTTAAGAACTTTCAAGAGCGCGGTTTTTTCATCATTAGCAAGACCTTTTGCAATAATAACCGGCAACTTGTCATCATCTTCCAAGAATACGTATTCAAGGTGAGATGGAAGATCTTTCAATTCAAGGATAGGCGGTTCCTCGATTGAAGATTTTTGCTCAACACTCATAACTTCCATCGGCAGAAGAAATGGTGGAATAGAAGTATCATCACTAATAATCACCTCATCTTCATTGTCGATTTCATTTGAAGTAAAATCGCCTCCTTGGAATGGAGTGAGATTTGGTGTAGAATTAGCAAGAATCGGATCCAAAATAGTGGGATTGCCACTTGACGAGCTATCGGAAAAACCTAACACTTCTTGTGAAAACTCATCGCAAACCACATCAACTAAGTCAATGTGATTGATGGTAACGACTGCATAAACATGAGAAGGTTTTGAGTTTTGAGTAGCGTTTATAACAAGTTCCTCTTCGTTGAATCTCAAAGTAATAGTTTTTGCATGAACATCGATAAGCGATCTCGAGGTGTCTAAAAATGGACGACCTAAAATTAGAGGAACTTGAGGATCCGTGGGGATGTCAACTACTAAATAGTAGAACTTCCCCACTTTCACGAAAACATCCTCGGCTACTCCACATGCTAAAATCGTAGAATGATCGGCCATCTCGATAGACATGTTCGAAGGAGTAAGAGCCGAAAGCGAAAGTGATTTCCAAATGGAAAATGGCATCAAATTAATGCTCGCACCAAGATCGGCCAAGGCGAGGCATTCTTTCATATCTTGTATGTCACAAGGAATGAGAAACTTTCCGGGGTCACCAACTTTTTCCGGTATGCGGTTAAGATAAACCGAAGAACAATTAGCAAGCTTTGAACGCTTTTCCTTATCGCTCATCATACTTTTGAAAGTGGAAGCGAAACGAGGCATATATAACAACGCGTCGGCTAAACTTACATCAAAATGAACTTGTTGAAACATTTTTATAAAAAGCTCGATTTGTTGTTTGTTATGTTCTTGCAATTTCTCTTTGTTTCGTCTCGAAGGGTAAGGTAAGGGTGGTGTGGGTTGGACATTAGGCAACAACCTTGGAAACTCGGGTTCCATGATTGGTATTGGTTCAACCGTAGGTGTGGTTTGAGCGGTACTTCGTGGGCTTGTAATGTGCTTCTTTTCGACCATCACCTCGGGCTCTTTCTCAATTTCCTTCTCCGTAGAAGTACTTGGACGAGAGATTGGTTCCTTGAATGTTTTACCACTTCGTGTAGTAATAACCTTCATTTCTCCCTTCGGGTTTGCAATGGTATCACTAGGAAGACCACCCGAGGAAGAGGGTTTACACATAATTGCTTCAAACATTTTTGCCATACGGTCTTCAAATTTTGATTGCCTTAAATCCGCTTTAACCAATTCCTGCTTAATCTCATGTTGTCCTTGTTCCATTTATTGTTGATTTTGTTGAAGACGTTGAACGTTTCCTTCCATTTTATTAGCATGAGTCTTAAGTTCATTAGCAAGTTCGTTTTTAAGCTCGTTTTTCAACTCGGATCTTAAGCTATTCATCTCAAGTTGCATGTTATCAAACTTAGCATCATTTGCTTTAGCATAATCCAAAAATTCTCCTTGAAGATTTTTAGTGTGAGCATTTTGAAAACCTTGTGTATTGTTTTGAAAATCACGGTTTAGGTTTTGATTTGCAACTTGTCCATTCCCATTTTGATAATTCCCTTTGTTGTAGTTACGAGAATTGCCTTGATAACCACCATTTTGATTGTTGTTTCGATAGTTATTAGCATTTTGATTTGGTGGAGCTTGATTTGGGCGGGAACCTTGGCCGTTTTGGTTGTAAGTTCCCGTGGCTACGTAAGCACTCGAAGTGTTACCACCGGCGGTAATGCACTCGGAAAGATCATGAGCTTCACCACAAGACAAACAACTCTTATCAACCGCTTTAACCGATTCGGAATTCAAAGCATCTTGTGCTTTCCAATGAGTCATAAGATTTGAAAACCTGTCGAAAAACCGATTTTCCTCATTAGCTTCATCATGTAAGGCATTAATGCTACGAGATGATGACGACGATGACGAACCCATATCGGCAACACTCGGTGTGTTACGAGGGTTATAAACCTTAGATTTATTCTCGGTAATCTTTAAAGCCTCATCGGTCGTTTTGCACAAAATATTACCACCCGCGGCGGCATTCAAATAATCTCGTTCATGATCATTAAGCCCATTATAAAAAGTATCAACTTGATGCAATTCCGAAAAATCATGGTGTGGACATTCATGTAACATTTCCTTATTTTGTTCCCATGCCATTGAAAAACTCTCATTATTACGTTGTACAAATCTTGAAATCTCATTTTTCAAATGTGTTGTTTTAGATGGTGGAAATATTTGTTCACAAACTTAGAAACGAGATCTCCCCATGTCATCGAATTTGGCGGTTCTTTCTCGAGCCAAATTTTAGCGGGTCCATCTAACGAGTATGGAAACAACATCATCTTAATGGCGTCATGTGGATCATCCTTAAACTTGCTAGTAGCGGTGAGACGATTAAAATTCCTTATGTGGTAATGCGGGTTGTCTTTCTCATGACCTCTAAACTTATTTGCTTGCAACATCGACATTAAACCCGTTTTAATCTCGAAATTCTCCGCAAGGATGGCGCGAATCACAATGGCTTCTCCATAACCCTTGGTGGGTGCTTGAAGCAACTCCATCATAGTACGATTAGCCATGACGACTTCTTGTTCTACAATAGGTTCAACGATTGGAGTTTGTTCTTCAATCAACGTCTCTTGATTTCCTTGACTTTGACGACGTTTACGAGCTCGTTTTGCTTGACTACGAGTTTGCATAAACTTCACGTAGAATGGAAGGTGAGCAAAGAAGATTATTTTTAGGTTTTTTGTGAATTTTCAATTTTTTTTGTGTTTTTGATTGTTTTTACTTTTTTCTGGATTTTGTGTATCTTTATAGACAACAATCTACCAAGTCTCTCCTCGAATCAAACTCTTGATTAAAGAAGCCTCAAAAGAATGAAAATGGTCACGTGGAGTGAACGCCTTCGAATGAATTTAGAACTTTGGTGAAAACCAAATTGTTCATGAGGTTTTAATCACAAAGAAAACCAAGCAAATATATATGATATGTAATAATTCTTTAGGCGGCAAAACCCTCGATTAGCCTTCAATCTCAAAATACTCACAAGCAAGCGGGGAAACGAGGCGGCGCGAAGCACTTAAGAGCCTTTTTCCTTAGGGTATATTTTATAATACCCGCCTTATACCCACCTTATAGTTTGTATTTTTCAAAATCGAGCTTCACGAAAGTATTTATCTATTTTTGCCTTTTTCTTTTTGTTTGAGATTCGAATACAATAATTAGGAGATCAAATCCCAATTAAGGTTGTGTTTTCACAGTTTTGGAGATATTTTGTATTGATTGTGATACTTAATACAATATAGTAATAATAATTTCACAAGAAAAACGAAAAAACCGATAATACGTATTAGTAGATTTCTACTAATACAAATACAATTTTTGGTTAATATTAAAAACAACAAGACAAATTAATCACGACACACCTCCCCGACAGAGGCGCCAAAATGATTGTGGTAAAAATACACCTTTTAGGAAAAAGGCGTAAAAGCGGTAAGTATTAAGTGATGATTTAGAAAAATCAAACACTAATGACCTAATGAAGTTCGTTTCCCAAGGAGGTATATGTGTGTGACTAAAATATGACAAGATTTGAGATTAATATTAGAAATAAGGGGATGAGAAATTAGAATGACGAAGACGTGAAATTAATTACTACGACAACAAAACGTAAAACCCGTAAAAATAGCTAAAATAAAAATTAATTCTAAAAATTCCCAAAAATTTACCAAAAATCATTAAATAAACTAAGAGTTTTCCAAATAGCAAAACTTTTTCAAACCTTTTAATTAATTAAATAATAATTTTTAAATGTTAATTAAAGCCCTAAAAATCAAATTAATTATCAAAAAGCCCAAATAAAGATTTTTCAATTGGTAAACCTCTAAAATGACCAAAAAATATTAAAAACTATTTTTATAAAATTTTAAACTAATAAAAACTATTTAAAATGATTTAAAACCTATTAAAACTTAAAGTAATTATAAAAATTAATCTAATGATGATAAAATTAATCTAAGAGTTGCAAAAATCCTATTTTACTGTATTAAAGCTAAGAAAAATAAAAAAAGTGCAAAAATGTGAAATTTGAATAATAAAAATAAAATAATATTAAAATAATATTTAAAATCCAAAAATTATAAAAAATTCTAAAAACCTGCAAACTAGTTTATATTAACCTAAATAATCAGAAAATGAAAGTGAAATTACCAAATTACCCCTAATGGGCCCCCAAATGGGCTTAAACCAAAAACAGTCAACCTTAATGGGCTTTTGGGCCCAAAAAGTCAAACTAGGCCCAAATGACCTGAAAAAGCCCTATCTGACTCAAAATTTAATTCTAAGCACAAAAGTCAAAAGGCCCGAAAGTTGGTTTTGAGTTTATCACAGCTTAAAAGGTCAACATCTTATTCTTATTGGGCCAATAAGCCCATTAAGCAATAAGCCAATGTCATAAGCTCTGCTTAAACACACAACCTTCTTTTGAGATGCCTAAGAGATCTGTGAAAAAGCACACTCAATAAGCCAGAAATAAGCAAAGAAAAATTTCACAAAAGGACAAAATAGTCGACTTCGAGTTCTAGACCACCTCAGGACTTGATTCAACTTGCAAAAGACTCTAAACAACTTAATTAAGCCAAATTAATCAAGAAAAGTTCAATAAGCAAAGCCAAATAAGCTGGATAAGCAAATATGCACTTATGAAAAAGTCAAATGAGTTGGTTTTCTAGTAAAAGCCTAAAGTCAACCTTCGAAATGCTCCAGTATGGACAAACGGGTCAAATAAGGAGCACCTATTACAAAATTAAAGTTGTTGCACGTATGAATAAGCTGGAATAGCTTATTGATAAGATGAACACCAAATTACACTAGCAAGGGGACTTTCAGTAGGAACTGGTTCCCACTTCTTTGACTTTTTGACTTGAGATTTGTGAGAGATTTACTATGATTTGATGGATAACAAAGGCAGCCTTACAACCAGTGAGTTGTAAGGAGTCACAATCAAGCAAAATATCACGCTTCCAATAAGCCAATAAGCACAGAATAAGCCAACAATGCCCAGATATGATACA
Organism: Glebionis coronaria; assembly: GCA_025667525.1. Classification (NCBI taxonomy): domain Eukaryota; kingdom Viridiplantae; phylum Streptophyta; class Magnoliopsida; order Asterales; family Asteraceae; genus Glebionis; species Glebionis coronaria. The sequence goes on from CM046874.1 coordinate 489,663,598, forward strand.
GACTTAGCAAATAAGCAGTTATGAACTCTTAAGCAAATTTAGCATGAATAAGCAAACCAGAATGAACCAAATGCATATACAAGCTATAATAACTGTTAATAAGCACAAACAAACTTATTTCAATCACTGAATCAAAGATTACAAGCAGATCAAAGCATATGCAGGTTACTGATATGAACTTCAAGATCACAAATGCTTTTTCTGATATAGATGACCACAAATCCAAATTCAGCACTCAAATCCTACTTCCCTGGTTGTATTAACTTAGATTTAACACTTGTTAACCCTAGTCTATGATTAGATCTAGGTGTCCTCTAAATTTCAGCCAATATTACCAAGTAATCAAGATTCTATAGCCTATTGTTTGATTTGGTTGTTCAAGCCCACAAAACTTGTAGATAATGAACACTTAAGAACAGATAAGCATGTAGCAACTCAATAAAACCAAGTACCACAACAAAGGAAGCCTTAAATCCCTTTGAATCAGTTAACCCAAACACCCCTTTGGAATCTGATTTTGCAATCTTCCAAAGGATTGTTGTGATTTAACCTATCAAACAAGATCCAATCCACCCCAACAACACTTAATCAACCTCAGGAACTCAAATCAAGCATAAAAACACAGATCCACAACATAACATGCAAAATCACCAAAAATTAAGTAAAAATAAGAAAAATGAAAAAGGAGAGAGATGTAAACCTCCAAGACTCACATCCAAGCCTTGGAATGTTTGAGCTGAGGTGCTAGAAAAATAAGCACCAGCTTCATTGTACCTGCTAAGATCAACAAACCACAATGATGAACAAAATAATAGAAAATCTGATTTTTGAAACACAAGCTTTATTACTTAAAACCTTGCCTCAAAAACCACAAAACATGAATATAGAACTCAGATTCAGCTATTCAATCACCAAACTTTTATAAATAACAAGAGAGAAAATCACAATTTTCAGAAAACTCAATTTTATTTCAATAAAAAGGAATTATAAAGTAATAGCTAAAATCTGGAACAATGGACTCTCACAAGTTGAGGTCTCCTTATATAGGCACTAGTAGACGATTCTAGAATGGAAAATACAAAGAAACCCTAGCTATAAATTTCCAAGAATGCCCTTGTGTGCTTGTTGTTGTTGAGTTGTCCATTTTGATCAAAACCGTTCATTTTAGCTTTGGGGCCAAGCATTGAGTCTAAGCTGTTGATTTGGCCACGTCAAATTCCTTGGAGAGGAAGTTGTGTTTTCATTGGTGGACGAGGTTGAGTGTGGGGTCACTTGGTGAGTGGGGATTGAGGTTTTGGGTGTGGGATGAGTTTCTGCTTGTGTGAATTAAGCGTGTGCTAAGGTAATTTTGATTTACCCTTTGTTAAGTGGAAGTAAATTATGGGGGTGAAGAAGGGTAACAATAACATGTTTGATCCGTTTTTGTAGGAATAGGAGTTGTTTGGCACATTTTTGAGTTTAAATGTTTCATATGCACACTTTTGGTCCTTGTGTTTTGGTGAAATGGGTAAAACAAGTTTTTAAGCCACAAAACCCGTTTTCCTTTGTTATTCAACTTTTAGACTTTATACTTTTGGCACAAAACTTTTCCAAAAGTGTTTCAAGGGTTGTTTTTGCCATTTTTGAATATTTGAAGGACTGATCTTGGACATTCTTGATCTTCAAAGGTCCTCATTGTATCTTTGACTTCATGAGGGACCATAATTGACAATTTAGAATTGATGAGGGACTAAACTTGCCAATTCTTCAAAGTTGAAGGACCTTTTTGTAATTTTGACCAACTTAAGGGACCAAACTTGTAATTATGAATATACAAGGGCTTTAAGTGTCATTTCTTCATATTTGAGGATCAATCTTGTACATCTTCAAGTCTTCAAGGGTTTAACTTAGATAATTCATGAATTAGGGCCCGGTTTTTTGTACGGCTTCGTTTCTCGTGTCCGTTTTTCCTTGTTTCTTGTGATCTTTTGTCTTTTTCACGATATCCATGCCTAAAACACACAAGTAAACAAATAAAAGCATATATATGGTATTTTATGACATTTTAGTGCATTTAAATCCCGAAAAGAACGATGAGATCATGTATAAAATCCATCTCATTAGGGGTCTTAATTGGTCTAGAGTCTTCTAATCCAAATTTCTTTAGCATTTCTTTAACATACTTGGATTGATTAAAGAAAATACCATCATCTATTTGTTTAATTTGGATTCCTAAAAAAAAGTTAAGTTCTCCCATCATACTCATTTCAAACTCATCATGCATGATTTTGGCAAAGTCATCACAAAATGATTGACAAGTTGAACCAAATATAATGTCATCAACATATATTTGTACGATAATGAGGTGAGTAGCTTGCTTCTTTGTAAAGAGCGTATTGTCTACCATCCCCATGGTATACTCGTGTTTTACAAGAAATGCTTTAAGTCTATCATACCAAGCTTTGGGTGCTTGTTTGAGACCGTAAAGAGCTTTCTTAAGATTGTAAACATGATCCGGTTTCTCAAAATCAATGAAGCCGGGAGGTTGAGCCACATATACCTCCTCATTGATCAAACTGTTAAGAAACACACTCTTTACATCCATTTGTTGAAGCTTAAAGTCTAAGGCACAAGCGTAGGCTAAGAGGATTCTAATGGATTCTAGTCTTGCTACGGTGCATATGTCTCGTCATAATCAATACCTTCTTGTTGATTATAGCCTTGAGCTACAAGTCTACCCTTGTTACGAGACACAAAACCATTCTCGTCTAACTTATTCCTATATACCCATTTGGTTCCTATGATGGTCGAACTTCTAGGTGGAGGAACAAGTTCCCAAACATCATTAGCAATGAATTGATTCAATTCTTCTTGCATGGCGATGACCCAACTCTCATCCATCAAAGCTTCTTTAACATTCTTTCGTTCAATCAAGGAGACGAAACAAAAGAAGTTACTTTGATTTTGGACTTGAGATCTTAGGGTCCTTTGATTTAATTCGCCTATGACGTTGTCGAGAGCATGATCCTTTGACTCCTTAATGTTTACTCCCTTTTCAACATTAAGGTCTTCAACTCCTATGTTACTAACATCTTTGGCTTTAACTATGTCTATTTCATCTGAGTCATCATCTACCAAATGTGATGTCTTAGATGAAGGATCGGTTTCATCGAATGTGACGTTAAGTGATTCTTCAATTACACCCAAGGTTCTATTGAGCACTATGTAGGCTTTGCTAGTTTGGTAATAACCTTAAAAGATACCTTCGTACGACTTTGAGTCGAACTTAGTAAGGTAATCTTTGGTGTTGAGAATGAAGCACTTGCTTCTAAACACCCAAAAGTAATCCAATGAGGGCTTCTTACCTTTAAGAATCTCATAGGGGGTCATTCCTAGGAAAGATCGAATAAGAATTCGGTTGAGAATATAGGTCGATGTGTCCACGGAATTGCACCAAAAATTTTTAGGCAAAGATTGCTCATTTAACATCGTCCTACTCATCTCTTGGAGGGTCCTATTCTTCCTTTCAACTACCCTATTTGATTGAGGAGTGCGGGTAGATGAGAAGTAATGGGTAATACCATGAGCTTCACAAAAGGCACCGAATTGCACTTCATTATCAAATTCCCTACCATGATCCGTCCTAATAGAGACAATTGAACATCATAGTATATTTTGGATTCTTAGAGCAAAGATTTCTAAGTGATCAAAAGCCTCATTCTTAGACGCCAAAAATATAGTCCAAGTGAATCTAGAATAGTCGTCAACTATGACTAGGGTATAAAGGTTACCTCCATAACTCCATATGACGGAAGGTCCAAAGAGATCCATATGTAAGAGGTCTAAGCACCGAGAGGTCGAAACCAAATTCTTGACTTTGTGACTTGAGTGAACTTGCTTCCTAAATTTGCAAGCATCACAAAAGTGACTATCAAACTTCATCTTGGGGAGATGTCTTACCAACTCCTTAGAGACTAAAGATTGAATTAAAAGCATATTAGCATGACCTAATATCCTATGCCAAAGAGTAGAACTATCATCTAAAGTCGCTAGAAATAAGTTGTCCTTTGACTTCCTATTGACCTTCATGACATAAAGCCCATGCTTTCTAACACCTTTTCCGATGACCTTTCCATCTTTTACGATTTCACTGTCATATTCCGAAAAGATGACCTTACACTTATTGTCACAAATTTGACCTATACTTAGAAGGTTAAAACCTAAGTTATCTACGTGCTCTATGTTTTCTATGGTCATAGAGTCAAGAGGGACCGTACCTTTGCCAATGATATTACCAGTTCGATTACTTACGTATGTAAGGTTACCTCCATCATATGCTTTATAGAGCGAGAACAAACTTCGATTACCCGTCATGTGTTTAGAACATCTACTATCCTTAATCCACTCGTCGGGCTCTAAATCGATTCCCAAGCATATCTAGGTAACAACACGCAAGATCAAACATTTGGTACCCAATATCTCATGGGTCCAAAGTTGTTAGTTCCAAACATCCCTTGCATTTAGTTGGGATGCATGAATGGAGGAAACATTTCCCATGGGGAAAAATATTGTTGTTGGTAATTGTTCCAATTCATATGGCCGTTTTGTTGTCCATTGTTTCTCCTAGGTGTATTTGATCTTGATCTAGAATTATTGTTATTTCTTCTAGGTGTTGGAGTTTTACTTCTAAGTCGTGACTTAGCTTGATCGTCCATTTTTGGTGTAGGTGTTCTACTTCTAGGTTTTGATTCATTTCGTACTCTTGGAGGAGTAGATGTTTGTCTAGATAAGTTTCTAGTTCCCATTAGAGGTTTACTCAAGGGCTTGTAGAATTTATCTAGAGTAGGCTTTTCATTAATAGGTACTTTGACCTTGTTAATAAGAATATGTCTTAGCCCTTCACCTAAAATAGACTTTTTAGAAAGATCAGGATTTCCACAAAAACTATCCTCTGTCCGCGGTTCGTTATCAGTACCTGCGGTTCCATAGCAATAGGGAACCGCGCCATATACTGGCATACCGCGTACAGTGCTTCGTTTTTCTGAAGACTTAACTTGTTTAGGTTCACTAGTAGATGTTTCATTAGTATTATAACCCAACCCAAGTTTTTCCTTAGAATGAATTTTTTTGTTTAACATATCATCAAGAGCACTAGTACCTTTCATGAACTTTTCCAATTTAATGGAGGTACTCTTGAGTTCTTCATTCTCTTGTCTAAGGTTTTCACATTTTAGACAACCTAAATCAACTTCTTTGTTTTTCTAAAGCTTAGATAATTTCTCTCTTAGCTCACTAATCTCATTTTCAATGTTAGTTCTAGTTGATTTTAGCACTTTGTTCTTTTCAATGAATTTAAGGCTAAGTTTGTGCAAGTTATTGTATTGGCCTTCTGATTCTATATCATCTTGAGAAGAACTATTATTACTATAGTAATGGGTTTTGGAATGTACCTCTTTAGAAGTGTGAGCCATGAGACATTTCTCATCTTTGGGCTTGTCATCAACATCTTCACCGCTATCGCTCCATGAACCTCCAACGAATGTTGTGTGGTTCTTGTCACGTGAAGGCTTAGGACAATCACCGATGAAATGATTCTGATCACCACATCTAAAGCATTTCCTATCACCTTTGTCGTCCTTGGTAAAACGGTTTTTGGAGAAGGATTTCTTTTTGTTGCTTGGTTGCCTCATGTGTTGACCTCATCTTTTGAAGAACTTCTTGAAGTCTCTAACCGCCATGGCATATTCCTCATCATCACTATCCGAGGAGCATTCATGGTCACTTTGTTCCTTCTTGGCTTTAAGTGCTAGAGACTTTCTTTCACTCTTGGTTTTCACCAATTTTGAGTCCTTCAAAATTATCATCTCATGAACTTTCAAGTTGCCAATTAGTTCATCGAGTGATAATGTGGTGAGATCCTTTGATTCTTCAATCGCCGTAACTTTGGCTCTCCACTTTAGATGCAACGCCCTAAGAAACTTCCTAACATTGTTCTTGCTAGAAAAACCTTCATCAAGTGCTTTTAGACTAGTAATAATAGTGTTAAATCTAGCAAATGCACTATCAATAGTTTCATCTTCTAAGATGACAATTTGTTCATATTGTTAAACACGAAGATCGATTTTACTTTCTTTGACTTGGCTATTACCTTGGTGGGTTACTAAAAGAGTGTTCTAAATATCTTTTGAGATTTCACACATAAAAATCCTTTCGTACTCTTTCTTTGGTAAAGCATTATAAATCATCATTTTAGCCTCATTATTTTTAGCAAGTTTCCTTTTAGTGTCATCATTAGCTTTGTCAAAATTGACTATCTCTTTGCTTTTAGAAACTTCATTATATTGATAAGGCAAAAAATCATCATGGGTAATAACCTGCCAAAGATCTAAATCTTTTGATTTCACATAAGTCTCAAATTTATTTTTCCAATAAATAAAACTATCAGTGTCAAAAAGAGGTGGTCTTTGCATGGATTGCTCTTCTAGTTACTTGTTGGAATCCATAGATCGATTCAAGTTTTAAAATACAATATATTTTAAAAAGGCTTGAGCAACCACTCTCTGGTACCAATTGTAGAAACTAGAAGGAGGGGGGTTGAATAGTTTCTTAAAATTTACTTGTCAAAATATGGTTTTTATAAATCCTTTTCAAAAACATAAACTTGAGTGATTATGTGAAAACTTCTTGTTAGCCCTATATTTTATATAGTCGAACAAGAATGTAATAGGTCATCTTAGTCATTACTGGTCTTGTATAGTAATAGGTTAGTCGGGAAAAGCGGGCTTGGACTTTAAGCTAATATTGTCTTTGTTAGGGGCTATATGCCCAAGTGAATGCCAAGCCCGGCCCAAGATGAAGCCCACAAAGGCCTTAGAGCCGTGGCATATATAACCCTCTTCCACATGTGGAAGAGGGTGTTGGTTCATTTCATAAAACACCTAGTTTTAGTGTAAACCTTCCACTTCTCTCTCTACTCTTTCTCTCTACTTTTCTACTATTTCTCTCTCTAAATCTTGTGTTATGGATTAAATGGGATTAACATTTGGTATCAAGAGCCTATAGTGGATAGGTGATTGAAGATTCGTGTGTGGTGTTCTTGATTTTTCGTGGCTTTTTTGATCCATATCTCACGTCCCATTTTTTTTGTGTTTTTATGGTCTTTTCTTGATACAAATCATCTACATACTAGTAGTAGTGATTTGGGTATCTTGGTTTTGGCTAAAACACAAATATTTTGGATCAAAAGTTGTGAAATTTCTTGTTTTTCTTCATTCCGAAATTCAAGCAAGTGTTACCATCGGAAAGTACAAGTGTGTGGGATTTGATCGCAATAATCTAAGGATTCTACTTTGCGATCACTGTATTGCGATACCTTATTCCGATCTGGATATTCCGATCGTGCATTGCGATCTGGGATTCCGACGGGTTTAAGGGTTTTTTAAGTTGTTACTCTGTCCAATTTGTCTCAGCCACATTTCGATCTAACATTGCGACAGCACATTGCGATCTGAACATTCCGATCTGAGCATTCCGATTTGACATTCCGATCTGGACATTCCGATCTGGACATTCCGATTTGGACATTCGGATTTGACATTCCGATCTGAGCATTCCGATCTGAGCATTCTGATCTGGACATTCCGATCAGTATTCCGATGGACATTCCGATGGGTATTTTGTTTGAGTAATTTTTAGACTTAGCCACTATCTAGACTAGTTTCGGAACGTAGTTTACACGAAGATTAAAAAAAAAAATTCCCTACTAGTTTTTGGCTATTTCTAACTCAAATTCAAAATTTGGCGATACAAAATTTTCCGGCTTACCGTTTTGTCAGACTGAGAAAAAAATTTTGAATTTTTGGAATTTCAATTTTAACCACACATCATCACAACAAATCCACTAAGATCTGCAATTCATCCACAAGTATTCACCATGTCTAACAACAACATCGACATTGCAACTGCTAATCAAATTCGTTTGGAACAAGGTGGCAACGGTAACCCACCGGTGCTCACTGCCGGTTGCTACGTTCAATGGAGATCTCGTTTTCTCAGATTTCTCGATGGAAAAGAAAACCGAACTGCTCTTCGTCACTGCCTTGAGAATCCACCTCCAGTTTTTGAATTCAGACCAATTACAACACAGGTAGAGGATGGTACTTCATCAACTATACGAGCTATGGAGGATTTTGACACATGTTCTGCTGAGAAAAAGAAACTCCTCCAAGCTGAAGCTGATGCTGTAAACCTCATACTCACTGGAATTGATAATGACATCTATTCCACAGTTGATGCATGTCCTAATGCTATGGAAATGTGGAATGCAATTCATCGATTGAAGCAAGGTGAGTCGATCAATGTTCAAGATCTCGAGACTAATCTACTTTGGGAGTTTGGAAAATTCACATCTGAAGATGGTGATCCATTGACTCATATTACTCGAGATTCTATAAAATAATGAATGAGCTTGTCAGAAATCAGTGCACCATCTCCAATCATCATGCCAATGTTCAGTATCTACTTCAACTCAAACCGGAATGGCAAAGGTTTGTGACGTTGGTTAAACAAAGGGAAGATATCAAGACCATTTCCTATCACAAACTTTATGATATCTTAAAACAACATCAAAATGAAGTGAATGAACTAAGGGCTGAAAAGGCAGAACGGTCTACTAATTCTATTGCTTTTGTGGCTGCTACTTCAACAAAACCCGTTCCCCGTCAACAACCACCTACTCATTCCTCAAAGTCATCAAGCTCATCCACCAAACCTCTAGCTGCTGCTAAACACAAAGCAAAAGCAATTGTCCCCACTCCACCTCCAAAGTATGACACCGAGTCAGATGGAGACAGTGATGATGAACAAACTTCAAGGGACAAGAAGATTGAAGAACTCATGTCTTTACTCACCACAACTTATAAGAAGATCTACAAACCTACCAACAACAACCTCGGATCATCATCCAATGCTAGATATAAGGAAGTTGATCATGCACCTAGGTATGATCGTGATGCTAGGTATGATAATCAGAGGATTTTGAATCAAGTTGGGGCTAGAGATACTATAGGCACTCCGGTTGTGCAGAAGACTGGGATTCAATGCTTCAACTGCAAGGATTTTGGGCACATGGCTAGGGAATGCAAGAAGCCAAAACGTGTTAAGGACTCAGGGTATCACATGGAAAAGATGTTGCTGTGTAAGAAAGAAGAAGCAGGAATTCCACTCACAGCAGATGAAGTTGACTGGCGTGATGACACTGATGATGAAGCCGATGATCAAGAGTTAGAGGCACATTATGTGTACATGGCAAAGATTCAAGAAGTGATCCCAGAGACTGATGATACTTCTGGACCCATCTATGATTCTGAGCCACTTGAAAAGGTACCATCACATGATAACTATAATGTGTTTGCTAATGAATGACGGCATCCTGAGCAACCCGAAAGCATCAATGACACATATGTAATGAACACGGAGGATAGCAATATCTCTACGGATTCACAGCATATGTGTAATGATGACGGAAAAGCTATTCAGGATACTGACTCGGATGAGGACCGTGATTTGCTTGCGTCTATTATTGATTCTTTAAAACATGAAATTGAGGAAAACAAAGAGGCTAATAAACGTTTGAAGCAAGCAAACACATCCTTAGCCGAGGAGATAGACAGGCTTAAAGAGTGTGATTATGTAAAAGAAGCTGATCGACGGGTTGCAATAGCTAATGGTTTGGTATATGAACGTAAGGTGCTCAATGAACAATATTGTTTTGAAGTAACACACGAAATTCATATGTCAAAACAGAAGATATCGGAACTTGAAGAACAACTGCTGCTACATAAACTCCAAATTACTGAATTAGAGTCGGTTAACAAAGAACAAACTGAGCTTTATAAAACTCGTGAAGAAAAGGATATTGAAAAAATTCTTGCTTTGGAAAAGAGAGTCGACACGTTAAACAACATTGTTTACAAAACGGGTCAGTCTATTCAAACTATGAATATGCTCAATAAAAATATGAAAACGAGTTTTGTCAAGCCTGAATATCTAAAGAAAGCTCAAAGTACCAAGCCTGCTCTTTATGATATCGGTTGCTATGTTGATAATCTTGCTCTTATGCTTTCCCCTGACTGCGACGAAATCATTCGTCAACAAGAAGAAAGTCGATCAAACTTAAGTGATTTAATAAACCTTTCTGATTCTGATAATTATATTAAGTTTGTTCCTCAAAAAGAACTTTCCAAAGAACAAAAAATGTACAATAGTGTTCCACCACCAAGTGATGAACCCCAAAAGAAAGTTTCTTTAAAAAGGAGTTTCAAAAAGCAATCAATTTTGTTAGAAAAACAAATTTCGGATGAAAAACGTAAATGGGATGAGAAAAGCAAAAGTGTTCAGCAATTTGAGTTTATAAAACAAGGGGTTTTAAATTTGTACAAAGGTGTCATCGACTATGAAAAAGTTTCTAGGGATACCATTTGGAATATTAAACCTAACCCACAAGTAGAAGTCGTCATTCAACAATGCATTGTTCCAACCATTGATGATCTTTCAAAAAATGTGGAAATGTTTTATAATCCTCTCACTGAGGAAATGTTAACTGATTTAAGCTATGTCAAATCTCTTGAAGATGAAGTTGATTTTCTTCAAATTAAATTAAAGACACAAGAACACCAACTTTCTAACGAAATTGATCGACTTTCTAAGGAATACTTTTATGCTGACCATATGAATGCTATACTTGGTGTGTATACCGATCTTGATCAATATTGTCATGTAGCATGTCTAGTGTCAGAATCGGACGAGAAATTTCGCAATCTTGAAGTAGAGCTTTCAAAACAAATTCAGTCATACAACAAACTTTTGAAAAGTTTTTCTCAACTTGAGAAACACTCCATTTCTCTTGAACTTGCTTCACAAAAAGGTGAAAAATCTCATAATCATAAAAAGTGTCAAGAAATGTCAGCTTCTTCGTTTCGTCTACTAAATGAAAAAGATTTCGAAATAAATGATTTGAAAGCTCAGCTAAAAGAAAGGGACATAGCCATAAGCGAGTTACAGAAACTCATTGAGAAAATGAAAGGAAAGTCTGATTTGGGTAAACCATCCGCCGTTCGTCAACCGAATGCGGTTAAATGCCCTAAATCATCTATTTTGGGACAATCCCCACAGACTTTGCCTAAGATAGGAAATGATAAGAGTACCAATGTGATAGCACCTGGTATGTATAAGATGAACACTAAGCCCACTCAGACTGGAACATCGAGGTTACCTCAGAATATTAAGAAAACTAATCAACGTGTGTCTTCTTCTACAGGAGTAATCCCCACTACTAGCGTTAGCGGACCACAGCTTAAGAGCGATAGAATGCACGATAAGGTCATGCCTAACAATAGTCAAGGAAAGAAGTTGGAAGTAGAAGACCACCGTAGGAATTTTAAGTTTTCTAAGAATAAAACGTCTGTAACTGCATGTAATGACAGTTTAAAGGCTAAGACCTCGAATGTTGAATTTGTTTGTGTTGAATGTGGCAAATGTGTTCGTACTTTCAATCATGATGCTTGTGCTCTTAATTATAATGGCGTGAATACTAGAACTAGGAAGCCTATTCGTATGCCCGCTAGTACTAGTGAACCCACAAGAACTTTGAACCAATCCACTGAGCAACCACTTAAGAAACTAAGTGCGTTAGAATCCACTACTCTACGTAAACAAAGCAGGTTAAAGAAGATTTATGAGAACATGATTAGGACATGTACACGGGGGTATTCAAGATTTACACCACCCGGATACAAATGGGTACCTAAGACAACCCCCATTCTAATTGGGTCTATGAATGTTAGCTTGACTTTAGAATCTAGGTCCACTACTATTTTGGAACCCGTTTCTATCAAGGGCTCCCATTTGTCAAATGCTACATTGTCTTCTAATTCTTCTGCAGCTCGTCGAAATCATCCTATTCATAATGGACTCCGGGTGCACAAAGCACATGACGGGCAATCTCAAGCTTCTCATTAACTTCGTGGAGAAGTTTCTGGGTACGGTACGGTTTGGAAATGATCAATTTGCACCGATACTCGGATATGGAGACTTGGTTCAAGGGAATATCACTATAAAACGGGTTTATTACGTCGAGGGACTGAATCACAATTTATTCTCGGTTGGTCAATTTTGTGATGCGGATTTGGAAGTGGCTTTTCGGAAATCTACTTGCTATGTTAGAGACTACGATGGGAATGACCTTCTTACAGGTTCTCGTAGTTCTGATCTCTACACAGTAACTCTTCAAGACACATCCTCAACAAATCCAATTTGCTTAATGGCTAAAGCGTCATCATCTCAAGCAAGGTTATGGCATCAACGATTGTCACATCTCAACTTTGCCACCATCAACTTGCTTTCGAAGAATGATATTGTGACCGGTCTTCCTAAGTTGAAATTCGTCAAAGACCATCTTTGTTCTTCTTGTGAGTTGGGGAAAGCAAAACGGAAGTCTTTCAAAACAAATACTACCCCAAGCTCAAAAGGACGATTGGAACTTCTACACATGGATTTATGTGGTCCCATGCGTGTAGAGAGTATTAACGGGAAAAAGTATATTCTCGTGATTGTTGATGATTACTCTAGATACACATGGACTTTCTTCTTAAGGTCCAAAGATGAAACACCAGAGGTTCTTAAAAACTTTCTCAAGATGATACAACGCAATCTTCAAGCTCAAGTCTTAACCGTAAGAACGGATAGGGGTACTGAATTTTTGAACAATAACTTGCAATCTTACTTTCAAGAAGAAGGCATCGAACATCAAACGTCTATTGCTCGAACTCCTGAACAAAACGGCGTTGTCGAAAGGCGGAACCGTACTTTGGTTGAGGCTTCTCGAACAATGCTTTCTGCTTCAAAATTACCGCTATTCTTCTGGGCTGAAGCAATTGCAACTGCCTGTTATACTCAGAATCGTTCTCTCGTTATCCCTAGACATGAAAAGACACCTTACCACATCATCAATGGCAGGAAACCTACTGTCAAATTCTTTCACATATTTGAATCTTTATGCTACATTCTTAAAGACGGTGAGAATCTCGACAAGATGAAAGAAAAAGGTGATGCATGTATTTTTGTGGGGTATGCGACATTGTCGAAAGGATATCGGGTCTATAACAAGAGAACAAAGATTATTGTCGAAACAATTCATGTGAACTTTGACGAATTGCCACTAATGGTACTTGATCACAACAGCTCAAGTCCCGCACCTCAATGTCCAGCGATGGCACCTACACACAACAGTGTACGTCCCGTGCAAGAATGTCAAGAAAATACTACTACAGCAAACTCGACGGATACGACACATATGAATGAGTTGGTTGATTTATATGATCCAATGTTTGATGAATATTACTATGGAAACAATCAAGTTGTGTCAAAGCCTTCCGTTGTCAACACTGCTGATGCACACGCACAAAATCAACAAGACACAACTGCATCTACTTCAGCAACCGTTGCTCAAGAGACAATTCCAGTGGATACTCAACAAACTCAAGAAACTGTCATACAACCAACATCACCAACCGTCAATGCTGAAGGAGGAAACAACAATCAAGCAGTCGATGCACAACCTGACGATGAAGAATTTATCAATCCGTTCGGTAAACCGGTACACGAAGTCGGAGAGTCTTCTACTCAACATGTTGATCCGTCCAACATGCATAAATTCTACCAACCATATCCATCCACTCACCACTGGACACGTGATCATCCATTGGAGCAAGTCATTGGAAATCCTTCACAACCGGTTCGAACACGCAGACAACTCGAAACCGATGGCGATGTGTGTATGTATGCACTCACCGTGAGTTCAACTGTACCTACAAACATCAAACAAGCAATGACTGATCATGCGTGGATTGAATCAATGCAAGACGAAATTCATCAGTTTGAACGCCTAAATGTTTGGGAACTTGTTGACCGACCCTATGGAATATCAATTTTAGATTTCAAATGGATCTAGAAAAACAAACTGGATGAAGAACAAACCATCATCAAAAACAAATCTCGTCTTGTGGTTAAGGGATACCGTCAACAAGAAGGCATAGACTACGATGAATCATTCGCTCCAGTCACTCGTTTGGAAGCAGTCAGGATATTCCTTGCTTATGCTGCACATAAGGGCTTCACGGTTTTTCACATGGACGTTAAAACTGCTTTTCTCAACGGTCATTTGAAGGAAGAAGTGTATGTGAATCAGCCGGAAGGATTCATCGATCCTCATCATCCTAACAAAGTCTATCGTCTCAAGAAAGCTGTATATGGACTTAAACAAGCTCCAAGGGCATGGTACGAAGAACTTTCAAACTTCTTGGTGTCCAAAGGATTCTCCAAAGGTTCTATTGATCCTACTCTCTTTACTAATAAATACGGGGATGACATAATGCTGGTGCAAGTTTATGTTGATGACATTATTTTTGGTTCTACGAACCCAAAACTTTCAAAACGTTTTGAAAAATTAATGCACAGCAGATTTGAAATGTCAATGATGGGGGAGCTAAAATTCTTTTAGGCCTCCAGATTCATCAATCCCCACGTGGTATCTTCATTAACCAAGCTAAGTATGCTCAAGAGATACTTAAAAAGCATGGTATGACCTCATGTGCTCGCGTTGGTACACCATTGTCGACCACATCCCTAGACGCTGACTTGTACTCATATCCCGTAGATTAAACGCGATATCGCAGTATGATAGGGTCACTTATGTACCTTACAGCCAGCAGGCCTGATATTCATCATGACACATGCTATTGTGCACGATATCAAGCCAGACCTACTTAAAAGCACCTCAAAGAGGTTAAACAGATCTTTCGGTACCTTAAGAATACCATTCACATTGGACTCTAGTATCTGAGGGAAACCGGTTTTCATCTAACAGCTTTTTCAGATTTCTGATCACGCACGTTGTCTTGATAGTCGAAAAAGCACTTCTGGTAGCATACAGTTTCTAGGGGAAGACAAGCTTGTCAGCTGGTCGTCAAAGAAGCAGGATTGCACTTCGCTCTCATCAGCTGAAGCAGAATATGTGGCTCTATCCGCGTGTTGTGCTCAAGTCCTCTGGATGAGAACTCAACTCACGGATTATGGCTTCCACTTTGATAAAATACCTATGTATTGTGACTCAAAGTCGGCCATAGCCATATCTTGCAATCCGGTTCAGCACTCCCGCACCAAGCACATCGATGTCAGATATCACTTCATCAAGGAACAAGTGGAACGCGGCATCGTGGAATTATACTTTGTCAAAACTGAGTACCAGCTGGCAGACTTGTTTACAAAAGCTCTATCGAAAGATAGGTTTGCGTATCTCGTTGTCCGTCTTGGTATGAAGTATATGACTCTAGAAGACTTGGAGGTTTTGGCAAATGAAGTTGCTTGATATTCTCTCATAATGACTTCTAGGCGCATCACAGCTTAGAACTCGGACCTCAACTAAGGAAAGTTTATCTCGGACGATAACTTATCCTTCTCAACGAGAAATTCATATTTCTCAGTCATGAGCTTCTCATAAAAATATTCAAAGTTTTTAAGTTCATGAAAAATGATTTCTAAGTAAATGTCAGCTTGGAACTCGAACTTCAACTTAAGGAAAGTTTATCACAAATGATAACTTATCCTTTATAACGGGAAATTTATTTTTCTCGGTCATGAGCTAGTCACAAAAAAATCAAAGTTTTGAGCTCATGAAAAACGGACCCGAAAGGGGAGTGTACGTTTCAGTGCGCTTTCCCTAAGCAATAGAAGAGAAGTCTTCTATCCTGATTATTTTAAAACCGTTGAACACAATTTTTCAAGAATTTCTCAAAAGGTTTTTCTAAATCTTTCAAAATTGTGTGTTCAAAACTCCCTTCCTCATACTAGGTTTTTATATCTAAAAATGTCATATGTTATTTTGATCAATTTTTGAGGGGGAGCGTTTAAAAATCAAACCTTTAATGTTGTTGGGTACATCTCTAAAGTTGTCATATTTTATGTATCCAACACATTCCGAAAATGATATTAAATCTGTCATATATTATCGGTAAAGGCATCTCAACTCCGTACCTCAACATATTTTGTGGTGTCGTTTTTCTAAAATTTTGTCAAATTTTGTCTCAAGACACACACATATTGTTGAGGGGGAGCGACCCGACTGAAAATGTTCCATGATTCATGCGTGCACACATGTTTCTCTCCCGTCGATTTTTCGAAAAATGTCATATTTTAATCAATTGGTATCTCTAATATTATATTTTTATATTAGAGATAGGGGAGAAAATGTGATTAAAATGTAATATATCGCAACATGTGATCTTAAAGACTCAAGTGCAACTCTTTCCTTCACATGCCAAACTATTTCGTATATCGATGCATGTGTGTAGGGGGAGCTTTTCGGAAATGTAAAACTTTCAAGTGTTAAAAGTTTTGATTTTTATCAAACACTTTGAATGGTTTTCAATGGTTTAATGGTTATGATCTATACCCAAAACAACCTACTATCCACGACGGAACGATGGAGTCAAAAGGTGGTTTAGGATAGGAAACTAAGTCCTATGATCCAACCAGAACCGGAGGGATCTACCCAAGGACATTCCATAGCTAGAAATAGTTTTCCTTAGGAAAGATGGAGTGGAATGAAGCTGAATGCGGACCAATTACTTAAGTTAGCACTAGAACAATCACAACAAGGTGCTAATGATGACGTATTGGTAAGCATTGAAGGAGTTGAATATTCTATGCAACATAGGTAGAAACCGGGTTAACACATCTTTTGAAGACAAGTGTCATGGACCTAGTGATGCGATGCACAACCCTTCCCCAGCCATTCGAGTTTCTCTCAAAAGAAACTTGTCTCATTGTCACGGAGATCAACACGTATCTATTGACTTTCTCACTCCGAGTCAGTTAATATTGAAAAGGTGGCAGTCTGCTCCAGCCTCCGATTACCAAAATGCACTTATTGAGTCTAGAGCCAATCGAGATCTATCTATCATCTCATTAGGACACAATCGAGTCCTA
This sequence comes from Glebionis coronaria, assembly GCA_025667525.1. Classification (NCBI taxonomy): domain Eukaryota; kingdom Viridiplantae; phylum Streptophyta; class Magnoliopsida; order Asterales; family Asteraceae; genus Glebionis; species Glebionis coronaria. Next base: position 489,680,620 of record CM046874.1, read on the forward strand.
CGCATTATCCTTGTGATATTGCCAGAACATCTGAGTGATACGATTCACAATGAAGATGGAAATCCTGCTTGAGCCAGCATTAAACAAGCTCATGGTAGGTAACTTGTGCGATTCTACACGAATCAAACTTGTGAGAACTGGAAAGCAACTAAGTTTCGATTCTTAATTGATTCAAACTTGATTCCAGGTTTCTTCGCAAAGCCATGTGATCTTGCCAGAACATTCAGAGTGACACTCATTAGTGTGCACAGTGACGAATGGAAATCCTTCCAGTGTCAACATCAAACAGCACTGCGGTAGGTAACTCGCAAGATTCTCTATGAATCAAGCTTGTGACAAACTGGAAAGCAACAATGGTGCGATTCTTTTAGAATCAAACTTGTTCCAGGAAATCTGAATTGATGACTCTAATCAGACGGATAATTTATCCTTATGATTCACTCTTTACGTTCGCAGTCTGCTTTGAGACGGTCGAGTAAAGAGAACTGGCTACTACCGCCGGGAAACCCTGTCAAGGAGGTTCTTAATCGAATCTACCTGATCACAGGTACGGTATTTAATACCGTTTAACGGTCTTCACCGACCGGAGGTAAAACGCTACCGAGTTAGGGTGAAATGTTCAAAGCCATTTCATCCGTGTCTGTATATGTTACTGCATATCAAGAAGGTGGCGTAGCTGTGTAACCTATGTCGATTCAGAAGTCACAAGAGCACAAGATGGCGATAATCAAGATACCTAAGAATGTAAGAATGTAATAGGTCATCTTAGTCACAAGGAGTACAAACGAAGATCTCAAGCACTCAAAGTCAAATGACAAAGGCTCAAGATAAAGATCACGAAAGCATGAAGGAATAAAGCTGTTACAAACAAGATCAAGACCAAGATACAAGACCAAAGCAGGAAGATCTCCTCTACAAGAATGTATTCACTCAACCATCTTATGGTTTTTAAGATTTTTAAGATGACCGATACATTGGGGGAGATTGTTAGCCCTATATTTTATATAGTCGAACAAGAATGTAATAGGTCATCTTAGTCGTTATTGGTCTTGTATAGTAATAGGTTAGTCGGGAAAAGCGGGCTTGGACTTTAAGCTAATATTGTCTTTGTTAGGGGCTATATGCCCAAGTGAATGCCAAGCCCGCCCCAAGATGAAGCCCACAAAGGCCTTAGAGCCGTGGCATATATAACCCTCTTCCACATGTGGAAGAGGGTGTTGGTTCATTTCATAAAACACCTAGTTTTAGTGTAAACCTTCCACTTCTCTCTCTACTCTTTCTCTCTACTTTTCTACTATTTCTCTCTCTAAATCTTGTGTTATGGATTAAATGGGATTAACACTTCTTATACACAATATGAACAAGGTATAGTGCAACTAAACTAATAATCACAAGTATAAATGTGACAACCCGGGTAGGGTCAAAATATGTGGAAATATCCACGGAGATGTCACAAGGGTGGATCGATAGCATATAATCCATAGAGCATAAGATAAAGAGTTAGTCAAATCAGATTACATGTTTATTTAAATAAATAAATAAAAATTGTCTTAAACATGACAAAAGGTGATTGATTTTGTTTCCCAAATAGAACCTTGACGAGTCCTATGATGCAGATTTCTAAGATGCTCGAGGCCATGCACACACCACGTACTAACTTCATATTCCTGTGCAAAACATACTAACGGGGGTCAACATAAAGTTGGTGAATTTACAGATTTTAACAATTAATTAGTTTGGACATACAATAATCATAGAAGTAATAATGCACAAAGCATTCTTACTAAAATGTAAATAACATTTATTTATTATTAGAAACGGAAGCTTAACCCCATAGTCCTCAACAGATGAGGACGTAGTGTCTTACAAAAAGACACCCATTCCAGTTCCAACATGGTATACGTCTATTGTCCCGACCAAGGCACAGTGAGCATGACTCACCCAGACGGGGATGGTCAATCCCTAATAGATCTATTTATAACATTCGGGCGATTTACAACAATTTAACAGTTTTAATAATAATCAATCATAATCAAGTTTATACAATACAGTTATGTCCAGTATATGTTTGCATATTTTCTTTCCCAAAAGGGAATGTTTTATCAAGTTTATATGGGGCTGTAAACTCACCTGGGAGTAGGGAATTGCTTGTTTAACACGGATATCCAATTAAAGCTCACACCAAAGTTATGCCTAATCAGATAGTGCAGTTTTAATAGATAGTACAAGGAACATATATGCATGCTTATACAGATTTTAGTCAGTTCATTTTATGCTATGGTATTTATCTAAATAATCGTAGCTCAAGTATCATTAATATTCGTTTAACTTATCTGTACAAGTTTCATTTCTAAGTGAACATAAAATGCCTAACTCTTAATATCAGCTAGCATACAAGTATGTATAATAATCATGCAACTTACAATTAAGTTTTTTGGTTAAGTAGACATAAAATGTTCTACTTAAAATATTAGTTTTCAATTTGTTCTACGTTCATATAGTTTTTATTTTCTAAAAGTATATGAGTTTATGTATGAGTAGTATATATATATATATATATATATATATATATCCCTAATTGTTTTACAATTATTTCTTAAAGTAAATATAAATATTTTATTTTGAAAGTAAAATATAATATTTTATTTAACTTTAATGTTTCCATAAATCATTTTATCATTCATAAAATAATCTAACTTAAAAGTTTATACATTAATTCTTTATGGTCTAGGTTTTTAATTATGTTTTATTATAATTAAAACTAGATTTTAGGGTTAGGGCTTGTTAATGGTTTAGGAACGTGGCAAAACTAGTCCCTCCACATTTTAAACAAGTATAATCTCTCGGATTTTTCATATATAGTACCTAGAGCTTGTTAATGTTTCGACCTACGGCAGATTTAGTCCCTCTAGTTTTATCTAGGTTTTGTAACTTCACTAAAATTACAAAAACAGCCCCTAGGGATTCTTTATGTTTCGACAGTTTACAAAAATAGTCCTTAGGGTTTTAAAATGACAAAATAACTTTTAGAAACTTCCCAAAATGGTCCCTAGGGTTTAATTCGCCACGGATAGTAATTATTAAACACTATACTTTTGAATATTTACATTTTCAGTCCTTCTGCTTACTAGTTTATCAAAACAAGTTTTATAAGTTACAGTTTTAGTCCTTAAGTTTTATAAATTATCATTTTCATCCAAAAAGTTTTTATAAGTATTATTTTTATTATAAAAACTTTTATTAACATCCAAAATAGTATATGGGCTCATTAAATGGGCTAAACATCTAATGGGCTATTTTAGTGGGCTTAGCTGTATTTTTTAATTAGTTAAATGGGCCTAAGTGTAATCTTAAGTCCATTAAGTTACTAGGATTTATTAAATGGGCTTATTGGGTCCATTAAGTTTTGAATTAACATTTCATGGGCTTGAATAGTCCATTAACACTACTTTACATTTTATGTAAGTTTTAACTTAGTATATTCTTATAAGCTTGTCTTTAGTTTATTCATATTTAGTTTTGAATCTAAAATAGAAGAATAAAACTTATACTTTGTTTTATGTGATGTACCAATTTAGATCTAGGTATGTTACAAGGTTTTATACAAGTCATAAGTTCTAACCATGAGCTTAAGATCCACGGCTATGATTACCATAGTTTATTAAGGTGTGTCAAGTCTTGTTTTAAGATTGCATGTACTTGCGGGTGTTTCAATATTAAGATCTAGCTATGTATATAATAAGAAAACAAGTCAAAGTCCATGTACACCATATATAGCTTACGGTTAGTCATTTAATCTTGGTACTTCCAAGATATGGTTTTTAGCTAGTTTCATATTTACCACTTAACCACAAATCTAGTTTCTACATTTACATGCATGTACACTAAAAGATCATCTAAGTACACATATAACATTTCAGTGATTTTCAATAGTCCATTTAACATGTAATGATACGTATTCCATCATTCAAACTTAGTACATAAATCACGTATTCATTAATCATATATGTCGTGACCTTCTAGGTCATGGTTTTCATGGTTCTTGAGTTACACATGTTTATTTTATGAGATCTATGATTATTTGTTAACCAAAGTCTCGTAAAGTAAGATTTGTAACCCTTGCTACATTAAGTTTATAAAATGTTTTTATATGATTTTAAATCAAGCTTAAACATATAGTACTAGTCATAGATTTCTTATTAAAAGATTTTTAACCATGATTAATGGTACACAAAAATAGGCCGTGACCTTTTAAGATCCTGGCTATTACCAAATCTTGATTTTTAACAAGTTATATACATGTGTTTATAGATGGATGATGATGCATGCAAGTGAAAATGAAGAAACATGAGGAGTATACCTTTCTTGCCTAAATGTTACTAAGGAAGATCTATATGAATAAGGAAGTTAGAGATCTATTCAAGATGATGAAGGAGACTCCAAATATCAACCAAGCCGTGACCTTTAAGGTTCGGCTAGGGCTTGGTATAATACTTCCAAAGATGATGATAATGCTACCAATTGATTTGTGATTACTATGGGACAAAGATCTAGTAGATTTAGTGAACAAACTTGGATTTTTGGTGGCTTATAGCCGAATTGTTTGGGAGAGAAAAGGATGAAGAGGGAAGTGAGATTAGCTTGGATGGGAGAATGTGAAGAGTGAGGGAGAGTTTTTGGCTAAAAGGAGGAGAGAGAGAAGGCAAGGCAAAAGTGGGATTTCCAAGGTATGAACATTTGTGCCAAGTGTTGACACTTGTGTTTCTAAAGCATCCCTTCATCTTCCACCTAAGGGCATGCGTGTCATCCTTAGCCAAAAAGGGAAATGGGCTCAAGTTGTGGGCTTGTGTTGGGCTAGCACACAAAGGTAGAGGATTTTGGGCTAGTCCAAAGTGTGTATGTATGTTTATAATGTACACATACATTTATATATGTAGTACAAACCTCATACAACATTTTCTCATGATTTTTTTAAGTGTTGGGCATAATTAGTTTGTTATTACTTTCAATACTTGTTACCCTAGTCTTATGTACCAAGTTTAGTTATGCATCATATTACCATAGCAAAGTAGTTGTAGAAGTATAAGTACATAGTGGTCAAGTTCACACACAACTTATAGAGGTACAACACATGAGTGAATATTCTAGGATTTATGGGTGAATCTTATTACATAAAATCATGGTAAAATCACGGATTTTACATCACCACCCCTTTATTTTAGCTTTGTCCTCAAAGCTACTAAAAACGTAGTTATCTTTTAAGTGAAAAGATGAGGGTATTTGGCTTTGAAGATGTCTTCTCGTTCCTAGGTGTACTCGGGGCCTCTCTTCGAGACCCATCGTACTTTGATTAACGGGATGCGGCTATGTTTCAATTTCTTGGTTATTCTCTCCATGATTTCCACTGGTGTCTCCGTGTATTGGAGTTGGTCATCGATGTGGACCCCTTCTAAGGGCATAACCAAAAGTTCCTCTGCGTAGCACTTCTTCAGATTTAACACATGGAAGGTGGGGTGTATCTGACTTAACTGTGGTGGCAGTTCTAACGGTAAGACACTTCCCTGATCTTAGCTATCACTTTGAAAGGACCCACATATCGTGGATTCAACTTTCCCCGCTTTCCAAATCGTATAACTCCCTTCCATGGTGATAATTTTAACATGACGTGGTCTCCTACTTTAAACTGCACGGGTCTGCGTTTCTGATTCGCGTAGCTCTTTTGTCGATCAGGTACAGCTTGCAATCTTTGCTTTATGAGGACAATTTGGTCTGTAGTCTCCTGAATCAATTCAGGCCCAGTGAGTTGGAACTCGCCTACCTCTTCCCAGCATACAGGAGAGCGACATTTCCTTCCATAAATGGATTCAAAAGGGGCTGCCTTGATACTGGCGTGATAGCTATTGTTGTAGGAGAACTCAACCAAAGGTATAAGCTCAACCCAACTATTTCCAAAATCAATCACAAATGCCTTTAGCATGTCTTCTAGAGTTTGGATGGTTCGCTCACTCTGACCATCCGATTGTGGATGATAGGCGGTGCTCATATCCAGTTGGGTACCCAGGGCTTGTTGGAGAGCCCTCCAGAAGTTGGAGGTGAATCTGCTGTCCCGGTCACAGATTATTGAGACTGGTACCCCATGTTTGGTTACAATTTCCTTAAGGTAGGTCCTTGCCAACTTGGATAAGGAGTCGGATTCCTTAATGGGTATGAAATTAGCAGACTTTGTGATTCAGTCGACTATCACCCAAATGGCATCATATCCACGAGATGATTTTGGGAGTTTGGTCACAAAATCCATGGTGATGTTTTCCCACTTCCATTCAGGTATCGCAGGCTGTTCCAGTAGACCAGATGGCCTTTGGTGTTCTGTTTTGACACATGCGCGTGTCAGACATTTCTGGACATAAGTGGCGATGTCAGCCTTCATGTTTGGCCACCAATACAATTTCCTCATATCTTGATACATCTTTTTCGATCCCGGATGTATTGAGTATTTGGATTTATGTGACTCGTGCATGATTATGTCCCTCATATTCCCATAGCAGGGTAACCAACTCCTCTAGTGTAAGCACAATGTTCTGTCCGCCCTTGGTTCCAGTTTCTCTTTGGAGAGGTCGGTTCGGAGCATTCCCCCTATGTCTTCTTTCCAGAGGTTTTCGGGTTTCTGTGCTTGGATTTGTGCTTCAAGGATTTGCTTGGGCAGATCTAGATTGATGGTCATGGTTAAGGCTCGAACCCTCATGGGTGGGTCTTTGTCTTTACTTCTCAGTGCATCAGCAACTACGTTTACTTTACCTGGATGGTATTTGATTTCATAATCGTAATCGCTTAACAGTTCGATCCAACGGCGCTGCCTCATATTAAGCTCTTTTTGATCTAATATATGTTGTAGACTCTTGTGGTCGGTGTACACTGTACATTTTGTTCCGTAAAGGTAATGCCTCAAAATTTTCAAGGCAAAGACTGCTGCTCCAAGTTCTAAGTCATGGGTAGTGTGGTTTTTCTCATGCTTCTTTAATTGTCTAGAAGCGTAGGCAATCACTTTCTTTCTTTGCATTAACACTGCTCCCAATCCTTTATATGAGGCGTCACAATATACCTCAAAGTCATCAATGCCCTCGGATAAGGATAAGAGAGGCGCACTAAACAACTTCTGTTTTATCAATTGGAAAGCTGATTCCTCCTTTTCTCCCCAATTAAATTTTACTCCTTTCTGAGTGAGTTTTGTCATTGGTTTGGCTATTTTGGAGAAGTCTTCGATGAATCGGCGATAGTATCCGGCGAGGCCTAGGAATTGGCGGATCTCCGTTGGTGATTTGGGAGATGACCAACTCTTAACGGATTCAACCTTTGCAGGATCTACGTGAATACCATCACTGTCAATGACGTGTCCTAGGAAATGGACTCTGGGTATCCAGAACTCGCATTTGGAAAAATTTTCATATAGCTGCTCTTCCTTGAGTATTTTCAGTACTTGGGTCAGATGCTCAGCATGGTCTTGTTTGTTTTTGGAGTAAACAAGTATGTCGTCGATGAAGACTATCTCGAATTTATCCAAATAGGGTTTACACACCCGGTTCATGAGATCCATGAATATTACCGGTGCGTTTGTCAACCCAAAAGGCATAACTCTAAATTCGAAATGACCATAACGAGTTCTGAAGGCTGTCTTAGGAATATCCTCTTCCCGGACTCTCAGTTGATGGCATCCAGACCTCAAATCAATCTTAGAGTACATGCTTGATCCCTAGAGTTGATCAAACAAGTCGTAAATGCGAGGTAAAGGATAGCGATTCTTTATCGTTAGTTTGTTCAATTCTCGGTAATCGATGCACATTCGAAAAGAACCGTCTTTCTTCTTGACAAACAGAACAGGGGCTCCCCATGGAGAAGAGCTAGGCCTAATGAATCCTTTTTCTAATAGTTCCTGGAGTTGTTTGGCCAGTTCCTTCAATTTTGATGGTGCTAGCCTATAGGGAGCCTTAGCTACAGGTGCAGCCCCAGGAATCAAATCAATTTGGAATTCTATCTGTCACACTGGAGGCATACCCGACAGTTCCTTAGGAAATACCTCGGGAAAATCTCGGACAATCGGCACGTCCTCGATTCGAGTCTCCTCGGGGTTGTCTTCTTCCTCGATCTCGGAGATGTGTGCTAGGAAGATAGGGCATCCTTTGGTCAAGTACCTTTGTGCTTTGGTGCAAGAAATGACACTAAGTCTAGTGTTGATTATATCAGGGTTACCATCCCCTCGTATAATCAAGGTTTCGTTTCCCCAAGGTATACAGACCAATTTTTGATCACATAAGATGACTGCATGGTACTTCGATAGCCAATCCATGCCAATGATGACATCAAAGCTACCAAGACTTACTGGGATCAAATCGATGTTGAAGGGGTGGTTGGGGAGGTTTAAAGTACAACCTCGAATGATGGTGTCAAATGTCACAATTTTTCCGTCAGCTAGTTCTACCGCGTAGTAGGAGTCTAAGACTGATGGAGTAATTTCCAATACACTACTAAATTCCGTTGAGATAAAGCTTCGATCTGCCCCGGTGTCAAATAGGACAGATGCATATCGTTGGTTTAGTAGAAATGTACCGGTGACGATGTTGGAATTTGGATTGGCTTGGGCATCGCCAGTCATGTATACTTGTTATGGGGTTCCTTTGTTGTCCTCCTTCCAGTTGGCCAACTTGGGACAATCAAGTCTCACATGTACAGGGGTCCCACATTCGTAACATACTACAACTTTCTTTGGCTCATGATTACTTTCACGTGCGGGGTTTTGGTTTCCCTTACATTGTTTTCCAGCATCATGATGGTAGTCGCATTCTGAACACTTAGGTTTGGATCCTAAGTATTTCTTGTTACGGGTTATGGGATTAGTGTCATTAGTTAGCTCAATGTTTCGTCTTTTGGAAGATTGCCAGTGCTGGCTACGAGTAGTTCTACCCGACGTCCGCTTGTTGTCCATTTGTCTTTCGGACAGGTTGTGAGCTCGCTTGTTGATCAGCTCTGTCGCAAATTCCATTGCACCTTCCAAGGTAGTGGGTTGTGAAGCTAGCACACTGTCATGAATGTTGTCAGGGAGTCCGCTGACATACTTCTTAATCTTGTCACTCCTTAGAGGAAACATTCTGGTGCACATCAAGCTTAACTCTTGAAATCTTTGGTTGTACCAAAGGATATCATTGTTCTCACACTTGAGATCCCACAGCTCGACTTCTAACTTCTTCATTTCTCCTCTAGGACAATACTTTTCAGTCATTCTTTCCTTGAGGTTGGCCCAAGTGAGTGTATAGGCAGTGTCTTATCCAAGGGTTGCGACCACAGAGTTCCACCAAGTAAGGGCGCTCTCAAGCAGAGTGCATGTCGCAAACTTAACTCTGTTCTTGTTAGCACAACCGCTGATGCAGAAAACTGTCTCTAGTCTTTCAAATCATTGCATCAATTCAACAACTCCTTCTTTTCCTCGGTAGTATGAGGGTTTGCATTTCAAGAATTCGGGGTAAGAACAACCCCTGTTGAAGTTGTTTCTGTGCATGTTGTGGTTCGGTGTATTGCTCATATTAAATTCTTTGGCTGCCATAGCTGCCGTAATGCCTTCACCAATCATCTCTCGGATTTGAGCAGCGGTAACATTATGAGTAGCTTCAGGAACCTCGGTGTTAGCGGTGGTGGGAGCAATTGCATTATTGGGGTTTGATCACGTAATCACCATTTGTCTATAATCATACACAAAATTAGACTATTAGTTCGAACGTTAGTTTAGTTTTTATATTATTTTCAAGAGATGATTAAATGCGTAAAATTCTTAACAAATTTGGATAACCTGCCAGGATTTCATAATATAATACTTTGCACAAAAGATATAACATAAGAGAATGATTGCATGCAAATTTCCATAAGGAATTAAACATTCATCGAGCATATCAAATCCGGGACAGAGACTTAGCTAGACTTGTCCTGGGTTGTGGTACACATAGTCTTAAGTACATCAAATCCCAAAAATACATGCCAGAAAAGAGAGGTACAGCACAAGAATGCATCAACAAAAGCTTGAAAAGAAATAAGAGTACGAAGGTCTCATATCATGATAGCCGGGATACAACCCGTAAGCTTGTCATGATGTAAAAGAAATCCGGTACATCTATACTAGTCCTGCCTAGATGATCCACTAGGTATGGCTGGTGCTGATGGTGCTGATGAACCTGGTGGAGCTACAAATGCTCTTCGGGAACCCTATAATGCCCGAATCGTTGCTCGGGTCTCCTTGAGCACATGGAATGCTGTCAGCAAATGGGTCCGGAGTCTATTGGTGGCTCCTCGGAGATGAGTCATCCCTGCAGTAATCCCGTCATGTCGGACGGTGGCAAAATCACAAAAGATAGACAACGATTGCTCCTGAGAAGATAGGGCCGTATGGGTCTGATGCTGAGGACCCTCCATGACCTGAATACGTTGGTGAAGACGACGGTTCTCCTCTATGAGCCACTTCAATGCTTTATTAGTCTTGGCCTGAACACCCTTAGTGGCATGGGCTTCTCTCCTCATGGTGCGGGAGAAAGTGTCAATACGATCATGGATGACGGTGTGGCCTTGTCGGCCAGCTATCATTAGGCTACGGAGGTCCGATATCTCCTTCTCCTGGCGTGCAGCCAGTGCAGCAATCTGAGCCTGAACGAGATCGACATGTCTCGCTCTGGAGCCTTCCCCGGTCTCATAAGTAGAGACGGGTACGGACTCGGAGAAATAGCCCGATGATAAGAATGGAGGCACGGAAGGTGATAGACTAGGTAGAACCTGGTCCTCCTCCATAGAGGTCGGGGCTAGTATAGCTGATGCGGAGGTAGGAAATGGGTCCTCTGGGAGTACAGCCTCGATAGTTGGGTCATCCTATAAATCCGAGGCTGACAACCATCCATACTGCGTCGATCGTGGAGATGAACAAACAACTGGGGTAGGAGCTACTACGGGTAGAAGAATCGAGGATGCAGTAGGCGGAGTCATGATGCTCTGAAATAGTATTATTTTAAGTTTGAAGTGAGTATAAGCTTACAAACAAAGAACAATATTATTTTAGATTACATGCTTTATGAAATATATCCCTTTTAAACAATTATTATAATGTTTTAATGTTATAAATATTAATACTTATATTTACATATACGTATTATCATTTAAGCAGTTCATTCAACAATTCGTAAGTGTAAGGTTTGGGTTAATATTGCCTATATTCTCATTTCAGTATTTTACTATATAGTGTAAAATTTTCAAGTTTTAGCACGTCTAACATTTTTCATAGCAATAACTCACTAAGCAGTATTAATAATCAAGTTTAGTAAACATATATATATATATATACAATTAGTTCACATAGCATAAAATGCCCTAAGATCTATATGCTTAACTTACACGGTCCCAAAATAAAATCCCAAAAAGATTTTTATAAGTTATAGTCCAGTTTTAAATAAAAAAATCATTTTATTTTTATTTTATTTAAAAATTTATCTGGTTCTCTATAACTAATGCTCTGATACCATTCTCTGTGACACCATGGGTAGGGTCAAAATATGTGGAAATATCCACGAAGATGTCACAAGGGTGGATGGATAGCATATAATCCATAGAGCATAAGATAAAGAGTTAGTCAAATCAGATTACATGTTTATTTAAATAAATAAATAAAAATTGTCTTAAACATGACAGAAGGTGATTGATTTTGTTTCCAAAATAGAACTCCTGACGAGTCTTATGATGCAGATTTATAAGATGTTGGATGCCATGCACACACCACGTACTAACTTCATATTCATGTGCAAAACATACTAACTGGGGTCAACATAAAGGTTGTGAATTTACAGATTTTAACAAATAATTAGTTTGGACATACAATAATCATAGAAGTAATAATGCACAAAGCATTCTTACTAAAATGTAAATAAAATTTGTTTATTATTAGAAACTGAAGCTTAACCCCATAGTCCTCAGCATATGAGGACGTAGTGTCTTACAAAAAGACACCCATTCCAGTTCCAACATGGTATACGTCTGTTGTCCCGACCAAGGCACAGTGAGCATGACTCACCCAGACGGGGATGGTCAATCCCTAATAGATCTATTTATAATCGGGCGATTTACAACAATTTAACAGTTTCAATAATAATCAATCATAATCAAGTTTATACAATCCAGTTATGTCTAATATATGTTTGCATATTTTATTTCCCAAAAAGGAAAGTTTTATCAAGTTTATATGGGGCTGTAAACTCACCTAGGAGTAGGCAATTGCTTGTTTAACACGGATATCCAATTAAAGCTCACACCAAAGTTATGCCTAATCAGATAGTACAGTTTTAATAGATAGTACAAGGAACATATATGCATGCTTATACAGATTTTAGTCAGTTCATTTTATGCTACGGTATTTATCTAAATAACCGTAGCTCAAGTATCATTAATATTCATTTAACTTATATGTACAAGTTTCATTTCTAAGTGAACATAAAATTCCTACCTCTTAATATCAGCTAGCATACAAGTATTTATAATAATCATGCAACTTACAATTAAGTTTCTTGGTTAAGTAGACATAAAATGTTCTACTTAAAATATTAGTTTTCAATTTGTTCTACGTTCATATAGTTTTTATTTTCTAATAGCATATGAGTTTATGTATGAGTAGTATATATATATATATATATATATCCCTAATTGTTTTACAATTATTTCTTAAAGTAAATATAAATATTTTATTTTGAAAGTAAAATATAATATTTTATTTAACTTTAATGTTTCCATAAATCATTTTATCATTCATAAAATAATCCAACTTAAAAGATTATACATTAATTCTTTATGGTCTAGGTTTTTAATTATGTTTTATTATAATTAAAACTAGATTTTAGGGTTAGGGCTTGTTAATGGTTTAGGAACGTGGCAAAACTAGTCCCTCCACATTTTAAACAAGTATAATCTTTCAGATTTTTCATATATAGTACCTAGGGCTTGTTAATGTTTCGGCCTATGGCAAATTTAGTCCCCCTAGTTTTATCTAGGTTTTGTAACTTCACAAAAATTACAAAAACAGCCCCTAGGGCTTCTTTAAGTTTCGGCAATTTACAAAAATAGTCATTAGGGTTTTAAAATGACAAAATAACTTTTAGAAACTTCCCAAAATGGTCCCTAGGGTTTAATTCGCCATAGATAGTAATTATTAAACCCTATACTTTTGGATATTTACATTTTCAGTCCTTGTGCTTACTAGTTTATCAAAACAAGTTTTATAAGTTACGGTTTTTGTCCTTAAGTTTTATAAATTGTCATTTTCATCCAAAAAGTTTTTATAAGTATTATTTTCATTATAAAAACTTTTATTTAATATTCAAAATAGTATATGGGCTCATTAAATGGGCTAAACATCTAATGGGCTATTTTAGTGGGCTTAGCTATATTTTTAAGTCCTTTAATTAGTTAAATGGGCCTAAGTGTAATCTTAAGTCCATTAAATTACTAGGATTTATTAAATGGGCTTATTGGGTCCATTAATTTTTGAATTAACATTTCATGGGCTTGAATAGTCCATTAACACTACTTTACATTTTATGTAAGTTTTAACTTAGGATATTCTTATAAGCTTGTCTTTAGTTTATTCATATTTAGTTTTGAATCTAAAATAGAAGAATAAAACTTATACTTTGTTTTATGTGATGTACCAATTTAGATCTAGGTATGTTACAAGGTTTTATACAAGTCATAAGTTCTAACCATGAGCTTAAGACCCACGGCTATGATTACCATAGTTTATTAAGGTGTGTCAAGTCTTGTTTTAAGATTGCATGTACTTGCGAGTGTTTCAATATTAAGATCTAGCTATGTATATAATAACAAAACAAGTCAAAGTCCATGTACACCATATATAGCTTATGGTTAGTCATTTGATCTTGGTATTTCCAATATATGGTTTTTAGCTAGTTTCATATTTACCACTTAACCACAAATCTAGGTTCTACATATACATGCATGTACACTAAAAGATCATCTATGTACACATATAACATTTTAGTGATTTTCAATAGTCCATTTAACATGTAATGATACGTATTCCATCATTTGAACTTAGCACATAAATCATGTATTCATTAATCATATATGCCGTGACCTTCTAGGTCATGGTTTTCATGGTTCTTGAGTTACACATGTTTATTTTATGAGATCTATGATTATTTGTTAACCAAAGTCCCATAAAGTAAGATTTGTAACCCTTGCTACATTAAGTTTATAAAATGTTTTTATATGATTTTAAATCAAGCTTAAACATATAGTACTAGTCATATATTTCTTATTAAAAGATTTTTAACCATGATTAATGGTATACAAAAATAGGCTGTGACCTTTTAAGATCATGGCTATCACCAAATCTTGATTTTTAACAAGTTATATACATGTGTTTATAGATGGATGATGATGCATGCTAGTGAAAATGAAGAAACATAAGGAGTATACCTTTCTTGCCTAAATGTTAGTAAGGAAGATCTATATGAATAAGGAAGTTAGAGATCTATTCAAGATGATGAAGGAGACTCCAAATATCAACCAAGCCGTGACCTTTGGTATAATACTTCCAAAGATGATGATAATGCTACCAATTGATTTGTGATTACTATGGGACAAAGATCTAGTAGATTTAGTGAACAAACTTGGATTTTTGGTGGCTTATAGCCGAATTGTTTGGGAGAGAAAAGGATGAAAAGGGAAGTGAGATTAGCTTGGATGGGAGAATGTGACGAGTGAGGGAGAGTTTTCGGCCAAAAGGAGGAGAGAGAGAAGGCAAGGCAAAAGTGGGATTTCCTAGGTTGGAACATTTGTGCCAAGTGTTGACACTTGTGTTTCCAAAGCATCCCTTCATCTTCCACCTAGGGGCATGCGTGCCATCCTTAGCCAAAAAGGGAAATGGGCTCAAGTTGCGGGCTTGTGTTGGGCTAGCACACAAAGGTAGAGGATTGTGGGCTAGTCCAAAGTGTGTATGTATTTTTATAATGTACACATACATTTATATATGTAGTAGAAACCTCAACAACATTTTCTCATGATTTGTTTTAAGTGTTGGGCATACATAGTTTGTTATTACTTTCAATACTTGTTACCCTAGTCTTATGTACCAAGTTTAGTTATGCATCATATTACCATAGCAAAGTAGTTGTAGAAGTATAAGTACATAGTGTTCAAGTTCACACACAACTTATAGAGGTACAACACATGAGTGAATATTCTAGGATTTATGGGTGAATTTTATTACATAAAATCATGGTAAAATCACGGATTTTACAATAAAGAATAATAAATGTAAAGAGATAAGGGAAAGAAAGATCAAACCAAACACCAAGGATTTATAATGGTTCGGCAACGAAGCTCATTCCTCGCCCCTACTCCACTCCTCGAGTACTCCTTACTCGAAAGTTCACTAATCAAAAAGCTTCTTAAGGTGGAGACACAGTACACAACGTTGCTTATCCAATTTCTGACTCTAAGCTAAAAGTCGAGCCCTAATCTTAGCTATGACCAATATACACTAGTATCCTTTAAGGACCAAATATAAACCTTAGTACATACACAACTTCCAAATAGACACAGCTACTTGGATCTTCACAACTATGACACAATAATTACTAAATAAGATTAGATCTTCAATGGATCTTTGATGTAGATAAAACACTTCAAGGATGAAAGTATTCTTCTCTTTGCACTTGGAGAGGAAGAGATGGGAGAAGAAAGATTCACTTCTAAACAAGTAGTAATCAACCAAATGACCAAGGATTTGAGTGATTTTAGAAGTATGAAAGAATATGGAATTATAGTGCAAAAGAGGTGAAGAGAAAATCTGAGAATGGTCCACTATTTATAAGACAAGACTCCAACGGCTATATTTCCCGCGGTTCTTTATTGCAGCCCGTGGTTCCTTATCGATAAGGAACCGCATAGTCACTTAAGGAACCGCCAGAGTAGACTCCGCTCCTTTTTGTCCTTTAGTGTTATGGTTCGAATCTGGTGATTAAAATATCATGAAAGGATATTCCAAACCAAGATAGAATATACCATTTTCAAATTTTCAAATTTTCAAATAATTAATTTAATAAAACATTTTCTTACAAAGAAAGTTTAATAAAAACTTGTCACACTTAGTAAAAAGTGAGTTTTAAGAAAAGATTAAATCCTTGATCACTTAATTAGGATGAGTACTTTTTTGTACATACCTTAAGTGATAATGGTAGAAATAAAAAATACTTGAACTCAAGAATTCTTTTTTCGTTGTTTTCGTAAATGCTTGTTTTTACATATTGTCGTAATCAAAACAAAGCGAGATCGAAAAATGCAAGTAACGTTTTTAGGCATCATTACATTAACACTTTTGTCTGTCAGAGCTTAATGTGAAGTTTCAATTAGATTGCAAATTAAGGTCATCTCCTAAGCAGGTAAGGAACCATAACCATGAACTCTTGCACTCAGATTCAGCAATTGCATAAGCTACCGGGTACACACCATTATTTCCATCCACACCAACAGCCGTTAAGATCTGACCAGTATATGGACCTTTAATAAATGCTCCATCAAAACCTATAATTTCCCTTTTAGTTTCTCTTAAACGTGCTTTCAGTGAACCAAGACATATATAAATTCATTTAGAAACCCTTGAATCAAGGGTTAAATCGATGTTTGTATCAACCTGGATCTTGACAGTCGTATGTGGGTTTTTTCGCTTCAACTCCATTGCATAATCCCTCTATTTTTTATATTTCTCTTTGATGAGATGGCATTTATACATGATCTCATCGTTCTTTTCGGGCTTTTAATGCATAAAAATGTCATAAAATACCATATATATGCTTGTGTTTGTTTACTTGTATATTTTAGGTATGGATATCGTGAAAAAGACAAAAGATCACAAGATACAAGGAAAAACGGACACGAGAAACGAAGCCGTACAAAGAACCGGGCCCTAATCATGGAATATTCAACATTTATCCTTGAAGACTTAAAGATGTGCAAGTTGGATCCTCATTTATTGAAGAAATGACACTTAAAACCCTTGTATATTGATAATTACAAGTTTGGTCCCTTAAGTTTGTCAAAATTACACAAAAGGTCCTTCAACTTTGAAGAAATGGCAAGATTAGTCCCTCAACAAATCCAAATTCCCAACAATGGTCCCTCATGAAGTTAAAGATACATTGAAGACCTTTGAAGATCAACATTGTCCAAAATCAGCCCTTGCAATATTCAAAAATGTCAAAAATAACCCTTGGAACACTTTGTGGAAATTTTGGTGCCAAAAGTGACAAATGGTGAAAGTTATTAACAAAGAGAAACACGTTTTGTTTGCAAAATAACTTGTTATACAACTTTTCCCAAAACACAAGGACCAAAGCTGTCATATCCCAAACTTCAAATTCCTAAAAATGCGCCAAACACTTACTGTTTGGATTTTTACCAGGGATGAACAAGTTTTTACCCAGGATCAAAAAGGAGCAAAACAAAGGGGAAAACAAAATTGACTCAACCCACGTGTGATTCACATCACCTCAATCACATCCCACACCTTAAAACTCAAATCCCACTACCAGAATGATTCCCCCATCCCCACTCACAATACGACACCTGGCATTTGATCCTTACTTGGCAAAATCAAGGGCTGCAAATCATTACTTGGTCCCTAAGCACTCAATAAACGTCCAGGATTCAACCAAAACAGCTGGCAACACACCTAGAAGATTCTGCAAGGATAGAATAGGAATTTCAGTTGCTAGGGTTTGTGAATAGTGTTTAGCCAGGCATTTGCCTATAAAAGGAGACATCAACATGTGAGAGTCCCTTTGTTCTAGTTTTAGGCTATTATCTTTGTAATTCCTTATTAAGTTTAAACAAAATTTGAATTTCTAAAATTGTGAAATCTCTTTTTGATTTAATTAAAAGTTTGGTGTTTGAGTAGCCTAATTCTGAGTTCCATTTGATTGTTAAGGCCCACCTTAATCTTGTGGTTAAGGCACGTCTTGTTTCATAAGGTTTTTAAGGTTTGAATACCTTGAAATCCTAGGTTCTGTTTTGGCTTATTTTTTGTACTAACCCTTGACCATTTGCTATAAGCTCTTACAAGCTTGTTGACACCAAGCTTGTGAAGGGATTAGAGCCCTTGGTTGAGTTGTTTGCTGCTTGTGTTGAAGATATAAAGTCCTTGAGGTTCTACTTTGAACCATCAACCAAGGCAGTTTGCATCATCTTCATTGAAGTACCTTGGTCTTGTTCTAGTTGTTGAACAAGGTCCAAGGAGCATTGCTGGCCTTCCTAGGATGTTGTGGAAGGCAGGTATAATCCCTTGTTAAGATTCCACTCAAAATTTCATGTTTATGACTGATTTTGATTTGGTGCTTTGATTTTGAGTATTGGTGTTTGAGCTGGTGATTTTTGTGTTTGATTGTGTTAGTTGCTATCTAGTAAGTGTTTTTTATCATTAAAATCAGTAGGTTATTAGTTAAAATCACAAGTTTCTTTGTTAAGTGGTAGATTAAGGAGTGTTTGGGTCTACTGCTTGAATTGGGATTGTGGTTTGCTAAGTGCTTGTGTTGTGGTTGCAAGTGTTTGTATCTGTTTGTTAGGTGCATATGTTCATCTGTTTGCAGGTTTTGTGGGTTTGATCACCTAGATTCATAATTTAGCTATAAAATCTTTAAAACCTGGTAAAATTAGCTAGAATTTTGAGGACACCTAGATCTAAGCTTAGGCTAGGGCTAACAAGTGCTAAATCATAGTTAATCACATCAGGGAAGAAGGATTTGAGGCTTGAAATTGGATCAAGTGTCAAGTATATCAGCAAACTTGTTTCTGCATATGTTCATTGTTCATCAGTAACTTCTAGTGCTTTGATCTTGTTATTTACTTTGATTTAGTGTTTGATTATTGTTGCTTTGTGTTTATTCTTAGTTTATATAGCTTGTGTATGCATCCTGTTAAGTTTGGTTGGCTTATTGTGGCTAAATCTGCTTATTAAGTGCTTAACTGCTTATTTCCATATCTGGTGCATATCTGGTGACGGTTTGGCTTATTATGGCTTATTGTGTGAACCAATTTGTGATTTTCTTGTTGCTATTGAATCCTTGTGGTTCACTGATCACAAGGGTGCCTTTGTTTCCAACTAAATCAAACCAGAACTCTCAAATAAGCTTGGTCAAATAGTCAAAGCAGTGGGAACTCCTTTCCCCTGCTAGTTACCACTGATAGTGTAAATTTGGGTTCAGCTTATCAATAAGCTATAATAGCTTATTCCAACCTGCAACAACTTTGTTTTTGTAATAGGTGCTCATATTTTGACCCATTTTTTGATACTGGAGCATTTGGGTGGTTGACTTTAGGGTTTGACTAGAAAACCAACTCCATTGACTTTTTCATAAGTTCATTTGTGCTTATTCTGGCTTATTGGTTGTGCTTATTGGATTTTTGTTGATTGATTTTGCTTATTGAGTCCATTTGAAAGCTTTTGCAAGTTGAATCAAGTCCTGAGGTGCCCTAAATCTCTAAAACGACTATTTTGTCTTTCAGTGAAATTTTTCTTTGCTTATTTCTGGCTTATTGAGTGAGATTTTTCAAAATTTCTTTTTACAGATCTTATAAGCATCCCAAAAGAAGGCTGTGTGTCAAATTAGAGCTTATGGCTTAATGGGCTGAAAAGCCCAATAAGAATAAGCTGAGTGTTAAATAAGCTGTGATAAGCTCATTTTCAGCTTTTGGGCCTTTAGAGTTTTGTTCTTAGAATTGAATTTTGAGTCAGATAGGGCTTTTCCAAGTCAATTGGGCCAAGTTTGACTTTTTGGGCCCAAAAGCCCAATTTGGTTGACTGTTTTTGGTTTTGGCCCATTTGAGGGCCCAATAGGGGTATTTTGGTAATTTCACTTTGATTTTCTGATTATTTAGGTTAAAACAAACTAGTTTGCAAGTTTTTATAATTTTTTATAATTTTTGAATTTTTAATATTATTTTATTATTATTTTTAAAATTTCACATTTTCCAACTTTTTACATTTTTCTTAGGTTTAATACATCAAAATAGGAATTTAGCAACTTTTAGAATAATTTTATCTCTTTTAGATTAATTCTTATAATTATTTTAAGTGTTAATAGTTTTTAAATCTTTTTAAATAGTTTTTATTAGTTTAAAAATTTCTAAAAATAGTTTTTAATCTTTTTAGGTCATTTTAGAGGTTTACCAATTGAAAAATCTTTATTTGGGCTTTTTGATAATTTATTTGATTTTTAGGGCTTTAATTAGCATTTAAAAATTGAATATTTAATTATCTAAAAGGTTTGAAAAAGTTTTGATCATTGGTAAACTCTTAGTTTATTTAATTTGATTTTTGGTGAATTTTTGGTAATTTTTAGAATTTATTTTTATTTTTGTGTTTTTCTTTAAGGTTCTACGTCTTAACTTTCTAGTAGTGTTTATTTTTATTTTTATTTTTTTCGTCTTCGTCATCTTCTTTTCTCATCCCCTTCTAAACCAATCATTAATCACAAACATTTAACAAATTTCTCACACACATATACCTCCTTGGGAAACGAACTTTCATTTCATTAAGGGTCATTAACACTTGATTTTTCCTAAAGTCATTTGTTTGATACTTACCACTTTTACGCCTTTTTCCTAAGAGGTGTAATTTACTACAGCCATGTTGGCGCCACTGCCGGGGAGGTGTGTCGTGATTAATTTGCATTGTTGTTTTTAATATTAACCAAATAGTATTTGTATTAGTAGAACTCTACTAATACGTATTATAGGTTTTCTTGGTTTTTCTTGTACAAATATTATTACTATATTGTATTAAGTATCACAATCAATATACAATATCTCCAAAAGTGTGAAAACACAACCTTAATTGGGATTTCATCACTCAATTATTGTATTCGAATCTCAAACAAAAAAAAGGCAAAAATAGATAAATACTTTCGTGAAGCTCGATTTTGAAAGATACAAACTATAAGGTGGGTATAAGGCGGGTATTACAAATTATACCCTAAGGTAAAAGGCTCTTAAGTGCTTCGCGCCGCCTCGTTTCCCCGCTTGCTTGTGAGTATTTTGAGATTGAAGGCTAATCGAGGGTTTTGCCGCCCAAAGTATTATTACGTATAATATATTTGCTTGGTTTCTTTGTGATTAAAACCTCTTGAACAATTTGGTTTTCACCAAAGTTCTAAAGTCATTCGAAGGCATTCACTCCACGTGATCGTTTTCATTCCTTTGAGGCTTCTTTAATCAAGAGTTTGATTCGAGGAGAGATTTTGTAGATTGTTGTCTACGAAGATACACCAAAATCCAAAAAATTAAATATCATCAAAAACGCAAAAAAATTGAAAATTCACAAAACACCCAAAAAGAATCTTCTTTGCTCACCTTCCATTCTTCGTGAAGTTTATGATCACTCGTAATCAAGCAAAACGAGCTCGTAAACGACTTCAAAATCAAGCCAATCAAGAGACGTTGATTGTTGAAGAATCTCCAATTGTTGAACCTATTGTAGAACAAGAAGTCGTCATGGCTAATCGTACTATGATGGAGTTGCTACAAGCACCCACCGAGGGTTTTGGAGAGGCTATTGTGATTCCCGCCATCCTTGCGGAGAATTTCGAGATTAAGACGGGTTTAATGTCGATGTTGCAAGCAAATAAGTTTAGAGGTCACGAGAAAGACAACCCGCATTACCATATTAGGAATTTTAACCGTCTCACCGCCACTAGCAAGTTTAAGGATGTTCCACATGACGCCATTAAGATGATGTTGTTTCCATACTCGTTGGATGGACCCGCAAAAATTTGGCTCGAGAAAGAACCGCCAAATTCGATTTTGACATGGGCCGATCTCGTTTCTAAGTTTGTGAACAAGTTTTTTCCACCATCTAAAACAACACACTTGAAAAATGAGATTTCACGATTTGTGCAAAGAAATAATGAAAGTTTTTCAATGGCATGGGAACGATTTAAAGAAATGTTACATGAATGTCCACACCATGATTTTACGGAATTGCATCAAGTGGATACTTTTTATAATGAGCTTAATGATCATGAACGAGATTATTTGAATGCCGCCGCGGGTGGTAATTTTTTGTGCAAGTCAACAAATGAGGCTTTACAAATCATCGAAAATAGATCTAAGGTTTATAACCCTCGTAACACACCGAGTGTTGCCAATTTGGGTTCGTCATCTTCGTCACAATCGTCTCGTAGCATTAATGCCTTACATGATGAAGCTAATGAGGAAAATCGGTTTTTTGATAGATTTGCTAATCTAATGTCCCATTGGAAGGCTCAAGAAGCTTCCAATTCCACTTCGGTTAAAGCGGTTGCTAAGAGTTGTTTGTCTTGTGGGGGAGCTCATGATCTTTCCTAGTGCATTACCGCGGATGGTAACACTTTGAGTGCTTATGTAGCAACGGGAACTTACAACCAAAACGGTCAAGGTTCCCGCCCAAATCAAGCTCCACCAAATCAAAATGTTAACAATTATCGAAACAACAACCAAGGTAATTACCAAGGCAACACACGCAACTACAACAAAGGTAATTATCAAAATGGGAATGGACAAATTTCTAATCAAAACCAAAACCGTGATTTTCAAAACACTACACAAGGTTTTCAAAATGCTCACACTAAAAATTTGCAAGGAGAATTTTTGGATTATGCTAAAGCAAATGATGCTAAATTTGATAACATGCAACGTGAGATGATTAGCTTAAGGTCCGAGTTGAAAAACGAGCTAAAAAATGAACTTGCTAATGAACTAAAAACTCATGCAAATAAAATGGAAGGAAATGTCCAACGTCTTCAACAAAACCAACAAAAGATGGAATTAGGACAACATGAGATTAAGCAAGAATTATTAAAAGCGGATGCTAGGCAATCAAAATTTGAGGACCGAATGGCTAAGATGTTTGAAGCAATCATGTGTAAACCCTCTTCCTCGGGTGGTCTTCCTAGTGATACCATTGCAAACCCGAAGGGAGAAATGAAGGTTATTACTACACGAAGTGGTAAAACTTTCAAGGAACCAATCTCTCGTCCAAGTACTTCTACGGAGAAGGAAATCGAGAAAGAACCCGAGGTGATGGTCGAAAAGGAGCATATTACAATCCCACAAAGTACCGCTCATGCCACACCTACGGTTGAACCAATACCAATTGTGGAACCCGAGTTTCCAAGGCCGTTGCCTAATGACCAACCCACACCACCTTTACCCTACCCTTCGAGACGAAACAAAGAGAAAATGCAAGAACGTAACAAACAACAAATCGAGCTTTTTATAAAAATGTTTCAACAAGTGCATTTTGATGTGAGTTTAGCCGACGCGTTGTTGTATATGCCTCGTTTCGCTTCCACTTTTAAAATTATGATGAGCGATAAGGAAAAGCTTTCAAAGCTTGCTAATTGTTCTTCGGTTTATCTTAACCGCATACCGGAAAAAGTTGGTGATCCGGAAAGTTTCTCATTCCTTGTGACATACAAGATATGAAAGAATGCCTCGCCTTGGCCGATCTTGGTGCGAGCATTAATTTGATGCCATTTTCCATTTGGAAATCGCTTTCGCTTCCGGCTCTCATTCCTTCGAACATGTCCATCGAGATGGCCGATCATTCTACGATTATGGCATGTGGAGTAGCCGAAGATGTTTTCGTGAAAGTGGGGAAGTTCTACTATCCCGTTGATTTTATAGTAGTTGACATCCCCGCGGATCCTCAAATTCCTCTAATTTTAGGTCGTTCATTTTTAGATACTTCGAGATCGCTTATCGGTGTTCATGCAAGAACTATCACTTTGAGATTCAACGAAGAGGAACTTGTTATAAACGCTACTCAAAACTCGAAACCTTCTCATGTTTATGCAATCGCTACCATCAATCACATTGACATCGTTGATGTGGTTTGCGATGAGTTTTCACAAGAAGTGTTAGGTTTTTCCGATAGCTCGTCAAGTGGCAATCCCACTATTTTAGATCCGATTCTTGCTAATTCCACACCAAATCTCACTCCATTCCAAGGAGGCGATCTCACTTCAAATGAAATCGACAATGAAGATGAGGTGTTGATTAGTGATGATACTTCTATTCCACCATTTCTTTCGCCGATGGAAGTTATGAGTGTTGAACCAAAATCTTCAATCGAGGAACCACCTATCCTTGAATTGAAAGATCTTCCTTCTCACCTTGAATACGCATTCTTGGAAGGTGATGACAAGTTGCCGGTTATTATTGCAAAAGATCTTGCTAATGATGAAAAAACCGAGCTCTTGAAAGTTCTTAAGGCTCATAAAGGGGCAATTGCGTGGAAAATATCCGACATTAAGGGTATTGACCCAAAATTTTGTACTCACAAGATTTTAATGGAGGAGGACTACAAACCCGCAATTCAAAGTCAAAGAAGGGTGAATCCCAAAATTCACGATGTCATTAAAAAGGAGGTCCTAAAACTCCTTGACGCGGGAATGATTTATCCTACATCCGATAGTCCATGGGTGAGCCCAATCCATTGTGTCCCTAAAAAGGGAGGAATGACCGTTGTGCCTAATGAAAACAACGAGTTAATTCCCACTCGTGTTGTGACCAGTTGGAGGGTGTGTATTGACTACCGAAAGTTAAATGACGCCACTCGTAAAGACCACTTTCCTTTGCCCTTCATGGATCAAATGTTGGAGCGACTTGCGGGAAATGAATTCTATTGCTTTTTAGATGGTTTTTCCGGTTACTTTCAAATCCCTATCGACCCTCGTGATCAAGAGAAGACTACGTTTACGTGTCCTTATGGAACGTTCGCTTATCGTAGGATGCCTTTCGGACTTTTAATGCACCCGGTACGTTTCAACGGTGTATGATGGCGATTTTTCACGATATGATCGAGAAGTCGATGGAAGTGTTTATGGATGACTTCTCGGTGTTTGTTAATTCGTTCACGTCATGTTTATCTAATCTCGAGCAAATGTTAAAACATTGTGAAGAAACCAATCTTGTGCTTAATTGGGAAAAATGTCATTTTATGTGTAAACAAGGAATCGTCTTAGGACATAAGGTGTCAAAGGCGGGGATTGAGGTCGATAAAGCTAAGGTAGACGTCATCGCCAAGTTACCTCATCCCAAAACCGTTAAGGGAGTTAGGAGTTTCCTAGGCCACGCGGGCTTTTATCGTCGTTTCATCAAGGACTTTTCGAAAATCTCTCGTCCTATGACACACCTTATCGAGAAGGATGCTCCTTTTAACTTCAATGAGGATTGTGTTAAGGCTTTCGAAACTCTCAAATGGAAACTTACCGAAGCTCCCATTCTTGTTGCTCCTAATTGGGAATTACCCTTTGAAATCATGTGCGATGCAAGTGATTATGCTATAGGGGCCGTCTTAGGGCAACGTTATGACAAGCATTTCCGTCCTATCCATTATGCTAGTAAGACGATGACCGAGGCTCAATTAAGGTACACCACAACGGAAAAGGAATTCCTTGCCGTGGTCTATGCTTTTGAGAAATTCCGACCTTATCTCGTCTTGACTAAAAGCATCGTGTATACCGACCATTCGGCTATCAAGTATCTCTTAGCTAAGCAAGATGCTAAGCCGAGATTGCTTCGTTGGATGCTCCTCCTCCAAGAATTTGATGTCACCGTGCTTGACAAAAAAGGAGCCGAGAATCTAGCGGCCGATCATCTCTCTCGTCTAGAAGATCCTCACAAAGATGTTTTCGAGAATAAGGAAATTACCGAAACATTTCCTCTTGAGACTCTCGGTGTAGTGAATTCTAAAGACACCACCCCATGGTTTGCCGACATTGCAAATTACCATGCGGGCAATTTCATAATCAAGGGTATGACGACACAACAAAAATGAAAATTCTTTCGTGACGTCAAGTTCTATTTTTGGGACGACCCTTATCTCTTTCGGATTTGTGTGGATCAACTCGTTCGACGTTGTGTGTTTGGTGTCGAAGCTTCTAATATCCTTAGGGCTTGTCACGAGGGACCCACGGGTGGTCACCACGGTGCTAATCTCACGGCTAAGAAAGTGTTCGATGCCGGTTTCTTTTGGCCTTCTATCTATCGTGATGCACACGCACTTGTGAAGTCGTGTGATTCGTGCCAACGTCAAGGAAAATCGTCTCAACGTGATGAAATGCCGCAAAACATAATTCAAGTGTGTGAGATTTTCGACATATGGGGAATAGACTTTATGGGGCCGTTCCCATCGTCTCATGGCAACAAATATATCCTCGTCGCGGTGGACTACCTTTCTAAGTGGGTGGAAGCTAAGGCTTTGCCTACTAATGATGCTCGTGTGGTAGTGAAGTTTTTGAAGCAACTATTCTCTCGGTTCGGAACCCCTCGTGCTATTATAAGCGATCGTGGAACCCATTTTTGTAATGACCAATTCGAAAGGGTTCTAAAGAAATATGGAGTTACTCATCGTCTTTCTACGGCTTATCACCCACAAACGAGCGGGCAAGTCGAGGTTTCGAACCGAGCTTTGAAGAGGATTTTAGAGAGGTCAATTGGAGAAAACCGTGCTTCATGGTCCGACAAACTCGATGACGCTTTATGGGCCTTTAGGACCGCTTATAAGACACCTATTGGTTGCACTCCTTATAAGTTAGTCTATGGGAAGAATTGTCATTTGCCCATTGAATTGGAGCACAAGGCATATTGGGCCCTTAATCATGCAAACTTTGACTTGAAGACCGCGGGAGATCACCAGAAAATACAATTGAATGAATTGGATGAATGAAGAGATAACGCTTATTAAAATTCATTAATCTTTAAAGAAAAGACTAAAAAGTTTCATGATTCAAAGATTAAAAACCGGGTTTTTAACGTTGGTGATCAAGTGTTTCTTTTTAACTCTCGTCTTAAGATATTTTCCGGTAAATTGAAATCTCGTTGGTCGGGTCCGTTCACCATTACACAAGTGTTTCCATATGGGACCATTGAGCTAGCTCAAGATGATGGTCCTAATTTCAAGGTGAATGGACATAGGCTTAAGCACTACTTTGGTGGGGAAATTCCTTCAATGGTTGCCCTCGACCAAGTCACCTTCCCCAATGATAATTAGCATTGAGGGGATCGAGACGAGCTCATGACTCGGTAATCAAAAACGAGGTGCCGTGTGGAGGAGATCCCATGCTTATCTTTTAGGCTTACTATTCACTAATAAGGGGACTTGTACCCTTTCAACTCGTTGTCTCGTGGTTGTTTGTGATTGTGTTATCTAGATCATCATCATCTACGATTGAAGACTCTCGTGTTCGTTTACGTGAGCCTCCATCGTTCATTTGAAGAAGTTTTTCACGATTCCATGACATATCCTTTAATTTTCTAACAATTATCTTTTAGCATACCTAATAAACATTCGACTCTTCGTCTCTAGTATGGAGGTGCTCCACCTTTAGACTCGAAACATTGAGGACAATGTTTACTTTTAGTATGGGGGGGTGAATAGATACTTGCTTTGCTACTCCCTCACGCTTTCCAATTTTCAATGTTTTGATTTGCTAATAAGGCTAAAAATGGCAAAATTTTAAAAATTTTCTTAGTTTTCATAAGTGTTTTTAAGACACGAATGTATATTTTCC
Source organism: Glebionis coronaria (assembly GCA_025667525.1). Lineage (NCBI taxonomy): Eukaryota > Viridiplantae > Streptophyta > Magnoliopsida > Asterales > Asteraceae > Glebionis > Glebionis coronaria. The sequence continues at coordinate 489,708,261 of CM046874.1, forward strand.
GATGGGTAGAATAAGAGTTAATTTTTGACTTGATGGGCATTTGGAGCCATTTACATTCCTTAACCCGCTCAATTCAAGTTTTGCTAGACTTTTATATAGGGAGCTTTAAAACGCGAAAGTCTTAACTCTTACGGGTTAAGAACAAGAAATTTTCGCAAGTTCCTATAATTGATTCTAGAAAGTCACTTATCAAGGGAACTATAAAACGCATTCTCTAAGCTTGAAAAAGTCCAAGAAAGTGCAAGATCCTATAGGTGGCTTGAAAACCCAAAACTTTGATTTGATATAGTCTTAATGAAAGCTAATCCAAATTTGGCTTAATTTTGACTTGCATGGCTAAGTATTCACGAGTCTCTTTAATTAGAGGTCTTTATATAGTGAAGAACGAGAAATGATAGAGTTAGACAAGTGATCATGATAAACGTAGAACATGAAAATGTTCTTTCAAAAACTCATATGTTTTTAATTGTGGCTTTTTCTTCCCATAAGATCAATGCATTAGGAATAAATCATAATTGAAATAAGTAAGGTCGTACGATTTGAAAAGTTACTTAGCCTCTAGCGCAAGATCGTTTAAAAGTTGCTCGGGGTTGAATAGAGTTCATAGCCAAGGCATAACTTATTGAAGCGGGACGCGAAGATTGGCGATCATCCAAAAAGGCCCTAACAAGGCATGAGGAGCTCTATTTTTGCTAAAGATCCAAAGATGATGTGAAGTATCATTATTCCTAAAATCAATATGAAGGATCGAGACACACGACGAGAAGCAATTACTCCCCTAAAGATCATGGAGAAAGTCTATCCAAAAAGACCCTAACAAGGTATGAGGATAAATATATCCAAGTCCGAAAAGGAGGCGGATCGTTGTATATCAAAATCCGAAGTAAAGATTGAAGAAAAATGATGAAGTCGTGGTCCAATATAAAGAATCTCTCAAAAACGTCAAGTGAAGAAATTCCAAATATATGAAGAGAAGACCATAATTTCAAGAACGTCTTCCCAAGATTTGAAGTATGAAGTACATGCCAAATATCGGTCCGAGAAAGGTCTCAAATCGTGAAACGAGTTATGCCAAGATATGAACTTAAGGAGATACACGAGAAGCCGTTTTAAAAGATTTTGTCCTTCGGCTAACTATTGATCAAATCGTGCTACTTTGCTTTCGGACTAATAACTACTCAAATAAGTCAATATGAATCACTTGTGATCCATGACAAATAGATAAAAAATGCTAGTAACCCATTTCCTTTTATAATAACTAGGATTGCGGGGAGAAAAAGTATTACACAATTTGGACGTATGAGTAGTGTTAGCATTGTGACTTGTACCAACAATGATCTCGTTTTTGCACTTAGCATGGAATGTATGACAATCAAGGATGACGAAGTTTACTCTAAGGGACATTTACTTGTTTCTATTCTTTGACCCTAAAAGTCACTTTCGTGATGAAAATCATATGTTATATCTTTACACATCATCGTAGTATGTAACAAGTCTTTTACTTTTCAATAAAGGTTAATAAAAATTGAACTTTGGTGATGCTTAGATACTTTATTCTAGCATTGCGTGAGGGCACGGCAATGGTTTAGTATGGGGGAGTGATGAGATGGCATTTATACATGACCTCATCGTTATTTTCGGGCTTTTAATGCATAAAAATGTCATAAAATACCATATATATGCTTGTGTTTGTTTACTTGTATATTTTAGGTATGGATATCGTGAAAAAGACAAAAGATCACAAGATACAAGGAAAAACGGACACGAGAAACGAAGCCGTACAAAGAACCGGGCCCTAATCATGGAATATTCAACATTTATCCTTGAAGACTTAAAGATGTGCAAGTTGGATCCTCATTTATTAAAGAAATGACACTTAAAACCCTTGTATATTTATAATTACAAGTTTGGTCCCTTAAGTTTGTCAAAATTACACAAAAGGTCCTTCAACTTTGAAGAAATGGCAAGATTAGTCCCTCAACAAATCCAAATTCCCAACAATGGTCCCTCATGAAGTTAATGATACATTGAAGTCCTTTGAAGATCAACATTGTCCAAAATCAGCCCTTGCAATATTCAAAAATGTCAAAAATAACCCTTGGAACACTTTGTGGAAAGTTTGGTGCCAAAAGTGACAAATGGTGAAAGTTATTAACAAAGGTAAACACGTTTTGTTTGCAAAATAACTTGTTATACAACTTTTCCCAAAACACAAGGACCAAAGCTGTCATATCCCAAACTTCAAATTCCTAAAAATGCGCCAAACACTTACTGTTTGGATTTTTACCAGGGATGAACAACTTTTTACCTAGGATAAAAAAGGAGCAAAACAAAGGGGAAAACAAAATTGACTTAACCCACGTGTGATTCACATCACCTCAATTACATCCCACACCTTAAACCTCAAATCCCACTACCAGAATGATTCCCCCATCCCCACTCACAATACGACACCTGGCATTTGATCCTTACTTGGCAAAATCAAGGGCTGCAAATCATTACTTGGTCCCTAAGCACTCAACAAATGTCCAGGATTCAACCAAAACAGCTGGCAACACACCTAGAAGATTCTGCAAGGATAGAATAGGAATTTCAGTTTCTAGGGTTTGTGAATAGTTTTTAGCCAGGCATTTGCCTATAAAAGGAGACCTCAACATGTGAGAGTCCCTTTGTTCCAGTTTTAGGCTATTATCTTTGTAATTCCTTTTTAAGTTTAAATAAAATTTGAATTTCCGAAATTGTGAAATCTCTTTTTGATTTAATTAAAAGTTTGGTGTTTGAGTAGCCTAATTCTGAGTTCCATTTGATTGTTAAGGCCTACCTTAATCTTGTGGTTAAGGCACGTCTTGTTTCATAAGGTTTTTAAGGTTTGAATACCTTGAAATCCTAGGTTTTGTTTTGGCTTATTTTTTGTACTAACCCTTGACCATTTGCTATAAGCTCTTAGAAGCTTGTTGACACCAAGCTTGTGAAGGGATTAGAGCCCTTGGTTGAGTTGTTTGCTGCTTGTGTTGAAGATATAAAGTCCTTGAGGTTCTACTTTGAACCATCAACCAAGGCAGTTTGCATCATCTTCATTGAAGTACCTTGGTCTTGTTCTAGTTATTGAACAAGGTCCAAGGAGCATTGTTGGCCTTCCTAGGATGTTGTGGAAGGCAGGTATAATCCCTTGTTAAGATTCCACTCAAAATTTCATGTTTATAACTGATTTTGATTTGGTGCTTTGATTTTGAGTATTGGTGTTTGAGCTGGTGATTTTTGTGTTTGATTGTGTTAGTTGCTATCTAGTAAGTGTTTTTGATCATTAAAATCAGTAGGTTATTAGTTAAAATCACAAGTTTCTTTGTTAAGTGGTAGATTAAGGAGTGTTTGGGTCTACTGCTTGAATTGGGATTGTGGTTTGCTAAGTGCTTGTGTTGTGGTTGCAAGTGTTTGTATCTGTTTGTTAGGTGCATATGTTCATCTGTTTGCAGGTTTTGTGGGTTTGATCACCTAGATTCATAATTTAGCTATAAAATCTTTAAAACTTGGTAAAATTAGCTAGGATTTTGAGGACACCTAGATCTAAGCTTAGGCTAGGGCTAACAAGTGCTAAATCATAGTTAATCACATCAGGGAAGAAGGATTTGAGGCTTGAAATTGGATCAAGTGTCAAGTATATCAGCAAACTTGTTTCTGCATATGTTCATTGTTCATCAGTAACTTCTAGTGCTTTGATCTTGTTATTTACTTTGATTCAGTGTTTGATTCTTGTTGCTTTGTGTTTATTCTTAGTTTATATAGCTTGTGTATGCATCCTGTTAAGTTTGGTTGGCTTATTGTGGCTAAATCTGCTTATTAAGTGCTTAACTGCTTATTTCCATATCTGGTGCATATCTGGTGACTGTTTGGCTTATTGTGGCTTATTGTGTGAACCAATTTGTGATTTTCTTGTTGCTATTGACTCCTTGTGGTTCACTGATCACAAGGGTGCCTTTGTTTCCAACTAAATCAAACTAGAACTCTCAAATAAGCTTGGTCAAATAGTCAAAGCAGTGGGAACTCCTTTCCCCTGCTAGTTACCACTGATAGTGTAAATTTGGGTTCAACTTATCAATAAGCTATAATAGCTTATTCCAACCTGCAACAACTTTGTTTTTGTAATAGGTGCTCATATTTTGACCCTTTTGTTGATACTGGAGCATTTGGGTGGTTGACTTTAGGGTTTGACTAGAAAACCAACTCCATTGACTTTTTCATAAGTTCATTTGTGCTTATTCTGGCTTATTGGTTGTGCTTATTGGATTTTTGTTTATTGATTTTGCTTATTGAGTCCATTTGAAAGCTTTTGCAAGTTGAATCAAGTCCTGAGGTGCCCTAAATCTCTAAAATGACTATTTTGTCTTTTAGTGAAAGTTTTCTTTGCTTATTTCTGGCTTATTGAGTGAGCTTTTTCAAAATTTCTTTATACAGATCTCATAAGCATCCCAAAAGAAGGCTGTGTGTCAAATTAGAGCTTATGGCATTAGCTTATGGCTTAATGGGCTGAAAAGCCCAATAAGAATAAGCTGAGTGTTAAATAAGCTGTGATAAGCTCATTTTCAGCTTTTGGGCCTTTAGAGTTTTGTTCTTAGAATTGAATTTTGAGTCAGATAGGGCTTTTCCAAGTCAATTGGGCCAAGTTTGACTTTTTTGGCCCAAAAGCCCAATTTGGTTGACTGTTTTTGGTTTTAGCCCATTTGAGGGCCCAATAGGGGTATTTTAGTAATTTCACTTTGATTTTCTGATTATTTAGGTTAAAATAAACTAGTTTGCAAGTTTTTAGAATTTTTTATAATTTTTGAATTTTTAATATATTTTATTATTATTTTATTATTATTTTTAAAATTTCACATTTTCCAACTTTTTACATTTTTCTTAGGTTTAATACATCAAAATAGGAATTTAGCAACTTTTAGAATAATTTTATCTCTTTTAGATTAATTTATATAATTATTTTAAGTTTTAATAGTTTTTAAATCTTTTTAAATAGTTTTTATTAGTTTAAAATTTTCTAAAAATAGTTTTTAATCTTTTTAGGTCATTTTAGAGGTTTACCAATTGAAAAATCTTTATTTGGGCTTTTTGATAATTTATTTGATTTTTAGGGCTTTAATTAGCATTTAAAAATTGAATATTTAATTATCTAAAAGGTTTGAAAAAGTTTTGATCATTGTTAAACTCTAAGTTTATTTAATTTGATTTTTGGTGAATTTTTGGTAATTTTTAGAATTTATTTTTATTTTTGTGTTTTTTTTAAGGTTCTACGTCTTAACTTTCTAGTAGTGTTTATTTTTTTTTATTTTTTTTCGTCTTCGTCATCTTCTTTTCTCATCCCCTTCTAAACCAATCATTAATCACAAACATTTAACAAATTTCTCACACACATATACCTCCTTGGGAAACGAACTTTCATTTCATTAAGGGTCATTAACACTTGATTTTTCCTAAAGTCATTTGTTTGATACTTACCACTTTTACGCCTTTTTCCTAAGAGGTGTAATTTACTACAATCACTCTTCATAATAACCCTCTAATGTTTTCATGGAAATTCATTTTGCTCGGTAAACCTTATGCGGGTTGATATCGTATTTTTGCCTAAAAGAACATGTAATACCCGTAATTTACGTATGATGAGAAGTTGTTAACTTCTTTAACTTTTATGATTTAATATAGTTATAATAAACTCTTGAGGGTACTTTAGTATTATTGTAAAGTGTAGGTACCTAATTATGTAATATGCCAATAGAAACTTTTAAATGAAACGTGGGCAAGATCATGGTCTACTTGACTTTCAGAATTTGTAGGGATTCTTCCAAGATTTTGGCCCAAGTCAGTTCATATATATCTAAGAATTAACCTATAAGTAGGAGGAGCGGAAGAGCACAAAAAAAACATAGACAAAAGTTTACAGCTGCAGGCAAGGAGATATTCTAGCACTAATTAAAGTTTCTGGTCTAAGATCATTTTTGTGATCAATTAAGTAAGGACAACGTCTAGCTAGAAGTAAATTTTGTTCCAAGCATTTTCAGATAAGCTACTTTGAGGATAAAGGGATTATACGAGCCTGACTAAGGGTAGACGCTTCCGCTGACGTAAGGTAAAATAGGTGGTTTAACGCTCCAAAAAGGCGGGGTATTACAATTGGTAATCAGAGCCATAGGTTTAAGTGAATTAGGTTTAGGAACCTAGCCTTGAACCTAGTCTTAAACCTATTTTAAGTATTTAAGCTACAAAAACTTTAGATATTTAGTACTTTCTAGGCTCATTAAAGGTATGGAGTAATAGTTGTACCATAATATGAATTAGATGCCTTTATATATAGATATATAACCAAATTGAAATTGTGTCTTAACTTATATCAAGTGATAGTTAAATACCCTAGACTATTAGATATCTTATGGACTACAATTAATATGGCAGAGAAATGGAAGGAAAGGGAGCTGGTGTTTCTAAGCAAACTCCCGCAAAGAACCAAGATGCGTCGGTTACTAAAGGAGAACTAGGAAATGAAATTAAAAGGATTATGTCAGAGCACATGCCTATTATTTTGGATCTAAGTCAAGAAAACTTTAGGAAGGCAGAAGAAGCCAAGAAAGCTGTAGAAGAGGCTGAGAGGAAGAAAAAGTCAAATGAAGATGTCGAGAGGAGGAGGAAAGCAACGGAATACAAGAGAGTTGCCGATGATCAAGAAAGGAAAAGAAAGGCCGAACAAGTTAGGAAGAACGCAGAAGATGCTGAGAGAAGAAGAAATGCACGAGCTCAAGGAGACAGATGTAGCTACAACTCCTTCTTAAAATGCGGACCGACTAAATTTCATGGAGATAGCGACCCAGTGATTGTGACCAACTGGTTAAAGAAGATAGAAGACGTCTTTGACATTAGTGGATGCTTAGATGGACAAAGAGTGAAGTATGCATCTCATATGCTGAAAGGAGAGGCGCGTCATTGGTGGGATATGATCAAGATTGCTCGTGGTGATGATGTTGCGAGTGTTATGACGTGGGAAGAATTTGAAGAGTTAGTCATGAAAAACTATTGTCCCCAGGGACTTATGGATAAGCTTGAGGAGGAATTCTTGAAACTTTAACAAAATGATATGACGGTCCCTAAATACACATCTAAGTTTAATGAAAAAGCAAGATTTGCTAAATACCAGGTAGCTACAGAGGAAAGAAGAATCAAAAGATACACATAGGGTTTACGAGCCGGGATCAGGGGTCCAGTTCAATAAGCAAGACCCAAAACTTTTTAAGAAGCTGTGGAACTTGCCTTGATGGTTGATGATTGTAGTGTTTTACTACTCTTTAGGAAAAGAGCGTAAATAGCGGTAAGTATCGAGTGATGATTTTAGGAAAAATCAACACTAATGACCCACAATCAAATAAAATGAGAGAAAGATTCGTTTCCCAAGGAGGTATGGTGTTGTGAATTAACTTGTATTTCTTTGAGATTAATATTGAGAGATGGAATGACGGTTTCGTGAAAATCACACTAAGACGAAAAAGACGAAAACGTAAAGCCGTAGAAAAACTAACCAAATTAAAAATTTATTAAAACCAAAAACAAAATATCAAAAAGATTAAAAAGGCTAAAAACAAGTCTAAAATAATATAAATAAAGTTAAAAATCCAACAAAGATATTTTAAAACCTTTTATTAATTAAATAATTAATTTTAAATGCTAATTAAAGCCCTAAAATTAAATTTAACTAATTCAAAAGTCTAAAATATGATTTTATTGAATAATCACTTAACTTATATTATTAGAAGACTAAAAAGTATTTTTCTAAAAATTAAAACCTATTAAAACTATTTTTAAAACTCTAAAAATGATTAAAAGTGATTAAAACCTAATTAAACTTAAAATAATTATAAAAATAAATCTAAAAACTTAAAAATAATTCTAAAAATGGAAATGGTCCTAATTAATGACAAAGAACCTAGGAAAAATGAAAAAGAAGGAAAAAGAAAATTTTAAAAATTAAATAATAAAATAATATTAAAATATTACTAAAAATAAAAAGTTTATAAAATAAATTCTAAAAATTTTCTAAAAATCCTAAATAATATAATTAAGAGAAAAACACAAATCTAGGCTTCTAAACCTTTTTTTAATAATTTTATAAAAATCTTTAAAGTTTATAAAAAACCTTAAAATATTATAAAATTAAAAATAAAAGTTTTTGAAACCAAAATTAGATGTAAACCTCAAAAATATATTTTAAAAACTAAAAACTATTTTTTTAAAAATTAAAACTATTTTTGGTATTTTTTTAATGATTTATTAAAAACGTCTATTAAATAAATTCTAATAAATAATCTACTTTAGGGAAAAATCTAAAACTAATTTTTAAAAATCAAAAACACTAATACTAACTTAAGAAAAATAAGAGAAACCAATTCAGCTTAATGAATAAGCTTAAAATAAGCTTAAAACCTACGGCTTTTTATTTAGAACACAAAAGCAAAAACGTGTTAAGTAAATAACAAATCCTCCCTTGGTCAGTAAAAGACCCAAGGGCAGGATGGTTAAGGTGTTGGTGTTGTGAACGGCTGGTCACGGGTTCGAGTCTGATAACCCCCTTTTTATTCCTTTTTATTTTTTTTCTTTTTTTTAAACTTTTTACCAATCAAACAGTGACCTTAATAAGACTATATTCCAACTCCAAATTCCTTTTTAAGCTAAGATTAAGCCAGTTGAGATCCAAAATGTTGCCAGAACTGCTTAAGTTTCTGATGAACCACTCTAGTGCACACTTGTGCACTTGTTATGCCAAGAGGTCTTGGCTTGATGCTTTGTTGATGGATACTTTTGGACAATTGGGGCACTCTTGTGCTCCTTTGAGCACAAGAAGTCAAGCTACACAAGAACTAAACACACTAGCACACACAAGCTCAAAATCCAAGCATACAACACCCTAGGCTAGTTGCTGAGGTAAATAGAGCAGATCAGTGGGCTTAAAGGCTTACAACTTGCAATCTAGTGACACCCAAAAGCTGATATTGAGCACACAAACTCACAAAGTGAAGCACAAACAAACTGCAATCCTGAAACACACTAAATCTAAACAGATTTCAAGAAATTAAGCACCAAAATATCATCAAACAGGCAGAAAGGTGCACAAGCAGATTTTTGACTTCACTTATCCTTTAAAAGTCACTCACTTGCTTCCAAATCTATTCCAAACTAATAGATAACTATCTAATAACCTAGCACAATCCTTTTTTAAACCTTTAACACGTTTTTAAACCATTAATCAAGGATCTTCCCCTGCTTAAACCTGTTGCCAAACACCCTTTCAAAATCTTTGAAAACGTTTTAAACAACTCAAAACCTATGAAACCTAACCAATTTGATTCTTATACTTCAAAACATGCATACAAACATATTAGCACACAAATCAAACACTAAAAACAACATTTAGCACAGAATCATACAAGATCATATACTACTTGCTATTTGAACTTTTCAAGAGAAAAAGGAGTTTACCTTAGGTTCTTACATCCAAGAACCTAGAGGATGAAAATCCTCCTCCAATCCAACTCGGGTTGGAGCAGATCCTTGAACACCAATCCTTCAAACCTGTTTAGCACAAATCAAAGAAAAGAGTACAAGCACAAAATACAATCCAATATTTCTGTTTTCTTTTCTTTCTTTTTAAAATTTTCCAAAACCTATCAAACCTCTTAAAAACGTTTCTATTATACTTAAATCACCAAAAAACATGAACTCCTAACACAAAAACCTTTTGAGCAGATTTTACCAAAATCTCTCAAAATCTCAAATTTTGAAAATATTTTGAAAATCTCAAAATTTCTATCACCAAACACAAATGGAACTCAGCTTTCCTTTCCAACTTATACCAACTTTAGAAAAACATAAAAAAGGAATTATATTGCTCATAAACAAAAACACAACTTTTTATTTTCAATAAAAGGAATTACAAAAATTTGAAAGGAAAACTGGAACAAGGCTTCACACAGGTTGTGAGCTCTTTTTATAGTACTCTAGGGAACTATCTAGAACAGGAATATGTAAACCCTAATCAAATAAAATCCCTCAATTGCCCTTGAACGTTTTTGGGTGAATTGTGTCCTTTTTGATCTCAGCCGTTCATATTTGCTTTGAGAGTAAGCCATTCATCTTGGAAGTTGATTTAAGCCACGTCACATAACTTGGGGACAAAGGAATGAGGTGATTGGTGGATTGGAGAATTGGGGGTTTGGACCACGTGAGTGGGATGCAGGTTTTTAGGAGTGGGAAGTGTTTATACGTGTGGGAATTACACGTGGGAACTTTTAATTGGAAAATTACCCAAGTAAAATGAAGGTAAATTCTGGGTGGGTAAGAATGATGAATAGTTACCCTTTGATCCTAAAAAGGGGGAAAGAAAGTGTTAACCGCGTGTTTTATTTGAATGTTTCCATATGTGCAACTTTGGTCCTTGGCTTTTGAATTTTTTGGCAATTGAGGTTTGTGAGCCCTAAAACCCGGTTTTCTTTGTTAATAAGTTTCCTCATTTGACAATTATGGCACAGAACTTTCCAATTCTTTTTCAAAGGATTTCTTTTGCCATTTTGTGATTTTCCAAGGGCTGATCTTGGACAAAGTTGATCTTCAAAGGTCTTTATTATGTCTTTATCTTCATGAGGGACCATAATTGGCATTTTGAATTTGTTGAGGGACTAATCTTGCCATTACTTCAAAGTTGAAGGACCTTTTTGCAATTTTGACAAACTTAAGGGACCAAACTTGTAATTATTAATATACAAGGGTTTTAAGTGTCATTTCTTCAATAAATGATGATCAATCTTGTTTTGTCTTCAAGTCTTCAAGGGTATTTGATGAAAATTCCATGATTAGGGCCCGGTTCATTGTACGGCTTCGTTTCTCGTGTTCGTTTTTCCTTGAATCTTGTGATCTTTTGTCTTTTTCACGATATCCATACCTAAAACACACAAGTAAACAAACACAAGCATATATATGGTATTTTATGACATTTTAATGCATTTAAAGCCCGAAAAGAACGATGAGATCATGTATAAATGCCATCTCATCACTCCCCCATACTAAGCCATTGCCGTGCCCTCACGCAATGCTAAGAATAAAGTATCTAAGCATCACCAAAGTTCAATTTTATTAACCTTTATTGAAGAGTAAAAGACTTGCAACATACTACGAGAATGTGTAAAGACATAATGTATGATTTTCATTACCAAAAAGTGACTTTTAGGGTCAAAGAATAGAAACAAGTTAATGTCCCTTAGAGTAAATTTCGTCATCCTTGATTGTCATACATTCCATGCCAAGTGCAAAAACAAGATCATTGTTGGTACAAGTCACAATGCTAACACTACTCATACGTTCAAATTGTGTAATACTTTTTCTCCCCGCAATCCTAGTTATTATAAAAGGAAATGGGTTACTAGCATTTTTTTATCTAATTGTCATGGATCACAAGTGATTCATATTGACTTATTTAAGTAGTTATTAGTCCGAAAGCAAAGTAGCACGATTTGATCAATAGTTAGCCGAAGGACAAAATCTTTTAAAACGGCTTCTCGTGTATCTCCTTAAGTTCATATCTTGGCATAACTCGTTTCACGATTTGAGACCTTTCTCGGACCGATATTTGGCATGTACTTCATACTTCAAATCTTGGGAAGACATTCTTGAAATAATGGTCTTCTCTTCATATATTTGGAATTTCTTCACTTGACGTTTTTGAGAGATTCTTCATATAGGACCACGACTTCATCATTTTTCTTCAATCTTTACTTTGGATTTTGATATACAACGATCCGCCTCCTTTTCGGACTTGGATATATTTATCCTCATACCTTGTTAGGGTCTTTTTGGATAGACTTTCTCCATTCTTTAGGGGAGTAATAGCTTCTCGTCGTGTGTCTCGATCCTTCATATTGATTTTGGAATAATGATACTTCACATCATCTTTGGATCTTTAGCAAAAATAGAGCTCCTCATGCCTTGTTAGGGCCTTTTTGGATGATCGCCAATCTTCGCGTCCCGCTTCAATAAGTTATGCCTTGGCTATGAACTCTATTCAACCCCGAGCAACTTTTAAACGATCTTGCGCTAGAGGCTAAGTAACCTTTCAAATCGTATGACCTTACTTATTGCAATTATGTTTTATTCCTAATGCATTGATCTTATGGGAAGAAAAAGCCACAATTAAAAACATATGAGTTTTTGAAAGAACATTTTCATGTTCTACGTTTAGCATGATCACTTGTCTAACTCTATCATTTCTCGTTCTTCACTATTTAAAGACCTCTAATTAAAGAGACTCGTGAATACTTAGCCATGCAAGTCAAAATTAAGCCAAATTTGGATTAGCTTTCATTAAGACTATATCAAATCAAAGTTTTGGGTTTTCAAGCCACCTATAGGATCTTGCACTTTCTTGGACTTTTTCATGTTTAGAGAATGCGTTTTATAGTTCCCTTGATAAGTGACTTTCTAGAATCAATTATAGGAACTTGCGAAAAGTTCTTGTTCTTAACCCGAATGAGTTAAGACTTTCGCGTTTTAAAGCTCCCTATATAAAAGTCTAGCAAAACTTGAATTGAGCGGGTTAAGGAATGTAAATGGCTCCAAATGCCCATCAAGTCAAAAATTAACTCTTATTCTACCCATCGGAAAATATACATTCGTGTCTTAAAAACACTTATGAAAACTAAGAAAAATTTTAAAATTTTAAAATTTGGCCATTTTTAGCCTTATTAGCAAAACAAAACATTGAAAGTTGGAAAACGTGAGGGCGTAGCAAAGCAAGTACCTATTCACCCCCCCCATACTAAAAGTAAACATTGTCCTCAATGTTTCGAGTCTAAAGGTGGAGCACCCCCATACTAGAGACGAAGAATCGAATGCTTAGGATCTAGCATGGAAAGGGTGATCAACAATATATCTAAAGCCGTTTATTAATTATGCTAAAGATAATTGTTAGAACAATAAAGGATATGTCATGGAATCGTGAAAAACTTCTTCAAACGAACGATGGAGGCTCACGTAAACGAACACGAGAGTCTTCAATCGTAGACGATGATGATGATCTAGATAACACAATCACAAACAACCACGAGACAACGAGTTGGAAGGGTACAAGTCCCTTTATTAGTGAACATAAAAGCATAAAGATAGGCATGGGATCTCCCCCACGAGGCACCTCGTTTTTGATTACCGAGTCATGAGCTCGACTCGATCCCCTTAAAATGTGAACATTTAGGGACATCAATGGTGTGGTCAATTTTTGATGGGGCTTACATGATAAACAAGGCCCAAAAAGCAACCGGTAAAAAGGACTAAATCCTTAGATGATGCAAAATACCGGGGTCGAAGATGGCGTTCTCGTTTCCATTGGGAAAACAAATCAAAGCCACTCCAACATGCGCCATAAACTCAAAGAGTTTGAAGAAAATAGATGAGAAGTAGAAGGGTGAGACAATTGGTAAGACAAACGTTTGAGCTACTCGAGGTAGACTCGCACCACGCAAATAGATATAGTTTCCATTTATTGCATCGGTGGAAGACCGAGATTTCCCTTTACATGAAATTCCGGGATCAAATATCTCGTCCTCGGTGGACAAGGATGAGGGAACATAAGGGGCTTCCCCCATACTAGAACCACACAAAACATCGTCAAAAGGAGTAGACGAGTTTGTAGTACTCAAATCACGCGGTGATGACGGAGTTAGATTTGTAGAAAAATCAATTAAATCACATTTAAGATCTTTTTCTTTGTTATCTTTTAAACTCTCCTTATGAAAACCCTTGTTGATTATGTCGAAAATATTCGGTGTTTCTAAGACGATGTTAGTCACACTAAAAATTCTCACATTTTGAAACCGTTTTGGTTTTGGTGGTGGCAAGTTCTCAAAACGTTTATCGACGAAGAAAACCTCCCCATCGGGGCCAACATATTCATCATCCGAAAGATCTTCCGTAGAAACCGGCAACTTATCAACACTTTTCAAGAATGAAGGTGAAGGATTTTTCGATTCAAGTATTGATGGTTTCTTCTTTGTAGGTTTAGCACTCATAACCTCCACCGGCGGAGGAAATGGTAAATTGTTTTTGGCGACATTCCCTAAAACTCTTGGTGAAAATTCTTTGCAAACGACATTGGTCGAGTCACCATGGTTTAAAGTTGCAATAGAATATACATGAGAAAGATTGGAGTTTTGTGTTGCATTGATGACAAGTTCTTCTTCATTGAAACGAAGGGTGATTTTACGAGCATGAACATCGATAAGTGCTCGTGATGTATCCAAAAATGAACGACCCAAAATGAGAGGAACTTTTCGATCGATGGGAATGTCTACAACGATAAAGTCAACGGGATAGTAAAACTTTCCGACTTTAACGAAAACGTCCTCGGCTACTCCACATGCCATGATCGTAGAATGATCGGCCATCTCGATGGACATGTTCGAAGGAGTAAGAGCCGGAAGCGAAAGCGATTTGAAAATCTAGAGAGGCATCAAATTAATACTAGCGCCAAGATCGGCCAAGGCGTAGCATTCCTCCATATCTTGAATAGCACACGGAATCAAAAATTTACCGGGATCACCGACTTTTTGTGGTATGCGGCTTAGAAAAACCGATGAACAACTAGACGATTGTTGTAACTTTTCTTTGTTGTTAAGCATACTTTTGAAGTTTGCGGCGAATCGAGGCATCATGATTAAAGCATCGGCAAAACTTATGTTAAAATGCAAATCACGAAACATTTTCATAAATAGCTCAAATTGATAATTGTTCCTTTCTTGTGCTTTCTCTTGGTTACGTCTCGAAGGGTAGGGTAAAGGTGGTGTGGGTAGGTCATTAGGCAACGGCCTTGGAATCTCGGGTTCCACAATTGGTATTGGTGTAACCGTAGGTGTGGTTTGAGCGGTACTTCGTGGGATTGTAATGTGCTCCTTTTCGACCATCACCTCGGGTTCTTTCTCGATTTCCTTCTCCGTAGAAGTACTTGGACGAGAGATTGGTTCCTTGAAAGTTTTACCACTTCGTGTAGTAATAACCTTAATTTCTCCCTTCGGGTTTGCAATGGTATCACTAGGAAGACCACCCGAAGAAGAGGGCTTACACATGATAGCTTCAAACATTTTAGCCATTCGGTCCTCAAATTTTGATTGCCTAGCGTCCGCTTTCAATAACTCTTGCTTAATCTCATGTTGTCCTAATTCCATCTTTTGTTGGTTTTGTTGAAGACGTTGGACATTTCCTTCCATTTTGTTAGCATGAGTTTTAAGTTCATTAGCAAGTTCATTTTTAAGCTCGTTTTTCAACTCGGACCTTAAGCTAATCATCTCACGTTGCATATTATCAAATTTAGCATCATTTGCTTTTGCATAATCTAAAAATTCTCCTTGCAAATTTTTCGTGTGAGCATTTTGAAAACCTTGTGTAGTATTTTGAAAATCACGGTTTTGGTTTTGATTAGAGATTTGTCCATTCCCACTTTGATAATTCCCTTTGTTGTAATTGCGTGTGTTGCCTTGGTAATTACCTTGGTTGTTGTTTCGATAATTATTAACATTTTGGTTTGGTGGAGCTTGATTTTGGCGGGAACCTTGGCCGTTTTGGTTGTAAGTTCCCGTTGCTACATAAGCACTCGAAGTGTTACCATCCGCGGTAATGCACTCGGAAAGATCATGAGCTCCTCCACACGATAAACAACTCTTAGCAACCGCTTTAACCGAAGCGGAATTGGAAGCTTCTTGAGCCTTCCAATGGGACATTAGATTAGCAAATCTATCAAAAAACCGATTTTCCTCATTAGCTTCATCATGTAAGGCATTAATGCTACGAGACGATTGTGACGAAGATGACGAACCCATATTGGCAACACTCGGTGTGTTACGAGGGCTATAAACCTTAGATCGATTTTCAATGATTTGTAAAGCCTCATTTGTCGTCTTGCACAAAAAATTACCACCCGCGGCGGCATTCAAATAATCTCGTTCATGATCATTAAGCCCATTATAAAATGTATCAATTTGATGCAATTCCGAAAAATCATGATGAGGACATTCATGAAACATCTCCTTAAATCGTTCCCATGCCATTGAAAAACTTTCATTGTTACGTTGCACAAATCGTGAAATCTCATTTTTTAAGTGTGTTGTTTTCGATGGCGGAAAAAACTTGTTCACAAACTTAGAAACGAGATCGGCCCATGTCAAAATCGAATTTGGCGGTTCTTTCTCGAGCCAAATTTTTGCGGGTCCATCCAACGAATATGGAAACAACATCATCTTAATGGCGTCATGCGGAACATCTTTGAATTTGCTAGTGGCGGTGAGACGGTTGAAATTCCTAATGTGGTAATGCGGGTTGTCTTTCTCGTGACCTCGAAACTTGTTTGCTTGCAACATAGACATTAAACCCGTCTTAATCTCGAAATTCTCCGCAAGGATGGCGGGAATAACAATGGCCTCTCCAAAACCCTCGGTGGGTGCTTGAAGCAACTCCATCATAGTACGATTAGCCATTACGACTTCTTGTTCTATAATAGGTTCAACAATTGGAGGTTCTTCAACAATCAACGATCCTTGATTTGCTTGCTTTTGTAGTCGTTTACGAGCTCGTTTTGCTTGATTACGAGTGATCATAAACTTCACGAAGAATGGGAGGTGAGCAAAGAAGATTCTTTTTGGTCGTTTTGTGGATTTTCAATTTTTTTTGTGTTTTTGATGATATTTAATTTTTTTGGATTTTGGTGTATCTTCGTAGACAACAATCTACAAAATCTCTCCTCGAATCAAACTCTTGATTAAAGAAGCCTCAAAGGAATGAAAACGATCACGTGGAGTGAACGCCTTCGAATGACTTTAGAACTTTGGTGAAAACCAAATTGTTCACGAGGGTTTAATCACAAAGAAAACCAAGCAAATATAGTATACGTATTAATACTTTGGGCGGCAAAACCCTCGATTAGCCTTCAATCTCAAAATACTCACAAGCAAGCGGGGAAACGAGGCGGCGCGAAGCACTTAAGAGCCTTTTTCCTTAGGGTATATTTTATAATACCCGCCTTATACCCACCTTATAGTTCGTATCTTTCAAAATCGAGCTTCACGAAAGTATTTATCTATTTTTGCCTTTTCTTTTTGTTTGAGATTCGAATACAATGATCGAGTGATGAAATCCCGAATCAAGGTTGTGTTTTCACACTTTTGGAGATATTGTATTTTGATTGTGATACTTAATACAATATATTAATAATATTCACAAAGAAAAACCGAGAAAACCGATAATACGTGTTAAGGGAGTTCCACTTAACACAAATACTATTTTGGATAATATCAAAAACAAAATTTTCCAAATTAAAGCACAACACACCTCCCCGGCAGCGGCGCCAAAAATGATTGTAGTGTTTTACTACTCTTTAGGAAAAGAGCGTAAATAGCGGTAAGTATCGAGTGATGATTTTAGGAAAAATCAACACTAATGACCCACAATCAAATAAAATGAGAGAAAGATTCGTTTCCCAAGGAGGTATGGTGTTGTGAATTAACTTGTATTTCTTTGAGATTAATATTGAGAGATGGAATGACGGTTTCGTGAAAATCACACTAAGACGAAAAAGACGAAAACGTAAAGCCGTAGAAAAACTAACCAAATTAAAAATTTATTAAAACCAAAAACAAAATATCAAAAAGATTAAAAAGGCTAAAAACAAGTCTAAAATAATATAAATAAAGTTAAAAATCCAACAAAGATATTTTAAAACCTTTTATTAATTAAATAATTAATTTTAAATGCTAATTAAAGCCCTAAAATTAAATTTAACTAATTCAAAAGTCTAAAATATGATTTTATTGAATAATCACTTAACTTATATTATTAGAAGACTAAAAAGTATTTTTCTAAAAATTAAAACCTATTAAAACTATTTTTAAAACTCTAAAAATGATTAAAAGTGATTAAAACCTAATTAAACTTAAAATAATTATAAAAATAAATCTAAAAACTTAAAAATAATTCTAAAAATGGAAATGGTCCTAATTAATGACAAAGAACCTAGGAAAAATGAAAAAGAAGGAAAAAGAAAATTTTAAAAATTAAATAATAAAATAATATTAAAATATTACTAAAAATAAAAAGTTTATAAAATAAATTCTAAAAATTTTCTAAAAATCCTAAATAATATAATTAAGAGAAAAACACAAATCTAGGCTTCTAAACCTTTTTTTAATAATTTTATAAATATCTTTAAAGTTTATAAAAAACCTTAAAATATTATAAAATTAAAAATAAAAGTTTTTGAAACCAAAATTAGATGTAAACCTCAAAAATATATTTTAAAAACTAAAAACTATTTTTTTAAAAATTAAAACTATTTTTGGTATTTTTTTAATGATTTATTAAAAACGTCTATTAAATAAATTCTAATAAATAATCTACTTTAGGGAAAAATCTAAAACTAATTTTTAAAAATCAAAAACACTAATACTAACTTAAGAAAAATAAGAGAAACCAATTCAGCTTAATGAATAAGCTTAAAATAAGCTTAAAACCTACGGCTTTTTATTTAGAACACAAAAGCAAAAACGTGTTAAGTAAATAACAAATCCTCCCTTGGTCAGTAAAAGACCCAAGGGCAGGATGGTTAAGGTGTTGGTGTTGTGAACGGCTGGTCACGGGTTCGAGTCTGATAACCCCCTTTTTATTCCTTTTTATTTTTTTTCTTTTTTTAAACTTTTTACCAATCAAACAGTGACCTTAATAAGACTATATTCCAACTCCAAATTCCTTTTTAAGCTAAGATTAAGCCAGTTGAGATCCAAAATGTTGCCAGAACTGCTTAAGTTTCTGATGAACCACTCTAGTGCACACTTGTGCACTTGTTATGCCAAGAGGTCTTGGCTTGATGCTTTGTTGATGGATACTTTTGGACAATTGGGGCACTCTTGTGCTCCTTTGAGCACAAGAAGTCAAGCTACACAAGAACTAAACACACTAGCACACACAAGCTCAAAATCCAAGCATACAACACCCTAGGCTAGTTGCTGAGGTAAATAGAGCAGATCAGTGGGCTTAAAGGCTTACAACTTGCAATCTAGTGACACCCAAAAGCTGATATTGAGCACACAAACTCACAAAGTGAAGCACAAACAAACTGCAATCCTGAAACACACTAAATCTAAACAGATTTTAAGAAATTAAGCACCAAAATATCATCAAACAGGCAGAAAGGTGCACAAGCAGATTTTTGACTTCACTTATCCTTTAAAAGTCACTCACTTGCTTCCAAATCTATTCCAAACTAATAGATAACTATCTAATAACCTAGCACAATCCTTTTTTAAACCTTTAACACGTTTTTAAACCATTAATCAAGGATCTTCCCCTGCTTAAACCTGTTGCCAAACACCCTTTCAAAATCTTTGAAAACGTTTTAAACAACTCAAAACCTATGAAACCTAACCAATTTGATTCTTATACTTCAAAACATGCATACAAACATATTAGCACACAAATCAAACACTAAAAACAACATTTAGCACAGAATCATACAAGATCATATACTACTTGCTATTTGAACTTTTCAAGAGAAAAAGGAGTTTACCTTAGGTTCTTACATCCAAGAACCTAGAGGATGAAAATCCTCCTCCAATCCAACTCGGGTTGGAGCAGATCCTTGAACACCAATCCTTCAAACCTGTTTAGCACAAATCAAAGAAAAGAGTACAAGCACAAAATACAATCCAATATTTCTGTTTTCTTTTCTTTCTTTTTAAAATTTTCCAAAACCTATCAAACCTCTTAAAACGTTTCTATTATACTTAAATCACCAATAAACATGAACTCCTAACACAAAAACCTTTTGAGCAGATTTTACCAAAATCTCTCAAAATCTCAAATTTTGAAAATATTTTGAAAATCTCAAAATTTCTATCACCAAACACAAATGGAACTCAGCTTTCCTTTCCAACTTATACCAACTTTAGAAAAACATAAAAAAGGAATTATATTGCTCATAAACAAAAACACAACTTTTTATTTTCATTAAAAGGAATTACAAAAATTTGAAAGGAAAACTGGAACAAGGCTTCACACAGGTTGTGAGCTCTTTTTATAGTACTCTAGGGAACTATCTAGAACAGGAATATGTAAACCCTAATCAAATAAAATCCCTCAATTGCCCTTGAACGTTTTTGGGTGAATTGTGTCCTTTTTGATCTCAGCCGTTCATATTTGCTTTGAGAGTAAGCCATTCATCTTGGACGTTGATTTAAGCCACGTCACATAACTTGGGGACAAAGGAATGAGGTGATTGGTGGATTGGAGAATTGGGGGTTTGGACCACGTGAGTGGGATGCAGGTTTTTAGGAGTGGGAAGTGTTTATACGTGTGGGAATTACACGTGGGAACTTTTAATTGGAAAATTACCCAAGTAAAATGAAGGTAAATTCTGGGTGGGTAAGAATGATGAATAGTTACCCTTTGATCCTAAAAAGGGGGAAAGAAAGTGTTAACCGCGTGTTTTATTTGAATGTTTCCATATGTGCAACTTTGGTCCTTGGCTTTTGAATTTTTTGGCAATTGAGGTTTGTGAGCCCTAAAACCCGGTTTTCTTTGTTAATAAGTTTCCTCATTTGACAATTATGGCACAGAACTTTCCAATTCTTTTTCAAAGGATTTCTTTTGCCATTTTGTGATTTTCCAAGGGCTGATCTTGGACAAAGTTGATCTTCAAAGGTCTTTATTATGTCTTTATCTTCATGAGGGACCATAATTGGCATTTTGAATTTGTTGAGGGACTAATCTTGCCATTACTTCAAAGTTGAAGGACCTTTTTGCAATTTTGACAAACTTAAGGGACCAAACTTGTAATTATTAATATACAAGGGTTTTAAGTGTCATTTCTTCAATAAATGATGATCAATCTTGTTTTGTCTTCAAGTCTTCAAGGGTATTTGATGAAAATTCCATGATTAGGGCCCGGTTCATTGTACGGCTTCGTTTCTCGTGTTCGTTTTTCCTTGAATCTTGTGATCTTTTGTCTTTTTCACGATATCCATACCTAAAACACACAAGTAAACAAACACAAGCATATATATGGTATTTTATGACATTTTAATGCATTTAAAGCCCGAAAAGAACGATGAGATCATGTATAAATGCCATCTCATCAGTTGAAAAGGAGAATAATCGTCAATTAGAAGAAGGAGGAGACAACAAAAGAAAGAGAGAAAATCGTGATGATGACGTAAAGAGAATCAAAATCAATGGTGAGAAATTAGAGTATGCAAACGACTATAAACCATGTACGATATGTAATAAGTGTGAAAACACTTATCCTTTTACCATTTATTTCCAATAATAACAAGAACAAAACGTGTATTTTATGTCGTAAAAGTCGAAATTATGCGTGGTTTGTGTTTTTATTGTGTTTCAGGATAAAAATATGAAAAAGGAAGAAAACATGGGCTATCACGGGCTTTTATCGAAGAAAACGAGAAAAGACGAAGTCAAAAGATCATGAGTGCAAAAAGAACGGAAGTCCAAGGCCTATTCTGAAGATTTATCTAAAAAAAAGTCTAAAGACAGAATATTTAATGAAGTCGAAGAACTCAAGTCTAATAGAAGAAGAAAATTATAAGACAAGTTCAATCTATATCGACAAATCCCGAGACGACGTCGAGAAAGACAAAGAATTTAAATCGAGTCGAGACGAGAAGAAAGAAAGAAAGGAAGCAACACATGCACCTCCCCACCTCCTATAAATACCCTCCTAATGACACATTAGGAGGGTGTTAGTTAATTTAGCTAGTTTCATTTTTCTTTCTTTAGTTTTCATTTTAGAGAGAGAAAGTGTTTAAGTTTCTCTCACTAGAACTTCATTTTTTCTTTCCTTTCATGTTTAATCTCTGATTTAATCTTGTATTTTGAAATCTTTAATCTACAAGTTCAAGTTTAATATTTTAATCTTAATCTTCTTCTACCTTTCTTTATTTTTGAGTTGTTTTTGATCCGTTATAATCTTTGATTTTGCCTAAATTTGATGTTTATGTGATTAAAAAGTTTATCTTTTTAATCCTATATAAGTTTTTATACGATTAAGCTTAAGGCTTGTTATGCTTTTTGGCTTATTTAGTATTTAGCTTATTTACTTTTTTAAGTTTTCTTAAAAGTTTAGTGTTTTTAAAAGTTTGAGTCATAAAGTTTGCTTGTTTCGTATTTTAAAAGTTTTCAAATTTATGCTTATTGAGTTGGTTAAGTTTCGGTTAAGTGTTCTTTTTAGAAGTGCTTATTGAGTTTTTATCTTATCTCCCTTTTCGGATTAATTTGTGCTCCATCGCAATCATAGGGTTTCTATTATTCCGACAGTACATTCAGACGGGTTTTTTGTGATCAGAATAACCCTTAGGGTTTTACTTTGCGATAAAGTGTATTAAGATCCCTTATTCCGATCGTGATTGCCATCGCTCATTGCGATCGTATATTGCGACGGGTCTTAAGGTTATATTAAGACGAAACTCTGCCCAATTTTTGTTAGCCATATTCCAATAGAATCCATATTATTCTGATACTTTGAACATTCCGACAAAGTTGATTTCTTGTATTCCGATGTCGACGTACAATTGGTATTCGGCCCGGCCCAACAGGCCCGCGACCCACACACACCTAACTTATCCTTCAAGAAACCCTTAGCCTATATAAACAGGGGTAGGGGTCTCATTATAATCAGGTTAACTCTCTTAAATACACCTCTTATACAACTTATCGATGAAATACTAACTTGACCGTCGGAGGTGGACCCCGGGCTCCGGCCTCGGGTCCACGTCTAACCGGTTTACCTTTGTTTGCAGCATTACTCAGGACTCGGGAAGACGACGAACGGCCCAGGAGAGTCGTCGAACCGACCCAGCCAAACTATGCTCCAACAAGTTGGTGCCATCCGTGGGACCCTACACTAGGTTCCGTGTTCTCATGTCACCGAACAACAAAAAGCATGAAGTCGGTAACTCTTAATACCCTCGTGTTTTTTTATTTTCAATCATTAAATATTGTAGTACACACCAAAGTTGTTGTGTTCGTAGCATTATATTTCCCCTTAGTATCACAATGTGATTCTTAATATCAGTTTATAGTATCATAATGTGCATGTCTCGTTAATTTTTTTATTGATGGCACCCGGATCTATTCTCGGGAATTATGGTGCTTACATCTTTTCTATTGTCGCCAAGATTTTATTCACATCTTTCAAATTTTTAAAAAATATTATGTATATTTTTCAAATAGGTAACAGGATATTACCTATTTTTTGTTCATATATATATATATCTTTTAATTTAATAAAAGATATTATCTTTATCGGTAAACAGATTTATATATGTCGTCCGATTTTATTAATATATTTTTCGTGTATGTCGCGACCCAACCTACTAATATTGTGTCACGACCCGACCTCTTTATCCGCGGTCATGGCATGTTCAGCCGCACTCGTCAGCATGTTTTGGACATATTGTTTATATTAATTAAAAGGTACTATACATATCATTTAAATTTACTACAAGATAGTCTTTAGGATATATTGCGATATTTTTTATATCTTTTAAATCGGTAAAATATATTACATATATCTTTTAATATATATTCCTACATTATTTCTTATCCGCGGTTATGGTCTATCCTTCCGCGCTAGTTCGCACGTTCGAACATCTTCAGCATATGGGCGTACATGTACACATCGTTTCCAGGTGGAATAAGAGGATTGAGTGAACCTAATAATTCAACTTGTCGTATAAGAGGGATGCAACCCCAACGACCACGGATCATGTATCCTTGTTAGACACCTTGCTATCAAGACGTTGTAGTAAGTTACGCAAACTACGTGACTCATGATGGACTTGCAAAAGACACACTGTGCACGTCTAACAAAATTTTATCAAAACTTTGACCGTCCTTATGGTAGTAGCGTTACGCCACACGTAATGGCATAGCTCATCCAATAAGTTAGTTAAGATATGTCTTATACTATGTGACAATTCGCGGTTATGGCAAGACCCATCCGCGTTGGTTCGCACGTTCGAACCCAATTTCTATCTTTCGTACGCGGCTATGGTACATCCATTCGCGTTGGTCTACACGACCATAATTTTTTGAATACTTGATTAAGTTTAATACTACTAATCGAGTGTAGCATCATTAAACTTGGGGGGCTAGTAGGGTATAATAATACCACTATTTATGTGCACGTCACACAAATATCTTTGGATATATTTATTTGCCGCAGAAGTCCGCCTTCTGCCGGGTTATTCCTTTGCCATGGAAGTATCTATTCCATTGGCTTATTCCTTCGCCACGGAAGTACTCCTTCCGCGTGCTTCTTCCTTTGCCATGGAAGTATCTCTTCCATTGGCTTATTCCTTCGCTGCGGAAGTACTCCTTCTGCGCGCTTATTTCTGCGCTATGGAAGTATTTATTCCATTGGCTTATGCCTTCGCCACGGAAGTATCTCTTCCGTTGGCTTATTCATGCGCCGTGGGAGTATTCTTCTACGTACTCGTTATCTCTCGCCGTGGAAGTATCTCTTCCACGTGCTTGTTATCTTCGCCGTGGAAGTGCCTCTTCCACGTGCTTCTTGTATTCGCCGTGGAAGTATTCTTCCACGTGCTTCTTATCTTCGCCGTGGAAGTATCTCTTCCACGTGCTCATAATTTTCGCCGTGGAAGTATTCTTCCACGGCGCATCGTTATTTTTGCCGTGGAAGTATTCTTCCACGGCGCGTCGTTATCTTCGTCGTGGAAGTATCTCTTCCACGTGCTTATTATCTTCGCCGTGGAAGTATCTCTTCCACGTGCTCATTATCTTCGCCGTGGAATTATTCTTCCACGTGCTTCTTATCTTCGCCGTGGAAGTATCTCTTCCACGTGCTCATTATTTTCGCCGTGGAAGTATTCTTCCACGGCGCATCGTTATTTTTGCCGTGGAAGTATTCTTCCGGCGCATCGTTATCTTCACCGTGGAAGTATCTCTTCCACGTGCTTATTATCTTCGCCGTGGAAGTATCTCTTCCACGTGCTCATTATCTTCGCCGTGGAATTATTCTTCCACGTGCTTCTTATCTTCGCCGTGGAAGTATCTCTTCCACGTGCTCATTATATTCTCCGTGGAAGTATTCTTCCACGGCGCATTGTTATTTTTGCCGTGGAAGTATTCTTCCACGGCACATCGTTATCTTTGCCGTGGAAGTATCTATTCCACGTGCTTATTATCTTCGCCGTGGAAGTGCCTCTTCCACGTGCTTCTTATCTTCGCCGTGGAAGTATCTCTTCCACGTGCTCGTTATCTTCGCCGTGGAATTATCTCTTCCACGTGCTTCTTATCTTCGCCGTGGAAGTATCTCTTCCACGTGCTTATTATCTTCGCCGTGGAAGTATCTCTTCCACGTGCTTATTATCTTCGCCGTGGAAGTTCCTCTTCCACGTGCTTCTTGTATTCGCCGTGGAAGTATTCTTCCACGTGCTTCTTATCTTCGCCGTGGAAGTATCTCTTCCACGTGCTCATTATTTTCTCCGTGGAAGTATTCTTCCACGGCGCATCGTTATTTTTGTCGTGGAAGTAGTCTTCCACGGCGCATCGTTATCTTCACCGTGGAAGTATCTCTTCCACGTGCTTATTATCTTCGACGTGGAAGTATCTCTTCCACGTGCTCATTATCTTCGCCGTGGAATTATTCTTCCACGTGCTTCTTATCTTCGCCGTGGAAGTATCTCTTCCACGTGCTCATTATTTTCGCCGTGGAAGTATTCTTCCACGGCGCATCGTTATTTTTTCCGTGGAAGTATTCTTCCACGGCGCATCATTATCTTCGCCGTGGAAGTATCTCTTCCACGTGCTTATTATCTTCGCCGTGGAAGTATCTCTTCCACGTGCTCATTATCTTCGCCGTGGAATTATTCTTCCACGTGCTTCTTATCTTCGCCGTGGAAGTATCTCTTCCACGTGCTCATTATTTTCGCCGTGGAAGTATTCTTCCACGGCGTATTGTTATTTTTGTCGTGGAAGTATTCTTCCACGGCGCATCGTTATCTTCGCCGTGGAAGTATCTCTTCCACGTGCTTATTATCTTCGTCGTGGAAGTATCTCTTCCATCTTCACCGTGGAAGTATCTCTTCCACGTGATTCTTATATTCGCCATGGAAGTATTCTTCCACGTGCTTCTTATCTTCGCCGTGGAAGTATCTCTTCCACGTGCTTATTATCTTCGTCGTGGAAGTGCCTCTTCCACGTGCTTATTATCTTCGCCGTGGAAGTATTCTTCCACGTGCTTCTTATCTTCACCGTGGAAGTATCTCTTCCACGTGCTCATAATTTTCGCCGTGGAAGTAGTCTGCCACGGCGCCTCATTATCTTTTGCCGTGGAAGTACGCCTTCCACTGGCTCATTCGGCCACAGAAGTACGTCTTCTGTTGGTTCATATCTTTGTTACGGAAGTACGTCTTCCTTGATGAAATACTTGGCCCGCCTAAGAGTGAATTTCCAAAATTTATAGCGTTTATACTTAATTAGATGGAGCCTGATCAACTATATTTAATCCAGGAAAAACCATGTCAAATTTTGGAAGTGGTTATCAAATGCCGTGGCCGCAAGACGGGTGTAATATCCGCATCACCTCGCCACAGAGGTACGTCTTCTGTTGGCCTTAAGACGAATGAAATAATCGCACTATGTTGCATCATTAGTGGGTATAAGAAGTACGCCTTCAAATGATCACGATGCAGCATACGGGTTCCACTTCCACCTTCACAAAACCTTCTTATCATCCTCACGTTAGTGATGAACAAGAATTAAACCTTGCCAAATGCCAGTGTTACCCTGGCTATAGGAACACGTTTTCTTCTTACGGGGTCCTTACCGTCTAAACACGGGAAACCAAGCATTCGAGCACAACTACCCGTCTTACGTATACATGTTTTCCCATTTCTTTCGACGTGGTTATGCTTACAGGTAGCGGATATGGTGTAAATTCTAGTAACCTCGGTGACAACCTCGCATACTAGACTGGGGGGACATGATGACGTATAGTGGCTATGTTCACTATTCGTAACCCCAAACCATCATCTTTTCGCTAAAATTAGCCCATTACGAGTGGAGCCATATGTTACGGACATCCCACGAGGATGTCCTAGTAGCAAGCCGCACGCGATTGTTTAGTGAGCATGATACACGAATGAGTCTAGCATAACATGATCATGGACCATATCATACTAGACTGGGGGACATGTCGACGTACAGTTGGTATTCGGCCCGGCCCAACAGGCCCGCGGCCCACACACACCTAACTTATCCTTCAAGAAACCCTAAGCCTATATAAACAGGGGTAGGGGTCTCATTATAATCAGGTTAACTCTCTTAAATACACCTCTTATACAACTTATCGATGAAATACTAACTTGACCGTCGGAGGTGGATTCCCGGGGCTCTAGCCTCGGGTCCACGTCTAACCGGTTTACCTTTGTTTGCAGCATTACTCAGGACTCGGGAAGACGACGAACGACCCAGGAGAGACATCGAACCGGCCCAGCCAAACTATGCTCCAACAGATACCTTGGATTCCGATACTAGACATTCAGATAGATTATTCCGATAGAAGTTACATTCACTTACTCTGATGGTTTCATCTTTGATACATTCAGACATTAACATTCATATGACATTCCGACACAAACATTCCGATGGTTTAAGTTTTTAGTTTTACAAAGTTTTCAAGTTTTAAGTTTTTAGAGAGAAAAAGTGACAGTTTTTCTAGATTTGCTTTTAGCCTATTTTAATTTCGTTTCGCATTTACATTTCAAGTAGAATAGAAAATCAACTCCCCTTTTCGTCACCAAGAACGACTATTCCACTTCAAACCGTGATCAATTCGATTAGATACCGAGAACGATATCGAGGAAACAAATGCTAAAGCAAGCTAAGCAAAAGTCATGTATTAAATATGCAAAAAGAAACATAGGGGAAAATGTTGGCAGGAGGATTATCGTAATTGTGGGAAATCGGGACATGCAACTAAGGATTGCAAAGCAGATTGGGTCTGCTTTAAATGTAAGAAACCTGGACATAAGATTGCTGATTGTCCTGAAAGGGAAACTCATGAGTCACAATACACGGATACTCAACCACGTAAGACAATGGGAAGAGTTTTCCAATTGACCGCTAAGGATGCTTGAGACACTCCGTATGAGCAATAAGACATTAGCATAGCTTTTACCTATTTTCGTTTTGATGTTTTGTATTCATTTAGTTTTGTTTAGTTTCATGAAGACTCGTTACATTTCATTTAGTTTTGTGAAAACTTATTGTATATGATTGATTGCAAGAGAAACGTGGTTACGTTTGAATTTGTAATAAAGAGCTTTCAATGAACCAATTATCGTAATCGGTCTATTTTTCTTGACTAAATTTCGAGGACGAATTTTTTTTCTTAGGGTGGTAGAGTTGTAATACCCGTAATTTACGTATGATGAGAAGTTGTTAACTTCTTTAACTTTTATGATTTAATATAGTTATAATAAACTCTTGAGGGTACATTAGTATTGTTGTAAAGTATAGGTAGCTAATTATGTAATATGCCAATAGAAACTTTTAAATGAAACGTGGGCAAGATCATGGTCTACTTGACATTCTGAATTTGAAGGGATTCTTCCAAGATTTTAGCCCAAGTCAGTTCATATATATCTAAGAATTAACCTATACATAGGAGGAGCGGAAGAGCACAAAAAAAACATAGACATAAGTACAGCTGCAGGCAAGGAGATATTCTAGCACTAGTTGAAGTTTCTGGTCTAAGATCCTTTTTGTGATCAATTAAGTAAGGACAACGTCTAGCTGGAAGTAAATTTTGTTCCAATCATTTTAAGATAAGCTTCTTTGAGGATAAAGGGATTATACGAGCCTGACTAAGGGCAGACGCTTCCGCTGACGTAAGGTAAAATACGTGGTTTAACGCTCCGAAAAGGCGAGGTATTACAGAACATGTAAATCATGGATTGGGATCTTACAGTTTGATACAAGGATTTTGGTTACCTCTTTAGATAGGAGTCATGAATTACAAATCGGAATTTCTCTTTATTATAGAAAATGATGATTGTCGGTGAATGTTTTGATAGTCCAAGAATTATCGTTTTGGGATTTGGAGGCATGTAGGGACTATTTTCACATGGGTTTCTTCCAGACCTTTTGACCACACAAGTTTGTTGTTTCTTCATTTTTCTTCAGTCAACTCTAAACTACAAGGATTATCCGAAGGGACTATATCATCTTGATCAACATCCATCAAAGGACCTGCATCATCTTGACCAACATCCATCGAAGGGCCTACATCATCTTGACCAGCATCCATCGTATTGCAAGGACATAACACAGTACCAAGACAAACAACTCTAATCCTAGTTTGATCACACTTCTTGACTTTAACCATTCTCATACTCTCGATGGAATACCTTTTTATGTCTTCATGTATCTGCTTTTTGTTTATTCCATGCCTACATATAAATTCACAATTACAGCGTCCTTGACGCTGTAGTCTGTGTTAAGTACCTTAAGCTTTCTCTTCCTTTTACTAACCAACTCATTCTCATTTGGATCATAACTGCCATAATCGTCAAAGTCAAAGTTTTCAACCACATTTTCATAATCCAAGTCATCATCCATAACCTGTTTTGGGGGTATTTTGAATGTGTATATCAAGTTTAAAATCATACTCGTTCATGTACACCTCTAGCTCAATGGGGGTTGTATCTTCTCGTTTAAAATCACTTTCATCAGTCTCATTCAAACTGCCTACATCCTCATCATCTTCAACATCACATTCCTCATCAACAACCTCTTCATCGACCTCTTCATTTACATTTATGGGTTTATCAGACTATTGTAAAAGTTTGTACACCGTGATGTCCTCTTCATCATCTACGCAGGGATCATCAGCACGCGCATGTTGGCACAAATATGCTTTTGTAGTAACAACTTCAGCAAAGTCACTTAGGCCGTCCATAGGCTCATTTCGAGAAAGGTTCACAGGCTTAATCCAACAATCGTCCAAAGCCTCAATCCCACAAACACCACCTGGATTTCTTGAATCCATGTTTTGCATCTTTCTTGTATAACTAAATGCCCCGGGTGATGTTTGACTTTCATTATATCTACTCATCCCCACATCATCGTGACCAACAAGAGATGCACCCGAATTGAACACTTCATCCTGCGTATCTAGATCAACAGTTGCTAAACCATTTTCATTTTTTGTCCCAATGTAAAGCTCTATCTCTTTGGATGTGGTAACATAGTTTTTAAGTTTTATTACATTTTCCTTAGAATCTAAGGGTTCCAATCCCTCATCTAAGGATTTTTCATGATATCCTAAAATAAGAGTGGACGATCCTAACATCATTGAAACCTAAATCACGTACCAACGAATGGTAATCAAAAAGAAAAAATCGATCCACATCTACTGAATCATACGAAGCTATTGTTGGATAGTTATATGTCCTTCCAAGCTTTGGTGAAAAAGTTCCACTATGACTAATTTTTAGGATAAACAAGTTCGGATTATTGTCTGTGAAAATAAGCAACACATAAACAATCAACAACCACCATAATAACACAACTAAACACTATCATCTACAATTACAACATTAACTACATTCAACACAATATATGAATGATGTAAACATGTACAAAAACTATAAAACCGTTAAATGGAGAAAAACCTAACCAATTAAACAAGCAAAAAGGGGTATATGTGCATTATCTTCTCCCCTAACTCCCAAGTTTGGGTCTCCAATTTTCGTTAAATTAAGCATTGCGTAATCGATACACGGTTTGGGATAAAACTGAAGTACTGTTTTGATGCTTTTTAGAAACCGAGGGTTTATTTGCGTATAAAATATTGAATCCACACGTTCATGATTGGACAATCTAGTGGCTATATGCTTTTAGGGACGAAAATTTCATACAGAAAATGTGGGGATGAGGTAACAAGATGTTGTGGCACGTGAAATGATGAATGTACCCTCACGTGCTAGGCACGTGTGGGAGTTAACGGGGGAAAACAAAGAAAAGTAAAAAACGTTAACTCGGTGTTAAAATTGCATGAGATATTGAAGTATAGTGGCAAAATTGGTTGTAGATTGCTCTCGGTGGCAAATTTGCAAAATTCGCAAGGTACAGGGACAAAATTTGCAATTTTCCCTTCTTTTCTTGTTTCACCTTTGTCTTTTAGAATCGTTGCATGTGTTTTGCTAGATAAAGAGTTTATAAATGATTTGTGACGATTCAAAGATTTTTAAAAGATTTTAGCTTTAAATCGATTGTATTATAAGTTTTGTTATCTTATATCTAATAAAGTTTATTTCATGTGTGAATCTTGATAGCTTATAGTATGGATACGGCCCATTGGGCCTAAAACCATACCCTAAACCTTGGGCCCAGACCCAAGTACACGAAATCCCACCAACAGTGGCATAAAACCCAAACGGGTCCGCTTCCAACAAGCGGAGCCGCATGCAATACCGTACGTGTACTCCCAGTGAAGCACGTCCGAGAACCCTGTGGATTAACTCCCAGAGAATCAATAGGCATGCCACGATTAGACAAAAAAGAGACAAACGGGCCTTTGGACCACAAAGGCGCACTCACTAGTACTATCCGAGAATAGGAGAAAGACCCAGTACTTCCCCTCTATAAATAGTATCCACTTGCACTCCAAACGATGTACGATTTTCTCACTAATATTTAGACACACATATATCTCGGACGATATGAATACTAACTCCCATGCCGAAGTCTGATCATGGGGCCCGTCCCCACGGTAAGGAATAACGGTGCTACTCTACTTGTGCAAGAAATCATCAATCATATCTCTTGATAGTACAAGATCTATTACAATACAAGGCGTCTAAGTACTTCCCGTTGAGTACTTAGATCTACTTCCAACCGCGACCGATCACTGTACTAACAAGTGGCGCCATCCGTGGGACCTAGTACACAACTGCGTTCCATAAAAATCTCATCCCAAAAATGGGCGAACAGGCACAAAACCATCCAAACACCCAACACGTCCGTTGTACGTAACGTGAAAGTTAAAAGGTGAACAATGTCGTGGAAAACCTAGATTCTCCGACACCCAACACGTTCGCCGTACGTAACACGGGAGTTGAGAATGTGAACAATGTCGTGGAAAACCTATAATCGTCGGCATCTTATGTGACAACCGTGGTTTTGAGGTACGTCACTTGGTTTTATTTTTTAGGTTATTTTATGTGTGACTACTTGATTTGTGTGTTTACGTGTTTATTTTGTGTGAACGAGGTTGGTGTGGTTATCGTTTATGAGTATAGAGTACTCATAAGTAAATCGAGGAACGGCTATTTCATGTTCATGAGCTCACACTTTAGTGACTATGAAATGAAATGGTAATATTTTGGTGTTTACGTATACGTATAAGTATTATAGTAATAGTATTTTTTTAGGATTTACGGTTTAGCATATAGAGGTCTCGGATGAGGTAATTGGTCATATGAATATTTTTCGGGATGGTTTTAAGTCATTTAGGACTTAGTTATAAAGTTTATTTCAAAATTTGAGATTTTTTTTAAAAGTGTATATTTTACGTCTTTTACGGTAAAACGCGTAAATTTGACTAGTTTTACGGTTTTGAGGTTTTGGAAGCTTTAGGAGCTGAAATAAATTAAGGTAAATTAAGGTAATGTTAATAACATAATATTAAATAATAAAAAAAACGAAATTAGGGGTGTTTGGGTCGTTTAGACGCACCAAAGAAAAGAAAAGGGGAAAAAAGGGAAAAAGGAAACCGGGCTTTTGTATATGGGCCAAGGACTTGTTAGGAAAGTATAGAAAGCCTTATTTTTATCAAAACACTTCATAAAGTCACTGGAGATCAAGTATGGGTCGACATCCATGGAGAAAATTAGGCTTCTTCATCAAAAATCTTGTTTTCCAAAAAAATCTAAGGTAAAATCTTCAAACCCTTTTCAATTAAATTGTTTTTATGATTTCTTTAATCATCTTATGATGGATTTAGGTTAGGGTTTAATTTAAAAACAGTAAATTAATGTTGTATTAATCATAATATGATGATTACATAAATTAGGGCTTGTAATTAGAGGGATTAGGGTTAATTAATGAGGTTGATTTTGTTAAACCTGTTTATAAAAACTGGGCATAATTTTGAGTCAATTGTTTTGATCATATTAGGAGTTCTACAAACTCTTATTTTGCGATCCACATATCCTTGGAAAGCTATTTGAAGTGGATTTCCAAAGCAAGAAACTAGAGTTAAATTGGAGGTCGGGAAGTGGGTCAGAAACAGGTTACAACAGTCGGAGGTCAAAACAGTTTTGAAGTCAGCCTGTTTTCTTTTAAGTTTTGGGTTGTTTGGGGTACTTAGGGTTGCATTGGGATCTTCTCACGAACATGAGAGATGGTTTATATATTGTAGTAAGTATCTGAACTTGGGCTAAGGTTGGGCCCCGATATATATATATATATACTTTTGTCATTCCAGATTTATTGACTCTAATAGTAACAAACGTTTTGTAAGTTTAAAGTCAGTAAATCTGGAATGACAAAAGTATATATATATATTTCGGGTCCTTATGTGACAATCCGTCAATTTATGGTTGATATTTTATTCTCAATATTTATTCGAAAACATTATTTTAATGTTACAATATGAACTCACTTTTTTTGGGAAGTAATTTGGATTTACGTCTTGAAGTAGCGTCGACTACGTCTAAACCGGAGGATTCTACGTTACGTGCTTACGTTCACATACACCGTCTTTGGTGACAGTCCGACATTTCAGAAAATAAATTTATCCGTAAATATTATTTTGGAGTTTTAAATTTGAGTTAGTTCATAAACTCACAAATTTACGAAAAGAGATTAGGACTTACGATTTTAATTTAACGTCCTTTACGACTAAACCGGAAACCTTATACGTATTTACGTTTTCGAACTCCGTTTTTGATGAGACAATTTTTATTATATCTGTTTTGTGCTGTTGATTCATAATTTATAAAAATGTTTTTCGTAAAACGACTCGAGGGCACGTAAATCGAGGAAACTAGAATCGAGGAGTACCCGTAAATAAATGGGGATGAGACAAGTGGGACACTTGTCCCACCCCCACTCAAAACCGGCATTATTAAGCTAACACACCCATGAGGTGTCATCTTATGGTTACTAGTTACAACACATGTAACTAAAAGCTTACAATGTAAGCAAACCATATACAAAAATCACTAGCTTCTCATACCACCATTTCCACTCATGCAAACAACACATTTTCTCTCATCCCACTCCACCATTGCCGTCCCATTTACACCTCCAAACCACCATCACTTGATCAATTTTAACCACAAACATATGTTATAATTAACATGTGTTAATCTCCATTCAAAGAGATGAAGATTGGTGCAAGTTTTAACATTCAAGGAGGAGTTTCCATGGAGTCTTGGAGCTGATTTTCCACAAGGAGTTCATGAAGAATGATGGTATTGAAGATGGTATTGATTATTCACAAGTTTCTCCATCAAAATCCATGTCCAAATCACAACCTACATCAACTTGGTGGTATAAAGATTGTCCTCCTCATCCTCTTGTTATTTTGATTATGTAATCTTGTATTTTTTTCACTTATGTATATGTATATGATGATGAATGATGATTAAAAATATTGTGTGGGGATTTGGTGTTGATAAACATGCTTAAAAAGATGAAAAACTATAAGAAACAAGGTTAAAATCTTGCTTAATTTAGATGGCTGTATAAAACAGTAAAGAATCATATGATAAACTGGTAAAATGACTTGAATAGATTGATATGCAGTAAACTATGGTTCTTGTACACATGTGAGAGTTGGTCATGCAACAGAATCATTGTAATGAGTGAGATATGATCAAAACAAGTTTAGAGTACCAATCTGAGTTCACTGTTTTGGACGATTTTTAGAAAATACTTAGAGGCTGATTCAACAGTAGCTATAGAAGCGTTAAATGGAGCACATATCATATAGTTTATGTCATAAAAATTTGAGCTTCTATCTTAATATAGAACTCTAGATATGGCAGTTTTAGTGAACATGAAAATAAAAATCAGATTTTGGAAATTAAAGTATAATAGTATTATATAAGCACTCAAATAAAAATAGTATAAAAATGTGAACTAAAACCCACTAACTCATGTAATACATTTATATAAATATGTATAAAGATAAATAAATGAAAATTGTATAAAAATTGTAGTTTGATAAGTTTTACAAGTTATAAAACTATAAACATGATTTTTACGACTTTTTCGGCTATTACCGTAAAATTAACGTTTTTGCTAAATAAACCATAGACGGTTGGACCCGTCTAATGTGAACTTTATAAAACTTATATACTGATATATAAACATGTATAACAAGTAAAAACCGATAAAACCCGAACTATATAACATACGGACATTAAAGGGCTAAATTAACGTTATTGGACTAATAAAACAACAAAATGGACTAAAACACTTATAAACTTATTTATTGGGCTTAACCCATTTGGGACCAACATGTAAAGTATAAATACTGATAATACAAGTATGAAATGGATAAATACAAGTTAATAAACTTATAATAGGCTTATTGGACCTAAAACACGTAAATAGGTAAAACTAGAAAACTAGTATAAAAGTTATCGACACATAACACAAAAATGAGTAAATGAGAATATGTAAACTCACTTGATCATCATATATATAAAATCATCATATGTATACATAATTGTTATTTTTATAAAGTCATTGGACACGAGTCTAAGACGAGTATTATTTGTCTAGGTTTCCGTGATTGAAGCACGTACCGTACGTCCGAATTGCCGATAACCCGCCTTCCCACATCAACGTGAGTTCATAGCCTCGCACTCTTTTAAATGTTTTTATGAAATTTTTTATAAACTTGCGAGGGAGATAACATCTTAGTTTTTATAAAATAGGACACCATTTGTCCCGATTGTTTGTTTATTGATTTGGACCCGAATGATTGTATGTCCCGATTGTATGACCCTATAAATGATTAAAGGACCCGATAGATGAAATTAAATGGATTATTAAAGTTAGGTTATGTCACTAAAAGTCCCATTAGCATGAATTGTGAACTACCTGGATTTGGTAGACGCTTATGCATATAATAGTACTATTTGCGGACGATCACCCCAGTTCGCGCCTTGACAGTTAATCCCCGTCGTGCCACATTCATTGGTAAGCGAATTTATGTATGAGAAGATTTCCATAGCGTGACCTTTGTGACGACACGCTAATTTAGATGGGCAAATTGAGTATCGGGTTAGCTACCCGTTGTTTGGTTTAGTAAGGTAACAATGTCATGCGGCTTATAATAATCCGACTAACGAAATACTGTTGTGCGCACCGAATTACGATGTATTGCCTGACTAGCAATACGGGGTCATACTATTGATATTATGTTCGTGTTTTGGTTTTATATAGCCATATTCATATAACGGTTTTTATTTAATCTATAAAACGTTGCAAAACGTATTGTATGGTGTTTTTAACGACAATGATTCGTATAATGGTTTTTAAGGCAAATACCTATATTATGATTTGATAAAGATTTGTATAAAATGATTTTGGCTATTTTATGGCCTATTACAATGATTTGTACAAAATGATTTTCGGTAATAATTTTATACCGATGTTATATTGATGGATTTTATTAAACTCTATGAATTCACTCGGCGTTATCGCTGACCTTTTCTTTTAACATGTTTTATCTCAGGTACTTGAAGGTAATTCTCGGGAAGACAAAAAGAATTCATGGCCCGCACTTAAATTATAATTTCCATTCAAATGTTTGTAAAACCTGTATTAAATACAAA
This sequence comes from Glebionis coronaria, assembly GCA_025667525.1. Lineage (NCBI taxonomy): Eukaryota > Viridiplantae > Streptophyta > Magnoliopsida > Asterales > Asteraceae > Glebionis > Glebionis coronaria. The sequence goes on from CM046874.1 coordinate 489,745,214, forward strand.
GACTTGGGACCTATGTAAATTTAATATTTATGAATGGAAATGCTTTATTATTAAACGACGCGATTTTCAAGCGTTGTCTATGATGTGAGTAATGTGCTATCCCGTAACACCAACTAGTCTTCCGCTGTATTGAGTTGTATAAATTTGGGGGTGTTACACCTTAATAGTAGCTTTAAGGTTGGGGCAAATGGGAGGTGTTAGCTAACATAAGTAAGGGAATAAATATTCCCTTTACAGAGATCATGGGTATGTTTAAGTGGGCGTTTGACTTATAGTTTGGAGACCTAAAACTGGGACTGTTTTGGGTAAAATGTTAACGGGACGGGTTATGAAGTAAAACGAGTTAAGGGCTTTATAGAGGGGTGTAATGAGATGCTTAGAGCATATATATGAGGTATATATATGGGATAAGGTTAGATGTCCATCATAGGTTGATGAGCCATTTTAGTGTTTGGTTTATGTTTTGATTATGTGTTTTTGGTTTGTTAGCTTTTTGCTAGTGCGCGGATGTTTGGGGAAGCTCAATCAGGTGAGTTTCATAGTCCCATGTTTACTTATGATTTTGACTTCTAGATGGGATGGAAGAGACACTGTGTTGAGTTATTTATAAATTGATGGTGTGAATGTTTTGAATGTTTTGTGATGGACTTGTGTGTACATTATGTGATTAACTGCTATGTGATTCTTGATTGTGTATGATTTGGATCGGGGGACACGTGCCGTCTCAGTTATTGTGGTTTGACAAGGTAGGGGTCTTGGGATAGGTACATAGCGTGATCGTCAATGGGACCAATGGATAATGACAAGGTAGTGGCCTTGGGATAAGTACATAGTGTGATCATCAATGGTACCATGGTGTTTGGTAAGGCTGAGGGCCTGGGATTTTGGTTTGGAATGTTTAATCTTGAATGTTAGTTGTTAATACATAATTGTAACACATTGTCCATATGTTATTGTGTTGATGGTTGTTACTCACAGCTTTTTGGTATGATTTGGCGTTTGAGTCTAAACCTATGACTCTCACCAACTTTATGTTGACGTGTTTTAGTGTCTCTTTCAGGTGAGTATGTGGTTAAGCTTGAGGATAGGAGTGGCTAGATTTGGATGCATTAGGATTGCATATAGAAGGAGATCCCTGTTCCTTCTTAGTTTACCTTTATGTTTTTTTTGTTTGATAAGTGATACAAGTTGGCACCTATATGTTTTTTTGGTTTATGTTTATTGTTTGTCTTGGGTAAGTGGTAGGACTGTTACCTACTTACCTAGACTACTGCATTGTTGAAGTATTGTCATGACATTTGTGTCGCCATTTTTGACATTATATTTGCATTTAGTTATCTCTATAGACACGCTATTGTTGTGATGATATCCATACGTCGTGCCCCATATTCCGCCATGGTGGGGTGTGACAGAATGGTATCAGAGACAATGGTTATAGAGAATTAGGTTGCCTAGTCGTGTAGCCTAGTCAATAGCTTAAGGGTCCCTGCATATAGGCGTCATAGGAGTATGTGTGCATTTTATAATAATTGATGTGTTTGGATGTTATTTATTGCGATGTTTTGACTAGTATGAATTGAACCATAGTATGTTCATACTTAGTCACATGTTATTTTCTTTTCGGGTTTGTGACTAGTGCGGGTTGAACCATAATCATCCACGCTAGTCATTGTTGTATTTTGCTTATATTGTACATTATAGTACGTAATTTGGTACAAGGTAGTTTCTATCTTTTGTCGAGTTATTTTACATACCTGAGGTATGTTATTTTTCTTTTGATGTTTAAGTCATGTTCCCTAAGAATCGTGTGGTGGTTCGAGTTACTAGGAGTACATGGGTAGGAAGGATTTTAAGTTGTTTCCACTCTTATGGGCGACATGACTTATAACTGATTATGTTTTCGTTTTGGTTTAGTCTATGCAGTTTAGCTAGACTATGGATTTATGAATTTCAAGGGTTTTACTATGTTATTTTAATAGATGGAGTTTTGGACCTATTTGGTTATGTGATTATGAGCTTATGTGAGTAGATGGATTTATGTGTTATATGTTGTATTGATTCTTAGAAGTGTCATCATAGGAGGGAGTGCATTGGGAAAATGGTAATTGTATAAGTATGGTGGCCAACATAGTTATACAAGTACCACAACTTCAATGGTTCTCAAGTATGATTGCATGAAAGAGGGTTAGTACATGCTTGTATATGATGAGATGTAGAATTTGGGTATATATATATATATGGGTTTACGTAATGGCTGCCTATGAGATGGCTATTGTTCTTTTTGTGTTATATGTTTTGCATTATAGTTGTGTTGTGTGATTTTGGGGTCACACGATATGGTTTGGTTTTGGAGGTGGGCTTTATGCCTTGTTGTGGCACGGTGAGATGGTGATTACTCGTATGAAAACATGAGCGTATAAAGCGATTGATTGACTTGCGTGTTTGATAACGAGTATGTTTGGGAGATTCAATAGGTATATATATGCGGATGTATATATACTAGTAGATGTTATGTTATGATTTACGGTCGTTCAGTAGTTATTATAACTTGAACGTACCTAGTGCTCTCTTGTGTTTAAACAATTTATTAGTGCTCGAGTTTGGTGGAGTTTCAACGACGTTTTGAATCTTTTGAAGTGTGTCTGGTAGCGTATTCTTTGAGTTTCGTATTTCACGTGTACGTTTTAAAATGGTGTTCTTGGTTTTATGTCTATTGAAATAACTTGGGATTTCTTTTGAAATAATGAAATCTTTTGTGTTGGGTCTTACATTTCTTTTGGCCGGTATATATTGAGAAAAAGGGGGGGACATGGAAATCTATTATAAGGTTAGATAGTTGGTTGTATTCGGTAAAGTAAGGGTAAGGTGTTGGAGTCGTGTTTGAAACAAGATGTAACATAAGATTTCTTTTAATCAACACTTATTTATTTCAAATTCTAAAAGACTTTCCTTACAATAAAGCGAAGTAAAATTTCTCTACTTACATAGTTTATATAATTGGGTTTAACCGATTCACGTCATTTATAATTATTAATACAAGGTTAAATTGAGTTTATGAAGATTTCACATACAATTATATCTGTCATTTAAAAGGGGTACATTAATCACTAAGTCTATTCTTTAGTTTTTTTAAAACAACTAGTATAAAACTGATTTGGTCATAACTTGTTCGTTTTTAGAGCTTTTTGACTGATTCAAAAGCCAAAAATTATGTACTCGGAACATACTTTTCAAATATTCAGAAAGTATAGTCATGGGAGGTCAGTATCTTGGCCGGAATTATTGTACAAGTGTCGGGTTAAAGGTTGAGTTTGAATAGTAGTTATTTTTATGATTTGGGATGCACGGGATACCTAGTTTTTGAGTTGGTTTTGAGTTCGTCAAGAGGGTTGTTTGTAGATTCTTTGAGTCACATAGATGTGGGAGGTAATAACAAATAAAAAAAGATATATATTCTTTTGGAAAATTCGATCTTTTTCACGGTTTAAATAATATGTCGCGGGGCGTAATAAGTTTTGGTTGCCATTGGGTGTTTCTTGGATTATTTTCGTTGTCATGGGTCATTTTGAATTGATACACGTTTTGGGTTGAGTTTTCTTTTGAGTCTCATGGTTTTTGACTTGATTTAACTGGTGCACGTGAAATGTCGTTAGTTATCCGTGGGTTTGATTCGTTGATCGTATCTGATGGATTCAGGATGTAGTTTTGGTTTCGTATTGTTCGGGAGCGTTGAGGTAGTCATATGAAAGACTTGGTCGCGCCTACACGATTAAGTAGGTGACCATGAGAGAACGGTCGGAATACCCTTAGTGGGGTAGAAAGAAGTTCGTAGACGAACTAATGTGGTCTGATGAGAGGAAGTGTTGGTCTGTTAAAATGCGTGTAGAATTTCGCAAGTAGAACGAGGCAGGAATTTATTCGTATTGCCGCTAATAGAGGATGCAAGGAGGACATAGTTGAAACTGCTAAGGATGTTGTATAAAAGCTTCGGGTTTACGGTTATGCATTTGGCTTTGCCAAAGCACTAGCGGTTTTCACGGTGTCAATGAACCAAGTGTGCATGAACGTGTATAAACGAGTTGTCATCGGGAGCATCGACGACGTCTTGATCTACTCAAATCTGAGAAGGAGAGTGAGGCGAATTATGTGTTGGTTTTGGAGTGGAGTTATACGTGAGATTTTCAAGTGTGAGTTTTAGTATTAAGTTTACCATGATGAGTAGTTAGAGATGATGGCATATCATGGAACCAGCAAGGGGCGAAGTGAAGAAGGATGAGGAAGCATTTTGGAGGCTAAAGAGGTGGATTGGATAATGAGCCGATCTTGGCATTATCAGAAGGACTGGATGAATTCGCGAAGCATGACGATACGTGGAGCAAGGATTTGGACGCGTACGAGGACGACAAAGCAAGGCGATCACTTATACGTTGCAAGAACTGAAGATTTGGAAGAACTGGATAGACTTAGTTAGTGGAGCTGGACTGTTATATCTGCCTAGAATGCTAGAGGCATTTGGTGTACGAGACGTGGAGAATGATCTAGACGGATCATGAATGTCTCCAACACATATTCAATCATCTTGATTGAACATTTGGCAAAGAGGATGGGTGGAGTTAATTGATGGAAGAAAATTGCAAGGCCAAGTACCATCTGGGAAAGGCAAGCATGGTTGATGAGATATGGAATAAGAAGAATGAAGTGAAGCTAAGATGAAATTGAACTATATGGGTGACGTATTAGGGTGGTTTGGATGAAGGATGTAGGTTGAACGAGTTGAGTTGTCTAAAGCAGAGAACGCGTCAACATGTATGTTGCGTGGCTTGGACAATCATATGGAGAAAAGGGGCGTAGACTAGGAGTAGCTTAGAAAGGGCGATGTGAGGACGAAGTTGGTGGAAGGGATACATAATGTGGTGGAGGAATAAGTACGACGAGAGTTGGGTGATAGTCGATAGACTGACTAATTCATCTCATATTTCAAGAGGAATGAGAAGTCACGTAGTTGAGAAGTTGGAAGGACTAATGGATATGTGAAAGACCGTCATAGGTCACTTTGTAAGGAAATTGGAATTTTAAGTAGTTTGGAGTATGGACTGAAGGGAGTTGATGAACATGATTGGATATGAGTATATTCAGCTAACTGGGAAAAGGATAGGCAAGTGAGATATTTATACAACCTTAGGAGTTACACTGAGGGCATGAGTGATTGATTTAGAGGGAGTCAGGAAACTCATCAGTGATGGCTGAGTTTTCATATAATGATTATTATCATACTAGAAGTCGATAAATGCCATTTGAGGCACTATATGAAAGGATAGGATGAGTTGTCCCCATTGTGGACTAGAATTAGTAAAAGAGGCTACTAATGTGGTAATGGTGTTTGTGGACAGAATGAGAGCAACAAGGGATGCTACGTAGAAAAGGAGGAAACCACTAGATTTAGTGACAAAGTTATGTAGGGAGTTTCACCCATAGTAACGGGTGGTATGTTTTGGTAAAATGGAAGAGTTGATGTAGAGTTTTGTAGGTCCATTTATGATCTTTGGAAAGATCGGACCATTAGCTTATGAGCATAGAATTACCTAGGGAAAATGAGTTGTATACATGATACATTTCATGTATTGAGATTGGTAAAGGTTGTTTGAGAATGCATTTTGCATGTACGGTTATTCGGGACTTGTATTAATAAGAGTCTTTGTTTTATCAAAGAGTCATCTGTGAGATTTATTGACTATGAGGTCAAGAGTTTGGCAATGAGTTTAATTATTTTTGGTTTGTATATGTGGTATTTTGAAACTTGAACTGAAGTTCACGTGGAAATGAGGGGAGTTCGTTTAGAACCAGTATCCTCATGTGATTTGTTGTTTGTGTGTTTGATCCTAAGGAGTAAATCTCGGGACGAGATTTATATTAGGAGGGAGTGATGTGACAACCGTGGTTTTGAGGTTCGTCACTTGGTCTTATTTTTTAGGTTATTTTATTTGTGACTACTTGATTTGTGTGTTTACGTGTTTATTTTGTGTGAACGAGGTTGGTGTGGTTATCGTTTATGAGTATAGAGTACTCATAAGTAAATCGAGGAACGGCTATTTCATGTTCATGAGCTCACACTTTAGTGACTATGAAATGAAATGGTAATATTTTGGTGTTTACGTATACGTATAAGTATTATAGTAATAGTATTTTTTTTAGGATTTACGGTTTAGCATTTAGAGGTCTCGGATGAGGTAATTGGTCATATGAATATTTTTCGGGATGGTTTTAAGTCATTTAGGACTTAGTTATAAAGTTTATTTAAAAATTTGAGATTTTTTTTAAAAGTATATATTTTACGTCTTTTACGGTAAAACGCGTAAATTTGACTAGTTTTACGGTTTTGAGGTTTTGGAAGCTTTAGGAGCTGAAATAAATTAAGGTAAATTAAGGTAATGTTAATAACATAATATTAAATAATAAAAAAAACGAAATTAGGGGTGTTTGGGTCGGTTTAAACGCACCAAAGAAAAGAAAAGGGGAAAAAAGGGAAAAAGGGAACCGAGCTTTTGTATATGGGCCAAGGACTTGTTAGGAAAGTATAGAAAGCCTTATTTTTATCAAAACACTTCATAAGGTCACTGGAGATCAAGTATGGGTCGACATCCATGGAGAAAATTAGGGTTCTTCATCAAAAATCTTGTTTTCCAAAAAAATCTAAGGTAAAATCTTCAAACCCTTTTCAATTAAATTGTTTTTATGATTTCTTTAATCATCTTATGATGGATTTAGGTTAGGGTTTAATTTAAAAACAGTAAATTAATGTTGTATTAATCAAAATATGATGATTACATAAATTAGGGCTTGTAATTAGAGGGATTAGAGTTAATTAATGAGGTTGATTTTGTTAAACCCGTTTATAAAAACTGGACATAATTTTGAGTCAATTGTTTTGATCATATTAGGAGTTATACAAACTCTTATTTTGTGATCCACATATCCCTGGAAAGCTATTTGAAGTGGCTTTCCAAAGCAAGAAACTAGAGTTAAATTGGAGGTCGGGAAGTGGGTCAGAAACAGGTTACAACAGTCGGAGGTCAAAACAGTTTTGAAGTCAGCCTGTTTTCTTTTTAAGTTTTGGGTTGTTTGGGGTACTTAGGGTTGCATTGGGATCTTCTCACGAACATGAGAGATGGTTTATATATTGTAGAAAGTATATGCACTTGAGCTAAGGTTGTGGTTTAGAGTAAGACCCTCTAATAGTAACAAATGTTTTGTAAGTTTAAAGACAGTAAATCTGGAATGACAAAAGTATATATATATATATATATCGGGGCCTTAACAGTAGCTTTAAGGTTGGGGAAAATGGGAGGTGTTAGCTAACATATGTAAGGGAATAAATATTCCCTTTACAGAGATCATGGGTATGTTTAAGTGGGCTTTTGGCTTATAGTTTGGAGACCTAAAACTGGGACTGTTTTGGGTAAAATGTTAACGAGACGAATTATGAAGTAAAATGAGTTAAGGGCTTTATAGAGGGGTGTAATGAGATGCTTAGAGCATATATATGAGGTATATATATGGGATAAGGTTAGATGTCCATCATAGGTTGATGAGCCATTTTAGTGTTTGGTTTATGTTTTGATTATGTGTTTTTGGTTTGTTAGCTTTTCGCTAGTGCGCGGATGTTTGGGGAAGCTCAATCAGGTGAGTTTCATAGTCCCATGTTTAGTTATGATTTTGAATTCCAGATGGGATGGAAGAGACACTGTGTTGAGTTATTTATAAATTGATGATGTGAATGTTTTGAATGTTTTGTGATGGACTTGTGTGTACATTATGTGATTAACTGCTATGTGATTCTTGATTGTGTATGATTTGGATCGAGGGACACGTGCCGTCTCAGTTATTGTGGTTTGACAAGGTAGGGACCTTGGGATAGGTACATAGCGTGATCGTCTATGGGACCAATGGATAATGACAAGGTAGTGGCCTTGGGATAGGTACATAGTGTGATCATCTATGGTACCAAGGTGTTTGGTAAGGCTGAGGGCCTTGGATTTTGGTTTGGAATGTTTGATCTTGAATGTTAGTTGTTAATACATAATTGTAACACATTGTCCATATGTTATTGTGTTGATGGTTGTTACTCACAGCTTTTCGGTATGATTTGGCGTTTGAGTCTAAACCTATGACTCTCACCAAATTTATGTTGACGTGTTTTAGAGTCTCTTTCAGGTGAGTATGTGGTTAAGCTTGAGGATAGGAGTGGCTAGATTTGGATGCATTAGGATTGCATATAGAAGGAGATCCCCGTTCCTTCTTAGTTTACCTTTATTTTTTTTTTGTTTGATAAGTGATACATGTTGGCACCTATATGTTTGTTTGGTTTATGTTTATTGTTTGTCTTGGGTAAGTGGTAGGACCGTTACCTACTTACCTAGACTCCTGCATTGTTGAGGTATTGTCATGACATTTGTGTCGCCATTTTTGACATTATATTTGCATTTAGTTATCTCTATAGACACGCTATTTTTGTGATGATATCCATACGTCGTGCCCCATATTCCGCCATGGTGGGGTGTGACATCTTACGTTTTCATTAGGGACTTCTACGACAAACATTTTAATCAACTACTGCAAGTGATAGCCGAGAAATTTCATGAAGAAGAACTGCGCGAGAAGAAGCTACGATCAGTAAGGGGACGCTTGAATTATGGAGAAACTCAAAGAAGGGCCGGAGGGAAGACGAGTCTTTTGACTACTCCGAGTCCACCACCCCTAAACCCGACAAATGACAAAAGGGTAAAAGGCAAATCTCCCCAAACAGATGTGAGATCCAATGGCAAAACCAAGGCACACCCTCGCGAAACTGACGCGGGATAACCGACTCAAAAATCCACAGTAGAGGAAAATCCCCCACTAAATCAAGACAGCGAAGTGGAAAAGAGTCAGATAGGTTAAGCGAAAGAGAAAAAGACCAACGAAGGAAAAAGAAAAGAAGAAGCTCTAGCTCCCAAAGAGTCAACGAAGAAACATCTAAGTTCTACTCGGAGAAAGATGAGAACATGCCAAAAACAAAAAAATCTAAGAGTGATAAGGCTAAGGAAGATAACGACAAACTGTCACGACCCTGGCTATGCGAAGACGTAGATCCATTCACTCCTCGCATCAGGAACTTTGAATTTCCTAGGAAAATCCGTATGCCAAGCCAAGTTAAAACATATGATGGGTCCGGTGATCCAGAAGATCATGTAAAAGTCTCTCAAGCATCCGCCAAGGTAGAAAAATAGGCCATGCCAACATGATGCCATATGTTCAACTCCACCCTAATCGAAAATGCTCGGGTATGGTTTGACGACCTCCCAACAGATAAAATTGACAGCTACGAAGACCTAAAAGCAGCATTCATGTCCAATTATCTCCAAGAGAAGAAATGCATCAAAGACCCTGTCGAACTACATCACATCAAAGAAAGGGAAGGAGAGTCCACATAAGACTTTATGAAACGCTTCAAAATTGAAGTCCGACATGTCAAAGCAGCCCCAGAATGTATGAAAATATCAGGATTCATGCACGGAATTACACATCCTGGGCTAATCAAACGTTTACATGACAACATACCTAGAACCATGGACGAGGCAATGAGGGAAACCGTATCCTTCCTTAGGGGAGAAGTCGCGGTCGGGCACCAGCCAAAGAAGAAAGCAGGACCCACGTGGAAGCATGACGGAAATAGGAGACCGCACTTCAATAGAAGATCAGATTTCTGAAACAGCCAAAGACCAGAGAAAATAAGTGACAGGTTCACCTTGCTGAAAACAACAAAGGAAATCCTAACCCTCGAAAGGGGAAAGTTTAAGTCACCACCACCCATGACTAACCCACCAAAAAAAAAGATCCAAGCAAATACTACGAACACCATGGAGACATAGGACATAACACGAACGAATGCCAACACCTAAAAAAGCATATCGACGAACTGGCCAAAAATGGAAAACTAACACAATGGATCAAAGAAGTCAGATAACAATGGTGGCAAAGACCAACAAAAAGTGGTAAAGAAGGTTAAAATACCAGCAAAAGATAAAGCCCCGGCAGTCCTCATGGTGTAATCCGGGAAACATACCATAAAAGGAAAAACACTAAAGAGCTTGTCCCCAAAATGTGAAATATCATTCCCACCAATAAGTGAAGCGGAATCCAATGGAAACCCCCATAGTAATAGGAGCAGAAATAAGAGGGCATTACGTCCACGAAATATGTATAGACGGAGGGTCAGCCTTTGAAATCATGTATGAGCATTGCTTCAAAAACCTCCAACCAAAATGCAGGAAAATGATAACCTCTGCCACAACCTCCCTCGTAGGATGAAATGGCAAAGCCATGCAACCGCATGGACAGACAGAGCTGCAAGTACTCATTGGGGGTGATGAACATTGGGTGACGGCAAAGATGAACTTCATGATCATACAATCACAATCACCATACGATGTCATCATATGAAGACCCGACCTCTACCAATTGAAGGCAATACCATCCAAAACACATGGGACAATCAAAATCCCAGTAAAGGAAGAAATACTCGCATTTCACGACGAGACAACTATGTCACCAGAACATACACCAACAAAGAAATTGTCAGAAGTATCACCAACGACCTCAGTCGAGAAAAAGAAAACAAAAGTGACAGTATGCACTCAGCACCTGGAACAAACGGTTATGACAAGGGATAAGCCATCAAACCTAAAGACTAAAAAAAGATACCCGACAACAAAACCGGAAAGAAAATGCAAGTCCTTAGAAGAAAGCATACCCAACAGAAAAAGTGTGGTTAAAATAAAGAAAGTTGGGAATAAGGCAACAAATAGCAGGCCGCAATGGACCAGCTAACGCAATGGCAATAAGAAAACATGATGAAAATTGGCTAATGCATACAGGCTTCGCAAATCAAGATAAAGCACGCAACCAAGGTTGTCATCCACTCCTGAAGATCGATCGAAAAACAGAATCCTTCCACGGATATCTAAGAAAAAATTCTCCAGATACTCACAAGGAGTACCACCAGACAAAGAGAACAAAGGAACAAAAGACGACGTTTATCGCAAATCCGGACACTTTTGGTAGCACAAAAGTACCACTGGAAATAAAGAATGCTAGAACAACACACATGCATCCAATACACAAAAACCTAGAAAGGCAGAGAGGCCGAAACTAGGAGGCTTACATAGACAATCCTGTGATGAAAAACCGAACAGAAAAAGAAAACCTTAAAGACATGAAGGAAACATTCAAAGCATTGAGGGAAATAAATGTGAAACCTAACCTATAGGAATGCAAACCTGGAATCAAAGAAGGAAGATCCTCAGGCATCATAATAACAACAAAAGGAATAAGTGTGGGACTAGGTAAAAGGGATACGACAACCAATTTACCTCTCACTCGAAGCCTCAAAAATGCCCGAAAATCAAACGGAAAACCTGTAGGCCCGAAAAATTTTTACACAAGAATCAACAGGAAAATCTTGGCCGCTCTTAAAAACATTCAAATGATACGCAGAAAAGAATGATCTCCTTTGGAAAGAAGCAGCAAACCGAGCGTGCAAGAAAGTCAGGCAGCAGAAAGCAAAACAAACAAGGCTCACAACTCCGATCACGAAGGAAGAACTTGTCTTGTACCCATCCGCCTCTAAAATAGAAATAAACGCCACATCGCCAAGGGAAAAACAATCTAAAGAAACACCAGCCTACTTCGCTAGTTGGAAACTACGAAAGCTAGAAGTAAACTACACAACAAAGGAAGGACAAGCACCAAATGTAGTCGAGGCAACTAAAACATTAAAAAGGCATTTCCAAGCACACACCGCAATGGTAACCATCGATCAAATAATTGAACAAACACTGCCAAAACAGAAGCGGGAGAACGGGTGCAGAAAGGGAACGACACCCCAAACATGCACATCATCTGCTACAAGCCTTGAACAGCCATCCGAAATCAATTTTCAACATATTCCTTATCAAAAAAGACAAAAACAAGGATGCCTCACATAGGCGGATCAACATGTGTCAAAGTGTAACACCCCATTTTGGTAAATGGAATGTCACGCGTGATTATGGCGTGTCATCAAAGCATACAAGGATAAATGTCTTAAACATTACATGACCATAAAGGAAATACCGGAAAAAAAAACATCGCTACCCTAAAGTATATGCTCATCACACACGAACATAAGTACTGTAAAGGAAAAGGACTAAACAATATCCATAGAAACAATTAGCAAAATGTATGATGATAAGCATAAAGTAATGAAGGCTAGAAAGCTTCCAATCCATATGCACGTACGCTTAGAGTCTACGAGCATCCCTGAGTACCTGCAATTTTGGGAACATGAAAGGAAAACGACTGAGCATAACGCTCAGTGCACGGATATACAAGCATAGAATGAATAACATAAGCATATACAACATATAGCAGCAGAATTGATTAAGTCATAGAAAACCTGGTATAACTTAGTAAAACTGGTTTTATAGTTTGAGAAGCCTTATGTTTATCTTATGAAAACTGTTTAACATGTTAACCATTAAGCCAATATAGGTTATGAAATATCGACGTGCATGAATACTTGGAGGGGTGACCTCATCATGCAATTAGAGGGGTTGCCTCTAATTAATATAAGTTTGGGTAGGAGGGATCAGCTCCTTGTGAAGGATGCAAGGCACACACCACATTCACCTAAATAATCTGTTAAAAACATGTATCCTAGGATGCACCCATACGCCCCACATGATAACATAATAATATGGCCAAAAGCTGAAAGGGACGCCACATGCTATCACTCCGCCGTGGTGAAGTCATAACACTGGTGCCTCCGGTGTTATGGTTATGGTACCTCCATAACTAGGTGAAACTGGTCATGCATGTATATGGCTTATGCATTTAAATTAAACATAAGCAAATCAAAACATATAAAACATATAATGGGAAAACAGTTGGCTGCATACGGGAAATCCTAATAAGGAAAGAATGTCCATACTGAAAGGACGGATAATCCGTACCTTATGTCCAGTGAACGAAGAAGACGAACGGAAGAGAGTCCTACTTCGATCTCACTAATGCTACATAAATAGTATACGTGTATAAGTATTCTGATTATTAGATACGTAACTGGTTTTATATCATGTCTTAGCTTGTTTTATATGTTCATGTCTTGTTTTACTGATTTTAACGTTATATTGTGTTTATCATGTATTCTGGATATTCTGATTAAGTATTACTTGTATTTCTTGTATTATTATACTTGTTATGTAATAATAAGTAACTTTCTAAAAATAGCAGGTTTCCTAAAATAGAAAGTTTCCAAAAACAGGTTAACTGCTTAAAATAGATTAGTTTCTTAAAATAGAAAGTTTCCAAAAATAGTAAGTTTCCTAAAATAGAAAGTTTCCATAATTAGAAATAAGATGAATTAATAAGCTAATAAGATAAGCTTAAGTTTTACTGAGTAAATATACTAAGTCATGTGATTAATAGTATAGTTTATTAATTATAACATGTTAATTAAATAAACTGTATGTTATACGATTTAATTAAATATAATCATGATTTAATTAAATTAAAATATATATAATACTTAGGTTAAAACATGTATTAATATTTATATTAATAGAACCTAAGTCATGGAAATGAATTAATTATATGTCATGTTTTAATAATTAATTTAATACTATATTCTAAATTACATAAATAAATACTTAGGTTAAAATCATGTATTATTAAATATTATTAATAAACCTAAGTCCATGCTTTAATTAAATTAATTATATGACATGTTAAATTAATTTAATTAACTTGTAAAATAATATACTTATAAAACTATTAAACTTCTAAAAATAATAAACCAAACCCATGTTTTACTTTTATTAAAACATGTCGTGAACCGGTCCGTGAACCCGTGAACCGGTCGAACCAAACCCACCAAAAACAGTGGCAAACCGGCCTAAGCCGGTTGCCCCTGCCTTCGGCCCACTACCACCGGCAGCTGTCGGTGGTCTTGCCCTTCCTCGGCTAGCCGCTGACCACGCGAGGGTTTCCACCGGCAGTTGCCGGTGGCCCCTGCTTGCTTGCCGGTGGTCCCCCCTGCTTACCATAAATAGCCACCGGCTGTTGCCGGTGGTGGGGCTGTGGCTGCCACGACCTAAACAAACCACAAGGACACCCCCGACGCGATTCGGGGTGCCTTGTTCCCTGCTGTTGACCGAAACCCAACACCACCGTGACATGGGTCTCGTGTGGTGGTGCGAACCAAACGCCGAGAGTCGTGAGACTCTTGGTTTATGTCGGTTTATGTGGCGGCCGAGACAAGCAAACCCGATTTTTCCCATAACCCATGACATGTTTTAATTTTCTTGTTTTTAAACCCCATGATTATATATGCATAAAAACATAAAAAGAAAATGAAAAGAAAGGTTTTCGGATTACCAAACCACGTGGAATCAATAGATCTTGAATACACAAACACGTACTTATGCTTTGCTTAAACAAAATCAAACAACCCCCTTGTTTCTTTGATGATGTCGTCAGCCAAAGGAAGAGAGAGAGATTAGGGTTTCAATTTTTCTAAAAGTTATTCTGTGAATGAATATTGTTTTCCATATTTGTTTACTTAGTAAAAACAAATGGGCTGGGCCCCCTCTCCTTGTGGTGCCACGGCTTCTAGGGCCCACAAAGGGAAACTCATAACTTTTCCCTTGTTAATTATTTACCTGTTCGTGTGCTCGTATTTATGTTTCGTTATTCTTAAATATCCGTGTTATTATATATACTTATACGTAGTCGTAACAATAATTACGTAAATACATAATTATTCGCTCGTGATTCTTACGTTCATGATTTCATGTTCGTCATTTAATTATTATTGATAATAATTATCGTGCATTTATACATACTGAATACTTATAGTGTAATAACACGTACGTAATTCCTGTAATCTATGTTCGTAAACCGTATTCATGTTATAAAAGGAAATTTTTAATCATGTACGTACGATTATAGGTGTACTATTCATGGTAAAATCATGCGGGTTTTACAACTCTTATAAAAAGGATAATTCGTCCCCGAGTTATAGATAAAGTAAACTGAAAAAGAGGAACATACCCAAATTCAAAACTTGAAATGAGGGTAAGAAGTCCGGATAGACTCCTCGCTCTCCCAAGTGGCTTCCCACTTGGTATGGTCCCTCCAAAGGATTTAGACGAATGGGATTGTCTTCTTCCTCGTGACTCGTTCTTGCCTGTCAAGAACTCGTTCGGGTTCCTCTGTGAAGGTAAGATACTTATACCCTCTAAGTAAGGACACATGGAAAACGTCGTGAGCATGAGAAAGCTGCGGAGGTAACGTTAAACGATAAGATACTTCACCGACTCGCTCAATGACACCAAACGGTCCGATGAATCGAGGACTGAGCTTCCCTTTGATTCTAAAACACTTAACACCACGTGTCGGCGATACCTTAAGAAAGACGTGATCTCCTACGTTAAAATGTAAGTCCCTACGATGCTTGTCGGCATAACTCTTCTAACATGATCGTGCTTCTTGAAATTTCTGCTTAGCTACAGCGACCATCTCGTTGGTCAACTCTATCATTTCTGGTCTTTTAAGTGTTCGCTCACCAACCTGATCCCAACAAATTAGGGCGCGACATTTTCTGCCATACAACATCTCGAATGGAGCACACTTAATGCTAGCGTGCCAACTGTTGTTGTATGCAAACTCTACCAAACAGATGTAATCGTCCCAATCTCCTGTCCATTTCAACGCACATGACCTCAACATGTCTTCTAATGTCTGAATCGTTCGCTCCGATTGCCCGTCTGTTTGAGGATGAAAATCCGTGCTAAGCTTAAGTTTTGTACCCCAAGCTTTCAGCAGACTCTTCCAAAATCGCGAAGTGAAACGAGGATCTCTGTCCGAGACGATGCTGGATGGAGCACAATGAAGTCTCATGATCTCCTTCTTGTAAGTATCGGCGAGTTTACTGACCGGATCATCCTTGCGGATCGATAAGAAATGAGTTGACTTAGTAAGTCGATCAACGATAACCCAAATCGTATCGTGCCTCCTCTTTGTCTGCGGAACACCGGTAACAAAATCCATGGTGATCTATTCCCACTTCCACTCTGGATTATCTAATGGTTGTAGAAGACCGCTAGATCGCTGATGCTCGATCTTAACCTGCTGGCAGGTACGACATTTGGAGACGTAAGTCGCAACATCCTATTTCATACCACTCCACCAAAAGTATTTCTTGATGTCATTATACATCTTTGTCGAACCAGGATGAATGGAGAATGGGGAGCTATGAGCCTCAACTAACAGTGCTTCCCGGAGTTCTTGATCATCAGGAACACAAAGTATCGTACCCTGCCTTAAGATATCGTCTTCGTCTACACGAAATTCTGTCTACTTCTCTAAGTTCTAAATTATCGCCCAGATTACACCATCTTCCTTCTGAGCTTCCTTGATCCTAGAGAGTAACTCAGGTTCCACTCTAAGATTAGCCCAGTAACCTGCTATCCACGTACCATGATCTTGATGTCTAGTCGCTCTAAGTCTTTTATAATTTCCTCCTCAATTTTAATGCCGTTTATCATTCCGGATTTTCTACTAAGTGCATCTGCCACTACATTCGCCTTGCCGGGATGATAATGTAGATTAATGTCATAATCCTTCCACAACTTTAACCATCTCCTCTGTCTCATGTTCAGTTCACATTGAGTGAAGATGTACTTCAAGCTCTTGTGGTCTGTGAAAATGTCACATGATTCTCCATACAAGTAGTGCCTCCATATCTTCAATGCAAACACGACTGCTGCAAGTTCCAAGTCATGCGTAGGGTAATTTTCCTCATAATACTTAAGCTGCCGTGAAGCGTACTCGATCACATTCCCATGTTGCATGAGAACACAACCAAGTCCCTTCCCTGAAGTATCACTGTAGATTTGAAATCCACCTGTACCAGATGGGAGAGTAAGGATCGGTGCAGATACTAACTTCTGCTTTAGGTCTTCAAAACTCTTCTCTCTTTCTTCAGTCCAGACGAATTTCTCCCCTTTCCGCATCAGTTTGGTAAATGGTAGTGCTAAACGGGAAAAGTTCTCTACGAACCTACGGTAGTAACCAGCTAAGCCTAGGAAACTGTGAACTTCAGTCGCTGATGTCGGTCTTGGCCACGTGGTAATAGCCTCAACCTTTGTTGGATCCATGGTGATTCCTTTTGCTGATATAATGTGACCTAAGAACGCCACCTTGTCTAACCAGAACTCATACTTGGAGAATTTAGCATACAGCTGCTTCTGGCGAAGAATCTATAACACTATAGGAAGATGGTCTTCGTGTTCCTCCTTGGACTTAGAGAATATCAGGATGTCGTCAATGAAGACAATGACGAACTTGTCTAGAAATTCATGGAAGATTCTGTTCATCAAATCCATGAAAACAGCTGGAGCATTGGTAAGGCCAAATGGCATGACTACGAATTCGTAGTGCCCATATCGTGTACGGAAAGCAGTCTTGGAAATGTCCTTCTCTTTAACCCGTAGCTGATGGTAGCCCGACCTCAGATCAATTTTGGAGAAATGTTTGGCCCCTTGGAGTTGGTCAAACAGATCGTCAATGCGTGGTAATGGATACCTATTTCTGATGGTGATCTTGTTGAACTCGCGATAATCTATGAAAAGACGCATAATGTCGTCCTTCTTCTTCACGAATAAGACCGGTGCGCCCCATGGAGATGCGCTCGGTCGAATGAAGCCTCGTTCTAGAAGTTCTTGCAATTGGTCCTTCAGCTCCTTCAACTCTATGGGAGCCATGCGATAAGGAGCCTTGGATGAGCTCGATGTTAAATTCTACTTCACGTGCAGGTGGTATGCCCGAAAGTTCTTTTGGAAACACATATAGAAATTCTAACACTAACAGACCTTCCGGGTACGAACCCGTTGTGGATGTACTCTGGTGCATTTACATCAGCGAAGATGACTCGATATGTTGGCAGTCTATGGTGGCATGATGTTTGGATAGCCAGTCCATGCCCAATATCATGTCAAAATCACTCATGTCAAGCGGAAGTGAGTCAACAGGACGAATCTTGTCGTCAAACTCTAGGGGAAGGCTCTTGTACACATGGGTTATGCGTACAGATTCTCTTAAAGGCGTGGAAATGTTTAGTACATTCTCTAATGGCATAGGGGATATCCTAACATTCTTAGCATAAGCAGTAGAAATGACCGAATGAGTAGCACCCGTGTCAAATAAAACACATGCAGCTTGACCATACATATACAAGACTCCAGTGATGGTACCTGTAGACTTGTTGGCCTGGTCACGAGAAGTCGTATAAACGCGTCTACTAGTAGGAGGCGGCTTGGAATCACCATGTCCAGATGTGCCCTTCATCTCGCCCTTGCGACAGTCCTTCATGCGATGACCAGTAAGGCTACACTTGTAGCATGCGTCGCTGTCGCGACGACATGGCCCTGGGTGCCTACGGTTGCAGGTAGTTCAAAGAGGATGAGTATACTAATACAAAGCTTTTGGCTAAGTATAAAATATTTATATCGTCCGATCTCTTCGAATTGATTTCCAGTCTAAAGTGCGACTCAATTGTCTTTTGGTGAACAAGAGAATGGTTTTGTTTGGTTATCTAATTTAAACTACAAGCAAGTATTAAAATGTCGTTGAGTGAAATTAAAGCGTCTAAAAATTAAACTAGAAGATCATTTAGAAAAACACTTAAAGCATAAAACTTTGTAACATTTTAAAACTTAGTCTATCGGAATATTGCAAATCATCTCTATCGGAATGCACCAAAGGCATAACCATCGGAATAAATATCAAAACAATCCATCGGAATATTCAAGGTCAAATCAGTCGGAATGCAATGTGGTCGCAATATCCAGATCGGAATATTTAGATCGGAATACAAACCCTATCGGAATGTTGTTTATAGGAATGATGTCTATCGGAATATTGCTGGCGACAAATGGGCAGAGTTTCGACTCAAAGTAACCTTATTACCCGTTGGAATGTGCGATCGCAATGAGCGATCGCAATCCAGATCGGAAAAAGGGGGAAATTACCAAGTGATCGCAAAGTAGAACCACAACGGGTTATTGCGATCTAAACAACCACTCCGTCGGAATGTTGAAATCACTAAGATTGCGATAAGCACAAAAGTAATCCGGAATTGATGGAAAGCAAAGATTCAATAAGCACTAACAATAATCTGCCTTATCCGAATCTTAAACAACTCAAAAAGCTTGAATTTGACAACTTTTTAAAACATAAAAAATCATAAACTTTATAAAAGGAACCTTAAGATGCCTAAAACTTTTAAGTAATCCGAAAAGCAAGGCAAATAAGCTAAATATAGGAAATAAGCCAATAAGCATAAAGAGCTTAAAGCCAACCCAAATAAAAGCTTAACAAGTAGTAAAAAGGTTAACCTTTTAACCACTTTAACATCAACAAAATCAATCCGTATGGATTATGATTTTCGGATCAAAGCAAAATGAAACCAAGAAATGTAGAAGGAGATTAAAGAACAAAAGCTTAAACTTTAACTTGATTGATGAAATTGAAATACAAAAAGCTTAAACTTGAAAGATTAAAGGAAAGAAAAGATGAAAAACTTAGTGAGAGAAAGTTTAGAACTTTCTCTCTCTAAAAACAAGAAAGGAAAAAATTGAAAGTGCAACTAGCTAACCCCCCTCCTAATGTGATTAGGAGGGTATTTATAGGCTAAGTGGGAGGTGAATGTGTGGAGTGCTTCCTTCTTTCTTTTCTTCTCGACTCGATTTAATTCTTTGTCTTTTTCGACGTTGTCTCGGGATTTGAACTCGTCTTAATAATTTTCTTCTATAATTTAGACTTGAGTTCTTCGACTTCATTAAACTTCCGTCTTTAGACTTTTTCTTCGATAAATCTTCAGAATAGGTCTTGGACATCCGTTCTTTAAACACTCTTGATCTCTTGACTTCCTCTTTTCTCGTTTTCTTCGATAAAATCCCGTGAAAGCCCGTGTTTTCTTCCTTTTTCATCTTTTGGTCCTAAAACACAATAAAAACACAAACCACGCATAATTCCAACTTTTATGACATAAAATACACGTTTTGGTCTTGTTATTATTGGAAATAGGTGGTAAAAGGATAAGTGTTTTCACACTTATTAAATCCCCTACACTTGACCATTGCAATGCCCTCATGCAATGCATTAATTTTAAAGCACTGTTTACATTTTCCATCATAAATAACCCACCTTGGCCTTTATTAAACACTAAACATTTAAGGAAGATAAAAAGATAAAAATAAGTAAAGAAATCAAAGACTTACATTGGGTTTTGGCTGCCATGAACATTTATCATTCTCAAGTTTCACGTTCTCCATACCAAGCTTAAAAACGAGATCATTGTTATTATAAGTTAGCAAACTAACACGAATTCATGTGGGCCAATTATTTACTTAGACTCCCTTATTCATAGGTGTATCTCTTATGTTTTATTTTTGTCTTGAATGATCACGAGGATGCATTTTTGACTTATTTCGATAGTGATTTAGGCCGAAAATAAAGTGAACGATTTAATCAATAGTTAGCTAAAGGACAAAATCTTTTAAAACTGCTTCTCGGGACCTCATAAAGTTCATATCTTGGCATAACTCGCTTCACGATTTGAGACCTTTCTCGGACCGATATTTGGCAGCGACTTCATACTTCAAATCTTGAAATTCGTTCTTGAAATTATGGTTTTCTCTTCATAATAGGAATTTCTCCACTTGGACTTTCTGAGAGATTCTTCATATTTGGACCACGACTTCTTCATATTTCTCCAATCTTTATTTTGGACATTGATATATAACGATCCGCCTCCTTTTAGGACTTGGATCTATTTATCCTCATACCTTGTTAGGGCCTTTTTGGATAGACTTCTCCATGATCTTTTGGGGAGTATTTGCTTTTCGTCGTGTGTCTTGATCCTTCATATTGATTTTCGACAAATGATTCTTCACATCACTTTTGGATCTTTAGCAACAAAATGTAGCCCTCATGCCTTGTTAGGGTCTTTTCGGACTCGCCAATCTTCGCATCCCGCTTCAATAAGTTATGCCTTGGCTATGAACTCTAATTAATACCGAGCAACTTTTAAATGATCTTGGGCTAGAAGCTAAGTAACTTTTCAAATCGTACAACCTTATTTATTGCAGATAAATTTATTAACAAGCGATGGGAGAATAGGCTCATAATTAACTCACATAAATTCACGAAAGAATACCAAACTTATAATTGACTCTATCATCTCTCGTCCTCCACAGTTTAAAATCTCAAGGAATGAGACTCGTGGATGCTTAGTCTATTAAATTAAAGTTTGGGTTTTCGAGTCATCTATAGGATCTTGCAAATTCTTAGACTTTTTCAAGTTTAGAAATCGCATTTTAAAGTTCCCTTGATAAACAACTCTCTAGGATCAATTATAGGAACTTGCGAAAAGTTCTTGTTCTTAACCCGTGAGAGTTAAGACTTTCGCGTTTTAAATTTCCCTATATAAAAGCCTAGCAAAACTTGACTTAAACACGTTAAGGATACTAGCTAGAGTAAACTTAGATAAGTAAACTCGGGTTGAGTCAAATTATTCACGACTTTGAAAAATTTTAAAACCATTTTATTGAAAATAACCATAACAACGGAAAATACAACTATACAACTAGGCCAAAATAGATTAAAAATTTTGAAAAATGTCGAAAAATCAAATTTTCCGGTTGAACTGAGGGCAAATTCATGGAAAAGACCACTTACTTCGATAGAAGTCCCCACTACACTTGAGATAAACATTGTCCTCAATGTTTAAGCATGTGGGAGTAAACTCCCCTACACTTATGACATTGTGCACTTTGTTTAAATCTTGCTAAGGAAAGGACAACTATAGTGATTTCAATGTGAACATATAAGATATGAAATTTTGAATCACGAGAGTTTAGGATAGAACCGAGAAGATGGGAACACGGGATCACGGTTCGTCAAATGTCATCAAGAGTGGATCTTTGAAGCTTTAATCCCTGCACAGCACAAGAAACAAGACAACCAACACATACGGGGCTCCCCTACACTTATTATGAAAACGGTAAAGGATAGATCACGGGTTGCCTCCCGAGAAGCGCTTGTTTTTTATAACCGAGTCACGAGCCTGACTAGATTAGTTCATGGGAAACGTGGTGAGGGATGGAATCATCTCATGAGAGATGTCCTCACCAAAGTACAGCTTCAAACGCTGGCCATTCACCTTGAAATTGGGCCCATTTGGCTGAGAAAGCTTAATGGTGCCATATGGAAAGACTTTGGCGACGGTGAATGGACCAGATCAGCGGCTCTTCAACTTGCCCGAGAAGATCTTCAACCGAGAGTTAAAAAGTAAGACTTGATCACCAACGTGGAACTCTCGGTTCTTAATCCTTGCGTCATGGATGATCTTGGTCTTCTCCTTGTAGATCAGTGAGTTCTCGTAAGCTTCATTCCTCAGTTCATTTAGTTCGTTGAGTTGAATCTTGCGAAGATCACCGGCTTTGTGATGTCGAAGTTAGCCCACTTCAAGGCCCAGTATGCCTTGTGTTCCAGCTCGATAGGGAGGTGGCATGCTTTCCCGTACACACGACGATAAGGAGTACAACCAATCGGCGTCTTACAGGCGATACGAAAAGCCCACAAAGCATCATCTAACTTATCGGCCCACGCGGCACGATGCTCTCCCATAGTATGTTCCAGAATTCGCTTTAATCCAAGGTTGGAAATCTCGGCTTGCCCATTGGTTTGGGGTTGATAGGCGGTGGAAAGACGATGATTAACACCATACTTAGCCATGACTCTTGCAAATTGATCATTGCAAAAATGAGTCCCGCGGTCACTGATTATAGCACGAGGAACACCGAATCGAGCAAACAGCTGCTTCAAAAAGTTCACAACCACCCTCGCATCGTTCGTTGGAAGAGCCTTAGCTTTAACCCATTTAGAAACGTAGTCAACGGCTACGAGGATGTACTTGTTCCCTTTGGTTGATGGAAATGGCCCGATAAAGTCGATGCCCCATACATCAAAGATTTCACATTCTTGTATGAAATTTTGAGGCATCTCATCTTTATATGTGATCTTGCCTTGTCTATGGCAAGCATCACAATGCTTAACCATTTCGTGAGCGTCACGATAAATGGTGGGCCAATAGAATCCTGAGTCAAACACTTTCTTAGCGGTGTAGTTGGGACCAAAGTGACCACCGGTGGGTCCTTTATGGCAAGCATCAAGGATTTGTAAAGCTGTTGGTCCATCAACACATCGACGAATGATCAAATCAGCGCATTGTTTGAAGAGATAAGGGTCATCCCAGAAGTAAGTCTTAACATCTTTAAATAACTTCTTTTTTTCTTGGGATGTTAACCCTTTGATGAGAATACCACCCGCTAAGTAGTTTGCAATGTCCGCAAACCACGGGGTGTCATCAAGATTGGATTGAATAGACATTAAGGTCTCAAGGGGAAAAGAGTCATTGATCTCTTGGTTTGGATGATCCCCTTGATACGGATCCTCAAGTCTAGTCAGATGATCCGCTGCTAGGTTTTCGGCTCCCTTTTTGTCACGAATTTCAATGTTGAATTCTTGAAGGAGCAAAACCCAACGAAGAAGTCTTGGCTTAGAATCTTGCTTAGTCAGCAAGTACTTCAACGCGGAATGGTCGGTATACACGATGGTGGTGGAAAGGACAAGATAGGGGCGAAATTTTTCAAAAGCATACACTACAGCTAAAAGCTCTTTTTCGGTAGTGGTATAATGCAATTGAGCCCCCGTCATTGTCTTGCTAGCATAATGGATTGGTTGGAAGTGTTTGTTCACTCTTTGGCCCAAAACCACTCTAATAGCAAAGTCGCTAGCATCGCACATCAATTCAAAAGGTAGCTCCCAATTAGGGGTGACCAAGACCGGTGCCTTAGTTAGCTTATCCTTAAGAAGATTGAAGGCTTCAATACACTCTTTGGAAAAGATAAAAGGAGTATCTTTTTCCAAGAGGTGGGTCATCGGGCGAGCGATTTTAGAGAAATCCTGAATAAATCGACGATAGAAGCCCGCATGACCTAGAAAACTTCTCACACCCTTCACGGTTGAAGGTTGAGGTAATTTGGCTATGACATCCACTTTAGCATGGTCGACTTCAAGACCGGCTTTAGAGATTTTGTGTCCCAGCACAATGCCTTCTTTTACCATGAAATGGCATTTTTCCCAATTCAGAACAAGGCGAGTGTCTTCACACCGCTTAAGCATGCGTTCCAAATTGGCAAGGCAAGACGAGAAAGAATCACCATAAACCGAGAAATCATCCATGAAGACTTCCATAGTTTCTTCAACCATGTCATGGAAGATAGCCATCATGCACCTTTGGAATATCCCAGGAGCATTGCACAAGCCGAAAGGCATTCTTTTGTAAGCAAATGTTCCATACGGATAAGTGAATGTGGTTTTCTCTTGGTCTTGGGGATCGATGGGTATTTGAAAATAACCAGAGAAACCGTCTAAAAAGCAGTAATAGTCATTACCTGCTAGACGTTCAAGCATTTGGTCCATGAAAGGAAGGGGAAAATGATCCTTTCTCGTAGCATCATTGAGTTTGCGATAGTCTATACAAACTCTCCACCCTGTAACAAGACGAGTAGGAATCAACTCGTTGTTTTCGTTGGGAACAACGGTGATTCCGCCTTTCTTAGGCACACAATGGACTGGACTAACCCATGGTGAATCCGAGATAGGGTAAATCATGCCCGCATCAAGAAGTTTGATAACCTCTTTTTTTATAACGTCATGGATCTTGGGATTCACCCTTCTTTGGCTTTGAATAGTGGGTTTAAAATCGTCCTCCATGAGAATTTTATGTGTGCAAAAGTGAGGATCAATTCCACGGATATCAGAGATTTTCCAAGCAATCGCTTTCTTATGATTCTTCAGCACGGCGATAAGTCGGGATTTTTCTTCTTCTTTCAGGTCCTTTGCGATGATGACCGGTAACTTCTTGTTGTCTTCAAGGAAAACGTACTCAAGATGAGACGGAAGATCCTTAAGCTCTAGATCCGGAGGATTTTCGATGGACGGCGTAGTCAACTTCGAATCATCGGTAGAGATAGCCTTAGGAGACTGTGGAGAAATATGGTCCTCATTGAGAAGTTTCTCAATGGTACAAATGTCTTCATCCCAATTGGAGGGAGAATCGTCATATTGCAAATCCACATCTCCCAGAGTTGCTTCAAATTCTTGCAAGAGGAAATCACTTTCTCCAAATGGAGTTAGTTGTCACACCCCACCATGGCGGAATATGGGGCGCTATCATCACAACATGGCATGTCTATAGAGATAACTATATGAAATAAGAAATGTCATAAAATGGTGACACAAAAGTCATGACAATATCTCATCAAATGCAGGTGTCTGGATAAGTAGGTAACAGTCCTACCTATTACCCAAGACAAACAAGTAACATAATCAAAACAAACATATGTGTGCCACAGTATCACTTATTAAAATGAACAAACAAACAAAACTAAGAAGGAAACGGGGATATCTTTCTATATGCATTCCTACTCTCTCCAAGTCTTAGCCACTTAAGTTCTCATTCCTACCCATAGCATTACTTGAAAGAGACACTAAAACACGTCAACATAAAGTTGGTGAGAGTCATAGGTTTAGACTCCAACGCTAAATCAATTACAAGCTGTGAATAACAATCATCAACAAAAGAACATATGGACAATGTGTTACAAATATGCATTAACAACTATCAATCAAGATTAATCATACCAAACCAATCCAAGGCTCCTACCTTGCCAAACAACATCATGGTACCATAGATGATCACACTATGTACCTATCCCAAGGCCACTACCTTGGCAAACCACAAGGCCCCTACCTTGTCAAACCACAATAACTGAGACGACACGTGTCCCCTGATCCAAATCATACACAATCAAG
Organism: Glebionis coronaria; assembly: GCA_025667525.1. NCBI lineage: Eukaryota > Viridiplantae > Streptophyta > Magnoliopsida > Asterales > Asteraceae > Glebionis > Glebionis coronaria. The sequence goes on from CM046874.1 coordinate 489,771,233, forward strand.
AATCACATAGCAGTTAATCACATAAGTGTACACACAAGTCCATCATAACCATAAAAACATTCACAGCATTCATTACAAAACCATACAGTGTCTCTTCCATCCCATCTGGAAATCAAATCATAAAAAGACATGGGAGTATGAAACTCACCTGATAGCTTCTTCACAAGTCCTCGCCCTAGCAACAAGCTAACAAACCAAAAACACGAAATCAATACACGAACCTATCACTAAGATGGCTCGTCAACATATGATGGACATCTAGTCTATTCCCATATAAAAACCTCATTGATAAGCTCTAACCATCCCATTACCCTTCCTTAACAAGTCCTTAACTTGGTTAAGTTTAATAACTATCCAGTTCATATTTTACTCAAATCAGTCCCAGTTTTTAGGTCTCAAAACATTAAGTCAAACGTCCACTTAAATATACACATAGTTTCTGAAAAAGGAATATTCATACTTTTACATACGTTAGCTAAAACCTCCCACTTGCCCTAACCTTAAAGCTACTGTTAAGGCCCAGATATATGTGTATATATTGCTACCTATCCAGAATTCACTGATTTTAAACGTATGAAAAGTTCATTACCATTAGAGGGTCTTACCCTAAACCACAATCTTAGCCCAAGTGCAGATCCTTACTAAAATATATAAACCATCTCTCATGTTCGTGAGAAGATCCCAATGAAACCCTAAGTACCCCAAACAACCCAAAACTTAAAAAGAAAACAGGCTGAATTCAAAACTGTTTTGACCTCCGACTGTTGTAACCTGTTTTGACCCACTTCCCAACCTCCAATTTAGTTCTAGTTTCTTGAATTAAAAAGCCACTTCAATTTCCTTTTCAAGGATACTTGGATCGCATCTTGAATGTTCCTAGACCTCCCGATATGATCAAAACAATTGACTCAAAATTCTGCCCAGTTTTTAAAAACAGGTTTAACAAAATCAACCTCATTAATTAACCCTAATCCCTCTAATTACAAGCCCTAATTTATGTAATCATTATGAACTCATTATTATAACATTAATTTACTGTTCTTAAATTAAACCCTAACCTAAATCCATCATAAGATTATTATAAAAACATAAAAACAATTAAATTAAAAAGGGATTAAAGACTTTACCTTTGATTTATGAAAACCCCCAAAATTATGAAGAACCCTAAAAACCTTATATGTAACCCACGAATTTTTTAATATCTCCAGGGAATTATAATGAATTTGATTGTTATTAAAACAATATATAGGGTGTACATAAAATGCTAGTCCAAGAATAAGCCCACTTTCCTTTTTCTCCTCTTTTCCCTTTTTTTTCTTTTCCAATCCGACCTAACCCCCTTAAATTCGTTTTTTTCTTTATTATTTTTCTTTTTATTGTTAATTAATATCTTATTAATATTACCTTAATTTACCTTAATTTATTTCAGCTCCTAAAACTCCCAAAACCTCAAAACCGTAAAACTAGTCAAATTTACGCGTTTTACCGTAAAAGTCGTAAAATATACACTTTTTAAAAAAAAATCTCAAATTTTGAAATAAACTTTATAATTAAGTCCTAAATGACCTAAAACCATCGTGAAAAATATTCATATGACTAATTACCTCATTCGAGACCTCTAAATGCTAAACCGTAAATCCTAAAAAAAATACACTATTATTATAATACTTATACGTATACGTAAACACCATTTCATTTCATAGTCACTAATTGTGAGCTCATGAACATGAAATAACCGTTCCTCAATTTACTTATGAGTACTTCTATACTCATAAATGGTAACCACACCAACCTCAATCACACAAAACAAACACGTAATCACACAATTCAAGTAAGCACACATAAAATAACCTAAAAGTAAGACCAAGTGACAAAACCAAAACCACGGTTGTCACATTAGTGATGGAGCAATAGAGGCAACGGTCTCAATAGTGGGTAGAGAAGAAGAACCACTTTTACAAGCGTCTTTGAAATGTTCTTCACAAGCCTCATCAAGAACGTCAATAGCATTAACACTCTCATATGAATAAGGTTTTTTAAAAATCTTACCCATATTGAAGACAATTATATCGTCACCAACTCTCATGATTATTTCGCCCGCGGATACATCAATGAGAGTGCGACCGGTCCTCAAGAAGGGACGTCCAACGAATAATGGAACACGGGGATCCATTTCGTAGTCAACGACAACAAAATCTGCCGGGAAGGTGAATTTGTCAACGCCAACGAAGACGTCTTAGGCTATCCCCACTGGATAAGCAACCGTACAGTTAGCTAATTCCAGAGTCATTTTAGTGGGGACTATCTCGGGGAGAGATAATTGCTTCCAAACACTTAAAGGCATTAAGTTTATACTAGCACCTAGATCGGCTAGGGCCATGCAATTCTCTACTCCCGGGAAGTTGCAAGGAATCAAGAAACGACCCGGATCACCAAGTTTGGTGGGCAATTTCCTTAAGAGAACCGCGGAGAAATTCTCATTAAGTTGGGTCTGAGAAATTTCAAGAAGCTTCTCCTTTTCACTAAGAATATCTTTAAACATCTTCGCATATTTAGGCATTTGAGCGAGAGCCTCGGCAAATGAGATGTTAAAATTCAATTGTTTAAACATTTTAAGAAAGTTTGAAACTTGAATATCATCCTTGCTCTTTTGCTTCTCTTTCCTCAACCTTGAAGGATAAGGTATATCGGATGAAGAGGAAGGCTTTAGGGGAGTAGGATCACTCACAACCGCGGGTGGTGGGGGAATGGGGGTAGAAGGTAAAGGAGGTGAAGAAAGTTGCTCTTTTTCCTTGTTCACAATCACGGGTGGAGGTGTAGGAAGCTTGGGTTCCGTATAACCTTTTCCACTACGAGTGGTGATTGCTTTCATCTCCCCTCTTGGATTAGCAACGGTGTTACACGGAAGAGTACCCGAAGAAGAGGTTTGATTACTTTGGAAAAGCGAACCTAACATATCACGTAAATTATCCGCTTGAGTGCTGAAAGAGTCTCTCATGTCTGCGCGAATATCATTGCTTTGTTTTGCCATGTCATTCCTTAGCTCGGCTCGAATATCGCTCCCTTGTTTCGCCATCTCTCCTTTCAAGTTGATGAATTGACTCTGAAGATTTGTTACCATCTCTCTATTAGTCCTCATGAACGTCTCGATGTCTTGATTCAACGCCGTTGGTTGATTGAGAGGTGGAGCTTGGTAAGCTTGAGAATTTCCTTGAGGTGGATATGGGTTTCTTTGGGATTGATATTGATTGTTAGCACGAGGTTGGGTTTGGTTGTTTCGATTATAGCTTTGTTGTTGGTTTTGGTTTTGAGGAGTAAAACTGGGTGGAGCAAGATAGTTGTTTGAACGATAACTTAGCAAGTTACGGTCTCCTTGAGAACGAGCTTGATAGCCTCCCATGGGATAAGTACCGTATGTCGCGTTAACGTTTTCACAAAAATTGCCTTGAGTGGAAGGACAATCATTGTAAGAATGAGGACCACCACATGTGTCACAAGAAATAGCAACTGCTTTAGCTTGTTGAGTGTGGTTATTAGCCAAAATTTGCATATTTTTTCTCATTTCGATAATGGCTCGTTCCATGGCGGACATGTCGGTGGTGGAAGAAGTAGATGAAACATTGACTCTCGGATTAGATCTTGAGGATGCGGATGAATCCCAATTCTTGTGGTGAGTAGTCATGTTTTCAATCAACTCTCTACACTCCTCCGGTCTCCTTTTCATAAAGGTACCACCGGCGGCGGCGTTGATCGTGTCACGATCATGAAAAGTGATACCATTGTAGAAAGTATCAATGAGAGTGATGGGGAGCATGTTGTGATTTGGACAACGGTCGATCAAATCATTGTAACGTTCCCAAGCATCAAAGAGCGATTCATCATTGTCTTGCATGAATCCACTAATTTTGTTACGAAGGCTCGTGACCATGGATGGTGGGAAGTAGCGCGACAAAAAGCGTTGAGTCATGTCATCCCAAGTATGAATAGAATTCTTTGGGAGACGGTCAAACCACTTTTCGGCGTGGTGAGAAAGCGTGTGTGGAAAGATTTGAAGGCGAAGGACATCCATAGAAACACCGGGCATCTTCATGCTTTGAGTCATGGTAATGAATTTGTCGAGATGCTTGTTGGCATCATCATCAGGAAATCCACGAAATGGATTAGTTTGCACTTGTTGGATCATGTGATGCTTCAACGAAAACTCCTGAGCCGTGATTTGCATCGGCGCAATCGGTCCTCTGCGTCCGTTCATGGTGGGTTGACACAATTCCTCCATTGTTCGTAAATCATGTAGGGGAACATTGTTGTTGTTATTGTTATTCAAATTGGGTAGAGGTGGGTTATTATTGTTGCTATGCACACCAGCCATATCTAAATCTTCACGAGTCTCGGGCTCAAAATAGTTTGAAGATCTAGTACGCATACACCTGCAGAAAAAAATATACAGAGAGAATATCTATATAATCTTTTTGGTGCAAACCTTTGGAAAATAATTGCTTTTTATGATTTTTCAATATTTTTGTATTTTTGAAAAGTTTTTAAATTTTTAAGGGTTTTTGAAAATTTTTGTACTTAAAAATAACATTCCCGAAAGAACGGGTCCCAAAATTCAATGCGTCTCTCACTAGAAACCGTTAATCTTAACGAAAAGAGCCGGCAGCGGCGCCATTTAATACATAGCTTTTGGCTAAGTATAAAATATTTATCGTCCGATCTCTTCGAATTGATTTCCAGTCTAAAGTGCGACTCAATTGTCTTTTGGTGAACAAGAGAATGGTTTGGTTTGGTTATCTAATTTAAACTACAAGCAAGTATTAAAATGTCGTTGAGTGAAATTAAAGCGTCTAAAAATTAAACTACAAGATTATTTAGAAAACAGTTAAAACATAAAACTTTGTAACACTTTAAAACTTAGTCTATCGGAATATTGCAAATCATCTCTATCGGAATGCACCAAAGGCATAACCATCGGAATAAATATCAAAACAATCCATCAGAATATTCAAGGTCAAATATGTCGGAATGCAATGTGGTCGCAATATCCAGATCGGAATATTTAGATCGGAATACAAACCCTATCGGAATGTTGTCTATCGGAATGATGTCTATCGGAATATTGCTGGCGACAAATGGGCAGAGTTTCGACTCAAAGTAACCTTATTACCCGTCGGAGTGTGCGATCGCAATGAGCGATCGAAATCCAGATCAGAAAAAGGGGGAAATTACCAAGTGATCGCAAAGTAGATTCACAACGGGTTATTGCGATCTAAACAACCACTCCGTCGGAATGTTGAAATCCCTAAGATTGCGATAAGCACAAAAGTAATCCGAAATTGATGGAAAGCAAAGATTCAATAAGCACTAACAATAAGCTGCCTTATCCGAATCTTAAACAACTCAAAAAGCTTGAATTTGACAACTTTTTAAAACATAAAAAATCATAAACTTTATAAAAGGAACCTTAAGATGCCTAAAACTTTTAAGTAATCTGAAAAGCAAGGAAAATAAGCTAAATATAGGAAATAAGCCAATAAGCATAAGAGCTTAAAGCCTAACCCAAATAAAAGCTTAACAAGTAGTAAAAAGGTTAACCTTTTAACCACTTTAACATCAACAAAATCAATCCATATGGATTATGTTTTTCGGATCAAAGCAAAATGAAACCAAGAAATGTAGAAGGAGATTAAAGAACAAAAGCTTAAACTTTAACTTGATTGATGAAATTGAAATACAAAAAGCTTAAACTTGAAAGATTAAAGGAAAGAAAAGATGAAAAACTTAGTGAGAGAAAGTTTAGAACTTTCTCTCTCTAAAAACTAGAAAGGAAAAATTGAAAGTGCAACTAGCTAACCCCCCTCCTAATGTGATTAGGAGGGTATTTATAGGCTAAGTGGGAGATGAATGTGTGGAGTGCTTCCTTCTTTCTTTTCTTCTCGACTCGATTTAATTCTTTGTCTTTTTCGACGTTGTCTCGGGATTTGAACTCGTCTTAATAATTTTCTTCTATAATTTAGACTTGAGTTCTTCGACTTCATTAAACTTTCGTCTTTAGACTTTTTCTTCGATAAATATTCAGAATAGGTCTTGGACATCCGTTCTTTAAACACTCTTGATCTCTTGACTTCGTCTTTTCTCGTTTTCTTCGATAAAAGCCCGTGAAAGCCCGTGTTTTCTTCCTTTTTCATCTTTTGGTCCTAAAACACAATAAAAACGCAAACCACGCATAATTCCGACTTTTACGACATAAAATACACGTTTTGGTCTTGTTATTATTGGAAATAGGTGGTAAAAGGATAAGTGTTTTCACACTTATTATATACCCTCCACTAGGTGCCCTTGTTGGCTGGGAGCCTGTTAAGAACAGTATACGTGATACATGGTTTATAGGTACAAAAGGACAATGCAGAAAATCGTAAGATGTAATACCATTGATAGCTGGACGGTTAGGCTGTGAACCTCTTTGGTTCTGGTCCCTCCCGTTACCATGATTCCTGATAGAAGATTGCTAATGTGTCAAAATTATGCAATATCGCATGTAACATAAGGAAATGAGTAAGTATAAGGACATGTGGCTGTTGGAGTTTCCAATGTTGTTACGGTAATTATCATTACCGCCATGCCTATCCGTAGCAGAACTGTCTTGAGTCTGACCGTTTCCCTTGGGCTGAGTAGATTGTTTCTGAGTAGCAGGCTGAGACCGGTCCCCAGTCTTCTGCCTGAAAGATGCAGTTTAAAGAGAGATATAAATATTGGATAATACTGAAAGAATTCGGAATGGGCATCGCTGAATAACAAATATACCTCTTCTCGGGTCTCTCTGCTTCCCCGAACTCTTCTCTTTCTTGCAGCATCTTCAGCTTACGTGTTGCATCGGCAACTTGTGCCACCGTATTGAAAGTAGCACACACCAAGTTGTTGGCGACCGATCTACGAAGAGCCTACCGGAAGTGGTATGCTTTCTCTTCGACAGTACCTGTTGTTGCGCCAAGAAAACCAGCCAAACGGAGAAAGCGTTGCATGAAATCGTTGCTATTCTCCCCAGCTCTCTACCTGATTCCGTAGTACTCCTTCTTCAGCTTGTCTTGCTCATCATTGGGGAAGAACTGTCCCATAACTAACTCCCGAGCCCAAGTCAAACCAGCCACCCAATCGTCACCTCCCTCAGACTACTTGAGTGCCTTCCACCATCCTAGCACATCACCTTCGAACTTGTAACAAGCCAGCCTCGACTTGAAGACGGGGTCACAGCCCATTGCATCGAATATCTTCTCAATGTGAACCAACCAACTTTCAGCTTCACTGGGGCTATCAGTTTTCTCGAAGGATCGAGGACGTTGCTTGTTGAATCTCTCCAGCCATGTGACCAATGTTGCTAGAGGAGGAGGTACTGGGTGCTGTTGCTGATTATTAGAAGCCTGCACCTCAGCCCTAATTTCGTTCCTCAGCTGAGGAAGCAAAGCTTGTATTGCAGCTTGGACTGCTGCATTGAGTTGTTCCTACTCGCGTGTGAGAACCATCTGACAGTATAACATAAAATACATGATTAAACTGATCAAAACATAAAATATATACATGAAAAAAAATTTATACCAATAAATCATGAGAAAAATTTTATGTAGGAAAACTAGTACATGAATGCATGATGTAGTTTTATGAAAACTTTTATATGCGCGAGAGTGAACGCCTATGGTCAGTTTACTCAAAACAAAAGACATGGCGAGGGGACGCCAATGGGTCGGTCCCAAAGTTAAAAGTTTCGATAAAAGCACATGCGACTAAATAGGGCCAGTCCTGTACCAACCATTACTGAGTCATAAACCTGCGACAAAGACATATATATGAATGCATGAAAACAATGAATGCATGAAAACCGACTGTCAGTTCTACGAAGACCATAGTGACTACTCACTAATCACAAGTCGTGTTTTGAGAGCCTACAGGTCGAAGCCTGGCTCTGATACCATAATTGTAACACCCCATTTTGGTAAAGAATGTCACGCGTGATTATCGCGTGTCATCAAAGCATACAAGAATAAATTTCTTAAACATTACATGACCATAAAGGAAATACCGAAAACAAACATCGATACCCCAAAGTATAAGCTCATCACACACAAACATAAGTACTGTAAAAGAAAAGGACTAAAGAATGTCCATAGAAACAAGAAGCAAAATGTATGATGATAAGCATAAAGTAATGAAGGCTAGAAAGCTTCCAATCCATATACACGTACGCTTAGAGTCTACGAACTTCCCTGAGTACCTGCCGTTTTGGGAACATGAAAGGAAAATGACTGAGCATAACGCTTATTGCACGGATATACAAGCATAAAATGAATAACATAAGCATATACAACATATAGCAGCGGAATTGATTAAGTCCTAGAAAACCTGGTATAACTTAGTAAAACTTGTTTTATAGTTTGAAAAGCCTTATGTTTATCTTATGAAAACTGTTTAACATGTTAACCATTAAGCCAATACAGGTCATGAAATATCAAGGTGCATGAATACTTAGAGGGGTGACCTCATCATGCAATTAGAGGGTTTGCCTCTAATTAATATAAGTTTGGGTAGGAGGGATCAGCTCTTTGTGAAGGATGCAAGGCACACACCACATTCACCTGAATAATCTGTTAAAAACATGTTACCTAGGATGAACCCATACGCCCCACATGATAACATAATAATATGGCTAAAAGCTGAAAGGGACGCCACGAGCTATCACTCCGCCATGGTGAAGTCATAACACTGGTGCCTCCAGTGTTATGGTTATGGTACCTCCATAACTAGGTGAAACTGGTCATGCATGTATATGGCTTATGCATTTAAATTAAACATAAGCAAATCAAAACATATAAAACATATATTGGGAAAACAGTTGGATGCATACGGGGAATCCTAATAAGGAAAGAATGTCCATACTGAAAGGACGGAGAATCCGTACCTTATGTCCATTAAACGAAGAAGACGAACGGAAGAGAGTCGTACTTCGATCTCACTAATGCTACATAAATAGTATACGTGTATAAGTATTCTGATTACTGAGTACGTGAACTGGTTTTATATCATGTCTTAGCTTGTTTTATATGTTCATGTCTTGTTTTACTGATTTTAACGTTATATTGTGTTTAACATGTATTCTGGATATTCTGATTAAGTATTACTTGTATTTCTTGTATTATTATACTTGTTGTGTAATAATAAGTAACTTTCTAAAAATATCAGGTTTCCTAAAATAGAAATTTTCCAAAAATAGGTTAACTTCTTAAAATAAATTAGTTTCTAAAAATAGAAAGTTTCCAAAAATAGTAAGTTTCCAAATATAGAAAGATTCCATAATTAGAAATTAGCTTAATTAATAAGCTAATAAGATAACCTTAAGTTTTACTGAGTAAATATACTAAGTCATGTGATTAATAGTATAGTTTATTAATTATAACATGTTAATTAAATAAACTATATGTTATACGATTTAATTAAATATAATCATGATTTAATTAAATTAAAGTGTATATAATACTTAGGTTAAAATATGTATTAATATTTATATTAATATAACCTAAGTCATGGAAATTTATTAATTAGATGTCATGTTTTAATAATTAATTAATTAGTATATTCTAAATTACATAAATAAATACTTAGGTTAAAATCATGTATTATTAAATATTAATAATAAACCTAAGTCCATGCTTTAATTAAATTAATTATATGACATGTTAAATTAATTTAATTAACTTGTAAAATAATATACTTGTAAAACTATTAAACTTGTAAAAACAATAAACCGAACCCATGTATTACTTTTATTAAAATATGTCGTGAACCGGTCCTTGAACCGGTGAACCGGTCTAACCAAACCCACCAAAAACAGTGGCAAATCGGCCTAAGCCGGTCGCCCCTGCATTCGGCCCACTGCCACCGGCTGCTGCCGGTGGTCTTGCCATTCCTCGGCTAGCTGCTGACCACACAAGGGTTCCCACCGGCAGTTGCCGTTGGCCCATGCTTGCTGTGGTGGTTCCCCCTGCTTATCATATATAGCCACCGGCCGTTGCCGGTGGTGGGGCTGTGGTTGCCGCGACCTAAACAAACCACAAGGACACCCCCGACACGAGTCGGGGTGCCTTGTTCCCTGCTGTCGACCGAAACCCAACACCACCGAGACATGGGTCTCGTGTGGTGGTACGAACCAAACGTCGAGAGTCGTGAGACTCTCGGTTTATGTGGCGGCCGAGACAAGCAAACCTGAAACACCCCCTTTATTATTTTCCCATAACCCATGACATGTTTTAATTCTCTTGTTTTTAAACCCCATGTTATATATGTATAAAAATATAAAAGAAAACGAAAAGAAAGGTTTTCGGATTACCAAAACACGTGGAATTAATAGATCTTGAATACACGAACACGTACTTATGTTTTGCTTAAACAAAATCAACTAACCCCTTGTTTCTTTGATGATGCCGCCGGCCAAAGGAAGAGAGAGAGAGATTAGGGTTTCAATTTTTCTAAAAGTTCTTCTATGAATGAATATTGTTTTCCATATTTGTTTTCTTAGTAAAAACAAATGGGCTGGGGCCCCTCTCTTTGTGGTGCCGCGGCTTGTAGGGCCCAGAAAGGGTAACCTGTAACTTTTCCCTTGTTAATTATTTACGTGTTCGTGTGCTCGTATTTACGTTTCTTTATTATTAAATATTCGTGTTATTATATATACTTGTACGTAGTCTTAATAATAATTACGTAAATATATAATTAAGTGCTCGTGATTCATACGTTCATGATTTCATGTTCGTGATTTAATTATTATTTATAATAATTATCGTGCATTTATACATGTTTAATACTTATCGTGTAATAACACGTACGTAATTCTTGTAATCTATGTTCGTGAAACGTATTCATGTTATAAAAGGAAAGTTTTAATAATGTACGTACGATTATAGGTGTACTATTCATGGTAAAAGCATGCGGGTTTTACACAAAGACTCTCGAACAGAACAAGCACTCAAAAATATGGGAAAGACCCACCCATGTTATGAGGCCCATGCTTTAGACAATAAGTAAGGAAGTGGAAAAAGAAGCGATGCCAGCCAGCCTAGGGATAGCGAAAGAAACAGGAGTCAGAAGCTGGCAGGCAAGATGGAACCAAGGCGGATAGAAAAAAAGTCCAAAACTCTTATTAAATTAAAGGGAAAAGCATGGAAAGCTACATACAGAATGAAGGAGAAATAAATGGGGACAACTCCTCAAAATCTAGAAATTCGAACTACAAAAGAAACAATGGGGACAACCCCAAAAGAGAACACAAACCAAAGACAAATTGGGACGGCCAAACATAAAGTAGCAGGAGCCACAAAGAATGGAACCTACAAGCTCAGAGCTAAAGAAGGCAATGCACTGGATGGAGGACAAAACACCCAAGACCTAAAGATGTCCTACATCTAATTACTACTTTTATAGAAAGTCTAAGTAAGTATAAGACCGCCAATGTAAGCCACAGACGACTATTGACTGACTGGCTGAGGCAACCTCCTGTTCCTATTATCATGTACTTAATCTTTATGCACTTTAAAAATCAATGAAAATGAGGAGACTAGCTACCTCCACGCATTTTTTCTTTCCCTTAAATAGTATTAGTTACTTATTAAACTTATAAGTCGCGCGCACAAAACATTATCTCCGTGATAATAAAACAAAAAGTTAAACTTGAGAACCCCAAGTGGAAAACTCAAGACAAAACATGTAAGAGGCATTGCAAGCCCAATACGGGAACTCTCCCCAAAAGAAAGCCTATCACTAAAAAACGTAAAATGACGGATAGGAACAAAGCCACACCCACTTAGCGGTGTGTAGACGAGGAAACATCCTAATAAGACACACCCATCAAACGGTGTGCGGACAAAGGACCCTCCAAAAAGCCACACACATCAAGCAGTGTGCAATACACAAAAAACAGACCCACCAAGCAGTGTGAATAGACAAAAACCACACCACTAAGCAGTGTGCAAAGGTAGTGACAATAAAGTAATCTAACATTCAAAACCACGTCTACTTAAACAGCGTGTAAAAATAGTCCAAAGAACGGAGAATGCAAGACATTACAAATTATAAAAATAAGAGATTGTTTCAGTAACACATCACGATGTGTAAAAATATGAAATAAAAAAATACGAGATCAAACTAAGAATCTTCCACAACGGTAGCAGCAACCCCTGAAACAACCACCCCGGAAACAAGGGGACCAACATCTATGGAATGACCTGAAGGAGCGACGGACTCCACCTCATTTAAAGAAATTACAACACCAAAACCATTCTGAACATTGTAATCCGAAATGTTCAAATAAGAGGTAGTAGCCACAACACCTCCAAAACCCGAGACACTAGCTTCTCCGGACCTTCTACCTGTACCAAAGAAAAAAGGCAAAGACTCGACCAAAGGAACCTCAGAAGTACCACCCTAGGAGAAACTAGCCACATGATCTGATAACTTAGCACGGATTTCCCCCATCAGAACATCAGGAGAAACCTCTCGACAAGCACCTTGTGAACTAGCAGTAGCACCTTCATGAATAGGAAGGGAAAATTAAAAAACAGAGGGCGGCGAAGTTCCACCACCTTGATCTCGGTTCTCATACTGCATAGAAGCCATCAATAAGTCCACCTCATCACCCTTCCGAGATTCCAGCAAATCAAGATAAAGTAGATACAAAGAGGAAAATGTATGCACTGCATCCCTGAACTTCGATTCAGCCTCAGGATCAAAAGCCTTTACTTAAGCCAAGGACCTTCCCTCCTTCCCATGTTGAATGCCACTCTCCAAGCCTCTCTGAATACCCAAATTCTGGGCACAAGTCATAGTACGGCCAAAAGATTCCATGTAAACATGAGATTTACGGCACAAATTCTTAATCAAGTGAAGACCGCAACCCACAATCCACCGTTGGGCCGCAACAGCAGTCAGAAATCATGGCAACACCTCTTTGTCAAGAAAAGCATGAAGAGTACTCAACTTAGCGATGGAAGACTCTTTAGTAGATAACTAATCAACTAAACCACTACATACGCCCTCAAGCTCCAAAACACGAGCCTTACAACCATCAACAGACTTAGAGAGAGAATTAACTTGACCTCTCAGCTTCTAAAGCCGATAAAGCTGAAGACAAAGAAGCCTTATCACTCTCTAGAGAATAAACCTGACGGCAAAGTTATGCAATCACAACATTTTCTTCCTCAAGATGAGTTATTCTAGCCTTTAGATATTGAACCTCAACATCCTCCTCTAACAAAAGCTCAGGGGCACCAGCGCGCTCCGAGCGTAGACAACGGACCTCCCTCAAACATTCCTCGAGTCGGACTCTCAGCTTAGAACCAATACCCACTTGACGAGCAGATCCAACGTTAAACTCTGTAGATAACCGATCCAAATCCATACCACGAAGCTAACTAAAGAAATCTGGTGGAGCGACATGGTCAACTAGACTCTGGAAAGCATCAGGGTCATCCAGATCAGACCCATTAGTCACAGACTAATGAGGGACATAGACCTCAGCCAAACTTTCTGCGGAAAAAAATTCACCACGATAAAATTCATCACCTCTCACTTATTCCCTAACCTGCGAAGGACCCCCAACTTCAAATCGAGCACCAGACAAAAAAGTACCAGGAAACGGGACAGTAGACACTGCCATAGTTGAAGAAGGAAGAGTGGAGAAACCAGAGGAAGGCACAGAAACGATAACAAACACCGTAGCCGAAGTACTAGAGAAAACCAACCTGGAAAAAACAGTGGACAAAACCATTAACTCTTATACATCAAACGTTCCTTTTGTAATAAACGCAAAACATAAACAAACCTCGTAGCACGACTCCAAGTACGAACTAAGGCCGAATCTAGCACATCATCACAATAACCATCCTAACCATCATTGTCATCATCATCAGAAATAAGGAGCGGACCAACAGAACCTGTCATAAGAACAAAATTATCATGAAAAGCGGAACAACTTCATCATGAAGGAAGCAGTACAACAACACAAATAGACTTCGAGCATCCCTCCTCCGGGAAACAGACTCCCTCAAAGAAGAACTGCCAGTCATCATACAAAGAGTAACAGAAGGGGCAAAAACAGGCAAGATGGAGCCAAAAACCTCAGCACCGGGACTAACCACTTGCACGCTAACTAAAGACAAAGAGGTGCTAACATTACAAACATCCTGCGCTATAGGATCAGTAAACCCTACCAAAATGCTTTGTACGACCAGCCGTCTCTTCAAGAAAAGGAACCTGATCCAATTGAAGAGGACAACCAACGATCCAAACCTCACTCGGGTTAACGTAGGAGATAAACTCAAACAACGACATCTCTGCAAAACAAAAAAGAAGAAGGAACAGTAAAAAAAGAAACATGAAGAGAAAGAACGAAAAAACTAAGAAAGAAAGAAAACCCACCCTCTCCGGAAGTACTAATGAATCTAGGATAAAAATCCCTTCTAAAAGCATAACGGCGACTAACACGAACCGCACACAGGAATACCTCTGGGTACTTCCGGAAAAGGACATGGTGGTTCATAAGATAAGAGGCTTCATGTGCCTTAAACTCATGAACAGAGGGAGGATGATCCCTTGGCAACCTCACACAAGATCATGAGGTAGGAACTCTAAGAACTGAAGAATCAACGAAGAAAAAGCGGTTCATCCAATTTTTTACAGAATCAAGTTCCCTCGTATAACAAATAGAGCCAGACGAAGACTACTTACTAAATGACATCCAACCAATAATGTAAGAATTTACACAAAACACACGAAACAAGCCAACAAAGGGCTTGATGTTACCAGCACGACAACAAACCTCAAAATGAAACATTTTGATGGCGGCTACAACATGGAGTTGGGAAAGGTGTATGCCAAAATAGCCAAGAACCTCGACAAAGAAAGTCGAAAAAGGGAGACGATAACAGGCCCAGTCAAAAAACCGAGTATAAACCTCAATTTGCCTAGGCGGAGCATCCCAGATACTATTGTTTGGGCTCGCCAAAGTAGGGTAGACGCAAGTGGGAATATAATGCTCTCAAAAGAAAGCGTCCAACGCATCCTGAGTCAACTCAGACGTACAAAACATAATGGAAACCATCTTACAAAGAAAAATGTAGCAAAGACAAGATCAAAACCTGAGTGTAAAAACCTCGAGAAGGGGTAATAGTAGAAAATTGGGCGAAAAAGTGAAAGAAAGAAAAATGAAAAAAGTGAAATACTCAAATTATACAAGCAAAGAAGAAACGGGCGAGTCACACGATCATGACACGTGTAACCCACTAACGCCAGAAATAGTTAAAGATCAGGCTAACCAAGAGGCACGGAGAAGTGGTAGATACAACGTATCTGAAAAATGAAATTGTCAGCAGTAAAAAAGGAAGAGCCCAAAAGTCGCGCCACACGCCTTGAAAAAACAAAACGATAAAGTATAATAAAAGTTCAAGAGCGAAGACAAATATCCAGAAGCCTATACGTAATCCGCAAGAACTACTGGACTGGGGGACTTGATGGCGTATAGTGTGGATATGGCCCATTGGGCCTAAAAACCATACACCAAACCTTGGGCCCAGACCCAAGTACACGAAAGCCCACCAACGGTGGCATAAAACCCAGACGGGTCCGTTTCCATCAAGCTGAGCCGCATGAAATGTCGGACGCACACTCCCAATGAAGCACGTCCGAGAACCCTGCGGATTAACTCCCATAGAATCAATCTACAGGCCGCGATTAGATAACAAAGAGAAAAACGGGCCTTTTCACAACAAAGGCCCACTCACTAGTACTATTCGAGAAAAGGGGAAAGGCCCAGTACTTCCTGTTGTCCCTTAATATATGTGATGATCAAACAAGAAAAATAGATAGAAGATACATGAATTCTAGAGAGAGAAAGTAGAGAGAGAAAGTAGAGAGAGAAAATAGTCAGAATGGCTGGAAACTTGGTGAATATTAGATTGAGAGACAGAATACAAATGAGCTAACCTCCTCCTAACATACTAGGAGGAGGGTATATATAGTCCACCCACATGCGGACTTGTATGGGCTATATACTAATGGGTCGGGCTTTCCTTTTAGGCTTTAGTTACTTATGAATGAACTTTAGCTTAAAGTTAAGCCCGTAAAATTCGACTAACTTATTACCTATTATAACGTTCTAAAATACGATACTTAATAAACATATGACCGAACATTCTTGTTTGACTCAATATTTTGAGGCTAACAATCTCCCCCAATGAGAGGTCATTACCATTTTTCATTTGGAGATTTGTAGAGATTACTAATCTTGCCATAAATGAGTCTTGAACGTGTAATAGTAGTCTTGTTCCTTCATGCTGAGATATTTGAGCCTTTGTCGTTGTCTTTCGACTTTCTCTTTTGATCTTGAGATATTCAAATTATCCTTGACTTGTCTTTTCTATCTTGCGATCTTGTGTCTTCATCCACATGCTCACACTATTAATTGTTGAATATGTCTTTAGGCATGAGTATGTGGCTTTTTGAATCTTTGACTTTGCTGAGTACACCGTAACGCCACCTTCTCGAGACAAAACATAGACACGGACTGAATGGGTTTGACATTCGTCCTAAATCGGTAGCGTTTTACCTCCGGTCGGTGAAGACCATTATACGATATTAAATATCGTACCTGTGATTAGGTAGATTCAGTTAAGAATCTCCTTGACAGGGTTTCGCGGTTGTACTATCCGTTCTCTTTACTCGACCGTCTCAAAGCAAGACTGCGAACATAAAGAGTGAATCAACTGGATAAATATCCGCTTGATTAAAGTCGTCAATTCAAATTCCTGGAACAAGTGTGATTCATAAAGAATCTTACCATTGTTTCTTTCCAGTTGACACAAGCTTGATTCATGAGAATCTCGCAAGTCACCTACCGTAGCGCTGTTTGAGGATGACGCTAGAAGGATTTCCATTAGTCACTGTGAATAATAATGAATATCACTCTGAATGTTCTGGCAAGATCATAAAGTTATTGCGTAGAAACCTGAAACGAGTTTGAATCAATTGAGAATCAAACCACTGTTGCTTTTCAGTTTAACACATGTTCAATTCACAAAGAATCTTACGTATGACCTACCGCAATACTGTTAGATGTTAACACTAGAAGGATTTCCACTCATCATTGTGAATACTAAGTAGTATCACTCTGAGTGTTCTAGCAATATCGCAAGGATATAGCGTAGGACTCTCTTTATCGTTATTTTGTGTGTCCTAACGAACTTTAATTGATCTCTTGGCTCTAGACTCGATTTGTGCAATTTTAGTGGCCGGAGGCTGGAGCAGATGCCACCTATTCAATATCAACTATCTTGGAGTGAGAAAGTCAGTAGAAGTAGTGTTGATCTCCGTGACAATAAAACAAACTTCTTTTGAGAGAAGCCTAAGTCAGCTGGAGATGGGTTATGCATTACATCACTGGGTCCATGATGAGTTGTCTTCATGATGTGTTGATCCGGTTTCTGCCCAAGTTGTATGGAGGGCTAAATTTTGTACACCCTTTATCCTTACATTTCTTTTGCATTCTTCAAACCCTTCAATGCTTACTAAGACATCATCACTAGCACCTTGTTATGATTGTTCTAGTGATAGCATCAGTACTTAGTCGGCATTCAGCTACGTTCACATTGTACTCCATCTTTCCTAAGGACTTCTAATAATCTATTGGATTGTCCCTGGGAAGATCCCTCCGGTTCTGGTTGGATCATAGGACTTAAACCTGACCACCCTTTTGACACCAATAACGTCGTGGATTAAAGATGTTGTGGGTATGAGATTGTAACCATAAAAACCACTTCAAATGTCTAAGGTGTTTGAAAAAACATTTAACACCTTGATAGTTTTGTCATTTTAGAAATGCTCCCCCTTCACATGTGCATCGATAATCGAAGGTGTTTCGCACATGTAGGTAAGAGTTAAAGTGCTTGAGTCTTGCAAAATAGATCACATTTTAATCAAATTTTCTCCCCTATCTCTAATATATAAAATCTTTTGATATTAGAGATACAAAATTTGATTAAAGTATATCGGGAAAAATAGTCTTGAAAAACTTCGGGAGAAAGATGTGTCTATCTTAGCATGAAGTTGGAAAGCTCCCCCTCAAAAATTGATCCAATTGAATTGTCATTGTGAGGATGTGATCCACATTACACTTTTTGAGGATAGGAGTTGTTGAACACACAATTTTTGAAAGATTTTGAATAATCATTGAGAAATTCTTGAAAAAAATGTGTTCAACGCTTTTTGAAAAACTCTATTTCTTTTTGGCGAAGAGGTTTTTCTAAAGCATAAACTTGAGTTCATAGACGTTTGAATGTCTTAACGAATCCACTCAAGTGTAAGAAGATTTCTCTTCTTTTGCTGAGCGTAAGAGCACTAAATCATGCACTCCCCTGTGAATATAGATCTGGGTTGCAATCTGAAAGTGATTACAAGCCATTGTATTGAGCTCAAAACATTGAATGTTTTGTGACAAGCTCAACCCAAGATAGATTGCTCTACCCGTTGTTTGGAAATATTGTCCAAAATATACATTTTCTTTTATTAAAAGTAGAAATGACATGTTTTGAAAAATATTTACAACTTTCATTCGAGCTTTATGTACACACCCGTGTCGTTATTGAGCGCCATTTCTAGGCACGTCCATATTATCGATACTGAAAGACATGTCGAGAAGAATATTTTTGGATTTTCAAAGATTTTTAATTTTGTGTTTTGCTTTTATATGTTTTATATTTTTATATTTTGCTTTTTCAATGATATTTACAAGTAGATGTTTGATAGAGGAATCAAGCAGGCACCTTTTCCAGAATCTCTAGGTCCGCTGGAGTCAAACATCTCATACCAATTTGCCTAACGAGGTACTCAAACCTATCTTTCGACAGAGCTTTCGTAAACAAGTCGGCTAATTGGTAACCCGTTCCAACTAAGTATAATTCAACGATACCTCTTTCGACTTTTTCCTTTATGAAGTGATATCGGACATCGATGTGCTTCGTGCAGGAATGCTGTACCGGATTACAGGAGATGGCTATGGCCGACTTTGAGTCACAGTACATGGGTACTTTATCAAAGTGGAAGCCATAATCCGTGAGTTGTGTTCTCATCCATAGAACTTGAGCACAACACGCAGATAGAGACACATACTCCGCTTCGGCTGATGAAAGTGACGTGCAATCTTGCTTCTTGGAAGACCACCCACGAGCTTATCTTGACCTAGAAATTATGTACCACCAGAAGTACTTTTTCGTGTATCAAGACACACTGCATGATCAGAATTTGAATAGGCCGTTAGAAAGAAACCGGTTTCCCTCAAATACTAGAGTCCCAAATGAATGGTATTCTTGAGGTACCGAAAGATCAGTTTAACCTCCTTGAGGTGCTTTTTAGTGGGTCTAGCTTGATATCATGCAGAATAGCATGTAACATGTGATATATCAGGTCTGGTTGCGGTTAAGTACATGAGGGAGCCGATCATGGAACGATATCTTGTTTGATCTATGGCATTTCCCTCCAAGTCAGCATCTAGCAATGTGGTTGATAATGGTGTCGGGGTCACATGAGGTCATACCATGCTTCTTGATTATCTCTTGACAATACTTAGCTTGGTTAATAAAGATACCACTTAGGGATTGGTGAACTTGAACTCCTAGAAAGAATCTTAGTTCGCCCATCATTGACATTTCAATTTGTTGTGCATTACTTTTTCAAACCATTTTGAAAGCTTTGGGTTTGTAGACCCGAAAATAATGTGACCAACGTAAATTTGCACAAGCAAAATGTCATCCCCATATTTATAAGTGAACAAAGTTAGATCAATGCAACCTTTTGAGAAACCTTTGGACACCAGAAATTTCGAGAGCTCATCGTACCACGCCCTTGGAGCTTGCTTTACTCAATATAGTGCCTTGTGGAGACGATACACCTTGTCAGGATAATGAGGATTAACGAATCCTTCTGGCTGCGTGACATATACTTCTTCCTTCAAAGGACCGTTAAGAAATGATGTCTTCTCGTCCATTTGATAAACAATAAATCCCTTATGTGCAGCATAAGCAAGGAAAATCCTGACCGCTTTCATACGAGCAACTGGTGCAAATGATTCGTCAAAATCAATTCCCTCTTACTGGCCATACCCCTTAGCCACTAGGCTAGCTTTTTTCTTGATGATCGTGTTTTCTTCATCCATCTTGTTTTTCCAGATCCATCGAAGATTTAATGGTATTACATCGTATGGTCTGTCAACAAGTTCCCAGACCTTAAGTCTTAAAAGTTGTTGAAGTTCATCCGTCATTGACTCAATCCAAGCATGATCAGATATGGCTTCTTTGATGTTTTTTGGTTCAGTTGTACTCACGGCGAGTGCGAACATACAAACATAGCCATCGGTTTCTAATTATCGTCTTGTACGAACAGGCTGTAAAGGGTTTCCAATTACTTGAACCAAAGGATGATCTCGGGTCCAATGATGTGTTGAAGGATGTCGTTGATAAACGTATGCATATTTGACGAAAACAACATGGGGAGTAGAAGACTCTCCAGTTTCATGTACCAATGTACCGAATGGGTTGTGAAAACCGTCATCGTCAGATAATGCATTGTCTGCTTGATTTGTGTTCTCTGGAGCAATGACAGTAGTTGTGGATGTTGTAGTATCGATTGTTGAAGTGATATTCTGAGGAGGTAAATTTGCAGCAACCCGTGTTGAAGTAGATAAAGTTGTATCCTTTTGTTGACGATGATCGGTATCATCATTCTTATCATGAGTGACAGTGGAAGACTTTGATACAACATGTTTCTCCCCCGTGAAATATTCATCAAACATTGGTCCATATAACATTTCCAACTCTTCAAGTGTCGTGTCTACTGTCATATCTTCTCTTGGAACATGTTCAGGAACCAGCTTTAAACTTGATGGTTCGTTGATATGGTCTTGAGTTTCGAGTTCCGTGCGGTTGTGCACAGAAGTCTTGTGTCGTTGTGGATCAGGACTTAAACTGCTTTGTTCAAGTGCCATTTCTTGCAATTCATCAAATCTAACATGAATAGTCTCGACTATCAATTTTGTTCTCTTGTTGTACACTCTATATCCCTTAGACTGAGTTGCATATCCTGCTAGAATACATGCATCACCTTTCTCGTTCATCTTATCCAGATTTTCACCATCTCGAATTATGTAACACGTACATCCAAAAACATGAAGGTGTTTGAGTGAAGGTTTGCGATCATGAATTATGTGATATGGTTTCTTTTCGTGTCTTGGGATAATTAAGGAACGGTTTTATGTGTAACATGCGGTTGACACGGCTTCGGCCCAAAAGAGTAGTGGTAGTTTTGAAGCGGATAATAATGTTCGAGCAGCCTCAACTAAAGTAAAGTTTCGTCTTTCAACAACATCATTTTGTTCAGGTGTTCTAGCAATAGATGTTTCGTGTTCAATCCCTTAGGCTTCAAAATAATTATTCAGAGCTGAATTCAGGAATTCCATGCCTGTGTCAGTACGTATCACTTTTACTTGAGCTTGAAGACCACGTTGTATCAGTTTAAGGAAGTTGATGAGAACTTCGGGTGTTTCATCCTTAGACCTCAAGAAGTGAGTCCACGTGTACCTTGAGTAGTCATCGAAAATTACCATTACATATTTCTTCCCATTGATGCTTTGAACACGCATGGGGCCACACAAATCTACATGAAGAAGATCTAACCGTCCTTTAGAGCTTGGTGTAGTCTTTGTCTTGAAACTACTCCGTTTAGCTTTACAAAGCTCAAAAGAAGAACAAATATAATCTTTGATGAATTTCAAGTTTGGAAGGCTTCTCACAATATCTTTCTTGGAAAGCAAGTTGATGGTATCAAAGTTAAGATGAGATAATCGTGGATGCCATAACCAAGCTTAAGTCGTTGAAGCTTTAGCCATGATACTGATTGGAGTTGAGGAAGTGGAGTCTTGAAGTGAAATAGTGTAGAGATCAGTACCCCGTGAACCGCTAAGTTAGTCATGTCCATCATAATCACGAACAAAACATGTCTTCTTTCTAAAAGCAACCTCCAAATCTGCATCATAAAATTGACCAACCGAGAAAAGATTGTGATTGAGCCCTTCGACGTAGTATACCCTGTTGATCGTTATATTACCCTGAACCGTACCCAAGAACTTCTCCATGAAGTTAATTAGAAGCTTGAGATTCCCCATCATGTGCTTCGTGCATCCGGAGTCCAGTATGATGAGTATTATTTCGATCACCTGCAGAAGAATTAGAACATGATGGAGCATTTGCTAAATTGGATTCCATGTTAGTTGTGATTCCTGATTCATTAGTTTCCTTAGTTTCAGCACTTAAAGGCACACTAACGCTTGTTGTCACGTTTTCTTCCCTAACTTTAGGAATCCATTTATATCCTGGAGGACACTGATTAGCAAACCACCATTTCCAAGCCTTGCTAGCAGACTCAAATAATTCCTTAATTTTTCTTCTAGGGTTCTTAGTGGTGGAGTCTGATGCATTACTTTTCTTAAGGGGGGTTGCACCCGAATGGTTAACTTTACGTTTGGGTTAACTAGCACGCAATTTGCTTCTTAGTTCTAGTATCTACGCCTTTGACATTATTTGACACACACATAGCATGATTAGCATTGGCACATTTTCCACATTTCACACAAACAAACTTAACATTCAAAGAATTCAAAGTCGAATCATTCAAATCGTCATTACACGCGATTACAAACGTTTTATTCTTAGAAACATTCAAATTCCTAGGGTAGTCTTCTACTTTCTTCATCTTCCCTTGATTTTATTTTGCCAAACCTTTTCATTCATGCGAGTGCTCTTAAGCTGTGGCCGGCTAGCACTAGCAGTGGGGACTACTCCTGTAGTAAAAGACACACGTCTATTAGTGTTTCTAAAAGTCTGCGATGATTGACTTTCTTTTTTTTTGTGTGGGTTTAGTGGCCAATCTATACATCCCTGGTTTAATCACATTAGTGTTCTTAATGCTTTGTGATTGAATATGTGTTTTGGGAGTAATCTGTGGTAACCTATCCTTCCCAACCGTATTGGGGGCAAACCCAGGTTTTGCAAATGCAAAATTGGAGAAAACAGATGGTTTTCCCAAGACAGAGGGTTTAGTCACTTTGTGCGCATTGGGTTGGCTTACAACTGGTTTCTTAATACTAGGTCCCCACAATTTTCCCACCCATCTTAGCAATGAGTTTCTTCAACTCTGATATCGCTATTTCCATGTCTTGTAACTGAGCTTTCAAGTCTTTAATTTCCAAACTCTTTTCATTCATTTCTCGACACATTTGGGAAAGTTTTTCCTGTAATTTATTATCATGTGGAAAACTTCCGATGTCTTTTTTCAAAGCAAGTTCAAGAGAATGACAAGTTTTTGAAGGAAATCAGTTTTGTGTTGAAGTAACTCAAAAGACTTTTTATCAACATTTTCTTTACGTTTCGAAAGCTCAGTTTCAAGCCGTTCACACTCTTTGATCTTATCAAGATATTTGCATGCAACATCAAATATTCATCGATATCAGCACAAATGAAGAGTAACACACAAAATATCTATGGAGAGACATTCTTCTAAGAGTAGATCATATTCGTTTGAAAACTCTGATTTTTCATTTTGAAGTTCATCAATTTCATTTTCAAGAGACTCAACATATTTCAAATCATCAAACATTTCAGACCGAATTAATTTTTCAAACTCAAGAACATTTTCTTTGATTATCTTGATATTTGGTATGAAAAGTTCTTTCACAAGCACAGTTATATCGTGAGGGATCTCTTTTTTCCACTTATCATTTTGTCGGTTTTGCCGATCGCTTTCAACAATTGATTGAACATTATCAATGTGATGTTTAAGAATACCAAGTGTTTTTCTACTTTTTCTTTTAGAAACTGATGACATATAGTCCCCAACCAGGTCATGGACCTGGCTCACGGGTACTACCCGCATCCGGCCTATCACTGATGGGTTGGGTTAAGTCATTTAAGCCTATGGGCTTCGAATGAACAGTGGCCGCATAGATATGTACGGCCCACGACCCAGCACGACCGGTGCAGGGTTAGACAGCATCACAATCTTGTTAGGATTGGGATTTACCTCAAAGTATAG
Organism: Glebionis coronaria; assembly: GCA_025667525.1. Classification (NCBI taxonomy): domain Eukaryota; kingdom Viridiplantae; phylum Streptophyta; class Magnoliopsida; order Asterales; family Asteraceae; genus Glebionis; species Glebionis coronaria. Next base: position 489,795,401 of record CM046874.1, read on the forward strand.
GATATACACTCACCATAATTAGAAGATAACAATCAAACTAATTATGGTGCTTATCCTTTGCTTGGGGCCGAAGGATCAGTGATAACCCATTAGAGTTTCACCGCCTATATAAGGAACCCCCAAGGGTTCCACAAAGGTAGCACATTGTCTATACTCTCAACCTAAACCGATTATCTAACCCTAAACCGATTACTTACTCCCACGCTGGAGTCTAATCGTGGTATACGTTCCCACGGTAAGCTTAACGCGTGTTGTTTTAGTGTGTAGGATCTCAACAAGATATTCACTTGGTGCAAGAGCCGGAGCCAGCCTACCCGGATTAAGCCTAATTCGGGTCAAGCAAGGATCATCCAACTTTTGTATCAAGAAGTTGGCGCCATCCGTGGGACCCATACACTAAGCTAAATCCTTCTCAATCTCAATCTCTCCCAATGACGAATGGAAACTTTCAGGGAAACCTAAGGAACACGAATCCTGGGAATCGGAAGTCCGCATGTGATGGGGTAATCACCACCGCCCAGCCTCAGGGTGGCCAAGCAGGAGGGCCAAATAATCGAAACACTTTTTAGTCTCTCGGTAGGGCAGGCACGTCCGATAATACCCCACCACCAACCATCACCTTGGATAATCCCGATCTGGGAGCTGCTCCAAAGGCCCCTACCAAGGAGCCACAAAAGCCACTAGTGGCCGAGGCAGAATTGTAAGTTGGTTCACTCGATGACGAGGACTTCGAGCGCGTACTCCCGTAAAATTTCGACAGAATCATGTCGGGCATCTCGGCAAGGTTAAGTCTGGGACAAAATCTCTAGTCCAGACTCAACTTTGGAAGCTCCACGCACAGTACTCCCCCTCAAACCAGGAAGAGGGAAGGAAGACGCGAGCTCATGAACAGCCTTCCTTCGAGGAAACCCCTCGACCACGGAATGTGTTCGAGCGCATGGGGGATTGCATCATGCTAGAATTGCAAGAAGCTCGTGAAGACAGGGACAGATCCGTCGGTTCCACTGGACGCCCAGTGTTGGAAACTCCCGCGGACAATCGCCGCATAAGTGTGTGGCGTAGGATAAACTCTGGTGGGAAGGAAGCTCCTTCTCACAAAAGTGCCCATCATAGAGGTGGGGCACCCCCCCCTAATGACCCTTCGGGGTCTAATTCGGATGATCATCCCCCTAGACGTCGCCGACCTAGGTATTCCCCACAACCACCATCGGACGATGAAGGACGCTACGGCGATCCCAAATATCGTGATGAAGAGGTGGAGGATCTCTCCCTTCCGTGGTGCGACGAAAGGGAGGACGCCTTCACTCTTCGCATACGAAACTACTCTAAGGAAAAAAAGTGCCGTATGCCGGCGTGCGTTAAAACCTATTATGGATCTGGTGATCCGGATGATCACCTGAAAGTGTTTGACACACAGGCTAAAATTGAACGATGGCCGATGCCTATATGGTTCCAGATGTTTAATTCGACCTTGATTGGCAATGCTCGCGATTGGTTTGAAAAGCTCCCTCACCGGAGCATCGATAGCTTCGGCGGGCTACGCATCGCGTTCAAAAATAATTATACTCAGCGGAAGAAGTATATTAGGGATCTGGTCTCGTTGGCAACTGTCAAGCAGAGGCCCGGAGAGCCTACAGAAGACTTCACGGAGCGTTTTAATGATGAGTGCACGCGTACCAAAGCATGTCCAGAAGTTCTCAAAATTTCTGATTACATGCACGCCATAACTGACAATGAGCTAATCAGGCGCCTTAATGATAAACGCCCGGAGAAGTTTGATGAACTCATGGAAAGGGTTTGGATTTTTGTAGAGGGGGAGACCGCGGTTGCTGCAGCTTACCCTACAAAAGGGAACCACGGCTACCGATCAAACGATCAGTCTAGAAGGCAATCAGGCGGCCAAAGTAGCTCCGACAATGGAAGGAGTCTGGACTACAAAAACCAAGCAAAAGGAGGACCGTCGGACGACAAATTCACCCCTCTAAAGATGACTTATCAGGATATTTTACCAACAGAAGGAGCAAATTTTCCATGACCTCCTCCGATGACAACTCTAGTTGATCGCCGTCAAGGCAATCGCTTCTGCGAGTTCCATAATGACAAGGGTTATGGCACGGAGGAGTGCATCCAGCTCAAGAAGCATATAGAGTCGCTAATTAAATCAGGCAAACTCAAACACCTGGCCAAGGATTGGAAGGATGGGAAGGATATCAAAAAGTATGACAAAAAGGACTCCCAAAAGGACAAGCCTTCAACCATATATATGATTCAATCATGGCAGCGTCGCACGAAGCAGAAAGTTAGTCAAAAAATTTCACGCGGCAGAGAGATCTCGTTCCCTCCTATCACGGCAAGCAACGTGGCTTATGCACCTCTCACGATTGAGGTAAGCATTGGAACCCACAATGTCCGTCGTATGTATGTGGATGGAGGGTCATTGGCGGAAGTACTCTACGAACATTGCTTCGTACAGATACGACCAGAGATCAAAAGCCAATTGATGCCGGCCACGTCGCCGCTCATTGGCTTTAGTAGAGACACTATTTGGCCAGTAGGACAACTGCGTCTACTGGTAACCATTGGAGATAAAGAGCATTCCACCACGGCGTGGATGAACTTCATGGTGATACGTTCACATTCTCCGTACAATGGTATTATTGGAAGACCAGGTATCCTAGCCATACGGGCAGTCCCGTCCACGACACATGGCATGCTCAAGTTTCCGGTTGAAGGGGCATTTCTCACTATTTACAATTCGATCACACCGGCATCTGAGTGCCACGCCGTGACAACACCAATTCAGCCAGTTCCTAAAAAGGAAGGATCACCACCCCCCCCCCCCCCCCCCAATTGGAAGGTGGTAATCCACCCTGAATACCCGGAACAACAGGTGGCTATCGGGGGAACGCTCTTTGAAAAGGGAAAAAGGCCATGTGCTCTCTCCTAAAAGCAAACCTTGATATATTTGCATGGAAGCCAAAGCATATGACGGGCGTACCGCGTTTGATAGCAGAACATAATCTTCAAATCCGCCCTGGATATCCACCAGTTAAACAAAAGAAGCGCGGCCAAGCACCAGAACGCAGCCAGGTAATACTGGATGAGGTGCGAAAGCTGGTAGACGCAAGAATTATGCGCGAGGTCTACTACCATGAATGGCTTTCTAATTCGGTCATGGTAAAGAAGCATGACGGAAGCTGGCGCATGTGCGTGGACTTCACGAACTTAAACAAAGCGTGCCCACAAGATTGCTATCCGTTACCAGAGATTGATTGGAAGGTGGAATCTTTATGTGGGTACTCTTTTAAATGTTTCTTGGACGCATATAAAGGATACCATCAGATCCAGATGGCGGAGGAGAACGAGGAGAAAACGGCGTTCCACACCAGTCAGGGCGTGTATTATTACACTAGAATGCCATTTAGACTCAAGAACACTGGCGCCACATATTAAGGACTTGCTGATAAAGCCTTCGACTCGCAGATAGGCCGTAACCTTGAAGTCTACGTTGACGACTTGGTTATTAAAAGCCATACGGAGGACGAACTCCTCCGCGATGTCCAAGAGACACTCGACACATTGAGGGAAATCAACATGAAGCTGAATCCTAAAAAATGCACGTTTGGAGAAACCGAAGGAATGTTCCTTGGGTACATGATTAATCCAAACGACATCAAGCCATGTCCGGAGAAGACGGACGTCGTGATACAGCTTCCATCCCCTCGGACACTCAAAGAGGTGCAGTCACTTAATGGGAAGCTGGCCGATCTCAATAGGTTCCTATCAAAGTCAGCAGAAAAATCACTTCCTTTATTTAAAACACTCAAGAAGTGCTTAAATAAAGGAGACTTTCGATGGACAAGAGAGGCGAAGGAAGCATTCGGCCAGCTCAAGCAACACCTCGCGGCTCTCCCCATGTTGGTCACCCCGCGACCCAAGGAGGAACTAATCATGTACTTATCCGTTACATATGGAGCAATAAGCGCAGTTCTCATGACTGATCGGGATTCGGTCCAGACTCCGGTCTATTTTATATGCAGAGCGCTACAAGGTCCGGAGCTGAATTACTCATCAATGGAGAAGTTGGTCTTATCATTGGTATATGCCACAAAAAGGCTACGCTGGTACTTCCAGGCGCACCCAATAGTGGTAGTCACGGACCAACCGATAAAACATGTGATCTCCAAACCAGACGTAAGAAGGGAGACTATAGAAGTGGAGCGTCCAGCTAGGGGCACATAACATTTCCTATAGACCAAGGACAGCCATCAAAGGCCAAATTTTGTCGGATTTCATAATTGAGAATCCGAGGAGGAAGAGCCAATGGTGGAAAAGGAAGATATCCCATCAGAACCATGGGTTCTGTTCACGGATGGATCTTCCTGCACGGACGGATCGGGGGATGGCCTCATACTCACAAATCCAGAAGGAATGGAATTCACCTACGCCTTGCGCTTTGAGTTCACAGCCACGAATAATGAGGCAGAATATGAACCATTGATCGCGGGTTTAAAAATTGCCGCTATGATGGGAGTCCGCAACATGGAAGCCTACGTGGACTCACGGCTCGTCGCGAATCACATCCTATAGGGGTACGGAGCTAAGGAGGAAAACATGATCCAATATCTGGAGAAAGTCAAGTCACTCATCGCCAGTTTTGGTAAGTTCTCTATCAAGCATGTGCCAAGAGGCGAGAACAAGCAGGCGGATGCTCTTAGCAAGATCGCATCTACAAGTTTTGCCCACCTATCCAAACAAGTGTTAGTTGAAATACTGAAGGAGAAGTCCATTATAGGAGGGGAGATAGCGACCATAGTTGATGAAGAGGGACCTACATGGATGACCCCGATCGTAAACAATCTAGCTGAAGAGACCCTTCCTGAGTACGAAACGGAGGCGCGTCGCGTCAAAAGAAAGTCGCAACATTTTGAGCTCTGAGATGCGTCCTATATAAGCGTTCCTTCCTATAATCGTGGCTGCGATGCGTCGGGCCACGTGATGTTCGTTTACAAGTCTTAAATTTATATTACAAGGATCGTTCGTTGAGACTTAGTTTCGTTTTGGTAATCAAGATAATAATTAAAGAAATAAATAGTTGAAGTAATATCAATAGTAACAAGTATGACTAATATGGGATAGTTCGTATAAGTTCGTGATGATGATAATAATGATCGAGATATGTTTATGTAGGTAAAGAGTGATAATCCTTTTTCGTCAAAACGGCGTTTACACAATTTACTTGGGTTGATTCAAGACTTATGTTTATTTAAGCGACTAAGCTCAAAACAAGTTGCCAACAAGTTCAATATTTTATAAAGTTTCTAAGCGGATCTCTCCAACCAAAGATTCATGACCATAGACAAGTTCTAGAAAACTTATTATAACAATTTGCGTTTCTCAACGCCAAACTATCGTAACAAATCAACTTAGATAAAATATGGTTTGTAGAACTAGGTGGTAAAATGGTTCTACAACATTAGCTTGAAATCATTTATAAAGGATCATATCATAGCATCATCACTAATTATAGTCACATACCCATATAGTCACAAATAGCTTAGCCTAACATAGTAATCAAAGAATCAATTGGAAAAGAGTAAGAGAACATCATACTTAGATTGGATTGAATAAACGAGTACACAAGTGTCACGATTGTATCATTCCTCTAAGAATCGAAGAGTGGAATACTCTCGTTACAATATCTCCCAAAAGTGGATAATACTGAAAATTTACTAAGAGAGCTAAAATACTCGAGCTATGGAGTATTGAGAGAGAGAGGTGTGTGTAATATGAGTGCAAACAGCCTCTATTTATAGTGCTGTCTGGGGTCAAATGTGCGCCGCACTTCTACGAAAGTGCACCGCACTTTGGAGACGTGAATGTGCACCGCACTTCTGAGTTTGTGCGCCGCACTTCTGGACGATCCAGAATCTTCTTTCAACAACTTTGGCTTATATGCATATTGAGGCCCCTTCTTTGTATATCTTCACTTTTTTCCTTCAAACTTTATATCTGCATATAAAACACAACATATTAAGTATCGGAAGCTCTTATTTATACTACAAAGTGGCATTATAATGATAGATTGAATATGTATAATTAGGCCGTTATCACCATGCCAGGCTAGCTATGTGATTAATGAAATACATGAAGGGTCGTGCAACATGCACGCAAGCCCCAGATCAGTAGTAGCACGAGCTCTACGCACAGGATACTATTGGCCAACTATGCATCAGGACGCACGAGACATGATTCCTAAATGCAGCGATTGTCAAGTACACAGGACAGTACCGCGAGATCCACAACAAGAACTAACACCCATCACATCCCCCATGGCCATTCTAAAAGTGGGGAATTGACATCGCAGGCTCTTTTCCTGTTGCCTCAGGAGGCGTTAAGTTCTTGATTGTAGCTATGGACTACTTCACTCGCTGGATAGAAGCTAAGGCGGTCAAAACAATCGCGGGCAAGCAGGTAAAAAAGTTTGTTTGGGAAAATATTGTATGCCGTTTTGGTTTACCAAGAGAGATCATTTCAGATAACGGAAAACAGTTTGCGGACAATCCGTTCAAAGATTGGCGTACGGCGTTGAACATCAGACGGTGCTTCGCATCAGTTAAACACCCACAGACCAATGGTCCGGTGGAACGGGCAAATAGAAGCCTAGGTGAAGGTATAAAGGCGTGCTTAGATGAGAGAAGCGCCAAATGGGTGGACGAAATACCGCATGTCCTATGGGCACACAAGACAATGATCAAAACAACCAATGGGGACACTCCATTCGCGCTGGCCAATGGAACCGAGGCTGTTATCCCAACAGAAATTGGGATGCCAACAATCCGCACGGCGAAGGTTAACATCGTCACAAATGATGAGCAACTCCGGGTCAATATAGACTTGTTAGAGGAAAGAAGGGAGATAGCAGCTATCAATGAGGCTAAATCTAAGGAACGTATGAAAGATTATTATGACTCCAAAGTCAAGGGTGTTTCCTTACGACCGGGGGATTTTGTCTATCGTGCTAACGAGGCAAGTCGCGCGGAGAGCACGGGGAAACTTGGTCCAAAGTGGGAAGGGTCGTATGAGGTCACGGAAGCTTTGGGCTAGGTGCGTACAAGTTACGTGATATGGGTGGCCGTGACTTGGATCGTACATGGAATATTTGCAACCTTAAAAGATGCTATCTCTGAAAGGCTACGGCCTCCGCATGGACACCACGCTATAGTCAGCTTCAATAAAGATCCATGTATTTTTTTGTTTTCATGTTTTCTAGGTTCTATTTGTTTTAGGATTTTAATTCTTTCAACAAATCAAAACCGTTCTAATAAAATGTCGTGGTGCCTAGCTAGCTCCACGACTTGTTCTTGTGCGAATTATTGTCTTGCGTTCTTAGAGTTATTTGTTATTTTCTAGCATGTTATTACTTGTTCATATGCATTCATTCAGCCGTACATGTACTATTCGTTCCCATGCGGAGTAAGAGGATTAAGTGAAGATAATAATTCAACTTGTCGCTTAAGAGGGATGCAACCCCAGTGACGTGGATCATGTATCCTTACTAGACACCTTATTTACAAGACGTTGTAATAAGTTCTCACATGTCGTACTTACATAGTGTCGGACGTGATAAAGACACACATTACGTGTCTAGTAAATTATAGGCTTAGTTTTATTCTTGATCAGTCGTGGCACGTCATGCAAAACAGATACATGGTATCTTAAGGATAACAACAAGTTTCAAAACAAACAACAGTTGCCGTGCTCACCACGGACATATATTATGATAAATATTCTAAGTGTTTACATATGGAATTACAAACTGAAGTCGTGGACAACCACGGACTAATATAACAAATGTTTACAACAGCTAAACTAAATAGAAGGCAGGAACTCCCCTACTTCTCTCTTGCCTTAGGCTATCAAGGTACGAAGAGCTTCACCACGAGCCTCCTTTCCGCTGCGCGCCCTAGCTAGGTTGGCCTCCAACGCCTCATCCAATGGCTTCTCACCCTTCACGATCTTTAAACTTGCATCATATATTGGAAGAGTGAGTTGGATTGGGTCCGGTGTTAGCTTCGCCATAATATCGTCGTTGGAGTCATCCTTCATCGCTTCAAGGTCGGACAAGAAAAGGTACTCCATATCCCCCAGGGCGGCCATGGATGATGTCATCTTCGCCTCCGCCCCGGGGTTATGGTAGGCATGCTTAGTGATGTCTTCATTCTTGCTTATTAATTCAGCAGCCTTGGTCAACCCCTCATGCCTACCGTAGTGAATGCCGTCTGACACGACATCAGCAAAGGCCTACACAAACTATGGTGCCTCCATCACTCTTGTCACGACTAGGCGCGTCCCTTGGCCCACCATCCACCTACGACCAGCAATGGCCGTAAGCAGTAGGGGGAACAACACTTCAGCACAGTCTATGGCCAGCACATTCAGCTCGCGATCCACCTTGCCCAAGGCCTTAGCCGTTCGCTCCTCCATATTCGCCCGCTCCTTGATAAACTCTTCCTTCAAAGCCTCACGCTCTTCAGCAAGGGCGGATGCTTGGTCAGCTGTGGTTTTGGTCGCAGCTTCGGCTGTGGCTACCTATGAAAACAATTAGGGTTACTACATGGGTGAGAAAGACAAGGGTGTTACGCATACAATTCATATAAACATGTAAGGATATGTACCTTGCTATTTGCTGCCTCGAGAAGGGCATTCAGCTCAGCAATGCGTCCATCATGGGCATTGGTGTGGCTTGTTTGTTCTTTTATTATGGCCTCAGCCATGACCAGGTCCGCCTGCAGGGAGTCAATCGTTTTCTCATGCTTCTCTACAAGCTCCTCCCTGCGAGCCATTCTCCTATCAGCGCGACGCACGTATGCCAAGGACTCTTCAAGTCGGCGCCGTAAGGCTGCACCTAGTGTTACCTGGTGTGCCGTTGCTACGTTGAATTGCTCGAGAAGGACCAAGTGGCTCATTTCATCTAGGTCTTGCGCCAAGGTGGGAGGAGTCAAGTGGTCCACAAACTCCTTGCATTCCGACTCTGCTTCCAGCCTTGTCAGCTAGGACAAGTTCCAGGCTAGGCAGAGGTTGGAGTCCGGGCCTCCAGGCTGGGGCTCTTCTACATGATTAGGGGGAGGAGATGGTCGAGCATCAGCTATCATAGGGAAAGGCTCCCTCTCCCCGTCGTTCTCCTGCGCCGTGGCTGTAGGATCTTCCCTGTTATTTGACCAAAACACTTGTAAGTTCTTTGGAGATTTTTAAACAAACATCTAAGAGTACGAAAAAGAGTGCTTACGTTATGGCCGTGGTGGGGGATATGGCACTCACGACCGTTGCCTTCCACACATGTGTGTCTACCTGTTCCTCTATTACGATAGGGTGAGGATGGGGGTTGTCTTGCGGCAATGTGGTGCTGCTCCCTTCTTGAAATTGGGGGTGGTCTTCCCTCAGCTTCTTGGGGGGCGCATTGAATTTCCCCGCCTCCATTTCTGCTTCTTTCACCACCCTCCTTGTGGATTTGCGCTTCCTGGAAGCGGGCTTTGGCTGCCTAGAGGTCCCGGTCTCCTGCGCCACTTCTTCCTCCTCTTCATCGTCATCACCAAACATACGGTTGATGGACGGATTGGTTGGCTTCTTTTCGCCTTGGATGGTGGTGGCGTTCTCCAATAGCAGCTCACCACCATCCTCATTGGTGAAGTCCAATGGTAACTTCTCTATCACCGGTACGTGTTCATAGGACCGCGGCTCGGTTGTTTCTTCAAGTGGGATGGTCATGCCAGTGGTCACGACGAGTAGGGGGATCGCCCTCACGAAGTGGTCGGGATCCCTCCGCGACCTTGCTCTGATCCCCCTGGCGTAGTAACCCAAATAACTTCATCACTATAGCCATAAGCATACATAAGTGTTAGTATGTTTACAAGCATTATTGTCACATTTATATGCGTATACATATATAAGGAATACCTACCCTGTCTACGCTCGGTCAGAAAGCAGGGATATCTATCATCCCTCCCAAAATAGTTACGGCTGATCCCTACTAAGCATAAGAAATGCTCTGGTAGGTCCTTATGGAAATCAGTGCGATTGGTATCTAATGTTTTCACGTCCCGGCTGCTATACTCCTTGGTTGGGGGTGGATAGTCATGGCGTACTTTGGTTTTAAGAACAAAGGTTGTGGGGAACACCTTGGCATCTACGAAGAAGTAGTGGTCGTACCACTTCTTAAGGGAGTCTAAAGGTTTCCTATAACACATGGGGGCGGTCGCGGGTCGTTTTTTAAACGACAACCACCCATTCACCATTTGGGGGACGTAGAACACCCTAAATAAACTAACAGTCGGGATACCTCACAAGCATGGCATGTAATCTCAAATTGGTTAATCTTACATGCTCCTATACAGTGGATTTGGGATATATGGAAGTCATAGTATGTCAGAATATCTACAAGGAACTTAGATAGAAGGATGCGGTAGTTTGCCGAGTCAAATAGGTACGTGTAAACGCCTATTTTCCCACCGGAGTGTCCGTAATAGCTTCACCATCACCCAGATAGGTGGGATGTACGCTCTCAGGATATAGTATTCGGACAAAAAGTCCATGTAATTGTCCGAGGACATCACATTAAGTATGGACGTGATGGTGGGGTTGTCTTTCACCATGATTTATAAGTATCGGTAGAAAGGCGCGGTGATCTAACCTGATACGGTGGATTTCCGTGGAAAATAAAGAGAAGGAATAAAGGAAAAGTGCAGGTATAACAATGGTGGAAAAAGAGTTGTTAAATGTGTGTTTACAAAGTTATACGCACCATCTTTTTATAGGGTTGCCTCGAGTTACGAGGTGCCCAGGATGATTGCCACGTGTAATCCACTACGCCCATCTAACAGATGGGATCACTGACACAACTAAACCGTCAGAGGGACCCACGGGTCACCTCTTGATCAGTTTTGAGTAGCTCGAAAGTGGGCCCATGTGGTGCACTTTTGCTGTCAAACTTGCGAACCATGCCTACAATTAATGCACGCATTAATGTTGTCCCGGTCGACCGTTTTTATAGTACGGATATGTTTGCAACAGCGATATATAAGGGACATTGGTTAGTCTAGAAGTTACGCCTACGGCTGTAACAAATAGACTCGGGGGACATGATGACGTATAGTCCCCAACCGGGTCATGGACCCGGCTCACGGGTACTACCCGTATCCGGCCTATCACTGATGGGTTGGGTTAAGTCATTTAAGCCTATGGGCTTCGAATGAATAGTGGCCGCATAGATATGTGCGGCACACGGCCCGGCGCGACCGGTGCAGGGTTAGAAAGAATCATAATCTTATTAGGATTGGGATTTACCTCAAAGTATAGGATATACACTCACCATAATTAGAAGATAACAATCAAACTAATTGTGGTGCTTATCCTTTGCTTGGGGCCAAAGGATCAATGATAACCCATTAGGGTTTCACCGCCTATATAAGGAACCCCCAAGGGTTCCACAAAGGTATCACATTTTGTATACTCTGAACCTACAGCCGATTATCTAACCCTAAACCGATTACTTATTCTCACGCTGGAGTCTAATCGTGGGATACGTTCCCACGGTAAGCTTAACGCGTGTTGTTTTAGTGTGCAGGATCTTAACAAGATACTCACTTCGTGCAAGACCCGGAGCCCAGCCTACCCGAATTAAGCCTAATTCGGGTCAAGCAAGGATCATCCAACTTTTGTATCAACAAAAACATCAAGAGGCAAATTGTTAATATATTTAGAAACATTTGATTTCTTAGTGGCAAAAAATTTCTTCCATTGAATTCTTCGTTGTTTGCTTTCAAGAAACAATCCTTATGAGACTTCTGTTTTTGTGAAGTGAAAAGACCATAAAGATTGTTTTCATAAGCATAATTATATGGTTTCACAAAATCTTTATTGAGTGGTGTTCTACTCTCCTCATCCCAAAGGGACGTCTCTTCACTATCGAGCCTAACTACTGGGCAATCATGATCGATCCATTCGGACTCATCAAGATATAAGTGAGGGTTCGCAGCTTGAGCTTGTTCGAGTTACTTGGGACTTTCAAAACTAGATTGACCCTTGAAAAACGACCGAGGTGCTATCATTCTAACAGTTTGAATAGAGTCATGCGTTTTATAAACAACTTTTTTCAAAAAATCGCCTTGTTCTTCGAGATCCGTTACTTTTTAAGTATCTTTGCCTTGTCTATTTTTGAAATCTTGTTTTAATTTTTCAACCTCTTGTCTCTTTTCGTCAAGAATTTTAGCAGAATCGGTAGTATTCATAGAAAGCCTCTCTTCAAGTTCATTAACTTTTGTTGTGGCAAGGTACGTTTTTTAATGTTCATCACTTAATAAAACATTAAATTGACGTTTTTCTTTTGTTAACAAGGAAAGAGCTTCGTTGTATTTATTTTCAAAATAGTCCTTTTTAACGTTAATTAAACGACTTTTGTACCCCTCAAGCTCTTTGCCTCTTTGAAGAAGCTGAGCCCTATAACTATCAATGGTCTCACTAGATTTTATAAGAGCGACTTTGCTTTCTTCAAAGGTTTGAGTGAGCGCTGCGTTTGCCTTCTTTAATTGCTTTTGACTCTTTCTATTTTCATTGACATTTTTTTGTAAACTAGCAATTAAATTAGCAAGCGCGACACGCTCCTCATCATCATACTCATTTGCATGTTGATCATCCTCAAACTCATTATTGCACATGTCTGATGAATCGGGTGTGGTATTTCTATCAACCGTTTCCATCATACATGTGTCAGTAATTGTTGTTGGTAGATCACTATGCTCATGTGTATCACCAAACATATTATATTTATCATCATGTTGTACCTTATCAATTGGCTGGGTATCAAAGATAGGACCATTGTCATCTTCAGTAACGTTAAGGACCTCATGAATCTTTGCCATGTATGAATCATGTGCCTTGAGTTCTTGGTCGGAGAGTTCATCGTCTGTGTCATCAAGCATTTCTCCTTCCTCAGCTGATAACTTGATCCCATCTTCCATGTTTTTGCATAGCAGCATCGTTTCCTTATGATAACCATAATGTTTAATCCTCTTTGTTGCCGGCATTCCCTAGCCAAATTCCCAAAACCTCGGCAATTAAAACACTGAATCCCACTTTGTTGCACAACTTGAGTACCAACGGTTTCCCTATTTCCAACAACAGTAGCAACCCTCTGATTATCATACTTTGCGGGTTGTCGATCATACTTTGGAGGACTCTTAGCACGCCTCCGTGTGTCATTCCTTGGAGGACTCTGAGCATAGTTGTTCCTTGTGTTTGATGATGTTCTGAGGTTGTTGTTGGTGGGTTTGTAGATTTTCCTGTATTGCTTCATAATGAAAGCCATTTGTTGCTTGAATTCCCTATCCTTTTGAGCTAGTTCTTCATCACTGTCTTCTTCGGATGATTTCTCAGGTGCGGGTGATGGTGCTCTTGCAACTTCTTTACCTCAGGATCTTGTTGTAGCATGTGACTTAGAGACAGTGGATGATCGTGGTGATGATGATTGAGTAGAGTAGGTCTTTGGAGCACGAGAACGATAATCTGGGTAATGTTGAGTGGTAGACACCAAAGCAAGTGGATTTGAAACCTTTGCAGCTCGTTCAGCTCGAAGTTCGTTTGTCTCATTCTGAAATTGTTTCAAAATGTCAAAGAGCATGTGATATGAAACTTCGTCTAACTTTTGTTGTTGTTTCACCAAGGTGACAAACCGTGTCCACTCTGGTTGAAGTTGTTGTAGAAATTAGACATTGATTTGCATGGTGGAAACTTGCAATTTGTTTCGGGTCATGTCATTCATCATTTTGTAGAATCGGGAGTAATAAGAATCAATTGATTCCCCATCCTTTGAAGTAAACTTGCCAAAGTTCCAAAACATCTTAGTTTTCATATCTTGTTTGTTAAGTGATTCACCTTGTTGCAATCTTTCAATAGCCGTCCACATTTCTTTAGCTGTAGGGCATGCATCAAACGTGGAATAAATATTGATAGGTGTGTAAACACCCATCCTTTTTACCACTTAATTACAATAATAACCGAGCCAAAACGTGTATTTTATGTCTTTTATGTCGGAATTATGCGTGGTTTGTGTTTTTGTTGTGATTTAGGACGAAATTGTGAAAAGGGGAGAAAACACGAGCATTTACGGGCTTTTATTGAAGATAAAGATGAAAGATGAAGTCAAGAAGTCAAGAGTGCAAAAAGAACGGAAGTCCAAGACCAATTTTGAAGATTTATCGAAGAAAAGGTCAAAAGACGGAAGTTTACTAAAAGCCTAAGAACTCAAGTCTTATTTATTGAAGAATTAAAAGACGAGTCCAAAGAAATCCTGAGCCAAAAGTCATTAAAGTCCAAGATTTGAGAAGACTAAAAGGCTTAAGGACTAATGGTGCAATTAACAAAAGATTTAGAAGAGAAGGACCTAATGATGCAATTAAGAAGAAATAAAGGAGGGGAGAAAGCTTCCTAAGCACTCCTTAATCCTCCCCTATAAATAGATTAGGAAGTTAATCATTTCATTTTGTTGGCTAATAGTAACAATTAGTTCTTCCATTTTACTTACCTTGTCATTTACTTTTCATGTCTATTTAAATACCTTGTCTTGCACCTTAATTACCTTTAATTTCAAGTAAATTTCCATTTAATTATTTTCAATCTTTACTTTATCTTGTTAATCTCTTATCTACCTTTCTTTATTTGATCTTAATCTTTATGTTGATTTGTTCATGTTCATGTTCTTGATTTTTTGTTGATTTATTTAAGTGGACTTTGATTATTGTGGTTAGTTTTGTTAGTTTGATTGTTTTGGATTGATTGTTTATGCTTAATAGATTTTTATTCATTAGTTTGATTTAATCTTGTGGTTGATTTTGCTTAGATTTTATTAGATTCGTGTTATTTCTTGTGTTTCCTTGTTCTTCGCTGTTACTGTATTTTCCCAGGAAATTGTTCCGGATCAAGCAGGTTATTCCGAGTGAAGGGTTTCAAAAGTCGTTCATCCGGAATATCAAATATTCCGGATCAATAGTGCTCATTCGGAATAATTTATTATTCCGGATAAAGCATTTCATCCGGAATATCCAAACATTCCGGATCGACCTTTTATTCCGGATCAACAGAATATTCCGGATCAAGGGAATATTCCGGATCAACCTTTTATTTCGAATCAAATAATATTCCGGATCAAGCAAGTTCATCCGGAATAATTTATTATTCCAGATCAAGGTGTTTATTCGGAATATTAGGATATTCCGGATCAAGGAGTTTATTCGGAATATTATTCCGGATCAAGAGATATTCCGAACGAAGGTGACATTCCGGATGAGTGTTTATTCCGAATGAGGGTAATATTCTGGATGAGCTAATTTTCAGGTTCTTCTAGTTTTTGTTTTTAATTGTCTGCTTTTAATTTCCAAGCTTAATTTTTCCCGCCTTTTTCCTTAGTCGCACTTTAAGTTTATTTTGCCTTAGATTTATTTTAGCCTTGCCTTAGTTTTAAGTTTTAGTTGCGTTTTAAGTTTGCCTTAGATAGATTTAAGTTTGCGTTATCTACGTTTATTGCCTTTTAATTTTAGTCACGCTTTTAAATACTCGCCATTTATTTTAAATTAGACTTAGATTTACATTACCGCACTTTTACTTTAAAGTTTTGCATTTTTTTTAATTACTACAACGACACAACTTTTGTTTCACCAAAGAACGACTGAATCACACATAGAACCTAGATCAATTCGATTAGACCACTAGAACGATAATTTTCTTACTAGCCAAAAGCTAGTTATCAAATGGCGCCGCTGCCGGCTCTTTTCGTAAAGATTAACGGTTTTCTGTGAGAGACGCGTTGCTTTTTGGGATCCGTTCATTCGTGAGCGTTATTTTCTTGCTTAAAAAAATTCAAACAACCAAAAAATTAAAAATTGTTAAAAATCCATAAAAATTAAAAATATCAAAAATCCAAAAAGATTTTATTTTTATTGTGTATATATATTATCTTTGCGTTTGGTATTGTTTTCTTTTGCCTTTGTAGGTGTATGCGTACTAGATCTTCTAATTATCAAGAGCCCGAGACTCGAGAAGATTTAAGTATGGCAAGTGTTAACAACAACAATAATCCACCGCACCTCAACAATAACAACAATGTTCATCCACAGCCCGATCTTCGGACAATGGAGGAGCTTTGTCAACCTACCCTGTTTGGACGAGGAGGACCGATTGCGCCGATGCAAATCACGGCTCCGGAGTTTTCGTTGAAGCACCACATGATTCAGCAAGTGCAAACAAATCCTTTTCGAGGAATGCCTGATGATGATGATGCCAACAAACACCTCGACAAGTTCAATACAATCACTCAAAGCATGAAGTTGCCTGATTCACCTTGTTGCAATCTTTCAATAGCCGTCCACATTTCTTTAGCTGTAGGGCATGCATCAAACGTGGAATAAATATCATCTCCAATGCCACTGAGAATTAAGTATATTGCTTCCTTCTCTGCATCAAACCAAGCACGGTTCTCTGGTGTGAGGTCATTTCACTTTTCATCACGTTCATAAGCGGGTTGTTCATCAGTTGTGTCTGTGGCTGGTACTGCAGGAACTTGTACCCTTGAGAATTTATAGGGTCCATAATAAAGTACATTGCCTTAAAGCATCACCCTTAGGTTTTGTGTCAAGATAACGTAGAAAAAGGGATTGCCATTGATCATATCGACCAGACACGAGAATTGGTTGTCTCTCTTTGTTACCCGCCACCATGATGTTGTTGTGCGTCAAACGATATTCTGCAGTAGAATCCATCTCAATATTCTCTGAAATGATGAAGTGAATATGGATCTTACGTAGATGTTATAGTGATCGTTGTTGAAGGGAAAAAGTGTTGAAATCCATTAAGTGTATTTTCAGAATATTCAAAAAATCCTCCAATCTGTCGCAATACCCAAATCTCAAACTGTCGCAATGTCTCAAAAGCTTATGTCGCAATGCATACTAATGAATCTGTTGCAATGCACACAAAAATCTGTCGCAATGCTCACAAATGAATCTGTCGCAATGCTCACAAGAGAGTTTGTCGCAATGCACACTATTGAATATGTCGTAATGTACACAAATAACTTTGTCGCAAAAATACAAAGTGATATGTCACAATAACTAAAGATTGATCTATCGCAATACCACAATATCTGTCGCAATGCACACAAAATGACTATGTCGCAATGTGTATCGCAATCAGAAACCCTATCGAAATATTGGTCGCAATAATGGTCGCAATACAGAAACCCTAGCCTTTGCGATGGAAATTAAGCCAATTCTATCGCAATAATGTTACTATTCCGAAACTTAAGATAAAAAAAATGAGATTTTTGCCTAGAAAACCGTGATTTTAACTAAACCAAAGCACCCAAATCCCTACCACAACTATGTAGGAGATTTATATCAAGATTTAGAGCACGAATAACACAAAAAGAAAATTGAATCCGAGATGATTTATGGATTAAATCATACGAATCAAATGAAATAACAACCAATCACAAATCTACCCCATGGCGATTGATACCATTTTTGTCCTTTAATATATGTGATGATCAAACAAGAAAAATAGATAGAAGATAGATGAATTCTAGAGAGAGAAAAGAGAGAGAATGGTTGGAAACTTGGTGAGTATTAGATTGAGAGAAAGAATACAAATGAGCCAACCTCCTCCTAACATGCTAGGAGAAGGGTATATATAGTCCACCCACATGCGGGCTTGTATGGGCTATATATTAATGGGTCGGGCTTACCTTTTATGCTTTAGTTACTTATGAATGAACTTTAGCTTCAAGTTAAGCCCGCAAAATACGACTAACCTACTACCTATTACAACGTTCTAAAATACGATACATAATAAATATATGATCGAACATTCTTGTTTGACTCAATATATTGAGGCTAACACTTCCCCTCTATTACCCACTTGCACTCCAAACGAGGTATGATTTTCTCACTAATCTTTACACACATATATATCTCGGACGATATGAATACTTACTCTCATGCTGAAGTCAAATCGTGGAGCCCGTCCCCACGGTAAGGACTAACGGTTCTACTCTACTTTTGTAAGAAATCGCCAATCATATCTCTTGATAGTACAAGATCTATTACAATACAAGGCGTCTAAGTACTTCCCGTTGAGTACTTAGATCTACTTCCAACCTCGACCAATCACTATACTAACAAATGCATTCGTATTATATTTAATTGTAAAAACTATAGTTGATTCTGATTTCTCAACCACTTATTCAGATTAAGATGAAAATCTAATCGAGGCTTTTTTATCAAATATTCAGATTCAGATGTGAGAATCAGATTCAAAGCCTCTTAATAAACAAACATCAATTTATTTTGAAACGCATTTAAATAAAATCGTAGATATTTAGTTTTGAACGGATGAAATATATAAACAAAACGAAGATAGCAGGAAAGTATACAAAGTTAGTTGTTGGTCTTTTATATTATTAGCACTCATCTAAAAAAATTACCTGACGGAACGAAACTAGACATATGTATAGCTCTTCTGATTAAAAGAGTAAGTCCTAACCTAAAGGACTATATGTGTTAAGTTATAAAGCTGGAGGTGCTGATCTACAACAAAGGAGTCAAGTTCATTATTTGAGGGGCTAAATATGGAATATTTAAGACATGAAGGGTCAATGTGCAATATAGGAGTATATATACTCCTCACCTACCACTTGTTCATGATTATCATCACATTGTTTCTCACCTACTATGTGTAAACCATTTTCTCTGTTTTGATCAATAAGTTTTGATCTAGCATGAGTTTGAGAGATTTCTAGTTCTTGTTTTGTATTGAATATTGTAATACATTAAAGTAATAAAAGTGAGCCAAGGGGAGGTTGGCTAGGTTCACTATAATTTGTTACTCTTGGTTAATACAAAGTTTGATTGATATGTTTTTACATGGTATTAGAGACAGGTTGCTTTGTATCAATGATTCAAAACGTTTTAAATCAATTTTAAATATTAGGGTTTGTAAAATTTTTGGGGATTTTGATCTATAATCATAGATCGTGGCTTATTATTGGTTCTTGTTCCGTATATGTTGGTTAATTGTCCTAATTTCTTAAATTAAAGGTTTAATTGGGTTTTCTTTTTAAGTAGGGTTTTGTTAGTTTTGGGGGTTTTCTGTTCTTGGGTGTTTTCTTGTCAATTACATTGTTAATTGGTGTTGTTTTGGTGTTAATTGTAATTTTCTTGAAAAACCCTAAAATTAGAAATCAAGCTTTCCTCTTGGTTAGGTAACTTTGTTCTGATTGTTATTCTTGATTTTTTTTAACGTGCAAGTCTGTTTGTTTCCGCTGCTCTGGTTGGTTATATCTTCTTGATCTCGCCTGGTTTGTTGCGCGTACTTTGTAACACCTCTCTCTCCTTCTTCTAGGTTTTTTCTTAGGGTTTTTTAGTGGGGATTAGGCATCGAAGGGATTAGATAGTGATTGTTAGATTTGTTTGTTTTAAGTTTTTTTTGTGAGTAGTTGCTTATAGAGGAGATACAAGGTAGGTGTTGTGTTTCTTGTTTTGGTTTTCCTTTCTTATTTGATTTATTTTGTTTTGTCACCATGGATAAAGAAAATATTGGTAGTAGTAGTACTGATCTTAAGTTGGATGTCTATTGGTTTTCAGTTAGTTACCTTTAAACTTGAAGGTACTAAGAATTATAAAGTGTGGGCTGCAGCTGTTCAGCTAGCTTTACAAACTAGGAATAAACTTGGCTTTATAGATGGAACATGTGTTAAAAGTGAAGACGCTGGTCCTAGGTTGGATCAGTGTGACTGATGAGACTGCAATTATACATAATCTCATCGTCTAAATCGGGCTTAAAACGGTTAAAAATGTCATAAAATACCCTAAAATATGCTTGTGTTTGTTCATTGTGTATTTTAGGTACGGATATCATAAAATCAACAAAAGATCACAAGAATTAAGCAAAAACAAACACGGGAAACGAAGCCACACAAAGACCCGGACCCGAATCATGATTTGCCATGTCACCTTGACCAGTCAACCAACCAACCACACAACACCACCTGACCCAACCTTCCACGTCTACTTCCCACTAACTTTTTATTAACAGATATTTAATAAAACTTTGTTTAATAAAAAAATGGTGGGAAACACATTTTTAAACCCTTAATCCCATCAAACCACAACTGTTTATCTTTTTCATCCCCATCTAGAACCCTAAACCCAAATCTACACTAAACCAAGGGGTTTTCCCCTCATTGCTTCCAGAACTATAATTAAACCCCATACAAACATAACCCCACTCTCATTTCATTCACCCAGTGACCCAAGTGGCCCCCACAACCCTCTCCTACTTCACTAAAAATGGCAACATAGGCATCTTTGCAGAAAATCAACATCTTAGAGTCATTCCTCATCCCAAAGGCATTTTGAACGCACAAGATCATAGTACCAGCTGGCACATCACATGTGAACGAAGTTTGACCAAGATTCAAAATTTCGTCTAAAGGTATTCTGGGAATTAGCTTGTGTTAGGGTTTCACTTCTCTATGTAATTCTAGATAGTTCTTATTTACAGTATAAATAGGGTGGTTTGTACCCTATTTCCTTTTGTTCCAGATTTTTGTATTTGTAAACTTTTTATTATGAAATAGTTAAAGTGATTCTAAAAACCTTGCAAATATCCATTCTCTGAGTTCCATTACTGTTTTATTAGTATAATGTTTTAAAATTTTACAAATTAGATTTAGTTTATCAAAAATTCTTGTTCAAAGTTTTTGTCAAAGTGTTTTTGAGACCCACTACTTGTGATTATTTTGATCCCCCAAGCTGACAACTTTGAGGGGTTTAAGGATCTCAATTGGTGTTTTTTTTCTGTGGATTCAAAGTAGTTTTCAAAGATTTGGGTTCCAAAGATTTTAGAGAAAACTGTGTTCTCTCCCCTTTTTCTGTTTTTAACCATTTTACTATAGCAAAAGCTATACCCAAGCTACTGACTATAGCTTTTAGGTCTGGATTTTGGTATTTGTGCTCTTGTCTTGTTTTATCCTAGCATGTACCATTCATTCATTCTCTTTCCTTTATTAAGAAGACCATACCAAGTGACTGTTGTAGTCACTTGGTGGACTGTTGTAGTCCCCTTACATCAAACAGCTACCTCATAAGCCCATAAGCTCAAGCTCTTACTTGATGAAGATGGTTTTTCAGCCATAGTGGGGCCCGGATGTGGTTCCCACAAGGTAACTCCTAGGCTTGAACCCTCCTAAAAAGTATAAGTTTGGGAATTTTTGGAGTTTAGGTGATTTGGTGAGTGTTTTATTGATATTTTGTGTTCTCTGTTTAATTTATGCATGATAGACTAGGAGTTATTAAGTTCTTAGTTGGTTTAAATGAGTTTGCTTTGAAAAAAGTTCCAACCAGTTTGTTAAAGGGGTGTTTGGTTTTGTGGTTTGCTTGACATTGAGTGACACAAGATCTAAGTCAACTACTTAAACATACCCAAGTAGTCATTTGTTTGATATAATCAGTAGTTTTTCTTGAGTTTGGTAGTTTAACAAGTAAGTTTTCATGTTCATCATAAAAATCTATTTTAAACATTCAGTAGGCTAGAACAAGCTTGATTTTAAGCTTTAAAAGATGAAATCAGGTAATCAGTCAAGGATTAGGGTAAACTAGGTTTGTATGCTTTTGGTTTTAGATTTGGTAGTGTTTTGAGTGAGTTTTGGCAAGTTGAATCTCACCTCAAGACCAAGTAGATCAGCAAAACAAGTGCACAGACATGCATAGGACATCAGTTGCTTGAAATTGCTCTATTTGATGCTTGATTTTTGTTAGATTTTTGTGTTTTCTGCTTAATCTTGACTCCCCACACTCCACTGAGTGTGGGGTGCCTTTTCTTTCCAAAAACACCAACTAAATAGCAAGAAAATCGTCTATCTTTGTTTTTTGTTAAGAGCAGTGGGAAGAATTACCCACCGCTAGTGCAAACTTACCCACTGCTGGGGTAAAGGACAAAAGTCCCCAGTTGTCACTTTCATACATTACTGGTTTTTGTCTTTAGTGGCAAAAAGTCAGTATTTTTCACTCAATTTAATTTTTTGGTGTTCAAATATGTATTTTTAGATTTTTCATAAAGTTAATTTTTATGTTTTTGTTTATTTGTATTTTTTAGTATTGATTTAAGTATTAATTAGGGTTTTTATAAACTGTTTTTGTCTTTTAGTGATAATAAGTTGTATTATTCATTTTTTAAATATTTCTTAGTTTAAGTTAATTAATTTAAGATTTTTTAAAAAGAAATTTCATTTTTCACTTTATTTAATTATTTTTTAGATTTAATTTAAGTTTAAAATAGGTTTTTAACAAACTGTTTTTGTCTTATTAGGGAAAACTTTACCTTTTTCCAACTTTTTCATTTTTCTTATATTCAGTTAAGTGTTTTAAGATTTTCCAAACAGTAATTTTATTTTTATCGTTATTTTATTACATTTATCATTATTTTAGTTTAAAAAGTGTTTTTAGCATTTAAAAAATAGAAAAATAGTTTTAAAAATTTTGGAAAAATACTTTTTAGTGTTTAATTAATATAAGTAAGATATTTGTTTGATAAAATAATATTTTGGGCTTTTTGTTAATTATATTTAATTTTAGGGCTTTAATTAGCATTTAAAATTGAATATTTAATTAATAACAGGTTTTAAAATTTATTTATTGAATTTTTATTCGTATTCATATTATTTTAGACTTAGTTTTAATTTTTAATTTTTTTTAGCTTAAAATTTTAATTTCCTCGCGTTTTACGTATTTACGTTCACGTTTTACGTTCTACGTCGTAGTTATCGTAGTGTAACTCGTCTTTTAATTTTCTCTCTTTAAACCCAAAAACGACACTAATCCAAATATTGATTTTATATTATTGGCACAACACATATAACCTCCGCCGAGAACGAAATCGCATTTATCAGTTTTACGGTTTTCCTAAATCGTATAACTTAATACTTGCCCGCTTTATACATATCTTTCCTAAGACTTGTATAGAAATACATACATCAATTTTGGCGCCGCTGCAGGGGAGGTGTGTGTAGCCTTATATATATCGTGTTTGTGTGAGTAGTGCGTTTTTGCTTATCAATTTTTGGAAAGCGTGAATATCGTACATACTTATTCTTGTTATTTTTTCTATTATAGTATAAATATCCAAATAAATCGTGTTTAGTTTTCCTAAACTAAACACACAGCCATCTTTTAGTATATTATAGAAATTATCGTTTTTGTTTTTATTGTGAATATTATTAATATATTGTATATGTATCACAATAAATTTACAATATCTCCAAAAGCGTGAAAACGCAACCTTAATTGGGATTTCATCACTCAATTATTTTATTCGAATCGAAAGAAAAGTCAAAAGGCAAAATAGATAAATACTTTCGTGAGGCTTAATTTTGATTAACACAAACTATAAGGTGGGTATAAGGCGGTTGTATTTCACGACCTAAAGGAAAAAGGCTCTTAAGTGCTTAGCGCCGCCTCGTTTCCTCCGCTTGCTTGTGCGTGTTTTGAGAAAGAGGGATAACCGAGGGTTTGCCAACCAAAGTATTATCTACGTATCATATATATTTGCTTGTTTTCAAGATTAAACCCTCTTGAACGTTTTGGTGTACCACCAACGTTCTAAAGTTATCGAAAACGTTCACTTCACGTGATCGTTTTCATTCCTTGAGGCTCCTTTAATCGAGAAATTTATTCAAGGATAGATTTGTATATTTGAGTCTACGTAATAGACCAAAATCCAAAAAAAAAATTAAAAAACAATCAAAAAACAAAAAAATCGAAAAATCGTAAAAACCCAAAAAAGAATCTTCTTTGCTACCCCCATTCTCTACGTTAGTGCATGCGCACTCGATCGAAGGATTATTCTAATTCTAGCGACGCTTCGAATCGACGCAATCAAAATCGAAGGAATCGATGACCTAGATGAGAATTCGAAACTGACGTTCCTAATATCGTTGTTGAAGAGACCGAAGACGAGATGGCTGACAATTGTTGGATGATGGAATTGCTCCAAGCACCCGTCGAGGGTTATGGAGACGCGATCCTAATTCCCGCTATCGAAACGGAGAATTTTAAGATTAAGAGAGGAATGATTTCGTTGATACAAGCTACGAAGTTTCGAGGTCGTGAGGCGGATAATCCTCACTATCACATTCGGAATTTTGATCGTCTTTTGGCCAAGAGCAAGTTTAAGATGTTGATCCCAAACTTAGATCGATTAAGCTTTGTGTATACGAGATTAGATCAAGTACTACACGTAGAGAAACCTTTGCTTATGAATAAAGTAACAAAGTGTTATGCGGAATTAACACTTGATCTAAAACACAAAGATGTTAAACAAACTTTCACTTGTATTAGAATAATCGTACTTGATTACAATGAAAGAGGTTTAACTTGCGAATACTTATGAAAACTTATTTTAACTTTAACCTAAAAGATCTTCTTTTATAGAACAAGAAGTCTTGTACAATAAGCTACGAATCAACTATTCTAGGTAAAGATAAACATAGAAAATACATTGTCGTCTCTATCCTTACTAGAAGTATTCTAGAATATAATAAACGTGCAGCTCACATCTTCTATCAGTGCTTGTCTTCAATCTGTCAACGCTTGACTTTAACTTGTCAACGCTTATGCTATCAGCGCTCACTTTGCTCTTATCAACGCTTGAGTTGTTCTTGTCAGCGTTCAAGTGATCTGGCCTTAATTTATTCCCAACAATCCTCCCCTAAACTTGATATCCACTCTTATGATCAAGTTTCTGAATAAACACTAAGAACTTGGAGGAGTCTGACAAACCTTATCATATTGGTAATAAATAAATCTGATTAAATTCTTTGCCACGTCACTTGTATAGTCTATCTCTAACTGGGTGTCCTTCATCTTTTCCAAAACAGCCTTGGATATGAAATACTGAGCATCTACAAGTAAATACTCAGCAAACTTTGTAGAACTCAAATGGTATACACCAGCAGCTGAATATAACCTCCATTGAAGACCACTGAGATCATCTTCAAGATCCTTCCATATTTCAGGATCTTCTTCTTTTGTCCCACACATTCTTTTGAATGTGGTCCAAAGTTTTATTCCATTGACTGAAGTTGGTGCTTCAGCCTCATACTTGGTCTCTAGCAACCTCCAAAGGTCCACCAAGTCTTCTCTATCACAACTTGCAAATAAAGATATGAGAGTGGTAAAAGTGTGTACCTATTTGCCAAATCTTCCAATTTTCCAGAATCCACATTCATCTTCATCATAACTCACAATTGGATTCCTGGAATCTAGTGGTAACACATGCACCATATCTGAAGCTTCTAATGGGGAGAGCTTAAGGCTCTTTCTAATAACTGCTTCACTTGGATATAGTTGATTCATATCTTTTGGAAAATCAAGTACAAATCCCTTCTTTACTGGTCTGGGAACTATCATAGCTCTCTTGATTTCCATCTCCTCTGCAAGTTGCTCCTTTCTTTCATCTGAAAGAAGTCTGAAAGTGTTTTCTTCTTGCACTTTCACCCAAATAGGATAAGCCCTATGTTCCAACTCATCAAATGTCAAAGCCTTCAGCTTCTGATGTGTCCATCCAACTCCATGACATTTGAGCAACATAAAGTAGAGCTTCCTTCTATCCCTTTTCAACTCAGAGAGAATGTTGCTTGCCTTGTGTTTCAAAATCACCTTACAATCCTTCTGAACTCTAAGAAGAATTTCCAAACCCCATATCTGATCTGAAATGGTCAAGTCTGGATTATCCATACAGCTTTCTTCCCAAGAATTGTACATCTGAACCACCTCTGGCATATCAAAATCAATCTGCAACTTTAAATCTCTCAGCTTTTCCCTAGCAAGCTCATCACCATACTCAAGTCTTTCTGGTTCAACAATCATCACACTTGAATCTGAGCTAGCTCCATCACTTTCTTCTTCAGAAGTCACAACAAATGGTGACTTTTCCTTTTCACCTTGTTCCATCATTTGCTCAGCCAATCTTCTATCAAATTCAACCTGAGCTGCATTCTTTGGAACAATTTCTTCTACCAACTTACCCTTACCCTTATCTGTTGGTGCAATTGTTGGTAGGGTAGATGATAATACCTGAGTAGGAACATCTTTGATGATAGATGATGACTGGAATACATCACCTCCATATTCAGATCTGTCAACGCCCAAATTTCCTCTATCAGCGCCCAAAATACTTCTATCAGCGTCCAAACTTGTCTTGTCAACGCTCAAATATTTTCCCTCAGCGCCTTGTGTAACCTCTCTCAACATATCTGTAAATGATAAATTTAAATTGGTTGGAGAGATCAAGGACGTATCAAAACCTGTTTGTTCCTTCAAAGTAGTAAGAGCTTCAGCAACATCCAATGATTGACCATCTTGACTGCTCTTATCACTCAGATTTCTTTGATCTTCCTCCCCTTTGGAAGACTCCTCCATACCTCCCTTTGCATGAACACTTTCCAAAACAACAATCCTCTCCCTCAATTCCTTGAGTTCAAGGCCTTGGTTACTGACAATTTGTACCAAGTCTGCATTCTGCTTTTGCAAGCTAATGCAAACAGCCGTGAATTCCAAAAGAGTCATTGGTTCCAGTTTGCCCTCTTCTGAAATGGGGATTTGACCTCCCAAGTCAGATTCATTGGGCATGGATGAGGACTTATCTATGGTGGGACTGCCTTGGCCAGCTTCTAAGCCAGAACCAATAGTCCCAGCCTCATCCAGGTCACCAGCCACACTTGTGGTGGTGGTTCTCTCTGCTTCATGGCTAGGACCACCAGAGGAGAACACTCCAGCAGTCCTTTGGCGTTTAAACAACCTATATTCAGGTGGTGTGGAAGATGGTGTAGAAGAAGGTGTAGATGTGGGTTGGTTAAGGGGTGTTTGGGATTGTGATGGTTGGGTGTCAGCGGTGGAAATAGGCACATCAACGCCCACATTAGATGTGTCAGCGTCAAAGGGATTTTGGTCTATTTGCATTTGATCAGGTGAGGGTAAAGGTTCAGGGATAGGTTCAAGTTGTGGGTGAGGGTCAATATGAGGTTGGGGTTGTGCTGCTGCAATAACAGCAAGCATGGCTGGGGTTAAAGGTAGGTCTCTATGAGGTGGTGAGTTCATCTTGGTAAAAATAGCTTTCTTTTGTTCAGGGATTTTATAAAAATCATTGTGATCCCTTGAACAATATCTTTGAGCATCAAAAATCATTTGCAGAAAACGGGGATAAGCTAAAGTCATTTTTGTCCCCTTGTTTTTACACATTCCTTCAAAAATCATTTTAGACCAGTTATATTTTTGCCCTGTTGCAATACACACAATAGCAGTTGCAATGGATCTATTGATCTCATTGTGTGCAGTACATTTGGGACTCAAACATTGAAGGAGAATGTGAATGAGGTACTTCCAGGCTGGGGGAAATTCCTGCTTATGGTACTTATTAAGAGTACCTTCATCAGGAATAGGGTATCCCAAAGCCCTAAGCCCTTGTTCTATTGCAGATATGGGAAGAATGGTTATACCATCAGCATCATTAAGATGCAAGGCCTGGCGTACCAAGGCCTCAGTAACCACCCAAGATCTCCCATGAACAATAGAAGTTAATGTGGTCACTCCATTAACTGTTGAGGAACTAACAGTGTTCCAAAACTGTTTAATGTGTGTGACTGGAATGAGTGGTGCATGAGAAAGAGCATACCTTAATGGGGATGCGTTCAAATACTCCACCATCTGTGTGTATTGAGGAAACAAAGTATTATCAGCAACAAGATAAGCAATCATGTTGTGTTGAGACTTGAACCCCAAATCCAATTCTGCTGAGTTAAATCTTGGTGCCATTGATGAAAGCTGTTAATTTGAAGTATAAAAGATGAAGGTTGATAAGAGAAAAGTGTTAGACAAGAATTAGAGATACCCTGTTTAAAAATAGGAGCCAAATTTATAGGAGTGAATGAATGCATATGATTGGCCCAAAAATAGGCAAAGATTTTCAAAAACTAATCATGAAAATATTGAAAAAGTTATAAGTTATCTCATGCATTTAATGAAAGTAACAACTCCTAAAATTACGGCTTGAAAATATGTCAAAAAGTAACAACTGGGTAGGTCCCATTGATTGTCAACGGTCAAATATAACCCATCAACGCCCAACGGCTATAATCTTGTCAACGTTCGCCTAAAGCCATCTCAGCGTCCATTTTGGTCCCAACAACGCTTGGAAAAATCTTGTCAGCGTCCAAAAATAAAATTGTTTTAAAAAGTGAAAAATGACCTTAACAAGTAATTTATCCTAGAGAAGATAACCAAAAGCTGATAAGTATCATAGGGCGGCAAGCACTGTCCAGTTATGCACACTTGCATAAGCAAGATAGACATAACAGTCCTCTAGTGTCCCTTGCTAACCAAAATTCTTAACAACCAAGTTACCTTATAAAATCCTTGTTACTCCCAGGTAAAACCCATATCAAAATGATTCCCAAGTCTCCCAACAGACCACAACCAATTCTAGGCCAAAAATGTCTTGGCAGCATGTAAAGTTGATATACTATGCATGCTACAGTGCCTCATGGTTTAGTAAAACTAACCCATACTCACCTGTGGACACAATCTAGAATTGTGATGAGAGTATTATAAGAATACCCAAGAGTCCTAAAGGTTCCTTAAACCTCCCCTCAAACTATGATACATGAGTTCTCAAAATATAAATGAACATTAAAAATTTATGTCAAGATAGGAATAGAAATATTCCAACCATCATCCATAAACAAAAACATGTCCAAATAGCTCTTCAAAGATCCATAAGCAACTTTGTATCCAATGGCATAAAGCTACCACCTACCTACACATTTAGATGAAAACCACAAAACTAACATTTGTTGCTGACAGCGCCCCGACAACACTTGACAGCGTTGAAGGAACTCTTGTCAGCGTCAGACAATAATATCTCTAACAACGGCAAAATAACACTTGACAGCGTTACATTTACCTTTGTCAGTGTTAGAAAAATAAAGTGGAAAAATCTAAATCATCACAAAGACCAATAACAATGCATTATCCTGTACATACTTTTACAAAAAGGTTCCAAAACACATATTAAGTGAGATTAACCATTCCAATATTTGTTACCAAATATTGAAATCTTCCAGCATCAAAAGGTTTAGTTAATAAATCAGCCACATTATCTTCTGTGGCTACCCTATCTGGTTGTATTAAACCTTTCTCAAAGCAATCTCTTATAAAATGATGTCTAATTTCTATGTGTTTGGTTTTAGAATGATGTACAGGATTTTTAATAATGCATAAAGTACTGTTATTGTCTACAAAAATCTTGGTATGCATAAAATTATACCCATAATCCAACAGCTGGTTCTGAATCCATAAGACTTGTCCACAACAAGCAGCTGCAGCAACATATTCTGCTTCAGTTGTAGAGTTTGCCACCACTGTTTGTTTCTTGCATTGCCAAGATATCAATCTACTCCCAAGAAATTGGCATCCACCAGTTGTGGATTTCCTATCAAACTTGTCACCACCATAGTCACTGTCTGAATATGCAATAAGGTCCAATGGAGAATCTTTTGGGTACCATAATCCAAGATCTGGATAACACCTTAGGTACCTAAAAATTCTTTTCACAGCAAAAAGGTGACATTCTTTGGGAGTCACTTGATGGCGTGCACATGCACACACAGCAAACATGATGTCAGGTCTTGAAGCTGTAAGATACATCAATGAACCAATCATTGATCTATAGTGCCTAACATCCACATCCTTTCCAGCTCCAATCTTTCCCCAAGGGTGTTCCCTATCCATAGGAGTGGAAGCATCCTTTTCATGTGGAGAAAAACCATATTTCTTCAAGATTTCAGCTACATACTTGTCTTGGGAGATGAAGATACCATCTTCTTTCTGCTGAACTTGTAAACCTAGAAAGAAGTTCATCTCACCCATTGCACTCATCTTGAATTTATC
Organism: Glebionis coronaria; assembly: GCA_025667525.1. NCBI lineage: Eukaryota > Viridiplantae > Streptophyta > Magnoliopsida > Asterales > Asteraceae > Glebionis > Glebionis coronaria. Next base: position 489,825,448 of record CM046874.1, read on the forward strand.
TGTCATGAGCTTGGAAAAATCCTCACTCATTTTTGGATCAGTAGACCCAAAAATGATGTCATCAACATAGACCTGCACAAGCAACACATGTTTTCCTTTCTTCTTTGTAAATAGTGTCTGATCTATGGTGCCCCTCTTGAATCCATTGTCCACCAAGTATGTAGACAAGGTACCATACCATGCTCTTGGGGCTTGATGAAGTCCATACATAGCTTTCTTCACTCTATAAACCTTGTCTGGATTCTCAGGATCTTCAAAACCAGGAGGTTGCATGACATATACTTCCTCAACAATTGTCCCATAGAGGAAAGCACTCTTCACATCCATTTGATAAACAGTGAAGTTCATGCAAGAGGCATAAGCTAGAAAAATTCTTATAGCTTCAATTCTTGCTACTGGAGCAAAAACTTCTTCATAATCTATACCTTCCTCTTGTGTATATCCCTGAGCTACCAAACGTGCCTTGTTTCTGACCACAATACCCCTTTCATCCTTCTTGTTCCTTAGAACCCATCTTGTCCCAATTGGTCTCACATATCTAGGACAATCAACCAGCTCCCAAACATCTTGTATAGCAAATTGGTGAAGCTCATCCTGCATTGCTTCCACCCAACTAGGTTCTTTGAGAGCATCAAAAATTTTCTTGGGTTCTTCCTGTGACAGAAAACAGGCAAACAAACATGCTTGTACAAGAGGGGTATCAACCTTCTTGTGTATATTGGCAATAAATCCACCAAGACTTTGATGGGATCTTCTTGTCTGAACTGGAGCCATAACATCACCAATGATCTGAGATGAGGGGTGATCCTTTTGTGTGGAAGTGAGAACCCCTCCTTCAAACAGTCTGGTGTCCTCAATTTCACGCTCCATGTTGCCAATATCTTCTTCATCAGACTCTCTTTGATCAACAGAAATATCTTCATGGACATTGGAAGGTCCACCTTGTTCAAAATGGGAAGAGAAAAGATGTGCAAAGGTGTTGTCAAAGTCTGAACCTTGTTTGTCAGCGCTTGGGCTAACAACGCTTGAACTGGTGGTGTCAGCGTCTGATCCATCAGCGTCTGAATTGCTCTTGTCAGCGCTTGATTTCCCTTTGTCAGCGCCTGAAGAAGTATGCATGTTTGTATTTGGTGGTATTTGAAAACCACCATTATCTTTTCTAGCAGCAGCAGCAGCAGCATAATACTCATCTGTCCATATAGGAAGTGTAACATATTCTTGTGTGGGAGATGATTTGACTGCTGGTGGTCCATCCTCCTTAGCAACCTGTATACCTGAAACATTACCAATTCTCTTTTCCAAAACATTTGAAGTTACCTTCACAATGTCTGGATCAGTAACAGGCATATAATTTAAAGCTCTAGATAAAGGTTCTAAGTCAAACAACCAATTTGGACCACTTTCAGGATCACTAGGTTTACTCTCTAAAAACCTAACATGTACTTTTTCAAGTATACGTTTTTCCTTTTTAATGTAAACCCTATATCCTTTGCTCTGCACTGAATAACCCATGAAGTAGCCTTCATCACCTTTTGAGTCAAATTTACCTAGGGCTTCACTAGTTTCTAAAACAACTACATGACAACCAAAAGGCTTGAGAAAGCCAATATTTGGCTTCCTTCCCCAAAGTAATTATAAGGTGTCTTATTATGTATTTTGTTGACCAATGCCCTATTTTGAACATAACAAGCTGTGTTAACAGCTTCAGCCCAAAAGGCTATAGGAAAGTGGGCATCAGCCAACATGGTTCTGGCTGCTTCAATAAGGGTTCTATTCTTCCTTTCAGCAACCCCATTTTGCTGTGGGGTTCTAGCTATGCTAAACTGCCTAGTAATCCGTTTCTTGGCACAAAAATCATCTAACAACTGATTTCTAAACTCACCCCCATTGTCACTTCTAATAATTTTGACCTCATTACCATTTTTCTTTTCAATCTGGGTAATGAAATTAATCAGACTTTGGGCAGTTTCACTTTTCTTGGCTAAAAAGAAAGTCCATGTAAACCTGGAAAAATCATCAGTGATGACAAAACAATATGATTTACCCTTTAAACTTTCTATATTAGTTGGACCAAAGAGGTCCATATGCAATAAGTGAAGTGGTTTAGAACTAGAGTGCACCTGTTTAGACCTGAATGAGACCTTGTGCTGCTTGCCCTTAAGACATGCAACACAAGTGTGGTCATTGTGGAAAGCCTTTTCAGGCAAACCATCAACTAAACCAAGCCTCACAAGTCTATTAATATTCTTAAAGTTTATGTGCCCTAATCTCCTGTGCCAAAGATTACTTTCATCTACTGAGGCTTTAGCATAAAGACATGACATCATTTTATTATTTACCTTAATTCCATTAAGATTCACATTATATATGTCTTTATGCCTTGGTGTTCTAAAATATATGTATTTTTCCTCAGGGAGCTTATAATCTTTGCTTAACACCAAGCACTCAGTATCTGTGAAAAGAACCTTATTTTTGTTATCACACACTTGTGATACACTAAACAAATTATAATCCAGTTCTTTTACCAAGAAGACATTCTCAAACCGTAGGTTGTTGGTGACAAGGGTTCCTTTTCCAGTGATGGTGCCGTAGCCCCCTCCAAAGTATACCTTATCACCATCTTGAATAGGAGTGAAGTTTGTCAGATAGTCTTCCTTTCCTGTCATGTGCCTTGAGCATCCACTATCCCAGTATCCATAATCATTGATCTTCTTCTGAATGCCCTGCACATAAAGAAAACACATTAGTTTTCTTTGGGAACCCAAGCCTTGGAAGACTTGGATTCATCTGGTTGTTCAACAAGAACAGACTTGGTTCTCATAACAACCCCATTTTCATCCCTTTTAGAATGAAATTCCCAGTTAACCCCAATTGGTGTTGACATTGCTTTTGAAATATAATGAAACCTGTTGCATGTCATAGAAACACCAGTAAAATTAGAGTTTTGGTCTTGTTTTGGTCTCCATGTTAAGCTAGTAGAAGCTTTAGACCTATTTCCCTGTGGTTGCAAATACCTAGGTTTGGCAGTGTGTCTGTCAGCGCTGAAATTGTTCTTGTCAGCGCCCCGATTGCCTTTATCAGCGTTGAACCTAGGGTTTGCTACAGGAACCCATTGCCTATTGGACCAAGTGTTTGACTTTTGAAAAGGTCTTAGGCCTTGTGTGTTAGACCCTCTAGAAAAGAATGGGGCTGGTCTAACAATTTGTGAACTTTTGTTCACATAAGTATTGGGTCTGACAGTGTTTGACCTATGTTGACTTTTGTCAGCGCTGAAATGGTTCCTATCAGCGTTGACATTGGAAGCGTTGACACATTTGTATGCCAAATGTGAGAAGCTACCACATGTGTAACAAGCTTTTCTAGACATAGTCTTAGGTCTAGAAGCAAAGAAGCCTGTTCCATGATTACTAACTTGGCTTTTTGGTGACCTAGTATTCCTATACATCTCTGCATACTTAACACTAGGTTTTCTAACAGTTTGTGGGCCAAGGTCAACAGCTTTGCCAGTGGTAGGGTGTGTGATCTTAATAGGTTTAGGATCATTGGACTCCACAATTGGTATCATGTTTGGTGTGGGCTCATTTGGACTTTCACACAACAACCCTCCCTTAACAAACAAGGTGTGGTTAGCTTTCTTCCACTCTTCTAGGTCAGTTAGTTTTTGCTTGTATTCCTCAACTGGGGAAGTCACTCTAGGTGGAGGAATGAATTCCTCCTCTTGGCATTCTGGCAAGCCAGTCCAAGATAAGTCCTTTGATTGGACACCATAGAAATCCCCAGCTGGTGGTGGAACACCAGTATAATCTTTCATCCCAATCCCACTCATATCCTTAGAGTCTCTTTGTTTACTAACACACTCTCCTAGGGATTGTGTGGCCTTATCAAATCTCTGGATTTTAAGACTCACATTATCTTTATTTTTGTTAGCCTCCTCTAACTGAGCTATCAAATCAAGATTAACCCTGTTTACTATATCTTGAACATCTTTACTCTGATGTAACTCATGTTTTAAGATATTTATTTGATCCTTTAAATCAAACTCCATTTTCTTATACTCAGCTACTGTCTTTTCTGTTTGGGTAAGAGCAATTTGATAATTAGATACTTTGCATCTTTCAGTACTTGCCTCAACTAATAATTTTACTATCTCTTGATTTAGTTTTTCAGTATTTAAACGACAACCCTTAGAACAGAAAGCATCATCATATACCTCATTATCTGATAAAGAGGAGGAGTGTGCCATGAGAGCATATTCAACATGCTCTTCTTTAACTTCAGCAACCAAAGCTCTGTCCTCTTCCTCATCCTTGGCCATCCAGCTCCAGTCCCATTCTCCAACACCATCAATTTGTTGAACAGCAACCATGGCCTTGGGATCTTGGCTTTTAACCATTTGGCTTGAAGGCTTACCAGCATCAGATCTTCTTGGAGATCTACATTCCCTCATAAAGTGCCCCATCCTATGACAATTGTAGCACTCAACCTTGGACTTGTCAAAGCCAGCAACATCCTTAGCATTAAAGGTCATCTTCTTCTTGAACCTTTTATTAAACCTGTTTGCTCTTAAACTTACAAGAGCCATAGTCCACTTGATATCCATCTCTTCCAGTTGCTCATCACTTATCTTCTCAAGATCTTCATAAGTAATCCTTGAATCACTGGGCAAAGAAGCAATGAATGCACACACAATATCTAGATCTAAACCAGCAGGTTTAATTCTATCAGCGCCAAAGTTGTGTGTGTCAGCGCTTGAGTATAAAGCGTTGACAGGATATGATCCAGCGCTGACAGACTGACATCCAGCACTGACACCTTGAGATCCAGTGGCTGGATGTCCATAGAAGTTCATGGAATCAAATTGGCCTTCACTTTGTGAGAAGAAGGCCATGTTACTACTGGAAGATTTATTATCACTATCCAATTGCCATTCATTCTCCAACAGTCTTAGTTTGTTGAAGATGTCATCAAACCTGGAGGTCTTGTGGGTATTATTGACAAGAATGGATCTTGTCTCAATCTTCCATACATCACCAAGGCTTTTGAGAAAAGTAGCATTCAATTCAGGGTCATCAATCTGTGTTCCCATGAAGGAAAGTTGACTTGTGATGTCAAAAAGTCTACTTCTCACACTGCTGAGATTCTCATTGGGTTGAGCTTTAAAGACAGCATACTCATGCAAGAGTTGCTTCTTCTTTTCTTCTTTTGTGTCAGCATTGCCACCATGTGCTACTTCAAGAGCTTCCCAAAGCTCTTTTGCAGACTCAAAGCGTTTGTACTTGTGCTGATTCTCATGACCTAGGGCGTGTTTCATGATGTTCAAGATTTTCATGTCCACCCTCTTCTTGGCTATATCTTCAACAGATACAGCTCTCCCATCTCCAGGCTTTTCCTTCTTATCAGCTTCAGGACAATTAGGAACAGCTGTCCTTGTGGCAATAGCAGCAGCAATCCTTTGTGCTTTGTCGAATGTGTTCCCATATTCAACAATCTCCCAAAGAGTGTAGTCATAAATAGCTATATATTGCTCAAAATTGGACTTCCAAAGCTCGAAGTTCCTGGCATCAAACATGGGAATTTTGATACTAGGATTTGTGGAGTTGTTTTGTAGCAAAGCAGCAGGTTGATCTGTGCCAGACATGGTGTTTTTAGGGTTTTGAGAATTTTAGGGTTTTTAGGGTTTTTGGTGTTTTAGGGTTCTTGTGTTACTTAAAGATCAAAAGTTTCTCAACAAGCTCTGATAATATCAAATAAACATCTAAATCTTCTATTTAGATAAACTATATATTGTGTATATCATAAATAATATACTCAATATATTCCCTAAATAGAATTCTCCATCAGCGTGTAAACATCCGTCAGCGTCTCAACACTTTCTGTCAGCGTCTCAACTAGCCGTGTCAGCGGCTTTGACAAACGTCTTGATGTTTTCTTCGTTTTGAGTTTCTGCCACATCAACTCATATAATTTTAGACCCAACAATCTTCCCCTAGTTGATGTCGGCAAAACTCTTTGTATATCTCTTGTAAGTTGTACATGATCTTCAAATTGCTTCCCCTCAAGTGTAGCACGTATTTTCTTCCCCTTTTTGTCACATCAACAAGGAAGTAAACCATGTATGCAATCTTGAAAATTCTCCAAATGTAGGCTCTGTGTAATGATCTTGAAGAACAATTAATAAAGTATTCTTGATGTAGAAGTAAAATAACCCAAACTTATATTCCATATCTTGTACGATGATGTGATGAAGTGTGTTGCTGATACAAAAATCCTCATCCTTTGTGAGACACTGAGCACGATAATGTAACTCCTTCAAGTGATAGCAAATATGTGCATAGAGAACCATAAGAAAAATCACATATTCCTAGACCTTGTATCACTTCATCAGTAACCATGTAAGCATAAACAAGTTACCTTTAAAGTCAGTGGCTGGAAGTCCATGACTTTAAGATATGATAGAACACAAACTCGCGCAAATCTTCTTCAATCATCTATCTTACCATAAGAATTCTTCCCCTTAAGCTAACACTTCTTCATGAAGAAACTTAATCTTCATATCATATGTAAAAGTGATAAGACGGATAACTCTTTTACAAGGCTACCCCGATTACATAATCAAATCCAATAAATTACCTCACGAATTGTTGCTAACTCGCGTTAAAATCATTAATCCATTTAAATATATCCGAGCCATAAATATCAACTTGATATTCTGAATAAAACGGAGACTCCATGTACCTTTGTGTGTAAATAACTCCTTTTTGTGTGCTCAAAACGTACCAATTTTCTCAAACAGCAGCAAACAGTGTGTTGTCCAATATCTCTTCTGTCCAATATCTTTGACAGATGCATTGTCCAATATCGGACAATACGTGTCAGCGTTGAAGTACATATATCGGACAACACTGTCAACTTGACAGTGTTGACTTATTCCTGTCAATGTCGAAACCCTTCCTGTCAGCGCCCAAATAACAAACGTCAGCGCCAACCTAAAATCCTGTCAGCGTTCATTCTTTACTCTTTCAGCGTTTCATCCATGCCAGAAATCAGGCCATATATCACACGTCTTAATATTCTCTTGAATAGGCTTTGATCAAGTGACCGCATGTACACCATAACTAATCGTGTGAACAAACTTTTCCTCCAATCAGAAACAAAGCTTCGTGTGAACACATCTATTTCCACCAATAGAAAATCATGTTTCGTGTGAACATAGATAGCCATATAACAAACGAGCGACTCATACAGTCGTGTGAACGCATATGAACACCAAGGAATAGCCAATCAGAAATCTCTTCAATCATGTGAACACCAACCAATGAGAAATCTGTATTCGTGTGAACACAATTGAAGTTTACGTCACTGCATCCATGCGTAATACCTTGGCCGTGTGAATACATATTGATTTCCACCAATCAGATTCGCTTGTTGGAGAAACCAATTACGTCCTTGCTAAAAATCAGTCACACGTCCTTGTCACTGCTACTGTAATACGTCCAGATCTAGGGTTTTACTCTAAATCAGAAAAGTTTGTATTGAAAACCCTAGAACGAAGATTGTTTAATTCGTAACCCTAATTAGGGTTTTAAGCCTAATCAGATTTGAATTTAAACACCATTATAACAGCCTCCAATTTCAATTCTTCCTGCTTTTTAAGTAGATATAGGGTTTGAGGAACCCTAGTTCATGATTTTATGTAAAAGCAGAAAACTGAAAATCATTCATCAGCCAACTTCGACGCTTAATAACTTTTGCCTGGGGATAAAACTCGACAATCCCTCCGGTGGATGTTTAGATCTATGTATGTAGAACACACATCTAAAATTTCGTGACGATCCAACGGTTCAATCAAAAGTTATGACCTTCTGAATACTGCTGCGCACACAAAAACGTCCAGAAAAACCCTAGACGGATTTTTCTTCTTTTCACCATACACGAACACCTCGTCGGACCTAGATATCAAGAGCCTTAGGCTCTGATACCACTTGTTGATCCCAAACTTAGATCGATTAAGCTTTGTGTATACGAGATTAGATCAAGTACTACACGTAGAGAAACCTTTGCTTATGAATAAAGTAACAAAGTGTTATGCGGAATTAACACTTGATCTAAAACACAAAGATGTTAAACAAACTTTCACTTGTATTAGAATAATCGTACTTGATTACAATGAAAGAGGTTTAACTTGCGAATACTTATGAAAACTTATTTTAACTTTAACCTAAAAGATCTTCTTTTATAGAACAAGAAGTCTTGTACAATAAGCTACGAATCAACTATTCTAGGTAAAGATAAACATAGAAAATACATTGTCGTCTCTATCCTTACTAGAAGTATTCTAGAATATAATAAACGTGCAGCTCACATCTTCTATCAGTGCTTGTCTTCAATCTGTCAACGCTTTACTTTAACTTGTCAACGCTTATGCTATCAGCGCTCACTTTGCTCTTATCAACGCTTGAGTTGTTCTTGTCAGCGTTCAAGTGATCTGGCCTTAATTTATTCCCAACATAAGAACGTCGACACCGATGTCGTCAAGCTTATGCTTTTTCCGTACTCGCTTGATGGTGCCGCCAAGGATTGGTACAAGAAAGAGCCACCTAATTCCATAATTACGTGGAAGGATCTCGTTTCCAAATTCGTTAATCATTTTTTCCACCGTCTAAGACGACGTTTTTCAAAACGAGATTACGAGATTTGAACAAAATCCGAATGAATCGTTTGGAGACGCGTGGGATCGTTTTAAGGAATTGCTTAGTCAATGTCCTCGTCATGGATTTTCTGAGTTACACCAAATCGACACGTTTTATAACGGTCTTAGTTTTCAAGAAGAAGATTTGTTGAATCCGCTGTCGGTGGCAACTTTTTGTGTAAAACTCCGAAAGATGCATTAATGATTATCGAGAATAGATCCAAGGTTTACCAACTCCGTAACACACCGAGTGTTGCCAATTTCACCAATGTTAGTAATTCTAATCGCGACATTGAGAGAGTTGATGCGAAAGTCGATAAGCTGACGAATGTGTTTACGTCTTTTCTCATCGAAATGCAAAAGAAAGACGCTCCCGCTACGGTGAAGGCGGTTGAGGCATCATGTACGTTGTGTGGTGGACCTCATAATTAATACGAGTATGAGTGTAACACCCCATTTTGGAAATGGAATATTACGCATAATCATGGCGTGTCATCAAAGCATACAAGGATAAATGTCTAAGCATTATTCAACCATAAAAGGGAAATACCGGAATCAAACATCGGTAACCCCAAAGTAAAGCTCATCACACACAAACATAAATACTGTAAAAGGAAAGGACAAAACAATGTCCATAGCAACTGTATCAAAGTAAAGGAAATGCATAAAGTAAAGAAAGACAGTAAAGCTTCCAGTCCCTATGCACCTACGTTTGAGATCTACGAGCGTCCCTGAGTACCTGCCGTTTTGGGAACATGAAAAGGAAAACGGCTGAGCAAGACGCTCAGTGCACGGATGTACAAATATAGCATGGAATAGAGTAAACATGTAACATATAACAACGGAAGACTAAATACTGAGTAAACTGGTTAAGTATCAAGAAAACTGGTTTTATAGTTTGAAAAGCCTTATGTTTATCTTGTGAAACTGTTTTAACATATATATACCATAGCCCATATAGGTCATGAAAAGGTCACGTGCATGAATACTTGGAGGGGTGACCTCATCATGCTGATTAGAGGGGATGCCTCTAATCAATATACTGATTTGGGTAGGAGGGATCAGCTCCTTGTGAAGGGTGCAAGGCACACACCACATTCACCATGATAAACTGAATAAAACATGTAACTAGGATGCACCCATACGCCCCACATGATATAATAATATGGCCAAAACTGAAAGGGACGCCACGAGCAATCACTCCGCCGTGGGGAAGTCATAACATTGGTGCCTCCAATGTTATGGTTATGGTACCTCCATAACTAGGTGAAACTGGTCATGCTTTTATATGGCTATAGATTATGCTAAATTAACATAAGCAGTTCAAAACAATAAAACAAATGCTGGGGAAAACAGTTGGCTGCATACGGGGAAATCCTAATAAGGAAAGAATGTCCATACTGAAAGGACGGGAATCCGTACCTCAAGTCCAGTGAATGAACGGAAGAAAGACTCCTACTTCTGGATCACTAACGCTACATGAATACACACGTGTATAAGTATCGATTTACTGATTACGTACTGGGTTTTGTGTCTTATATTAGCTGATTTGGTATGTTTTAGGTCCTGGTTCACTGTTTAAAGCCTTAAACTGTGTTTATCTAGTATTCTGATTAATCTGATTAAGTATTACTGGTGTTTCATGTATTATTATACTTACTGTGTAATAATAAGTAACTTTCCAAAAATAGCAGGTTTCCAAAAATAGAAAGTTTCCAAAAATAGAAAGTTTCCAAAAATAGAAAGTTTCCAAAAATAGAAAGTTACCAAAAATAGAAAGTTTCCAAAAATAGAAAGTTTCCAAAAATAGAAAGTTTCCAAAAATAGAATTTACTGCTTAAAATAGATTAGTTTCTAAAAATAGAAAGTTTCCAAAAATAGATCAGCTGCCTTAATTAAATAAGTTTCCATATATAGAAAGTTTCCATGATTAGATTTGCTGCCTGAGATAGATTGATTTCCATATATAGAAGGTTTCCATAATTAGATTAGTTGCCTTATTTAATTAAGTTTCTATAAATAGAAGTTTCCATAATTAGAATTAAGCTGATTACATAAGCTAACATATAAGTCTAAGTGTTATAAGCTTATTTCTTAAGTCATATGATATAGTGTATAGTTTAATTATTATTTCATGTATTTTAATTAAACTATAGGTTAAGCATTTTAATTAAAGTATAGCATGTTTTAATTAAAATGAAATTAATATACTTAGGTTAAAATGTGTATTATTATTATTAATAATATAACCTAAGTCATGTCTAAATTAATTAATTATAGGCATGTTTTAATAATTAATTAATTATAACTTATAACATAAAAATACTTAGGTTAAATTAATGTCATGTTAAACTAATAATTAAAATAACCTAAGTCATGATTTAATTAATATTTCATGTTATTAATTGATTATATCCTAAGTTCATAATTCATAAAAATTAACATGTAGCATGAATCATGATTTAACCAACGAACCATGAATTGGGCATGAATTCGACACCGTACCCCGAGCCAAACCCGGGGCACACGTGTCCCCTTGCTGCCGTGGGTCCCACATGAGCCAACCAAGACCAAAAATGGTCTTGGTGGTGGCGGCAATAGCAAACCAAACCTCCCTCGGGTTTGTTTTGCTAGGCGGCTAAAAACAAACACCCTTATAAATCCTTCCTTGATTTTAATTAATACCAAAACATGTTAGATCAATGATTAATTACCTTGTTTTTATAAGAAAAATAATAACATGTTCATGAAAATAATCAAAGATTAAAAGAATTAAAAAGAAGGGTTAGAAAGGTATACCACTATGTAGCTTGGAAAAAGGATGAACAAACACTGATTACACAATAGTTTTTAAGATCAAAATCAAACAAACACCCTCCAATGGTGGTGTTTATGTGGCGGCACAAAGAGGAGAAAAAGGAGAGGAGAAAAACTCTTTTAGGGTTTTTGTTTATTTTCTTGAAAGTGAAAAGTGAAAACATGTTTAACTCTTTACCCCCCTTTACTTGTAAAGTCCATGGGCTAGGCCCATTTCTTGTATGTGTGCCGTGGGTATGGGGGCCCCACATGGGGTACCCGTACCTTTCTCGTGTCCCGATGTTTCGTGTTCGTTCGTGGTTAAACGTGCTCGTGTTTAAAGTGTTTCTGTTTAATCTAACGTGTCGTTTATCGTAAACTTAACGCTCGTAAATATATTATGAGTATTTACGTAATTATTTTAGTTAGTATTTTAAATGGTGATCATGATTTAATTATGTTCACGTGATATATTATTAACTGTTTATCATGAGTTCGTACGTAATCGATACTTGTCATGTCATACACGTATGCACTTGCTTGATTATTAGCACATGAATGTGATCAATACTACATGAGGTAAGTTTTAATCTAGGACGTACGATCTTAAGGGCACTATTCATGGTAAAAGCATGCGGGTTTTACAATTCTTCCCCCCTAAAAAGAATAATTCGTCCCCGAATTATAGATAAAGTAAGCTGAAAAGAAGTGACATACCCGAACTCAAAATATAAAGTGAGGGTAAGAAGCCCGGATAGACTCCTCTGTTTCCCAAGTGGCTTCCCGCTCGGTATGGTCCCTCCAAAGAATTTTGACGAATGGAATCGTCTTCCTTCTCATGACTCGTTCTTGCCTGTCGAGTACTCGTTCGGGTTCTTCTATAAAGGTGAGATCTTCACGTATCTGTTCCAGTGGATACTGAACCATGTGAAGGGGATGATAATTGTACCCTCTGAGTAAGGACACATGGAACACGTTATGCACGTGCGAAAGCTGAGGAGGTAACGCCAATCGGTAAGATACTTCGCCGATTCGTTCAACGATATCGAATGGTCCGATGAACCGAGGACTGAGTTTCCCTTTGATCCCGAAGCGTTTAACACCACGTGCCGGCGAAACCTTGAGGAAGACATGATCTCCCACATTAAAATGTATGTCCCTACGATGCTTACCGGCGTAACTCTTCTGACGTGACCGTGCTTCCTGCAGCTTCTGCTTAGCTACCTCAATCTTCTCATTGGTCATTTCTATAATTTCTGGTCCTTCAAGTGTTCTCTCTCCCACTTGATCCCAGCAAGTTGGAGCGCGACACTTTCTGCCATACAACATTTCGAAAGGAGCACATTTGATACTTGCGTGCCAGCTGTTGTTGTATGCAAACTCGACTAAACAGATGTAATCGTCCCAATCACCTGTCCATTCCAACGCACACGACCTTAACATATCTTCCAATGTCTGAATTGTTCGCTCCGATTGTCCGGCCGTTTGAGGATGAAAGGCTGTGCTCAGCTTAAGTTGTGTACCCCAAGCTTTTTGCAGACCTTTCCAGAATCGCGACGTGAAACGAGGATCTCTGTCTGAGACGATGCTGGAGGGAGTGCCGTGGAGTCTCATGATCTCCCTTCTGTAAGTATCTGCGAGTTTACTTACCGGATCTTCCTTGCGTATCGGTAAGAAATGAGCTGATTTGGTGAGTCGATCAACAATGACCCAAATAGCATCGTGCTTCTTCTTGGTAGGCGGAAGACCGGTAACAAAATCCATGGTGATTTTGTCCCACTTCCACTCTGGAATATCCAACGGTTGAAGGAGACCGCCAGATCGCTGATGTTCAATCTTAACCTGCTGACAGGTAAGACATTTGGAGACATACGTGGCTACATCCTGTTTCATACCACTCCACCAAAAGTGCTGTCTGATGTCATGGTACATTTTCGTCGACCCAGGATGTATAGAAAATGGGGAGCTGTGAGCTTCAGCTAACAATGCTTCCCGGAGTTCTGGATTGTCAGGAACACAAAGTCTCGTGCCCTGCCAAATGATACCGTCTGCGTCCATTCGGAATTCTGTCTGCTTCTCCAAATTCTGAATTATCGCCCAAATCTCTCCATCATCCTTCTGTGCTTCGTTAATCCTAGTCAGTAACTCAGGTTCTACTCTAAGATTCGCCCAGTATCCGTGCTGCCCACGTACCATGATCTCGATGTCTAGCCGCTCCAAGTCCCTTATGTTTTGTTCCTTGATCTCAATGCCGTTTATCATTCCGGACTTTCTGCTGAGTGCATCTGCTACTACATTAGCTTTCCCGGGATGATACTGTAGGTTAATATCATAATCCTTCAACAGTTCCAACCATCTCCTTTGTCTCATGTTCAATTCTCGCTGTGTGAAGATATACTTCAAGCTCTTGTGATCCGTGAAAATGTCGCATGATTCTCCGTATAAGTAATGCCTCCATATCTTCAATGCGAACACCACTGCAGCAAGTTCCAGGTCATGCGTAGGGTAGTTTTCTTCATAGGGCTTAAGCTGCCGTGAAGCATACGCGATCACTTTCCCATGTTGCATGAGAACACAGCCCAGTCCCTTCCCCGATGCATCGCTATAGATCTGAAATCCACCTGTACCAGATGGGAGAGTAAGAATAGGTGCAGATACTAACTTCTGCTTTAGGTCTTCGAAGCTCTTCTCTCGATCTTCCGTCCAGACGAATTTCTCTCCTTTTCGCATCAGTTTGGTGAGAGGCAATGCCAGGCGGGAAAAGTTCTCCACGAATCTTCGATAATATCCAGCTAAGCCTAAGAAACTGCGGACTTCTGTCGCTGATGTTGGTCTTGGCCATTTAGTGATAGCCTCAACCTTCGCTGGGTCCATAGTGATCCCTTCTGCTGATACAATGTGACCTAAGAATGCCACCTTGTTTAACCAGAACTCACACTTGGAGAATTTCGCATACAGCTACTTCTGACGAAGAATCTGTAGTACAGTACGGAGATGATCTTCGTGTTCCTCCGTGGACTTTGAGAATATCAAGATGTCATCGATGAATACAATGACAAATTTATCAAGGAATTCATGAAAGATTCTGTTCATCAGATCCATGAATACTGCTGGAGGGTTAGTCAGGCCGAATGGCATGACCACAAACTCATAATGGCCATAACGGGTACGAAAAGCAGTCTTGGCAATATCCTGCTCTTTAACCCTTAGCTGATGGTAGCCTGACCTTAGATCGATCTTTGAGAAGTGTTTGGCTCCTTGAAGTTGGTCAAACAGATCGTCTATACGTGGCAGTGGATATCTATTGCGGATGGTAATCTTATTAAGTTCACGGTAGTCAATGCAAAGTCGCATGCTGCCGTCCTTCTTCTTAACGAACAAGACTGGTGCGCCCCATGGAGATGCGCTTGGTCTAATGAACCCTCGTTCAAGAAGTTCCTGCAGTTGGTCCTTCAGTTCTTTTAGCTCTATGAGAGCCATACGATACGGAGCCTTAGAGATTGGCTCGGCTCCTGGAACAAGGTCGATGTTGAACTCCACTTCTCTTCCAGGTGGTATGCCTGGAAGTTCATCTGGGAAGACGTCTTGAAATTCCGAAACTACTGGTTGATCCTGAATCGATGGGGATTCAGCATCCATGTCATGAACCGTAGCGAGATAACCTTCGCAGCCATGTGACAGTAATGCACGTGCTTGCAAGGTAGATATGACTTGTACAGACCGTCCGGGTATGAACCCGTTATGAATGTACTCTGGTGCATTAATGTCGCCGAAGATCACCCGATATGAGTGGCAGTCTATGGTAGCATGGTGCCTGGATAGCCAGTCCATGCCAAGAATCATATCGAACTCAATCATGTCAAGGGGAAGTGCATCTACTGCACGAACCTTATCGTCAAACTCTAGAGGAAGACTCTTGTATACATGAGTTATTAATACAGAGTCCCTCAGAGGCGTGGAAATGGTAAGCTTATTTTCTAATGGCAAGGGAAGTGTCCTGATGTTCTTAGCATAAGTAGTGGAAACAACTGAATGAGTGGCACCCGTGTCGAAAAGAACACATGCAGCCTGGCCGTACATATACAAAATTCCAGTAATGGTACCTGTAGATTTGTTTGCCTGATCGCGCGATGTCGTGTAGACACGCCCAGTGGTAGGAGGCGGTTTAGTATCAGCATGACCCGAAGTACCCTCCATTTCACCCTCACGGCAATCTCTCATACGATGGCCAGGGAGGCCGCACTTGTAGCACGCGTCGGAGTCACGACGACATGGGCCAGGGTGTCTGCGATGGCAAGTGTTGCAAAGAGGATGAGTGAATCCTCCAGCAGGAGTCCTTGCTGGCTGAGGGCCTGCTGATGACAAAACGTGTTAAGAATGAAGTATATGCACGAGTATAGGACGTAAGCGTCATAAGATGTTTACCAGTGTTAGCTGAACGGTTAGGCTGAGAACCCCTGTGGTTCTGGTCCCTTCCGTTACCGTGGTTCCTGGTAGAGATTTATATAGTGTCAGCATGAGAGACATAACATGAAATCATAAGAAGATGCATAAATAGTAGGACCTGCTGTTGTTGGAGTGTCCCGCATTGTTACGGTAATTATCATTACCGTTGCGCCTTTCCACAACAGAACGGTCGTTAGAGTGACCGTTTCCTTTGGGCTGATTGGGCTGCTGCTGAGTAGCCAGCTGAGACCGGTCCCCAGTTTTCTGCCTGGAAGATACAGTTTAAGAGATGATTATAGAACATATAACGATAGGATGCGGTCTAGTTAACGCTAGAACATGAAATGTTTTACCTCTTGTCGGGTCTTTCAGCTTCCCCGAACTCATCGCGTTCCTGCAACATCTCAAGCTTCCTTGCTGCGTCGGCCACTTGTGCTACTGTATTGAACGTAGCACATACCAGATTATTCGCGACCGAGGTGCGAAGTGCCCACCTAAAATGGTGTGCCTGCTCCTCAGGAGTACCAGCCGCTGCTCCTAGAAAACCAGCTAGGCGAAGAAAGCGCTGCATGAATTCGTTGCTATTCTCGCCCTGTCTCTGACGTATCCCGTGGTATTCACGCTTGAGTTTGTCCTGCTCTGCCTTAGGAAAGAACTGTTCCATTACTCTCTCCTTGAATTGGGCCCATGTCAAACCAGCGACCCATTCATCACCTCCTTCTGACTGCGTCAAAGCTAGCCACCAGTTGAGTACATCGCCTTCAAACCTGTAGCATGCCAATCTTGCCTTGAAGGCGGGGTCACATCCCATAGCATTGAAGATTTTCTCAATGTGAGTCAACCAGCTTTCAGCATCGCTGGGGCTATCAGTCTTTTCGAAAGCTCTAGGATGGAGCTTGTTAAATCTTTCCAACCACACTGCTAGTGTCACTGGGGGAGGAGGAGGAGGAGGTGCCTGATTCTGCGGCTGCTGATTATTGGCAGCTTGGACTTCAGCACGAATGTCATTCCTCAGTTGAGGAAGTAAGGCTTGCATGGCAGCCTGAATTGCAGCATTGAGCTGCTCTTGCTCGCGTGTGAGAACCATCTGACAGTATAACATAAAACATATGATTAACAGTTCAACATAAAATATAAAAAAAAAAATTATGCCAAAAATTTCACGAGAAAAATTTTATGCAAGAAAATCTTTGTACGAATGCATGATGCAGTTTTATGAAAACTTTTGATGCTCGAGAGTGAACGCCTTCGGTCAGTTCACTCAAAATAAAAGACATATCGAGGGGACGCCTATGGGTCGGTCCCAAATCTAAAAGTTTCGATAAAACACATGCGACTAAATAGGGCCAGTCCTGTACCAACCATTACTTAGTCAAAAACCCTGTAACAATGACATGTATATGTATGCTTAAAAATGATGAATGCATGAAAACAACTGTCAGTTCTAGGAAGACCGTAGTGACTACCCACTAATCACAGGTCATATTTGAGAGCCTACAGGTCAAAGCCTTGGCTCTGATACCATAATTGTAACACCCCATTTTGGAAATGGAATATTACGCATAATCATGGCGTGTCATCAAAGCATACAAGGATAAATGTCTAAGCATTATTCAACCATAAAAGGGAAATACCGGAATCAAACATCGGTAACCCCAAAGTAAAGCTCATCACACACAAACATAAATACTGTAAAAGGAAAGGACGAAACAATGTCCATAGCAACTGTATCA
This sequence comes from Glebionis coronaria, assembly GCA_025667525.1. NCBI lineage: Eukaryota > Viridiplantae > Streptophyta > Magnoliopsida > Asterales > Asteraceae > Glebionis > Glebionis coronaria. Next base: position 489,843,112 of record CM046874.1, read on the forward strand.
AAGTAAAAGAAATGCATAAAGTAAAGAAAGACAGTAAAGCTTCCAGTCCCTATGCACCTACGTTTGAGATCTACGAGCGTCCCTGAGTACCTGCCGTTTTGGGAACATGAAAAGGAAAACGGCTGAGCAAGACGCTCAGTGCACGGATGTACAAATATAGCATGGAATAGAGTAAACATGTAACATATAACAACGGAAGACTAAATACTGAGTAAACTGGTTAAGTATCAAGAAAACTGGTTTTATAGTTTGAAAAGCCTTATGTTTATCTTGTGAAACTGTTTTAACATATATATACCATAGCCCATATAGGTCATGAAAAGGTCACGTGCATGAATACTTGGAGGGGTGACCTCATCATGCTGATTAGAGGGGATGCCTCTAATCAATATACTGATTTGGGTAGGAGGGATCAGCTCCTTGTGAAGGGTGCAAGGCACACACCACATTCACCATGATAAACTGAATAAAACATGTAACTAGGATGCACCCATACGCCCCACATGATATAATAATATGGCCAAAACTAAAAGGGACGCCACGAGCAATCACTCCGCCGTGGGGAAGTCATAACATTGGTGCCTCCAATGTTATGGTTATGGTACTTCCATAACTAGGTGAAACTGGTCATGCTTGTATATGGCTATAGATTATGCTAAATTAACATAAGCAGTTCAAAACAATAAAACAAATGCTGGGGAAAACAGTTGGCTGCATACGGGGAAATCCTAATAAGGAAAGAATGTCCATACTGAAAGGACGGGAATCCGTACCTCAAGTCCAGTGAATGAACGGAAGAAAGACTCCTACTTCTGGATCACTAACGCTACATGAATACACACGTGTATAAGTATCGATTTACTGATTACGTACTGGGTTTTGTGTCTCATATTAGCTGATTTGGTATGTTTTAGGTCCTGGTTCACTGTTTAAAGCCTTAAACTGTGTTTATCTAGTATTCTGATTAATCTGATTAAGTATTACTGGTGTTTCATGTATTATTATACTTACTGTGTAATAATAAGTAACTTTCCAAAAATAGCAGGTTTCCAAAAATAGAAAGTTTCCAAAAATAGAAAGTTTCCAAAAATAGAAAGTTTCCAAAAATAGAAAGTTACCAAAAATAGAAAGTTTCCAAAAATAGAAAGTTTCCAAAAATAGAAAGTTTCCAAAAATAGAAAGTTTCCAAAAATAGAATTTACTGCTTAAAATAGATTAGTTTCTAAAAATAGAAAGTTTCCAAAAATAGATCAGCTGCCTTAATTAAATAAGTTTCCATATATAGAAAGTTTCCATGATTAGATTTGCTGCCTGAGATAGATTGATTTCCATATATAGAAGGTTTCCATAATTAGATTAGTTGCCTTATTTAATTAAGTTTCTATAAATAGAAGTTTCCATAATTAGAATTAAGCTGATTACATAAGCTAACATATAAGTCTAAGTGTTATAAGCTTATTTCTTAAGTCATATGATATAGTGTATAGTTTAATTATTATTTCATGTATTTTAAGTAAACTATAGGTTAAGCATTTTAATTAAAGTATAACATGTTTTAATTAAAATGAAATTAATATACTTAGGTTAAAATGTGTATTATTATTATTAATAATATAACCTAAGTCATGTCTAAATTAATTAATTATAGGCATGTTTTAATAATTAATTAATTATAACTTATAACATAAAAATACTTAGGTTAAATTAATGTCATGTTAAACTAATAATTAAAATAACCTAAGTCATGATTTAATTAATATTTCATGTTATTAATTGATTATATCCTAAGTTCATAATTCATAAAAATTAACATGTAGCATGAATCATGATTTAACCAACGAACCATGAATCGGGCATGAATTCGACACCGTACCCCGAGCCAAACCCGGGGCACACGTGTCCCCTTGCTGCCGTGGGTCCCACATGAGCCAACCAAGACCAAAAATGGTCTTGGTGGTGGCGGCAATAGCAAACCAAACCCCCTCGGGTTTGTTTTGCTAGGCGGCTAAAAACAAACACCCTTATAAATCCTTCCTTGATTTTAATTAATACCAAAACATGTTAGATCAATGATTAATTACCTTGTTTTTATAAGAAAAATAATAACATGTTCATGAAAATAATCAAAGATTAAAAGAATTAAAAAGAATTAAAAAGAAGGGTTAGAAAGGTATACCACTATGTAGCTTGGAAAAAGGATGAACAAACACTGATTACACAATAGTTTTTAAGATCAAAATCAAACAAACACCCTCCAATGGTGGTGTTTATGTGGCGGCACAAAGAGGAGAAAAAGGAGAGGAGAAAAACTCTTTTAGGGTTTTTGTTTATTTTCTTGAAAGTGAAAAGTGAAAACATGTTTAACTCTTTACCCCCCTTTACTTGTAAAGTCCATGGGCTAGGCCCATTTCTTGTATGTGTGCCGTGGGTATGGGGGCCCCACATGGGGTACCCGTACCTTTCTCGTGTCCCGATGTTTCGTGTTCGTTCGTGGTTAAACGTGCTCGTGTTTAAAGTGTTTCTGTTTAATCTAACGTGTCGTTTATCGTAAACTTAACGCTCGTAAATATATTATGAGTATTTACGTAATTATTTTAGTTAGTATTTTAAATGGTGATCATGATTTAATTATGTTCACGTGATATATTATTAACTGTTTATCATGAGTTCGTACGTAATCGATACTTGTCATGTCATACACGTATGCACTTGCTTGATTATTAGCACATGAATGTGATCAATACTACATGAGGTAAGTTTTAATCTAGGACGTACGATCTTAAGGGCACTATTCATGGTAAAAGCATGCGGGTTTTACAATGAGGCTACGGATGGCCAAACGTCGAGTGTTAACGCGTTAAATAACAATTTTCAAAATCAAAATAACGTAGGTCCATCACAAGGAAATTATAACCAAGAAACCAATTTTTTGAATCAAAATCGTAACAATTTTCAAGGAAATAATCAACAAGGGAATTTTTCGAATCAAGGTCGGAATTTAAGTTGGTAAAATCGAGATTAGAATCAAAATTCGAATTTTGAAAACAACGCTAATCAAGGTAACAATTTTTCAAATGGTAATCAAGGAAATTTTCAAAGAAGTAATCAAAACCAAGGGAACTTTAATTCAAATCAAAATAGTTCGTCAAATGATTTTCAAGAATATATGAAAACGAATGAGGCTAATATGAGACGATTAGAGGGACAAATTGGTACATTGAAAAACGACTTTACCAATACTTTGAAAAATCAAAATATAAAGATTGAGCAAGGACAAATCGACATTAAAAAGATGTTTTCGGCCATTATGAACAAGGCCTCGGGTGCGTCATCGAGTTCGTTACCTAGTGACACCGTTGCAAATCCGAAGGAACATGTTAAAGCCGCCTCGTCTCGTGAGAAAAGTCGTGGGATTACCCCTAACCTTGATGGATTTAGATTTGTTCCTTCTTCTCAACCCTCGACTTCTAAGACGCCTTCATATTCTAAAGTCGATGGGGTGAACGTGGCGACCAAGGAAAAGAGTGCATACCCTCGTGTACCTCAAATTCCATCCACGGTTCAAAAAGAGAGCTTCATCGACCTTACCTAAGTGACCCTTGAAGAAACTTGTGCTTCGACCCTTCTTAAAAACCCAAAAGGCATATGCCGAGAAAGGAAGAGGATCCGGGCCAATTTCTTTTACCTTGTGATTTTTCCAAGATTGAGGGATGTTTAGCCCTTGCTGATTTAGGTGCTAGCATCAATCTCATGCCTCATTCTCTTTGGAAATTGATGAGATTGCCTTCACTTACCCCCATGAACATGACAATCGAGCTAGCAAATTGTACACCACTCAAACCAATTGGTATAGCCGAGGATGTCTACGTTATAATTGGAAAGTTTGTTTTTCCCACAGATTTCGTCATTTCCGATTATGAGTGCGATCCTAAATGTCCCGTTATTTTAGGTCGACCATTTTTATCGACGGCTCGTGCCATTATCGATGTTCACGGTGGGAAACTCACTATGAAATATGGGGAGGATAAAATGGACTTTTTCACGAGTAGATCCCAAGTTTCAAATGATCATGATAAAACCGAGATTTCAAATTCTAATGATTTCAAAATGTTAACTTTAGCAAAAAATATGAGGCTTGATGCATGTTTTAAAAGAATTAAAATGAACTGTTTTAAAGATGAAGATTTTAATGACAAAGAATACGTGTACTTAATTCAAAAGGGTATTTGTAAATTTATGGATGAAAAATCACTTTGGGATGTATTCGGTGAAATAAGTAAACAACCTATTCTGAAGGGTGACGTTAGTGCCATCACGACAATGACCAAAATGGAGTCGTCTTCACCACCTTCGAAGGACCACGTCTTTGAGGCTTCAACTTCTAATTCCAATGAAGTGCCTCCATTTCCTAGCCCAACACCCGTTGAGGCTAAATGTTTCATCGACATCGATCCTCTCGTCATAGAAAAGTCATCTAAGCATAATCATTCGACTTGTAAGACCATGGTTGTGAGTGCTCACATCGACTCTTTCTTTGACGATGACGATGGCGATTTTGCCGAAATTGATCACGTGCTCAAAAATACACAAAAAAAAATTGATTCTCCTAAAAAGAATTCTAAGTGTGGTGAGTATGATGATTATGAATTCGAGCCCGAGATTGAGGAAATTATTTAACGAGAGCTTCCTCTTTTAGCTCCACTTCCACCTACGAGTGAGGTTGATTTTTCCAATATCGAGGCCGAACTTGATGAGTTGGAACGTCTTATCTTCGATGACGAACTAACTCACGTGCCCTAAAATCCAATTCTCGAGGAGTTTCCTAATCAACGCTCTATACCACATTCGTGAGGATTTAACTTATCAACAATCCTCACAAATGAATGATGGTTTCGTGCTTGATCGTGATCTTTTCGAGAGAGTTTCTTAGATACTCAATGAGGGGAATGACAAACCTTGGTTTGACAAGCCTATCTTTGATGAAGAAATCGATGAGATCGACGTTTATGAGGATGATGAATATGTAGACCTCGAGGGGGCGGTGTTCTTTGTTAATTAACGTTTTGGGAACTTATACAATCCACCACCCCCTAACCGCGACTTAAATGTGAGGATTTTTAGCGTGACTAATTTTAAATTTGAAACGGCAAATATTTTCGACATCATAAAATCGAGTTTTCATAAAGAGTTTTTGAACGATGAAAAAGGAAAAGATTTAAAAATTGATTAAAAAGATTTTTATACAAGTTTAACTCCGTCATCACATTGTTATTTGAGTGCTACGAGCTCGTCTACTCCTTTTGACGATGCGTCGTGTGGATCTAGTGTGGGGGAAGCCCCTAATGTTCCCTCACATTTCTCCACCGAGGACGAGATATTCGATCCCATAATTGCTTGTAAAGGGAAATCTCGGTCTTCCACCGATGCAATAAATGGACAATCTTTCTATTTGCTTGGTGTGAGTCTACCTAGAGTAGCTCATTGTGTTGCCCTACCCATTGTCCCACCCTTATACTTGTCATCTATTTTCTTTAACCTCTTTGAGGTTTTTGTTGGGAATTATTTGTTAAGTGTCAAGTACCGTTAGTGTATTTGAAGTCATGTTAGTGTTATGTAAGTACCGTTAATGTTAACGCGGTACATAGTAAGTACTGATACTTATAAAGAAAGTACTGCTATGAAGATTAGGATGAATATATCTTTGTATAAGATATGTCATAGTTATAGTTAGAGTATATCTTATGTGATATACCTAAATATTTAGAATATTGATAATATATCGTCTTTGATATAGTTATCTTTATAGAATATTCTAAGGTTTCTAGGGTTCCTTACTCTATAAAAGGAACATAGTTACAATGTCTTTCATGTACCTCATACAAGTCGATTAATAAGAGAATCGAATAGTTAAAAGTAATTCTGTTCTTCTGTGCTTTATAACTTAGATTCCGCATAACTTATTTGGTGTTTAGTAAGAGTGCTCAAAGTGTTTTAGTTTGATTACAAACTATTATACTAATTCTTACCAGAATATAGATCCAACCAAAGGGATCAACAAGTGGTATCAGAGCTTGTTTAGAAACTCTAAAAAAGAAGAACACGAACCCATACACTCCACACATACCAAATCTCAATGTCTCAAAGAGACGGTGTTAATGCTCATGTGGATGATGTCCAGAAAACTAATCCTGTTCTACCTCAAGGACAACCACAAGTTGTGCATCCTGCACCAACACAAGGTGCTCAAGCCGTGAATGCTGTAGCTACCTCTACACCAAAACCTTCCCATACTCTGTTTGCTGTTAAATTCCCAGTTATCAAAGGTGACAATTATGAGACTTGGGTTATGTGGATGGAACACTACTTGAATCACATAGATCATACTGTGTGGCAAGTTATCAAGAATGGGAACACACGAAAGAAGCTTCACTGGTTGCCAGACGATACATGCTATGTTCTACCTGTTGTGACTGCTGATGAGGTACAAGCAGAGTTCAGAGAAAGAAAAGCTAGAACTGCTTTGGCTATGGCTCTTTCTGAAGACATTCTACCAAGCTTTCATCACTATACAGATGCCAAAGCTATGTAGGATGCTTTAAAACTTAGATTTGGAGGCAATGACAAATCTAAGAAAATTAAGAAGATTGTTCTTAAGCAAGAATTTGATAACTTCTCCATTACCAGTATAGAGGGAATACATGGTAGATATTGAAGGTTCAGCAAGTTGCTTATTCAGTTAGCAGTTTATGGACAAGTAATTCCTAATGAATAAGCAAATCTAAAATTCTAAAGAAGTGTTCCACCAAAGTGGAAAGCAATGGCTATGCACTTCATCACAAGAGATGATTTGGAAACAATTCCATTTGAACATCTCTACAACAATCTTAGAGCATATGAGATGGATATGAAAGGCACTGAAGTAAAGACAACAACTACTTCAAAGTCTAACTTGGCTTTTGTGTCAGATGGGAACAACGGTACTTACTTTCAAAATACTGCTAGTGGATCTAGCAGCGGTACTTACTTCACAAATACTGCTGAAGGACTTACAAGCAGTACTTACCCACAAAGTATTGAAAGAAGTCCTATGATCTCTCAAAATCCACATGGAAGGTCTTCACCATTGTTTAGTGACATTGATGCCTTCTCATTGTTTGCTGGACAAGACAACAGGCCAAGATTAACTCTCAATGACTTGTTCCAAATGGATGATGCTGATGTTGAAGAGATGGATCTTAAATGGCAAGCTGCAATGGTGTCAGTAAGATCTAATAGGTTCTTCAAGAAGACTGGAAGAAAAATGAATGTTGATCCTAATGAGCCATTGGGATATGACAAGTCTAAAGTTGAATGCTATAACTGTGGAAGGAATGGACACTTTGCAAGAGAGTCCAATAGATATAAAGCTGAGACAAGCAATCTGAAGTCCAAGAACAGCTATAGAACCAGTCCAAGAATAACTGAAAGCTCTCCAAGAGGAAACAGCAGAAGTCCTAAAGGAACCAAAGCATTGGTTACTGTAGATGGAGTGGTGAATTGGGCAGAAGAAGAAGAAGAAGAGCTTGGATTAACGGCTCTCTCTCATGAAGATACTGAGGTACACCCTTGTTCTAAAGATTGTATTCTTAAATTTAATAGTCTAAAAGTAGAACTAGAGGTGTGACAACCGTGGTTTTGGGTTTGTCACTTGGTCTTATTTTTAGGTTATTTTATGTGTGCTTACTTGAATTGTGTGTTTACGTGTTTATTTTGTGTGAACGAGGTTGGTGTGGTTATCGTTTATGAGTATAGAGTACTCATAAGTAAATCGAGGAACGGTTATTTCATGTTCATGAGCTCACAAGTGGTGACTATGAAATGAAAATGGTGATATTGTGGTGTTTACGTATACGTATAAGTATTATAGTAATAGTATTTTTTTTAGGATTTACGGTTTAGCATTTAGAGGTCTCGGGTGAGGTAATTATTAATATGAATATTTTTCGGGATGGTTTTAAGTCATTTAGGACTTAGTTATAAAGTTTATTTCAAAATTTGAGATTTTTTATAAAAGTGTATATTTTACGTCTTTTACGGTAAAACGCGTAAATTTGACTAGTTTTACGGTTTTGAGGTTTTGGAAGCTTTAGGAGCTGAAATAAATTAAGGAAAATTAAGGTAATATTATTAACATAATATTAAATAATAAAAATAAAAAAACGAATTTATTGGGTGTTTGGGTCGGTTTAGACGCACCAAAGAAAGAGAAAAAGGGAAAATGGGAAAAAAAAGGAAAGTTGGGTGTTATACTTGGACTAGGATTTTATGTACACACTATATAAGGTTATCTAATAAATAAAAAAAACATAAATCCCTGGAGACAAAGAAAAATTCGTGGGTTCCATAGAGGAGAATTAGGGTTCTTCAAAAAAATTAAGTTTTCTTCATCTTCCATTGATTTAAGGTAAAAACCTTCATTAACCTTTTTAATTAAATTCTTTTTATGTTTAATTAATCATTCTTATGATGGATTAAGGGTTAGGGTTTATATAAAAACAGTAGATTAATGATGTATTAATCATAATATGATGATCATATAATCTAGGGCTTGTATTAGAAGGGTTATAGGTGATTAATTAGATCAATTTGTTTAAAACCCGTTTTTAAAAACTGGGCAGAATTTTGAGTCTATTGTTTTGATCATATCTCGAGTTCTAGGAACATTAAAGATGCGATCAAACTAGCCCTGGATAGGTAATTGAGTTGGCTTTCTAAATCAAGAAACGAGAACTAAATTGGTGGTCGGGAAGTGGGTCAAAAACAGGTTACAACAGTCGGAGGTCAAAACAGTTTTGAATTTAGCCTGTTTTCTTTTTAAGTTTTGGGTTGTTTGGGGTACTTAGGGTTGTATTTGGATCTTCTCACGAACATGAGAGGTGGTCTATATATTGTAGTAAGGATCTGCACTTGGGCTAAGATTGTGGTTTAGGGTAAGACCCTCTAATGGTAATGAACTTTTCATACGTTTAAAATCAGTGAATTCTGGATAGGTAGCAGTATATACACATATATCTGGGCCTTAACAGTAGCTTTAAGGTTAGGGCAAGTGGGAGGTTTTAGCTAACATGTATAAAAGTGTGAATATTCCTTTTACAGAAACCATGGGTATGTTTAAGTGGACGTTTGACTTAAAGTTTGAGACCTAAAACTGGGACTTTTTTGTGTAAAATTATGAACGGGATAGCTATTAAACTTAACCAAGTTAGGGACTTGTTAAGGAAGTGTAATGGGGTGATTAGAGCTTAACAACGAGGTATTTATATGGGAATATACTAGATGTCCATCATAGGTTGATGAGCCATCTTAGTGATTGGTTCGTGTATTGATTTCGTGTTTTTGGTTTGTTAGCTTGTTGCTAGTGCGAGGACTTGTGAAGAAGCTATCAGGTGAGCTTCATAGTCCCATGTTTACTTTTGATTTTGACTTCCAGATGGGATGGAAGAGACATTGTGTTGAGTTATTTTCTAAATTGATGCTGTGAATGTGTTTGTGATTTGAGATGGACTTGTGTGTACATTATGTGATTAACTGCTATGTGATTTTTGATTGTGTATGATTTGGATCGGGGGACACGTGTTGTCTCAGTTATTGTGGTTTGACAAGGTAGTGGCCTTGTGGTTTGACAAGGTAGTGGCCTTGTGGTTTGACAAGGTAGTGGCCTTGTGGTTTGACAAGGTAATGGCCTTGTGGTTTGACAAGGTAGTGGCCTTGGGATAGGTACATAGTGTGATCATCTATGGTACCATGTTGTTTGGCAAGGTAGGAGCCTTGGATTTTGGTTTGGAATGATTGATCTTGAATGCTAGTTGTTAATACATAATTGTAGCACATTGTCCATATGTTATTGTATTGGTGTTTGTTATTCACAGCTTGTAACTGATTTAGCGTTAGAGTCTAAACCTATGACTTTCACCAACTTTATGTTGACGTGTTTTAGTGTCTCTTTCAGGTGATAACGTGGTTAAGCGTGAGAACTTATGTGGCTAGGATTTGGAGAGCCTAGGAATGCATATAGTAGGATATCCTTGTTTCCTTCTTAGTTTACCTTTATGTTTTTTTTATAAGTGATGCATGTTGGCACCTATATGTTTGATATGTTTGTGTTATTTGTTTGTCTCGGGTAAATGGTAGTACTGTTACCTATTTACCTAGACTCCTGCATGTTGAGATATTGTCATGACATTTGTGTCGCCATTTATGACATTTCTTATTTCATTTAGTTATCTCTATAGACACGCCATGTTGTGATGATATCCATATGTCGCGCCCCATATTCCGCCATGGTGGGGTGTGACAGAATGGTATCAGAGCCAATGGTTATAGAGAATTAGGTTGCCTATTCGTGTAGACTAGTCTATAGCTTAAGGGTCCCTGCATATACGCGTCATAGGAGTATGTGTGCATTTTATAGTAATTGATGTGTATGAATATTATTTTCGCAGTATTTGTTAGGTTATGAACTACTATGGTTCATACTTAACTACATGTTATTTTCTTTACGAGTTTTGATTAGTGCGGGTAGAACCATGGTCGTATACGCTAGTCATTGTTGGATTTCGCTTAATTATGTTTTCATGTTCTTTATACATTTTGAATTTTGTCTACGCTGGTTCAGCTGGACTACGAGTTTATGTGTTTCGTGCATTGGCTATGCTATTTTAATACATGGGGTTTTGGATCTTATCTTGTGTGGTTATGTGCTTGTGAGTTGTTGGATTATGTGTTATGTGTAGTATTAATTTCTTATAAGTGTCATCATAGGAGGGAGTACATTGGTGAAAGGGAACATGTATAATTATGGAGGCCTACATAATTATATATGTGCCACAACACCACTGGACTTTCAAGTATGATTGCATTAAAGAGAGTTAATACATGCTTGTATAGTATATGTTGGATGGATTTGAGTGTATGTACGCTTATGCCTATGTATGTAAAATTATTTTCTACTTATAGGTTGTATTCTTGGGATGGTTGCTAGCTCGTTTCTCTTTGAGATGTTCAACTTCTGTAGTAGCACATTTCTCGGGTCCTCATTTCACGTGTTTGTTTGTACGGTACTTTTAAGGGTAGAGAATTATTTTTGGGATAACGGTATCTTTTAGTTTGAATCTTACGTGGTAAAAGAAATGGAATTTGTAAATAGTTAAAATAGTTGTTGGTAGTCGGTGAAATAAGGGTTAAGTGTCGTAAGCGTGTTTGAAATAAGATGGGATATATATATATATTTTTTTTTTAACATATAAGTATGGCTTGTTTATTAAAAAAAACTAAAATTGGTTTTGATCACCTAAATCTAATGATCGTTAGTTAAATTATTGTTCTTATTTAATTAAATATGTTAAAATCATGTAATTACTCATATGATGGGTAAGGGTTTCTAATTTTCTAGAATTAAAATAAATTAGGTCTTGAATTTGGTAATTAATGAGGGGTTTTAGGGTTTAAAATCGTTTTTTTTTTTGGTATAAATCGGAGTAGGCAGAAACTGTCGCTAAACTGTCAAAATATGTCGCTAACTGTCAGAAACTGTCGCTAACGCCTAGGCAGATTTCGAGAAAAATCGTTTTGGTCATAACTTATTCGTTTTTAAAGGTTTTTGGGTGATTCAAAAGCCTAAAATTATGTACTCGGATCATACTTTTCAAATATTCAGAGTTTCGTAGATGGAAGTCAGTAGCTTGGTCAAATTAATTGTACAAGTTTTGAGTTCAAGGTTAATTTTCAGACAACATGGTTTAAACTTGTGTTTTGGGTATTTTGCGGTAATTAACACTTGGAGGGTTAACATAGAGATGAGTTGGGAAGGAATTTGAGAGTTCTTTAGACCTTATTATACGTGGTTATATTTTGATGAGTTTTGATTTATGGTATTTATGAGTAAGACTGAAATCGGGGTGACAAATTTAAACCCGTTCAGTTATGTGACGGCTCCTAACATGGTTTCAAGACAGTTCTTGTTTGATGAGTTGCGAGATTTAGTTAGGTTGGTTACATAACTTTATGGTTTTGATAAGTTTCCTCGCGGACGGTTAAGGCTCATGTATTGTTGGTTGAGATTATTTTCGTGTAAACTGAGTTCACGTTTGAATGTGAAGGTTTTATCAGGGATATGCATCCTCGTTTGTTTGCTGAGAATAAGTTTGAGTTTGGGAGTGAATCTCGGGACGAGATTTCTATTAGGAGGGAGTGATGTGACAACCGTGGTTTTGGGTTTGTCACTTGGTCTTACTTTTAGGTTATTTTATGTGTGCTTACTTGAATTGTGTGTTTACGTGTTTATTTTGTGTGAACGAGGTTGGTGTGGTTATCGTTTATGAGTATAGAGTACTCATATGTAAATCGAGGAACGGTTATTTCATGTTCATGAGCTCACAAGTGGTGACTATGAAATTAAAATGGTGATATTGTGGTGTTTACGTATACGTATAAGTATTATAGTAATAGTATTTTTTTTTAGGATTTACGGTTTAGCATTTAGAGGTCTCGGGTGAGGTAATTATTCATATGAATATTTTTCGGGATGGTTTTAAGTCATTTAGGACTTAGTTATAAAGTTTATTTCAAAATTTGAGATTTTTTATAAAAGTGTATATTTTACGTCTTTTACGGTAAACGCGTAAATTTGACTAGTTTTACGGTTTTGAGGTTTTGGAAGCTTTAGGAGCTGAAATAAATTAAGGAAAATTAAGGTAATATTATTAACATAATATTAAATAATAAAAATAAAAAAGAAACGAATTTATTGGGTGTTTGGGTCGGTTTAGACGCACCAAAGAAAGAGAAAAAGGGAAAAAGGGAAAAAAAAGGAAAGTTGGGTGTTATACTTGGACTAGGATTTTATGTACACACTATATAAGGTTATCTAATAAATAAAAAAAACATAAATCCCTGGAGACAAAGAAAAATTCGTGGGTTCCATAGAAGAGAATTAGGGTTCTTCAAAAAAATTAGGTTTTCTTCATCTTCCATTGATTTAAGGTAAAAACCTTCATTAACCTTTTTAATTAAATTGTTCTTATGTTTAATTAATCATTCTTATGATGGATTAAGGGTTAGGGTTTATATAAAAATAGTAGATTAATGAGGTATTAATCATAATATGATGATCATATAATCTAGGGCTTGTATTAGAAGGGTTATAGGTGATTAATTAGATCAATATGTTTAAAACCCGTTTTTAAAAACTGGGCAGAATTTTGAGTCTATTGTTTTGATCATATCTCGAGTTCTAGGAACATTTAAGATGCGATCAAACTAGCCCTGGATAGGTAATTGAGTTGGATTTCTAAATCAAGAAACGAGAACTAAATTGGAGGTCGGGAAGTGGGTCAAAAACAGGTTACAACAGTCGGAGATCAAAACAGATTTGAATTCAGCCTGTTTTCTTTTTAAGTTTTGGGTTGTTTGGGGTACTTAGGGTTGCATTGGGATCTTCTCACGAACATGAGAGGTGGTTTATATATTGTAGTAAGGATCTGCACTTGGGCTAAGATTGTGGTTTAGGGTAAGACCCTCTAATGGTAATGAACTTTTCATACGTTTAAAATCAGTGAATTCTGGATAGGTAGCAATATATACACATATATCTGGGCCTTAACAGTAGCTTTAAGGTTAGGGCAAGTGGGAGGTTTTAGCTAACATGTATAAAAGTGTGAATATTCCTTTTACAGAAACCATGGGTATGTTTAAGTGGACGTTTGACTTAAAGTTTTGAGACCTAAAACTGAAACTGTTTTGTGTAAAATTATGAACGGGATAGCTATTAAACTTAACCAAGTTAGGGACTTGTTAAGGAAGGGTAATGGGGTGATTAGAGCTTAACAATGAGGTATTTATATGGGAATAGACTAGATGTCCATCATAGGTTGATGAGCCATCTTAGTGATTGGTTCGTGTATTGATTTCGTGTTTTTGGTTTGTTAGCTTGTTGCTAGTGCGAGGACTTGTGAAGAAGCTATCAGGTGAGTTTCATAGTCCCATGTTTACTTTTGATTTTGACTTCCAGATGGGATGGAAGAGACACTGTGTTGAGTTATTTTCTAAATTTATGATGTGAATGTGTTTGTGATTTGAGATGGACTTGTGTGTACATTATGTGATTAACTGCTATGTGATTTTTGATTGTGTATGATTTGGATCGGGGGACACGTGTCGTCTCAGTTATTATGGTTTTACAAGGTAGTGGCCTTGTGGTTTGACAAGGTAGTGGCCTTGTGGTTTGACAAGGTAGTGGCCTTGTGGTTTGACAAGGTAGTGGCCTTGGGATAGGTAGTGTGATCATATATGGTACCATGTTGTTTGGCAAGGTAGGAGCCTTGGATTTTGGTTTGGAATGATTGATCTTGAATGCTAGTTGTTAATACATAATTGTAGCACATTGTCCATATGTTATTGTATTGGTGTTTGTTATTCACAGCTTGTAACTGATTTAGCGTTAGAGTCTAAACCTATGACTCTCACCAACTTTATGATGACGTGTTTTAGTGTCTCTTTCAGGTGATAACGTGGTTAAGCGTGAGAACTTATGTGGCTAGGATTTGGAGAGCATAGGAATGCATATAGAAGGATATCCCTGTTTCCTTCTTAGTTTACCTTTATGTTTTTTTATAAGTGATGCATGTTGGCACCTATATGTTTGATATGTTTGTGTTATTTGTTTGTCTCGGGTAAATGGTAGAACTGTTACCTATTTACCTAGACTCCTGCATGTTGAGATATTGTCATGACATTTGTGTCGCCATTTATGACATTTCTTATTTCATTTAGTTATCTCTATAGACACGCCATGTTGTGATGATATCCATACGTCGCGCCCCATATTCCGCCATGGTGGGGTGTGACAGAATGGTATCAGAGCCAATGGTTATAGAGAATTAGGTTGCCTATTCGTGTAGCCTAGTCTATAGCTTAAGGGTCCCTGCATATAGGCGTCATAGGAGTATGTGTGCATTTTATAGTAATTGATGTGTATGAATATTATTTTCGCAGTATTTGTTAGGTTATGAACTACTATGGTTCATACTTAACTACATGTTATTTTCTTTACGAGTTTTGATTAGTGCGGGTGGAACCATGGTCGTATACGCTAGTCATTGTTGGATTTCGCTTAATTATGTTTTCATGTTCTTTATACATTTTGAATTTTGTCTACGCTGGTTCAGCTGGACTACGAGTTTATGTGTTTCGTGCATTGGCTATGTTATTTTAATACAAGGGGTTTTGGATCTTATCTTGTGTGGTTATGTGCTTGTGAGTTGTTGGATTATGTGTTATGTGTAGTATTAATTTCTTATAAGTGTCATCATAGGAGGGAGTACATTGGTGAAAGGGAACATGTATAATTATGGAAGCCTACATAATTATATATCTGCCACAACACCACTGGACTTTCAAGTATGATTGCATGAAAGAGAGTTAATACATGCTTGTATAGTATATGTTGGATGGATTTGAGTGTATGTACGCTTATGCCTATGTATGTAAAATTATTTTCTACTTATCGGTTGTATTCTTGGGATGGTTGCTATCTCATTTCTCTTTGAGATGTTCAACTTCTGTAGTAGCACATTTCTCGGGTCCTCATTTCACGTGTTTTTTTGTACGGTACTTTTGAGGGTAGAGAATTATTTTTGGGATAACGGTATCTTTTAGTTTGAATCTTACGTGGTAAAAGAAATGGATTTTGTAAATAGTTAAAATAGTTGTTGGTAGTCGGTGAAATAAGGGTTAAGTGTCGTAAGCGTGTTTGAAATAAGATGGGATATATATACTTTTTTTAACATATAAGTATGGCTTGTTTAGAAAAAAAAACTAAAATTGGTTTTGATCACCTAAAGCTAATGATCGTTAGTTAAATTCTTGTTTTTTTTAATTAAATATGTTAAAATCATGTAATTACTCATATGATGGGTAAGGGTTTCTAATTTTCCGGAATTAAAATAAATTAGGTCTTGAATTTGGTAATTAATGAGGGGTTTTAGGGTTTAAAAATCGTTTTTTTTTTTTTGGTATAAATCGGAGTAGGCAGAAACTGTCGCTAAACTGTCAAAATATGTCGCTAACTGTCAGAAACTGTCGCTAATGCCTAGGCAGATTTTGAGAAAAATCGTTTTGGGTCATAACTTATTCGTTTTTAAAGGTTTTTGGGTGTTTCAAGACAGTTCTTGTTTGATGAGTTGCGAGATTTAGTTAGGTTGGTTACATAACTTTATGGTTTTGATAAGTTTCCTCGCGGACGGTTAAGGCTCATGTATTGTTGGTTGAGATTATTTTCGTGTAAACTGAGTTCACGTTTGAACGTGAAGGTTTTATCAGGGATATGCATCCTCGTTTGTTTGCTGAGAATAAGTTTGAGTTTGGGAGTGAATCTCGGGACGAGATTTCTATTAGGAGGGAGTGATGTGACAACCGTGGTTTTGGGTTTGTCACTTGGTCTTACTTTTACGTTATTTTATGTGTGCTTACTTGAATTGTGTGTTTACGTGTTTATTTTGTGTGAACGAGGTTGGTGTGGTTATCGTTTATAAGTATAGAGTACTCATAAGTAAATCGAGGAACAGTTATTTCATGTTCATGAGCTCACAAGTGGTGACTATGAAATGAAAATGGTGATATTGTGGTGTTTACGTATACGTATAAGTATTATAGTAATAGTATTTTTTTAGGATTTACGGTTTAGCATTTAGAGGTCTCGGGTGAGGTAATTATTCATATGAATATTTTTCGGGATGGTTTTAAGTCATTTAGGACTTAGTTATAAAGTTTATTTCAAAATTTGAGATTTTTTATAAAAGTGTATATTTTACGTCTTTTACGGTAAAACGCGTAAATATGACTAGTTTTACGGTTTTGAGGTTTTGGAAGCTTTAGGAGCTGAAATAAATTAAGGAAAATTAAGGTAATATTATTAACATAATATTCAATAATAAAAATAAAAAAAACGAATTTATTGGGTGTTTGGGTCGGTTTAGACGCACCAAAGAAAGAGAAAAAGGGAAAAGGGGGAAAAAAAGGAAAGTTGGGTGTTATACTTGGACTAGGATTTTATTTACACACTATATAAGGTTATCTAATAAATAAAAAAAAACATAAATCCCTAGAGACAAAGAAAAATTCGTGGGTTCCATAGAGGAGAATTAGGGTTCTTCAAAAAAATTAGGTTTTCTTCATCTTCCATTGATTTAAGGTAAAAACCTTCATTAACCTTTTTAATTAAATTGTTTTTATGTTTAATTAATCATTCTTATGATGGATTAAGGGTTAGGGTTTATATAAAAACAGTAGATTAATGATGTATTAATCATAATATGATGATCATATAATCTAGGGCTTGTATTAGAAGGGTCATAGGTGATTAATTAGATCAATTTGTTTAAAACCCGTTTTTAAAAACTGGGCAGAATTTTGAATCTATTGTTTTGATCATATCTCGAGTTCTAGGAACATTCAAGATGCGATCAAACTAGACCTGGATAGATAATTGAGTTGGCTTTCTAAATCAAGAAACGAGAACTAAATTGGTGGTAGGGAAGTGGGTCAAAAACAGGTTACAACAGTCGGAGGTCAAAACAGTTTTGAATTCAGCCTGTTTTCTTTTTAAGTTTTGGGTTGTTTGGGGTACTTAGGGTTGCATTTGGATCTTCTCACGAACATGAGAGGTGGTTTATATATTGTAGTAAGGATCTGCACTTGGGATAAGATTGTGGTATAGGGTAAGTGAAATTTGCGTTTTGCACTGGGTTCTATATTCTCTCGATATCCTCTCGAATTGATTACAGCTCTAAGTGGAATGATTTGTTCTTGGTTAATAAAAAGGTGATGGTTTGTTTATCTATTTTAAACTAATGACAAGTAATTAAGTGTCGAAGAGTAAACTTAAAGCTTTAAATGATTAAAGTAAAAAGGAGAGTGTAAAAATAAATGTTTGAAAACTTTAAGATTATACTAGAAAAATAAATGATCACTAAATAAAAACTAACACTTGGAAAACTTTGTAAAAATATGAACTTAGTTGAAAAGTACTAAAAGAAAGTAAGAACGGAATATAGCAAAAAGTTCCAATCGGAATAAACAAACTAGGCCCGATCGGAATGTATTCCGATCTGATTGATCGGAATGTAAACAAGAGAGCAATCGGAATAAAACACAATGATACTGATCGGAATATATGAATTTGACAATGATCGGAATAAGGGACAAGAGGGCACAATCGGAATATCTAAAAACTTAAGGCAATAGGAATATATTTGAAACTTACCAATCGGAATAGTACAAAGAGGTCCCAATCGGAATGATCAAAATAGGTTACAATCGGAATATTAAAACAAGTGCAATCGGAATACTCTAAACCCTTTTCCGATCTACTGATCGGAATAAAGGGGTGTCCCTGGTCGGAATAACAGGTCGGAAAAGGGCTTTGCCCTTTCCGAAATCAATGTTGATCCGAGACTTTTGCAAGGGTAATAAACTATTGGAATAAGCTAAAACCCAATACTAGCACGAATCCAACAATAAGCTGAACAAATAAGCACTAAAAACAACTTTTCTAACTTTTAATAAGCAAACTTATAAATCGAATCAATAAAGAAATGAACTTTTCATAAAAACTTCAAAAAGTAAATAAGCTAAACAAACAATTAAGCCAATAAGAACAAGGATCTTAAAGCTATTCGTGTATAGACTTAAGGAAACATAAAAAGATTAACTTTTTAAGCACAAAATCATTGATGAACAACACGGATCATACGATATTTGTACCAAAATCAATCAAAATCAAAGAAAGGAAGGATGAGATTAAAGATTAAAAGCTTGAACTAAACTTGATTAATGAGAAATAATACAAAGTTTTGATCTTGATAATAGAAAAAGATGAAATCTAGTGAGAGAAAGTTTAGAACTTTCTCTCTCTAAAACTAGAGAGAATGAATGAAACTAAAAACTACCTAAAAGACTAAGTGTAAAACTAAGTGCAAATTTTGTGAAGTAAAGTCCTATTTATAGGCAAGTCTTGCGGGCTTTGTGAATGGGCTTGGTTTTGGGCTTCTTTTCTTCTTCCTTCTTTAGTCTTCTCGTCTCTTTAAATAAACGTTTCCGACTTTGGATTTTGAGAAGTGTCGGTGAATAATTCCAATTCGTCTTATAATGTTTTATTTAATAGACTCGAGTTCTTCGACATATATGAATCTTCTATCTTTGGCTCTATTCTTCGATAAATCTTCAAATAGGCACAACGACTTCAAATCTTTTGCATCCCTTGGACAATAGACTTCGTCTTGGGTCTTTTTCCTCGATAAAACCCGTGCAATCCCATGTTTTCTTCAATATTCATCCGGTTGACTCTGAAAACACAATAAACACAAAAACCACGCATAATTCCAAACAAATGATATTAAATACGTGTTTTGGTCTTGTTTTAGCCAGAAATAAGTGGTAAAAGGATGGGTGTTTTCACACCTATCAAATCCCCTATTCTTAACCATTGACATGCCCTCATGCAATGCTTAGTGACAAAGCACACTTACACTTTTCTCATAAGCAATCAACCTTGGCCTTATTAAAATACTACTAAAAAAAAATTAAAGTACTAAGATAAATTAAAACTTTAAAGTAAACAAAGGATAGAAAATAGCTACGTGGAAATAACTTGTAAAGAGATCGAGGACTTACATTAGGGCTTCGGTGATGCGAAGATTTATCCCCCTCAAGTTTCACGTTCCCCAAACTAAGCTTAAAAACGAGATCATTGTTATTATAAGTTAGCAATTCAAACACTTACACACATGGCTTAATTAAATGCTTAAACTCCCTAATTCCTAGGTGTATCTCTTATATATTATTTTTGTCTTAGAATGATCATGAAGATGCATTTTTGGACTTATTTTGATAGTTTATTTAGGCTGAAAGCAAAGTGGGACGATTTGATCAATAGTTAGCTAAAGGACAAAATCTCTTAAAACTGCTTCTCGGGATATCAAAAAGTTCATATCTTGGCATAACTTGGTTCACGATTTGAGACCTTTCTCGGGCCGATATTTGGCATGTACTTCATACTTCATATCTTGAGAGACGTTCTTGAGATAATGGTCTTCTCATCGTAATAGAGTTTCTTCACTTGGAGACTTTTGAGGGGTACTCCCACTTTGTTGACCACGACTTCATGATTATTTCTTCAATCTCTAATTGGGATTTTGAGATACAACGATCCGACTCCTTTTCGGACTTGGATCTATTTATCCTCATACCTTGTTAGGGTCTTTTCGGATAGACTTCTCCATGATCTTTATGGGAGTTGATTGCTTTTCGTCGTGAGTCTTGATCCTTCATATTGATTTTGGAAATAATGCTTTTCACATCACTTTGGATCTTCAACAATAAGATGGAATCCTCATGCCTTGTTAGGGCCTTTTCGGACTCGCCAATCTTCGCGCCCCGCTTCATAAGTTATGCCTTGGCTATGAACTCTTATCATTACCGAGCAACTTTTAAACGATCTTGGGCTAGAAGCTAAGTAACTTTTCAAATCGTACGACCTTACTTATTGCAGATAAATTATTAGCAAGTGATTGGAGAATAGGCAAATAATTACACCAAGTGAGCTTGCGCAAGAATACCGACTTATAATTGACTCTATCATTTCTCGTTCTCCACAATTTAAAATCTCAAGTAATGAGACTCGTGGATGCTTAGCCTAATAAACCAACTAAGGTCTACATGGTTAAGGATACTAGCTAGAATAAACTTAATTAAGTCTATTCGGGTTGAGTCAAAATAATCGCAACGGGCCTAATATGTCAAAGACTTCTAAACTAGCTACACCACTTTATTATTATTTTTGACTTTATTGCGGAATATATACATATGAAAGCAACGAGAAAAATTTAATAATTTACGACTATATGGCCAAAGTTAATTAAAAATTTGAAAAATGTTGAAAAAGATGATTTTCCGGTTAAATGAAGGCATTTTCATGAAAAAGTCCACTTAAAAATTCGATAGAAGTCCCCCTACACTTAAGATAAACATTGTCCTCAATGTTTAAGCATGTGGGAAAAGTCTCCCCTACACTTATGACATTGTGCACGTTGGTTAAATCAAGTTAAGGAAGAGACGACTAAAGTGATCAATTTCAAATGTGAGTATGAAGAAAATTGAATCACGATAGTTGAGAGATAGAACCGGATTTCGGATAACACGGGAGCACGGTTCTTCAAAGGTTCCAAAAGTGCACTTATCCCTGTAATCACATCACCACACAAATACAAACACCTAAACAGGTCCCCCTACACTTAGGAGGTTAAAACATAAAAGGATAGATACTCGGGCTGCCTCCCAAGGAGCGCTTGTTTTTTATAACCGAGTCACGAGCCTGACTCGACCCAAAATTAGTTCATGGGGAATGTGGTGGGGGATGGAATCATCTCCTGAGAGATGTCCTCACCAAAGTACAACTTCAGACGCTGGCCATTCACCTTGAAATTTGGCCCATTTGGCTGAGAAAGCTCAATGGTCCTATATGGAAAGACTTTGGCGACGGTGAATGGACCAGACCAACGGCTCTTCAACTTGCTAGAGAAGATCTTCAACCGAGAGTTAAAAAGTAAGACTTGATCACCAACGTGGAACTCTCGGTTCTTGATTTTTGCGTCATGAAGGATCTTCGTCTTCTCTTTGTAGATCAGCGAGTTCTCATAAGCTTCATTCCTCAGTTCGTTGAGCTCGTTGAGTTGAATCTTGCGATGATCACCGGCTTTGTTGATGTCGAAGTTAGCCCACTTCAAGGCCCAGTGCGCCTTATGTTCCAGCTCGATGGGAAGGTGGCATGCTTTCCCGTACACAAGACGATAAGGTGTACAACCGTTTGGAGTCTTATAAGCAGTACGGAAAGCCCACAGAGCATCATCTAACTTATCGGCCCACGCGGCACGATGCTCTCCCACAGTACGGTCCAAAATTCGCTTCAATCCACGGTTGGATATCTCGGCTTGCCCATTGGTTTGGGGATGATAGGCGGTGGAAAGATGGTGATTGACACCATACTTAGCCATGACTCTTGCAAATTGATCGTTGCAAAAATGAGTCCCGCGGTCACTGATAATAGCACGAGGAACACCGAATCTAGCGAACAGCGATTTCAAAAAGTTACAAACCACCCTTGCATCATTAGTAGGTAAAGCTTTGGCTTCAACCCACTTTGAAACGTAGTCAACGGCTACAAGGATGTATTTGTTTCCTTTAGATGAAGGGAATGGCCCCATAAAGTCGATACCCCAAACATCAAAGATTTCACATTCCTGAATGAAATTCTGAGGCATCTCGTCTTTATGAGTGATCTTGCCTTGTTTTTGGCAGGCATCACAACGTTTAACCATCTCGTGAGCATCACGATAGATGGTGGGCCAATAAAATCCCGAGTCAAATACTTTTTTGGCGGTGTAGTTGGGACCAAAGTGACCACCAGTGGGTCCTTTGTGGCAAGCGTCAAGGATTTCTAAAGCTGCCGGTCCATCAACACATCGACGAATAATCAAGTCGGCACATTGTTTGAAAAGATACGGGTCATCCCAAAAGTAAGTCTTAATGTCGTTAAAGAACTTCTTCTTTTTCTGGGATGTTAACCCGTCCACGAGAATTCCACCCGCCAAGTAGTTTGTAATGTCCGCAAACCACGGGGTTTCATCAGCAGTCGAGTTGATAGACATTAAGGTCTCCAGGGGGAAAGAATCATTGATTTCTTTGGTCGGATGATCCCCCTGGTAAGGATCCTCAAGTCTACTGAGATGATCCGCGGCTAAGTTTTCAGCTCCTTTTTTATCGCGAATTTGGATTTTAAATTCTTGGAGAAGCAAAACCCAGCGAAGAAGTCTTGGTTTGGAATCTTGCTTTGTCAACAAGTACTTCAACGCGGAATGATCGGTGTAAACGATTGTGGTGGAGAGGACAAGATAGGGGCGGAACTTTTCAAAGGCATAGACAACAGCTAAAAGCTCTTTTTCGGTTGTCGTATAATGCAATTGAGCCCCGGTCATTGTCTTGCTAGCGTAATGGATTGGTTGGAAGTGTTTGTTCACTCTTTGTCCCAGAACCGCACCAATAGCAAAATCACTAGCATCGCACATCAACTCGAAGGGCAGATCCCAATTAGGGGTGACCAAGATGGGTGCCTTAGTTAGCTTATCCTTAAGCGAGTTGAAGGCTTCAAGACACTCTTTGGAAAAGATAAAAGGAGTATCTTTTTCCAAGAGGTGGGTCATCGGGCGAGCGATTTGAGAAAAATCTTTGATGAATCGACGGTAGAAGCCCGCATGACCAAGGAAACTTCTCACACCCTTCACAGTTGAAGGTGGAGGCAACTTAGCGATAACATCGACTTTAGCACGGTCTACTTCAAGACCGGCTTTAGAAATTTTGTGTCCTAGCACAATGCCTTCTTTTTCCATAAAATGGCATTTTTCCCAATTAAGAATAAGGCGAGTGTCTTCACACCGCTTCAGCATACGTTCTAAATTGGCAAGGCAAACAGAGAAAGAATCGCCATAAACCGAGAAATCATCCATGAATACTTCCATAGTGTCTTCCACCATGTCATGGAATATAGCCATCATACACCTTTGGAACGTCCCAGGAGCATTACATAAACCAAAAAGCATGCGTTTGTAAGCAAATGTTCCATAGGGACAAGTGAATGTGGTCTTTTCTTGGTCCTTGGGATCGATGAGAATTTGAAAATACCCGGAGAAACCGTCTAAAAAGAAGTAATAGTCATTACCAGCTAGACGCTCGAGCATTTGATCCATGAAAGGAAGAGGAAAGTGGTCTTTTCTCGTGGCATCATTGAGCTTGCTATAATCAATACAAACTGTCCACCCAGTAACGAGACGAGTGGGAATCAACTCGTTGTGTTCATTGGGAACAACGGTTATTCCGCCCTTCTTGGGCACACAATGGACGGGACTTACCCACGGTGAATCCGAAATAGGGTAGATCAAGCCGGCATCTAGAAGTTTGATAACCTCTTGTTTGATGACGTCATGAATTTTAGGATTAACCCTTCTTTGGCTCTGGATTGTGGGTTTGAAGTCATCTTCCATGAGAATCTTGTGAGTACAAAAGTTCGGATCAATTCCGCGGATGTCGGAAATTTTCCAAGCAATTGCCTTCTTATGATCTTTAAGCACGGCGATGAGGCGAGTTTTCTCTTCATCTTTCAAGTCCTTTGCGATAATGACGGGCGACTTCTTCTCTTCTTCAAGGAACACGTACTCGAGATGAGGCGGCAACTCCTTAAGTTCTAAATCCGGAGGATTTTCGATGGGAGGCGTTTTCAAAGTCGGAGTATCGATAGCAATAACCGTGGGAGATGGTGGAGAAAGATTGTCTTCGTTGAGAAGGTTTTCAAAGAAATGCATGTCTTCATTCCCATCGGTGGGAGAATCATCAATAGCTAAGTTCACATCACCCATGGTGGCTTCAAGATCGTTCCAAAACAAATCACTTTCTCCAAATAGAGACAGTGATGAATCAATAGAGGAAACGGTTTCAACATTGGGAAGAGAGGTAGGAATACTTTTGCAAGCATTTTGGAAGTGTTCTTCACAATCCTCATCAATAACGTCAATACAATTAACACTCTCGTTGGAATAAGGGTGTTTAGACAACTTTCCCATGTTGAAGACGATTTTATCGTCACCCACTCTCATGATAAGCTCACCGGCTTCAACATCAATGAGAGTGCGACCGGTCCTCAGGAATGGACGACCAACAATTAATGGCACACGAGGGTCCATCTCGTAGTCGACGACGACGAAATCGGCAGGAAAAGTGAATTTGTCGACTCCTACAAAGACGTCTTCAGCTATCCCCACTGGATAAGCAACCGTACGGTTAGCTAATTCCAAAGTCATTTTGGTGGGGACTAGCTCAGGGAGAGATAATTGCTTCCAAACGCTTAGAGGCATTAGATTAATACTGGCGCCTAGATCGGCTAGGGCCATGCAATTCTCTACTCCCGAGAAATTGCAAGGGATTAAGAAACGACCCGGATCACCAAGCTTGGTTGGCAATTTCCTTAAGAGCACTGCAGAGCAATTCTCATTAAGTTGGGTGTTGGCAATATCAAGAAGCTTTTCCTTGTCACTCAGAAGATCTTTAAACATTTTTGCGTACTTAGGCATGTGAGCGAGAGCTTCAGCGAAGGAGATATTGAAATTCAGTTGTTTAAACATTTTAAGAAAGTTCGAAACCTGAATATCGTCCTTGCTTTTTAGCTTCTCTTTCCTCAACCTAAATGGATAAGGTATATCGGAAGACGAGGAAGGCTTTGGGATCGAAGGATCACTCACATCCTTGGGTGGAGGAGGGGTAGAAGTAAGAGGTGGAGAAATTGGGGAAGTCAAAGGTTGGGGAATAGGAGCAGGTGACTCGTTCTCCTTAGTCACAACCACCGGTGGAGGTATAGGAAGCTCGGGTTCCTTGGTACCTTTGCCACTGCGAGTGGTGATTGCTTTCATCTCCCCTCTTGGATTCGCAACGGTGTTACTCGGAAGAGTACCCGAGGAAGAGGGTTGATTACCGTGGAAGAAACTAGCCATCATGTTTCTTAAGTCATTCGTTTGACTATCCATAGTATTTCTCATATCAGCTCTCAGATCGTTCCCTTGTTTCATCAGGTCTGCTTTCAAGTTGCGCACTTCTTGTTGAAGATTTTCCACGATCACATCGTTAGTCCTCATGTAGGTCTCCACTTCTTGGTGTAAAGCGGTGGGTTGGTTGGGAGGAGCATTGTATGCGGGTGGTTGATAAGCAGGCTGCTGGTAAACTTGGTTGTTTCTTTGAGGTGGATGTTGTTGTTTGTGAGGGGGTATGTATGGTCCACGAGATTGTTGTTGTTGTTGAGGAGGGCGGTTGAGGTTTTGTTGTTGGTTTGGGTTGTTAGGAGTGGAACCAGGTGGTGAGAGATAGTTGTTGGAGTGGTAGCTAAGCAAGTTACGGTCACCTTGAGGACGAGCTTGATAAGCGGGTTGAGGACAGGTACCGTATGCTGCATTCACATTACTAGAAGGGTGGTCTTGGGTGGCAGTACAAGTGGTGTAAGAGTGAGGACCCCCGCAGATTTCACATGGTTGGCTAACAGCATTGACTTGAGCGTCTTTAGCGTTTTTAGCGTTGATGCTGTTAGTGTTGCTGGCGGTTTGGGTAGCAAGCGTTTCAAGAAGCGCAGTGATTTTGTCAATTCGCTTGTCACTGTCACTAGTACTAGCACTAGCGACATTGGTCCGCACACTCTTGGTTTGTACACAAGACTTATTCTCAATGATATCCCAAGCAGCATTGGAAGTCTTAGCCAAAAGATTACCCCCCGAGGCACTGTTTAGTGAATCTTGGTCATTCATGCTTAAACCATTATAAAAAGTATTGATTTGATGCACTTTGGTAAAACCATGTTGTGGGCATTTTCTTAAAAGATCTTTAAAACGGTCCCAAGATTCACTAAACGACTCATCGTACTTTTGTTCAAAATTTATGATTTCATTCCGCAAAGCGGTAGTACGAGAGGGTGGGAAGAAGTAATTGATAAACTTGGTTTCCAAATCCGTCCAAGAAAGAATACTCTGTGGCGGTTCCTTAGCAAGCCAATGCTGGGCTTGTCCCTCTAAAGAAAAGGGAAAAAGTTGTAGACGGATTACCTCTTGTGGAACACCATTGAATTTGACCGTATTAGTGAGTTGCAAAAATCTCTTGATGTGGTCATGTGGATCATCAATGGTACGCCCCAAGAATGGTTGAGCAGAGACCATCTGGATAAAGCCGGATTTGAGCTCAAAATTGTTAGCTGCAATCGCTGGTATAACAATTGGATCAGTGTTGCCATCTACATGGGCTTGCAGCAGTTCAATCATCGGGCGATTATCCGGTAGAGGCTCATGGTTGTTGTTATTATTGTTGTTGAAAGGTGGGTTGTTATTGTTATTATTATTGTTTTGAGGTGGTATGTTGTTGTTGTTTTGTACACCGGCCATGTCTAAGTTATCGAGAGGCTCGGGCTCTTGATAAGACGTTGATCGAGTGCGCATACACCTGCAAAAGAACTAACAAGGCAAAAACAAAGCAAAAATATTTTTGGTTTTTTTATGTTTTTTAATTTTTAGGATTTTTGAAAATTTTATATTTTTTAGGGTTTTTGAAAAATTTTATGAAAAACTAACGTTCACGGGGAACGGATCCCAAAATCCAAGTTCTCACAAAAAACTGTTGATCTTAACGAGAAGAGCCGGCAGCGGCGCCATTTGAAATTTGTGTTTTGCACTGGGTTCTATATTCTCTCGATATCCTCTCGAATTGATTACAGCTCTAAGTGGAATGATTTGTTCTTGGTTAATAAAAAGGTGATGGTTTGTTTATCTATTTTAAACTAATGACAAGTAATTAAGTGTCGAAGAGTAAGCTTAAAGCTTTAATGATTAGAGTAAAAAAGGCGAGTGTAAAAATAAATGTTTGAAAACTTTAAGATTATACTAGAAAATAAATGATCACTAAATAAAAACTAACACTTGGAAAACTTTGTAAAAATATGAACTTAGTTGAAAAGTACTAAAAGAAAGTAAGAACGGAATATAGCAAAAAGTTCCAATCTGAATAAACAAACTAGGCCCGATCGGAATGTATTCCGATCTGATTGATCGGAATGTAAACAAGAGAGCAATCGGAATAAAACACAATGATGTTGATCGGAATATATGAATTTGACAATGATCGGAATAAGGGACAAGAGGGCACAATCGGAATATCTAAAAACTTAAGGCAATCGGAATATATTTGAAACTTACCAATCGGAATAGTACAAAGAGGTCCCAATCGGAATGATCAAAATAGGTTACAATCGGAATATTAAAACAAGTGCAATCGGAATACTCTAAACCTTTTCCGATCTACTGATCGGAATAAAGGGGTGTCCCTGGTCGGAATAACAGGTCGGAAAAGGGCTTTGCCCTTTCTGAAATCAATGTTGATCCGAGACTTTTGCAAGGGTAATAAGCTATTGGATTAAGCTAAAACCCAATACTAGCACGAATCCAACAATAAGCTGAACAAATAAGCACTAAAAACAACTTTTCTAACTTTTAATAAGCAAACTTATAAATCGAATCAATAAAGAAATGAACTTTTCATAAAAACTTTAAAAAGTAAATAAGCTAAACAAACAATTAAGCCAATAAGAACAAGGATCTTAAAGCTTATTCGTGTATAGACTTAAGGAAACATAAAAATATTAACTTTTTAAGCACAAAATCATTGATGAACAACACGGATCATACGAGATTTGTACCAAAATCAATCAAAATCAAAGAAAGGAAGGATGAGATTAAAGATTAAAAGCTTGAACTAAACTTGATTAATGAGAAATAATACAAAGTTTTGATCTTGATAATAGAAAAAGATGAAATCTAGTGAGAGAAAGTTTAGAACTTTCTCTCTCTAAAACTAGAGAGAATGAATGAAACTAAAAACTACCTAAAAGACTAAATGTAAAACTAAGTGCAAATTTTGTGAAGTAAAGTCCTATTTATAGGCAAGTCTTGTGGGCTTTGTGAATGGGCTTGGTTTTGGGCTTCTTTTCTTCTTCCTTCTTTAGTCTTCTCGTCTCTTTAAATAAACGTTTCCGACTTTGGATTTTTAGAAGTGTCGGTGAATAATTCCAACTCGTCTTATAATCTTTTATTTAATAGACTCGAGTTCTTCGACATATATGAATCTTCCATCTTTGGCTCTATTCTTCGATAAATCTTCAAATAGGCACAATGACTTCAAATCTTTTGCATCCCTTTGACAATAGACTTCATCTTGGGTCTTTTTCCTCGATAAAACCCGTGCAATCCCATGTTTTCTTCAATATTCATCCGGTTGACTCTGAAAACACAATAAACACAAAAACCACGCATAATTCCAAACAAATGATATTAAATAAGTGTTTTGGTCTTGTTTTAGCCAGAAATAAGTGGTAAAAGGATGGGTGTTTTCACACCTATCAATAAGAATGGTAATGAACTTTTCATACGTTTAAAATCAGTGAATTCTGGATAGGTAGAAATATATACACATATATCTGGGACTTAACAGTAGCTTTAAGGTTAGGGCAAGTGGCAGGTTTTAGCTAACATGTATAAAAGTGTGAATATTCCTTTTACAGAAACCATGGGTATGTTTAAGTGGACGTTTGACTTAAAGTTTTGAGACCTAAAACTGGGACTGTTTTGTGTAAAATTATGAACGGGATAGCTATTAAACTTAATCAAGTTAGGGACTTGTTAAGGAAGGGTAATGGGGTGATTAGAGCTTAACAATGAGGTATTTATATGGGAATAGACTAGATGTCCATCATAGGTTGATGAGCCATCTTAGTGATTGGTTCGTGTATTGATTTCGTGTTTTTGGTTTGTTAGCTTGTTGCTAGTGCGAGGACTTGTGAAGAAGCTATCAGGTGAGTTTCATAGTCCCATGTTTACTTTTGATTTTGACTTCCAGATGGGATGGAAGAGACACTGTGTTGAGTTATTTTCTAAATTGATGCTGTGAATGTGTTTGTGATTTGAGATGGACTTGTGTGTACATTATGTGATTAACTGCTATATGATTTTTGATTGTGTATGATTTGGATCGGGGGACACGTGCCGTCTCAGTTATTATGGTTTGACAAGGTAGTGGCCTTGTGGTTTGACAAGGTAGTGGCCTTGTGGTTTGACAAGGTAGTGGCCTTGTGGTTTGACAAGGTAGTGGCCTTGGGATAGGTACATAGTGTGATCATCTATGGTACCATGTTGTTTGGCAAGGTAGGAGCCTTGGATTTTGGTTTGGAATGATTGATCTTGAATGCTAGTTGTTAATACATAATTGTAGAACATTGTCCATATGTTATTGTATTGGTGTTTGTTATTCACAGCTTGTAAGTGATTTAGCGTTGAAGTCTAAACCTATGACTCTCACCAACTTTATATTGACGTGTTTTAGTGTCTCTTTCAGGTGATAACGTGGTTAAGCGTGAGAACTTATGTGGCTAGGATTTGGAGAGCGTAGGAATGCATATAGAAGGATATCCCCGTTTCCTTCTTAGTTTACCTTTATGTTTTTTTATAAGTGATGCATGTTGGCACCTATATGTTTGATATGTTTGTGTTATTTGTTTGTCTCGGGTAAATGGTAGTACTGTTACCTATTTACCTAGACTCCTGCATATTGAGATATTGTCATGACATTTGTGTCTCCATTTATGACATTTCTTATTTCATTTAGTTATCTCTATAGACACGCCATGTTGTGATGATATCCATACGTCGCGCCCCATATTCCGCCATGGTGGTGTGTGACAAGAGGAACAGTATCAAAAGGTTAACACATGCACTATAGAAGTAAAGGCTTTCAAACAGGGTGTTTTAGGATCGTATTTTCTAAGGATTAGGCATTGTATGGTTAATCTATTGAATGACGGAAGAAATGGAAGAACTTAGAGAGAGAAAGGTAGAGAGAGAAAGGAGAGAAATGAAAGAAAGAAGGAATGTTGTAAATTGTAAGTGTTCAACCCCTCCTAGCATGCTAGGAGGGGGGTCTATATAGCCCACCCTACATGTGGGCTATATGGGCTATATTGGATCACGAGCTCAATATCATTGGAGTGACCGATCCTTTCTAAATACGTAAAAACGTATTTCCAACAATCTCCCCCAAAGGGAGGTCACTCCAAGTTACAATGTCCTAAATAGTCTATAGCTCGTGATCTATGCTAACAATGATGTGACCGAGACTTTCCTTGGAAAAACGTATTTCCAACAATCTCCCCCAAAGGGAGGTCACACCATTTTACAAAATCTTAAACCTAGCATACTATGCTTGAGTCTTCGATCTTGTTCTTGTGAATATGCTGATGAGATCTTTGACTTTAGTCTTGAGCATGTTCTCTTGCCTTGACCTTGTGCATTCATTACTAGTGATATTTGCCTCCTTGTGACTTCATGTTCCATATACTTATACTTTTATAAATTCTTGAAAGCTTCAGAGTTTGATACAGCGGAAGACTTGACTTTTAGACTTTCTTGAATTTGTTGAAGTATTAAGTGCAGAAAGCATAAGCATGTGTTGACGACTTCTTCTGGATTGTACACCGCAATGCCACCTTCTTGTTACGCTGCATAAGACAGTTAGCAACAAAACATATACACGGATGAAATGGCCTTGAACATTTCATTCTAATTCGGTAGCATTTTACCTCCGGTCGGTGAAGACCGTTGGACGATATAAAAATATTGTACTTGTGACAGGTAGTTTCAATTAAGAACCTCCTTGACAAGATTTCACGGGTAAACCCGTTCTCTTTATTCGACCGTCCAAAGCTGACTGCAAACATAAAGAGTGAATCATTTGGATAAAAATATCCACATGATTTTGAAGCCGTCAATTCATGTTCTTGGAACAAGTGAAATTCAATTAAGAACCGCACCATCGTTTCTTTCCGGTTGTCACGAGCTTGATTCATATAGAATCTTGCAAGTTACCCACCAAGTGCTGTTTGAGGTTAACACTAGAAGGATTTCCACTCATCATTGTGAATACTCCGGTATCACTCTGAGTGTTCTGGCAAGATCACTAAGATATTGTGTAGAGGCCTGGAACGTGTTTAAATTCATTTAAGAATTAAACCACTATTGCTTTCCAGTTATCACAAGTTTGATTCATAAAGAATCGCACAAGTCACCTACCATGAGCTTTTTGATATTCGCTCAAGAAGGATTTCCATCTTCATTGTAAATTATTTCGTATTACTCGAATGTTCAGGCAAGATCATGAAGATCTTGTGTAGGACTCTTAGGATCTTTCTTACTTTTCACAGTGTGTGAAGAAGAAAGGAAATATGAAAGTGTGTCCTAATGAGATATTTGATGATCTCAAATGGCTCTAGACTCAATCTTGCATTTTGGATTTTTAGTGATCGGAGGCTGGAGAGGAGTGCCACCATTTCAATACCAATTTATTCGGAGTGAATAAGTCAATAGATAACGTGTTGTCTCCGTGTGATTAAAACACATATCTTTTAAGAGATATCTGAGTTAGCTGGGATGGGTTGTGCCTTGCATCACTGGGTCCATGATGTCTGTCTTCAATATCAAGAATCATTAAACAATGATCTTAATAGCATATGTATTGACCCGGTTTCTGCCTAAGTTGTAAGGAGGGCTTCTTTCTTTACACCCTTTATCTTTACAATTCTTTTTCATTCTTCAACCCCTTTAATGCTTACCAATACGTCATCACTAGCACCTTGTTGTGATTGTTCCAGTGCTAACTTAAGTACTTGGTCGGCATTCAGCTACGTTCACAATCTTTCTCCATCTTTCCTAAGGACTACTATTTCTAGCTATGGAATGTCCTTGGGAAGATTCCTTCGGTTCTAGAGGAATCATTGGACTTTAGCCTATCCTACCATCCTTATGTCACCATAATCTTCACCGTCGTGAATAGAGATGTTTTGGGTAAGTGTAGGTCACCATGAAATCCATTTTGAAGTGCAAATCCATTTTTCTCCCCCTTAACATATGCCACGATATCCGAAAACATTTCGCACATGTCGGGATGAGCTAGCACGTTAAGTCAAACCATTTGTGATTAATCATTTCCCATATTAAATCACATTTTCTCCCCCATATTAAAAATATTAACCCAATCGATATTTTTAATATCAACTGATTTAATAGCATTTTAAGAAAATTTGGGAAGAAAAATGCAAATCCGATTATCTTCATGAATTACACAAGCTCCCCCTCAAATTAATGAGAGTGTGCGGAAACGTAAATTAAATACCTTTTAAACACAAGTGTAAGGTATTTATCACGTGCAAAGATCATATATGATAATGTATTCACAAGATTAGCAATTTACGAGGTTGGACCTGAATGATGGAGAACATCATATGAAAGATTCACATGGTTCTTGTTCACGAATGTTGGTCACCTCGTCACGTCTGAATTTATCTCTTGACTCCATGTGTATGATTGATATCGTTGTTTTGACACCAATATGTGAACTTGGCACTCTCGGCATCAAGGATTCTGAATGCTGGACAATTGCTCCCCCTCAATTGTTGACCCGTGTTCTATTGAAAGAGCTGTAGTCACCGTTTGAGTAGTCGCATCGTCGAGTATGTAGATATCAATTGTAAATTGCTACGGATGGTGGAGATGATAACTTCATAAAAAAAACAAGACTTCTCTTGTTTTAACAAATAAATGCACTGAATCGTACATATATTCGTGTTAGATTGTGTTATAACGTAAACACAATCCCTTACATGGTTATAAAGTAAACCATGTCCGAGAAAATTAATTCTCGTTGTTGAGTCAAAGCTTTCCGGTGAAATGCTTGACTTGAGTATGAAAAGCGGGTTACTATCTGAAATAATAACAAACCATTTTGAGCATGTTTTAAAACATTTGAACTTCTGCTCGAACTTTATTTACAACCCCGTGTCATTATTGAATGACATTTCTAGTATCGTAAATATTATCGATTCCAGAAGACATGCCCTTTTTATCAAAATATTTTTTGAACACGCAATTTTGAAAGATTTAGAAAAAAAACCTTTTTGAGAATTTCTCGAAAAATTGTGTTCAACGTTTTGAAAATCAATTACTTGAGCTTAAGATGTTGAATATCTTGCAAAACGAGCTCAAGTCCGAGAAGTTGTAAACTTCCCGTTGTTAAGGATAAGTTTATCATCGGCGATAAATTTCCTTTTAATTGAAGAACGAGTCCTAAGTTGACATTTACTTAGAAGTCGTTTTCATGAGCTTGAAAAACTTTGAATGTTTTAACGTAAAGCTCATGACCGAAAAAGATGAATTTCTCGTTAAGAAGAAAAGTTCTCTTATTTAAAAGATACACTTTACTTTGTGAGCTTAAAACTTGGAATGTTTTAAGACAAGCTCATGACCGAGAAAAATGAATTTCTCGTTACATGGATAAACTATCTTTAAAGATAAGCTCTCCTAAAATTCAAGTCCGAGTTACAGTCTGATATTTAACTGTAAGTCATTGTGCATGAGCTTAAAAACTTCGAATGTTTTTAATATTAGCTCATGCCCGAGAAAAATTAATTTCTCGTTGTAAGGATAAGTTTATCATCGGCGATAAACTTTCCTTTATTTGAAGAACGGGTCATTGTCTGACATTTAACAATGAACCATTTTACACGAGCTTAAAACCGTTGAATAGTTTTAAAGTAAGCTCGTGTCCGAGAAAATTTAATTTCTCGTTTTTGAGGATAAGTTTATCATCGGCGATAAAATTTCCTTTATTTGAAGATCGGGTCATCATCTGATATTTAATGAAGAGCCTTATACACGAGCTTAAAATCTTTGAATGGTTTTAGGATAAGCTCGTGTCCGAGAAAAATTAATTTCTCGTTTTGAGGGTAAGTTATCGTTGCGTAGATAAGCTTCCCTTTCTCTAAAGTTCGGGTCACAGACTATGATTTGAATGTGAGCCATGTACACGAGCTTAAAATCTTTGAATAATTTTAATTATAGCTCGTGCCCGAGAAAAATTAATTTCTCGTTGTAAGAATAAGTTTATCATCGGTGATAAACTTTCCTTTCTTTGAAGCACGGGTTACAATCTGTGATCCGACTGTAAGCCTTTTTACACGAGCTTAAAACCTTTGAATAGTTTTAACGGAAGCTCGTGTCCGAGAAAATTTAATTTCTCGTTTTGAGGATAAGTCATCATCTGGATGAACTTTCCTGTCTTTTGAGGGCGAGTTACAGTCTGTTATGTGACTATAAGTCCTTTTACACGAGCTTAAAACCTTTGAATAGTTTTAACGGAAGCTCGTGTCCGAGAAAATTTAATTTCTCATTTTAAGGATAAGTCATCATCGGGATGAACTTTCCTGTCTTTTGAGAGCGAGTTACAGTCTGTTATGTGACTATAAGTCATATACACGAGCTTAAAACCTTTGAATAGTTTTAACGGAAGCTCGTGTCCGAGAAACTTTAATTTCTCGTTTTAAGGGTAAGTTATCGTTGCGAGATAAACTTCCCTTTCTTTAAAGAACGGGTTACGGACTGTGATTTGTCTATAAGCCTCTGTGCATGAGCTTAAAAACTTGGAATGTTTTCGATATAAGCTCATGCCCGAGAAAACTTAATTTCTCGTTGTTAGGATAAGTTTATCATCGGCAATAAACTTTCCTTTCTTTGATGAACGAGTTACAGTCTGTGATGTGACTGTAAGTCCTTTTATCAAAGAAATGGATATTGAAATGAAGAAAAAAAATTAATAAAAACACGCAACACCAAAAAGACGAGAAAAATTTTAGAAAGAAGAAGATTTTTACCACCAAATCAATAGAAAAATTACACGCAAATCCAAAGAATCAACCAAAGCTCTTGATACCAATTGTAGGATCGTATTTTCTAAGGATTAGGCATTGTATGGTTAATCTATTGAATGATGGAAGAAATGGAAGAACTTAGAGAGAGAAAGGGTAGAGAGAGAAAGGATAGAAATGAAAGAAAGAAGGAATGTTGTAAATTGTAAGTGTTCAACCCCACCTAACATGCTAGGAGGGGGGTCTATATAGCCCACCCTACATGTGGGCTATATGGGCTATATTGGATCACGAGCCCAATATCATTGGAGTGACCGATCCTTTCTAAATACGTAAAAACGTATTTCCAACAGGTGTTGTTAAACTAGAAGATAATATAGTTTTGTATAAATAGGCTCAACAAAACTATGAAGAGAAAATTAGGATTTTGACTCTTCAAATGAGGGAAAAATACGTGGAAATTAAAGCTTTTGAAAGACAACTTTTAAAAATAAATACTGAAAATGAAGCTTTAAAAACCAGTCTTTGTAAAGAAAGGGAAGTAATTAGTCAATGGCAACAATCCTCTAAGGGATTAGGAAAGTTGGTTAATTCACAAATGGGGTATTATGATAAAACAGGCCTAGGATATATTAAGGATCAACCTGGGATAACCTTAACTAACAAGGACTTATCAAAATTGATTTTTGATAGTTTTGGTGAGGTAGATGATACACTTGAAAATGATAGATATGCTGAAGGAATGAAGGCAGTTCCTCCACCAGTATCTGGAATTTTCATGCCCCTTGTAATGATACCAGTATAGAGTTAGAAGATCCTAAGATTAATAATGTCTTTAACTCTAGTACTGTGTCTCAAGAAAATACTGATGTGACCAAGAATATTGTTTATCCACCTCTAATGAAGAACTTTGTTTCTAAGGAATCCGAGACTAGTTCTGCTCCCAAGCAGGTAAAAATTCCTAGCAAGATATTGGAAAACAATAATCAACATACTAAAAACAAAAGGGTTGGGCTAGGTTTTGAAAAAGTAAAGTCAAAACAACCTTTTGGGTCTTCTTTAAGAAGAAAAGGATGTTATGTTTGTGGTAGTCTAAGTCATTTTATCAAAGACTGTACATTACATGAAGATAAAATTGTGAAACAAATGGCTACACAAAGGGTCATGAAAAATAGTAATGGGAAAAATGTACAAGGTTATAGGAAACAAAAACTAAAAGATGACAAACCTATGTTTGATCACACAAGGGTAGTTAAACAGGTTAAAAATTATCCTACCAAAAGTTTTGTTCCTAGGGGCAGTACTTATGAAGCAAGGACTTGTATCCGTAAAGTCTGGTAAACCAAGTACCGGCAAGCTTAAATCTACAAGTACTGCCAGACCAAACTCAAGTACTGTTGGTTTAAAGTCTGTAAAACCAATGTTCTCCAAGACTTCTAAGAAGGTTTTTGAAAAAGTTAAAGCACCTAGAAGGAAGGACAAGAACAAATCAGTACAAATGTGGGTTCCTAAAAGAGTTATACCATGTGTTAAAGCAAGTACCGCTCAAGCAGTACTTAAGTCAAAGAAGTCAAAGCACATAGAGTCACCCTATGAATTTGACTACATAAATGAAACCATGAAGTATAAGAGTAAAAGTTGCATTACTAGGAATGCTTCAGTACAAACTCTAAAATGTATAGGTCCCATAAGATCCGAGCCAAATGTGGCTTGGGTCCCTGTTAAAACCTAATAAGTTTTATTTTTGTGCAGGGGCATCTCATTGATGAATTAAAAGATAAAGGAATTGTAGATAGTGGATGCTCAAGACACATGACAGGGAACAAAGATTTTCTTGCTGAATTTGAAGAATTCAGAGGAGGACCAGTAGCCGTTGGGGGTAGCAAAGGTCGAATCACTGGCAAAGGGAAAATCAACACAGGAAAGTAGGAATTTTAAGATGTCTTCTTTGTGAAAGAATTGAATGAGTTCAATCTCTTTTCAGTATCACAAATGTGTGATAAGAAGAACAAGGTGCTATTCACAGACAAAGACTGATTGGTGTTGTCCAAAGACTTTGAGATGCCCAAGGAATCTCAAATACTGCTTAAAGTACCCAGGCAAGAAAATATGTACACCTTTAATCTTCATACTATTACTCCAACAGGTGGTATTACATGTTTGCTAGCTAAGGCTTCTTTAGATGAGTCAAATTTATGGCATAGAAGGCTAGGTCATGTGAATTTTAAGAATCTTAATAGATTGGTAAAAAGGAATTTGGTTAGAGGTTTACCTAACAAATCTTTTCAAAATGATTTCACATGTGCTGCTTGTCAAAAAGGAAAACAACATAGAGCCTCTTGTAAGACCAAGACTGTAAATACTGTGACAAAACCTTTGCATCTCTTGCATATGGATTTATTTGGTCCAGTTTCTATAAGAAGCATTAGCCATAAGACATTTTGTCTAGTCATAACTGATGATTATAGTAGATTCAGTTGGGTTTTCTTTTTAGCCCTTAAAAGTGAAACAAGTGAATTACTAAAAGATTTTATCACTTTAGTTGAAAAGCAGTTCACTAAACAGGTTTTAATCATTAGGACTTATAATGGAACAAAATTTAAGAATGTTGATTTTGATGAATTCTATAGGTCTAAAGGAATTAAGAGGCAATTTAGTAATCCTAGAACTCCTCAATAGAATGGAGTAACTGAAAGGAAGAATAGGACATTAATTGAGGCTGCTAGAACTATGCTGGTTGATTCACTTTTGCCAAATACCTTTTGGGCTGAAGCAATCAATACTGCATGTTATGTGTTAAATAGAGTCCTAGTATCTAAGCCTCAAAATAAAACACCTTATGAACTGTTGACTAATGTAAAGCCTAACATAAGTCATTTAAAACCTTTTGGGTGTCATGTGTCCATACTACATACTCTTGATTACTTGGGAAAGTTTGATGGAAAGTCTGATCCAGGATGTCTTGTAGGATATTCATTGCAAAGTAAAGCATATAGGGTTTACAATTTGGCAACTAAGAAAGTTGAAGAAAATGCTCATGTCAATTTCTTAGAAAATAAACCCAATGTTCCAGGAATAGGTTATGCTTGGATGTTTGACTTAGATTATCTAACTAACTCCATGGACTACTACTCTTTGCAAAAAGATTGTCAAACAAAAAATGCATGTGAGGAGTCAAGTGCAATTAATACAGGTACTCAAGAAGATGTTTCTTCATCAGATGAAGATGTTCACATCTATGTGCCTAATATGCCTACTGTTACTCCCATATCTGCAACTCCCAAGAAGCAAACCATGCCATCAAGTGATGATCAAGCCTCTCATGAGCTTCAGAGGCTTCAAGATCAAGAAAAGAATGCTACATCTGCTAATAAGCATTCAGGAGAAGAATCTTTTGAGTCACAACACTCAGCAGTACATACTATACCTAGTGGTACTTCATCTGCAAGTACTACTAAGTCAAAATCTGCTAGATCTGCTGACTCCCTAGAAGAGATTTTGCAAGCATTGGACGATGAAGACTTATATGCCAGTCCAGCTGAAGGAATCTTCTCCAAAGCTTCCTATGATGAGCAGGGTGCAATAACTGACTTCAACAACTTGGAAATTGAAATTCCAGTCAGTTCTATTCCCACTCATAAAGTCAACAACAACCATCCTGCTACTCAGATTATTGGTGATCCAAAATATGTTGTACAAACCAGAAGAAAACTGCAAACCAATATTGAAACTCATGCACTAGTGAGTTATGTCAAACAACAGCAGAGCACAAATCATAAAGATACTCAGCATTGATTGTTTGCCTGTTTCATATCTCAAGTAGAGCCCTAAAAAATCTCTCAGGCTCTTGATGAAGAAAGTTGGGTGGATGCCATGCAAGAAGAATTAACACAATTTGAGGTACAAAAGGTTTGGATTCTTGTGGATCTTCCCTCAGGAAAAAGAGTAATTGGTACAAGATGGGTCTTCAGGAACAAGAAGGATGAAAGAGGGGTTGTTGTGAGGAACAAGGCAAGACTTGTTGCTCAACGCTACAAACAGGAAGAAGGGATAGACTATGATGAGGTTTTTGCACCAGTGGCAAGGATAGAAGCCATTAGGTTATTTTTGGCCTTTGCATCATATATGGGATTTATAGTCTATCAAATGGATGTGAAAAGTGCCTTTCTATAGGGTACAATTTCAGAGGAGGTATATGTCTCACAACCTCCAGCTTTTGTAGATCCTAAATTCCCCAATAGAGTCTACAAAGTTATCAAAGCACATTATGGTCTGCATCAAGCTCCAAGAGCCTGGTATGCAACTTTATCCAACTTTCTGCTAGAACATGGATATAGGAGAGGAACCATTGACAAAACTCTGTTCATCAAGAAAAATGCCAGAGACATTATTCTAGTTCAAGTCTATGTTGATGACATCATTTTTGGTTCTACCAAGAAGACATGGTGTGAAGAGTTTGAAGCTTTGATCAAAGGAAGATTTCAAATGAGTTCTATGGGAGAACTAACTTTCTTTTTGGGACTACAAGTCAAACAAAGGAAAGATGGGATATTTATCAGCCAAGATAAATATGTTGCTAAAATCTTAAAGAAATTTTCATGTATGGATACAAGGAGTACAAGCACACCTTTTGAAGCCAAGAAATCTTTATCAAAAGATGAACATGGAGAGGATGTTGACATTCATCTCTATAGGTCAGTGATTGGTTCATTGATGTATCTTACTACTTCAAGACCAGATATAATGTTTGTTGTGTGTGCATGTTCAAGATTCCAAGTTCATCCAAAGGTGTCACATCTTTATGCTGTGAAGAAGATTTTTAAATATCTTAAAAGTCAACCTAATTTAGGATTATGGTATCCTAGAGACTCCACCTTTGAATTGGAAGCTTACTCAGATAGTGACTATGCTGGAGCAAATCATGATAGGAAATCCACAACAGGAGGTTGTCAATTCCTAGTAGAAGACTCATATCATGGCAGTGTAAGAAGCAAACCATTGTTGCTACTTCTACAACTGAAGCTGAATATGTAGCTGATGCTCATTTATGTGGACTAGTACTTTGGATTCAAAATCAATTATTGGACTATGGGTTCAATTTCATGAACACCAAGATTTACATTGATAATGAAATGTTGGGAATCTAAACTTGTTAGATTCCCTGATCATAGATTTAAACATAACTAGGCTGTTAGATAGTCCCTTGCCTATGCCTAGGAGGCAGGCAAGTTTCGCAAGACTCACAGAGATCCAAGTCTCTGTGAGCAACCTCAGAGGAGTCCATGTCAGAGACATTGTCAAGGAAGTCAAAGATTACTTGAAGACATACTCATTGGCTGTGATGGATAACAGCCAAGATGTATCAGGGACTCTGAGGGGTTGAGGGTTAATAGGGGTGGCAATACCCTGTTAACACTCAGCACACTTTGGACATGCCATTTGTGTGTTCGAGACTATGAAGAAAAAGGAAACTGTTTTGACAACTGTTTCCTTAAAGCATAATGGAAGACTACCAAGAATAGAAGGACATCATGTTACTGATGTGGGAACTTGTAAAAGCTTGTGTAGTCACCATCAAGTACTATTTAGGTCAATCTCGTAACACTATAAATAGGATGTGTATCCATGCATTAATGTTTAACACTTTGAGATATTCATAACATTATTGCATATAACTTAGTGAATCAAACAGGTACGACTGTATTCATAAGTTAGGGTTTATATTTGTTCAAAGTGTGCAGAACACATTGTCATCAAACGGTGTTATCCATAACACTTGTAATTCTTTATTATACAATAATAAGATTACGTTTGAAAAGTAATACCTTGTGTTGATTAAGTTAAGATTAGGGTTTCTTGCATTAATTAGGGACTTTCAATTGGTATCAGAGCGGTGTTTGATATTAAAACCTTCAAGAAACATCGTTCTCAGTTTTATAATCAAGATCCACCATGCCAGAAACTTCTAACCCACCACAATCACCTTCCACAAACCCATCTTCACCAAGACTCAACCCTCCTGCCAATGACGATGATCTACCCCAACTTCTTGAATCAAGAGGTGGATCACACGTCACAAGTGTACCAGTCTTTGATGAAGAAGATTTTGCCAGTTGGAAGAGTCAATTTCTTGTATATCTTGATGGGCTTGAACCTTTTCTTCTAGAAATTTTAGAAAATGGTCCTTATATTCCCATGGCGCTTACATCCATTGAAGAAAACCCTCTTCCCAAACCTCTCAAACAATGGACTCCAGCTGATAGGAAATTGGAAAACCAAGATAAACGTCTCAAAAGCATCATAATATCCTGTCTTCCCAAGCATATCATGAAGTCTGTCATTCAGTGTCCCACAGCTAAACAAATGTGGACAGACCTCATCCTTGGCCATGAAGGACCCTCTAAAACAAGAGAGACAAAGATTCAGGCACTCAGACTTCAGTTCAATGCCTTCAAGTCACTTGTAGG
This sequence comes from Glebionis coronaria, assembly GCA_025667525.1. Taxonomy (NCBI): domain Eukaryota; kingdom Viridiplantae; phylum Streptophyta; class Magnoliopsida; order Asterales; family Asteraceae; genus Glebionis; species Glebionis coronaria. Next base: position 489,884,989 of record CM046874.1, read on the forward strand.
TGAAAAGGTTCAGCAAACCTATACTAGGCTGAAGATTCTTCTCAATGACTTAGCAATGAATGATGTCATTATTGGTCAAGCTGAGATCAATGCCACTTTTGTCAACAGCCTTCCAAGAAAGTGGCTGAGCATGAATCAGACTCAGAGAGCTAACAACTCAATCAAAAATGATACCCTTGCTTAGCTCTATGGAAAGTACAATTATGAAGAAGGGCTGATTGATACTATTTACAAGTCAGAGACGGAAAGATTTGTAGTCCAAGGAGCATCTTCCAAAGCATTGATCTCTGCAACACATCCTCATGACAGCGATTCTGACGTTGAAGAAGATACCCGTAGCAGCCAAGAGTTCTTGACATACCTTAATGCAGAGTTCCATGAAAGAGCCTTGCTAGCCAACCAAAGAAGATACTTTAAAAGATCAGTAAGAGTAGGATCAGCTAGTAAACCAATTGACAGGTCAAAAGAAACTTGCTTTGCCTGTGGAAAGCTTGGACATTTTAAAAAAGACTGTCCTTCCACCAAGACATCCTCACCCTCTTATCCATCATCTTCATCCAAACCTTACAAGTTCAAACAACATAATAACTCATCTCATCAATCCAATTCATCACACACTGAGAAGAAGGATTACAAAAATAAGTACAAGGCACTTAAAGCTGAGTTAGAACAAATGAACTTGAAGATTGAAGCTCTGTCCAAGAAGAAGGGTAGTGAGAAAAAGACAGAGAAAGGGTTGGTTGCTGAAACATATGATTGGAATGATGAACCACTGACCTCAGATGAAGAAGATACCACCAGAGTCAGGGCCTTCATGGCGATAGCTGAGGATGAACCAGCTGTTGGAAAAGGTGATGCAAGATCAGGACAATGGGTTGACATCACAATGAGAAAGGTACACAGGCTTTTATCCATGTCTGATAGTGATGAACGTAAGCATGTCCTTGATTACACCATTGTTGATTTACACTTTTTTGAGGAACAAAGAAAGAACCTACTTGATAAGTTTCACTATGTTAAATCTGAAATGCTAAATGCTAAAGCTGAATGTGAAACTCTCAGGCGGGTTAATTTAGAGAAAATATCCCTGCAAAATGAAGTAGCTAGATTAACCTTGAAAAACATTGCTTTAAATGATCAAGTCTCTGAATTAAACAAGGTTATTGAAAAATGGTTGTGTGCTAGGTTTACTATAGATCAATTTCTTAGGGATGAAGTGCCTGCTGACTTAAAAAGGGATATATCTGCTAAGAAAAATAAGCTGAGAATTCTCACCAAACCCAAAGACATTGTCTTTAAATCTACAGAGACTATTCATATGTCAGATACCACTTTGACTAATGACCCTGTCTCTGAAGATGTGGCTGAGCTACCACCCTTGCCCAAACTCTCTGGAGTTGAACCCAGCAGTTCTTCTAGATCTACTAAGGGTGAACTTAGGACAGATATTGAGAATCCTCCAGCTAAAGTTTTTCATGTGCCTGCTAAACAAACTGGTAAACAAGTAGCTTTTAACCCTGTTACTACTAAAGCTGTGAATAAGGTTGACCCTACCACTGAAGATCGCCTGTTGTCTCTTATTAAAGAAGTAGAACTCTTGAAACAACACATTAAGACTTCTGCTGAATGCTCTACTTCTCATGAACCTAAGTCAGTCCTAGGTGAACCCAAAGGGGAAAGGTTAATCAAACCTTATTGCAATGTATGTAAAAACTCTCACCATACGACTTTAGATCATGACAAACACATGGCAGCTAAAAGAGCTCAGACACCCTCTAGGGACAGACCACAGAGTTCCAAAAGACAACAGGAAAATTACAAACCTTATCCTCCCTGTAAATTATGTGGGTTCACAGACCATCACTCAGACGAGTGTGGTGACTTCCCTGGGTGTGATATCTGTGGAAGTTATAACCATGAAACAATGAACTGTCCCTCCCAACGCCAAAAGTTCTTCAGGAACACAAGAGTTACTAATAAGCAATTCAGGGAACCCACTGGAAAGTGGGTTCACCATAGGAACTAACCTGTTTCTATGTATATGTGCAGAAATATCTCCAGGAATCGGTATGGTATCTAGATAGTGGCTGTTCTAGACACATGACAGGGATTCAACAATACCTGCACAGATACTCAAAGGAGCCAGGTCCTAAAGTTGTGTTTGGAGATAACTCTTCAGGTGACATAGAAGGATATGGCTCAGTGAACTGCAATGGGATTACATTTACCAGGGTTGCATATGTGAATGGTCTTAAACACAATCTTATTAGCATCAGTCAATTGTGTGATGCTGACTATAAGGTTTTGTTTACTAAGACTCAGGGAACCATATTCAACAAAAACAATGATGTTGTGCTGATTGCACCTAGAAGGAGAGATGTTTATGTAATCAACATGGTTGTGTGCTCTGAAGACAGCTCAAATTGTTTTCTTGCTAAAGCCTCTAAAAGTGTCAATTGGCTGTGGCACAAAAGACTGTCTCATCTCAACTTCAAGAACATTAACAAGATAGCCACTCAAAACTTGGTTGCTGGTCTACCTTCAGTAATGTTTTCTAAAGACAAGACTTGTTCTACCTGTGTCAAAGGAAAGCATCACAGGCCTTCATTCAAGAATAGGCAATCATTCTCTATTGACAAGTGCTTACATCTCCTTCACATGGATTTGTTTGGGCCTGTCAAACCTCAGACCATTAATCACAACAAATACACCTTGGTCATAGTTGATGAATTTTCAAGATACACATGGGTGTTCTTCCTCAGAAGGAAAAGTGATGCAGCTGAAACCATCATGTCCTTCATCAGACAGGTTGAAAATATGAATGATATTAGAGTCAAAGCTCTAAGAAGTTGTTGATGCAAAAGTTGGTTCCCACACAAACTTCTTGACCTGCTTGCCTGTCATAGACTTAACTGCCTTGGCTTCTATCCATCGTGTGAAGTAGTCCATTGCAACAATCAAGAATTTAACCCCCCCCCCCCCCCCCCCGCAGCTACAGGAAATGGTCCTGCGATGTCAATTCCCCATTTATAAAATGGCCATGGGGACGTGATAGGTGTAAGCTCCTGCTGCGGGTGCCGCGGTACTGGCCTATGCACTTGGCAATCATTACACTATGTCACACGCGTCTCTGTGCATGGTAGGCCAATAATATCCTGTTCGCAAGGCTCTAGCCACCACGGATCGTGGGTCTGCATGCATGCCGCACAACCCTTCGTGTATGTCACTGATCACGTAAGCCGCCTGGCGTGGTCCAACACACCGCAGCCACGGCTGCAAGAAAGAGCGCTTGTAAAGGATGCCTTCTCGAAGTGCGAAATGCTGCGACTTCCTTTTAATACGCCTTGCTGCTTTTTCCTCGTCTGGAAGGGTCTCATTAGTCATATAGTTGATGATTGGGGTCATCCATGTAGGTCCCTCCTCCTCAACTATAGCGGCAACCTCCCCTTCCGTTATAGATTTCTCCTTGAGTATCTCCACCAAGACTTGTTTAGACAAGTGAGCGAAGCTTGTGGATGCGATCTTGTTAAGAGCGTCCGCTTTCTTGTTCTCGCCCCTTGGCACCTGCTTGATGGAAAACTTACTGAAAGTCGCAATTAGCGACTTGACTTTTTCCAAGTACCTGACCATGTTGTCCTCCTTAGCCACATACCCACCTAGAATATGGTTCGCGACAAGCCGTGAGTCCACGTAGGCCTCAAGGTTGCGGACCCCCATTCTAGCGGCGATTTTTAAACCCGCAATTAATGCTTTATATTCCGCTTCGTTGTTAGTGGCCGTGAACTCAAAACGGAGGGCGTACGTGAATTTCATTCCTTCTGGGTTTGTGAGGATGAGACCTGCTCCGGACCCGTCCGTACATGAGGATCCATCCGTGAATAACACCCAAGGTTCCGTTGGGATCTCGTCTTGCTTAGTGATTGGTCCTTCCTCATCCGGCTTTTCGATCAGGAAATCTGCCAAGATCTGGCCTTTAACAGCCGTCCTTGGTCTGTAAGATATATTGTGCTCCCCCAACAGGATGCTCCATTTCTGTAGCCTCCCTGCCACGTCCGGTCTAGAAATAACCTGCTTGATCGGCTGATCCGTAATGACCAGAATTGGGTGCGCCTGAAAGTACCGGCGCAACCGCTTTGTAGCAAACACTAGTGCTAACACCAACTTTTCCATGGAGGAATAATTCAACTCCGGCCCTTGTAGTGTTCTACTTATAAAGTAGACCGGAGTTTGTACTGTGTCTCTATCCGTCATAAGTACCGTGCTTATTGCGCCATGAGTAGCTGAGAGGTACATAATGAGTTCCTCCTTTGGCCGGGGAGCTACTAGCATAGGGAGAGATGCAAGATGCTGCTTGAGTTGGCCGAAGGCTTCCTCGGCTTCCTTCGTCCACCGGAAGTCTCCCTTCCTAATTCACTTCTTGAGTGTCTTAAATAGGGGTAATGACTTCTCTGCGGATTTAGATAGGAACCTATTCAGTCCGGCTAACTTCCCATTTAAGGATTGCACCTCCTTCCGTGTCTGCGGGGACGGCAGTTGTATCACTGCATCCGTCTTCTCTGGGCAAGGTTTGATGCCGTTTGGATCAATCAAATATCTGAGGAACATCCCCTCAGTTGCTCCAAACGTACATTTCTTTGGATTTAACTTCATGTTAATCCTTCTCAGAGTGTCGAATGTTTCTTGGACGTCTCGGAGGAGTGCCTCCTCCGTGTGACTTTTTATCACCAAGTCATCAACATAGACTTCCAAGTTGCGGCCTATTTGTGATTCAAAAGCTTTGTCCACCAACCGCTGATATGTAGCACCGGCGTTCTTCAGTCCAAACGGCATTTTCGTATAGCAATACACGCCCTAGCTCGTATGGAACGCTGTTTTTTCTGCATCCTCCTCCGCCATCTGGATTTGATGATACCCTTTATACGCGTCCAAAAAGCATTTAAAAGGATACCCACATAGAGACTCCACCTTCCAATCGATTTCCGGTAACGGGTAACAGTCCTGTGGGCAGGCCTTGTTTAGATCCGTGAAATCCACACACATGCGCCAACTTCCGTCATGCTTCTTGACCATGACCGGATTGGACAACCACTCGTGGTAGTATACCTCGCGCATGATGCCTGCATCCACTAGTTTTCGTACTTCCTCCAATATTACTTGGCTGCGCTCAGGCGCCTGGCCGCGCTTCTTTTGCTTGATGGGTTGGTACCCTTGGCGGATCTGGAGCTTATGCTCTGCTATCGCACGTGGCACACCTGTCACATGTTTTGGCTCCCATGCGAATATGTCTAGGTTTGCACTTAAAAGAGAGCACATGGCCCTTTTGACGCTATCCGAGAGCGCCCCTCCTATGGATACCTCCTGTTCCGGATAGTCAGGGTGAATGGCCACCTTCCAATTGGGAGGTGGTGATCCATCCTTGGGTGGGACAGGTGGAGCCGGTGTTGTCACGGTGTGACACTCGGATGTTGGTACGATTGTGTTGTAAATAGTAACGATTCCCCACTCAACAGGGAATTTGATCATTCCGTGTGCCGTAGAGGGTACTGCCCAGATAGCCAAAATGCCTGGTCTGCCTATGATTCCGTAGAGGGTACTGCCCTAATAGCCAAAATGCTTGGTCTGCCTATGATTCCATTGTACGGAGAGTGTGAGCGTATCACCATGAAGTTCATCCACGCCGTAGTGGAATGTTCCTCATTCCCAATGGTCACAAGCAAACGTAATTGCCCTATCGGCCAGATAGTGTCTCCACTAAAGCCAATAAGCGGCGACGTGGCCGGTACTAATTGGCTTCTTATTTCTGGGCATAACTGCATGAAACAGTGTTCATATAGTACCTCTGCTGACGATCCTCCGTCCACATACATGCGACGGACATTATGTGTTCCAATGCTCATCTCAATAGTGAGAGGCGCATCAAACACATCGCTTGCTATGATGGGAGGGAATGAGATCTCCCTGCCGTGTGAAAATTTTTAGCCAAATTTCTGCCTGGTGCGGCGCTGTCTGGATTGGATCATGTATATGGTCGAAGGTTTGTCCTTTTGGGGATCCTTCTTATCATACTTCTTGTTGTTGTCTTTCCCATCCTTCCAATCCTTCACTAGGTGCTTGAGCTTGCCTGATTTGATCAGCGACTCAATGTGCTTCTTGAGCTGGATACACTCCTCCGTGCCGTGGCCTTTGTCATTATGGAACTCGCAAAAGCGACTTCCTTGCCGACGTTCCGGGGGAGTGGTCATTGGGGGAGGCCTTGGAAAGTTCGCCCCTTCTGTCAGCAAGATCTCCCGGTAGGACATCTTTAGGGGGGTGAACTTATCGTCCGACCGTCCGCCTTTGCTTTGGCTCTTATAGTCTGAACCCTTGTTATTGTTCTGATTACCTTGACTGCCCGACTGTCTCCGGGACTGGTCATTTGACCGGTACCCATTTCCTCGGGATGGGTAGGCCGCGGCCACAGCTGTTTCTCCCTCTATGAAATTTCTGACCCTTTCCATGAGGTCATCATATCTCTCTGGGCGCTTGTCATTGAGGCGCCTGATCAGTTCTCTGTCTGTTATGGCGTGCATGTAGTCAGAGATTTTCAGGAGCTCTGGCATGGTTCTTGTGCGCGTGCACTCATCATTGAAGCGCTCAGTGAAGGCTTCTGTGGACTCCCCCGGCCGTTGCTTGACAGTTGCCAATGAGACCGGATCCCTATTATACTTCTTCCTTTGAGTATAATTATTCTCAAAGGCAGTGCGTAGTTCCGTGAAACTATCAATGCTCCGTGGAGGGAGTGCCTCAAACTAGTCGCGGGCATTCCCGATCAAGTTCGAATTGAACATTTGGCACCATATAGGCATGGGCCATCGCTCAATTTTAGCCTGTGTATCAAATATTTTAAGGTGATCCACCGGATCACCGGACCCATCATAAGTCTTGATACACGCCGGCATGCGACGCTTGGTGTCCTCAGAATAGTTCCTTATGCGGAGGATGAACGGGTCTTCCCTGGGATCCGCCCATGGTCGGGTAAGCCTGGGGTCATCCCATGGTTCACACCATGGACGTGAAAGATCCTCCGCTTCCGCATCTCGATAGTAAGGACCATCATAATACCCGTCATTGTTTGGTGGTGGTGGAGGGGTGCGCCTAGGTCGGCGACGCTTAGGCGGATGGTCATCTGAGTCCTCTCCGGACGGGTCCGGGGACGGTGGTGGTGCCCCATCCTTTGCATAGGGACCACTTTTTTGGGATGAACCAGGAGCCTTTTTCCCAGTGTTCATCCTGACCCACACACTCGGGCGACGTGTGGTTCTGGCCAGCTCTTGATCTGGTCGCTCAGGTGAGCCATCCGACCTTTCTCCTTCTCGAGACTGCGTTAATTCCTGTATAAGGCGGTCTCCTATGCGCTCAAACACATTCCGGGGTTGAGGGGTTTCCTCGAAGGTACCCTGCTCCTGAGGCCGAGCTCTCCTTTTCCTCTGATTTTGGGAGGAGGTGGTTGGTCCGGTGTCACCAAAGTTGAGTCTGGCTTGGAGGTTCCTCCCCAGATTCAACCTTGATGCAATCCCTGGGACGATCCTTTCGAAGTTCTGCGTGAGAACTCGAGTAAGATCCTCCTCACTGAGTGGTAGGACTTCCACTTCTTCCTCCGTCGAGGGTCTGCGCGTTTCCTTGTTAGGAGGGTTTGGCGCACTCCCCGGATCAGGGTTGTCCAGGGTTGAAGTAGGCGGGGGTGTAATCGAGATCGTGCTCGTCACCTTACGGGCTGAAAACCGCTACGGTTACCCGGCCCACCTGCGAGGCGGCTAGGTGATTGGTTGGGGATGAGAATCCCCTCCCCTTGGGACTTCCGGTTCCCGGGATTCATGTTCCTGGGGTTGGCTTGCGAATGCCCCTTCGTCATTGGAAATTCGAGATGAGGTTTTGTTCTAGCTTAGTGTTATGGGTCCCACAGATGGCGCCAACTTGTTGATGCAAAAGTTGGTTGATCCTTGCTAGACCCGAATTAGGCTTAATTCGGGTTGGCTGGGCTCCGGCTCCTGCACCAAGTGAATCGTTTGGTTGGGATCCTGCACACTAAACAGCACGCGTTAGGCTTACTGTGGGAATGTTTCCCACGATTAGACTCCAGCGTGAGAGTAAGTAATCGATTTAAGGTTTATGTGAGTTTAGAGTACCAGTCGTAATACCTTTGTGGAACCCTTGGGGGTTCCTTTTATAGGCAGTGAAACCCTAGTGGGCTTTCACTGATGCTTCGGCCCCAAGGAAGAGATAAGCACCAGAATTAGAATGATTGTTATCTTCTAATTCTGGTAGTGAAGATCCTCTCGCATTGGGATAAAGATATTCCTAGACAGAATATTATTCTGTCTAACCCTATGTCGGTCATATCGGCCGCACCGGGCCGTGGGCCGCACACATGTGTACGGTTACTGTTCATCCAAGCCCATAAGCCTGAATGACATTATTCCACCCATCTGTGACGGGCCGGATACGGGTAGTACCCGTGGGCTGGGTTCGTGACCCGGTTGGGGACTATACGTCATCAGAAGTGATAATGGTACTGAATTCAAGAATCATCAACTTGAATCTTTTTGTGATGAAAAAGGGATTTCACAGAACTTCTCTTCAGCTGGCACCCCTGAACAAAATGGTGTGGCTGAAAGAAGAAACAGTACTTTGATTGAAGCAGTAAGAACTATGTTAAATGGTGCATCCTTACCAAAGCAATTTTAGGGAGAAGCTGTTCACACTGCCTGCTACACACAAAACATATCAATCATTGTCAAAAGACATGGTAAAACTTCCTATGAAGTTTTCAGAAAAAGATTTCCAGATGTCAGCTATTTTCATGTGTTTGGATGCCCTGTGTTTATTTATAACTACAGGGATAAACTTGGAAAGTTTGATGAAAAAGCTGATGATGGTTTCTTCTTGGGATACTCTCCAACAGCCAAAGCCTTCAGAGTATTCAACATCAGAAGACAAGAAGTAGAAGAAACATTCCATGTTAGATTCAATGAAGATGATGAAGTCATACAGAGAACAGGAACAGAGGGTGATGAAATTGATTTTAATGAAAATCTATCTTTCCCAAGTGATGAGTTCACAGAACCCAGACCTACCAGTCATCATCACTCCAACACTCTCACTCCTTATGTCCCTGCCTTTGACCCTCTGTCTACTCACAACATAGAAGTTCCTACCTCTCAGGAACTTGATGAAGAAGAACCTCAAACCTCTGGTGGTCCTTCTCCTTCTAATGCTATTGATGACTCACCAATTCTTCAAATCCCTGAAGACTCTCCTGCTGATAATGAAATAGCACCCCTTGATATGGCTGAAGAAGACTCTGACACTGAAGTAGTCTTTGAAGAAAGCCCTCCTAGTCAGCAGGATGAAACTCAAATTGTACCAACTGTGCCCACAAGTGTTCATGTCCTTGAGTCCCCAGCTCCTCAAAATAAGTGGTAAAGAGATCAACACATTCTTCTTGTCAACATTATTGGGGAACCTAATGCAGGGGTCACAACTAGACAGCGAATCCAAGACTCAGAGTCAGCCTCAGCCAATGAATGTCTCTTTGCTGAATTTCTCTCACAAATTGAACCTAAAAGAGTAGCTGAAGCTCTGGTAGAAGAAGGATGGGTAGCTGCTATGCAAGAAGAGATCAATCAGTTCAAAAGGAACAAAGTATGGACACTAGTGCCAGATCCACCTGGAAAGAATATCACAGGCACTAGATGGATCTATAGAAATAAGATGGATGAAATTGGGAACATCATCAGGAACAAGGCCAGACTGGTGGCACAGGGGTTCTCTCAGACTGAAGGAATTGATTATGATGAAACATTTGCTCCAGTTTCTAGACTTGAAGCCATCAGAATCTTCCTTGCTTATGTTGCCTATATGAACATCATTGTATATCAGATGGATGTAAAGAGTGCATTCCTCAATGGTGATTTGGCTGAGGAAGTGTATGTTGCACAACCTGAAGGATTTGAGAACAGCGAGTTTCCCAACCATGTGTACAGACTTCATAAGGCAATGTATGGGCTGAAACAAGCTCCAAGAGCATGGTATGAAACTCTTTCCAATTTCTTAACTGAAAATAAATTTGTCAGAGGTTCTATTTATAAAACACTCTTTACCTTCAAGGATAAGAGTGATTTCATCATTGTGCAGATTTATGTGGATGACATCATCTTTGGGTCAACAAATGTCAATCTTAGTAAACGTTTTGCTAAATTAATGACCAAGAAATATGAGATGAGTATGATGGGTGAATTAACTTACTTTTTGGGCTTTCAAATTAAACAATGTCCTAAGGGAATTTCAATTTGTCAAGAAAAGTATGTTAAGGATTTACTTATAAAATATGACTTAGCTGATTGTGCATCAGTGAAATGCCCCATGCTTCCACCCAAAAACTTGGGCCCTGATGAGTCAGGGGTCTCTGTTAATGAGACTTTATATAGAGGCATGATTGGGTCACTCATGTATCTAACAGCTAGTCGTCCAGATATCCAATTCTCCACATGTCTCTGTGCAAGGTACCAAGCTAACCCAAAAGAATCCCATCTAGTGGCTGTTAAGAGAATTTTCAGGTATCTCAAAGGAACACCATCCCTAGGCCTATGGTATCCAAAGGAATCAGGCTTTGATCTCAAGGCCTATTCAGATTCAGATTATGCTGGATGCTGTATTGATAGGAAAAGCACTTCAGGCAGCTGTCAAATCCTAGGGGAAAAATTGGCTAGATGGAGTGCTAAGAAGCAAAACTCTGTGGCTATGTCTTCAGCTGAAGCAGAATATGTCGCTGCAGCCAGCTGTTGTGCTCAGGTGCTCTGGATGAAAAGTCAATTGGCTGACTATGAAATTTTGTATGACAAAGTGCCAATCTTTTGTGACAACACCAGCGCCATTGCCATATCCAACAACCCTGTTCTTCACTCTCGTACAAAACACATTGATATCAGGTATCATTTTATCAGGGATCATATAATAAAGGGAGATATTGAGCTGCATTTTGTTCCCACAGAGCCGCAACTAGCTGATATCTTTACAAAGCCTTTGGCTGAACCTTCGTTCAACAGGCTAGTTGTTGAGCTAGGGATGCTCAATATCTCAAAGCCTGTGGCTTGATATTAAATGTGTTCATTAAATGATTGATTCTATATTAAATGTTTTTCACATGAAACTAGGTAGTTACTTTCCAAGTAAATGCAAAAAACATTCTCAAATATTTAATCATTTATTTTTCGAATAACGAGGAGACAAACAAGTTTTGAAAGGTCAAGGGGACCCACTTGAGCAGTCATTTTCGCACCTTGCATTTAATGCGGTTGAATAACTGTTCACTTAGTTTGAATATATATTGTCTCTTTTCTCTTCTCACCCACCACCATTCTCATTTCTCAAATCTAATTCTCTCTCTAAGAACCTCTCTCTCTTAACCCATTCTCCATTTTCTTTCACCTTCGACCTCAAATCCATGGCGTTTTCAGTTCCCAAAGAAGCAAATGTTAACTTCGAGATCAACGAAAGCATCCTCACCTCCAACAACGCCATTGGATGGATAAAGGCTCCCAATAGCACCTATTAAGATCTGGTCAGTTTCATGCATAATTGTGACCTAAGTGAAGCCTTCACCAAATCCCCATCCACCTTTTACCAAGAATACCTTAGGGAATTCTGGTATTCTGCTGAAGTGGTAGAAGACACTATAACATTTAGCCTTTCATGCAATGAACACCCTTTCGCCTTCTCCCTTAAATATTTCTCAAGTGTGGCCGGATTGAAGCATGGAGATGAATGCCTGAAGGTAGTTGATAAAAAGGCTGTCAAAGAAGCCCTGGCCACACTCAAACCATGCCATGATGTAAACCCTGCCCTTACACCAGCTAAGGTCCTCTCCAAATCTCCCTTGAAGATCAAGTATTTCACTCCCATGTGGCGTGTCCTCTTCACCCACATTGTTAAATCCCTGGGAGGAATGTAGGGATCCCAAGATCAGATGTCTTTCAAACATCAGGCTATTGCATATGGATTAATCTGGGGAGCTGATGTTGATGTTGGAAGCATTCTCTTCTCCAACCTTGTAGAGCAGCTGAAGGGAAGGAATCAGGTCAGGGAAAAGAAATATGCTATGTGCACTTCCTGTCTCTGATCTTCGAAAGTCTGCTGGGAGATAACTACCACAACAATGCTTTGACTGCTCTTAAGCCCTACCGCATCACAGGTGCCATCTACAAAGAAATAGGAGCTGAAGATGTCCCTGTCACCGCTCATATGATGAATGTGGCCAACCAACTACCCACAGCTGAGAAGCCCTTGCTCCCTTCTTCTGAGAAGGTGAATACTTCTAGTGTGTCTGGCAAGTCCATGTCTTTGACCTCTGGGCAGCACACTACTAAGTCCAATGCTTCTTCTGGCCAACAGCCTAAGAAGAAGAAAATCCCCTCTTCTTCCCACTCCAAAGCTGTTACTAAGGCCAAGGGAAAGAAGACTGACACCTCCTCTGTTCCAGATACTCATGTAAAAACAGATACATCTGCTGACAAACAACAGGAGTCTAGTGTCTCAAAGTCAGCTGAGACGACAGGAACCCTGTTAGCCTTAAAATGTGTGCGACTAACGGAATTACATTAGTTTCATAGCCGGGACTTGCAGGGACTAATACTGTCAAATGTAAAGTCCAAGTCCCGGGCTATATAAACCCCTCCATACTTCCATGGAGGGGTGAGGCTTATCATTTCTTTCTTTTCCTTTCTCTCACTAGAAATAAACACACTTTTCTAGTATCTCTTGTTTCTCTCTCTACCATGGCTAAACAACACTTCTATCCTCCCCGACCTCCGGATATTTTACCCGTCTTGTTAGTGAATCCAAGTTAACAATTGGTATCAGAGATAATCAGGGGTGTTTCGTGTTTTTGTCTCACGTTTTGTGTTCGTGTTTGTGTTTGATGCGTTCACGGTTTGATTTCTTTTTCATTCTCTAAATCTGTCCAAATCATTTGTGTCATTTGTTTTATCTGAGTTTTAAAATATCAGTCACTTGTATCTCGTTTTCTGGTCCATCATTTATGTTTTCTTTGTTATCTTTTCATCTCGATCTTTGTTTTTTTTATTATCCCAATTTATTGGGGAAAGGACAAAAAGATAAAAAGATAACAGATCCACCATTTTCGGTTTTAAAACCCTTTTCCGACTGTTTTTCCGATAAAGCATTCCGATGGGGTTTCTGACAGCTTATTCCGATGGGTTTTCAGATAGTCATTCCAATGGGCTTTCAGATAATTATTCCGATGAGGTGTTTGATTTATTCTGATGGACTCTATATTGATATTCCGATGGACTCAATTTTGATATTCCGATGGACTCTAATTTAACATTCCGATGGATTTTCAAGTAATATTCTGACGGTTCTGAAAACTGACTCAAATACATCACTTTACACCGTGTCAACTCGGTTAATTCTGAAAACTGACTCAAATACATCACTTTACACCGTGTCAACTCGGTATTAACCGAGTTGACCGGGTTAACTCACTGAGTCATGTATAACATCAAACAATCTCTTCCTTATCACTCCAACATCAAATCCTCATATCTAATCCTATCCCATCGTCACTTAAACCCAACTAGACTCGATTTACAAACAGGAAAAATAGATTGATCTCAGATCTGTTCTACAATTGTGAGATCTTTTAAGATCTCAAATTTTAGAACTTAAATCATCATCGATCTCTGTTCATTCTCGATGATACCGAAAGAACTATAACAAGACTGTTATGCTCTTTTCGTCGTCTCGTTTAAAAACCAGCCAACAACATGCATGCCAAGATCATTTAAAATTCAGACCAATAATCTTGATTTTATCATAGATCTTGATTGGGTATATCCCAAAATTAATATACGAATTGTGTGTGATTTATAACATATTTTTGTTATAATCAACTCATTAATTCGATTAATCTCATCATGCAATTACGAAATACCTACCCGAGATCTTGAAGATGAACCTTCTATCATTTGTGCATGTACCTTAGTAAGTCTTTGTTTGGTACATACATATCATCAATGGATCATATTATTCATGGGTTTCATTTTTCATACGATTGGTTATGGTTGCTTGTGATGTGATAAATTGGTTTGGCTGAGAAAGATGATTTGATTGAGATTGTCAATTTTTTTGTTTAATATGGATGATTCGTATGAATTGATGGATGTGTATGGAGTTTTGGGGGCGGAAATGTTGATGAGAGGATTGGGTTGTGAGTTTATGATGGATGGGAGCAGTTGAGTTGTAGCTGAGATTGAGTTTTTGGGATAGCAGTTTGAGATGGGGAACAGATGAAAAGGGGGCGGAGTATACAAGAAATTGAGTAGGTTGACTATGAGTGTTTTTAGGGTTGCTAAGTCCTTTAAATCCATTCCTCACGTTTATGGTTAATGGATCGGGCTGCAGCTATTTGGGCCCAATCTATAATGTTTGAATTAGTGGTGATGCAATGTTGGACCGTACTATCTATTTTCTTAATGTTGGGCCTCGGAATTTCAAATAGATGAAGGGTATATTGTGATTACGGGTTATTTCGATTAAAGAAAACCTTCGTTTTGAACCTATATTTTTCAGAAATTTTTTCGACGACCTCACCGTTGGGTATATGATTTATTTGGGCTTCTAAAATCAAGTTTACTAGACAACTTGACGACCTCTCTTTCTCTAGTCATCGTTGGTTCCCTAGTTAACGACACTCACTCATACTCAACAAACACAACAAACACGAAGACAAAAACAAACTAACACCAAAACGATCCTTTCAAGATTCACTGAAATTGTCAAAACGGCTAGTATTCGGGCAAAGTAATGTCAAGTGATTACGAAGTGGATTTGGTATTTATTATTTGAAGATGAAGTGGAATATCACGAAGGCGTCTACTCAATTCATCATCGAGCCTTTTCACCCCCTCTATCGATTGATGATTCGCTTCAGCATTAATGATTAAGACTTGATTTATCTAGTTTCCACTGTCAAGGGGTGGATGGTCGACGACATGGACAACTATCACTTAAGGAGTTACATTGTAGTGCTCAGTGTCACACTCACCGGGAGTTGTGGATACTTTAAGAGGTGTTCTACATCTTATACCTCTCTCTTTATGATAAGATTCTAAGAGACGTTTCTCTGCACCGTTCTTCAATCAACATAGTGCTAAGCGTAAGTAACAAATTTGGGACATTGTACTTCAGTTTTGTAGTAACCCGAACTTTAAAATTAACATTTAGACCGAGTTCTAATACTAATTCTATTATTCGGACCAATATTTATTAATCGACTTTTATTTGTCATGTTCGTTCGACAAATAATATTGATTTCTCGACTAGACGACAGATTAGGGTTTTAACGTAGCGAATATGTGTCATTTATTATTTGTCGGCAAAGTATACGTCCGTCATCGACCATAAATATTTTCGTTATGACATAGAACTATTTTCTATTGTCGCCGTTTTTATTCATCGTTTTACGGGCAATCTTCGTAATTTACATTAAGCCTTTAGACGTCGTTTGTTTTTACGACGCGTTAATATTTATTAAATTATAAACCCGCGTTTATTTATCGAAATATAAATGTTCTCCGAATGTCGACTTTTTTATTTCATATTAAGCGTTTATTTTTCCTGTTTTACGCGTATCTTTCAAATCGCGTAACTTTTAAAATATCGGTCTTTGATAATACCCCTAATTAACCAATCTAACAATACACACAATATAAGTTAACATATTAAAGCATAAACTACCACCTCATTACTTGAGGTGGCGTTTCTACTCAACCAACACCAACAGATGGCATTTTAGAAGTATGTCTTGGTTTTACCATATATTTAAACTCCATTTTTTTAATCTCACTCTTATCATACTTGCAAAACCTTGTGTCTCTTTTGGTTTATTTCTCCTTGCCGAGACAAAGTGACCTACATAAATCAAATTTATACAACTTTTTATTCCTAAATTACTAGTGATAGTATGTTACGTCTACTAGTAGCTACAAGGTGTCGGTATTTTCTTGGTAAAACCAAGTTTAATCAAAATGTTTTTTATTATAATTGGAGCTTAGATAAGAGCCAAAATGGAAAGTTTCTAGCTTGATGAAAACCTAATGGTAAAGTAGTCATTGGATTAATCTTGGAAGCTTGGTGATAGTGATCAATTGATAAGATTTTTATACTTCATTATTGAAGGTTTTCTACTCACTTCTTTTGATTTCTTTTGTGTACTTTTATTATGTATTTGTATTTATTATTTTGATACTGATAATAAATATGTAATTATCATTTAAATACTGAGATTAAGCTTTGTAATAGCTTATTTTGAATTTTTGGACATTGTATATGAGTTTTTACACTAAAAGCAAGTTAAAACAAGCCTTAAGCAAGTTGTGATAACTTTGATTATAAATCAGTGGCAAAAACATAAGACTTGTGGAAACTCAGTAGGTTATGGTAATTATATATAAATATAGGAGGATAGCCCTATGTTTTGTGGTGATTTTTCCGAGTCGCTCGTCTCGTGACGATACCCGATGAATTACATATGACCGAAACGATAAAAAGTGTAAAATCTAAACATGCTATGTAAACGAACTGAAAACTCCTATAAGAACTCATAACCAGTTAAAAAGGTAAAACTATGGGTTGTAGACAAAATCATAAACAACTAGAATCAGTTGGATAGTTTATCAATTCATTACGGTTTGGAAATGGCGACCGAAACGGTGAAAACGAAGTTGGCTGCGAATGACAGCCAACACTTCTAAGTATGAAAACGGGTCAATAATCTATGATTAAACATAATTTAAGATTAACTGGACTTGAAATCAGTAAAGTACATAGGTTGAGGATAATTATGATATAAATAAATCACCTTGATGACTTACGGTTTAGGAGAAACGATCTAATCTACAGGGGCATGTGGTAAAATTGACGTAATTGAACCGTAACAATAAAATATGTAACTTGGCCATTATTATAAAAACCAAAGTGGTAGGATCCACTTATCGAGAATTCGAGGCCTTTTTATATACTAAGTTATAAGAAACCCGAGACCCGACCATCGGAAAATATTAAGTCAATATCATTTGGAGGCGTTTTAGAACCCATAATGCATATAAAGTGGATTTGGGCTATAAAAACCTAAGAAGCACTTATAATGGCTATTTTGCTATTATTGGACCTGATATTAATAATGTATTTGGAGATCAATATTGAGTTTGAAATGAACATAGGTTATATAAATGTGTAATGGGCCACTAATGGGCTTTAGTGGGCTTAATAGTCATAATGAGACATGATGAGTCGGTACATGATAAATTGTCATCAAAAGTCTTATGAAAAGTTTTACAAACTTATACAATGTCCAAACTTACTAAAGTGAAATATTTACATATATATATATGATTATGTATAGTCTCGAGCCTAAGACGTGTCTCGTCATTTTAGGTCTCATTCGGTCATATGTTGACCGTTGGGCATCTTGCTCTCGATTAACGAGCGATTGGTATCTCGTGAAGTCGTGTATCGACTATTGGACATTTGTTCCTTGATCTACGTGTGATAGCTATATCAGGTGAGTTCATAGCCTCGCTTTTACTGCTTTATATGTGTTTATAAACCCGCGAGGGGGAATACATGCTCTTGGTATAAAAATATGATGTTTATATATATGGTTTGAGAGAATACATGTATATGAATTAAACATGTGGTTTGCTATATGCTTTGAACGAATACATGTTGTAAATGAATGTAAGATGGCTGATTAAATGCTTTTGAAAGATGAACACAAGCATTGATTGTATTGATTGGGAACCGCTATTTGCTAAGTGCTGTATTGCCAAAATTTGGAAAGTCCCTATAAACCCATGAACCGTTAACTACCTATGATGGGTAGGCGCTGGTACAGACGGATGGATCCATCGGGGATGGCCCCCACCTGGGCAGGTCGCACCTGTGGGTTGGAGGCTCAGCCAGGTGTGTTGTATTAGAAGTAAGGGGGTACTTGGCAAAATACCTGACTAGGGCATTATTATACTTAAGGCTTCGGTGTCATGGCTTAGTAGAATAGCGTGGACTTTGGGTATTGCATGTGTTGCACTATCGACAGTGGATGAGATTCTTGTGTTCAAAAGCTTTATGGTTTACTATAAAACCCTTTGTTTATTTCAAACCTATGAATTCACTCAACCGTTGTGTTGATAGTTTAGCATGTATTCTCAGGTGTGTAGGTTTAAGAGCAGCTGGAGCATGGAGCCGCGCAGGATAAAGTAAAGGCAAAACAAACAATTTCCATTCGATACATTTGACAAATCATTATTATTTCTTAAGGTTTGTATAAACTGTTGGGACCTTTTTTTTTAGTTAACTCTGATTTAATAAAATTATCGAATGGTTTATTTTATAAAACGTCTCTTTTGAGGTCGTTTTCTATGACTGTGTGTGATGTGCTATGAAGTAACGCCCAATGTTGATATTCCACTGTCTTGTGAAATTGGGGGTGTTACAGATTGGTATCAGAGCACTAATTATAGGGAACTAGGTCGTTTTTAAAACCTAGACTATAACTGCTCTTTCGTAAAATTGTTTGACTGCCTTACAAAGTATTCGCGCGCTCATGGCTCCTAGAAACCAATGCTTGGTTGTGATAATGTGATCCTATGTGTATGTAGAAATGGTTGTATGTATATGAATGTATATACTATGGTATTTAAGGGTATTGCGCATGAAGAAATGGTCCTTTGATTTTCGTACATTTTATGATACAGTTTTATAGAGTGTTTGGCCTCGCCGCCAATCACCTTTCTCGATAATTAATTTATTATCCGAATGTGAGTATGGAACTCATTTGATATTTTGAGTACATATATATTGTTTCATAATATATCGCATATCGACTAATATAAGTTCGATTGTTGTCATCGCATCGTGATGTGCCATTTTAGGACATCTCCTTTTGAAATGTAATTGATAAGCGTATTATTATATTTATGCACTCCTTATGATTTTGAAGAATCATTTCTTCAAGGAGACATATTCTACGTAATATAACGTTAAAAATTTAATTGTGTTTGATTACGTTTTGTGGCGAAAAGGAGGATGCCAGTGTTGGACCTAAAATATATATATATATATACCCAATCAACTATATATAAATTGGGTACAACAAAGATATGCTCATAGTAGTCATTAGTTGAGCAACTTAAAAATTTGTATTTAAATGGAATGAGACATTTAAATATAGAGATTCTAAATCGCCCAACTATGTGTCGTTTAAGGTTCTCTTATTGAAATGGATTGGGACATTTGAATAAGAGAGTTTTAAACCACTAGACCTTAGATTGTCGATGGTTTCTTTATTCAGATGGAATAGGACGTTTGAATACAGAAACCATGGATTAAAATTGACACCCTGTAATTTTCTTGGCATTTAATTTGGTTATGATATCGTGTTTTGTGACGGTATTACTGAGTAGGATGATTTATAATCGTCTTGTTGAAATAAATTGGGACGCCTTTTTGTTTGAACAAGAAAGTTATATGTTCCCGAACCATAAATTTATAATTCTTGTTTACATGGATTGGGACGCCTTTGGATGTAAACAACGATTTATAAACGAGTGGG
This sequence comes from Glebionis coronaria, assembly GCA_025667525.1. NCBI lineage: Eukaryota > Viridiplantae > Streptophyta > Magnoliopsida > Asterales > Asteraceae > Glebionis > Glebionis coronaria. The sequence continues at coordinate 489,904,658 of CM046874.1, forward strand.
CTCAGTGTGCCTGACTTGGGTTATGTTTATTTTGTATACGGGTGTATTTCTTCGACTCGTGTTTCGTTGGTATGAATCATTCATTACCGTCGTCATTATGGTTATTATTGATTATCGTCTATGTATGAGTAATACATTAGAATTCTCTCGAGTTATGATTTATTTATATGTACTATTTCTAATAAGTCCCTACTATCGCGAGCTTAATAAGATAACCGTTAAGGACCATTACTCGTTCCAAAAATAGACGACTTGTCTAATCGGCACCAGGATTTAAATGTGTATTTGTGGTTTGACCGACGATTAAGTCATCAACGACTACTTAGCTTGGATGTAAATATTTTGAATTTTTTTTATTAACAAGTGTTCACTAAAGGCTTTCTTGGTGATCAATGGTGGCTAGCCATATTTGAGATTTATGTGCAAAGCCTTTTCTTGTAATGTATTTATATGATATCTGATTTAGTCAATTGGCCATACATTGTGTGAGATGGAGGCGACATTCTGAAATGACGTATGATCTTGGGTAACGTGTACCTCATAATATCTTTTGGGTATGGATCCGTGTATGAGCACCCTGTATTATATTTTAGGTATGGATCCATTTATGAGCACCATGTAATATCATTTGGGTATGAATCTGTGTGTGAGCACCTTCTGAAAAAAAATAATAATAATATTTCAGGACATGCATCCATGGCTATTAGGCCCGTGAACATCCATTAACTTGCAAAATTTTCTTTGACCGGATTATCCGAAAATCTTGTCAAGTATTCTTATTTATCATGGCTTGGCTATTTAGCAAGCATGAGTTAACTTGATTGAACTTATCGATTTGGCATGGCTTGGCTATTTTGCAAGCATGTCGTAATCTAATTATATGAGCTTGGTGATGGCTTTTGTATTTGATTTGGATCGTAGTTCCTTCGATAGAGTATTGTATACTCCGAAATATTTCCGTGTCGATAAATTTGATTTTGAAGAAATAGGTTTGCATGTTTGAGATCATGCAACTTGATGATTTTGTGCGACTCGTAATAATTGCCTCGTCATGAATATTTTGTAACGTTTTCCATGGATTTATGTGTGATCCATACGATTTTCTTATATGGGGTAATTTTTTTTTATGAAACTAGTGGACCATATGTGTTTCGATTTGATCGATGTACTCATCGATAGTTTTGAATTGATTCTCGCATTGAAGATTTTTCAAATGCGCCTACTTCATTCAACTCTTCATTTGTCATGTGGAATTTTTAACTTATATCGACCGCCGCATGCTTGATAAGCTAGTAGTAATGTACATTGAAGCACTTTCAAAACTTGACGGCTTGTTAATTTTTCGCTTTCAATGGCTTCTCCTTCGAGTTATGTATTATTCTTTACTTATAAGGGTTAAAGCTACATTTAAAACGTTCATTCATGGTTGTTATGTATACTCGTTGCTTTGAATTTTGTTCATTTAACATTCGTTAGAAACCTCAACGATGACTTGTCTATCTCTCACCTCTTCGCCCTTTAACCGACGACTATTGATACGAATTAAGCGTTGGGACATCGCTTCCTAAAGGGGTAGATGATGTAGTAACCCGAACTTTAAAATTAACATTTAGACCGAGTTCTAATACTAATTCTATTATTCGGACCAATATTTATTAATCGACTTTTATTTGTCATGTTCGTTCGACAAATAATATTGATTTCTCGACTAGACGACAAGATTAGGGTTTTAACGTAGCGAATATGTGTCATTTATTATTTGTCGGCAAAGTATACGTCCGTCATCGACCATAAATATTTTCGTTATGACATAGAACTATTTTCTATTGTCGCCGTTTTTATTCATCGTTTTACGGGCAATCTTCGTAATTTACATTAAGCCTTTAGACGTCGTTTGTTTTTACGACGCGTTAACATTTATTAAATTATAAACCCGCGTTTATTTATCGAAATATAAATGTTCTCCGAATGTCGACTTTTTATTTCATATTGAGCGTTTATTTTTCCTGTTTTACGCGTATCTTTCAAATCGCGTAACTTTTAAAATATCGGTCTTTGATAATACCCCTAATTAACCAATCTAACAATACACACTATATAAGTTAACATATTAAAGCATAAACTACCACCTCATTACTTGAGGTGGCGTTTCTACTCAACCAACACCAACAGATGGCATTTTAGAAGTATGTCTTGGTTTTACCATATATTTAAACTCCATTTTTTTAATCTCACTCTTATCATACTTGCAAAACCTTGTGTCTCTTTTGGTTTATTTCTCCTTGCCGAGACAAAGTGACCTACATAAATCAAATTTATACAACTTTTTATTCCTAAATTACTAGTGATAGTATGTTACGTCTACTAGTAGCTACAAGGTGTCGGTATTTTCTTGGTAAAACCAAGTTTAATCAAAATGTTTTTTATTATAATTGGAGCTTAGATAAGAGCCAAAATGGAAAGTTTCTAGCTTGATGAAAACCTAATGGTAAAGTAGTCATTGGATTAATCTTGGAAGCTTGGTGATAGTGATCAATTGATAAGATTTTTATACTTCATTATTGAAGGTTTTCTACTCACTTCTTTTGATTTCTTTTGTGTACTTTTATTATGTATTTGTATTTATTATTTTGATACTGATAATAAATATGTAATTATCATTTACATACTGAGATTAAGCTTTGTAATAGCTTATTTTGAATTTTTGGACATTGTATATGAGTTTTTACACTAAAAGCAAGTTAAAACAAGCCTTAAGTAAGTTGTGATAACTTTGATTATAAATCAGTGGCAAAAACATAAGACTTGTGGAAACTCAGTAGGTTATGGTAATTATATATAAATATAGGAGGATAGCCCTATGTTTTGTGGTGATTTTTCCGAGTCGCTCGTCTCGTGACGATACCCGATGAATTACATATGACCGAAACGATAAAAAGTGTAAAATCTAAACATGCTATGTAAACGAACTGAAAACTCCTATAAGAACTCATAACCAGTTAAAAAGGTAAAACTATGGGTTGTAGACAAAATCATAAACAACTAGAATCAGTTGGATAGTTTATCAATTCATTACGGTTTGGAAATGGCGACCGAAACGGTGAAAACGAAGTTGGCTGCGAATGACAGCCAACACTTCTAAGTATGAAAACGGGTCAATAATCTATGATTAAACATAATTTAAGATTAACTGGACTTGAAATCAGAAAAGTACATAGGTTGAGGATAATTATGATATAAATAAATCACCTTGACGACTTACGGTTTAGGAGAAACGATCTAATCTACCGGGGCATGTGGTAAAATTGACGTAATTGAACCGTAACAATAAAATATGTAACTTGGCCATTATTATAAAAACCAAAGTGGTAGGATCCACTTATCGAGAATTCGAGGCCTTTTTATATACTAAGTTATAAGAAACCCGAGACCCGACCATCGGAAAATATTAAGTCAATATCATTTGGAGGCGTTTTAGAACCCATAATGCATATAAAGTGGATTTGGGCTATAAAAACCTAAGAAGCACTTATAATGGCTATTTTGCTATTATTGGACCTGATATTAATAATGTATTTGGAGATCAATATTGAGTTTAAAATGAACATAGGTTATATAAATGTGTAATGGGCCACTAATGGGCTTTAGTGGGCTTAATAGTCATAATGAGACATGATGAGTCGGTACATAATAAATTGTCATCAAAAGTCTTATGAAAAGTTTTACAAACTTATACAATGTCCAAACTTACTAAAGTGAAATATTTACATATATATATATGATTATGTATAGTCTCGAGCCTAAGACGTGTCTCGTCATTTTAGGTCTCATTCGGTCATATGTTGACCGTTGGGCATCTTGCTCTCGATTAACGAGCGATTGGTATCTCGTGAAGTCGTGTATCGACTATTGGACATTTGTTCCTTGATCTACGTGTGATAGCTATATCAGGTGAGTTCATAGCCTCGCTTTTACTGCTTTATATGTGTTTATAAACCCGCGAGGGGGAATACATGCTCTTGGTATAAAAATATGATGTTTATATATATGGTTTGAGAGAATACATGTATATGAATTAAACATGTGGTTTGCTATATGCTTTGAACGAATACATGTTGTAAATGAATGTAAGATGGCTGATTAAATGCTTTTGAAAGATGAACACAAGCATTGATTGTATTGATTGGGAACCGCTATTTGCTAAGTGCTGTATTGCCAAAATTTGGAAAGTCCCTATAAACCCATGAACCGTTAACTACCTATGATGGGTAGGCGCTGGTACAGACGGATGGATCCATCGGGGATGGCCCTCACCTGGGCAGGTCGCACCTGTGGGTTGGAGGCTCAGCCAGGTGTGTTGTATTAGAAGTAAGGGGGTACTCGGCAAAATACCTGACTAGGGCATTATTATACTTAAGGCTTCGGTGTCATGGCTTAGTAGAATAGCGTGGACTTTGGGTATTGCATGTGTTGCACTATCGACAGTGGATGAGATTCTTGTGTTCAAAAGCTTTATGGTTTACTATAAAACCCATTATTGTTTATTTCAAACCTATGAATTCACTCAACCGTTGTGTTGACAGTTTAGCATGTATTCTCAGGTGTGTAGGTTTAAGAGCAGCTGGAGCATGGAGCCGCGCATGATAAAGTAAAGGCAAAACAAACAATTTCCATTCGATACATTTGACAAATCATTATTATTTCATAAGGTTTGTATAAACTGTTGGGACCTTTTTTTTAGTTAACTCTGATTTAATAAAATTATCGAATGGTTTATTTTATAAAACGTCTCTTTTGAGGTCGTTTTCTATGACTGTGTGTGATGTGCTATGAAGTAACGCCCAATGTGATATTCCACTGTCTTGTGAAATTGGGGGTGTTACAAGTTTCAAGTTTGGAATATCAGGTTTACTTCACCAGTGGTCACTACAGGTAGCCGAAAGAATACGAGGTTGGTAAGTTTAGCCAGAGAGTACAAGAGTAGAGATGTGATCAACAACCAATTCTCACGAGCAACTTGAGCTACAGAATGTCAACAAAGATTACTGCTTCAGACACGGACTTCTCGCGATTCTGATTGTACTCGTCAGATGATGCTATCGAGTGTTCTTAACCACCATACTTTTGACAAGAATGCTACCGAGTGTTCTTAACCACCATACTTTTGACAAGAATGCTACCGAGTGTTCTTAGCCACCATTCTTTTGACAAGAACGCTACCGAGTGTTCGTCACCATCATACATTCTATAAGAACATCTCGCGATTTTGACCGTACATATCAGATGATGCTTCCGAGAGTTTGTCACCATCATGGGGGAAGAACGTGTACTTTGGAGACTTAGTTCCCACTCTGGAGTACTTAGTTCAACTTCCAGGGGGAAGCATTCTACAAGCGTGAGAAGATTTGTTGCTGATTTCTTACATGTTCCCCCAAACACATAATCATGAAGACCAAAAATGTCAAGGTAGCAGTTACTTGGTGGGGTTTACTTCTTCTTCTACAAAATTCCGCTGTGCACTTTAAATGTCAAAGATAGAAGATTGCTCAAGCTACAGGTTCTGCTCAAGACAGGGATTTTGGTTTGGGGGGAAGCTGATTCAGAAGCTTCGTCAAAAAGAAGTCTATGAAGAAAGATTTTCAAGACATGTGGTATGAATTGGGGGGAAGTTAATCCAGTTCATACATGATACAATGGTTCCTCAACAAGCAAAGACAAAGAGGATTCAAACTGGGGTATAAGTTTTTCTAGAAGACTTGAAGACAACCGTGTCACCCTCAGCATTGGAAGCAAACTTAATACTGTCATATTTTTGTTGTATTTGCATTTGTTAGGAACATTGTAAGTAATTCCGTATGTCACCACATTGGGGGAAGATTGTTAGCCTTAAAATGTGTGCGACTAACGGAATTACATTAGTTTCATAGCCGGGACTTGTAGGGACTAATACTGTCAAATGTAAAGTCCAAGTCCCGGGCTATATAAACCCCTCCATACTTCCATGGAGGGGTGAGGCTTATCATTTCTTTCTTTTCCTTTCTCTCACTAGAAATAAACACACTTTTCTAGTATCTCTTGTTACTCTCTCTACCATGGCTAAACAACACTCCTATCCTCCCCGACCTCCGGATCTTTTACCCGTCTTGTTAGTGAATCCAAGTTAACAAACCCAGCCTAATCAAGCTGATATCTCACAGGTAATCAGTGTACATTTTTAGAGGTTCACAAGCAGCCACTCTCATTTGTCTGTAGGAGAGAGTGGTGATGTTAGGGTAATCCTCGACCCATAGAAGTCTGTCCTTGCACTTAGAACTCTTTAAGACTTCTGTACACCCTGTCTTTGCACCAGGGAATGATTCATTTGTGTTTATAAAGCACCCCGATGACCCTGCACCCTCTAGACAGTATTCAGGCTTACAACAACCTGAATACACTTATGTCTCAACCTTGATAAGTTGTACTTCACACAGCCTCTTGGTTCCCTCCTTAAAAGAGTCCCAAAGGATTTATCCTTTTCAGGGGGAGCTGAATCATCACCCTCAGCTTTCCTAGGGGCAGCGTAACAGGCGACCTTTAACCACATATGTTTCACTCTTAAAAGAGTCCCAAAGGTTTATTAACCTTTTGGGGGGGCTGAATAATCACACTCAGCTTTCCTAGGGGCAGCGAATGGCGATCCATAAACAACATATGTCTCACAATCAAAAGAGTCCCAAAGGTTTTATCCTTTTGGGGAGGGTGAATAATCACACTCAGCTTTCCTAGGGGCAGCGAATGGCGATCATTAACCATATTTTTTTCACACTTAAAAGAATCCCAAGGATTTATCCTTTGGAGTGGCTGAGTAATCACCCTCAGCCTCTCTGGGACAGCGAAATGGCGACCATTCCCCTTATCTTTTTCCCTGTTACTAATTAAAACAATTGCAGGCTGAAATTGTACAGCCAGTCATCGAATCTCAGGTACAACAACAAAAGGAGGCTGATACAATGACTCAAGATCAAACTCATACCGCTGAGCCTCTGATTAATACTGATGACGATATGCTATCATTAGAGGATGATGTATCTGATCTAGAGTCCATGCCTGAAGATGAAATCCCTGAAGGGATGTTTGATGAGGAGGATGAAGAAGATGAGGAAGACCAGCTGTCTGTCTCTCCTCCCAAAGAAATAGCTGTGTCCACACCAGCTGGCGATAAGACTTCTCCTCCCAAGGACGCTGTTGATACTCCAAACTCTGCTACATCAACAACAACAGTTTTCCAACGCCCAGCCTATGATCCAACAGCGGAGTTTCTCTTGTTTGATCATCCTGCCCAGACGAACTTTGATCTCTTACCAAGGGGGGATGACTATGCTCAGCAAAGCCTCAACATCAAGAATCTTCAGCCTGTTCATCATCAGTCGGACATTGAACGTTTATCAAGAAAGCTGGATGTGATCAAGTCTGAAATGCACAACTTCACTGTTACATTCCCTGGGATCATACAAAAGGCTGTGGCTGAGGCGGTTACTGAGCCAATCAAGGATGGTGCCAGGAAAGGTGTAGCCCAAGGACTCAGTCACCTTTCTACTAGAGTGAAGGATGTTATTGACACAGAGGTCCCTGCCATGTTTCATGAACATCAGCTAACCATGCACAGGCAATTTGATGATGTTCGCAACAGGCAATACCGTCATGCTAACTTTATTGTCAGTCGTGTTCAGGCCAACACTAATGCAAATGGCAACCTCTTGCTGAAGATTGCCAGGGCTTCAAGGAAAAGGCAACGTGCTATGGCTGACTCTGTTGAACAGGTTGCAAGGCATTTTCAAGCACGTTCATCCAAACGTCTGCGTAGCCAGGATGAACGTGAGGGGGAGAAAGATACAACACTCAACCTTGCATCTGCTAAACAAGGCTCATCATCAGCTAACCCCACCATTACACCTGTTCCTCTCCAAGTCATCACACCTATTATAATACCTGATGATGAGGATAATACTCAGGGGGAGCAACAGAATCAAGATGGATCTGACTCATCAAAGTCCCTGGTTTTGGTTAACACCAGCGAGCCTGGGGATGATGATGAACCAGCTGCCAAGAAGCTAAAGTTCACTGTTAGCTCCCTCCCCAAATCAATTCAAACTCAGGCTCAGACAGCATTTATCAGAAGAGCTGATGTTTTGAAAAACATAAGTGTGGAGTCCTCTGTCTCGAAGAAATGAAAGGAGATAGTTTTGGTTGACACAGACACCAAACTCAAGAAGATAGCTGCGATGCTAGAGACAGGAGGATCCACCACAGACCTTTCCCAATTCTCAACCTTTACACCTTCCAATGAGATTCCTTTAACCCCTGAAGAAATAGAGAAACAGGCTGAGGAATTCAAGAGATTAAATGAACTCAAGACACCCAAAGAATTGAACGAAGCTACTCTAAGGAAGATGACTCCACCTGAAAGAGAAAATCAAAAACAAAGGTTGAGGGAAGTTGAAGCAAAACGCGCTGAGGCACTAAGGAAAGTCAAAGCTGACTATGATGCCTGCGTTACCAACAGATATGCCCCTGGCAAGATAACCAAGTTTAAATACACCATTCATAAATCCACAAACACCCCACAGATGATCTTATGGAGGGATAACCAACAGGGAAATATGAATGTGTTTGACAACTTCAGGCTAAAGACACTTGGGTTATCAGAATGGTTCGAACTTGAAGCCTTAGCTGCCAAAAGAAATGGACAGGCTAATTTTCTTCTGCTGAAGACTATTAAGGCCAAGTTTACCTGAATCAAGGAAACAGCTGCCAAACTCAAGATTGATCCCCCATCATAGCTTTTTGAACAAGAACCCCCAAAGACTGGCAACAAAAGAAGAAGAATTTCTCAAGTTGTTAACGAAACTTTTGTTACTGATGATCTTCAAGTGGATGGCATGCACAGGGATTTGATCCTTCCTAATGGTATTGTTGGCCCAATTGATGGTCAGACATACACAGAGCCTGAAAGAGGAATGGCATTCATGAACAGGGCTTGCCAGTATGCTTTTCAAAGGGAAGATGAGTTGTGCTTAGCTTCAACTATTCAGCTACTTTGTCACAAGAAGTCACTCTAGATCAACACAGAGTATTCCAAGAAGTTTGCCAAGACTTTGCAGGATGAACTAGATAACAGATTGGACTTGGCTGAAGCTGAAGAAAGGATTAAAAATGATGACTATTGAAGATGTTCACAGCCCTTTTTACCTTCACCTTTTATTTTACTTATGTAATGCACTTGTAATTTTTCTTTAAGTATTAATAAAATCATGAGGTATGTTTTTTAGATCTGTTATGAGTAAGAAGAAGCTGGTTAACTCACTTACCTTAACTTAGTTATATCTATCATTATTTATGTTTAAATAGGGGGAGATTGTTGGGAATCTAAACTTGTTAGATTCCCTGATCATATATTTAAACATAATTAGGCTGTTAGATAGTCCTTTGCATGTGCCTAGGAGGCAGGCAAGTTTCGCAAGACTCACAGAGATCCAAGTCTCTGTGAGCAACCTCAGAGGAGTCCATGTCAGAGACATTGTCAAGGAAGTCAAAGATTACTTGAAGACATACTCATTGGCTGTGATGGATAACAGCCAAGATGTATTAGGGACTCTGAGGGGTTGAGGGTTAACAGGGGTGGCAATACCCTGTTAACACTCAACACACTTTGGACATGCCATTTGTGTGTTCGAGACTATGAAGAAAAAGGAAACTGTTTTGACAACTGTTTCCTTAAAGCATAATGGAAGACTACCAAGAATAGAAGGACATCATGTGACTGATGTGGGAACTTGTAAAAGCTTGTGTAGTCACCATCAAGTACTATTTAGGTCAATCTCGTAACACTATAAATAGGATGTGTATCCATGCATTAATGTTTAACACTTTGAGATATTCATAACATTATTGCATATAACTTAGTGAATCAAACAGCTACGACTGTTTTCATAAGTTAGGGTTTATAGTTGTTCAAAGTATGCACAACACATTGTCATCAAACGGTGTTATCCATAACACTTGTAATTCTTTATTATACAATAATAAGATTACGTTTGAAAAGTAATACCTTGTGTTGATTAAGTTAAGATTAGGGTTTCTTGCATTAATTAGGGACTTCCATGAAAGTACTATATGCATTGTCAAGAATCCAGTATTTCACTCCAAGACTAAGCATATGCTTATGACAAAAAGCTTATTCAAGTCTTGAAGATTCATACATACAACAATGTAGCTGATTTGTTGACCAAGGCATTTGATACAAAGAGATTCGAATTCCTGGTGACACACATTTGTATGCTTAACCAATAATATGTTGCATATGTTGAGGGGAGGTAATAGCTGTACAAGTTTTATATAAATTTTATTGTATAGTCTATGCTTTGTGTTTTTTGATGTTATTGCAGGTTTATAGAAGAAGATAAAAGAGGTTACATGTCTAGTGGAAAGCATGAACTGGTCAAAATTGTGAGGTACCGTTGTCACTCCAAGTACCGCTAGCACAAAACCATGTACCGCTTCCGTTCCATGTACCGCTACATGTTCGTTGTATCGTTAAGGGTCTCTTTTGTAAATTTTTTCGGTTTCTTCGCGCTTGGGTTTGTTATTTACTTAAATAGTTACCCCAATTACACAATTGATTCACCTAATCTTTTATTTTTCTCTCTTGATTCTATAACTCTCTCTCTAATCTTTCGATCATCAAAAATACTAATGACTGCCTTACAAGTAATCTCTAAGCATAATTTAGTTGCGAATCTTGCTACGAATGATGACTCACTTGGTTTCCATGAGATGCTTGGTTTCCTTTCTCGAATTCATATTCGCTTCGCACTCACTGTAAGTCCAGTTGTCTCTATACCCATTGTTGAACAATTTTGGGATACTGTTGTTTTAGGTACACGTTTTGATCAACCTTGCATTAAGGATAAGGTAAATCAAAGGAACATATATGTCACTGAAGTACTGCTAAGAGCAAGTTTGAGACTTAATGATGAAAATGGACTTAGTTTGCTTAATAATACAGAGATTCATGATGGCCTTACAGCCATGGGCTATGGGGGTGGTAGGGAAAGTCTTACTTTCTTTAAAGCTTTATTTTCACCTCAATGGAAATTGCTTTTTCATGCTATTATTCACTGTTTAAGTTCAAAAAGTACATCTTTTGATCAAATACCTGCTGCATTGGCATCTGCTGGTATTTGTCTAGCAAATAACAGGGTTTTTAATTTTTCAAAATTAGTTTTTGAAGCATGACTAGGAATTTGGAAGGGACTAAGAAGTTTTTAATGTATCCTAGATTCATTCAGGCTTTAGTTAGTGACCAAATACCTAACCTACCAGCATTAACTAATACATGGGATGTTCCTTCATTCACAAAGAGAACTTTCTCTTTCTTGAACAAACAAGGCAATGCCTTTTCAGGAACTGTCACGCCATTGTTTGCCCATATGTTAGCCCAACCTGCCTATAAAGAAGGTGAGGAACCTAGCAATGCTAGTGCTTCTCAGCAAACTCCTTCTCATCAGAGCTCCCACTCTCTAGAAGATTCACAATCTTCTTCTCACAATGTTGGTATTCCACCAAACACTAATGAGATGATCCACACACCTGCTGCTTCTATTGCTTCTAGTGGTTCACCACAAGCACAAGCACCAGAGGTGGTGGATGTTGCAAATTTAACTTCTTTGTGTACAAGTTTGTCCCAACAGGTACAGGTATTGCAGAAAGATAAGCTTGTTCAAGACAAGAAAATTACTGAATTGGAAGCTAGCCTACTCAAGTTAAACACAAAAGTGTCATTTTGGATGAGGCAATATAGATCTGTTCAGACATCTGCAATCAGGAAGCAAAGGTTCAGGAACCTCAAGAAAAGGCAACTGAATGCAACCAAACAGGGGAGGAATATTGAAGAACAGGGAAGGAATAATGAAGAATAACCACCTTCTTCTGATAATCAAACAAGGATCTTTGGAAATGACATCAATTTTGAATTGGATGAAGATGTCATAGGGACTTTTAAAGATGGAATTGGTTTAGAGACTGCTGTGTGATACACGTTTTCTCATTGGGGTTCAGATTAGTTCTCGGAATCTTCTCGAATTGATCACGGTTCAAAGTGGAATAGATTGTTCTTGGTTACTAAAAAGGTGTTGGTTTGTTATCTACTGTAAGCTAATAGCAAATAAATGTAAATGTCGTTGAGTGAAAATAGTTTTAAAGATTAAACTAAAAAGACGAGTCAAAAATAGATGATTGAAAATTTAAAGACAAGATTAGGAAAATTACTTGAACACTTAATGAATCTAACACTTGAAAACTTTGCAAAAACAAGAGATTAAACAATTGGAAAACAGCCAAATCGGAATATCTAAAGTGCATTGATCGAAATATGTAGTCGGAATAAGGCTGATCGGAATGTCAATAACACCCCTGGTCGGAATACCTATGCAATCGGAATGTGTAACAACAAACCGATCGGAATATTACAAACGTCCCTGGTCGGAATGATGGGAAACAAGTCTTGTCGGAATATCTTAAAAACAGGGCTAATCGGAATACCATACAAACAAGTCAAATCGGAATATTTAACCAAACCAATCGGAATGTATCAAAACTCTTTTCCGATCAGACGATCGGAATAAAGGGGTGTAATCAGAATACCAAATCGGAAAGGGGTTTACCATTTCCGATTACCCTTTTGATCCGAAATTTAAGCTAGGGTGATAAGCTATTTGAAATAAGCTAATACCCAAAACACTAACGAATCTAATGTGAAAAAGACTAAATAAGCTCAAATAACAACTTATCTAAACTTCAAATAAACAACTTTTAAATCAAACAATAAAAAGATGAACTTTTTAAGAAAACTTTTAAAAAAAGTAAACAAGCTAAACATATAAATAAGCCAATAAGCACAAAGATCTTAAAGCTTATTCGTATGAAAACTTAAATAAACATAAAAAGATTAACTTTTTAAGCATGAAAACATTAATGAACAACACGGATCATAAGTAATTCGCACCAAAAGTGAATCAAAATCAAAGAAAGGTAGAAAGAGATGAAAGATTAAAAGCTTAAACTTAAACTTGATTAATGAAATCAACAATACAAAGGTTTAATCTTGAAAGATTAAAAGAAAGAAAGATGAAAACTTAGTGAGAGAAAGTTGAGAACTTTCTCTCTCTAAAACTAGAAAGGAAAAATGAAAAGTGAAACTAAACACTAAAAACTAACTAGCCTCTAAAATTGTGAAGTGAAGTCCTATTTATAGGCGTTTTCTTGTGGGCTTGTGAATGGGCTTTGTTTTTGGGCTTCTTTTCTTCTTTCTTCTTTAGTCTTTATGTTTCTTTAAATAAACGTTTCCGACTTTGGATTTTGAGAAGTGTCGGTGAATAATTCCAACTCGTCTTATAATCTTTTGTTTAATACACTCGAGTTCTTCGACATATATGAATCTTCCATCTTTGGCCCTTTTCTTCGATAAATCTTCAAATAGACACAATGACTTCAAATCTTTTGCATCTCTTGGACAATAGACTTCGTCTTGAGTCTTTTTCTTCGATAAAACCCGTGCAATCCCATGTTTTCTTCAATATTCACCCGGTTGACTCTGAAAACACAATAAACACAAAAACCACGCATAATTCCAAACAAATGATATTAAATATGTGTTTTGGTCTTGTTTTAGCCAGAAATAAGTGGTAAAAGGATGGGTGTTTTCACACATATCAAATCCCCTACACTTAACCATTGCCATGCCCTCATGCAATGCTTAGTGATAAAGCAATTTTACACTTTTCTCATAATCAATCAACCTCGGACTTATTAACATTCTACTAAACAAAAATTAAAGTACTAAGAGAAATTAAAACTTTTAAAGTAATCAAAAGGATAGAAAACCATTTTCACTTGAAAATAGCTATATGGAGATAACTTGCAAAGAGATCAAGGATTTACATTAGGGCTTCGGTGCTGCGAAGATTTATCACCCTCAAGTTTCACGTTCCCCAAACTAAGCTTAAAACGAGATCATTGTTATTATAAGTTAACAAATCAAACACTTACACACATGGATTAATTAAATGCTTAAACTCCCTTATTCCTAGTTGTATCTCTTATATTTTATTTTTGTCTTAGAATGATCATGAAGATGCATTTTTGTACTTATTTCGATAGTTTATTTAGGCTGAAAGCAAAGTAGGACGATTTGATCAATAGTTAGCTAAAGGACAAAATCTCTTAAAACTGCTTCTCGGGATATCAAAAAGTTCATATCTTGGCATAACTCGGTTCACGATTTGAGACCTTTCTCGGGCTGATATTTGGCATGTACTTCATACTTCATATCTTCGAGAGACGTTCTTGAGATAATGGTCTTCTCTTCGTTATAGAGTTTCTTCACTTGGAGACTTTTGAGGGGTACTCCAACTTTATTGACCACGACTTCATGATTATTTCTTCAATCTCTAATTGGGATTTTGAGATACAACGATCCGCCTCCTTTTCGGACTTGGATCTATTTATCCTCATACCTTGTTAGGGTCTTTTCGGATAGACTTCTCCATGATCTTTATGGGAGTTGATTGCTTTTCGTCGTGAGTCTTGATCCTTCATATTGATTTTGGAAATAATGCTTTTCACATCACTTTGGATCTTCAGCAATAATATGGAATCCTCATGCCTTGTTAGGGCCTTTTCGGACTCGCCAATCTTCGCGCCCCGCTTCATAAGTTATGCCTTGGCTATGAACTCTTATCATTACCGAGCAACTTTTAAACGATCTTGGGCTAGAAGCTAAGTAACTTTTCAAATCGTACGACCTTACTTATTGCAGATAAATTATTAGCAAGTGATGGAAGAATAGGCAAATAATTACACCAAGTGGGCTTGTGCAAGAATACCGACTTATAATTGACTCTATCATTCCTTGTTCTCCACAATTTAAAATCTCAAGTAATGAGAGTCGTGGATGCTTAGCCTAATAAACCAATTAAGGTCTACATGGTTAAGCATACTAGCTAGAATAAACTTGGATAAGTCTATTCGGGTTGAGTCAAAATAATCGCAACGGGCCTAATATATCAAAGACTTCTAAACTAGCTACACCACTTTATTAATATTTTTTTTAACTTTATTGCGGGATATATACATATGAAAGCAACGATAAAAAATTTAAAAATTACGACTAAATGGCCAAAGTTAATAAAAAATTTGAAAAATGTTGAAAAAGATGATTTTCCAGTTAAATGAAGGTATTTTAATGGAAAGGTCCACTTAAAACTTCGATAGAAGTCCCCCTACACTTAAGATAAACATTGTCCTCAATGTTTAAGCATGTGGGAAAAGTCTCCCTTACACTTATGACATTGTGCACGTTGGTTAAATCAAGCTAAGGAAGAGACGACTAACGTGATTATTTTCAAATGAGAGTATGAAGAAAAATGAATCATGACAGTTGGGAGATAGAACCGGATTTCGGATAACACGGGAGCACGGTTCTTCAAAGGTTCCAAAAGTGCATTGATCCCTGTAATCACATCACACACAAACACAAACACCTATAGAAGTCCCCTACACTTAGGAGGTTAAAACGGAAAAGGATAGATACTCGGGTTGCCTCTCGAGGAGCGCTTGTTTTTGATAACCGAGTCACGAGCCTGACTCGACCCATAATTAGTTCATGGGAAATGTGGTGAGGGATGGAATCATCTCAGGAGATATGTCCTCACCAAAGTGCAACTTCAATCGTTGGCCATTCACCTTAAAATTAGGTCCATTAGGTTGAGCGAGCTCGAGAGTACCATATGGAAAAATTTGGGCAATGGTGAATGGGCCGGACCAACGAGATTTCAGCTGCCCGAAAAGATTTTCAACCGAGAGTTAAAGAGTAAAACTTTGTCTCCAACTTGGAACTCTCGGTTCTTAATCTTAGAGTCGTGAATGAGCTTAGTCTTCTCCTTATAGATCAAAGAATTTTCATAAGCCTCATTACGGAGTTCATTCAGCTCATTGAGTTGGATCTTGCGTAGGTCATCGGCTTTGTTAATATCAAAATTAGCCCACTTCAAGGCCCAATAAGCCTTGTGCTCCAACTCAATGGGGAGGTGGCACGCTTTCCCGTACACGAGACGATATGGTGTACAACCAGTCGGAGTCTTGTATGCGGTACGAAAAGCCCACAAAGCATCATCAAGTTTATCGGCCCATGAGGCACGATGCTCTCCCACGGTTCTTTCAAGAATTCGCTTTAATCTTCGGTTAGAGATTTCAGCCTGGCCATTAGTTTGTGGGTGGTAGGCGGTGGAAAGACGATGATTTACACCATACTTAGCCATGACTCTTGCGAATTGGTCATTGCAAAAATGAGTCCCGCGATCACTAATAATGGCACGAGGCACACCGAATCTAGCGAATAGCGATTTCAAAAAGTTACAAACCACCCTTGCGTCATTAGTGGGTAAAGCTTTGGCTTCAACCCATTTGAAAACGTAGTCAACGGCTACAAGGATGTATTTGTTTCCTTTAGAGGAAGGGAATGGCCCCATAAAGTCGATACCCCAAACATCAAAGATTTCACATTCTTGAATGAAATTCTGAGGCATCTCGTCTTTATGTGTGATCTTGCCTTGTTTTTGGCAAGCATCACAACGTTTAACCATCTCGTGAGCATCACGATAAATGGTGGGCCAATAAAATCCCGAGTCAAACACTTTTTTGGCGGTGTAGTTGGGACCAAAGTGACCACCGGTGGGTCCTTTGTGGCAAGTGTCAAGGATTTCTAAAGCTGTCGGTCCATCAACACATCGGCGAATAATCAAATCAGCACATTGTTTGAATAGATACGGGTCATCCCAAAAGTAAGTCTTAATGTCTTTGAAGAACTTCTTCTTTTGTTGGGATGTTAACCCGTCGACGAGAATTCCACCCGCCAAGTAGTTTGCAATGTCCGCAAACCACGGGGTTTCATCAGAATTCGAGTTGATAGAAATTAAGTTCTCTAGGGGAAAAGAATCATTGATTTCTTTGTTCGGATGATCCCCTTGGTAAGGATCCTCAAGTCTACTGAGATGATCCGCGGCTAGGTTTTCAGCTCCTTTCTTATCGTGAATTTCGATTTTAAATTCTTGGAGTATCAAAACCCAGCGAAGAAGTCTTGGTTTGGAATCTTGTTTATTTAACAAGTACTTCAACGCGGAATGATCGGTATAAACGATTGTGGTAGAACGGACAAGATAGGGGCGGAACTTTTCAAAAGCATAGACAACAGCTAAAAGCTCTTTTTCGGTTGTCGTGTAATGCAATTGAGCCCCCGTCATTGTCTTGCTAGCGTAATGGATTGGTTGGAAGTGTTTGTTCACTCTTTGGCCCAAAACCGCTCCAATAGCAAAGTCACTAGCATCGCACATCAATTCGAAAGGCAGCTCCCAATTAGGGGTAACCAAGACGGGTGCCTTAGTTAGCTTATCCTTAAGAAGATTGAAGGCTTCAATACACTCGTTGGAAAAGATAAAAGGAGTATCTTTTTCCAAGAGGTGGGTCATCGGGCGAGCGATTTTAGAAAAATCTTGAAACGAAGGTAGAAGCCCGCATGACCGAGGAAACTTCTCACACCCTTCATGGTTGAAGGTGGAGGCAACTTAGAAATAACATCGACTTTAGCACGGTCCACTTCAAGACCGGCTTTGGAGATCTTGTGTCCTAGCACGATGCCCTCTTTTACCATAAAATGGCATTTTTCCCAATTAAGAACAAGGCGAGTGTCTTCACACCGCTTAAGCATACGTTCTAAATTGGCAAGGCAAGCAGAGAATGAATCGCCATAAATCAAGAAATCATCCATGAATACTTCCATAGTTTCTTCAACCATGTCATGGAAGATAGCCATCATACACCTTTGGAACGTCCCAGGAGCATTACATAAACCAAAAGGCATGCGTTTGTAAGCAAATGTTCCGTAGGGACAAGTGAATGTGGTCTTTTCTTGGTCTTTGGGATCGATGGGAATTTGAAAATACCCGGAGAAACCGTCTAAGAAGCAGTAATACTCTTTACCAGCTAGACGCTCGAGCATTTGATCCATGAAAGGAAGGGGAAAATGATCTTTTCTCGTGGCATCATTGAGTTTGCGATAGTCGATACAAACTCTCCACCCAGTAACGAGACGAGTGGGAATCAACTCGTTGTGTTCATTGGGAACAACGGTTATTCCGCCCTTCTTGGGCACACAATGGATGGGACTTACCCACGGCGAATCCGAAATAGGGTAAATCAAGCCGGCATCTAGAAGTTTGATAACCTCTTGTTTGATGACGTCATGAATGCGAGAATTAACCCTTCTTTGGCTCGGGATTGCGGGTTTAAAGTCATCTTCCATGAAAATCTTGTGAGTACCAAAGTTTGGATCAATTCTGCAGATATCGGAAATTTTCCAAGCAATTGCCTTCTTATGATCTTTAAGCACGGCGATGAGGCGAGATTTCTCTTCTTCTTTCAAGTCCTTCGCGATGATGACGGGCGACTTCTTCTCTTCTTCAAGGAACACGTACTCGAGATGGGGCGGCAACTCCTTAAGTTCTAAATCCGGAGGATTTTCGATGGGAGGCGTATTCAAAGTCGGTGCATCGATAGCAATAGCCTTGGGAGATGGTGGGGAAATATTGTCTTCTTTAAGAAGGTTTTCAATGAGGCAAAGATCTTCATCCCAATCGGTGGGAGAATCGTCATGTTCTAAGTTCATATCTCCCATGGTGGCTTCCAAATCTTTCCAAAGGAAATCACTGTCTCCAAATAGAGATAGTGATGAGTCAATAGAGGAAACGGTCTCAACATTGGGAAGAGAAGTAGGAATACTTTTACCAGCATCTTTGAAGTGTTCTTCACAAGCCTCATCAAGAACGTCAATACAATTAACACTCTCGTATGAATAAGGCTGTTTAGAAAGCTTTCCCATGTTGAAAACGATTTTATCGTCACCCACTCTCATGATAAGCTCACCCGCTTCAACATCGATGAGAGTGCGACCGGTCCTCAAGAATGGACGACCAACGATCAATGGCACTCGAGGGTCCATGTCGTAGTCAACGACAACGAAATCGGCAGGAAAAGTGAATTTGTCGACTCCTACAAAGACGTCTTCGGCTATCCCCACTGGATAAGCAACCGTACGGTTAGCTAATTCCAAAGTCATTTTGGTGGGGACTAGCTCAGGGAGAGATAATTGCTTCCAAATGCTTAGAGGCATTAAATTAATACTGGCACCTAGATCGGCTAGGGCCATGCAATTCTCTACTCCCGGGAAGTTGCAAGGGATTAGGAAATGACCCGGATCACCAAGCTTGGTTGGAAATTTCTTTAAGAGCACTGCAGAGCAATTCTCATTAAGTTGGGTGTTAGCAATATCAAGAAGCTTCTCCTTGTCGCTAAGAAGATCTTTGAACATTTTCGCGTATTTAGGCATGTGAGCGAGAGCCTCAGCGAAGGAGATGTTGAAATTCATTTGTTTAAACATTTTGAGAAAGTTCGAAACCTGAATATCATCCTTGCTTTTGAGCTTCTCTTTCCTCAACCTTGAGGGATAAGGTATATCGGAAGAAGAGGAAGGCTTTGGGAGAATAGGATCACTCACATCCTTGGGTGGAGGAGGGGTAGAAGTAAGAGGTGGAGAAATTGGGGAAGTAGAAGGATGAGGAGTAGGAGCAGGTGACTCGTTTTCCTTAGTCACAATCACCGGTGGAGGTATAGGAAGCTCGGGTTCCTTGGTACCTTTGCCACTGCGAGTGGTGATTGCTTTCATCTCCCCTCTTGGATTCGCAACGGTGTTACTCGGAAGAGTACCCGAAGAAGAGGATTGATTACCTTGGAAGAAACCAGCCATCATGTTTCGTAAGTCAGTCGTTTGACTTGCCAACGTGTTTCTCATATCAGCTCTCAGATCGTTCCCTTGTTTCACCATGTCTGCTTTCAAGTTGAGCACTTCCCGCTGAAGATTTTCCACAATCACATCATTGGTCCTCATGTAGGTTTCAACATCTTGGTGTAATGCGGTGGGTTGGTTGGGAGGAGGAGCATGGTATGCGGGTGGTTGATAAGCAGGTTGTTGGTAAACTTGGTTGTTTCTTTGAGGTGGATATGGTTATTTGTGAGGTGGTTGGTATGGTGCACGAGGTTGTTGTTGTTGTTGAGGAGGGCGATTGAGGTTTTGTTGTTGGTTTGGGTTGTTAGGAGGAAAACCGGACGGGGAAAGAAAGTCGTTAGAGCGGTAGCTAAGCAAGTTGCGGTCACCTTGAGGACGAGCTTGATAAGCGGCCGGAGGATAGGTGTCGTATGCTGCATTCACATTCTCAGAAGGGTAGTCTTGGGTGATGGTACAAGTGGTGTAAGAGTGAGGACCACCGCATATTTCACATGGTTGGCTGACAGCATTGACTTGAGCGTTTTTAGCGTTGATGCTGTTGGTGTTGCTGGCGGTTTCGGTGGCAAGCGATTCAAGAAGCGTAGTAATTTTGTCAAGTCGCTTGTCGTTGTCACTAGTACTAGCACTAGCGGAATTGGTCCGCACACTCTTGGTTTGCACACGAGACTTATTCTCAATGATATCCCAAGCGGCATTAGAAGTCTTAACCAAAATATTACCCCCCGAGGCACTGTTTAGTGAATCTTGGTCATTCATGCTTAAACCATTATAAAAAGTATTAATTTGGTGCACTTTGGTTAAACCATGTTGTGGGCATTTTCTTAAAAGATCTTTAAAACGGTCCCAAGATTCACTAAAAGACTCATCGTACTTTTGTTCAAAATTAATGATTTCATTCCGCAAAGCGGTAGTACGAGAGGGTGGGAAAAAGTAGTTGATAAATTTGGTCTCCAAATCCGTCCACGTCAGAATACTTTGTGGCGGTTCCTTTGCAAGCCAATGTCGGGCTTGTCCCTCTAAGGAGAAAGGAAAAGTTGTAAACAGATTACCTCTTGTGGAACACCATTGAATTTGACCGTATTCGTTAGTTGCAAGAACCTTTTGATGTGGTCATGTGGATCATCAATGGTACGCCCCAAGAATGGTTGAGCGGAGACCATCTGGATAAAGCCGGATTTAAGCTCAAAGTTGTTGGTTGCAATCGCGGGTATGACAATTGGATCATTGTTGCCGTCTACATGTGCTTGCAAAAGTTCAATCATCGGGCGATTGTCCGGTAGAGGCTCATTGTTGTTGTTATTATTGTTGTTGAGAGGTGGATTGTTATTGTTGTTATTGTTTTGAGGTGGGTTATTGTTGTTGTTTTGTACACCGGCCATGTCTAAGTCTTCGAGAGGCTCGGGCTCTTGATAAGACGTCGATCGTGTACGCATGCACCTGCAAAAGAACTAACAAAGCAAACAAGAAATATTTTTGTCTTTTTTATGTTTTTTACTTTTTAGGATTTTTGAAAATTTTATATTTTTAGGGTTTTTTTTTTTTTTTGGAAATTTTTATGAAAAAGTGACGTTCACGGTAAACGGATCCCAAAATCCAAGTTCTCACAAAAAACTGTTAATCTTAACGAGAAGAGCCGACAGCGGCGCCATTTGATACAAGTTTTCTCATTGGGGTTCAGATTAGTTCTCGGAATCTTCTCGAATTGATCACGGTTCAAAGTGGAATAGATTGTTCTTGGTTACTAAAAAAGGTGTTGGTTTGTTATCTACTTTAAGCTAATAGCAATTAAATGTAAATGTCGTTGAGTGAAAATAGTTTTAAAGATTAAACTAAAAAGACGAGTCAAAAATAGATGATTGAAAATTTAAAGAAAGATTAGGAAAATTACTTGAACACTTAATGAATCTAACACTTGAAAACTTTGCAAAAACAAGAGATTAAACAATTGGAAAAACAGCCAAATCGGAATATCTAAAGTGCATTGATCGGAATATGTAGTCGGAATAAGGCTGATCGGAATGTCAATAACACCCCTGGTCGGAATACCTATGCAATCGGAATGTGTAACAACAAATCGATCGGAATATTACAAACATCCCTGGTCGGAATGATGGGAAACAAGTCTTGTCGGAATATCTTAAAAATAGGGCTAATCGGAATACCATACAAACAAGTCAAATCGGAATATTTAACCAAACCAATCGGAATGTATCAAAACCCTTTTCCGATCAGACGATCGGAATAAAGGGGTGTAATCGGAATACCAAATCGGAAAGGGGTTTACCCTTTCTGATTACCCTTTTGATCCGAAATTTAAGCTAGGGTGATAAGCTATTTGAAATAAGCTAATACCCAAAACTCTAACAAATCTAATGTGAAAAAGACTAAATAAGCTCAAATAACAACTTATCTAAACTTCAAATAAACAACTTTTAAATCAAACAATAAAAAGATGAACTTTTTAAGAAAACTTTTAAAAAAAGTAAACAAGCTAAACATATAAATAAGCCAATAAGCACAAAGATCTTAAAGCTTATTCGTATGAAAACTTAAATAAACATAAAAAGATTAACTTTTTAAGCATGAAAACATTAACGAACAACACGGATCATAAGTAATTCGCACCAAAAGTGAATCAAAATCAAAGAAAGGTAGAAAGAGATGAAAGATTAAAAGCTTAAACTTAAACTTGATTAATGAAATCAACAACACAAAGGTTTAATCTTGAAAGATTAAAAGAAAGAAAGATGAAAACTTAGTGAGAGAAACTTGAGAACTTTCTCTCCTTAAGACTAGAAAGGAAAAATGAAAAGTGAAACTAAACACTAAAAACTAACTAGCCTCTAAAATTGTGAAGTGAAGTCCTATTTATATGCGTTTTCTTGTGGGCTTGTGAATGGGCTTTGTTTTTGGGCTTCTTTTATTCTTTCTTCTTTAGTCTTTACGTTTCTTTAAATAAACGTTTCCGACTTTGGATTTTGAGAAGTGTCGGTGAATAATTTCAACTCATCTTATAATCTGTTGTTTAATAGACTCGAGTTCTTCGACATATATGAATCTTCCATCTTTGGCCCTTTTCTTCGATAAATCTTCAAATAGGCACAATGACTTCAAATCTTTTGCATCTCTTGGACAATAGACTTCGTCTTGAGTCTTTTTCTTCGATAAAACCCGTGCAATCCCATGTTTTCTTCAATATTCACCCGGTTGACTCTGAAAACACAATAAACACAAAAACCACGCATAATTCCAAACAAATGATATTAAATACGTGTTTTGGTCTTGTTTTAGCCAGAAATAAGTGGTAAAAGGATGGGTGTTTTCACACCAATCAGTGTGGATGAAGCTTCAGACATGGAGATTCAACAGCAAGACCCACAACCTACTCCAGAGGAACCACAAGTTCAAGAACAAGTTCAAGAAAAGTTGGTAAATCAACCAGAGGAGACACAAGTTGCAGAAACATTGGCAACTCAGCCAGAACCATCAGTTCAATCACCACCTCAAGCAAATTGGAATGTTTTCTATGAGAAGTTGGAGGAAATTTCTAATCAGTTTCCTGGTCCATCACCACAAAGCAATAAGTCAGAAAAGACTGAAGAAGTGTAAATTGATATGATGGCTTTTATGGAAGATAAAGCATCTGGGGAAACTCAAGTGATTGAAGAAACAAGTGTGTCTAATACTGGTGAAGTCAACTTTTTTAAAGATCCAAGTACTGCTAAGCCAACTACAAGTACTGCTGACAATGTTGAAGACCCAAGTACTGCTAAGCTATTGCAAGTACTGCTAAGCCAATTGCAAGTACCGCTGGTGATCATCCTACACTAGAAAGTCAAAGTTCATTTGGAGAAAATGAGACTTTAGCCAAATTGCTGCTTGATCTAAAGAAGAGTTTAGTTGAGAATGCTAAGCAAGCAGAAGTGGAGAAAAAGACACAACAAGAAGTTCTTGCCTCAAAGGATCAAATTCAAGGTAAGAAAGTACAAGCTTCACACCCTACAAATGGTATAGTCATTCAACAGTTAGCTAATGAAGAAGTAGCTGCCAAACTGAAGAAGAAGCTACCTAAGATAAATCCAAAGGATAAGGGGAAGAAGCAATTATTGTCAGAATCTGAAGATGAAAGTGATTCAGATGATGATATAAACAGAGTCATGTACAGATATAATCAAATTGACCATGATGAGGAATTTGCTTATAGAGTGCAAGTACAAATTCGTGAAGATGAATTGCAGGAGGAGCTTGCAGCAAAGCAAAATTTGTTAGAAGCTAAAAGGATACAGCAAGAATGGAACATACAAGAGTACGATAGGATTCAAGCTGAGATACATGCAAGTGAGCTTCTTGCAGACTCATTGATAGCTAAAGAAAAAGATGCATATGATGAAGAAGAAAAATCAAGATTGATTGATGATCTGGTAAGGGAGCAACAAAGATTCTTTGCTGAAAAGAGAAGGAAAGAAAAGATTAAGCCTCCAACAACTATGCAGATTAGAAGTCAAATGATGAAATTTCTAAAGAAAGTAAAAGGATTCACTCATATTCAGCTGGTCAAGAAAACTTTTAAAGAAATCAAGACTTTGTATGAGCAAAGTAAGAGGACTGAATTGAATTTTGTTGAGATTGGATCTGAAGCAGACATGAAAGCTGTTGAAGAATTCAAGAAACGTCTACAACAACAAAGACAATTTGGTAGTACTCCTAGAATTGAGCCAAGTACTGTTGAACCTACAAGTACATCTCCACCTATCAAGACCACTTATGTGAGGAAGAATAGAAAGGCGAAAGTAAGTTCAAGAGAGGAAGAGACTGCTCAAAGGATGAATACAGGAGTTGAAACTCAAGGAATTGCTCAAACTAAAAATGTACAAACAGTACATACACAATCAACAGTACATACTGAGGAAACGGTACATACAAGCTTGGAAGAGGGTTCAACAGAACTTGAAGGAATTTCCAAGAGTGTTAAAAGGAAACGATCAACAAAGCTAAAGAAGAAAGCTAAGAGAGCTAAAACTACAGCAGAAGATAGTGATGATGATGAGAGCTTAAGGAAGTACTTGAAGATTGTGAACTTTGAAGATCAATGTTTTGATACAGAGATTTTTGGAAAAAGGGCATCCATTGTTAAGTGGATTTACTCCACAGATCAAGGACTTGAAGCTCATGGGATTCAGAGATCTGATGGCACAAAAAGGATATTCAGACTTCTGGAAGATATCCTTCACATACTTGACAGACAAGATATCCAAGATCTTGTAAGGTTAGTTGAAGATGCCAATGCAGGTAAAACTGAAGTATCACTATGATATAGTGATTTTATCATTATGTATGAGCCACACAAATGTGATCAAGAAATGTTGAAGGAATTAGAGAATCAGGTTCCTAGTTACTGGAGATATTACAGGTCATGTGGATTGCATATTTTGGATGTAGATGATGTTACATATTATATGCTGCAAGAGAAGACTTATCCCTTCAAAAGAAAATTGTTGGAAAGGATGTTAGAACAACAATTGGAAGTTACAGAAGAATCTGCTGATGCTTTGGAGTTGATCAGAATGGTTAAACAACAAATCAAGGATTTGAAAGATGAGGAAGAATCTGAGAAAGAATCTTAAGTGTTTGACTTTCAGTCACACTTCATAAATGGTTCTCAGTTCACCATGTCTAACACACATAAGAACTGGCTAGTCCATAAGCAAACGGTTTATGGTAAAGACTTATCAAACCCGTTGAAAGCTGATAGTTTGCTAAAAACTATATGGTTCTAACTCACCTTGCTTCGAGACAAAGAGTTAGCTAGTCCTAGACAAACGGTACTAGGTAAAGACTTCATCAAATCCGTTGATGGTTGACAATTTACCAAAAATTGTAAGGTTTTCATAACACCATATTCTTTGTGAATAAAGTATTGGCTATTCCAGAGTGTACGGCTAACTAGTAAAGAATTTATCAAATCCGTTGATAGCTGGTTATTTGCTAAAAATCATGAAGCCAATACAGATTGGTGTTTTCTTGTTAACTGTTTTATTTCAGGTATGCAGATTGCAGACAAAGAAGTATTAGAAGATATAATACCTAGAAGGTTTTGTTATCATCAAATCAAGTGGAAGATTTATGATCAAGAGTTCAAGGTCTAAACTCAAGAAAACAAAAACTGATGCTGCAAAGATGAATGAATGTATAGAAGACACAAGAAGATCATATTTTGAAGACAAAGATGGTGCTCATACTGTTTGAAGATTATCTTATCAGAAGCAGATCTACATATGAAGTGTTTGGCTACATTCAGTTGGATGCAAATACAAATTACCAAGTTCAATCCAAGGATGAAGGAAAGACTGAAGACATGTATTTCTAATACATCTAGTACAAAAGAAACAAGAAGACAACAAGTTATCATTTCTTGTTTAGGGGAGGATTCTTGGGAATTATTTGTTAAGAGTCAAGTACCGTTAGTGTATTTGAAGTACTGTTAGTGTTATGTAAGTACCGTTAATGTTAACACGGTACATAGTAAGTACTGCTACTTATAAAGTAAGTACTACAATGAAGATTAGGACGAATATATCTTTGTATAAGATATGTCATAGTTATAGTTAGAGTATATCTTATGTGATATACCTAAATAGTTAGAATATTGATAATATATCGTCTGTGATATAGTTATCTTTATAGAATATTCTAAGGTTTCTAGGGTTCCTTACTCTATAAAAGGAACATAGGTACAATGTCTTTCATGTACCTCATACAAGTCGATATAAGAGAATTGAATAGTTAAAAGTAATTATGTGCTTCTGTGCTTTATAAGTTAGATTCCGCATAACTTATTTGGTGTTTAGTAAGAGTGCTCAAAGTGTTTTAGTTTGATTACAAACTATTATACTAATTCTTAACAGAATATAGATCCAACCAAAGGGATCAACAGTTTTGGCACGTGTTGAAGTGGCGTTGTTTCATTTATCCCATGACAACGAGGACGCCATCTTCGATCCCGGTATTTTGCATCTTCAAAGGACTTAGTCCTTTATACCGGTTGCTTTTGGGCATTGTTTATCATGTAAGCCCCACCAAAATGACCATACCATGATTATCCCTAAATGATCACATTTATGGGGATTCGAGTCGAGCTTCTGACTTGATTATCAAAAACAAGGTGCCTCGTGGGGGATTCTTCATGCTTATCCTTGTAAATATTATTGCTTTCTAATTAGTCTAATGCGGGGACTTGTGCTCTTCCAACCTTTGTTTCGTGGTTGTTTGTGATTGTGATTTATTAGGTTCATCGTCATCATTGAAGCCTCTCGTGTTCGTTTACATATCACTCCAGCTTCAATCGTTGCCTTAGAAGATTCCGATATCCGATGATATCCTTTTATCTTCTCACGATTATCTTATTAGCATAATTCATAAACGACTTTTAGGTTATTCGTTTTACCCTTTCCATGCTCGAGATTAAGCATTCGAATTTCGTCTCTAGTATGGGGGTGTTTCACCCTTAGACTCGAAACAGTGAGGACAATGTTTAGTTTTAGTATGGGGGTGAGTAGATACTTCACCTTGCTTACGTCATCACGTAATCCAATTTTCAAAATTATGTTATCGTTTTAATACAAGGGTTTGCCTCGTATGAAAGTTCGTTAAACCGATCTTTTTGAATTGATTACTGGTGAAACGTGCGACTCAATTGTTCTTGGTGGAAAAATAAAAGGGTTTGATTATCTATTTTAAACTAAAAATGAAAATGTCGTTGAGTAAATAAGTAAAGATAAAGGTTTGAAAATTTAAACAAAAAATTAAGACTTTGAAAAATTGAAAAGTAAATGATTAAAACTTATAAAAATGTAAACTTAAAATACTAAACTAAGACAAGACAAGTTAGAATAATTATAAGTAAAAAGGTGGGAAAAATAAAATTTAAAAACTGGAAAAACAAAACCTTATCCGGAATATAATCCGGAATGTTATCTGGAATGAAGAACTGTGGCTTATCCGGAATGAATAAAATGCAGCTTATCCAGAATTGAGCAATTGGGATCTTATCTGGAATCCTCTTCTTCTACTTATCCGGAATAATGACTTCGTGGGCTTATCCGGAATGGTTTCCGGGTTCTAATCCGGAATAACTTAAAAATACCCTTATCCGGAAAAATGAACTGAAAAGGCTGCTATCCGGAATTGGCTAGGAGGTGTTATCTGGAATAACTTGACGTTCTTATCTGGAATCCACTTCGGGTTCTTATCCGGAATAAGGAAATAGCAACTATCCGGAATGTCGTTCTACAAGCTATCCGAAATATGGAGGTTCTAAAGCTTATCCGGAATAATGACTTCGTACCCTTATCCGAAATCCACTGTTGAACTCTTATCCTGAATCTGATGAAGGAGCTTATCCGGAAGAAATGAACTTGGGAGGCTTATCCCGAATAACTAAAATATGGCTTATCCGGAAAAATTGGGAGGAAGCTTATCTGGGAAAATGAACTTGGGATTATCCTGAATAAAAGGGTTTAACTGAAATCCGGAATACACCAATATTACGCAATAATCAAATCTAAAATAAGCACTAACAAAACTTAAACCAAAAAGATTTTTAAGAAAAACTAATAAGCCAAAAATTAAAAACTTTTAAAACACTAAATAAGCTGGAAATCAAAAAGCGCTTTTTATAAAAACTTAAACTTATTAAAAACAACTTATTTTTTTAAAAACTATTAAGCATTAAGATTAAGAAAAATAAGCACTTTTATGAAGAAACTTTTTAAGATCACCAATTTAATAAGCACAATCAAATAAGCTACACAATCAAACCATCAAAACAATTGAAATAAAACTACATGATTATCAAGATTAAGATAAAGATTAAGAAAGGTAGAATGAGAATTAAGGAAATAAGCTTGATTGATTAAAGATTAATATCAAAAGATTACAAGATTAATGTAAATATTCAATTAGTTTGAAAGAAAAACTAGAGAGAAAATTAAAAAACACACTTAAAAACTAAATATTAACTAAAAACTCTAATCACTAACCACCTAACACCCTCCTAATGACATATTAGGAGGGTATTTATAGGAGGTGGGGAGATTAAGTGCTTAAGCTTTCTTCTTTCTTTCTTCTCGTCTCGACTCGACTTAATTTCTTTGTCTTTCTCGACGTCGTCTCGGGATTTGTCGATATAAGTTGAACTTGCCTTATAATTTTCTTCTATAATTAGACTTGAGTTCTTCGAATTCATTAAACTTCCGTCTTTAGACTTTTTCTTTGATAAATCTTCAGAATAGGCCTTGGACTTCTGTTCTTTTTTCATTCTCGATCTTCCGACTTCGTCTTTAGTCTTTTTCTTCGATAAAAGCCCGTGATAGCCCATGTTTTCTTCCTTTTTCATCTTTTGGTCCTAAAACACAATAAAAACACAAACCACGCATAATTCCGACTTTTACGACATAAAATACACGTTTTGGTCTTGTTATTATTGGAAATAAGTGGTAAAAGGATAAGTGTTTTCACACTTATTAAATCCCCTACACTTGACCATTGCAATGTCCTCATGCAATGCACTAATTTCAAAGCACAAATTACATTTCTCATCATAAATAACCCACCTTGGCCTTTATTAAATACTAAACACTAAGAAAACTTAAAAGAACCAAACAAGTAAAGAAATCAAGACTTACATTGGGTTTTTGGTTGTCATGAATGTTCATCATTCTCAAGTTTCACGTTCCCCATACCAAGATTAAAAACGAGATCATTGTTATTATAAGTTAGCAAACTAACACGAACTCATGTGGCCTAATTATTCACTTAGACTCCCTTATTCCTAGGTGTATCTCTTATATTTTAATATTGTCTTAAATGATCATGAGGATGCATTGTTTGACTTATTTCGATAGTTTATTAGGCTGAAAATAAAGTAGGACGATTTAATCAATAGTTAGCTAAAGGACAAAATCTTTTAAAACTGCTTCTCGGGACCTCATAAAGTTCATATCTTGGCATAACTCGTTTCACGATTTGAGACCTTTCTCGGACCGATATTTGGCAGCGACTTCATACTTCAAATCTTTGAGAGACGTTCTTGAAATTATGGTCTTCTCTTCATAATAGGAATATTTTCACTTGAAGTTTTTAGAGATTCTTCATCTTTGGACCATGACTTCTTCATTTTTTTTTCCAATCTTTATTTTGGACTTTGATATACAACGATCCACCTCCTTTTAGGACTTGGATCTATTTATCCTCATACCTTGCTAGGGTCTTTTCGGATAGAATTCTCCATGATCTTTAGGGGAGTATTTGCTTTTCGTCGTGTGTCTCGATCCTTCATATTTATTTTCGATAAATGATTCTTCACATCACTTTTGGATCTTTAGCAACAGAATGTAGCCCTCATGTCTTGTTAGGACCTTTTCGGACTCGCCAATCTTCACATCCCGCTTCAATAAGTTATGCCTTGGCTATGAACTCTAATTAATACCGAGCAACTATTAAACGATCTTGTGCTAGAAGCTAAGTAACTTTTCAAATCGTACAACCTTATTTAGTGCAGATAAATTTATTAGCAAGCGATGGGAGAATAGGCTTATAATCAACTCACATAAATACACGAAAGAGTACCAAAGTTATAACTGACTCTATCATCTCTCGTTCTCCACAATTTAAAATATCAAGGAATGAGACTCGTGTATGCTTAGTAATAAGTGTGAAAACACTTATCCTTTTACCACTTATTTCCAATAATAACAAGACCAAAACGTGTGATTTATGTCGTGAAAGTCGGAATTATGTGTGGTTTGTGTTTTTATTGTGTTTTAGGACCAAAAGATGAAAAAGGAAGAAAACACGGGCTTTGACGGGCTTTTATCGAAGAAAACGGGAAAAGACGAAGTCAAAAGATCAAGAGTGCTTAAAGAACGGATGTCCAAGACCTATTCTGAAGATTTATCGAAGAACAAGTCTAAAGACGGAAGTTTAATGAAGTCGAAGAACTCGAGTCTAAATAAATAAAGAAATGTTAAGACGAGTTTAATTAATCCCGAGACGACATCGAGAAAGGCCAAAATGAATTTAATCGAGTCGAGAAGAAAAGAAAGAAGAAAGCACCACACATGCCTCCCACTTCCCTATAAATACCCTCCTAATCACATTAGGAGGGTGGTTAGCTAGTTTTTACTTTTAAGTTTTCTTTCTAGTTTTTAGAGAGAGAAAGTTCTAAACTTTCTCTCACTAAGCTTTTCATTTTTCCTTTCTTTCAAGCTTTCATTAATCTTTGTATTTGGATTCCTTTAATCAATTTCAAGTTTGAGCTTTGTGTTCTTTTATCTCATTCTACATTTCTTGGCTTATTTGAATTTTTGATTCGAAATCTTTCCTTTGATCCGAATCTTCCATATTTCGTGATTGAAGTTGAGATTGTATGGTTAGAAGATTTATTCCCTTTGTTCCTACATAAGCTTTCGTGTATTAGTTATAAGCTCTCAATGCTTATTGGCTAATTACAAGTCTTAGCTTATTGGTTTTCGGATTTTGAAAAAGGTTTTAGTAAGTTTAAAGTTCATTCCATAAAGTTTTGATCTTTTATGTTTTAGAAGTCATTAAATTTAAGCTTTTTGAATTGTTAAGATCCGGTTAGAATAGCTTATTTCATTTGCTTATTGAGTTTTACTCTTGCCACCAATTTCGGAAACTGTTGCCTTCCATCGCAATCAAAGGGTTTTGTACACATTCCGACGGGACTCGAAGTTTTGATCGCAATAACCCGTTAGGGTTTTACTTTGCGATCGGGTTGGTTTTCCCCTTATTCCGATCAGGGATTGTGATCGCATATTGCGATCGCATATTCCGACGGGTCTTAAGGTCTTCAGTTAAGTCGAAGTGCTGCCTATTTTTCGAAAGGAACATTGCGACAGCATCATTCCGATAGATTCACATTGCGACAGTAATATTCACAACATTCCGATGGTTAGTAAGATCATACATTCCGATGGATCCTTGTTTGATATTCCGATGGTTGAAATTTTGGTGTATTCCGAGGGACATTAATTGTTTTATTCCGATTGATTAAGTTTTTAAGTTTTCAAGTTTTGCAAGCTTTAAGTTTTAAGAATTTTCATTAATTAACTTTAAGTTTAATTTTGTCAAAGCTTTAAATTTACTCAACGACACTTTAATTACTTGCTAATAGTTTAAAACAAACAAACCAAACCATTCTCTTGATTCACCAAAAGACGATTGAGTCGCACTTAAGACCGGTATTCAATTCGAAAAGACTTTGGGACTACGAATTTTGATACGAGGTGTAAAAACCAAGTATTAAATGGCACCGTTGCCGTCTCTTTTCATTACGATTAACGGTTTTATGTGAGAGACGCGTTGGCTTTTGGGATCCGTTCACTCGTGAACGTTATTTTTCGTATCAAAAATTTTCAAAAAATTCCAAAAACATTTGAAAATCATTAAAAGCAATTCTTGTCCAAAGGTTTTGCACCAAAAAGATTATATAGATATTCTTTGTGTATATTTTTCTTCTGCAGGTGTATGCGTACTAGATCTTCGAACTATTCTGAGCCCGAGACTCGTGAAAATTTAGATATGGCTGGTGTTAATAACAACAATAATCACCCACCTCAACACAATTTGAATAACAACAACAACAACAACAATGTCCTCTTGCCTGATTTACGAACAATGGAGGAATTGTGTCAACCCACCATGAACGGACGCGGAGGCCCGATTGTGCCAATGCACGTCACGGCTCAGGAGTTTTCGTTGAAGCATCACATGATCCAGCAAGTGCAAACGAACCCATTTCGCGGAATTCCGGATGATGATACCAACAAACACCTCGACAAATTCATTACCATAACCCAAAGCATGAAGTGCTCCGGGGTTTCTATGGATGACCTTCGCCTTCAACTCTTTCCACACTCGCTTTCTCACCATGCCGAAAAATGGTTTGATCGTCTTCCTAAGAATTCTATTCATACGTGGAATGACATGACTCAACGCTTTTTATCGCGCTACTTTCCCCCATCCATGGTCACTAGCCTTCGTAACCAAATTAGTGGATTCATGCAAGAGAATGATGAATCACTTTTCGATGCTTGGGAACGATACAATGATTTGATCGACCGCTGTCCTAATCACAATATGCTCCCCGTCACTCTCATTGACACCTTTTACAATGGTCTCACTTTTCGTGATCGTGACACGATCAATGCCGCCGCCGGTGGTACTTTTATGAAAAGGAGACCGGAAGAGTGTCGAGAGTTGATTGAAAACATGACTACTCACCACAAGAATTGGGATTCTTCCGCATCCTCAAGATCTAATCAGAGAGTCAATGTTTCATCTACTTCTTCCACCACCAACTCGTCTGTTTTGGAACGTGCTATTCTTGATATTAACAAAAGTCTCCAAATTTTGACTTCTAACCAAACTCAACAAGCTAAAGCTGTTGCTATTTCTTGTGACACATGTGGTGGTCCTCATTCCTACAATGAGTGTCCTTCTACTCACGGCAATTATTCTGAAGACGTTAACGCAGCATATGGTACTTATCCCACGGGAGGATATCAAGCTCGCCCTCAAGGAGACCGTAACTTGATAAGTTTACGCTCCAACAATTATCTTGCTCCTCCCGGTTTCCCTCCTGCAAACCAATCCCAACCTCGTGCAAATAATCAATATCATTCCCAAAGAAACCCATACCCAACTCAAGGAAATTCTCAAGCTTACCAGGCTCCACCTCTCAATCAACCGATGGCAGTTAATCCAGATGTCGAGACATTTATGAAGACTAATCGGGAGTTGGTGACGAATCTTCAGAGTCAAGTCCGCAACTTGAAGGGAGAAATGGCAAAACAAGGGAACGATATTCGAGCTGAGCTAAGGAATGATATGGCCAAACACAGCAATGACATTAATGCCAACATGCAAAACTCTTTTAATAATCAAGCGGTTCATCTTCGTGATATGATTGGTTCGCTCATCCAAGGTAATCAACCCTCTTCTTCGGGTACTCTTCCGAGTAATACCGTGGCGAATCCAAGAGGGGAGATGAAAGCAATCACCACTCGTAGTGGAAAAGGTTATATGGAACCCGAGCTTCCTACACCTCCACCCGTGATTGTGAACAAGGAAAAAGAGCAACTTTCCCCACCTCCTTCACCTTCTATCCCCATTTCCCCACCACCCATGGTTGTGAGTGATCCTATTCCCTTAAAGCCTTCTTCTTCATCCAATATACCTTATCCTTCAAGGCTGAGGAAAGAGAAGCAAAAGAGCAAGGATGATATTCAGGTTTCAAACTTTCTAAAAATGTTTAAACAATTGAATTTTAACATCTCCTTTGCCGAGGCTCTCGCTCACATGCCCAAATACGCTAAGATGTTTAAAGATCTTCTAAGTGATAAGGAAAAGCTTCTTGACATCGCTCAGTCCCAACTTAATGAGAACTGCTCCGCAGTGCTCTTAAGGAAATTACCCACCAAACTTGGTGATCCGGGTCGCTTCTTGATTCCTTGCAACTTCCCGGGAGTAGAGAATTGCATGGCCCTAGCCGATCTAGGTGCCAGTATAAACTTAATGCCTTTAAGTGTTTGGAAGCAATTATCTCTCCCCGAGCTAGTCCCCACCAAAATGACTTTGGAATTAGCCAACCGTACGGTTGCTTATCCAGTGGGGATAGCCGAAGATGTCTTTGTTGGCGTTGACAAATTCACCTTCCCGGCGGATTTTGTCGTCGTTGACTACGAGATGGATCCTCGTGTTCCATTAATCGTTGGACGTCCATTCCTGAGGACCGGTCGCACTCTTATTGATGTCGCCGCGGGCGAAATAATCATGAGAGTTGGTGACGATAAAATTGTCTTCAACATGGGTAAGATTTCTAAGCAGTCTTATTCATATGAGAGTGTTAATGCTATTGATGTTCTCGATGAGGCTTGTGAAGAACATTTTCATGATGCTTGCAAAAGTACTCTTTCTTCTCTACCCAATGTTGAGACCGTTGCCTCAATTACTCCGGCATTGACTCCTTTTGGAGAAAGTGACTTGGATGATTTCGAAGCTAGTTTGGGTCCTCTCGATATTAAGTATGATAATTTGTCCACCAATTGGGATGAAGACATTCGTACTATTGAGAGACTTCTCAATGAGGACCCGTTCTCTCCTCCTGCTCCTAAAGAGGTGACTAATGATGATCCATCGTTAGTTTCACCATCTATTGAGGATCCTTCTACTCTTGAGCTTAAGGACCTACCTCCTCATCTTGAGTACGTTTTTATGGAAGACGACGAGAAGCTACCGGTCATCATCGCAAAGGATCTGAAGGAAGACGAAAAAGCCCGACTTGTCGCTGTGTTGAAGAAGCATAAACGAGCTATCGCTTGGAAAATCTCCGACATTCGTGGAATTGATCCTCACTTCTGCACACATAAAATTCTCATGGAGGACGATTTTAAGCCCACAATTCAAAGTCAACGAAGGGTGAATCCCAAAATCCATGAAGTCATCAAAAAAGAGGTTATCAAACTTCTTGATGCGGGTATGATTTACCCTATTTCGGATTCACCATGGGTTAGTCCATTCCATTGTGTGCCTAAGAAAGGCGGCATCACCGTTGTGCCCAATGCTAACAACGAGTTGCTTCCTACCCGTCTCGTTACTGGGTGGAGAGTTTGTATAGACTACCGCAAACTCAATGATGCCACGAGAAAGGATCATTTCCCTCTACCTTTTATGGACCAAATGCTTGAACGTCTAGCGGGTAATGAATATTACTGCTTTCTTGATGGTTTCTCGGGTTATTTCCAAATACCCATCGATCCCCAAGATCAAGAGAAGACAACATTCACTTGTCCCTATGGCACATTTGCTTATAAAAGAATGCCTTTTGGCTTATGCAATGCCCCCGGGACTTTCCAAAGGTGCATGTTGGCTATCTTCCATGACATGGTTGAGCAAACCATGGAAGTCTTCATGGATGATTTCTCGGTCTTTGGGGATTCCTTCTCTTCTTGCCTTGCCAATTTGGAACGAATGCTTCAGCGGTGCGAAGACACTCGCCTTGTTCTGAATTGGGAAAAATGCCATTTTATGGTAAAAGAAGGCATTGTGCTAGGACACAAAATCTCTAAAGCCGGTCTTGAAGTCGACCGTGCTAAAGTAGATGTCATAGCTAAATTACCTCCACCCTCAACCGTGAAGGGTGTGAGAAGTTTTCTGGGTCATGCGGGCTACTATCGTCGCTTCATTCAGGATTTCTCTAAAATCGCTCGCCTGATGACCCACCTCTTGGAAAACGATACTCCTTTTATCTTTTCTAAAGAGTGTCTCGAAGCCTTCAATCTTCTTAAGGATAAGCTAACTAAGGCACCGGTCTTGGTTACCCCTAATTGGGAGCTGCCTTTTGAATTGATGTGTGATGCTAGCGACTTTGCTATTGGTGCGGTTTTGGGCCAACGAGTGAATAAACACTTCCAACCAATCCACTACGCTAGCAAAACAATGACGGGGGCTCAATTGCATTATACGACAACCGAAAAAGAGCTTTTAGCTGTTGTCTATGCTTTTGAAAAATTTCGCCCCTATCTTGTTTTATCCACCACCATCGTATACACGGACCATTCCGCGTTGAAGTACTTGATGACAAAGAACGATTCTAAGCCAAGACTTCTTCGCTGGGTTTTGCTCCTTCAAGAATTCAACATTGAAATTCGTGACAAGAAGGGAGCCAAAAACCTGGCCGCGGATCATCTGAGTCGACTTGAGGATCCATATCAAGGGGATCATCCGAACAAAGAGATCAATGACTCTTTCCCCCTTGAGACCTTAATGTCTATAAATCTCAATCTTGAGGACACCCTGTGGTTTGTGGACATTACAAACTACTTAGCGGGTGGTATTCTCATCAAAGGGTTAACATCCCAACAAAAGAAGAAGTTCTTGAATGATGTTAAGACTTACTTTTGGGATGACCCTTATCTATTCAAACAGTGTGCTGATCTGATTATTCGTCGATGTGTTGACGGACCGGATGCTTTTGACATCTTACAAGCTTGCCACAAAGGACCCACCGATGGTCACTTTGGTCCCAACTACACCGCTAAGAAAGTGTTTTATTCTGGATTCTATTGGCCCACCATTTATCGTGACGCTCACGAAATGGTTAAGCATTGTGATGCTTGCCAACGCCAAGGCAAGATCACACATAAGGATGAGATGCCTCAAAATTTCATACAGGAATGTGAAATCTTTGATGTATGGGGCATCGACTTTATGGGGCCATTTCCATCCTCCAAAGGGAACAAGTACATCCTCGTCGCTGTCGACTACGTTTCTAAATGGGTTGAAGCTAAGGCTCTTCCTACGAATGATGCGAGGGTGGTTGTGAACTTTTTGAAGCAGCTTTTCGCTCGATTTGGCGTTCCTCGTGCTATTATCAGTGACCGCGGGACTCATTTTTGCAGCGATCAATTTGCACGAGTCATGGCTAAGTATGGTGTCAATCACCGTCTTTCCACCGCCTATCATCCCCAAACCAATGGGCAAGCCGAGATTTCCAACCGTGTCTTGAAGAGAATTTTGGAGCGTACTGTGGGAGAGCATCGCGCCGCTTGGACCGATAAGTTAGATGATGCTCTTTGGGCTTTCCGTACTGCTTACAAGACCCCGATCGGTTGTACACCTTATCGTATTGTGTACGGGAAAGCCTGCCACCTACCCATCGAGCTGGAACATAAGGCGCACTGGGCCTTGAAGTGGGCTAACTTCGACATCAACAAAGCCGGTGATCATCGCAAGATTCAACTCAACGAGCTAAATGAATTAAGGAATGAAGCTTATGAGAACTCGCTGATTTACAAAGAGAAGACGAAGATCATTCATAACGCTAAAATCAAGAACCGAGAGTTCCACGTTGGTGATCAAGTCTTACTCTTTAACTCTCGGTTGAAGATCTTCTCTGGCAAGTTGAAGAGCCGCTGGTCTGGTCCATTCACCGTCGCCAAAGTCTTTCCGTATGGGACCATTGAGCTTTCTCAGCCGAATGGGCCCAACTTCAAGGTGAATGGCCAGCGTCTGAAGCTGTACTTTGGTGAGGACATCTCTCAAGAGATGATTCCATCCCTCACCACGTTCCCCATGAACTAAAATTGGGTCGAGTCAGGCTCATGACTCGATGAACAAAAACAAGCGCTTCTCGGGAGGCAACCCGTGTTCTATCCTTTACTGCTTTCATAATAAGTATAGGGGGAGCCCCGTATGTGTTTGTTGTCTTGTTTCTTGTGCTGTGCAGGGGTTAAATCTTCAAAGATCCACCTTGATGACTTTTGACGAACCGTGATACCGTGTTCCCATCTTCCCGGTTCTATCCTAAACTCTTGTGATTCAATATTTCATATTTTATATGTTCACATTGAATTCACTTTAGTTGTCCTTTCCTTAGCAAGATTTAAACAAAGTGCACAATGTCCTAAGTGTAGGGGAGTTTACTCCCACATGCTCAAACATTGAGGACAATGTTTTTCTCAAGTGTAGGGGGGACTTCTATCGAAGTAAGTGGTCTTTTCCATGAATTTGCCCTCATTTTAACCGGAAAATTTGATTTTTCGACATTTTTCAAAATTTTTAATCTATTTTGGCCTATTGTATAGTTGTATTTTCCGTTGATATGTTTATTTTCTTCCCATTGCTAGAATAAATTTTCAATAAAGTAGTTTTAGATTTTTCTTAGTCGTGAACATTTTGACTCAACCCGAGTTTACTCTAGCTAGTATCCTTAACGTGTTTAAGTCAAGTTTTGCTAGGCTTTTATATAGGGAGCTATAAAACGCGAAAGTCTTAACTCTCACGGGTTAAGAACAAGAACTTTTCGCAAGTTCCTATAATTGATCCTAGAGAGTCGTTTATCAAGGGAACTTTAAAATGCGATTTCTAAACTTGAAAAAGTCCAAGAATTTGCAAGATCCTATAGATGACTCGAAAACCCAAAACTTTGATTTAATAGGCTAAGCATCCACGAGTCTCATTCCTTGAGATTTTAAACTATGGAGAACGAGAGATGATAGAGTCAATTATAAGTTCGGTATTCTTTCGTGAATTTATGTAAGTTAATTATGAGCCTATTCTCCCTCCGCTTGCTAAATAATTTATCTGCTAATAAGTAAGGTTGTACGATTTGAAAGGTTACTTAGCTTCTAGCCCCAGATCGTTTAAAAGTTGCTCGGTACGAATTAGAGTTCATAGCTAAGGCATAACTTATTGAAGTGGGATGCGAAGATTGGCGAGTCCGAAAAGGCCCTAACAAGGCATGAGGGCTACATTTTGTTGCTAAAGACCCAAAAGTGATGTGAAGAATCATTTGTCAAAAATCAATATGAAGGATCGAGACACACGACGAAAAGCAAGAACTCCCCAAAAGTCATGGAGAAGTCTATCCGAAAAGACCCTAACAAGGTATGAGGATAAATAGATCCAAGTCCTAAAAGGAGGCGGATCGTTGTATATCAAAGTCCAAAATAAAGATTGGAGAAAAATGAAGAAGTCGTGGTCCAAAGATGAAGAATCTCTCAAAAACTTCAAGTGAAGAAATTCCTATTATGAAGAGAAGACCATAATTTCAAGAACGTCTCTCGAAGATTCGAAGTATGAAGTCGCTGCCAAATATCGGTCCGAGAAAGGTCTCAAATCGTGAAGCGAGTTATGCCAAGATATGAACTTTATGAGGTCCCGAGAAGCAGTTTTAAAAGATTTGGTCCTTTAGCTAACTATTGATTAAATCGTGCACTTTATTTTCAGACTAAATACCTATCGAAATAAGTCAAACAATGCATCCTCATGATCATTCAAGACAAATAATAAAATATAAGAGATACCCATAGGAATAAGGGAGTCTAAGTGAATAATTGGCCCACATGAGTTCGTGATAGTTTGCTAACTTATAATAACAATGATCTCGTTTTTAAGCTTGGTATGGGGAACGTGAAACTTGAGGATGATAAACGTTCATGGCTGCCAAAACCAATGTAAGTTTTTAATTTCTTTACTTGTTTCTATCTTTTCATCTTTAGTATTTAATAAAGGCCAAGGTAGGTTATTTATGATGGGAAATGTAAACCGTGCTTAAAATTAATGCATTGCATGAGGGCATTGCAATGGTCAAGTGTAGGGGATTTAATAAGTGTGAAAACACTTATCCTTTTACCACTTATTTCCAATAATAACAAGACCAAAACGTGTGATTTATGTCGTAAAAGTCGGAATTATGCGTGGTTTGTGTTTTTATTGTGTTTTAGGACCAAAAGATGAAAAAGGAAGAAAACACGGGCTTTCACGGGCTTTTATCGAAGAAAACGGGAAAAGACGAAGTCAAAAGATCAAGAGTGCTTAAAGAACGGATGTCCAAGACCTATTCTGAAGATTTATCGAAGAACAAGTCTAAAGACGGAAGTTTAATGAAGTCGAAGAACTCGAGTCTAAATAAATGAAGAAATGTTAAGACGAGTTTAATTAATCCCGAGACGACATCGAGAAAGGCCAAAATGAATTTAATCGAGTCGAGAAGAAAAGAAAGAAGAACGCACCACACATGCCTCCCACTTCCCTATAAATACCCTCCTAATCACATTAGGAGGGTGGTTAGCTAGTTTTTACTTTTAAGTTTTCTTTCTAGTTTTTAGAGAGAGAAAGTTCTAAACTTTCTCTCACTAAGCTTTT
The DNA here is from genome assembly GCA_025667525.1 of Glebionis coronaria. NCBI lineage: Eukaryota > Viridiplantae > Streptophyta > Magnoliopsida > Asterales > Asteraceae > Glebionis > Glebionis coronaria. Next base: position 489,945,318 of record CM046874.1, read on the forward strand.
CATTTTTCCTTTCTTTCAAGCTTTCATTAATCTTTGTATTTGGATTCCTTTAATCAATTTCAAGTTTGAGCTTTGTGTTCTTTTATCTCATTCTACATTTCTTGGCTTATTTGAATTTTTGATTCGAAATCTTTCCTTTGATCCGAATCTTCCATATTTCGTGATTGAAGTTGAGATTGTATGGTTAGAAGATTTATTCCCTTTGTTCCTACATAAGCTTTCGTGTATTAGTTATAAGCTCTCAATGCTTATTGGCTAATTACAAGTCTTAGCTTATTGGTTTTCGGATTTTGAAAAAGGTTTTAGTAAGTTTAAAGTTCATTCCATAAAGTTTTGATCTTTTATGTTTTAAAAGTCATTAAATTTAAGCTTTTTGAATTGTTAAGATCCGGTTAGAATAGCTTATTTCATTTGCTTATTGAGATTTACTCTTGCCACCAATTTCGGAAACTGTTGCCTTCCATCGCAATCAAAGGGTTTTGTACACATTCCGACGGGACTCGAAGTTTTGATCGCAATAACCCGTTAGGGTTTTACTTTGCGATCGGGTTGGTTTTCCCCTTATTCCGATCAGGGATTGCGATCGCATATTGCGATCGCATATTCTGACGGGTCTTAAGGTCTTCAGTTAAGTCGAAGTGCTGCCTATTTTTCGAAAGGAACATTGCGACAGCATCATTCCATAGATTCACATTGCGACAGTAATATTCACAACATTCCGATGGTTAGTAAGATCATACATTCCGATGGATCCTTGTTTGATATTCCGATGGTTGAAATTTTGGTGTATTCCGAGGGACATTAATTGTTTTATTCCGATTGATTAAGTTTTTAAGTTTTCAAGTTTTTCAAGCTTTAAGTTTTAAGAATTTTCATAAATTAACTTTAAGTTTAATTTTGTCAAAGCTTTAAATTTACTCAACGACACTTTAATTACTTTCTAATAGTTTAAAACAAACAAACCAAACCATTCTCTTGATTCACCAAAAGACGATTGAGTCGCACTTAAGACCGGTATTCAATTCGAAAAGACTTTGGGACTACGAATTTTGATACGAGGTGTAAAAACCAAGTATTACTTAGCCAATTAAATCAAAGTTTTGGGTTTCGAGTCATCTATAGGATCTTGCAAACTCTTAGACTTTTTCAAGTTTAAAATTCACATTTTCAAGTTCCCTTGATAAACGACTCTCTAGGATCAATTATAGGAACTTGCGAAAAGTTCTTGTTCTTAACCCGTGAGAGTTAAGACCTTCGCGTTTTAAAGTTCCCTATATAAAAGCCTAGCAAAACTTGACTTAAACACGTTAAGGATACTAGCTAGAGTAAACTTAGATAAGTAAACTCAGGTTGAGTCAAAATATTCACGACTTAGAAAAATTTAAAACCACTTTATTGAAAATTTATTCTCGCAAAGAAAGTAAATAACGATAACTAAGGAGAAACTACGAGGCCAAAATAGATTAAAAATTTTGAAAAATGTCGAAAAATCAAATTTTCCGATTAAAATGAGGACAAATTCATGGAAAAGCCCACTTACTTCGAAAGAAGTCCCCCTACACTTAATATACACATTGTCCTCAATGTTTAAGCATGTGGGAGTAAACTCCCCTACACTTATGACATTGTGCACTTTGTTTAAATCTTGCTAAGGAAAGGACAACTATAGTGATTTCAATGTGAACATATAAGATATGAAATAATGAATCACGACAGCTGAGGATAGAACCGGGAAGACGGGTACACGGGATCACGGTTCGTCAAAAGTCATTGAGAATGGATCTTTGAAGCTTTAATGTTAGCCTAAAAATATTGAGTCAAACAAGAATGTTCGGTCATAGGTTTCTATTGTATTATTTATTAGAACGTTGTAATAAGTAGTTATTTAGTCGTGATTCACGGGCTTGGATTTAAACTAATTAAAGTCCAAAATACAAGCCCGGCCCAATATATAGTCCATTAAAGCCCGCATGTGGGTGGACTATATATACTACCCTCCTAGCATGTTAGGAGGGTGGATGGTCATTTGTATTTCTCACTTTTCTTAATCTAATCTCACCAAGTTCACACACTTCTCTCTCTTTTCTCTCTCTAGTTTCTCTCTCTAAAATTCATCTCATTTCTACCTTTCTTTCTTAATAATTCGTCTTATATCATTCATATATTAGGAACAACAATTGGTATCAATCGCCACGGGGTAGTTTTGTGATTGATTGTTGTTATTATATTTGATTCGTATGATTTAATCTATAAATCATCACGAATTCAAATTCTTTTTGTGTTTTTCGTGTTCTTCATCTTGCTTCAAATCTTCCATATACTTGTTGTATAGATTTGGTTGTTTTGGTTTGGTAAAAATCACGAATTTGTTGCCTAAAAGTTGCTAAAATGGTTGCCTAAAAAGTTGGAAAAAATACTATCATTGCGACAGCTTGAATTTCGGAAAAGGAGAGCACGGTTTCGATCGCAATAACCCTAGGGTTTTACTTTGCGATCAGTATTGCGATAGCCCCTTATTCCGATCTGAACATTCCGATCGTTATTGCGATCTGGATTGCGACGGATTTAAGGCAATCTTGAAACGTTACTCTGCCCACTTTGCGACAGCCACATTGCGATAGGTACACATTCCGATCTGGGATTTCGATAAGTACACATTGCGATCTGAAGATTCCGATCTGGGATTTCGACAGGTGCACATTGCGATCTACAGGACATTCCGATCTAAACAACATTCCGATGGGCATTCCGATGACACATTCCGATGGACATTCCGATGACATGTTTAGCCAAATTTTTGTTTGAGTATTTTTTAGACTTAGCCACCATCTAGACTAGTTTAGGTCAAGTAAAATCAAATTTTTTCCATACTAGTTTTAGGACATTTCTAGCTCAATTTCAAAATTTGGTGATTACAAATTTTTTAGGTCTACCGTTTTGTCGGGCTGAGGAATTTATTGTCGGGCTGAGAAAAAATCGCAATTTTCGGAATTTAAACCTCAACAACAATCACAACAAATCTACTTAAGATCCATATTCACGTCATCATTTCAGAGAATATTGAGATGGATTCTACTGCCGAATATCGTGTGACGAACAACAACATAATGGTGGCAGGTAACAAAGAGAGACCACCAATGCTTGTATCTGGACGGTATGCTCAATGGCAATCACGTTTCATACGATATCTTGATACAAGACCTAATGGTGATGCCCTGAGGAAATGTATTACTCATGGACCATATATATTTAAGAAGATCTCAGTTCCTCCAAGAGCAGCCACAGATACTACTGATCCAATACCTGCAAGTGAACGTGATGAAACAAGAGCTGATCTCACACCTGAAAATTGTGCTTGGCATGATGCGGAGAAGGAAGCCATTTATATGGTTTTAAGTGGGATTGGAGATGATATTTACTCCACGGTTGATGCATGCCCGACAGCACATGAAATGTGGACTGCTATTGAACGCTTGCAACAAGGAGAATCACTCAACAAACAAGATGTCAAAACAAACTTGTTTTGGAATTTTGGCAAGTTTACTTCAAGGGATGGAGAATCAATTGACTCTTACTACTCCAGGTTTTATAAGATGATGAATGACATGACAAGAAATAACCTGCAAGTCTCCACCATGCAAGTCAATGTCCAATTTCTTCAACAACTTCAACCCGAGTGGACACGATTCGTCACTTTGGTGAAACAACAAGAAAAGTTAGACGAGGTCTCATATCATCGACTTTTTGACATCTTGAAGCAATTTCAGAATGAAGCAAATGAAATTCGAGCTGAACGTGTTGCCAAGACGGCTAATCCACTTGCTTTAGTGACTACCACTCAACATGTTCAAGATCCTCACTCTCGTGCTCCTAAGCCATACTCCAATACATCATCTTCACCACGATATTCCACATCATCTAAGTCTTCATCTTCCACAAAATCTCGAGGTAAAGCGCCAAGAGCACCATCACCACCATCTGAGTCCTCATCTGAAGAAGATAGTGATGAAGACCAAGCTCAAAAGAACCGAGAGATGAAACAACAAATTGCTTACATAATGAAGACTTACAAGAAAATCTACAAACCCACCAACAACAATCTTCGCACATCATCTAACACAAAGAACCGATATGTTGAGAGTCCTCCAAGGTATGACACACGTCGACGTGGTGAAAGTCCTTCTAGGTATGATCGACATAATCCAACACATGTTGAGGGTTCTGCAAGATATGATCGACAAACTGCTAAGTATGATGCTCAGAGGATTGCTGCTGCTACTGGGAATAGGGAAACGGTTGGAAGTCAAGTGGTTCAGCAGAGTGGGATTCAATGTTTTAATTGCCAAGGTTATGGGCATATGGCAAAGGAATGCAGGAAGTCGAAAAGGGTTAGAGACTCCAGCTATCACAAGGAAAAGATGCTGCTATGCAAGAAAATGGAAGCAGGGGTTAAATTGTCAGCTGAGGAAGGAGCCATGCTTGATGATACTGATGATGAAGATTCTGATCAAGAGCTTGATGCACATTACTCGTACATTGCAAAGGTTGAAGAAGTTCTCAAAGTCACTGAAGATGACAATGGTCCTATCTTTGACACTGAGCCAATCGATAAGGTACACACTACTGATGAATATAATGTGTTTGGTGATATTCCTGAGCATAGTGATCTACCCAATGCCACTAATGACACGTGTATGATGGAAACGGTTGATAGCAATACCACACCCGATTCATCACACATGTGCAATAATGAGTCTGAGGATGATCAACATGCAAATGAATATGATGAAGAGGAACGTATTGCGCTTGCTAATTTAATTGCTACTTTACAAAAAGATGTCACTGAAAATAAAAAGAGTCAAAAGTAATTAAAGAAGGCAAACGCTACGCTCACTCAAAGCTTTGAAGAATGCAAAGCTGCTCTTATCAAATCTACTGAGATGACTGAAACCTATAGAGATGAGCTCCTTCAGAAAATCAAAGAGCTTGAGGGGTACAAGGGAAGTGCGTTAAAAAGTCAAAAGGACGATTTTGAAAACAAATATAATACAACTCTTGAGTTATTAGCTAAAGAGAAGCGTCAATATAATGTTTTCTTAATGGATGAACGTCAAAAAACGTACTTTGCCAATACCAAAGTTAATGAACTTGAACAAAAGCTCTCTATGACCACTACCGATTCTGCTAAAATTCTTGAGGATAAGAAACAAGAGGTAGATGCGTTAAAACAAGACTTCAAAAGTAGATATGATAAAGAAACCGAAAAAGTTACAAAACTAGAAGCACAAGTCGACTTTTTGAAGAACGTTGTTTATAAAACGCATGATTCTATTCAATCCGTAAGAATGCTAGCACCTCCATCGATGTTTAAGGGTCAAGCTAGCTTTGCAAGTCCTGAGTACCTTGCCAAAGCTCAAGCTGCGAACCCGCATATTTATCTTGATGAGACTGAAAGGACAGATCTTGATTGCATGCCTGTTAGTGCCAATAGTGAAGAGACTGCCCTTTGGGATGCCGATAGTCAACCACTTGTTAATAAGGAGTTTGTGAAACCTTATAACTATGCTTATGAGAATAGTCTCTATGGCCTGTTCAATAAACAAACTCAGAAAACTCGTGAGGAAGTGTTCTTAGAATGCAAACAAAAAAGAATTCAATGGAAGAACGCATTTGCCCCTAAGAAATCTAATGTTTACAAATACATCAACTACCTCCCTCTAGATGAATCTAAAAGCAAGAGTAGGAAAACATTAGGTATTCTTAAACACCACATAGATAATGTTAAATCTATTGTTGAAAGAGACTGGGCCAAACGTGAAAATGCTGAGTGGACACGTCCGATTCCTCAAGATATTACCTTGCTTGTGAAAGAACTCTTAATTCCAAACACGGCTTTGATTAAAGAAACTGTTCTTCAACTTGAGGAGTTCATTCGGACTGAAATGTTTGATGATTTAAAATATGTTGAATCTATTGAGAAACACATTGATGATCTTCAAATGGAAAAGTCTGATTTCTCAGATGAATATGATTTGCTCTTGCAAGAATGCGTTTCTAAAGATGTTATGTGTGCTTATTTTACATCTTGTGCTGATATTGATGAATATTCTGAAGTTGCATGCCAATATCTTGATAAGATCAAAGAATGTGAACGTCTTGAAATTGAGCTTTCGAAACGAAAAGAAAATGTTGACAAAAAGGCTTTTGAGTTACTTCAACACAAAACTGATTTCCTTCAAAAACATTGTCATTCACTTGAACTTGCTTTGCAAAAAGATGTTGGTCGTTTTCCACATGATAATAAATTGCAAGAAAAACTTTCGCAAACATTTCGAGAAATGAATGAACAGAATTTGGAAATTAAAGGGTTGAAAGCTCAATTACAAGACAGGGACAGAGCGATAGCTGAGTTGCAGAAACTCATTGCTAAAATGGGTGGGAAAATTGTGGAACCTAGCATTAAGAAAAATGTTGTTAGACAACCCAATGCCTCTAAAGAGAATAGATCCTCTATCTTGGGAAAACCATCTGCTCTATCTAATTCCTCGTTTGCAAAACCTGTGTTTGCCCCCAAGATGGATGGAAAGGAAAGGTTACCACAAGCTCAACCCATAAGGAATCCTGGAGCACCAAGCGTTAAGCACAATAATGTGATTAAACCAGGGATGTATAGAATGCCCACTAAGCCCACAAACAAAGATACTCACTCGCCTCAGACTTCTAGAAACACTAATATTCGTGTGTCTTCTACTACAGGAATAGTCTCCACTACTAGTGTTAGCCGGCCTCAGCTTAAGAGCACTCAAGAGAATGATAAGGTCTGGAAACACAAGAATCAAGGGAAGATGAAGCAAGTAGAAGAACACCCTAGGATTTTCAATGTTTCTAAGAATAAAACGTCTGTAATCGCGTGTCATGACGATTTGAATGCTTCAACTTTGAATGCTATGAATGTGAAATTTGTTTGTGTCAAATGTGGCAAGTGTGCTAATGCTAATCATTCTATGTGTGCTATAAATAAAGTCAAAGGCGTAGATACTAGAACTAAGAAGCAAGTTGCAATGCCTATTAGAGCTAGTAAACCCAAACGCAAAGTGAACCATTCTGGTGCAACCCCCAATAAGAAAAGTAATGCATCAGACTCCACCACTAAGAATCCTAGAAGCAAAATTAAGGAATTATATGAGTCTGCCAGTAAGTCTTGGAAATGGTGGTTTGCTAATCAATGTCCTCCTGGATATAAATGGATGCCAAAAGTTAGGACAGAAAATGTGAAAACGAGTGTTAGTTTGCCTTTAAATGTTGATAAGGACACTAATGATTCTACTATCACAACTACTGTGGTATCCAATTTAGCAAATGCTCCATCGTGTTCTAACTCTTCTGCAGGTGATACAAATAATTCTCTTCATAATGGACTCCGGATGCACGAAGCACATGACGGGGAATCTCAAGCTTCTAATTAACTTCGTGGAGAAGTTCCTAGGTACGGTCCGATTCGGAAATGATCAATTTGCACCGATCCTAGGATATGGAGATTTGGTTCAGGGGAATATCACGATTAAAAGGGTATACTACGTCGAAGGGCTCAATCACAATCTTTTCTCGGTTGGTCAATTCTGTGATGCGGATTTGGAAGTTGCTTTCAGAAAGAAGACATGTTTTGTTCGTGATTATGATGGGAATGACTTACTTACCGGTACACGGGGTACTGATCTTTATACAATTTCACTTCAAGACACAACTTCATCAACTCCAATTTGCTTCATGGCTAAAGCTTCAACGACTCAGGCATGGTTATGGCATCAACGTCTTTCTCATCTCAACTTTGATACCATTAACTTGCTTTCCAAGAAAGATATTGTGAGAGGCCTTCCAAGCTTGAAATTCATCAAAGATCATCTTTGTTCTTCTTGTGAACTTTGTAAAGCTAAACGAAGTAGCTTCAAAACAAAGACCACACCAAGCTCTAAAGGACGGTTAGATCTTCTTCATATGGATCTATGTGGTCCCATGCGTGTTCAGAGTATCAATGGAAAGAAATATATTCTGGTAATTGTCGATGATTACTCAAGGTACACATGGACTCACTTCTTGAGGTCCAAGGATGAAACACCCGATGTTCTCATTAGCTTCCTTAAATTGATACAACGTGGTCTTCAAGCTCAAGTTAAAGTGGTTCGTACTGACAGAGGTACAGAATTTTTGAATTCAAATCTGAGAAAGTATTTTGAAGCCGAAGGGATTGAACATGAAACATCTATTGCTCGAACACCCGAACAAAACGGCGTTGTTGAAAGACGAAACCGTACTTTGGTTGAAGCTGCTCGAACATTATTATCCGCTTCAAAACTTCCACTATACTTTTGGGCCGAAGCCGTGTCAACCGCATGCTACACACAAAACCGCTCCTTAATTATCCCAAGACACGAAAAGACACCATATCACATAATTCATGATCGTAAACCTTCACTCAAACACCTTCATGTTTTTGGATGTATTTGTTACATTATACGAGATGGTGAAAATTTGGATAAGATGAAAGAAAAAGGTGATGCATGTATTCTTGTGGGATATGCAACTCAGTCTAAGGGATATAGAGTGTTCAACAAAAGAACAAAATTGATTGTCGAGACAATTCACATCCGATTTGATGAATCTCAAGAAATGGCACTTGAACAAAACAGTTTAAGTCCCGATCCACAACGACAAACGACTTCCGTTCACAACCGCACGGAACTCGAAACTCAAGACCACAGCAATGAACCGTCAAGTTCAACGCTGGTTCCAGAAAATGTTCCTAGAGCTGATATGACAGTCGACACGACAATTGAAGAGTTGGAAATGTTATATGGACCAATGTATGATGAATATTTCACGGGGGAGAAACAAGTTGTATCGAAGTCTTCCGCTGTCACTCATGATACGAATGATGATACCTATCATCATCAACACAAGGATACAACTTCATCTACTTCAACACGGGTTGTTGCAGATTTACCTCCTCAGAATATCACATTAACAATAGATCCTACAACATCCACAACTACTGTCATTGCTCCAGAGAACACAAATCAAGCAGACGGTGCATCATCTGACGATGACGAATTTATCAACCCATTCGGTACACCGGTACACGAAACTGGAGAGTCTTCTACTCGCCATGTTGATCCGTCAAATATGCATACGTTTTATCAACGACATCCTTCAACACATCATTGGACCCGAGATCATCCTTTGGTTCACGTAATTGGAAACCCTTCACAGCCTGTTCGTACAAGACGACAACTAGCCACTGATGGCGATGTTTGTATGTTCGCACTCGCCGTGAGTACTGTCGAACCGAAAAACATCAAAGAAGCCATGGCTGATCATGCTTGGATTGAATCGATGACGGATGAACTTCAACAATTTGAAAGACTTAAAGTCTGGGAACTTGTTGACAGACCATACGATGTGACTCCATTAAATCTTCGTTGGATCTGGAAAAACAAGATGGATGAAGAGAATACGATCATCAAGAATAAAGCTAGGCTAGTGGCTAAGGGGTATGGCCAGAAAGAGGGAATTGATTTTGAAGAATCATTTGCACCAGTAGCTCGAATGGAAGCAGTCAGGATTTTTCTTGCTTATGCTGCACATAAGGGATTCACTGTCTATCAAATGGACGTAAAGACAGCATTTCTTAACGGTCCTTTGAAGGAAGAAGTCTATGTCACGCAGCCGGAAGGATTCGTCAATCCTCATTATCCTGACAAGGTGTATCGTCTCCACAAGGCACTATATGGACTCAAGCAAGCTCCAAGGGCGTGGTACGACGAGCTCTCAAAATTTCTGGTATCCAAAGGTTTCTCAAAAGGTTCCATTGATCTAACTTTGTTCACTTATAAATATGGGGATGACATTTTGCTTGTGCAAATTTATGTTGATGACATTATTTTCGGGTCTACAAATCCAAAACTTTCAAAATGGTTTGAAAAAGTAATGCACAGCAAATTTGAAATGTCGATGATGGGTGAACTAAAATTCTTTCTAGGAATTCAAGTTCACCAATCCCCAAGTGATATCTTTATAAACCAAGCTAAGTATTGTCAAGAGATAATCAAAAAGCATGGTATGACCTCATGTGACCCCGTTGGGACACCATTATCAACCTCATCCCTAGATGCTGATTTGGAGGGATTACCCATTGATCAAACGAGATATCGTTCCATGATCGGGTCCCTCATGTACTTGACAGCAAGCAGACCTGATATACATCATGCTACATGTTATTGTGCATGATATCAAGCACGACCCACTGAAAAGCACCTCAAGGAGGTTAAACGGATCTTTCGGTACCTTAAGAATACCATTCACATGGGACTCTGGTATCCGAGGGAAACCGGTTTCTTTCTAACGGCCTATTCAGATTCTGATCATGCAGGGTGTCTTGATACACGTAAAAGTACTTCTGGTGGTGCACAATTTCTAGGTCAAGACAAGCTTGTGGGATGGTCTTCCAAGAAGCAGGATTGCACGTCACTGTCATCAGCCGAAGCGGAGTATGTGTCTCTATCTGCGTGTTGTGCTCAAGTTCTTTGGATGAGAACACAACTCACGGATTATGGCTTCCATTTTGATAAAGTACCTATGTACTGTGACTCAAAATCGGCCATAGCCATCTCCTGCAATCCGGTTCAGCATTCCCGCACGAAGCACATTGATGTCAGATATCACTTCATTAAGGAACAAGTTGAAAAGGGTATTGTTGAATTATACTTTGTTGGAACTGATTACCAATTAGCTGACTTGTTTACAAAAGCTCTTTCGAAAGAGAGGTTTGCGTATCTAGTTAGGCAAATTGGTATGAGATGTTTGACTCCAGCAGAACTGGAGGTTCTGGCAAAGAAGCCTGCTTGATTCATCTATCAAACATCTACCTGTAAATATTAATGAAAAAGAAAATACAAAATTAAAAAATCTTTGAAAATCCAAAAAATATTCTTCTCGACATGTCTTTCAGTATCGATAATATGGACGTACCTAGAAATGTCGCTCAATAACGACACGGGTGTGTACATAAAGCTCGAATGAAAGTTGTAAATATTTTTCAAAACATGTCATTTCTATCTTTTGAATAGGAAATTGTCTATTTTGGACAATATTTCCAACAACGGGTAGAGAAATCTATCACGGGTTGAGCTTGTCACAAAACATTCAACGTTTTGAGCTCAACACAATGGCTTGTAATCACTTTCAGATTGTAACCCGAATCGAAATTCACGGGGGAGTGTACGACTTAGTACCCTTACCCTCAGCAAAAGAAGAGAAATCTTCTTACACTTGAGTGGATTCGTCAAGACATTCAAAGTCTATGAACTCAAGTTTATGCTTTAGAAAAACCTCTTCGACAAAAAGAAATAGGATTTTTCAAAAAGCGTTGAACACAATTTTTTCAAGAATTTCTCAATGATTATTCAAAATCTTTCAAAAATTGTATGTTCAACAACTCCCATCCTCAAAAAGCGAAATGTGGATCATATCCTCACAATGACAATTCAATTGGATCAATTTTTGAGGGGGAGCATTTCAACTTCATGCATAGATTGACACATCTTTCTCCCGAAGATTTTCAAGACTATTTTTCAAAATATATTTTAATCAAATTTGGTATCTCTAATATCAAAAGATTTTATATATTAGAGATAGGGGGAGAAAATGTGATTAAAATGTGATCTATAAGACTCAAGCACTTTAACTCTTACCCACATGTGCGAAACACTTTCGATTATCGATGCACATGTGAAGGGGGAGCATTTCTGAAACGACAAAACTAGCAAGGTGTTAAATGTTTTTCAAACACTTTGTTAGAATTTAAAGTGGTTTTCATGGTTACGATCAAATACCCACAACATCTTTAATTTCACGACGTTATTGGTGTCAAAAGGGTGGTTAGGTTTAAGTCCTATGATCCAACCAGAACCGGAGGGATCTTCCCAGGGACAATCCAATAGATTATTAGAAGTCCTTAGGAAAGATGGAGTAGAATGTGAACGTAGCTGAATGCCGACTAAGTACTGATGCTAGCACTGGAACAATCACAACAAGGTGTTAGTAATGATGTCTTGGTAAGCATTGAAGGGGTTGAAGAATGAAAAAGAAATGTAAGGATAAAGGGTGTAAAGAAAGAAGCCCTCCATACAACTTAGGCAGAAACCGGGTCAACCCATCATGAAGACAAACTCATCATGGACCCAGTGATGTGAAGCACAACCCTTTCCTAGCTACTCAGGCTTCTCTCAAAAGAAGTTTGTTTTATTGTCACGGAGATCAACACGACTTCTATTGACTTTCTCACTCCGAGATAGTTGATATTGAATAGGTGGCATCTGCTCCAGCCTCCGACCACTAAAAGTGCACAAATCGAGTCTAGAGCCAAGAGATCAATCAAATCTCGTTAGGACACACGGATGAAGATCAAGAGAGTCCTACGCTATATCCTTGCGATATTGCTAGAACACTCAGAGTGATACTACTTAGTATTCACAATGATGAGTGGAAATCCTTCCAGTGTTAACATCAAACAGCACTGCGGTAGGTCATATGTAAGATTCTTTATGAATTGAACATATGTACAACTGAAAAGCAACAGTGGTTTGATTCTGAATTGATTCAAACTCGTTTCAGGTTTCTACGCAATATCTTTATGGTCTTGCCAGAACATTCAGAGTGATATTTATTAATATTCACAGTGACGAATGGAAATCCTTCTAGCGTCAACATCAAACAGCGCTACGGTAGGTGACTTGTGAGATTCTTATGAATCAAACTTGTGTCAACTGGAAAGCAACAATGGTAAGATTCTTAATGAATCAAACTTGTTCCAGGAATTTGAATTGACGACTTTAATCAAGCGGATATCTATCCAATTGATTCACTCTTTATGTTCGCAGTCTTGCTTTGAGACGGTCGAGTAAAGAGAACGGCTAGTACAGCCGCGAAACCCTGTCAAGGAGATTCTTAATTGAATCTACCTGATCACAGGTACGATATTTAATATCGTATAACGGTCTTCACCGACCGGAGGTAAAACGCTACCGATTTAGGACGAATGTCAAAGCCATTCAGTCCGTGTCTATGTTTTGTCTCGAGAAGGTGGCGTCACGGTGTACTCAGCAAAGTCAAAGATTCACAACCACATATTCATGCCCAAAGACTTATCCAACAATTGATAGTGTGAGCATGTGGATAAAGACACAAGATCGCAACATGGCAATGACAAGTCAAGGATGATTTGAAGATCTCAAGACTTAAAGACAAAGTCGAAAGACAACGACAAAGGCTCAAAGATCACAGCATGAAGGAACAAAACTACCTACTGTTACACGTTCAAGACTCATTTATGACGAAATTCATAAATCTCCATTGGAATCCAAATATCAAAGAGGAATGACCTCACATTGGGGGAGATTGTTAGCCTAAAAATATTGAGTCAAACAAGAATGTTCGGTCATAGGTTTCTATTGTATTATTTATTAGAACGTTGTAATAAGTAGTTATTTAGTCGTGATTCACGGGCTTGGATTTAAACTAATTAAAGTCCAAAATACAAGCCCGGCCCAATATATAGTCCATTAAAGCCCGCATGTGGGTGGACTATATATACTACCCTCCTAGCATGTTAGGAGGGTGGATGGTCATTTGTATTTCTCACTTTTCTTAATCTAATCTCACCAAGTTCACACACTTCTCTCTCTTTTCTCTCTCTAGTTTCTCTCTCTAAAATTCATCTCATTTCTACCTTTCTTTCTTAATAATTCGTCTTATATCATTCATATATTAGGAACAACATTTAATCCCTGCACAGAAGAAGAAACAAGACAACAAACACATACGGGGCTCCCCCTACACTTATTATGAAAACGGTAAAGGATAGATCACGGGTTGCCTCCCGAGAAGCGCTTGTTTTTGTTAACCGAGTCACGAGCCTGACTCGACCCAGAACTTAATTCAAGGGAAACGTGGTGAGGGATGGGATCATCTCATGAGAGATGTCCTCACCAAAGTACAACTTCACGCGCTGGCCATTCACCTTAAAATTGGGCCCGTTTGACTGAGAAAGCTCAATGGTGCCATATGGGAAGACTTTGGCGATGGTGAATGGACCAGACCAACGGCTCTTCAGCTTTCCCGAGAAGATCTTCAACCGAGAGTTAAAAAGTAAGACTTGATCACCAACGTGGAACTCTCGGTTCTTAATCCTAGCATCATGGATAATCTTGGTCTTCTCCTTGTAGATTAATGAGTTCTCATAAGCTTGATTCCTCAGTTCATTTAGCTCATTGAGTTGAATCTTCCGAAGGTCGTCGGCTTTGTTGATGTCGAAGTTAGCCCACTTCAAGGCCCAGTATGCCTTATGTTCAAGCTCGATAGGGAGGTGACATGCTTTCCCGTACACAAGACGATAAGGTGTATAACCAATCGGGGTCTTATAAGCGGTACGGAAAGCCCACAAAGCATCATCTAACTTATCGGCCCACGAGGCACGATGCTCTCCCACAGTACGCTCAAGAATTCGCTACAAGCCACGGTTAGATATCTCGGCTTGACCATTTGTTTGAGAATGATAAGCAGTGGAAAGACGGTGATTGACACCGTACTTAGCCATGACTCTTACAAATTGATCATTGCAAAAATGAGTCCCGCGGTCACTGATTATAGCACGAGGAACACCGAATCGAGCAAAAAGCTGCTTCAAAAAGTTCACAACCACCCTCGCATCGTTTGTAGGGAGAGCCTTAGCTTCAACCCATTTGGATACGTAGTCAACGGCTACGCGGATGTACTTGTTCCCTTTAGATGATGGAAATGGCCCCATAAAGTCGATGCCCAATACATCAAAGATTTCACATTCTTGTATGAAATTTTGGGGCATCTCATCTTTATGTGTGATCTTGCCTTGTCTTTGGCAAGCATCACAATGTTTAACCATTTCATGAGCGTCATGATAAAGGGTGGGACAATAAAATCCAGAGTCGAACACTTTCTTCGCGGTGTAGTTGGGACCAAAGTGACCACCGGTGGGTCCTTTATGGCAAGCGTCAAGGATTTGTACCGCTGTGGGCCCATCAACACATCGACGAATGACAAGATCCGCACATTGTTTGAAAAGGTAAGGTTCGTCCCATAAATAGGGTTCAATGTATTTAAAGAACTTTTTCTTTTGTTGGGACGTTAACCCTTCTTTGAGAATTCCACCCGCTAAGTAGTTTGCAATGTCCGCAAACCACGGGGTGTCATCAAGATTTGGATTGATAGACATTAAGGCCTCAAGGGGAAAAAGTCATTGATCTCTTGATTCGGATGATCCCCTTGATAAGGATCCTCAAGTCTACTAAGATGATCCGCGACTAGGTTTTCGGCTCCCTTTTTGTCACAAATTTCAATATTAAATTCTTGTAGGAGTAAAACCCAACGAAGAAGTCTTGGCTTAGAATCTTGCTTAGTCAACAAGTACTTCAACGCGGAATGGTCGGTATAGACAATTGTGGTGGAAAGAACAAGATAGGGGCGGAACTTCTCAAAAGTATACACTACAGCTAAAAGCTCTTTTTCGGTAGTGGTATAATGAAATTGAGCCCCCGTCATTGTCTTTCTAGCATAGTGGATTGGTTGGAAGTGTTTGTTCACTCTTTGGCCCAAAACCGCTCCAATAGCAAAGTCGCTAGCATCACACATCAATTCAAAAGGTAGCTCCGAATTAGGGGTAACCAAGACCGGTGCCTTAGTTAGATTATCCTTAAGAAGATTGAATGATTCAAGACACTCTTTGGAAAAGATGAAAGGAGTATCTTTTTCCAAGAGGTGGGTCATCGGGCGAGCGATTTTAGAAAAATCTTGAATGAATCGACGATAGAAGCTCGCATGACCAAGGAAACTTCTCACACCCTTCACGGTTGAAGGTGGAGGTAATTTGGCTATGACATCCACTTTAGCACGATCCACTTCAAGACCGGCTTTTGAGATTTTATGTCCAAGCACAATGCCTTCTTTTACCATGAAATGGCATTTTTTCCAATTTAGAACAAGGCGAATGTCTTCACACCACTTAAGCATACGTTCTAAATTGGCAAGGCAAGTAGAGAAAGAATCACCACAGACCGAGAATTCATCCATGAAGACTTCCATAGTTTCTTCAACCATGTCATGGAAGATAGTCATCATACACCTTTGAAATGTCCCAGGAGCATTGCATAAGCCGAAAGGTATTCTTTTGTAAGCAAATGTTCCATAAGGACAAGTGAATGTGGTTTTCTCTTGGTCTTTAGGATCGATGGGAATTTGAAAATACCTGGAGAAACCGTCTAAAAAGCAGTAATAGTCATTACCCGCTAGACGTTCAAGCATTTGGTCCATGAAAGGAAGGGGAAAATGATCCTTTCTCGTAGCTTCATTGAGTTTTTGATAGTCTATACAAACTCTCCACCCTGTAACGAGACAATTAGGAATCAACTCGTTGTTTTCATTGGGAACAACGGTGATTCCGCCTTTCTTAGGCACACAATGGACCGGACTAACCCAAGGTGAATCCGAGATAGGGTAGATCATTCCCGCATCAAGAAGTTTGATAACCTCTTTTTTGATAACGTCATGGATCTTAGGATTCACCCTTCTTTGGCTTTGAATAGTGGGTTTAAATTCGTCCTCCATGAGAATTTTATATGTGCAAAAGTGAGGATCAATTCCACGAATATCGGAGATTTTCCAAGCAATCGCTTTCTTATGTTTCTTCAGCACGGCGATAAGTCGGGACTTTTCTTCTTGTTTCAAGTCCTTAGTGATGATGACAGGTGACTTCTTGTTTTCTTCAAGGAAAATTTACTCGAGATGAGACGGTAAGTCCTTAAGCTCTAAATCCGGAGGATTTTCGATGCAGGGCGTAGTCAAATTCGGTTCATCGATAGAAATATCCTTAGGAGATGGTGGAGAAATATGGTCCTCATTAAGAAGTTTCTCAATGGTACGAATGTCTTCATCCCAATTGGAGGGAGAATCGTCATATTGCAAGTTCACATCTCCCAAAGTTGCTTCAAATTCTTTCAAGATGAAATCACTTTCTCCAAATGGAGTTAGTGACGGAGCAATAGCGGCAACGGTCTCAACAATGGGTGAGAAGAAGAACCATTTTTACAAGCGTCTTTAAAATGTTCTTCACAAGCCTCACTTAAGAACGTCAATGAAATTAACACTCTCGTTTTCAGAAGGCTGCTTAGAAAGTTTACCCATGTTGAAGACGATTTTATCGTCACCAACTCTCATGATTAATTCGCCTGCGGCTACATCAATGAGAGTGCGACCGGTCCTCAAGAATGGACGTCCAACGATTAATGGAACACGGGGGTCCATCTCATAGTCAACGACAACAAAATCCACCAGAAAGGTGAATTTGTCGACACCGACGAAGACATCTTCGGCTATCCCCACCGGATAAGCAACCGTACGGTTAGCTAATTCCAAAGTCATTCGTGTGGGTACTAGCTCGGGTAGAGACAATTTTTTCCAAACGCTTGAAGGCATTAAGTTTATACTAGCACCTAGATCGGCTAGGGCCATACAATTCTCTACCCCGGGGAAGTTGCAAGGAATGAGAAAACGACCCAGATCACCAAGTTTGGTAGGTAATTTCCTTAAGAGCACTGCAGAGTAATTCTCATTAAGTTGGGTCTGAGCAATATCAAGAAGTTTCTCCTTATCACTGAGAAGATCTTTAAACATTTTAGCATATTTGGGCATGTGAGCGAGAGCCTCAGCAAAGGAGATATTGAAATTCAGTTGTTTAAACATTTTAAGAATGTTAGAAACCTGAATATCATCCTTGTTCTTCAATTTCTCTTTCCTCAACCTTGAGGGATAAGGTATATTGGGTTGAGATGAAGGCTTTGGAATGGAATTCTCACTCACATCCTTGGGTGGTGGAGGGGTGGAAGTAGAAGGTGGATGAATTGGAGAAATAGGAGGTGGAGGAATTGGAGAAGTAGAAGTTAGAGGAATTGTAGAAGTAGACTCGTTTTCCTTTGTCACAATCACCGGTGTAGGTGTAGGAAGCTCGGGTTCCTTTAAGCCTTTTCCACTTCGAGTGGTGATTGCTTTCATCTCCCCTCTTGAATTAGCAACGGTGTTACTAGGAAGAGAACCCGAACTAGAGGCTTGATTACTTGGGAAGAAAATAGCCATCATGTTCCTTAAGTCATTCGTTTGACTTGCCAAAGAGTTTCGCATATCAGCACGAAGATCATTCCCTTGTTTTACCATATCTGCTTTCATGTTGGCCATTTCCCGCTAAAGATTTTGCACTATCACATCATTAGTCCTCACGTAAGTTTCAACGTCTTGGTGTAATGCGATGGGTTGGTTGGGAGGAAAAGCATGGTAGGCAGGTGGTTGATAAGCGGGTTGTTGGTAAACTTGGTTGTTTCTTTGAGGGGGATATGAGTTTCTTTGGGTTTGATATTGATTTGGAGCACGAGGTTGGTTTTGATTGTTGCGATTGAGGTTGTTTGGGTTTTAGGATGGAAAACCGGGTGGTGAAAGAAATTTGCTTGAGCGATAGCTGAGTAAATTACGGTCACCTTGAGGACGTGCTTGATAGCCTCCCGTAGAAAAGTTACCGTTGGCGGCATACACATTTTCCGGATTGTCATGAGTCGAAGGACAATCGGTGTATGAATGAGATCCCCCGCATATTTCACATGATTGACTCATAGCATGAACTTGAGAATTGATAGCTTTGGTGTTGTTATCGGTTTGGAGAGCAAGTGTTTCATCAAGCGTAGTAAGCTTATCAATTCTCTTGTCGCTCTCATTAGTTCTAGCACTAGCCACATTAGTCTGAACACTCTTGGTTTGCACTCTAGACTTGTTCTCGATAATATCCTAAGCGGCGTTAGAAGACTTAACCAAAATGTTACCCCCCGAAGCACTATTTAGTGAATCTTGGTCATTCATGCTTAAACCATTGTAAAAAGTATTAATTTGATGTACTTTTGTGAAACCATGTTGTGGACACTTTCTTAAAAGTTCCTTAAAACGGTCCCAGGATTCACTAAATGTCTCACCATACTTTTGTTCAAAGATAATGATTTCATTCTGCAAAGCGGTAGTACGTGAGGGTGGGAAAAAGTAATTGATGAATTTAGTCTCTAAATCCGTCCACGTAAGAATACTTTGTGGCGGTTCCTTATCAAGCCAATTCCGGGCTTGTCCCTCTAAGGAGAAAGGAAAAAGTTGTAAGCGAATTACCTCTTGTGAAACCCCATTATACTTAACCGTATTGGTGAGTTGAAGAAACCTTTTTATATGGTCATGAGGATCATCAAGTGAACGCCCCAAGAAAGGTTGAGCAGAGACCATTTGAATGAAGCCGGATTTGAGCTCAAAATTGTTGGCTCCAATCTCGGGTATGACAATAGCATCGGTGTTGCCCTCTACGTGCGATTGCAAAATCTCGATCATTGGTTGATTGTCCATGGTGACAATAGGTGGAGTAATGACTTCGGCTTGAGCTACTTTCTTCTTACGAGCACGAGTACGCATACACACCTACAAAAGGAAAATAAAAATAGACAAGAAATGTTTTTGGTTTTTTTTTATGTTTTTCTATTTTTTTGTATTTTTGAAAATTTTATATATATATATATATATATATATATATATATATATATATATATATATATATATATATATATATATATATATATATATATATATATATATATATATATATATATATATATATATATATATATATTCTTTTAGATTTTTGAAAATTTAAGCAAGAAAAATAACGTTCAAAGATGAACGGATCCCAAAATCCAACACGTCTCTCACTTAAAACCGTTAATCTTAACGAAAAGAGCCGGCAGCGACGCCATTTAATACAAGGGTTTGCCTCGTATGAAAGTTCGCTAAACCGATCTTTTCGAATTGATTACTGGTTAAACGTGCGACTCAATTGTTCTTGGTGGAAAAATAAAAGGGTTTGATTATCTATTTTAAACTAAAAATGAAAATGTCGTTGAGTAAATAAGTAAAGATAAAGGTTTGAAAATTTAAACAAAAATGAAGACTTTGAAAAATTGAAAAGTAAATGATTAAAACTTATAAAAATGTAAACTTAAAATATTAAACTAAGACAAGACAAGTTAGAATAATTCTAAGTAAAAAGGTGGGAAAAATAAAATTTAAAAACTGGAAAAACAAAACCTTATCCGGAATATAAACCTGAATGTTATCCGGAATGAAGAACTGTGGCTTATCCGGAATGTATAAAATGCAGCTTATCTGGAATTGAGCAATTGGGATCTTATCCGGAATCCTCTTCTTCTACTTATCCGGAATAATGACTTCGTGGGCTTATCCGGAATGGTTTCCGGGTTCTAATCCGGAATAACTCAAAAATACCCTTATCCGGAAAAATGAACTGAAAAGACTGCTATCCGGAATTGGCTAGGAGGTGTTATCCGGAATAACTTGACGTTCTTATCCGGAATCCACTTCGGGTTCTTATCCGGAATAAGGAAATAGCAACTATCCGGAATGTCGTTCTACAAGCTATCCGGAATATGGAGGTTCTAAAGCTTATCCGGAATAATGACTTCGTACCCTTATCCGCAATCCACTGTTGAACTCTTATCCAGAATCTGATGAAGGAACTTATCCGGAAGAAATGAACTTGGGAGGCTTATCCCGAATAACTGAAATATGGCTTATCCGGAAAAATTGGGAGGAAGCTTATCTAGGAAAATGAACTTGGGCTTATCCTGAATAAAAGGGTTTTACTGAAATCCGGAATACACCAATATTACGCAATAAGCAAATCTAAAATAAGCACTTAACAAAACTTAAACCAAAAAGGTTTTTAAGAAAAACTAATAAGCCAAAAATTAAAAACTTTTAAAACACTAAATAAGCTAGAAATCAAAAAGTACTTTTTATAAAAACTTAAACTTATTAAAAACAACTTATTTTTTAAAAAACTATTAAACATTAAGATTAAGAAAAATAAGCACTTTTATGAAGAAACTTTTTAAGATCACCAATTTAATAAGCACAATCAAATAAGCTACACAATCAAACCATCAACAAAATTGAAATAAAACTACATGATTATCAAGATTAAGATAAAGATTAAGAAAGATAGAATGAGAATTAAGGAAATAAGCTTGATTGATTAAAGATTAATATCAAAAGATTACAAGATTAATATAAAGATTCAATTAGTTTGAAAGAAAAACTAGAGAGAAAATTAAAAAACACACTTAAAAACTAAAAATTAACTAAAAACTCTAATCACTAACCACCTAACACCCTCCTAATGACATATTAGGAGGGTATTTATAGGAGGTGGGGAGATTAAGTGCTTAAGCTTTCTTCTTTCTTTCTTCTCGTCTCGACTCGACTTAAGTTCTTTTTCTTTCTCGACGTCGTCTCGGGATTTGTCGATATAAGTTGAACTTGCCTTATAATTTTCTTCTATAATTAGACTTGAGTTCTTCGACTTCATTAAACTTCCGTCTTTAGACTTTTTCTTCGATAAATCTTTAGAATAGGCCTTGGACTTCCGTTCTTTTTGCATTCTCGATCTTCCGACTTCGTCTTTAGTCTTTTTCTTCGATAAAAGCTCGTGATAGCCCATGTTTTCTTCCTTTTTCATCTTTTGGTCCTAAAACACAATAAAAACACAAACCACGCATAATTCTAACTTTTACGACATAAAATACACGTTTTAGTCTTGTTATTATTGGAAATAAGTGGTAAAAGGATAAGTGTTTTCACACTTATTACGTTTTATGTAAAATAAGGCTAAAAATGGCCAAATTTTAAAATTTTTCTTGATTTCCATAAGTGTTTAAGACATGAATGTAGGTTTTCCGATGGTGAGAATAAGAGTAATTTTTTACTCGACCGTGTTTTTACACTAGCTTCGATTCCTTAACTTTAATTAGGCTAAGTCTCTTAGATGAGGACGAGAAATGATAGAGTTAATTATAAGTTATGTAATCTTTCACGATCTCATGTGTGGTAATTATTAGCTTAGTCTCCCCACGCTTTTGTTTAAATAAATACAATAAGTAAGGTCGTACGATTTAAAAGATTACTTAGCTTCGAGCCCAAGATCGTTTAAAAGTTGCTCGTGTTCGAATAGAGTTCATAGCCAAGGCATAACTTATTGAAGCGGGATACGAAGATTGGCAAAGTTCCAAAAAGGCCTTAACAAGGCATGAGGACTCCATTTTGTTGCTAAAGATCCAAGATGATGTGAAGTATCATTATTCAAAAATCAATATGAAGGATCGAGACACACGACGAAAAGCAATATACTCCCCTAAATATCATGGAGAAGTCTATCCAAAAAGACCCTAACAAGGTATGAGGATAAATATATCCAAGCCCGAAAAGGAGGCGGATCGTTGTATATCAAAATCTCAAATAAAGATTGAAGAAAAATGATGAAGTCGTGGTCCATGTTAAGAAATTCCATATATGAAGAGAAGACCATTATTTCAAGAACGTCTCCCAAGATTCGAAGTATGAAGTACGTGACAAATATCGGTCCGAGAAAGGTCTCAAATCGTGAAACGAGTTATGCCAAGATATGAACTTAAGGAGATTACGAGAAACCGTTTTAAAAGATCGTGTCCTTTAGCTAACTATTAATTAAATCGTCCTACTTTATTTTCGACCTTAATAAAATATCGAAATAAGTCAAATGCATCCTCGTAATCATTAAGACAAAAATAAAATATAAGAGATACACCTTAGGAATAAGGGAGTCTAAGTACGTAATTAACACTCATGAGTAATGATTGTTTTACTAATTTATAATGATAATGATCTTGTTTCACGCTTAGCATGGAATTGGTTGAAAATCGAGGACGACGAACTTATCTCTGCGAGGCATTCACATGTTCTTATTCTATGATCCAAAAAGTCACTTAATCGTGATGAAAACAATACATTATGTCTAAAACACGTGTAGTAGTTTATTTAAGTTTACGTTTCAATAAATGTCACCATAAAATGAGTTTTGGAAGTGCTATGATACTTAATTCTAGCATTGTGTAGGGACACGGCAATGGTTTAGTATGGGGGAGTGATGAGACTGCAATTATACATAGTCTCATCGTCCAAATCGGGCTTAAAACGGTTAAAAATGTCATAAAATACCCCAAAAATATGCTTGTGTTTGTTCATTGTGTATTTTAGGTATGGATATCATGAAATCAACAAAAGATCACAAGAATCAAGCAAAAACAAACAGGAACGAAGCCGCACAAAGAACCGGACCCGAATCATGATTATCCAAAGAAGTCCTTGAAGTTTTGAAGATTGTCAAGATTGGTCCCTCAACTTTGGAAGACTTGTCACTTTTAACCCTTTAAAATCTCAAAAATTGCATTTGGGTCCTTCAAGTTTCAAGAAAATATAAGAAAAGCCCTTGAAGTATGATGATATAACATTAATAGCCCTTGGATTGAGTTTTCAAAAAATTTTGTGGCCAAAATGAGAAAACACAAAGTTATTTTACAAAGGGATGGGATATTATTGCTGTTTAAACTTGTTATGCCAAGAAGGGAGAAACCTAGGGACTAAATGAGCCAGATAACTAAACCTGCTCCATCCTATCACACTATGCAATGTCACCTTGACTAGTGAACCAACCAACCACACAACACCACCTCACCCAACCTTCCACGTCTACTTCCCACTAACTCTTTATGAACAGATTTTTAATAAAACTTTGTTTAATAAAAAATGGTGGGAAACACGTTTTTAAACCCTTAATCCCATCAAACCACAATTGTTTATCTTTTTCATCCCCATCAAGAACCCTAAACCCAAATCTACACTAAACCAAGGGATTTTCCCCTCATTGCTTCCAGAACTATAATTAAAGCCCACCCAAACATAACCCACTCTCATTTCATTCACCCCGTGACCCAAGTGGCCCACACAACCCTCCCCTGCTTCACTAAAAATGGCAACATAGGCATCTTTGCAGCAAATCAAAAGCTTAGAGTCATTCCTTCATCCCAAAGGCATTTTGAACGCACAATATCATAGTACCAGCTGGCACATCACATGTGAACCAAGTTTGACCAAGATTCAAAATTTCGTCCAAGGGTATTCTGGGAATTAGCTTGTGTTAGGGTTTCACTTCTCTATGTAATTCTAGATAGTTCTTATTTCCAGTATAAATAGGGTAGTTTGTACCCTATTTCCTTTTGTTCCAGATTTTGGTATTTGTAAACTTTTTATTATGAAATAGTTAAATTGATTCTAAAAACCTTGCAAATATCCATTCTTTGAGTTCCATTACAGTTTTATTAGTATAATGTTTTAAAATTTTGCAAATAAGATTTAGTTTATCAAAATTTCTTGTTCAAAGTTTTTGGCAAAGTGTTTTTGAGACCCACTACTTGTGATTCTTTTGATCCCCCATGTTGAAAACTTTGAGGGGTTTAAGGATCTCAATTGGTGCTCTTTTTCTATGGATTCAAAGTGGTTTTCAAAGATTTGGGTTCCAAAGATTTTAGAGAAAACTGTGTTCTCTCCCCTTTTTCTGCTTTTAACTATTTTACTACAGCAAAAGCTATGCCCAAGCTACTGACAATAGCTTTAGGGTCTGGCTTATGGTATTTGTGATCTGGTCTTGTTTTATCTTAGCAGGTACCATTCATGCATTCTCTTTCCTCTATTAAGAAGACCATACCAAGTCACTATTGTAGTCACTTGGTTGACTGTTGTAGTCCCCTTACATCAAACAGCTACCTCACAAGCCCATAAGCTCAATCTATTACTTGATGGAGATGGATTTTCAGCCATAATGGGGCCCGGATGTGGGTCCCACAAGGTAACCCCTAGGCTTGAACCCTCCTAATAAGTATAAGTTTGGGAATTTTTGGATTTTAGGTGATTTGGTGAGTGTTTGACTGATATTTTGTGTTCTCTGTTTAATTTATGCATGATAGACTAGGAGTTATTAAGTTTTTAGTTGGTTTAAATGAGTTTGCTTTGAAAAAAGTTCCAACCAGTTCGTTAAAGGGGTGTTTAGTTTTGTGGTTTACTTGACATTAAGTGACACAAGATCTAAGTCAACTGCTTAAACATACCCAAGTAGTCATTTGTTAGATATAGTCAGTAGTTTGTCTTGAGTTTGGTACTTTAACAAGCAAGTTTTCATGTTCATCATAAAAATCTGTTTTAAACATTCAGTAGGCTAGAACAAGCTTGATTTTGAGCTTTAAAAGTTGAAATCAGGTAATCAGTTAAGGATTAGGGTAAACTAGGTTTGTATGCTTTTGGTTTTGGATTTGGTAGTGTTTTGAGTGAGTTTTGGCAAATTGAATCTCACCTCAAGAGCAAGTAGATCCGCAAAAAAGTGCCCACACCTGCATAGGACATCAATAACTTGAAATTGCTCTATTTGATGCTTGATTTTTCTTAGATTTGTGTGTTTTCTGCTTAATCTTGACTCCCCACACTCCACTGAGTGTGGGGTGCCTTTGCTTTCCAAAAACACCAACTAAATAGCAAGAAATCGTCTATCTTTGTTTTTCTGTTAAGAGCAGTGGGAAGAATTACCCACTGCTAGTGCAAACTTACCCACTGCTGGGGTAAAGGACAAAAGTCCCCAGCTGTCACTTTCATACATTACTGGTTTTTGTCTTTAGTGGCAAAAAGTCAGTATTTTTCACTCAGTTTTATTTTCTGGTGTTTAAATATTTATTTTAAGATTTTTCAAAAAGTTAATTTTTCTTTTTCTGTTTATTCGGTATTTTTAGTATTAATTTAAGTTTTACTTAGGGTTTTTATAAACTGTTTTTTTCTTTAAGTGATAAAAAGTTGTATTTTTCAGTTTTTAAATTTTTCTTAGTTTAAGTTAATTAATTTAAGATTTTTAGAAAAGAAAATTCATTTTCACTTTATTTAATTATTTTTTAGATTTAATTTAAGTTTAAAATACGTTTTTAACAAACTGTTTTTGTCTTATTAGGGAAACTTTTACCTTTTTCCAACTTTTTCATTTTTCTTATATTCAGTTAAGTGTTTTAAGATTTTTCAAATAGTAAATTTATTTTATCATTATTTTATTATTTTTAAACATTATTTTAGTTTAAAAAGTGTTTTTAGCGTTTAAAAAGTGTTTTTAGCATTTAAAAAATAGAAAAATAGTTTTAAAAATTTAGAAAAAATACTTTTTAGTGTTTAATTAATATAAGTAAGATATTTGTTTGATAAAATAATATTTTGAGCTTTTTTAATTATATTTACTTTTAGGGCTTTAATTAGCATTTAAAATTGAATATTTAATTAATAAAAAGTTTTAAAATTTATTTATTGAACTTTTATTCTTATTTATATTATTTTAGACTTAGTTTTAATTTTTAATTTATTTTTAGCTTAAATTTTTAATTTCGTCGCGTTTTACGTATTTACGTTCACGTTTTACGTTCTACGTCGTAGTTTAATCGTAGTGTAACTCGTCTTTTAATTTTCTCTCTCCCAAAAATGACACTAATCTAAACATTGATTTTATATTATTGGCACAACACATATACACCTCCGCCGCGAACGAACTCGCATTTATCGGTTTTACGGTTTTCCTAAATCGTATAACTTAATACTTGCCCGCTTTATACTTGTCTTTCCTAATACTTGTATAGAGATACATATATCAGTGACTAGGTGTAATGTTGTGGTTCTTTCTTTGCTTTTGGGTTGTGTTTCACTTGGGTTGTATAGAGGACAAGTGTTCTCTAAAATTGCTAAAAATGTAGGGGTGAGTTAAAGGAGACATATGATAAAAAAGATGGGTCAATAATATACAATATGCACTATAAAATCTATAATTTGACTCAATCTGGTATGTCATTGTCTGAATACTATCATGAGTGTAATGCTTTGTGGAGACAGTTTGATTCATTGGTTGATTTACCTACTTGTGCTTGTGCGGGTGTTGTTAAACTTAAGGATCATGCTAATCTCCTTAGGTTAATGCAGTTCCGCATAGGGCTTGATGATAGTTATAGTGTGGTTAGAAGTCAGATTCTTACATCTGATCCTA